>JAKWJA010002500.1:36252174-37654629 GCA_027704765.1 Solanum habrochaites | reverse complement strand
TTTCCCCTCTCTTGTTGTTGTTTGAGAGAGGCTATGGGACTATCAGAATTTGATCTAAATCAGCCCAATTCAATCAATATTAGGTCATTTGGGCCTATTAAAAAGAATACAAACAAAGACAAACCACGTAAATTACAAATAAAATATAAGAAACTACATTACTATTGATTTTAAAAGTAAAATAAACACATCAAAAATTACGTGTTCACAGATAGAAATAATTAGTTCAATAAAATATGATTTAATTATCAACTATGCACTTATACTTTTTTAATTTGTGTGTACCCATAATTCAATATATAAGAATACAAATTACAACCTTTTATCCAATCCCACCATGATAATAATACAAATTAAAAAAATATGAATATGCATGTTTATTTATAGTTTGACTCTATGCTATTATCCTAATGAAGAATAAGATTTTTTTTTTAAAAAGAATAAAAAGGAAATAAACATACATCTGAATAATTGATAAAAAAAAAATTATATTAATATTAGAGGTTACAAAGTATGGATTAATTTTACGTTTATCACATATTAGCCTATATTTGAGAAAACCACAACCTAGATACAAAATCAAAATCTCTCACTTTTATTGTCATGGGCTAGACCCAAAAACAATATTATGTCAATAACCAATATAATTCACACACACAAATAATTTTTGCAACTAGAAAGCTTTAATTGCTACAGTAACCTTCTAGGTCATTTTTATTCATATTTTATATATTTAGAGTTTTTTTATAGCTCCACCAAGTCATTTATGACTTCTTGGGACTAACATGACTTTCATCTGACATTTTATTTGATATTTATGAAAATTTATGTGTTTTGGTGCTTTTGATGTTCGGGTGTTTTACTTTGGTCAAAACATGACATAAATGACCTTACAATGTAATTTTGATGGTTTTATACAGTCTAAAATATTGTTTTTAGTCTCGATAAACCTTTTGTTGGGGTTTAAAGATTTTTGCACTTATTTCGAGCTATCTTGTGGATTTTATTAAAATCGAGATTGAGGTGTGACCCCCCCTTTTCACAAAGAAAACCTCTATTGGAAAATTTTTTGACAACTCTGTTGATTTCTAAATACAACATATGGTTGGGATGAATACCTTGATTGCATTTGTGAGACTCCAAACCAATCCCAAGAGTCCATCCTAGACTTGGAATTTTATTGCAAATCATCGAATGCACCAACCGCTAATGCATCTACTTCCACTAAGACAGGCTCGGTGGAGTCATTCTGTTTGATGGGTATTACTTTGACGATAATGGATCACCTAACTGACCCTCACTCATGCGAAGATTGATCTCTAATATAGTCTCGCTCCAATGGGACCTTAGTTTCTTATATGGATCTGGTGGATCCTATTGACCAACATTCTCCAAAACCTTGACGCACTGGCGATATCACTCCAGTGACTCTTGGTCCATTAATTTTCTAAAAGAAGAAGAATTGGTTGTGAGCTTGGTCTAAGTAAATTAAAGTGGGATTCTTGTTTGAGTTGGTTTAGCTAGGAGGAGTGTTGAAGACACGGCCGGCTAAAGTCTGGCAGTTTCTGCTCGGGGAAGCCCGTCACGACCACCCGTCCGCTGGCCGCCTCTCCCGCCACCCCGGGGGCCCCCGGCCCGAGCTCCCCCCCTTCATGTGGCGCGACCCCCCGCAGCCGCGACACGGTGCTGCCGCACGGACCTCCGCCCGTCCCCCTCAGGGAGGGGTGACCTACCTCGGCCCCCGGGCGGCCTCGGGGGCGTCAGTCCCGCCCAGCGGCTTATCCCTCCCCCCAGCCCAGGCTCAAGCTGCCCACCCCTCCCTAACTAAGCTTTGCGCCGTTCTCCCCCCCGCACCAGACGGACAGGCAAGCCCGCCCCCCAGACTCCCCTGCGCTCCCCTTCACGGACGCACTTCTGCACCCCAAGTGACAGCCAGCTCACCACCCGCTCCGTACACCTCCGTAACCGGGGCCCCGCTTCCAGCCCGCTCCGGCGCCCACCCCCGACACCCCTCCCTCCCCCCCCTCCGATCCCCCCCCCCGCCCTGGTTGACCCCCCACAGCCCCCCCCGGCCACTACGTCCCCCGCCCCCCCCTAGGCCGCCGCAAAGCCCCCCCCGGCCGACATCACTCCAAGGGGCCGATTCATACGGAAACCAGCCACCCCCCCTGCCTCACCCCAACCCCAGAGTTAATCACAGACCCACCCCAGCCCCACTCCGCCCTGCATCAGCAGTAGTCTATCGATGCTTTGACACCCCACCCACGCCCTCCTGGCACGCACACCCCCCCGCAGGTAGATGCCGCGCCAGGCACCGAGTGGACAAGGCACCGGGCTCCCCTGGCCAGTGGCCCACGGCCCAGACGGCGCCGAGTTCGCACACCCCCGCCACCGGATTACTTGCCCCGACCCCAAGAGTGCGCCCGCCAGTCGACACTCAACGCGACCCCCGTGTGATTTCTCAAACCAGGGGAAGCTACACCACTGCAACCTAAAGCGCGCAACCCCCAGGACCGTGTCGGGGAGGGCGAAACCCCGTCCAGGCGGATCCCGCCATCAAACACACGCCGCATCGGAGGGAACCCCCCCCCTCCCTCACCGGCTGCTCCCGACACGTCGCCGGGCCTCGCGACGGGCGACCACGCCGGATTGACGCCAAAGCGACCGTATTCCCCGCTACCCCGCCGAACCGATCACCTCTGACTACACGGAATGCCGGTCATAACCCCGCCCCGGCGGCGGTGCCCTTCGAATAACGCCGCACCTAGCCGGTCAACACTCGAGACCCCCGACTGCAAAGCCAGCCGTTACAAAAAGCCATGGCGTGGCGGAAGAAGCCCAACGGCCAGGACGAACGGGCGGAAGGCGGTACCCGGGACCGAGGACAGATCAATATCGTGCCCCAAAGTTAAATGTGTCGGAGGGTCCGATTGAAGGGTGTGAATGATGATTGAACCCGTTAAGTCCCTTTGATGGTCTTCGTCTTCGCTTGATCGACCTATGGGTTGCTTTCTAGAGGCTAGTTGATTGTGAAATCTGTTAGGGCTTGATTCAGCTCAAATTGTGTCCAAATTCGGGAAAACAGGAAGATGGAGCGGGAAAAATGAAAGTGCCTTGACCAGGCCAGTCCACAGGACTATTGACAGAGTCTATTCATTGATTCTTTGAAGGGTCCTATAACCCATTAGTTAACCATGTTTTTGAGCTTAACAGGTTTTTCTGCATTGCACAGGGGTCCGGTATCATTAACTGTACTAAAGCACTAATAAAGCTTACTGTGAGCACGTGGGCTTTTGCTTAACATACTTCATTTTTCTTAAACAAAGGATAATGTTCGTATAGAGGAGAGATTAAATGTTGTGCCTGCTATCATAATCTAGTAGGCTAAACTGACGTAGTGGAAATTTCTAGATCTTTGCATGTGGTTTCTTTTAGCATTGATGATTTCAAGTTTAGTTTTATTAAGATAATTATACTATTGTTGTTACCCTTATTTATTTCATTTATACTTCTTTTGGGTATTATTCGGGAATATAATATTGTACACTCTTGTCTTTATTGATATTATTACTTCCATGATCGATATATGTGTTGAGATTGATTTTTTATGCTTGTTGAGGCAATAAGCCTTTGGTTGCTTAGTATGTGCAATAAATTTTAGCCTTAATGGCTCGTGCGACCTAGGGTTGGCCGGAATAAGGCTAGGGTTATATGTGACCCTTCATTTGGACTTGAACATATTTAGTATAATAGATAGGACATAGTGGTATGTGTATGTTCTAAGCCATATTTTTTGTTTTGGTTCGTCCCTAGTGATGGAGGCGAGCAACCTCACGACTAAGATTTCGGAGAGGATCAACCCCTTTTGATCATCCCGAACGTGAATATAACAATTCAAAATTGTCTAGTGGTCTATTGTTGTGATTATACACGATACAGATTTTAGAAGTATGGTGAGGTTTATTATAACTATGCCGAATGTAATTAGTAGTTTTCGGAAGGATTTCATTTCTTTGTGGATAACATGCTTATATTTTGGATGAGACAAATCTCTTTTTGTAAGTGAGTCACAATTGCTAACAGATTATGGAATAGTTTGCAAGGTTACACATTAGCGTATCAGATTGTATATTAAAATAACCAACAAATTGAATTAGTTCAATTGAAGGAATTAACAGAATTGAAGCTAGGATACTCTAATGGCAAAGCAAATGTACAATTTTTGATGATGCCAACTCTTTCTTACCTATCCCGATCTAAGATGTTGGGAGATCTTAGGTCCTGCTATGGCTATATTGATATAAGATTTGGGAAAAGGACTATAGAGACTCGAGTGGTATCTATTTGATGAAAATTTCACGATGAGGCGGCTGGCCTACTAGTGCGACTATTCGTTGATGCCGAATTTGGGATTTTTCACTCCTTGAGTTTCCTGTTGGTGGTTCATATTTGATTTTGGTATCATTTTTAAATATTTTAAGAACTTCTGTGTACCCATTATGTTTATGAGGTCCATGCCACGTAATATCTTCTGCTTGTCTAAGATTCTAGGATGAACCATACCTACTTTGAGACTATCTTTTAGGGGTCTAGTTAGGTTATTGGATTTCTTAAGTTACTTTTGTGTCCTCCCTAATTTCTCTTGATGATTTATGATTACATTACTATTATTTCCCCATTCAACTATCTCATATTTCATTTTACTTATACCTTATTGTTCTTTTGCAATCTCGAGCTCTACCATCCCATTTAGCTACTATTTACAAGCTATACTATTATTTTGTAATACCCCAAAAAATTTTAAGGTAAAACCTGAACCATTTTTTATTTGCGTAGAAGGTCATGTCTAGTGATTATTAAATTTTTCTTATGTGTTAATATAATTTTTTTAGTATGAGAATTAATTTAATATTAATTAAGATTACAAGAATCCCCATGCACAAAGTTAAGTTGTAAGATTCATTACTGATTTAGTTTTGATATAAGATTCAACTTAGGTTTACGACAAACAGTCATATCTTTCACACAATAAGTTAGGTGGTCCATGACCTATCAAAATGAAGAACTAGGAGTTCTATTTCAAACATCATCATGTTTGGCTTCTTTCTGGTTTAGAGTAAAAGTTATGTCCATTTTATCAAATACTACCACATTATAGTTTGTAGAGTTAGTTCCTATGAATCCCTTCCACGGGCCATATATATTTCTACAACCCGTACTATCAAATCGTGGAAAATCTTCAAAAATTCAAATTCATAATCCATCTACGAGTGGTAGAAAATTGTATGAGCTATAATTTTTATCCATAGAATGGAGTTTTGAGCCTTAAAGTTCTCTATGAATTCTATGGGTTGGATCTATAGTCCGTAGAAACTTCCACGAGTCATTGTTTTGACTGTGAAGACACACATTTTGATGCCTTAAGAGTTAAATCTATTCTAGAATTTTCATGGTTCGAGATTTTCGCAATCCCTATACAAACCATGATTCTATTATGGGGTCTGTAATGGAATATTTTTAAAAGGGTAGTTCACTCTTTTAAGTTAGACTAAAACTTGATTGTTGTCGACCCAAATTCGGTTAAAATTGTTAATAAATAACTATTATAACATGCCCGTAGCAAATAGACCCAAAAATAGCTTAAAAAAAAAATAGCTTTTCAAAAAAAAAATCTGCCCGGTTTCTACCAATGGGGGCACGACAGACCATAGCCTGAACCACGGTCTACCTGCAGATCCAACACACACACGATGAGTGGGATATAAGACTCCAATGAATTTAAGCACATAGAAAAGTTTGTTAGTCTTGGACGACGGAATGGTACGGTCCGTTAGGTCAAACAAGCTGTCCGTAGTTCCAGAAGTCAATCGATCAATACTTAACCCACAGTACAAAATGATCATACCTCTATACAAAAAGTGTAATTAGGTCTACCCCATGACATACCCACAGCTAGATAATGAAATTATCTTCCTTGATAGCCACCAACCTTGCTAAAATAAAAACTCCGAGCAAAAACGTTCTGCCCATTGTAGTAAAGACATGGTCGAAACATGCCCTCACGATGAGACCCAACGACTGGGCGTGGCGCACGATGGACCGTCTCAGTCTGTAGACGTCGTGAGGCCACCAACACTTCATCAGGGGTCTTTTTGACCTTCCCACTCCGTATGTGAAACACTAAGTTACGTATTTGACCATAATCATCAGATTTTAGTAAAGTTGTCAGATTAAGCCTAGAGAAAAAAAGTAAAACAGACTATTAAAATATATACAAGTAAAAATCATTAAATCAAAACCTACAATTGACAAAATTTAGAAGCAAAGCGATGCGGCAAACAGCTCAAGAATCTAAATAAAGAACTCCGCAACTCCAGTAGTTCCAGCCTGAAACTTAACGTGTTTTTCCGTGTAGTCATCACCATGTATGTGGGGATTTCAATAGTGGTTCCTGTCACCCATTGGATCTAGTTTCAGCCAGTTCTTCTGATTTTCTTATCATGATAAACCTAGGGCTTCTTGGACTTTGATATAACTTCATGGATAATAATATATGTTCCAAATCAGATTATCATGTTATTACTCAGTTGAGCGATTGAATTTTTTTTAGAACCTAGCGTTTGTATTTCTTGTTCTTAATTACACATTATATCTAACATATCTCAGACCATTTCATATATAACTGCCATGAGTTTAACTGCATGAATTACGCAGATTATTGTTGCCATTTCTCAGTTTGCATGTTAGCTTTCGTTCTAGCTATCACAGTATTTACAGAAGAAACTCAAGACATAACAAAGTAAATTAAAAAAGATATTACTGGGAGTAGCATATACCGAGTGGACAGAGCGTTATTAGGTCACCAATAGTCCCAGAACTACTAGCACAAGTAGATTTTAAAGATCTCCTCTAGTGGGCAATACGTTTAGTGATCACGCCAGGATGCCTTATTACCTTGGCAACATGGTAATTGGGTCTCTTGCTGTGGCCTATACAGCGGACCTCCACATTTAGCTACATGTGGTTTATATATGTTATTAGTATCTCTCACAGTTCAATCGCTGTCTCTGCATTGAAACATTTATCAGTATATTCAGTATAAGTTTCAGCATGTTAAAAGTGCGTTCATTGCATCCAGTTAGGCAAAAATCAGCACATCACGTTCAATTATTATACTTGTTTTTGTGCTTGGTTGATGTTACGCATTACGTGCGCTTACATCTTCTCATGAGGAGGTTTCAGATTCTCAACATACCATATCACGGATAGATCGATTTACGATTCAGTTCACAGATGATTAGTGGTTTGATTCCATCCTTCTCAGAGGGAAAAACGTCCACAGACGCAGTTCCATTTCAGATCCTTAGTCATTTAGTTTAGTTTTGTTTTCTAGATTAGCTGCGGGCATTGTTCCCGTGTTTCTAGTCTATTTTGGAGCTCTTTAAGGAATCATAGTTAGATTCAGAAGGTTCAACCCTTCCCGCCGACATCTCACAAGATACCCTCTTCAACACACGAGAATGTCTAGGAGTATTGAGTTAATATTTACTTTTGTATTAAACTCACTTATTTTTTCAAATATCTTTTTATAGAATATGGGTATTCGCCCCATCTTTTATGTTAAGAATGGATGATTTAATCTTCCGCCGAACAGTTATTATCGTTAATATGCTTCAGGATCATGGCCAGAAGGGTTAGATTGGATTCACCTGTGATCCGAAAGGGTTACGTGTCAGGTGTCTCATGGGAGTGGTAGCTTAGGGCCGGTCACCACAAAACTTGGTATCAGAGAACTAGGTTCAAGAGTCTTAGGATGTCTGAAAAGACGCACTAAGTAGAGGAGGTTAGGCATAACACATGCAAGGCTAACGCAATTCATCTAGTAAAAGATAAGGAAGTTCAAATGTAGAGTTTAAGAATGGCAATTAAACTTTTTGCTGAGAGTATGACCAACCAGAACAATCACCAGGTTCTAGCTTCTACTAATAGAAATGACTGATTAGTGGAAGCCAGAGTTTGTGATTTTGTTAGGATGAATCCGCCTATGTTTTTATGGGTCGCAAGTTGGTAAGGACCCACAAAAGTTCATTTATAAGGTTAAGAAAATATTTGGTGTGATGTCTATAACTGGTAGTGATAGGTGAGATTGGAATCCTACAAACTAAAGGATGTGACTCACATATAGTTTACTCAGTAGAAAGACAACAGACATAACTTTGTCTTTTGTAACTCAGTTATTGTGTAGTCGAGAATTCAATGGTAGTCCATTAAACTCTCGAACGTGTTGGTATCTACTCCAGTCGGTGACCCCGTTATAGCTAGACGGGTAGAAAGAAAACCATATAACAGTATCTCAGAAAGTCCCTAGCAGATTCTAGTTAGGAAGGTACAAATGGTATAACTTCAATATCATTATAGAATGGATTGTGTACAGTCATGTTTAGCCTCAGCCACATTGTAGAACAGGATTGTCATTTCAGTTGAAGACAAACCAATCTTTTATAATGAAAGGGTTGATTCCTAGCCAGGCCTAGGGTCAATTTATTTTCAACCTTAAGGCTGAAAGATGATACTAGAAGGTTATAATCTATCACATAGTCGGGCTAAGGCGAGTCTGACTTGAAAACCTTACTCTTGAGTCAGTTCTAGTAGTATGGGAATTTCCAAGAGTATTCCATAAGATTTCCCGTGGGGTTCCTCACGACAGGAAGGGGAAATGACCTTTGGAATGATTCTTCCTTCAAGATAAACCATACTATTTTTATTCCTCCTTATATAAATGGCTAAGAAGCTCTTAAGGGAATTTAAAGAGCCTTTTAAAAGACCTTCTAGATAAGGGTTTCATCAGGACATAGTATTTCACCATGGGCGTGCACCAATGTGTTCGTAAAGATAAAAGATGGTTCTCAAAGTGTGCAGTGACGAGAATAGTTGAACAGGTCAACAATCAATTAATAAGTATCCATCCCACGATGATAGTTTGACCAACTTCAGTGTGTCTAGTCATCGATCAAGAGATAGGACCTCAGAGTGGGATTATATTCCTCTCAAGTCAGGATAATGACCATTCAAAAAAGAGACCTTAAGAACTCTGTGGATGGTCATTAGGAATTTGTATAAGTTCATGTCGTTTGTACTAACCAAATGCTCCGACAGCTTTCATGGATTTGATGAACACAGTGTCAAACAGTACTTGGACTTGTTCGTATCTCTTCATATGATATCCTCCATTTACTTAGGAGGCGTGAGGATAGAACATGCAAGTCTTTGAGAAGTTGTTCTGCAGAACTCTCAAAGATCGCCAATTATTCGCAAGTTTCGGAAATGTGACGTTTTGGTTGCAATCATTGCTTTCCCTAGGTCACATTTACTAGCGAAGGATCCGCATAGATTCACCAAAAGATAAAATCAGGATGTTGATGGAAAGAAACACATGGCCCAGACCTACCTCTGCGTACAAATATCAAGAATTCTTACGTCTAGTAGGGTTTATAAGACGGTTCGTGGAAGAATTTCATCCATAGCCTCACCATTGACTAAGGTTGCGCAGAAGAAAGATGGTCAAGTTCCAATTGTCAAATGAGTGTCTGAGAAAAGCCAGTTCACAGAATAGAAAACTAGATGACGCATCCTGTGTCTTACTCTACCAGTGAGGTTCATGGTTATGCCCACCCTCCATCACCAACCAATCAATTCAACCAGCCCAACATCCCCCGACCCTATCCCCGCCGCCCAACAGACACTCCGCCTACCCCACCCTGTTTCCAGAGTGGACTGCCCCACCGGTCGATCTATGCGGATTGCATCTAGAGAGTTGGCCCTTGGTTGGTTTTGAATAGGTGAGAAGATTTGATAGGGCCAGATTCAGTCTTTATGCTATGGAGAAAGTGCAACTAATTATAGATTAGCTCAGACAGCCCAAAAGTTCGTGCACAATCTTATGCCAGATTTAAGGATGAAGGGAAACAGATTCCAACTTGATGATGGTTTTTGTGGAAAAAAGTCTCACTATGAAAGGGGTGTGGGTGATGAGATTTGGAAAAAAGAAATGGCAAGCTCAGCCTAGAATGTAGGCACCCTTACAAGATCTGAAAGGATCGGCTAGGTGTGCATATGATTAGAGTTGCCAGCGATAAGTGCATCCGGTATTCCAGCATCACACTCTTGAAGAAGGTGTGGGTACCCAGCCTCTAAAGTGCCATAGGATTGGTTGGCGGTGTGATGAATGATGATGAAAGATAGTATTTCTTATAAGGATACGGTTTTACCAGTTTAGTTCTTGATCAGTACAGGTAAAGGTTTGAGCACCAAAAAAGAAGTTCGCTTCACAAAGGTTTGTGGAAGAGTTTAGTCGTAGAGGGAGCTACCTGGGAAGCAGAAGCAGCCATGTAAAGACCAAGTATCCTGACTTTTTCCCTACCGATTCCACTCCATTCTTGAAGGAAACTAGTCCTCTTCAGTTTTACAGTCCATTCATGAGTAAATTCAGTTTTAGAATCCTGACCCTGCAGTTTGACTTTAATTTTTAGCGTAATTGCATGTCACTCAGAAATAATTCATTCAGACTCAGTCTAAGTGTTTAGTAGTGGGTTGCTCGATCTCCCTCTTCTTTCAACTAGTTATCTTAAGTTCGAGGAAGAAAGAAAGAAGAGAATGTTCACAAGGGGGAGGGATAATGGAACACTCGTACCCAAAAACAGACCGAAAAATTAAGTTTGTCAAGAAAATCTGAGTGAACTTGACTACCAACGTGGACATCACGACGGGGACGATAGCCTGAACAACGTCTGTTCCTGCACAACCGTAGTATATTGTAGCTAGATGGATCAGAACAGAAAACTCGCAAAAAGTTTCAGACTAGAAAAAATTGGTAAGTCTTGGACGCGGAACAGGACTTACGGTCCGTAGGGTCAAACGACGGTCAGTAGTCCGTGACGTTACCAAGACTCTCTTCAAACACTCTTGACAGATCTATGGATGACCACAACCTGGTCGTAGGTGGAAATTTGCAATCTAGTTATTAAAGGAAATCCAGCTGTGTTCACATTAAAATTATCATACTTTAGAACAAAATGAATTGGTATACCGATGACCTACCCACAGATAGATAAGTGAAATATTCTTCCATATAACCAACTTTAATAAAAAGACCTCGGAGTTTGCCAATTTTTAGAAGGCTTGTCGAACAGCTTTGGGTGCGCACAAGGAACCATTAGTCCTGGCCCAACGTGAAGCCCGCAACAACCTTCCCCAGGTTTTTTTTTTTGGAACCTTTTCCCAAATATGTTTTTAAAACCATAAATACGTGTTGTTTTGACCCTAATCATCTATTTTGTCATTTTAAGCATCGAAATATAATTAAAACCATCGAAAGTCAAATCTTAAATCAAAACTAGAATTTAGAGCAAAGAGAGGAGAAACAAGAATCAAGAACCCTAGTTCAGAACACCACAAGCTCCACAGTTCCAGCCCGAAACCTTAAATATTTTTCCGTGGATTTCATCACCAGTATGTGGGATTTCACTAGTGGGTGCATTTGAACCATTGGGTCTTTAGTTCATTATTCTTGATTCTCTACATGATTAAATCTAGGGTTTCTAGAAAAATTGATTTAACTTCAGTGAATGTTATAAAATATGTTCCAAATAAGATATCATTTTATTACTCAAATATCGCATGAATTTCAGAACCCTAGCTTTGGATTTCCTTAGTTCTGAATTACAATGATATGGGTCGTATATTCAACACACCTCACATAATACATGTTTAGTTATAAAATGCACAATTACAAGATTAATTGTTGTATTTCAGTTTGCATGGTCAATGTTCGAGGCTATCAAGTGTTTACAGAACTAAGAATAATCACTAAATTCAAAAATTCTGGGAGTACATAATACCGCCTTGGACTAGGGTTTTTTATAGCGCTACACCAATAGTCCAAAACATTACTAGCCACGTAGGTTTTTTAAGTTCCCTTTTTGGGCAAATAAGTTTAGTGATCACGCCAGCATGCCTTTATACCTTTGGCAGGGTATAGGTATATTGGCGCCTCTGATGGGGGCATAGACTCGGACTCCACATTTAGCTCATTTTCAGTCTATACAGTATTAAGTTCAGTGTATAAATCGTCATTGCTCCAGTTAGCCTAGAAATCAGCACATCCGGTTCGATTATTATAGTTATTGTGTGAAGTTAAGTTATGTTTTATTTCAGCTTTACTCTATCATAATTCTCAGTACCTTTCAAGTAAAGACCCATACGTGGCTACATTCTTCTCGTATGTAGGTTCACAGTTATCAGCATCCAGATCATGCATAGATCAATTTCCGGATCTCGAGTTCAGCCAAATTCAATAGTGGGCCTTATTCTCGGGATGAAACAAATTCATGAGTGTTCATTTCAGTCTTTAGGCATTAGTTTCCAATTTTTGCTAGATTTAGCTTGGGCTGGTCCAGTCCCAGTATTCTATCTAGCTTAGAGGCTACTTTTTAAGACATAGTTAGATTTCAAGTAGTATTGAGTTAATAATATTTGATTAAACTCATTGTTTTATGTAAATATCATCAAGGTTATAGAATATGAGGATTCCACTCTTGTCATTCTATGTAGGATTTAGCTTCCATCCAAGTTTATTATCTTTAGTATGCTTCTAATCATGCCGCGGGTTAGCTTGGGACACTATGGTAGGTCCTTAGGGTTCGTGTTCGCATCTCAGGGGTAGCTTGGGGCGTGACAATTACTATCATTAACACATCCAAATCTTAGATTAAGGACCTAAGAAGAGAAAGCTAGGGTTTTCTAGCAGTCTTCACGTTTCTTCAAGAACTATATTCTTCCGGGTATGTAAGGCTAATCATAGTGTTGGAATAGTTCATCCTCATGCCTTACATCTCAATCCTTGTCGTATAAGTAGTTATATTGTTGAGATTGAGTTCTGAATCCTTGATCATGATTTTTATGTATTGTACGTTGAGATCATGAGTTTTCTTGATTGTTTATATCACATGAAAACTCCTAAGTTTTGAGTTTTGACCAACCAGAGAGTGGGGTCTCTTGAACAATCAATTTTTTTTCTATATAATAATTTTTTAGAAAGTGTTTAATCAAATTCCAAATGTGTTGTTAGTGGAAGTTTATCCCTAATTTTGAGGAAGCAAGAAGAATTTAAGGGCCAAACAAGAGAGGTAATTATCATATGTGTAAGGGCAGAAAAGAGAGAAAGTGAGTCACTTAGGTGGACAGGAAAGGAAAACGGAAACAACGAGAGTCCATGAAGTTTCCAAGAAATACCGTTTAGTACAAAAGTGTTACCTCTTAAAGATGTCATTTTAAGAACTTATCTTAACCAAAGAGTATTTTTTATATTGTGACATGATTTATATAAATATAACGGTAGTTGGGAGTGAGTAGTAGGCTGAAAGTAGGCAGGAGAGAGAGGAAGTAGGAGGAGAGTTTAATTCCATTATGGAAAAAGGAGAAAGAAAGGGAGGTTCAAATAACTCACATTCCCTATAAAACACGTCGCTAGTGTAGGATAGGATCGTATCCACATTCGGTTGACTTTTCACTACCTCTAAGAAGTACTATTATATTAATCCATGAATTGAGGATGTTTTATATACCGACAAGGTATATGACAATTTCTCAGAGAATGGGAAAGATGTATCATCATAAACCTCATAGTGATGGTTTTCACTTAGAGAATCTCCTAGATATAGTAAAGAGTATTTCATTATCATATGTATATATGTACACTTCATTGACATAACATATTTTTTTGTAAAAAATTGAAATGATTTTATCTCCACTTGTGCTTTAAATTCGGTTGAGTATCCTGCTACATCTTCTTCAGTTTATTTATTTCTTTTTGTCAACAATGAATATTCAATGAACTGACGTCATTCAACTAACATCTTTTCATGATGCATATTTAGGTTTTCAAAATCATCAAAAGGAGTTGCGTTGATATAAGTTTTCACCTCTTGATAGCTTTGGTGATCCTTCGTTGCATTTTGCGGACTCCACTTTTGTCTTTAGTTCAGTATAATTTGAAGTTGTCATGCATCTTTTCCCGAAATCCATATTGAACTATCTATGCTTCATAGATAGTTAGTGTTGAATTTCTTTTCAATATTTCCTTGAAATATTTGGGAACTATAAAATTGTTTTCACAGTTTTTTCGAATAGCTTTCAGTATACTATTTTTAGATAGTTTGAGTTCTGAGACTTATTAAATTTATATTCTATTTTAAAACAACAATTTGGTTTAGTTAGTCTTCCACTGATTTAGTTTTCCTCTAAGTATTCAACCATCTCATGGATTCACTTTGGGTTCAATAATGATACTCGAGTGTCGGCCATGTCTAGGGTGCATGCTCAGAGCATGATAAAATTTGTGTCAAATAATGAAGTTCAAGTGTCCTAGTTTCACGACGCAGGCCTATACACTGGATGTGTCCGACACTTGAGAACACTTTTTCCTTTCAAACCAAACCCTTATCCGGTCGAGATACAAGCGAAAGACCAAGTCAGACATACAAAAGCTTAAAAACTGATTTAAATTTCATTGAACTGTAACAACATGTTTAGTCGGATCGAGCAGTAGAATTATTTTGAAAATAACTGACTTGGGTCGACGGCTCAGGCGACATACCGGCATGGCACGACGGACCGTCGGGGTCTTCGTCCCAAACACTTCAACTCTGAATCTGGGTACTGAGATCAACTCAGTCTGAACTTTCACGCTGGAACTGCAGCACGTATCCATCGTAGCTACAAAGTACCGTCACCCACCGCTTTAACCGAATGTACTACTCTCTAAACGTTGGTGACGGACCTCAGTACGGACGTCTAGACCAGCCGACGGGCCGTCACCGGTTGCGTAAACCCAACTGGTCACGATTACTGCTAAAGGTTTTAAGGGTGTTTTGGACATTCCTGACAACTTTATGAAATTAGTGAGGTAAGTTTAATAATTTTATTTACTTGGGGGTTAAGGAGATCACTTTAAAATAAATAAGGGGTTCTTTTTATCATAAGACTTATTGATAATTAGGGTAAAAAAAGAAAGAATCTGAAAGAAAAAAAAGCGCAAGAGAGGGAGACGCGCGAGAAAGATAGAACAAAGAGGAAAGCCAAAAGGCATTGGGAGATAGCTTTCCTCGATCACGATTGTTTCGATGAAGGTAAGGTTATGGTTTATTTTTTTTTTTCTATGTGATAGATAAACTCTAATAAGCGATTGATATGTTATTGGTATTATGAGTCTCTATATGCTGATTTTGTGTTTGTATGTTATGTATTGTGTACTTGTGGTGGATTAGAATGAATGAGACTCTCGAATCTTCAGCCTTTATCCTCTCTCTTAAGATGACGCTTTTGACCTAAAGAAGACCTTGATTAAAAATAAAAATAATAAGGTAATATTGAATCTGGAGTGTCACGTTTCGAACGGTCAAGTAAGAATGGATCGGATTGTCACGTCCGACACATAGCATTAAGGGGATTTGGAGTGTCACGTTCCGCACGGTAGTAAATAAGGATCGGAGTGTCACTTCCGCATGTAGCATTAGGGGATCGGAGTTTCCATCGTTCAGACAGATTCACTATAAGATAAAGAGAAGTAATTTGAAATTATGTAATATACTCAATTTTCGAAGAACCTATTTCCGCAAATGAGTATTGTTGTTGAGCTTGAGTCCTCATAGTGGCGGGTTTGTTTGCCAATGGTTCTTGTACTTGTGGTTTATCACCACTGTTAATCGTGGTTGATTTTAATATTATTATTCAGTATATATTTCTTGCATTTTGAGTTGCGATGATACCTACTCAGTACAATGTTCCTTGTACTGACCCCCTATTTTATCTCTCTTCTTGTGTGTTTTTGTGAGTGCGCAAAGTGCATCCATTGACTATCTTCGACTCGTCCTCAACTCTAGCTCTCTTCAGCAACGTCAACGTCAGATTTCAGGTAGTCTAATATCACTACTCGGGCTGCTTCTCTTCTTCACGTGTTGATGCTTTGAAGTTCGGACATGGAACCCATCTTTTCTACTTATTTTAGTTCTTAATACTCTTGACTAGTAATTTTAGGATAGAATGTTCTTGATGTGATGACTTCCAGTTTTTTTGGGGATGATAATATATACTTAGGAAGCTTATTTAAAATTGATTTCGTTAATGAGTTTTTGGATCTTCCCTCTTCCGTATTTTTTTACTATTCAACATTTATATACTGAGAAACGTTGGGGTTTATATGTTGGTTCGCTCACCTAGTAAGATTAAGTGTGGGTGCCACTTGCGGCTCGTTTTGGGTCGTGACAAAACTTGGTATCATAGTTTTAGAGGTTCGTTGGTCTCATCACCCAAAGAACATTCTAATAGAGTTTGATGAACTGTAGTGGGACGCCCTTAACTTTTCTTTGAGAGGCTATAGGACTTTAGGGAAAACTCCATCTTTCCTTTCTTCCTTCAGTGCTTTTATTTACATACTTGGTCAAATTGGTACTAGGTGATACAAATTGGTATCTTACATCCCTCACTCTATCTCGCGCTGGTTAAGACTAGAGCAATAACTGTGTCAACCAAACAGCACCACCGCAGACAGGGTTGCGTCTGAGCCAACCATTGGGACGTATCTCGACGGAGCAGTGGCAAGAGGTCCGTGGTAGGAAGGTACCGCAGAGGCCACCCTCTATAGGTAGAGGACGAAACACCTATCCACACTAGTGATCGTGCAGTGCTCCTGCCTCCACCGACTGATGAAGTAGTAAAGAGGGGGTGAAAATGGGGAAATGAGCAGGATCAAGATGAGGACACTAACTACCACCCCACCTACCCCAAGATGATTAACCAGGTTCTTACTATCTTAGCGGGTTATCTGATAGGTTCAGACACCTCCAGTGTTTTTCTTCAACCTACACCTCAGGTTTCAGGGAGACAACATGCGCCGCTGTGGCTCCCCGCATGGATGCCTCATTGGAAGTAGGCACGTTTCCCCCTCTATTTGACTCAGGGTCCATAATGACAAGGATCAGCATGAACTTTTCACTAATTCTTAAAGTTAACACCTCCATATTCAGGGTGCGGAATCTGAAGATGCCTATAATTTTCTGGTTTATTTGTCATGACTTCTACATAAGCTGGACATAGTAAAATGATTCGGTGTGGAGTTTGTGACCTATCAGTTTCAGGGGGATGCCAAAGTTGGTGGCGGGTCGTAGTTGAGTGTCAACCCCCAGGCACCACCTATGACTGGGCATCATTCTCTAGCTTATTCATGAGAATTATATACCACCGCGGACTTTTAAGGGATAGGAGGAGAGATGAATTCTGAGCCTAGAGCAAGGAAAGGATATTGTTGCTGCTTATGAGGCTAAATTTCGTGACGATCTAAGGTGGCCACTCAGCTTTGTTTTCAATTCCCACAAGAACGGATTCTCGTTTTGTGAATGGATTGAGGTCAGATTTGCGGATCACAAGCCTTTAGGTAAGCTGCTGCACGAGCATAAATCCTTTGAGGCAGTGGTTGATTTTGGCGGCTGTCGGGGGGATAGAAAAGGGGGGGTTGCAAGTCATAAGACCTTCACATGGCGACGACAAATCTACTAAGGAAGTTCCGTAAGGGGGTGAGATTTAGCGGTTCTTCTCCAGATGGACATTTCAGTGAGTTACCAACTTCGTTATTCCAGTTGCCCTGCAGGCTTTAGTGAGGGTCCAGCGCAGCCAGTTCATCCTTTTTTCTTCCTGAGGTTTGGAGGTTATCCTCCAGACTTCTCACCTTTCACAAAGACCTATGCCTGACTCGCTAATTGTTATTGTATGGGGAGCTGGACATTTAGGAGGTATTATCCAAACATAGTTCAGCACCCCCAAGTCAGAGGTATAGGTTTGCGTCATGGGTAGAGGCCGGAGGTCGTGGTGCCAAGGTAATGTGTTTCCACCAAATCAAAACCCGGTGGTGGGGTACAAATCTAGACTCTGCAGCGCACAGATAGGGGCAATGGGGACAGACATTGATAGGGCTCCATGTTTATGCTTCCCCTGGAGGTCTGAAGCAGAGACATCTGATTGCTGTTACCATGTATCTTTTGGTCTGTGATTGCATGGCTTTCCTGTATTATTTGATCCTGGATTCACATTTTCATAAGTAATCTGTATCTTCCTCATTTGCTACTGGCTTTGATTTAACATTGCGATTTGGCTTGACATGCCTATTAAGTGTCTCTACTCCTGTGGGTGAGTCGGTGATAGGTTGAGAAAGGTGTATATGTCTTCCTTGGACTTTTGTAGGGATCAATACCTATTTAGATTTTGATTATCCTAGAATGGTTGTTTGATGTAATTTTCTGGGTATTATTACTTGACTTTCCCTAAATTTTGCAATCTTAATTGTAATGCTAAAATTGTGACATTGGCAAGCCTGAGAACGATCGCAGTGGGGTCGGGTGACTACATTTCCACCCCAGTCCGTCTTATCCTCTTTTTCGGCTTTTCTTCGCGCTAAAAAGGATGGTTTGTAAAAGTTGTTTAGCCTTCATTGTCACATCTCGTAGGGATTATCTTTCCAAATACCTTCGAATTGAGCCCTGTTTCCGAATAGTCTGTGAGTTTCTGGTGTGTTTCCTGCACAGACCTTCCCTGGTAAATGCCACCGTATAGGGTATTGATTTTTGTATTGTCTGGAGCCGGTTACTCGCCCATTTCCACCCCCCCCCCTTAATATAATGGCTCCACTGAGTTTAAGGGAGTTAAAGAGGCCCAACTTCAGGAGTTGTTTAGGTAAGGTTTATTAGACAAGTGCATTCCCCTTGGGCGCTCCTGTGTTAATTTTGTGGAAAAAGAAGGCTGGAGCCTTCGGATGTGCATAGTCTCTACAGGCAGCTGAATAAGGTAACCTATTAAGAACAAGTATCCTATTCCTCGTATTGATGATTTGTTCGATCAGTGTCGCGCGTGGGTGCTTGTGTCTTCCTCTAATTGACCTGAGATCCTGTTATATCATCAATTAAAACGGTAAAGCAGATGTGCCAATACTCTTTTCGACACCAGTAAGGGCATTGCGAATTCTTATAATGTCTTTTGGCTTACAATGCCCCTGCTGCTTTCATGAACTATGACAGGATTTTTAAGCCTATCTGGAATCTCTTTGTTAGTGTAGTTACATTGATTGCTATAGCTGATAGACTTAAAGAGCAGGAAAGAACATGAGTAGCAATTTGAAGAACTTTATTGGAGTTGTGAGGGATAAAAGACTTTTATGCCAAATTCCTCAATTCTCCACTAGTGTGAGTTTTGGCTAGATTCCACTGTCCTTCTTGGGGCAACTTGGTTTCTAAGGATGAAGTGATGGTGTATCTTCTATGATTGAAGACAGTGTAGACTGGGTAAGACCTACTATGTCAGAGGTAGGATCTTGTTGGGTTAGCTAGCTACTTAAAAAACTACCGTCGATTTGTTAATGGATTTTCCTCATTGCTTCGCACTAACAATTTGATAAGTAGACATGTTCCCTTTATATGGTCTGATGAATGTTAAGAAGTTTTCATAAACTCAAAAGACTTTGTTGACTACTGCACCAATCCTTACCACCTTGCCAGTGGAAGGTAAGAATTGCATTTTCTATTGTGATGCCATCTTATTATGGTTTTTGGTGCGTCTAATGCAGGAGAGAATGTAATTGCTTATGCGGCGAGCAACTAAAAGTGCATGAACGCGTACTATCCGACCATGCTTTGGAGTTGGCTGGCATTAGTATTTGCATTAAAGCAATGGAGACTTTTTAACAAAAAATCCTATATGGGGTCTAAGGTGAAGTTATATACAATCACCGTAGTTTACAATACTCTTTTACTTCAAAAGATTTTGAATTTGCTGTAGAGGAAGGTGGATGGAACTATGAAGGACTATTATATTACTATATTGTATAACCCAGGAAAAGCAATTTTTTTTGCAATATGCTTTAAGTAGAAAAGCATGGAGCATGGTAGCTTATCCCACTTACATGTTTTCAGAACGCCTATTGTCTATAAGAGGTTCATAAACGTTGGCTATGAACTTTAATGAAGGCTGGAAACTCCTAGAGAAAGGAGATTTTTGGCCTGTGTGGAGGCAGATTCTTCTTTCCTTACAATATTAAGGGAAAACAGTTTCTGACGAGAAACCTGATCCGAATTCGAGACATGGGTATGAAAAGGAGGTCTAAGAGGCAATCTTGAATGAGGAAGGCATTTTGAGAAATAAGGGAAGGGGTATGTGTGCCCCGTGTGATGACTTTGATCACACATTCTTACCGGGCTCATATTTCAGGTATTCCATACATCCTGGTGTCAACAGATTTACCGTGACCTAAAAGCAACATTTTTGGTGGGAGTAGGGTGAAGCTACATTGCTGATTTTGTTTTCCCAAGCCCGATTGTCAGCGAGGTAAATTGATCCACCAGAGGCCCGGAGGAACACCGTCAAAATGCCCATTCCTGATGGAAATGGGAAAGAATTTGCAATGGATTTTGGTGTTTGGTCGTCCAAGACATTGGGTAAGTTTGATTCCATTGGTTTATGGTTGACAATTAACAAGTTGCTAACTTGCCTTCCGGTCAAGGTGACTACAATGCAGAGACGTTAGCCAAACTTCTATAGCATCAGAATTGTATCGATTGCATGGAGCCCCACTTATCCTCGTATCAGTAGGGGTACGTATTTACTTTCGCAGTTTGAGAACAGTGCCTGCTAAATTAGGTACTAGGTTGGATCTTAGTCACCGCATTTCACCCTCAGACCGATGTCAGTCTGAGCGTAACCGATTAAGGTGTTGGAGGATCTGCTTCGGGCATGTGTGGATAGATTTGGTGGTAATTGGGATAACTTCTTGCCCTCAGGAGAGTTTCATACAATAATAGCTATCACTTCAAGTATTGAATGGCCCCATTTGAGGCACTTTATGAGGAATGTATGGTCCTCCCATTGGGTGTTTTGATGCATTTGAGGTGATACCATGGTGTACCGAATCTTTTTGAGGGAATCGTTAAATAAGTAAAATTCCTCAGGAGAGCTCCTAGCAGCTTAGAACATGCAGAACGAATATACAGATATAAAGGTGAGGTACTTGGATTTTATTGGAGGGTGAGCAAGTCTTGCTGAACGGTTTCTGCCCATTGAAAGTGGGTGATTCGGTTTGGGTGGGACGCGAGTACGCTTAGCCCAAGGTATATTGGGCCCAATTTGAATTTCTGAAGGCCCTCGTGGTGGAGGTTGATTATGAATTGGCATGCCTCCAGATCCTCTCAGGGTGCACGCCGGGATTCAGGTGTCGATGCAGAAAAATACTATGGGGATGAATAACTACTTAGTCGTTAGTGTATTCCAGTCTTCTTGATGAGAATTTGTGTCTTAGGAGGAGATTCTGTTGCTATTTTAGATAGAAAGATCCGCAATTGAGATCAAGGAGATTGCATCCACAAGGTTCAGTGGAGAAATCGGCCAGTTTAAGAGTCCACTTGGGAGAATGGAGGCTGAGTATGCAAAAAGATATCCACATCTTTTACATTAGTAGTACTTTTCTCTCCCTTGTTTTTCTTCTTGTGATCGTTCGAGGACGAACGATGGGGTAATGGGTAATCTATTGTAACACCCTGTTTAGAGTCGGACTCAAGAGTAGTATTATTTTGAAAAATATCTTACTTGGGTCGACGATCGGCGACGTAACCGTCATGGTACAACGTACCGTCAATTGTCTTGCGTCCCAAACCACTTAACTCGAAAATCAGGGTATCTGAGATCGCCTCTCAGAACTTCAACGACGGAACTGTATCAAAGAAAGAGCACGGACCGTCGTAGATACGGACGTATAACCGTCACAAAACCCCTTACTGAATTTAACTCGTCTGAACTTTGTGACGGACCTGCAGTACGGCCCGTCATAAACAGACGGTCCCCGTCACAGGTTGCGTACCGCCACTGTGTCTGATTCTGCTAAAGGTTTTATGAAGGGTGTTTTGGGACTATTTCATGACAAACTTATGAAATTAGTGGGGGTAAGTTTAATAATTTATTTACTTGGGGGTTAAAGGAGATAACTTAAAATAATAATGGTTACTTATAATCATAATGAATTATATGAATAATTGGGTAAAAGAAAAATAATCTGGAGAATACAAATAAATAACCGGAGGGCAACGAGAAGTCAAGAGGAACGAAAAGGGAAAGCAAAAGGGCATTGGGTGAGAATAGCTGCTCGTCACGATTCTTCTTCGTGTAGGTAGGTTTATGGTTTATTTCATGTGATCGATAACTCTAAATAGCGATGTGATATGTATTGGGTAGTATTTTACATTCTTCTATAGCTTGGATTTTGTGTTGTATGTTGTATTGTGTAATTGTGGGTATTAGTGATGGAGACCGTCTAATCTTCCAGCCTTAAATCCTCTCTTATTAAGATGAATGCCTTGAAATAAGAAGCTTGATGAAAAAAATAATGAGGTCATATTGGTCAGGATCGGGATTCACTTCCGACCAGTAGTATACTGGGATCGGGTGTTCACGTCCGACACGTAGCATTAGGGGATCGGAGTGTCACTTTCGCACGGTAGTAAATATGATCGAGATGTCACTTCCGACACGTAGCATTAGGGGATCGAGTTTCACGTTCCGACACTGATAAAGAAAGAAGAGAAGTAAGCTGATTTTTACTTACCGAATTTCGAAGAACTATTTCTCAAATAGTATGGTGTGGAGAGGCTTGAGTCTATAGGTGCTGGTGTTTTTTTGGCCAAGTAGTTCTCTTGTACTTTTGAATTGTCACCTGTTAAGGTACTGTGGTTGATTTTATTTTTATTTCATAGTACAGTATATTTCTTGTTATTTTGAGTTGGCCGAGATCCCCTACTCAGTACGTGTTCCTTGTACTGACGCCATACTTTTATTTCATTCTTGTTGTTTTTGATGGTATGACAAGTGCCACCATTGGACTTCGCTCTTCCTCCAACTCTAGCCAGTCTTCAGCAAGTAAGATTTTCAGGGTGAGCTATTATTCCTAGCTCGGGCTGGATGGTCTTCTTTACGTCTTGATTCTTTTAATGTTCGGACATGGACCATCTTTCTACTTAGTTTATTCTTACATTACTCTTTAGACAGTAATTAGGATAGATGTCTTAAATTTGAATGACTTCCCGGATTTTTGTGGATGATTAAGTATCATACTTAGAAGCTTTTTAATCGATTTCGTTAAATGCAGTTTTTTGATCTTCCGCATTTATGTACTTATTCAAAATTTATATACTGATAAACGTTGGGGTTTAGATTGTTGGTTCGCTCACCTAGTAAGATAAGTGTGGGTTCCACTCGCGGCTCGTTTTGGGTCGTGACATGAACTCAAATACTCAACCTTTTTTTAAAAAGTCTATATAATACTCAAAATAAAAGTAAATATAGAACTCATCAACTGTGTCTATGAAGCCTCTGCTATTATAGAAAGATATCAAGAAAATACCCACGACATCTCATAACTACTAACTATAAGGTAAAGGTAAATTCCTCAAGAATATAAGCAGTCTCAGTAAAGCTGACTGGAATATCATATGACCTCAACAAAATGCCCGTGAATACTTGTAGTTGTATTATGAAACAATGTAGGAAAAATAACTCATAATGTAAGGGGTATTCGAAAGTGTAAACATAATCTTGAACTTGATATAAAGGAAACATACTTACCTCTTGTAAACTCACTAAACTAAACTCAGCTCAAGAATAAGATACTCAATTAAAAGGTACTCAAACTCAAGATACCCAAGGATAAAGCAACAATAAAGGATGCAATATTAGGTAAAACTTTTCAAAATGTCATGTCCCCAGCCTATACCGTAGACGTGGCTTACACTTGAGAGCCATTGGTTGTCCCCAAGGAAACCCTCATTTGGCTGGCTACCAGCAGAAGATTGACTCAAGCATACAAAAGCTTCAAAACTAAATCTACTTCAAATACTTAACTTTAACATAATCTTAACAATACTGAATAGATAACTCTGAATAAGAATAATACATTCGACTATCCATAAATAGACAACTTTGTCTTGAAAATATTTAACAAAATAAATGAACTAATTTCTGAAAATGTATTGTCTATATATGAAGCCTCTAAATGATAAACATAGGAGTCGGGAGAAGACTCGCCACATTCTAACGAAGCTGAAAAGTAATTGTAATACTCTAGAAGCAAGGAGGATCACCATAGCTAACTAGAATTGTAAGTATACCATTGAAACACTTGTTTATGATCCTGAATACCTCTATATGCATCATGAATTGATGTAGGCCAAATGACTTAGAATGTGGAATGTATGAGCATGTAGGGAAAATTGTAAAGCATAACCTAAGCTTTAACCTATTGAATATAAACATATATACTTAATTCTTCTCAACTTAACTCGACTAAAATAAATGTAGGTCAACTCAATGATAAGATATTCAAATCAGTGAAATAAAGCTCAACTCAATAATAAGATACTTGACATTGTGTACTCAATTTTGAATACTCAACTTAATATAAAATAACAATACATTTGCAAAATATGGAAAACTTTCAAAAATATTACACAATAGCTTAATTGTGTGAAAAAATACAATAATGACTCAGTTTGTATATAAGAGTAAAATATAAATCTACGGGAGATTCTCTAATCGAAAACCATCACTATGCGCTATGTAATTATATGACGTCTTGTCACATGCTTCTATGGTCATCATATACTTTGTCGGGTATAGAACCAACTCACTAAGTAGATCCACTAATGAGTGCTAATGCATTAAGAAATATCTAAAAATATGACCTTTCTGTACCTATGTTGTCTACACGGTTTATGGTAACTTTGAATTACCTGAACTCAACTTATCCCAAAATATGTTCTCAATACTACTCCAAAAATGTAACTAGCTTATATGTTAAAAAACATAACCCTTTTTAGGGTTTAGGGTAATTACTCAAAAACTAGCTTAAAAGCTCTCTTGGAAATCGGTATTTCATCTCTTGATTAAATGTGAAATTATTTACTCTTTTGGGAATACTTAGTTCCCATATAATCTTTCAAAAAAATGAAATTCACTCTTACTATTACTCAACTCAATACTTAAGTCTTAAAATAAGTTTAGAAACAATTGTAAAAGTCTTTTGAAATGACTCGAAGAATTCTCAAGACTTAACTCTTAACTCTACCTTCAATTGCAATTTATTAATTCAAGGCTATGATTTGTGATAGTAAGGATACCGTAAGGATTAAGAGTGTTTTAACAAATTAAATCATGATAAATGATAAAAAAAACGCAGTCTTGGATCAAGTCTTCGAAGCTGAGATGCATTTAATTATTTGGTCGAAAAATAAATTTTGAGGCAGTGTGGTCCGCGATCTCTCCGCGATGTGGAGAGGAAAAATTCACTTTGACCGAACAGGTCTGCGTCATGGTACTTGTTTTATGTATGTCTTTTTCTTTTTCATTTTCTCTTGGTCCCCCTATTTGTCTTTACCTTTATCGGTCTTAACATATTCCTTGTGTTAAGCCTTATGCATAGAACAATCTGTAATGGGGTGACCTGGTTGATCACACTTGTAACATACTTCACTAGAGATTGTAGCACTGTCATGATTTTCTTTCTTCATGAAACCTCCACATTCATCTATTTCAGGGTTTTCACTTTCTGACACCATGGAAGCAAGTAATTCATCCGTTTTTGCATCTCTCTTCTAATAAATATCGACAATCAGATCTGTCCTCCAGTCTTCAACCTTGACAATGAGTTCCTCCCTTTTTCTATGCATATCATGAGCTTGAAGATTCTTAAATAGTGCATACACCACCACTAATTCAGGTTCCCTTGTCTCATCGCCATTCACAAAATAATTTGTCCAACATCTGGGAATAATTTCCTGTATCTTAGAAACTTGCTTAAACACAATGAGTGGTTCTTCAAGGAACATAAGTTCATTTGTAATAATGGATAATTTGGTACACATTTCTTTAGTGGATTCACCATCTTTAATGGTGAAACTTTCAAACTGTGTAGTATGGAGATCTAGATTAGATTTCCTTGATCCTCAGTATCCTCATACGTTTTTCGCAAAAGATCCCAAATTTCTTTGGCTGATTAACAAAATTAGATCAGATCTTATGCATTTACTCCAATGCCAAACATAGATAACTTCCTAGATTTGTGATTTTTGTGGACTAATCTTCTGTCATAGTCATTTTATATGACATTATATTAATGTCGAGTTTTGGGAATAACTCTTGTGATGTCTCCATACTTAACCTCCATAGTTGGAAAATAAGGACCTTCACATATGACATCCCATACCTCAATGTCTTTAAATATTTTATAGTCTCTCATTCGAATATTCCACCATATTTAGAATTGGACATCAAAGAGAGGTGGTCTTGTGGGAGACTGACTTCTTTGAAGGTTCACTTATGTCTCTATTCCTCACATGAACCTCTCTATTGGTGTTAAATATATAGAGAGTCCAAACTCTAGTACCAATTGTTGGAATGTATTTGTCCACCACTGGTCACAAGACCCTGTTCCTTGATAGAATAACAATGCAGAAAAAATATAACACTACCTAAAACAAGCACAAGAGTTTTACATGGAAATCTTCTTGCTCAAGGGAGTAAAACCATGACTTGTCACACATGATTTTCAATTCTTTTCACTAATCATATCAAGAAAAGCGAAACACGGTTTACACCACAACAATGAGACTAACCTCCCAATCTTACACTAAATAATACAACTATTACTTAAATGAGCCTAATCAATGCATCTATTGCCCATAGTACTAACCCTTACTGATTAATAAAGACTTTAATTGTAAGATAGAGAGTTAACTCTAACAATGTTCTTATACTCATTACATAAAAGAGTTTGAAACATTTCTTAACAAAATGAATCAAATTCTGCAAGTTGAGCTCAATACAAACATTCAAGAACAAAAACATGTACGGAAAGCACTTCTTCAGTTGATTCTTGTGCTTGAGTTCTTCCTTGAAGATGACCTTCTCTTTTATAAGCTTATGAGATTTTCTGTTCCAAATCTTGAGTTGGTGTTTTTGTATAAGACAATATATTATAAAGACATAAACTCCTTGGGACTTCCCATTGGCTGAAATGTGCTTTTCTTGAAAGATGTACACCTATCACATCAGATGTGGCCATTTTTTATAACAACTTTCTTGTCATCCTTTTACATACAGAGACTTGCAGGGACTAGGTCCCTTGCAAACTTTTCATTACTGAGGTCTTGAGAAGACTTGTTCGCTCTCTGTCCTTTTGAATGAATAAATCTTCTAGTTGTTTGTCATTTTTATTATATCGACTAAAAAGAGTTATTGACCATTGGACAAAAACCTCATCCATTTACATTGGTTAATTACACTGACACTTCACAAAACCACTGACAGGACAACTTTACGTTGATACACCATTTATAATTGGTATACAAGACTCTACCAATGAACAGGTCCCTTACTTTTCGGCCCCTTAAATGAGACAGTCTCTCCTCTCTTTCCTATTGGTGCAGTATACTACACTTTTAACCTACCACATGACAGGACAATTTTACAATTGTACCTAGAATGTAATAATTACCTACTGTATTTTTGCACCATTTTCCTCTACCTCCTCGTCTACAAAATGCGATAAAGTAAATCTTAATCAATTCTTCAGTCTATTGATCTCTTAATCATTCTATTGTAATGGAAAAATGAATATCCAAGTAAGTTTATAATGCGTGTCTTTTTGCTTTGCTTAGCTTGCATGTCCAATGATTGTATACAGTTTATTGTAAATCCCATTGTATGCTATCTCAAGCACTAAAAATAGATGTCTAAGATTTCACCGGGATTTTTGAGACTGTACTCGGTGTAATACAACTGTAATTAGTAAGAGTGGAAATTATCAATGCTCAAAAGTTGAACGTCCTCACATCATGTACAAGTATAAACTCCTAAATGTTGAAGCAAGGTCACAACTACTTAAGTGAGATCCACTCACTTAGTTTCTTAAATGGTAGAGGCAGATTCAGGATTTTAAATTTATGTGTTCTATACTCTAGGAATAAGAGCTTTTCTTCTTGACTTGTCTAACATCATTTAATGAAAGCACTTTCTAATTATGTCGGTATAATAGTATGCATTCATTTTATGTCTTTATAAATATACTATATTCGATTTATAAGTAAACCTAAAATTACCATTGTCTCAAGGCAAGTTTTTGCCAATGTCTTAGATTGTGTTCATATACATTTAATATGAGTTTTGATTTCACTTTGGAGGACTTTTCCAGCATCTGTATAATCAGCTAACCTGTTAAATCATTGAGGATTAAAGTAAGAATGCAAATGAAGCCTTAAAAAAGAGGGAACAGTGAGTTTTATCAAAGTAGGGATGGATAAAACCATGTCACATTCTCAGAAAAAGCATAAACTTTCTCGAAATATTCCAACTTGGTTAAATCAGTACAAAGGCTTGTGATTACAATGCTGACTGAATCAACATTATGATCGCGTTCATATACACAACAATATAATGAAGCTCAAATGAACTGGTCCATTAAAATGTCCAACTATTTCATTGTTTTAGAATCTTCTATCGGATAGAAAGCGCTAGATTGAACCTTACTCTCCATCACTTACTCCACGCCTATTGCCTATCTGTAAGTATTCTCATTTTACCGTCTTTGCTTCTTCTTCTCATTTTCCTCTTCGCGGTAGATCAAATCCTATTTATTCCGGACAGAATTATCTCTTTCCTCAGACTCAATGAATTTAAAAGTTTTACATTTGAATATCTAACCCAAAAAATATCCTATAGTTGTTAACAGTGTTGTCTGGAAAAAAAATTGGTTTCATCAATGGGAATAGACTGTTTAAAATGAATAGTAAAGAAAGAGAACAACTAGTATGAAGAAAGTCATGTTGGGAGTGTTACCCCATAATGGGCTCTGCAGTACGCCATCCGAATTTAGTCAGATCTCTAATGAGGAACTTGGTGGTAAACTAGAAAAAGAAAGAGAAAAACTAGTAAGGACAGGAATTCGATCACTTTGTAGATTAGCCTATACGACTCTATCTGAATGTGGGATGTTTCATGTACTGATTTTTCCTTTGCGCTATTGTATTTATCGCTTCACAAAGAAAGATGATATAAAGCTCTAATAACTTACTTAAGGGCCTAAGGAGAATACAAATGAATATAATCAAAACTTGAGCATCAGATTCTTCGAGGTTCAAAATTTGGATATATGATAATTGCTCAAAGGTCATTTTATCAAAATAGTCCATACAATTTTGGTATATAAAAATATACGATTTGATTGTTATCGTGAACGTGAATCGTTTCAAATGAATTATATATCAAAAGAATCAAAATGTCGAGAGAATCTCATATCAAAATTTTGGTGCTATTTAGAGGTGTTTCGAGTTGATTGAGATGGAATAGTCAAGGTATACTTCATGTATAATCAATTTCTACTTCATATATAATTAAGCTATATTTAATTTTTGAGTATACCGTCATGTATACTATGCTAATATTAAGTAGTCAGTAATCATTATATACTTATATGACTTTTACCAACTATATAGTATAATCACATATATATATATATATATATATATTATATAGTCCAAGGGTATACTTTCAACAATTTTTCGATTATATGACAATATTTATTTTAAACTAACTATTTAATTTTTCTTATTATACTTGTAATTATTCCTTAATTAAATTTTAAAACTAAAATAAAAAATTACTAGTGAATTCAGTAAAATTTTGTTATTTTCTCAGAAATTCTCACAGAAAGAAAAAAAATTAACTCTTATCCTACTCACACTCTTCAGTTACTTAGTAAGAAAAATATTAGAAGAAGCAAAAGTCGTCGTTGTAGGGTTATGCTCACAACGTTTCCTTCTTTGTTAAGTTACTTTGCTTCATCAACCTCCAATTTCGATTGCACAGTCCTACCTTTTGCTAAATTTTATGGATGGCTGTAAGTTTTTTTACTCACCGACATTACTTCTTTATCTGTTGAACATTACTATGTTTTGTAAAAAAAATGAAAAAAATAAACAGATTTGAGATATGGATGAAGTTTTGATTTTTTTTCCAGTGAATTGATCACCGGGAGGACTTTTTTTTTAGTTTTCATTCTATTTAGAGTTGAACATCTTTTTTCTGTTTGTTTTTTGTATCCTGGACTCTGTTTTGATGAAACTAGGGAGGATTTTCTTGTGTGTTTGGTGGAGGAATGAATGTGTTTGCGAATAGATTTTATATGTAAGGGAGTTTGTCCATGAAAATTGAGAGAATTTGAAAAAAATGGTACTTTTCACTCCAAATCAGTCGCAAAAACTCAAGAGCAACTCCAATTTACATTCATAACCAAACACAACTCCGATTTTCAATTGAAAATCTGAGTTGTGTATGGTTGTAAATATTAATTGGAGTTGTTTTTGAGTTTTGAAAGTGATTTTGAGGGAAAAAGTGAAATCAACTTTCTTAAGTTCTCCAAATTCATTAAAATTTTAGAATTTTATGTCATAAAATCCCCGAATTTTCATGAAATTTGAAAACATAAAAAAATTGTTTTTTACTTCTTTTTTCACTCAAAATTACTCACAAATACTAACAAATAAGGTTTCAAGTTATTTCAATGGCAAAGAAATAAAATATGTTTAAGAATGAATCATATATAAAGTTTATTTTCTTGTAAAAAATAGATTTCAAAGTGATGTGTTCAGTTTTTTTGAAAGTTATTTCTTCCCTCTCATTTTACTTTTTGGTGCTTTATTGAGGAGACAAGTATTAGAATGCCAAAATTTGATACATCTGATATGTTGCATATGACTAGTTGTCAGAATGGATAACGGTGATGTAGAGATGCTAGATGCGGAAAAGAATGTCCCTGCTAGTGATGTTATTGTGTCTGATGAGTCCCCGATCATTTACAAAACGGTGTTACGACTGGCAAATGCAATGGTGAGGACAATACAGCTGAACAGAGTGATTAAAAGGGGGAGTACTTGAAGAATGGGGAAGCATCTAAGAATATTTGTGCAATGGTACATACACTTATTCATATTATTTGTTTTCAAACTTTAGATTAAAAAGTCTTTTTTATGAAATTTGATCAAAAATATAAATATGATTATACAAGAATCCACGATTATGACATACATGTACAAAGAAAGCTACTTAAGTTGGGCAAATACATCAATAGTGACTAGAATATTGGATATCTTGCATTCGAAACTAGTTGTGCACCTACAAACTTCATATGATTTTAATAGGAATTTAATTATTTAAGCGTGAACACTAAATATATTTGATTGAATTTCGTACAGTATTATTTTTAAAAAAACACTATGATATATGCGGAAAGAATGCCAACCATAAGTTTGTTTAAATGCATGTATCAAATGGAAGCACATTCATTTTTTAGAACTATATATTCTTAAATGAAGGCCTTGAAGTTGGGTAACTTAGAAATACGATATTGAACTTTTGACCACGTTTACTCTGTGGATAAAATTCATGTTTAATAAATTTTAACTCTTTGACTTTAAACTTTAAACGTTTACCCATAATCCACAAACAAGCGAAATAATATTTTGGATAAAATAAACTATATATATGTGCATTTGATCGCTAGATACAAGACCAAGCCCATTATTATCGAAATAATTTATTATTAATTAATATGTATCAATACAAATATAATTTTACAACTCCCGAAAGAATAACACTATAAAAATAGATAAACATACAATCCATTACTGTATACTCCTCTTTTTAAATTTAGTTTAATACTATTCATAATTGTTTGTACGATAATGACATATATAGAAGTATATAAGCACCACAATAAATAAGCATATAACCAGGATTCCAAGATCGTTGTCTATTCATCATGACTTTTTTAATGTTTTTTTCCAAATTTTAGATGGATGATGGTGAGGATGATGAAATATCTCTTGTGTATCAAGCACCATTTATAGGAAAACTAAGTACCTTTTACCGGGAGAAGACGATGGAACTTAAACTTCCTAAGTTTTACGGTCATCCACTTAATTTCCTAAAGTAAGTGTATCATAGTTTTATCATTGACCCTTTTTATTTTCATCTTGTTCCTCGTACATATTATATATTTTAATGTTCTTCGTGCTAGGTTAGTGGAGATCAGTGATCAGATTAGGTGGCTATGATCGTGTAAGCCTTTTATTTTGCACTTATATTTGATTAGTTCTCGATTATAGATTTTACCTTTTTAATTGAGTCAATAACTACAAAGGATATTATTCACTTACAAAAAATGTCCTCAGTTAATCATAAGAAATGGGTCAACGATCGAGTGCAATAAGTCCAAGAAGTATTCTGATTAACCATGATTTATGGGGGTAATGTTTTGTTTAAAAAAAATTTGGCGGGCTTGTTTACGACACGGCCAATGTTAGCATCGATAAAGGGATATGTTTCTCTTTCAAAATATCACGGTGTGAACCTCGAGTTGTTAGAGATAGTATTCTAATTTTTCGTTGAAGAGATAAGTAATGTAGCTCTGTACTTTATAGTATAATTAAAAAAAATAAAGAGGTGGTTGTGTATTTTCTTCTGTTACTAGGTTGATTAATTAATGATGCAATATGCTATGAGTCTGTGCGATGAATTTTACGTTATTCCTATATACTTTTGATGGTGTACTAATAAGCTACTTTATCTTTGTAAGTAACTGAATTGAAGTCGTGGCGGCATGTGGGACACTCCTTTAATCCCCCCCCCCCAGGTCAACATTTAGTTGGGCCTTGTTATTTCTGTTTTTATGGCAACTTGATAAGAATATTTCTCCTTTACTCGTCAAATATAAAATTCCCAATATGCAATTTGTAAGGGAGATGTTGTCTGTCATTGTTTTAGTGATGATGTGCCATGATTTTGATGTTTATTTATGTTGTTTTTTATGTGAAATGCTGCGATATATTTTGGGTACATGAAAAAGGAATAAGCTGCTTGGTTGCAAGAATACATATCAGATGGTGGTAGAAGAACATTGTTCATGAACTATATAAAACCTTAATATCTACTCCCGTTCTTTCAAATGTTTGACTTGTGTTGACTTGACGTAGTCTTTAAGAAAGTAAATAATTTTTTTGAATCTTATAGCCTTTGATAAATATAGTTTTTGGTCCAGTTCTTTTACTTAAAATTATAACAATTTTTTTGAAAATGCAGAAGTATATACATTAGGAAGAAACTCCATGAAAGGAAAAGTAATGATTCATATAAATCACTTAGTGGGAAATGTCACGAAGAAATCCAATGAGTAACATAATCTTGTTTTATAGAAAAGAGCAACTATTGCCGTTTTCTGACGAATCATATAGCTTTGTGATTTCATAGACTAAAAAGGTTATCAAATTAATGGTAATTATTGTAAACATATGTCACCTAGATGCAACTCAACTCTAGCTCGGGAGCGTCGGTTTTTCCATTTCCATATGACAAGTCAAATTTTGCATCCCTTTTCCGATGTGGGATTTCTTATCATTTCTTGTATGCCCATACCTCAACCAAAGTGTGAGCCTTATAAATAGGGACCCAATATTGGTAAACAACAAACTAGATGAGTCTAAGTCTAAGACCATATAAATATATGGCACCTGAGTCTACCTCAACCTCAAAAGCTAGATCATGAGGGGAGGTTTGTCCAAATCCATATAAGGAGTCTAATTTCCCATTCCTCTTCCGATGTGGGACTTTTAAACAATTACAATTGAAACAATCGAAAAGGAAATGTGAGTTAATGTATGCTCAAGGTTAAAAATATCATTAAAAAATTAAAACGAAGCGACCCTTAATTACATAATTTTAAATATAAATTGGTAATCAAATTTATTATAAGATCTTTTTATCCGTTTGAGAAGATAGTATAGTGCCACTCGAACTTGAGCCGAAATGCATTAGCATTTCTTCCTAAGAGAAGTGTGTATACCGATTTCACCATAGCGGGCTATCTTGAACTCTGAATAACATATGAATAAGTAATTGTAGAAATTGAGTAAGCTATTTGTAGTTTTATATTATAATAGATCATGAGAATAAAAGTTTTCACAAGGATTATTAGGGGGGGGGGGGTTTTTTTTTGAAGCTTCATTTTACATTTGAGATTAGATAAATCGAAGAAGCTTGGAATGTACCAATATGTCCTTAATCTTGTGGTTTGGAACATGTTATGTGAGTTGTGAAACTTTTAAATTAAGAATTTCCAAAAAGGGAGGAGATATTCTTTTCTTTGAACTTGGTAACTTTAGAAGGAGACCTTTTTATAGCATATAGAGTATTAAAACTACTAAAAATAATAATAGGAATAAAACATGAATTGCTTTTGAAAAAATATCTACATATATTCCAATATCAAGCTATAAGCTTAGTTGTTCGGACTCTACTTGTGACACACTAAAATTAAGAATTGTCAAAAGAGGGAAAAAACATTTTTGTCCTTTGAACATGGAAACTTTTGAAAGAGGCATTCTTTTGACATCGGAGAGAGAGTATTAAAACTACTAAAATTGAAAATACGAAGAAAATACAAAATGCTTTTGCGTAAATAACATTATAGATTCCAACATCAAGCTATAAGATAAAATGGTAAGACTCTTTAGGTTTGGTGCAACACCCGTGTCTAGATTACATAGGTGTTGGATCCGTGTCCAATTTGGTCAATCGATTTTGGGTTCTTTGACTAAAATTGATGGAATAAGTGTGGAAACTTTTAATGATTGTTTGAAATCAATACAAAACCAAGGTGAAATTGAAGAAAATGAAATACCTTTTATCTAGAAATTTCTATGTCAATCCTTTTCTGTTAATCTCCTTCCATATTCTCCTCAAGTAATTTTGAAGTTTATTTAAGTTGTTTTCAATGTGAAATGTTACCATATATTTTGGGTACATGTGAGAGAAAAAAGTTGTTTGGTTGCTATCAGAAGGTGTAGACGAACAATTGTTCATGAACTGTATAAAATCTTAATACCTATTCCCGTTGTTTCAATTTATTTGTTTGGTTTTGACTTGAAATAGAGTTTAGGAAAGTAAATAATCTTTTTGAATCTTGTAGCCTTGGATGAAAATAACACTTGGTGTAGTTATTTTACTTAACATTATAACAATTTTTTTCGATATATAGACTAATATGAGTTAGGGAGAAACTTTATTAAAAGAAAATTAATGATTCATGTAAATCACTTGGTGGGAAATGTCCCAAAAAAATCCACGAGTAACTAATAATCTTGTTATATAGAAAACAACAACTTTAGCCTTTTTTTGATAAATCGTATATTTTTATGATTTTATCAATTAAAAAGGTTATCAAATGAATGGTAATTACTATAAAGATATGGAATTTGGATGCAACCCAACCCCAGTTAGTGGGCGGTGGTTTGTCCAAGTCTATATAAAGAGTCAAATTTCTCATCTGATTTCGGATTTGGGATTTATTAACGCCCCCTTACGCCCATACCACAACTAGAGCGTGAACCGTTGTCAATGGGGACCCAACATCGGTGAACAATAAATTGAGATGAGTGTGAATCTAATACCACATAAAGATATGACACTTGAGTCTACCTTAACCCCCAAAGCTAGCTCACTAGGGGAGGTTTCCCATTCCTCTTCCGATGTGGAACTTTTTAACAATTACAATTGAAACGGTCGAAATGGAAATGTGAGTTATTGTATTCTCTAAGGTTGAAATCATGAAAACAAATTTAAAAAAGTAGTTTAATTTCTCTTAGTTACATAATTCCTAATGAAAATCAAGAATTGAATTCATAATAAGATCTTTTTATCTTTTTTAGAAGATGGTATACTAACACTCGGACTCGAGCCGAGATGCATTAGCACTAGTTCCTAAGGTTTTTCTGTCTACAAATTTCACTATAGTGGCATGTCATTAATTCCTAATAGCATATTAATAATAAATTGTCGAGATTGAGTAAGCTTTTTAAGTTTAGTGATGATTCAAATGGATCAATGACCATAAAAATTTGTTCCAATAGGAATTTTAGGTTGAAGGTTCATCGAGTTTAGCTAAACCAAAGATGCGTAGATATACCAAAATATCCTTCAATTATATGGTCTTGAATATGTCATGTGAGTTGTGACACATTGAAATTAAGGCCAAAAAAGTAAAGAGGCATTCTTTTCTTTGGACTTGGTAACTTTGGAAAGAGGCATTCTTTTTATAGTGGAGAAATTATTTAAACTACTAAAATTGAAAATATGAAGAAAGCATGAAGTGTTTTTGCAAAAATAACAACAAAGATTCCAACATCAAGCTATAAGCTAAGTTGCTCGGACTCTTCACTTTTGGTGCCACACGCATGTTTACACGACATGGGTGTGGTATCTGAGTCCAATTCGGTCAACTGATTTTGGGTGCTTTGACCAAAATCAATGGGATAAGTGTGGACAATTTTAACGATTGTTTGTAATCAATACAAAATCTAAGGTGAAATTGAAGAAAATGAAATACCTTTTATACATAAATATATACGTCACTCCTTTTTCCGTTAATCCCCTTCCTAGATTCTCCTCAAGTTATCCCCTAATATCTCATAATTAAGGTTTTCTAATTCTTTTTTTAAACATTTTAATTATCTTTTGGCGAATCCATGCACCCGTATCCCTACATGGATCCATATCCCAAAATCTTAAAGCTAGATCATGAAGGATCCAACATCTAGATCCGCACAAATATCGGACACCCACATCGATTAACTTAGGCTATAAGTTCTAAGAAAGATACGCCACATTAACAACAAATAAGAACATACCCAAGGAATGTTGCATATTTCTTTCTGTTACGTCTTGGTCAAAAACAAAGGGGACAAGAGATCTTATACACATATTTGAGTGGTCGCAATTGGTTCTGGAGTTAAGGATGCATGGACTTGAAGCCTAAAATATTTACACATGAATCTGAATAGGGAGTCTAATTTTATGAGATACTGGTGCAATGCTTTCATTTGCTAGATTAGCTGAATGTGAAATGAGTGTCGATGTATGATGTCTCCAATTAGATGAGTAACTTAGAATAAACAATGGGGTTGTAATAAGCATGATATCGTTTGATTCTCAAATAATATAAGAATTTACTAGAATGCTAATTAACTGAATATATAAGACAATACCAATTCCTTCTATCTACTATTATACGACTTTCTCTAATGCTTTTTCTAAGGATCTGATGATCTTCTTTTTCAGGACTTGAACTACTTTTTCTTGGACATTTCACAGCTTCTATGAGAAGGTAATAACATGAAGTTCTCTTCCCTTGATCTTTATTAGCATATTTTGACTGTTGTCCACCATGCTTCTAATATTCGGTACAAGGTGAGTTTCTGGGATGGTTAGTGGGTAGGTGGTTTGTGATGTTATCTTTCATGTGGGTTGTACGGAAGGACAGGGAGAGAGTGTTTGAAGTGATAGAATTTGATGTTGTAAATGTAAGGATTAGCCTTTTTATCTTTAGTTTCTTTTTTATGCACCTATCAGGTCCCTACTTGTATAGATGTTTCGGTGTCTTTTGTGAAGGGCAGTATTTTTGTATAGGCTCTCTATTTCTCGTAACATCTGTATACAGAATTTTCGTTCTTCTTCATATAACAGAATTATTACCTTATCATAAAAATTGGTTGTCTCTCTGTAAAGTATCGACTTAAAAACTTTTACTTACAACCTTTCTTTTGTCCTAAAAGGTTATTTGTCTCTTACTTTTTGTTTCTGTACGTTCTATTATCTGATGATTTTCTATGTATGCTAGTTACTTCTACCATATGAAAGGCATAGTACACAAAATGGAGAGCTTCAACTTCCTATTGTTGCTGCTCCTCTTTCTTGGGGTGTTGACAATGAGGTAACATTGTTTACTTTGTTGTTTTGTAATGTAAGTTTACATTTGCTGTATTTTGACTATATGTGATGTACACCTTTTGATTGATATATGGGGAAGCCTATTACCCTATATTGTTGAATCATAGACGTATTTTGACTTCGTTCAAGTTCTCAAAGTTGATTTTCTTAAGTTTGATATTTTCAATTGCCATGTACAAGTAATTTCTGTGTTTTTCATCTTTTATGGACAGGAGTGCCTACAATACGCCAAAGGGTGCGAAGAGCCTAAAAACTAGTTGTAAGATTGTTCGTCAATTCTTTGCAAACTTGACTCCATATATCTCCATCATTGAGTTGTTTTCTCCTCACAATTTCCCAATATGAAGACTGCACTTTCCAAAAAATTTTCCTTTACTGGCTGTTAGTTTACACTTTACCTATATCAGGATCATCATCCCAGAACTTTAGTTTTTGCTTTAGATCATACTCTATAAAAAAAAAGGAATAGTGACCGCAGAAAAAATTCTTGTTGTATTCAGGTTCTCCTAAGAACCAAGGGCAAAATGAAGTAGAGCACCCAATGAAAGCTCCAGAAACTAAAAAATCTTAGTCGTTAGTCATACCTTTCTTGATCTTTTATTCTAATCTTTTTATCTTGTACACCAACAATTTTCATCACTTAAAAGAAAAAGAGTATTGATCTTTATGTCTTTAAGTTTTTTGTTCCTCCGTTTTTGATGTTAAGATAAATTGATTTCCATTTGCAAGGTTGGATGTCAAAGTTGTTGATGTTGGACTCCCTATTGATTAGGTGAAAATCAATGTTCGTGAAATAGTAAGTTCCTATCAGAAGTAGAAGAATTAAGAATGTTTTGATTATGCATTACGTTACTTTAATGTGTGTTTGTAATGACTTTATGCAAATAGAATGATTCCTTTGAGGTTTATGCACTGGACTTTTACAAGATGAGGTATAATACCAATCTTGCTACTTGTTTCCATCAAGTGCATTCATTTTTTTTATTTTTTTACAGCATCTCAAAATGTATAATGCCCTTATTTCTTTGTAAACATAGGTACTAGTTCAATTTGATCCAGCTGGTCGCCTGGTCATTACTGGTCAGCCAAAACCAACTTGACAATCTTTGGGGTGTTACTTCCTTTAAGAAGATTCATACCTTTCTATTTATTTTACTAATTTTGACTTTGATAGAGTAACTCAATCTTTTCTTTATTTGCATCTTTTTTGGACTTGTAATTTTCTCTGGTAATGAGAAACTGCCATGCAGAAATATTGATAATTCTATAGTGGATCTGAAAACTATATGGTTGTTACGTTTCTATTAGTTGATTACAACACTCTAAGAAGTATACGACAATCAAAAGGTTCTCCATTTGTAAGTTGTCTGACATAATTTTTTTTCAGGTGGTCACCTTACCAGCTAGAATTGATCATCTTCAGACCAACGCTGATGTCTCCCTTAATGGGTGTCTTCATGTTCATGTGCCCTTTGCGCAACAAAATCTCTGAGTTGAGAATGCAGAAGTATTGGTAGTTGTCCAACATTGTGAATACTTGGAAATAGTTGTTAAGTTTTGGTTGATGATTGTGGGTCAAAACCTTTGAATGTCCTAGATATAGAAAATGAGGTATTTCAGCTTTGGCCTCCCCAGTAGAAACTTAGATTGCTATTCAAAGACAGACTGAAATGTGATGAACATAACTTTGTTTAGTATGTTGTCTTGATAGTGAAACACATCTCTCTTTTTAGCATTTGACAATTCTATTATAACCTCTATATTATTGGAAGACACATACTTTCTTGACGTACTCTTTCAGAAACACCATTTTGAGTTTGTACACTAACAAAAATATGCAGGTTTTGAAGCTTAGATAAACAGGCTCTTGGTATATTAGAGACCTAAAGCTGAAGGTGGTGGAACATGTTTATTAGAATATCAGCAACACCACCTTTATTGTTGAAGCTCGTATTGAATTGGTAAGTAGCTACCATGGAGTATTTCTCCTAACAAGCTCCTCGCAAGTGGTTTGATTGTTCTCTTTTTTGGGGGGGATTTTAACTACCATCCCATTTCCCCATCTACCCAAAAATTCTTGTTCTTTCTTAATTAATCCTGGCCCACTATTTCTTCTCAACAGTACGAACATGATTGTGAAGAAGATTTGTTTAGGATGGAGAAAAAAATTAGAATTTTGGAGGATGAAAATTGCTTATTTGATAGCTGGATAAGAAGAAATTTAAGGAATAATGTTACTTTTAGGAGATTTCTGGAGAAAGAATTTTTTCTATCAAGGGGGAGTTGGTTATTTAAAAAGTATAGGAAGAAAAGATAAAAACTACTACAAAGAATTTTCTGTTGGGACGTCAACCCCCAGAATGGGCCTTTCTGTACGGGATCTGGATTAAATCTGACATAGAAAATATAGTAAGGATAGGAATGAAATTCTAATAATCGCAATCTGAATGAAAGTGACCATTATTTATATAAGCACATCATATTAGGAAGTTCTCAAACAAAAAATGGAAAAGAGAGACAGTTATAAAGCTCAAATAACTTATTAAAATGATACCTATTTTGTTTAGCACTTCAGGTGCTTATGTGGAGTATAATTGTAATCTCGACGCTTTCGAACTAAAAGTTCAGAATTTAGGCATGCCATTTGTTCAACAGGCACGTTTTATAGAAAGAATCCATACAATTGTTGTATAACAATATGTAAATACTAACTCTTAAATATTAGTCAAGCTGTCTTTCAAAAAATAACATTGATCAAGTTGCTGGTTCATGCCTACAACTTCACTTTTTCTCGATTCGTTATAATATATACCTTAACAAGAAGTTGAATTATGTTCCTTCGTAATGTTTGGGAGATCCAGTGTGCTGATATAAATGATGATCTTTGCCATTCACCAACTAGAAAAAAACAGAATATCAAGCCAAAATTTGTGATATCGCGGTCTCTATTATGTTTATCATATGAATCTTCAAAAGAAACATCCTGCACGTTGCAAGAAACTTCAGACATTGATATGCCAACTATTTAACAACTTATCAGAAATAGAAGACATCCTATCGAAAAAGTCACGAAATCCCCCGCTCATCGGGGGTGCCCTCATCGTTGAGGAACATGTACTAGGGTGTATGTGTGACTCATTTAGATCATTAGCTGGTACAAGAAAGAAAGAAAACTACTTTTACAGTATCAACGATAAGTACCGGACTTGAATATAACATCAAATTAAATGACTTGCTTCACCGTTATTGCACAATATCCTAATTTAACAAACAATAAGCAATAAAGATTTCTTGCATAAAATGACCTTGCAACATAATATTATCGATACAAAACTTATTCACACAAGCGATATATTTCCTGCGATCTAACAGAATCTGTGATACGAAACAGCCTTAGAAAGGAAATGACACGTATTGGTAAAACTGTGAAAATATATACGTCAAGACACAAAATATTTTGCAAACTAGACAATTTCGGGTGAAAAGTTTGAGTTAATATGAAATGTGATGCAACTTCGTTCAACATATCAGCTCATTCAGTCTCTTAAATGAAAAGCTTGAGTGTATCGTTGATGAGATTGTCTCGGGAGTGAAAGAAGAATAGAAATATTCATGATTAGTTAGGGAAGGGATTATGAATCAAGGATTCAAAGTCAGTCACAAGCTTGGAATGAAGTGAGGAGAAACATTTTTGTATTCAGAACATCACTCATAACAATTTACAAAGAAATGATGGTGCAACAAATTAAAGTAGATTCATGTATCTTTTTAAGTTAAGTTTCATCTCTATCTGTTTTATATTTATTTCAATAATATTTGACCTTTCAATTTCAAGGGTGCCTTTCATCGTTCCGTAATGTTTGTTTCTAAGAAAGATAGTCTCAAGAAAACCTTATTTACTATTCCTTCAATTCTTGTGTGTAGGAATTCTGAAATTTATTTCACTCATTAAATTTTCTTTCGTTCTTCTTCCAATAGTAACTTCTTTTTACATTTTGATATATAAAATTTCTTTGTTATTATTGGTTGTACATAGTTTAATATTCTCAATGATATTTATTTTCGTCAATCTTTACACATTCGTTAAATAATCTATAAAGTGTATCATAAGGTGGGTTTGTCCAATTATTTCATTTGCCTTCTTTGTCTAGATTTCTCCTCCAAAAAGAGTTTATTTCAGGTAAATATTCTAATATAATTGATTTAGCTACAAATACTGACAAACGTTGTTTGTATTATTGCTAAGCTAGCAACATATTCTCTTCTTTTAGTATAAAATCTATTTATGAAAAGCTTCTGTTACAATAAAACTCAAATTCAAATATATGTTAATCCGTGAATCCCTTTGCATATTTGAACTTTGAAATGTGGATATGGACTAATTGGAGCACACAGGTTCATAGTTGATTGTGTGTTAACTTAAAAATTGAATTACCATTCTACCCTCATTTTATTCCTAAACTAAATTAAATATTAATATTATAATTAATTTAATATTAAATAATAATTTTATTTAAATTCATGAGCCTCTAGACTTTAATGTTCAAAATTCTTAAACTTTCTACCGATCATTTTTCTATTCATATCATATCCTAATTTTCAAAGTAGATATTTCAAAATGCAAAGTGGAATTACTATTTTACCTATCTAAGAAATTGTAATAAAAAGCATTAATCAAACATAAATTAAATATCTACTTATATTAGATATTACTATTTAGACCTAATACATAATAGAGGAGAAGATACAAAGTTCAGCGTCCTACTCAATTACTATTTGTTAACAGACAAAATGTCTATACTTTTTAAATATCATTATACTACAAGTGTTTCTTTTCTTTTGATGGTAGGAATGAGCACTAATAAGCTTTTCAATTAAGTATAGAATTTGAACATATTTTTCTAATATGGAGAAGTTGACATAATAAAATTAAGTAATTTATGAATATCATGTCCACGATGCAGAGTGTAGACCCCAGAAAGACCGACGTCATTGGACCTCTTAGAGGTCGGCGAGACAATCCTACTTACGTCTTCTACTTCGTCTGGCGAATTTAGTAGAAAAAGCTTGATACTTTTGGTTCCTTAACATACATACTAATCATCTAAATTGGATCCATCTTGTTCACCATAAAACACAGCTAACATTAAGATCATCAATGAAAGGAATAGTTTAATACAATAATTAAATCTATACTTGCCAAATGGCACCAACACATGCTGAACAAAATCGAAAAGAAACGCTACTGGAAATACTCCACTAGCTAATCCTATAACTAACCTATTAATAATAATTAGCAAGAATACTCAAAGCATGAGGCCTACCAAATGAATGCTCTAGGTCCTGATATTTTTTAGCGTCAACCTTGTACTCTCACGTCCACTATGTGCCTTCCCCTAAAATTGTAGAGTTGTATTGTATTAGTACACACTGTCAGTAGGATATGTACAAGCACACACCAATGAAATTCATTATTAAGAACACTCGTTCCTCAACATGGATTATGGAAAGTCAATTTAGTGGACTGGTGTCAAATTGGATTCGGAAAGTTAGTGAATTTCCAATTTGGATTTAGGAAAGTGACTGAAATTTCCTAAATGGATTAGAAAGGCATGCCAAGATAGTAAATGCAATCATCATACATCATATGCAACACAACACATAACATCTTGCACAAGCACATAACATTTTTTCCAATTCGCTCATATGCCAGGAACCTGAATCAGGACTTGACACAAAACTTGCCCAAATGGCTCAACATATGGGACCCTCACTGGGAGCTTACTTAGCAACACAAGTCTGCTTCATTCATTCATTCATAAGTACTTCATTTAATTTAATTCATAGGCTAGTGTAAACACCAGCTATACCTAGGATGTAGTTTAAGACTTTCATCAGGTTCGATGTGCAATGATCACGAATAAGCTAGTGTCATTACTTAGGTCTAGCTCACCTCTTGATTATCCTATCCTAACACCTTTGGTATCATTCATTTCATTATGTACCTCATTTGAGGATGGCCTCATTCATGGGGAACTTTAACTTTAACTGACATATATCATGTAAGCATTATGAAATCCAGTGTCATGAAACCCCACATCGAAAAGAGGTGGCATCACCGTCCAAAGTTACCCAAAACATGCTAGCGTACATAGGAATTGAATCTCGCCAGATCCCATATTGACATATATGTTCAAGACTACGAGAGATAGGAGACCCTACCTGCAATACGAACAGTCTCACTCTAATAGAGTAACGTGAACCGTCCGCCTTTCCGAAAGAGGCTCACCACTCATAGCTAGTTCTAATCGGAGCTCACATATAAAGTTCCATTGGCACTTCACCATACGTCATGGAAGATAGCTTCTTGTATGGGACATCATAGCTCAATCGATGATTTCTTGCTCCTTTCATCATTACTATTAAGTTGTAGTCCTCAATACATTCATTAGAGTGTTCATAGAGACTAGTCCTCTTCATTAACTTACACTCTCATAGGTTGAAGACGTTTGGGTAACATTACTTAGGCTCATTTGAGATTGTTCATCTTTTTCTATTAGTCCATATCATGTTGTCACCACATTCCATTACATATTAATCACTTTTCTTTCTCTTCATAATTACTCACCCTCATTCTACCTTATGTTCTATTTCATCATTGCCAATGCACTTTGGTTGCCATTTCGGGTTTTTCACACTTCTTACTTAAACCCTCTAGGGTTTTCCACATCATATCTTTGTTCATTTCATCATACGCCAATGGCACTTGGCCTTTAGTGTGTTCACACTCTTACTTAACCCTTTTAGGGTTACATCATTTAATCACATACATCTTAGATTCACTTACTTTAAATTTATGCTAGACGTAGCTATACAACATCATGGGGCTTCATTCTGTTTGTCTAAGAGATTCATCTGTCCCCAGATTAATGTGATACAAGACCTTATCATCTTGTAGATATGGCCACTATATTGACTTCAATCTTTCGATGCATATTAATTAAATATTACTTACGTATGACTTATGTGTCAATACGAATTGGGCCCGGAACCCGATTTCAAATTACTTGGACCACACTTAATCTTATTTAAACTTGAAATATCACATTTGTAGATTGGGGGACCCTAGTTCATGCCCATTAACCCCATTTATTTCCTTTCTTTTTCTTCTCCTCCTCCTATCGTTTAAGTCACGGAGGTTGTGGATTCAATCCCCGCCAAGCTCATTATTTTTCTTTTTATTTTATCGCTAAAACTTTCCACCTATCCAAGAGGTTGCGGTTCCATCCCCACTCTCCATATTTATTTTCTTCTTTCTTTTGTCTCCTAACCTCTCGCACCATGCAAGAGGTTTTAGGTTCAATCCCCATCACACACTGTCTATTTTTCATTGCAAATATTCTCACGAAAGTGTTATGAATTTTCCTTTTGTAATGTCATGGGTTCAATCCCCAATGACCTCACATTAAAAAAAATTACACGAAGCTCATTTTTTTAAAAAATTTGCCAGACTACAATTTCCAGCAGGCTGGAAATTTAATATCTTCCAATCCATTTTTGTCTTTATCTTTGGTTTATTTTTTTGTAGTTTCATGTAATGATATCTTGGGTTCAATACTTAGTGATCTCACGTATTTTACATTCATTTTTCATTGCATTTTTGAACATTTTTCTTGGCCGAACCCAACCTACCAAATGCTGGAAGTTCATTGACTATTGTCAGCTTCTTTTTATCATTATTCATACGTTAATTCTTAAAGCATTTTGTGGATCATTTGGTGCATCTTTAAGTGTAATAGTTTTATATTAGTATATTCATCAAAGAATTACCATTTTCACCTCAGCAACCTGACACCAATTTATGCACCTCATGATTTATCACACCTTCGCACAATAAAATTCCACCATAAAAACACATCATTTTTCACATACTTTCGGTTGACATAACTAACTGCTACAATTCCAAACACATAATCACGAACCACACATTATCACGCAAATCAAACGTCCAATACTTAAACTACCAGCAAACTACCAACTTATGATCTCTAACCCATTTCCATTGAGATTAAATGGATACTCGGGACAGGAGTTCGACAAGACGGGAATCAACCCCATTTTATAGAGTAGATGTTCATCGGAGCTTTAAGGGTCTCTTGGAAAGGGACCCAAGAGTTAAAAAAATTAAAGCCCATACTATTTTAAATATGTCAAAACCTCAAATTGCTTCACAAACTCTTTTCCAAAAATCACGTCCAAAACCCCTCCAAAGTCAACACACCTCGACGGAACACCCTTCTTGAGCCTAGTGTGCGATTAATTTTCTTGTGATTTCGTGAGGTTCTTCCAGTGGTGAAGATTGTTTTATTTTTTATGCTTTTGTAATCGATAAGTTTATAGAGACATTTCGTATAAAATATAGGGAGAGAGTCTCGTTAGAGAGAGGAGTTCTATTATGCATAGAAGTTCTACTTTTGACTTAGTCAACAACGGTTTAACTTAATTATTAAAAATCTTTTTTCTATTTTATTTTAAATAATATAATGAATAATGCTTATTAATTAATTATATTAATTCAATATCACAAATAAAAATCATATTTATTTATTGCTTCCACCTAGGTTCGAACTCGGGTGAAGCAAGACTTCACTTCAATGACTCAATTTCGGCTCTATCTCCCCAAATTGCCCCTCCACCGTATTAATTAAATAATTAATTATATATTTAAGGTAATTATGATACTACCCTTAGGTTGGAAAAAGAATTGTTTACCCCTAGACCCTCCAAACCTGAGATTTTCCCTTTTCAAGTCAGGTAAAGACTCCTTCAAGTAACCTCGATTCGAGCCGTCCTACATGTTGACCCCACCTTTACTAAGCTCAATAACTCCCTCCCAATTGTTGTCTTAAGATTGCATCAAGGTCTGATTTCTGTTCTATGCGCATCAATCTGTTGTGAACCCGTCTAATCGTTGGCATTGCTAACCCATTAAGCATACTTTGCAGTTCCATTTTTAGTGGTTGTTACATACTCTCCCCCCCCCACCCTTAGGAACATTCGTTGCCCCTAATGAAAACTACTTCTATACTAATATAGTTCATTTTAGAATGTATGCATGCATAGGTATTCAATACTCCCCATTGTGAATATTTGATTCCATATAACATGATCAGGAGCACATCCTTGAAACCTACTAGTAGATTCACATTAAAGAGCTAAGGAACCCTTTCCTAAACTAGTCCTCAATCAAACATCAACATAAAAAACATGTAAGTCCATACAATCGGCAGACCAACATGATGACTCAAAATGTCTTAGTCTCATACAGTGATAAACACCATACATAGTCAAATCATGAAAGACCGAATTAGAGGCTTAGCACAAGCTGAACATCCCCAGAGGTGCCTTCTTCCCCTTCACCCAATACTGAGTTAAAAAAATAATTGCCTATTGAGCCTCTTCACTAACATTAGGTTGAACTCCTACTTCCCTTAGTTAATTGGATTCTCCTATTCGGACAAATTCTCATCATGTTACCCCACCTTAACCCGTTTGCCACAACTGTAACAAACGTTAGATTCCCTCATACATTCTCCCCCAATGCAAGATGCCACATTCGTACAATGTGTCTATCCTAGTCTGTAAGTCTACAACCTCAGGAGTAATCGCTGACGTGACATCGAGCTCTGCTTAAGGTTGATAAATTCCTCAACCTTAGCCTCCTTCATTTATCTGGGAAAGAAACACCCTAGAAAATCCATCTTGAAAAGATCCCAAGTAATAGGACCCCCTCATAAGGTCTTCTATCCTGCCACACCTTATACAAGGATTGAGCTACATCCTTTAGCTAGTAGGATGCCAACTCAGACATCTCCGCATCAATCAAACCCAATAACTTGAGCTTGTAAAGTGCTAGATTCGGCCATCTGTACCAAAGTTGTCCTTACTTCTCCATATGTCAACCCAGATTGGTTAATAGGAATCTCTATTCTAGAAGCTAGAACCTGGGAAGGAACCTAAATTACTCCAACAGTTGTTCCTTCAATCTCTCTGACTTCTTTCTCCTTGTATTCATGTTTTGGAAACTTCAAGAGTTGATGTTAGATACGCTCTTAACACCAAGAAACCCGTAATATTAAGAAGGCCACGATAAGATAAAGCAGGGAAATTTTCCTACGCATCATGCAGTCTCTAATCAACAAGAGTTGTACACTTCACTACTACCTTGATAGAAACTACTCAATTGGTTTGGTGAACTTTATTATACGTCATATTTTAACCTATTGATTGAACCCAATTTTGTCACGATCGGAGTCTGCACCCCAGCTATACCGGTGTCATTGACTCTTCAGATGTTCGCAGACACGCCTACTCACGTCATTCTTACTTCGTCTAGGTAATTTTGGCAGAAAATCTAAACTTTTTGGGTCTTACAACATACTACTCATTCTATTAGATCATAATTTTTTCAAGCATCAACCATAATAACATTAAGATCATAAAAGGAAAAGAATCGTTCTAATATAGAATTAAATGTATACTTGCCAAATTGCTTCAATACAATGTTCTGAATAAAAGCGGAGAGAAATGCTAGTGGTAACATAGCCACACCTCAATCCTATACCTAGCTAATATGATGGGCAAGCCATCTTTGAAAGCATTAGGCCTACCAAGTCCGGTTGAATGTCTCCACGTCCGATCGTTTTCAAGCACAATCGTCAACCTATACCTCTAAGCGTCACATGGCCTGCACCAAAATTGTATAGTTGTATGGGATTATACACACTTGCACTAATATGGGTATCTTCAAGCCACACTAGGACATGTATGATTTAAGAAAACTCTTTTCCAAAAACATGATTATGGAAAGTCAAAATTAGTGGAACTGGCTAAAATGGGATTACGAAAGGTATGAGCTTCCATATTTTGATTAGGACAGTGAGTGAGCTTTCCTAATTGGGGATTAGCAAGTCCATTCCATGAGATTAACTTGCATCATCATACCTTATCATTTGCAACCCGAACACATAACATCTTATTTACACGCGCACATAACGATTGCATATATCACTAAATTTTCAGATCATCGTTCATATGCCATGAACGTGGAATCATGGAATTGACATCAAGACTTTCCCAAAAGTGAGGTGCTCAACATATGGGACCTTAACTAGGAGCCTTCTTTAGCACACACAGAGTCTCTTTCATTTATTCATACTTATTGTCATTTCATTTCATCTAGGCTAGTGTAAACCCAGGTAATACCTAGGATGTAGTGTAAGACTGCACGGGTTCGTTGTGCAATTAACAAGAGTTTACTTGTGTCATTAGCTTAAGTCTATCCACCTCTTGATATCCTAGCCAACCCTCTGTATCATTCATTTCATTATGTACATCAATTTGAGGCTTGCCACCCCCCCCCCCCCCCCGGCCTCATCATTCATGGTGAAACTTTAACTCTAACTGACATAAATTATTGACATCATGAGATCCAGTGTCCCCCTGAGAACCCCACACCAAAGGAGGTGGAATCACTGGCCAAAGTAACCCAAAAACATGCTAGAGTACTGGGAAATGAACTCCCGTAAAGTCCCTTTATTGGACGTATTGGTTCAAGAATAGAAGATATAAGGAGCCTCCTACCCCCACATGCCTGACAGTCTCATCTCATCGAATAAACGAGGAACCTCCGCCCTTCCCAAAAAAAGCATCAACGCTCATAGCTAGTCTATCGTTCTCAATATCCCGCTATACATGTCCACTCAATGTCAGGAATCTGGCTTCCTAGTATGAGGAAATCATCAGCTCACTAGATGATTTCTATTTCATTCATCATAGTATTAAGTGTGTTTTCATATCATACGTTCATTAGCGTTTGTTCAATAGAGAATATCCTCTCATTAACTTTACCCTCTCATATGTGTACGTTTTTGGTAACATTTACTTAGGCTCATTGAGATTGTGCTTCTCATCTTTTACATTAGTCCTCATCATGTTATCACCACTTCATTAACATAGCACATTTCTCTTCATATTACTCCCCATTTTACGTGAATGTTCATTTCAACATATGCCAATGCATTTCACCATTTAGTGTGTTTCACACTCTTAATTAACCCTTCTAGGGTTTCATCACTTCATTGTTCATTTCATAATTTCTTTGTTCATTTCGTCATTTCATTGTTCATTCCATCATACGGCAATGCACTTGGCCATTAAGTGTGTTTCACACTCTTACTTAACCCTTTTAGGGTTACATCATTTCATCCCATACATCTTAGGTTCACTTACTTTTAAACGTATGCTAGACTTTTGAGTTTATACATACAAGCCATGGGGCTTCATTCATAGTTTTTCTAAATGATTCATATTTGCCCAAGATTATGTGGTACAAGACTTATGCATCTTGTCGATATGCCAACATATTGATTTCGATCTTTAGAGTCATCATTTATGAAATATTTATTTACGTATGACTTATGTGTTAATACGGAATTGGTCAAGGGAACCCGATTTCTAAAGCCTTGGACAACACTTAATCTAATTTTAAACTTGATAATTGCTTTTTTCAGATTTGGGGGACCCTAGTTCGATCCCCATCAACCCCATCATATTTCCTTTCTTTTTCTCCTCTCCTTTTTCGTTTAAGTCAAGGAGGTTGTGGGTTCAATCCCCCATAAGCTCATTATTTTTCTTTTATTTTATCTCTTTACCTTCTCACCTATCCAAGAGGTTGTGGGTTTAATCCCCACTCTCCACATTTATTTTCTCCTTTAGTTTTCTCCGAACTCTCTCATCCACTCAAGAGGTTATGTGTTCAATCCCCACTCACCACATCTATTTTTCCTTGCATTTTTCAAACGAAATTTTAATGAATCTTTCATTTAGTGATGTCATGGTTTCAATCCTCAATGACCTCACATTTAAAAAACATTTTAAACGAAGTTCATTTTTTTAAAAGTTGGCCGAGACTACAATTTCCAGCAGGCTGGAAATTTGATATCTTCCAATCCATTTTTGTCTTAATCTGTTGTTAATTTTGTTTTTAGCTTTCATGCAATGATTTCTTGGGTTCTATCCATAGTGATCTCACTTATTTTACATTCATTTTTCATTGAATTTTTTACCATTTTGTTTGGCCGAACCCAACCTACCAAATGATCTAAAATTGTTCACTATTTTTAGCTTCTTTTTATCATCATTCATACGTTAATTCTTAAGACATTTCGTGGATCATTTGGTACATCTTTAAGTGTAATATTTTTATAATTATATTCAACAAAGAATTACCATTTCATCCAGCAACATTTTACCACTTTTACAACTCATGATTTACACAAACATTCGCACATAAAATTCAACCATAAAAACATATCATTTTTCACATACTTTCGGTAGACATAACTAAACATGCTTACAATTCAAAACACATAATCAAGAAAACATTATCACTAAAATCAAAATTCATACTTAAACTACTAGAAAACATACCAACAACATGATATCTAACCTATTTCACATTGAGATAAAAGGGATACTAGGGACAAGGAGTTCAACAAGAACGGGACCAACCCTAATTTTTTAGTAAATTTATCTGAGCCTTAAGGGTCTCTTGGGAAAGGGACCAAGAGTAATAAAACCCATACCTTTTATGACGTTCAAACCTCAACTTGATTCCCAAAATCTTCTCCAAAAATCACGTCCAAATCCCCTCAAAGTCCACACCAACTCGATGGACGACCTCCCTTTTTCTAGTGAGAGATTAATTTTCTTATGAGTTCGTGTGAGTTCTTCAATTGCGAAGAACTTGGTTTATTTTTATGCTTTTGTATATTATTTTTTCTGAGAAATTATGTGTGAAATAATAAGGGAGATTGAGCTTGAGAGTTGAGAAATAGGCGTGAGAGAAAGGAGTTATATTAGGCATAAAATTCTAGTTTAGGACTTAGTCTAATAAGGTTTACTTAATCATTAAAAAACTTATTTTTCTTTCATTTTAAATCAGATAATGAATAATAATTAATAATTAATAATATTAATTCAGTAGCTTAAACAAAATCACATCAATTCATTGCTTCTACCTAGGTTCGAACCCCGGTGAAGCAAGACTTCACTTCAAGAGCTCAATTCGTCTCTCTCTCCCCAAATTGCCCCTCCATCTTATTAATTTAATAATTAATTATATATTTAGTATAATTACGATACTACCCTTAGCCTAAAAAAAGACCATTTTACCCCTATACCCTCCAAACCTAAGATTTTCCCTTTTTAAGTCCGGTAAAGACTCCTTCAAGTAAATCTTCGTGTTCGAGAGCCCTACAGGGTTGACCCAATATTTCCTAGCTAAACTAACTCCCCAAGTTAGTTATCTTGGATGTAGCAAGGCTTACGAGGTCTGGTTCCACGTCCATCAATCCGTGTGAACCCAGTCTAATCGTTGACATTCTAGACACATTGAGCATTATTTAGCATATTCATTTTTAGGGATGCTACAATCAAAGAGTTCTTATCAACAAATCTTCAAGACTACACTATATAACCATACTCAATATTAATCATTCAGCATAAACTTTTGTAGTTAAGCGGGTACAAAAGTGTCTTCTAATTTTCAGGTACAAATGTACAAGTCTTATTATGTCTAGATTTTTCTGTTTGCTTTGTTAATTTCATTTGAATGATAACTTTATAATCATTTTAATAGGCACAATAAATAGCTTGAAAGTTATAATCACACATTAAAAAAAAGAGTGTTGTACACATATGGTTTGATGTTGAATGATGATCAACTCTTTTTGAAACACTCTAAGCATAGTTTCCCGTAAAAAAAGAAGCTATGCTTTATCAAATTTTAAACTATCATATGTTTATATAACAAAGAACCCTAGTCCCTCCTAGGTTGCACCGCCAAAAGCAAGCATTTCCTTTAAAATTTATTTATTTCAAAAACTAACCTTCCTCTTTCATGAAAAGATGTGACTTTTGATGAGAAGTTATGACTTTAATGAAGAGTTGTGACATTTATCAAAAGTTGTGACTTTAATGAAGAGTTGCTACTTCTATCAAAAGTTGTGACTTTTAAGAAGAGTTGCGATTTAAATGAAGAGTTGCGACTTTATGAAAAGTTGCGACTTTCATGAAAGGTTGTCAACTTTTCCAAGGGTTGAAACTTTTTCAAATAGTTGTAACCTTTCCGATAAGGTACACATTTTTTACACTACCCTTTGTTATCTATAAATAAAAGAATTTCCTCTCAGTTTGAGACAACACAAATTTTGATCTTCTTCTTCTACTTCTACAAAATTAAATATTCGTGTACTTTGCTCCTTTTGAGTGACTTATTGACAACACTGTTTTTTTGTCAATAAGTTGGTGTATAAAATTGTTCCATCCTGAGAGGATGAAATTCTTTAAACCTTTGGTATTGAGGGAATAATTTTCTTGAGAGGGCATTGTGCATTTAATGGACTCGATTTTTTCCTTCCTCTTGCATTCTTCTTTTTTTACATATTCTGGAATGTTCTTGTACAATCATTAATTTATGCTTTAGATACTTATTATTATTTTTGAGTAGATGTTTTATACTCTATTTTTTATGTTTCTGCAAAGTTATTGTCTCCGATTATATTGAACAATTATTGTAGTCAATTCCGACAATTCATGGTTTGATATTCTATATTAAATTATATAACTTAAGAGTACTATATATAAGCTTACAAATTCATCTATTTTTACATAGTGAAATTTCTCACTTATCAATTGAAGAAATTCATGATGCAAGTTCAAAAGCTATAATTGTTTTCATGTTCAAGCGTAATTTCTTCTTTGAGATTGTTTACAAATTTTTGAATTTTCTCCCAAGACATATATCACAATTGTATAATCTATACAACTTAAATATTTTTTATTTTATAAAGAAATTCCTTTGTTTATATATTCTTATTGTCTTCTTTATTTTCCTTTTAATGTTAATTAAAGACCAATGATTTATTATTTTGGGAATAATTCATTCATCACAGGTTTTTGAGTTATATTTTTCCATTATTATATTAAGAACCTATTTTTCCATTATTATTAATGTATAGATATTAATAAAAAAATATCTGCAGGTTCAATGCAATTAATATTTATGACCGCGCAAAGCGCGGAAAAGAAACCTAGTTAATAATATATTGAAATTGTAATTGTTTGCTAGCAAAATATATCATATTTTCTTACACAAATGTATCAAGTCCAAGTCTTCTCTAGCAGAAATGGATAGTAGTTGTAATCCTATAAATGTAAGTCTAGATATATCTGAAAGTCATAAGGAAGTAGTTGTATTTGTAACGATACACATTAAGAATACAAGAAGACTTTAAGAAACGTCACATTTTTCCTTTTTAATTCTTTAACTTGTTGTGCTTCTCCTGGAATATTTTACCAAATGTTGATATCTAATCACTTTTTGATTGATCAAAATTTTATGTATTTTTAGTTGTTGATCACTGTGTGTACATTGAATTGCTCATAGATAGGTAAGCATTTGAGACTTATCTATTGTGAAGTAGATCAAAAATATCGAGAGAACACTCATAAAAATATCATGTTCTCCTAATAGTTTATTATATAATTTTTAATTTTTTTTATATACACGTGCAACGCATGTGCCCAGAGACTAGTGGAGTTGAAAAACATGAATTTTAACTTTATTCATGTTAGCTCAAACGAATCAAATTATTTTCTGCAAAATCAGATTCAGATTAGGCCTTATATATTTCTCGCGTGCAGGGGGAAGGGGCAAATCCACCTCTTTTGCGTTCAACCCAATTTCTCATGTGTGCAAGCATATACCTTTTTTCTTGTATCCCTTTACAAAGCTTATCGAAGTTTACAATTCCTTATTACTGAAAATAGAGTTCTTCCTAATCCATGAGGGACACGTTCTTTTGAGATACTCTAGACACTTTTGTGATGCATATCTTCACTCAAAAAACTTGCAAACACAAAACAAGAAGAAAAAAGATCTTAAAGTTATCTTATGTATTTTGGCACCATATTTCTCTACGTCCTCGTCTACAATCTGCGAGATAAATTAAATGTTAATCAATACAGTCTATCAATCTCTTCATCATCCTCTCGTAATGGAAAATGAAAAGCTAAGTAAGTTTATGCATGTCTTTTTGCTTATTTTAGCTGACCTGTCCAGTGAGAGTATACAGTCTGTTAATCCCATTGTCTTCTATCCCATGCACTGAAAATAGATTTCTGAGACTTTCACCGAGATTGTGCATAATGTACTCGATGTAACACAACCCTGATTTATTAGAGTGACAATTATCAACGGCTCAAAAAATCAAACGTCCTCACATCATATGCGAGTATAAACTCCTAAACATTGAATCAAAATCACAACTATTTCAGTGAGAAAAAAATCACTCAGTTTCTTAAATGACATAGGCATATTCTGTTGGGAAAACGCGGACAAACACAAAAATATATATTATCAAATGATAGAAATAAAATGGGAAAATAATGAGATCAAGAATTTTACGTGGAAACTCTTCTAAATAAGGGAAAACCATGGGTCAAGAGGAGCAACTGATATCACTATAGTAAGGAATTTTACATTGTGTAGTCACAAATACAATACTAAAAGTGACTACTATACACTCAAAAGGAACAACACTCTTTTGGTTTCTACCTTACTACAATATCACTCACACTTTATTTTTCTTCACAAACTATTTTTATTATATAGTCTATGAAATACCTCATTTTACTCTCAAAATGGTCTTTCTCTTTAACTTGGTGTATTCTACAAATGAGCAAGAATGCTCTATTTATAGGAGGAGAAAATCATACCTATATTACTAATGACATAGGTTAATATAACAAAGTCAAAAAAAAGTTGAATCTTACCAATTTGCCAACTACCAAATCTTTATTTTCAACTCTTACCACTATTCCTTTTTAACAATTACTTGTTTTAATTGAATAGTAAAATTTCACAAAAAAGTTGGATGGACTCAACAAATCTCCCCCTCCAGTCCCATTTACTGAAAGGAGGTATCTTCATCTTCATTATAGAGAGCTCATACCTACATGTTCTTTGCATAACTCAAACTTGTCTTTTGGTATAGTCTTGGTCAGCATGTCTGCATGATTTTCACTTGTGTGGATCTTTTTGATGTGAAATGATTCACTCTCCACTTCCTCATGAATCAAGTGATGTCTGACGTCGATGTGCTTTGTCCTTGCATGGTACATGGAGTTCTTTCTCAAGTCTGTTGCACTCTGGCTGTCACAATAGACAATATACTCCATCTGATTCAAACCAAGATCTTGAAGAAATATTTTTCGCCATATCATCTCCTTGCCGGCTTCGGTAGCCGCAATATACTCAGCTTCAATTGTAGATAGTGCAACACACTTCTGCAACTTCGACTTCCATGATATTGTTCCCCGTGAAAATGTAAACAAATATCTAGTAGTGGATTTTTTATTATCAAGGTCACCTACCTTATCAGAACTTGTATACCCTTTCAATATTGGATTTGATGCTCCAAAACACAAGCATTTATCAGATCTTCCTCTAAGATACCTTAGTATCCACTTCACAACTTCCCAATGTTTGTATCCTGAATTGCCGAGAATCTGCTGACAAAACCAACTTCATGAGCAATATCATGTCTGGTGCACACCATTGCATACACTAGACTTCCAATGAGGGATGAATATGGATCTTTGGCCATGTTCTCTTTTTCCTCCCTAGCTGTAGTACACATCTTCTTGCTCAACTTCATATGACCAACAAGAGGTGTACTAGCATGCTTAACATTCTTCATATTGAAGCGCTCCAGTACACGTTCAATGTACTTATTTTGGGACAAATAAATCTTCCTTTCATCTATGAGATGAGTAATTCTAATTCCCAAAATTTGCTTGGCATGACCCAAGTCTTTCATACCAAAAGACTTTCGTAACTCTTTCTTCATCTCATCAATTTTTGAAAGTATTCTTGGCCACAATCAACATATCATTCACACACAACAAAAGGATGATAAAATGATTGTCAAAAAATTTTGTACAAATACGCAATGATCTAAAGAAGTCTTCTTATAGCCTTGCTCCACCATAACAGATTCAAACTTCTTGTACAACTGTCTAGGAGCCTGATTTAAGCCATATAGACTCTTTCTGAGTTTTGCACACAAAATTTTCTTTACCTTCTACTTTGAAGCCCTCAGGTTGTTCCATCTAAATATATTCTTGTAGGTCACCGTGAAGGAAAGTCGTCTTCACATCCATCTGCTCAATCTCTAAATAAACACTAGCAGCCAAACCTAGAACTGTGAAAATCGAGGACATTTTCACAACAGGAGAAAATATTTCATCAAAGTCAATACCATTCCTTTAACTGAATCCCTTAACAACCAATCAGCTTTGTACATGGGCTTCAAGTTGTGTTCTTCAACTTTAATTTTGAACACCCACTTGTTCTTCAAATCTCTCATGACCTTTGGAAAATTTACCAACTCATAAGTGGGGTTCTCATGCAAAGACTTTGTCTCATCTTGCATGGCTTCAATCAATTAAACCTTTAGCTCATCTTCCATGGCCTCCTTATAACATTAAGATTCTCCCCGTCAGTGAGTAACACATACTCATTGGGTGAATAACGGGAGGAAGGAAATCGTTGTCTTGTGGACCTCAGAAGCGGAATATTTGATTTGTCCACAACTTCATGAGCAACAGGATCATCAATAACATTATCATTGTTATTATCAACATCAACATGTTGATTCGATACATGATTCTGGGCGCCACCATGATTATCAAGACCAACAACATCATGCACAGTTGTATGAGGAACTTCATCACGATGAACTATACCATCAAAACTTGAAAATTCTAACTTCTCAATTTTGTCAATATATTCAATTTTTTGATTCTCCATGAAAATAATATCACAACTTCTCGCAAGTTTTGTTTTAATTGGATCATATAGCCTGTAACTGAATTCATCAAGGCCATATCCAATGAAGATGCACTGCCTTCCCTCGGAATCTAACTTTGACCTCTTATCTTTTGGCACATGTACAAAAACTTTGCAACCAAATACCCTCGAATGGTCATAGAAGACATCATTTTCGTACCAAACACTATTTAGTACCTCACTTTGAAAAGCAACAGCAAGAGATAGATTAATAACATGTACAACGGTCAATAAAGACTCACCCCAAAATGAGTTCGGCAACTTTGCTTCAGAAATAAAACATCAAGGTCATGTTCATCCTCTCAGCCAAACCATTAAGTTTAGGAGTCTTCTAGTGTCTAATACCTTGATCCTTGCATTATTCGTGAAATGGTCCACAATATTCACCACCATTATCAGTACGAATACAATTCAGTTTCTTTTCGGTTTCTCTTTCAACTGAAGCTTGAAATTGCTTGAATATACCTAACACTTGGTCTTTAGTCTTCAAGACATAGACCCAAAGTTATCTCGAGTAATCATCAATAAAAGTGACAAAGTAGAGTGACAATGTATTTGTCTTTTTTGGACCACATAAATTAGAGTGCACCAACTCAAGAAACTCTGTTTTTTCCCGAAGGAGGGTAGGGTTTAAAGGAAACTCTATTATGTTTACTTGAAAAGCAATGCTTACACTTTTCTAATTTAGCACTTTTGAAATTTGAAAATAATTTCTTCTTGGCTAGAACATTGAGTCCTTTCTCATTGATGTTGCAAAGCCTCTTGTGCCATAACGTTGAAGAGTTATCTCTCTCAACCGGTTTCACCATATCAGCACAAGCAGAGGCCAAAGTCCATTATAGACCACGACGTTTGCTACCACGAGCCACAACCTATGAACCCTTAATGAATTTCCATTCTCCATAGCCGTTGGTACTAACATATCCTTCATCATCTAAAAATACCAATAAAAATTAGGTGCAGACGAACATCAGGAGAATGTTTCACACTGTTCAAACTAGTTTAGTTCCAACACTAGTTTCCAAAAAAATTGTACCAATACCAACCACCCTTGAAATAGTCTTTTTACCCATAATCAAGGTTCCAAAATCACCAGGAGTATAGGAAAATTAAAAATCCTTCCTTTATGCCACATTAGATGTGGTACCAGTGTCAACAACCCAGTTTGACTCATCACAAGCAATATTTATCATATTCGCATCAAGGACAGTAACAAGATCTTCACTAGTAAGGGTGGCTAGGCAATTTTCATTGTCATTTTCTTTTGTTTCCTCTTTATTTTTGTTTTACACCTTATACTTCCTGCAAAACTTCTTTGTGTTCCCTTTCATGCCACAATGATAGCGCTCAATATCCTTAAGTCTGCCTCTAGATTTGCTCTTATTTTGTTCTCTATACTGAGAACCACGAGTTTTGTTCTCCCCCTGGGGCCAGTTATCAGGACATGCGATGAAGAAGAACCTTGAGTTTTTCTTCTCATCACTTCGTTCAAGGCACTACTCTTGGCGAAATACAAAGAGATCACACCATCCGGAGCAGAATTTGACAATGAAGTTCTAAATGTTTTTTCAAGAGTCAAGTAGGGAACCAAGTAGAAGCAAGCCTTGAATTTCTTCATCAAATTTGATGCCTATAGAAGATAATTAGATCATGATCCCCTGAAAATTATTCAGATGGTCTGTCATCGAGAACCTTCTTGATACTTTAAACTCAACATCTGCTTTATTAAGAAAATTTTGTTATTGCCAGTCTTCCAAGCATACAAACTTTCAATATTCTCCCATAGGGTTCGAGCATGTGTTTCCCCAGAATACGGTTCAACACATTATCATTGACCCATTGCCTAATTAATCCACAAACCTGTCGGTGCAACAGATTCCACTCTTCATCTATTTTATTATCAGGCTTTACACTGGTAAATAGTGGTTTGTAAAAATTCTTCACATGAAGCAGATCTTCCATTTTTCCCTTCCAAATGGCATAATTAACATCATTTAAAGTGACCATTCTACTTGTGTTGGCTTCCATTGTTTTCCCCAAAAAATATAGTTATCGCAAATCAAAGTAAATCTTTTCTGATGTGGATGTTGAGACTATACTGAAACCACATAGCATACTCAGATATAACCTTGGCTCTGATAATAGTTTGTTGGGAAAATGCAGACAAACAAAAAAATATATATTGTTGAACGATAGAAATAAAATGGGAAAATAATGACACCAAGAATTTTACATGGAAACCCTTCTAAATAAGGGAAAAACCACGGGTCAAGAGGAGCAACCGATATCACTATAGTAAAGAATTTTATACTCTGTAGTCACAAATACAATACTCAATGTGACTAATATACACTCAAAAAGAACAACACTCTTTTTGTTTCCACCTTACTAAAGTATCGCTCACACTTTATTTTTCTTCACAAACTGTTTTTCTTATATAATCTATGAAATACCTCACTTTGCTCTCAAAATGGTTTTTCTCTCTAACTTGGTGTATTCTACAAATGAGCAAGAATGCTCTATTTATAGAAGGAGAAAATCATACCTATGTCACTAATGATTTAGGTAAATATAGCAAAGTCAAAAAGAATTGCAAATCTTATCAATTTGGCAACTACCAAATCTTTGTTTTCAACTCTTACCACTATTCCTTTTTAACAATTACTTGTAACAATTAAACAAAAAAATTTAACCAAAAAATGGGATGGACTCAACAGATTCAAGATTTTAAGTTTAATTGTTCTAAACTCTATGAATGAGATTTTTTTTTCTCTACTTGTTGAAAATCATTTCAGGAAAGTACTTTCTAATTTGGTAGGTACAATAGTATGCATTCGATTTTATGGATTTAAAAACGTACTCTGTTCAACTTATAAGTAAACCTCAAATAAACATTGTATCAAGGCAAGTTTTAACGAGTGTTTTTAATTATGTTATATACTTATCAAACTTTTGCTATCTTTGAGTTTTGCTTTCACTCCCGGAGGCCTTTGCCAACTTTTGTCTAATCTGCTAACCTATTAAAAATCATTGAGGAGCAAAGTAAGAACGCCACATGAAGCATTTAAAGGAGAAGGAACAGAGAGTCCTTTTTTAAGTAGAGATGGATTAAACCAAACCATATTCTCAGCAAAAGCATCAACTTTTTTGAAAGATTCCAACTTGGTGAAATAAGCACCAATGCTTGTGATTACAATGCTGACTAAAAAAACAGATGATCGAGTTCATATACACAACATTTTATTAAAGCTCAGATTAATCGATCCCTCACAATGTCCAACTAGTACCATTTGAGTTAGAAGCTTTTAGAGGATAGAAATCTAAGAGTGACCTTACTCCATTAACTTCACCCCCGCCTATTTGTCAATCTAGAAGTAATTCTTTATTTGTTAACATTATTTTATTCCCATTCTCGTCGTGTTAGAGTAAATATATGTATTCCTTAACACAGATCATCTCTTCTCAAGAACTATGAATTTAAAAGTTTTACGTCTCAATATCGAAGAAAAAAAGATCCTACATTAGTTCAACGAATTTGATTTTTCCTTTCTGGTCAAGTGTCCAATCCTTGGTGAACAACATTTACTCAATAACTGTACTGATGGGAAGTAACGGACACCCTAGAATTAGTCAAGGTGCCTGCAAGTTTCCCAAAGTCACTACGATTATCCAGAAAAAAGAAGAAGAAAAAGATCCAAATTTTGGGACTACATTTTACATACCAACTCTTAATCACTACAACATGTATGATATATAGTTGCAAAATTATTAACTACGACATCAAATTCATCACTGGTTGTTCGCTTCAAGTGGCAAAATTTACTTTTCGTGCTTAAATATATGAGACAAATACTTTTAGTGCTCTAACTAAAAATTCGTAGCAATATTTTTTACACTAATGTTTCCCACTAAAAACTTAATTGACACGCTATTTGTTAAGTAGTGCTAGTAACGAATTTAAAGTTATCGGTCTCACATTATTTCGTCACTAGTAATGTATCTAATTCATGACAAATATTTATTTTCTTAAAATTTATTATGTTTTGGAGACAAAAAAATATTCATTTATAAAAATTATGTTGTTACAATATCAACAAATTAGAGTTTGTAGTTAAATATTATAAGTTTTAGCTATAAAAATTAGATTTAATTATGACATTTTTTCGTCATTAATAAAATAATTAATTGGTGAAAAAGATTGTATCGTCTCTAATCAATCTATGATTAAGTCATAACAAAAACAAATGTCACAGAATATATAATGTGTCAAATAGCGACGACTTAAAATTTTCTATGAATAATTCAACTATTTGCTTTGAAAAAAATCTATAGCTAAATACAGTTTTTGTTGATACAATTGTTCATAGTTATAAGTGACAACTAACAAAAAGAATAATACAAGTGCTTCATAAGAAATAGAGAGAGTCCATTTCTTAATTGGCACGAGAAAATATTAAAACAAACAAATTCGATCGATTTTGTGAAAATAAAATTGTTCGATTCATGAATTTTCTTAAATTACTCAATTATAAAAATGCATCATTTGAAAAATATAATGCAGGTTATAAGAACCATGAGTGGGGTACAGTTCTACCACAAGATGTCTAATACTTGTTGGTTTAACACTTTTATTTTTTATTTGATATACTTTCCTCAATAAAAACGGTATAAAAAATAATTTCTCAAGTCTTGATGATTATTATTGTGCGCGTGTATTGATTCGTGATTGTTAAACTACATAGACTAAGTCAATTATTTGTTTCTTTCTAAAAATATGTACATATTTAATAGTAATTGCACATACATAGGTAGAGTAACTATACAGAGATACCATCGACTTACAAACTTAGACTTAGCAAAGTACAAAATATTTTATGAATTTATATTAACCTTTTCCATGTGTGAGAAAATTGAATTAAACTAAAAAATGAAAGCATAAATAAAAGAACGATTTCAAATATATTAGGAAGTACAATAGTTATGGGTATCGATATTTTTTTCAAAATAATTGTTTTTATGATCGAATTGAACCAATTATTAATGTTTTTAATAAAAACAAAAGTTTAATTTTATATAAATATATAATTGTAATGAATAATTTCTAAGATTTATAAAAATAAATAAGTAAAATACGAAATCATACTGAATAAATTTAAAGATATTTTAAAAAAACATAAATTTTAATTAAAATATAATCTATATTTGAGTGAATTGTGGGTGGTAATTTCATGTATTTGTGTATATGTATAAATAATCATATAATATATTATTTCTACAGAAGTTAAATTTGAAAGAAGTGAATGAAGTTTAAAAAAATTAATATAAAAACGAGAGACAAGACAGAGTTGATAGGATGGTAAGCATCCTCACTTCCAACCTTAAGGTTGTGGGTTTTAGTCTATCACACTCCGAGCCTACATCCTGGGTGAGATTGGCACTCAATGACCATTGATGGCCTCGAGCGGGCCCTTGGACTGACTTACTTAACTCAACGGAACTCAATAATCAATAAACTTAACTGAATGAATGTAATAACTGAGAATGTTTAAATCTGAAACATTCAACTTGTCCAAAACAGACAACCCAAGTCATAACAAAAAGAGATAATGCTGACAGATTCAAAGGACTAACATCTAAAACTGAGATGGATGTTGGCACAAACCCCATAACATCCTCACTAACAAAAATTAAAATCAACTAAAAGAGTCCTTCAGAATGCGAAGAAGCTGAGTAATTGACTATGGTATGCTCAACTTGATTAACGGTGCGCTGAATGACGATCCTCATTACCTGAATCAGCATCATAATACGATGCAGCCTAAATGACATCAGAACATTGAATATCTGAGTATGTGAGTTGGAATGACAAAAAAATACAAGCATGGTCTTGAAAGGAGAATCTGAAGAACTTACCTGGATCAACTCAACTCTACAAGAATAAACTCATTTCAATATAAAGAAATTTAAAAGCAATACAATGTGAAGAAAATTTGTTTAAAACATGTTGTCAAATATGTATATATATGCAAAGATACAATATAACTCTGAGATATATGTAACATCAAATAGCATGTATATTAAAAAACACTTTTTTAATTCTGGGTGAGGTTCTTAACCAACATACATCACTAAAGGAACAAGGGGGGCGTTATAGTGATGATATACTTTTTTGGGGTTATTTATAGAAATATGCATCTTTTAATTTAAATATCATATTATCATCTAAGCTAACATTAACACTTTTCTAGAAACACATAAGAAATCAATTATCCAAGTTATTCAAGTTTAAGGAAACTTTATAGTTGAGCATATCATTCGTGACAATGAACTTCCTCACTGTTACAGTGAAGTCTATTCACTTCACCGTAGACACTTTCTAGCATGTAATTCCCTCAATAAAGTTTATCCTAAGACTCACTTAAGTAAGACAAAGAGAGAAATCCCATACACCCTCTCTAGGCACACTTAAATGATCCTTAAGACCACCTATAATGAGATATACACACTTACATTGCATCATACATATGAACATAAGATCCTCCTACCAAAGGTGATTCTAAATCTCCCTTGAGTGAGTTGTAAAGCGACCGCCCATACAATCCCTTACACACACACTTAAGAGATCCTATAGAGTACGCGGATAGAATACTTCTACTGTACACAACTTATATTGATAGGAACATCTCCTCCTAACGGCTATCAAAGACTTACTTAAGTAAATCAAAGAGATAAAGTCATGATTGACCTCTTCAAATTATTACCCTTCTAAATAATACTTGAGATTACCTAAGCCGTAGATCATGTCTACATAATAAACCATCTTCCCTAACTAGAGTCATTCTTAAGACTTATCTAGCTAAGATACGAAGTGACCATTCTTATGCCCCATTTATACTTTAAGTAGACAGCCCTTAACTTCCCTAGTTAAGTACTTATTCATTTTGCATGCTCTCTTAAATTAAGTCATTACATTAATTAGTTCAATTAATACTAATTCATCACATAAGAACATTAAATAATGGTCCTGGATAAGACCTAGGAACTCTCACTAACATCTTTAAAGCCTATTATGCAATGTCTAGATTGCGTCCCATACAACCACCTAAACATCATTGTACTTCTCTAATGCTAGTAGGTATCTCATATGATGAGAATATGCAATAACCAACAGAGACCATGATAGCTAAACATGGAATTCGGAGTTCTAACCTACTCCGGTGAGGGTGTTCTACTTGCCAAGGTTAGAACTATGACACATACCATGTAGTCACATGGTTAAGGAATATGAATGGCTTTTATGCACTCTAGTCTCATTCCCAAGTAGAGATACATTGTACTCTAGACTCCTTCTGAAGTAGAGCTACTTCCCATAACATAATCACTCGCTGCTAGCCTTCGTTCTCAAAGAGTAATTGACATTAAAGGTTCATACAACTTGGTTCCATATTTAGTTCATAACCCAATCACATTCATCCTACTAAAGAAGTCCACTACGGCCACCTTACAATGGAGACATAGATAGGATCATCATGACTTTCCTAAGAATGATATGATGTCGTTATAGCCATATAACCCCCATTACAGCTCTCGAGTCCAAGTTCATAACATAAACTTACCATTAGGTTTAAGTTTTCACCTACATGACCTTCTTACATCTTTAGCCTGCCGACTTCCCCCGGAGATGTGATACAGAACTAGGGACCAATAGGTGATCCCAAGCTAAATTTGTTGGATGATTATGAGGCATACTAAAGTATATAAAATGATGCGGAGGAAGCAAAATCATAATTAAATTTGAAAAGAGGGGAATACCCCATATTTGTAACTCAGATATTTGAAAACAATGGTTTAATACAAAGGAAATATTAACTTCAATACTAAGCTCTGAATCATACTATGTCTTGAAAAGCCTCTAAATGGACTGAAATACAAAGGAAAAGCCCCAACTAAATCTAGAAAACTGATGAACTAAATCACTAAAAGATGAAATGAAATGAAACTCATAACATTACCTCGGAAAATGAAAACTCCCACTGAATTGCTGAACTGGAGATCGAAAATCGATCTATGCTGTGATCTAGATGCTAAGAACCTGAACCCTACATCACTGAGAAGATGTAACGCACGGATTGTGCAGTATTGGAAGGTACTAAGGCATGTAGGATAGAGTAAAGCTGAAAAAATAAACATAATGAACAAGCATCATAACAAGCAAGTATAATAATCTAAATGCTAAACTGAATCTGAGCATACTGTAATGCAATTACCAATTTATAACATGTTGAAACTGAATATTGAATATACTGATAATGGTCATGCATTAAGTCTGACTGATCTATGAGGAGCTACTAATACCGAGTATAAAAACAACATGAGCAAAATGTGAGTCCGATGTATACGCCCCACAAGGGACCCCCCCCCCCCCCCCCCCAATATACCCATCAAAGGTTCTAAAGGCATGCTGGCGTGATCACCTAAAATGATTGCCTACAGAGGAGGATTACAACCTACCTGGCTAGTCGTTTGGGCCAATTGGGTACGTCGCTAAACTTAGTCCCAACCCGGGTATTATGCTACTCCCCATGAATTCTATAAATTATATGAATATGTTGACGTTTCTATAATATTGGGATTAGCTCAAAAATTGAACAAAGCAAACTGAGAATGAAACTTAATCTGGTAATCATACATTGATAACTAAAGGCAGGTATATTTTGCAGTGTCTGAATATCGACCTAGGCAATGTGTAATTCAAACAACTAGAGAAAATACAAAGCTAGGGTTCTAAACTTCATGCAATACCCACTAAATAATAACAGGATATCATATTTTGAAACATATGCTTTAATAAAATTCATGAAATCCTAAAAAAGTTCTAGAAACCATAGGGTTACTCATGAAATGAGAATCAAAGCATCTGATTGAAAACTAGGGAACAATAGAGTCGAAGGGGGAACCTCCACTGTGAAATCACACAGAACCTGGTGAAGAAATCCACGGAAAAATACTTAGGTTTTTGGCTGGAATCGCTGGAAACTTTGTAGTTCTTGAAATAGGGTTCTAGTGAGCTTTTTTTCTTTCTTGTTTAATTTTTCAACTTTTGATTTAATGATTTGACTTTTAAATATGTTTTAAAATGTTTCAGGCTAATGACTAAAAATCTGGATATTTTGGATTCAAAAGGGGGACATAACTTAAGGTTTAAACAAAGTGGGAAAAGACCAAAAAACCCCTGGTTAAGTTGTTGTAGGACCAAACAACGGCCAGGACTAACGGTCCGTCGTATTATGGACGACCCGTCGTTGGGTCCGTCAACTGTGCCTGTTCGACAGGTCTTTACTAAAATGGTCATAACATTTTACTCGGAGGTCTGATTTTTGCAAGGTCGGTGGATATGGAAATATAATTCAATTATATATGTGTGGGTAGGTCATGAGACACCTTATTCATTTTGTACTAAGATTTATGACCATTTGAAGTTGACCCAACTGCATTTCCCCATAACTGTGTATGAATTTTCCACCTACGGACCGTGCTGGTAATCGTATCTCTTGTTAGAGAGTGGGTGAATGGGGTCTCGATCAACGTTCATGGACTACGGACGGTCGTCTGACCTACGGACCATGTTGTTCATCCGTAGCTCTTGTAAGAGAGTGGGTGAATACGGGTGTAGATCGACGGTCTAGGACTACGGACCATCGTCTGACCTACGAACCGTAAGTCCGTCTGTCGTCCAAGATGTAATCAATTTTTATGGGTTGAAATTTTAAGGAGTTTCTGATCCCATCGACAGTTGTGTAGGACGGACCGTGGGTCAAACTACGATTCGTCGATGCCACCGTTGGTTGCACCTGCAGATTATTTTTTTTGTAAAGCTGGTTTTTTATCAGTTTTGGCCATTAGGTGTTAATTTATCTCCCCGTTGGAAACATTCATCCTCGAATGAAGACCTACCCACCAAGCCACCCCACCAATTCCGTTGCCCCCCCCACTATCCACTCACACCCACCTCCAAACAACAAGCCCCCAACACCCATTCACACCCTCAACACCCTCGATACTCTAACATCCCCACACAAGCCTCCAACAAAACGCATGCAACCTCCACCCACGCCGACCACCCCACCCCATTGACCCAAACTACCTCTCGCCAACCCAAAAACGATCACAACACCCATAAAACAATCTTCCTCCACCAAAGATCACCCCCAACCCCTCCTTCTACCCACACTCACAAACAACAACGCCCCCACCCCCTCGCCCCCCCTCGGACACATTCAAATAATCTTAACCACTTCAACTCCCCAAACACAACGTCCCCCTAACTCCCCCAAACCCAACCTCAGCATATTATACTCCCACTTACCAATAACACATACGAACTAGCACACCTCCTTTCTCATACCCCCCCTCCCCCGCCCTCCAAACACCTCAAAAGCCAAGACCCACCCCCCCGGTCGCCCCCCGGGTCCTCATACCCCCCTCTCACCCCCACTAATACCTACCTCATCCTGACCACCATATACCCCTCAACGCCCTACCACCCCCCCATCTCCTAATCTCTTCCCCACACTAAACAGTAAAAAGAGGGAGAGAGTTGCAAACCCTTTTACTAAACAATGAATGAGAATTGATTTCTGACTGAATTGAGTTCCAGTACATTGCAATTACTCTAAACTGCAAGTACAATGAGGGAACATGATTCTAAAACTGAAGTTATGCATGAATGATTGGAAAAATTAAGAGGACTATTACTCAAGCGGAGTGGAATCGAGGAAAGATGGGGTAAGGATACTGCTGCATGATTGTTTCACTTCCAAGTTAGATCCTCTACGGACTCACTCTCCACAAAACCTTGACTGAAGCAAGTTCTTTATTTCTCAACGTTCTAACCTGACGTTCAATAATCTCAACTGGTATATCCTCATAAGAACGACTATCTTTCACCACCACACTCTCTAATGGCACTATAGAGGTTGGGTCACCCATACACTTCTTGAAGAGTGAGATGTGGAAGACCGAATGCACTGCTGCTAATTCTGCTGGAAACTCTAACTCATATGCCACATTCACAACCCTTTTTATGATCCTGTAAGGGCCTACATATCTAGGAATGAGCCTCCATTTCTTTCAAAATCTCATCACCCCTTTCACAGTGAGACCTTCAGAAAAACCTAATCATCAAGTTGGAATTCTAGTTCCCTTCTCCTTACATCTGCATAACATTTCTGACGACTTTGGGATGTCTTAAGTCTATCTCTAATGAGTTGCACTTTCTCCATAGCATAAAGGTCTGAATCTGGCCCTATCAAAGATGCTTCACCTACTTCAAACAAACCAACATGAGAATATACGTTCTACGGCCCATATAAAAGCCTTTTATAAGGGGCCATCTGATTGTTGAATCGGTTAGCTATTATTGTAGGCAAACTCAATAAAGGAAGGTGATCTTCCCAACTAACTTTGAAATCGATCACAATAAACTCTCACCATATCCTCTAGGTATGAATGGTAACAGGCTTTGCCTGCCAATCCGTCTGTGGAGAAATGTTTAAAGGTTAACTTGCGTACAAGACCTTTCCAAAACGTCTTTCAGAAATGAGAGGGTAGAGGTAACCTAAGGCTCTATCTGAGGATGATAGACAAAGTAAACCTATGTAAAACCACAATCTTATTAATGTAAAGAATAGCATAGTATTCTACCGAACATGTAGTCTTGACCCGCGAAAAAAGCGAGAAGACTTAATCATCGTATGAACTTCTCACCCACAATGAGTCATAATGTCTGCGCCGAGTACGAGGTTGAACCCTGTGATAAATCCATATTGATCACATTCCCACTTCCAAGTAGGAATATCGATCTCTTGAGTCCTACTCCTGATTTCTGAATGTTTACCTTGACTTTCTGGCAATTAGGGGCCCACTTACTCCAAAAGTCGCGATATCCATCGTCATGCCATTACCACCAATAAGACTTCCCGCAGATCACGGTACATCTTAGTAGCAATTGGGTGAATAAAATATACTGGAGTTATGTGCTTCTACAAGAATTATGTGTTCAACTCGCCCACATCAGGAACAAACACTCTATCCTGGTAGCCAAAGTACACCATATCCCCTTAGGAGGCAAAACCTCCACTCTTCTGATATGGACTGCACCCTTAGTTAATCAAAATTGGATCATTGTCTGCTTTCTTATTTAACTTACCAAAGAAGATTCCGGCCCATTCTGAAATGTTACTCCATTGTCTGCTATGATCATAAGGCCAAACTCCCAAGAAGCAAGCTTAGGGAACAAACTTCACTATATTCCTCCTTCCTTCCTCAACACATGGGTTACACTACCCATAGATAATCTACTAGAGCATCTAACTAACTACATTAGCCTACCCGGATGATATGCCACACTCATATCATAATCATTAAGGAACTCTTAGCCACTCCTCTGGCGAAGATTTCAACTCCTTCTAGGCTGAACAATACGAAAGGCTCTTAATGGTCAGGGAAAAAATCATGGAACACCAACAAGTCGTATCTCCAAATCTTGACTGTAAACACCATTGTTGCAAGCTCGAGGTCATGAGTTGGATAGTTCTTCTGATGAACCTTAAGTTGTCTAGAGGCATAAGCTATCACCTTACCTCGTTGCATCAACACACAACCTAGGCAAACTACGGATGCATCATAATAGATCATAGAACCATCTGAACCCTCTAGTAGAGTCAAGACAGGAGTTAAAGTCAATCGTGTTTTTAGTTCTGCAATGTTTTTCTCACAATCATCTGACCATTGAAACTTTACCATTTTCTGAGTCAACCTAGTAAATATTGAGGCTATGGATGAAAATACTTCTATAAACCTTCTGTAATAACCGGTTAACCTAAGAAGCTTCTGATATATGTAGTAAAGGTAGGTCTGGGCCATTGTTTCATTGCTTCTATCTTTTGTGAATCCACTCGGATCTCTTCGCTAGATACAATCTGACCAAGGAAAGCAACGGATTGCAACCAGAACTCACATTTACTAAACTTAGGCAAAAGAACTGCGATCCTGGCGTCTGTAGAATGTAGAAAGACTCTAAATGACATGCATGCTTCCTCAACTCCTAGAGTAAATGAGGATAATATCAATAAAGACGATAACAAAACAAGTCCAAGTACTTATTGAACACTTGTTAATCAAAAACCATGACAAGATAAATGAACACTTATTAGCTAAGTCCAAAGGACATAACTACCATTCATAATGACATAGTCAAGTTCTGAAGGACTGTTTTGTTGATGTCACTGCGCGAACTATAAGATGATTGATACCCGACGAAGGTCGATCTTGTGAGAAAGACTAGCACCCTGAAGTTGGCAACAACAAGTCTTAATCCTGGGCGATAGGATACTTATGTTTAAGTGGGACTTGTTTCAACTGTTATTTAGTCAATATACATTCTGAGCCGAGAACACCATTCTCCTTACGAAACACACTGGTGCACCCCATGGTGAAATACTAGGTCTTATGAAGCCCTTATCTAGAAGGTATTTCAAATGCTTTTTCAATTCCTTAAGCTCTGATGGAGACATTCGGTAAGGAGGAATATAAATAGGTAGGATAGCTGGAAGGAGATCAATTCCAAAGTCGATTTCCCTTTAAGGAGGGACTATGGGAAGACCTTTTTGAAATACTTCTGGAAAATCACAAGCTACAAAAACTAACTCAAGAGTTGGGGTTTTAAGGCTAGAATCCTTAACCCGAACTAGATGATAGAGATAACCCTTAAGATCACTTTCTGGGCCTTAAGTAAAGAAATAAATCGAACATCGGCGCTAAGTACTTACCCTTCAATTTTAAGATTGGTTTCGTCTGGAAAAAAAAAATCCTCGTTCTACAATCGACTAATTCATACATGAGTTGTAACCAATCCAGCCTAGAATGACATCGAAGCTCTACCATTCTAAACTCTACTAGATCTACTGAGGGGAATTTCTGAGAGGACTGGACCAACGGCAAAATTTATGTATATTCCTCTATTTGTAACTAGGTCACCAATTCAAGTTGAGACTGATAAAGGTTCTGAGTGAGTTTTTGGAGTAACACTGAATTGGACTGCTATACCGAGTTACAAAAGTCAAAGTCATGTATGTTGTGTTTCCACTGAGTGGACCATATGTGAGTCACATCATTGAGTTTGTAGGATGCCAATATCACCTATAACTACCAGTTACTAACATCACACCAAATATTTATTTGACCTCATCAATTAACTTCTATGTGTCCTTACAAACTTGAGACCCTAAAAACTTAGGCGGATTTATCCTAAAAAAATCACAATCTCTAGCTACCACTAATCAGTGATTTCTATTAGTAGGAACTAGAACCTTCTGATCATTCTATGTTCTCATACTTTGAGCCAAAAGATGAATTGGCATTCTGAAACTCTACATTTGAACTTCCTTATCATGTACTAGAGGAATTGTGTTAGCATTGCGTGCATTAGCATTCCATCTTTAAGATCTACGAGAAGGCATGATCTTTAGTGCACAACGTCAAGTTAGAATGGAATTTGATCATACCTTATGCATGATAAGAGTAATAAGAAAGTGAAGTTTTTCGAAGAACACTTCATAGCCTCCCTCTCATTAGATGTGGTGCACTTCACACCCATGAAAAGGACTCTACTTAGTGAGGCTTTTCAGACATCCTAGGACACTTAAACATAGTTCTCTAATAGCAAGTTTTGTCACACCTTGAGCTACCCCCGAGATGTGGACACCGAATAAATGACCACAAGTGATCCCAAGCTAACCCTGCTGGCATGATCATGAGCATACTAAAGATAATAAACTGATGCAGAAAGCTAAATCATAATTAAATCTTAAAAGATGGGAAATACCTATATTCTATAACTGAGATAATTGAAAACAAAGAGTTGAAAACAAAGAAAATACTAAATCAATACTAAGTTGAATCTAACTACGACTGAACTAAGCCTCTAAAGTAGACTTGAAATACTGAGAAAAGCCCCAACTAAATCTAGCAAAAACTAAAAGTAAATGACTAAAGACTTAAATGAAACTCAAAACTGTTATCCTCGCAGAATGACAACTCACCACTGAATCTGCTGAATTGGAGATCGAAAATCGATCTATGCGTGATCTGGATGCTAAGAATCTCAACCAACATCATGGAGAGATGTAGCGCACATATGCGTCTGTACTGGAAAGGTACTGAGCATGGAGGATAGAGTAAAGCTAAAATAATACATAACTGAATAAGCATAAAAGCAAGTATAATAATCTGACATGATTAACTGAATTCTGAGCTAACTGAATGCAATGACCAATTTATAACATGATGAAATTGAATAGTGAATATACTAATAAATGGTCAATGCAGAGATTCTGACTGATTTGTGGGAGCTAATAATAACCGATAATAAAACCACATGAGCTAAATGTGGAGTCTGATGTATACACCCCATCAAAAGGACCTAATATACCCTGCCAAAGGTATAAAGACATGCTCGCCTAATCACTAAAATGATTGCCCACATAGGAGACTTACAACCTACTTGGCTAGTAGTTCTGGGATTATTGTGTACGCTTAACCCTAGTCCAACGCGGTATTATGTTACTCCCATGAAATTTGTAAATTTATTGATTATGTATGAGTTTCTGTTATTACTGGATAGCTCGAAACATAACATGCAAACTGAGAATGCAACAATTAATCTGGTTATTATGCATTTATATATGAGGCATGTATAACTGAAGTGTCTGAAATATCTGACCTAGCATGTGTAAGTTATGAACTAGATAAATACAAAGCTAGTGTTCTAAAATTCATGCAATAAACTGAATAATAACATGATAATCTGATTTGGAATATATATTTAATAAATTTAGGAAGTTCTAACAAATTTCTAGAAACCCTAGGTTTAATAATGATAAGAGAATCAAGGATCTGACTGAAACTAGGAACCCAATGGGTGAAAGGAACCCACTAGTGAAATACCACATACCCGGTGATGAAATCTATGGAAAATACTTAGGTTTTTGGGGCTGGAATTGCTGAAACTTGTTGCGTTCTTGAACTAGGTTCTTGAGCTTTTTTTCCTTTTTTACTATTAAATTTTCTAACTTTTAATTTAATGATTTGACTTATAAATGATTTAATTATGTTTCTAGGCTTAAACTGACTAAAATCTGATTATTTAGGGTCAAAACGACGTAACTTAAGGTTGAAATGAAGTGGGAAAAGACCAAATGACCCCTGGTTAAGTTGTTGTAGGACCAAACAATGGCCAATACTAACGGTCCATCGTCTGACCGACGCCCCGTCGTTGGGTCTGTCGACTGGGCCTATTCGACATACCTTTACTAAAATGAGTATAACTTTTTACTCAAATGTCTGAGTTTAGCAAGGTTGGTGGCTGCGCAAAGATAATTCAATTATCTATCGTTGGTAGGTCATTGGACACCTAATTCATTTTGTTTTAAGATTTATGACCATTTGAATTTTACCCAACTACATTTCCCCTTAATTCTTTGCAAATTTTCCACCTATGGACCATAGGTCCACCTACAGACCGTGTTGGTCATCCGTAGCTCTTGTTAGATAGTGGGTGAATGGAGGTTTTGATAGACGATCATGGACTACGGACCGTCGTCTTATCTACTGGCCGTGCTAGTCATCCATAGCTCTTGTCAGAGAGTGGGTGAATGGGTCTCGATTGGAGGTCACGGACTACAGACCGTCGTCTGACCTACGGACAGTAGGTCTGTCCGTCGTCGAAGACTTAACCAATTTTCCTGGGCTGAAATTTTTGGGTGTTTCTGATCCCATCAACGGTTTTACAGTACAAAATATGGGTCAGGCTACGGTTCGTCGATGCCATCGTTGGTTGCACCTGCAGATTTTTTTTTGTAAAGCTATTTTGGTCTATTTTGGCTACGGTGTGTTACTATTTATGGTCTCTCATATCATTTATTCATTTATGACAATGGTTCAGTAAGCTTACCTAGTCAACACAATTCATATTCAAATATCATTCATGTATGTATCAAGTAAGGAACAAAAGTCTACCAAAACAAAACGCAACATACTTTTCTTTATCACAGATAACATATCATTCTTTGAAGCACTTAGGAATGACCCTTATTACTTTATGTCATCCTATACATTACCATATCATCACTAATATAACCTTCATCAACTCATATAGTCCATTAGGAATAATCATGCATCAACTCTAACACTACAAACATAAGACATACTCATAGTCTAACATGATCACCTAACAACATCAATAGAAGAACACATACTTTCACATAATTACATGTAAATATATATGCTCATACTTCACATAAATCAACTGCACAAATCATCATAATAATTCAAGTAGTTTGTCGACAAGACCATGAGCATCATAATACATAAATTAATGTCGACAAGGCCACATCAATTGCAAGTAAAGCACATGGCACTGCCACCGTCAGTGGAACATACCAATTACAATATAATTTAAGTCTAATTAACACAAAATAAAGATAATTAGGGCAGAGTACCGCCAATACATTCTCACCACTTCAATCCATGTCTAAATTATCCAATTCAATACCATAAGGCCCTTACCCATTTCCATAACCACGAATTCAATACATAAACTATGATATTCAATGAAACTAGGTCAATCCAACATAGATTTATCAATATAAAACAATTATATATCAATATAAACAAAATTATTACATCTTTCAATAGCCCATAGAAAACTACACTAGAATTCATAAGCAAATTACACTAGAATTCATAAGCATTAAGTTAATACCACTTAACCCATAAAATAGTCAAAAACTAGGGTTCATAGATTACATAGTTTCATAGGTTAATTGAGTTAAGATAATATAATTAACAACAATTCAATCAATATTCAATGCTTTAAAACCTTTAATGCAAGAACCCATGGATAGATTTCAATTTAGAAAACTCTTCTTTCGATCAACCTTTGAAAATCACTTTGAAGATTGGATCCTTGATGAATAGAGTTTAAAGGATAAAAAACCAAACCTAAATGAATATAATCCTACAATTTGATTAATAATCACCACTAAAATCTACAATACAAGCTCTTCCTTGAGTTTTGGATTGAATGGAGTTCTAGAGAATTTCTCAGGGAATTTGGATTTTGATTTCGAAGAATGAATTCTTCTAAGTGTTAAAGACTTATAAACATGTTAAAAATACCCAAAATACCCTTTAGGAACTGGCCAAATTCTTATTTGGAAGTGGTGAAAAATTACCACTTTATTCCTAATATTTCAGTAAACCTAAGTAGGAAACCAATACCATCGATGACTGGCAGTCGACGGACAATTTATCCATAAAAGGATCCTTTTTTCCTCTCGTTGGTTGGTTCAGAGACTTGACTTTTGGATCTAGACTCCCTAGGATAATTCTTTACCTACGACATCTATCGACGTGGCTCTACTGGACCACAAGCCCTCATTTGCCTCAGTCGTTTGGGGCCTGGTCTAGACAACCTTGGCTCAAATGAAGGGTCCTTCCTCATGGACCCTTGGATTGTCCGTGGAGATGTTTTCCCAGATTTTTACCACCCAAATATGTTCGTATATGAGTTTATAACCTCCCACATAAATTTAGTCCAAAAAAAACACGTAAATCTCGATGAAATATGCCAAGTCACACAAGGTTGTTTCAAGGCAAACCTTTAGAACGTCATGGACGTTCTTTGACGTTTGACATCCAAACTTTATTAAAGTTGACACACTGCCTATAAACACTATAATAAATCATATAATGACCTCACTAACTCATTAAAAACACATTTACACATATAAATATACATGAATCATATAGGTGACTTAGTCGTCTAACGTCTTAGTTATCCCTTGATGTTTCACTTTCAAATCACCTAAAACTCTATACATTGCATCAATACCACATCATATAACAATTTAGGACCTTATACCCTGATTAAAACCATGTTATGCTCTAGTTTCCCCTATGTTATTTTTGAGGTATTATGGTGGCTACATGGTTTATTGGGGGCTAGGAGCTATCTGAACTCTCCCCCATATCAGTGCTCGATACTACTCCAAAAAATATTATTATATTATATCTTATGTTATTAAAATATACTTACTTCTGTGGTTTGAGATTAGTTCTCAAAACTAAGTTCAACGGCTACTTTGGAAATCTCAATTTCCATGCTTGCTTCATTTAGAGAGTTGTTACTCTTTTCTTAAAACTAGCCCGAACGATCAATGTAAATATCATTTTTCATTCTTATTAAAAGTTAAAACATTTTATACTTATTTGGGAATACTTATTCCCCATATACTGCTTTGAAGAAAAAACTTCACTTTACTCTAAACTCAACTAAAACTTAAGTCTTAAAACAAAGTTAAAATGTTTGTAAAAGACTTATGAAACTTGAAATGAACTTCTTCTCATCATATTTACTCTTTACTCAACTAGATATTAAATCTTAAAGTAAAGTTAAAAGCATTCGTAAAAGACTTCTTGAAAAGACTCTAAGAACTTGCTAGACTTGACTCTTAACTTTCCTTGAATTGAAGTTCTTGATTCATGATTGTAATTCATGTTTATATATGATTTCTATATGATTTGAAGTCATTTATAGTAGTTAGAATCATTACGAAGTGTCAAGACACTTTAGAAAGACTTAAACAAACTGAATTCCAAAGAATGTGTGAAAATGTCAATTTGAGCGCATCTGAGGCGCGCGCACTCGCTCTAAAGATCAGAGTCCCAATTTGGGTGCACTTCAGGCGCGTTGACGTAGGCTCTCTAGCTCACATGGGGCCTGTCGCGCATGCCTTCTCTAGGTGACGTCTGACGAACTTTCCTCTTGTTTTCTGATCTTAAATCATTTTAATTCAATTTCTTTTCTCAAATTCACTTAGATTTGATGTACTAATATCATATACAAAAGGATGTAACCCAATGAATTCAAGAAATAACACTTTCTACCTCAAGACATTCATAAATTTCAACTTATGTTCAAGAAAGAATGCAATTCAAGAACAACCAACAAGAACATTCAAAATCCAATCAATTTAGAACTAGATTAGGATGAATAAATCATTCCTTGCACGTGGGTGAATAAACACAACGTTATGAGAGACCCACATAACGTTTTAGGGATCACCCCGACAAAATCCACAAGTTAACATTGATGATCTAGGCGAATCTTGAACGCCTTTCTCATTTCTCCCTTTTCTCCTCTTCTGTTAAAACCCTAACTCTTTTGGTAAAAGTGTAAAGTTATCTAGTTCAACTTAGACCCCTAACTTGATTAGCATAAACGAAACAAATTAATAGTGTAAGGAAAAGAACAACTGACCCTTAAAAATCAGGATTTGGACTTTTCTTATTCCAACAAGCCAACTTCTAAAGGGCATAACTAACTCATACAAACTCAGAATTGCGCAATCTCGATCGCGTTGGGAAGATCATTCCAAGTGATTTCCAACCATATCCAGGACTATAGCTAACTCATACTGAGTTAGGAGTTATGGTCATTTGAAGTTGACAAAAAAACTCTCTTTCAACTTACTTAAACATTTCAAGATTTCCTTATACTTTCCAACAATAAGTATTTCAAGATTTTAAACTTCTTTCTAGTTCTTTCTAGTTGCGAGATGTTACAATATCTCCCACATGGAAACATCAGTCCTCGAATGAGGTTATTTTTACTAGACTATGTTAGTAACATCAAGTTCAAACACGCAACTAGAAAATGTAACAAGAACAACATGCTTAGTCATAACATAAAGAGTACTAAGAAGAAAATTAGTACCTTGGTCTGTATTTTCTCCGGATTCAAAAAAATGTGTATATATCTTCTGCATATCATCTTTAGCTTCCCAAGTATCTTCTTCAATAAATTGGTTCCTCCAAAGGACTTTTACGGATGAAACTTCCTCTGTTCGCAACTTGCCAATTTGAGATCTAGAATTTACACAATATTCTCCTCATAAGACAAGTTATCTTTGATCCTAATATTTTCACTTATCATGATCAAAGATGGATCGCCCATGCACTTCCTCAACATGGATATGAGAAATACTATATGAACCGGTTCTAAATCATGTGGTAGCTCCTACTCATAAGCTACATTGCCCATTCTGTTGGATATTCGATAAGGTTCAATATACCGGGGACTGAGCTTCCCACTTTTACAAAACCTGACAACACCCTTCATGGGTGAAACTTTTAAATATACCTAATAACATAGTATGAACTCTAATAACTTCCTGTTAACATTAGTGTAGGATTTTTGATTACTGTGTGCGTATTTTCAACCTCTCTGTAATTGCCTTCACCTTTTCCATAGCTCGGTGAACTAAATTTGGTCCGATGAACCCTACTTCACCAACATCAAACTATCCAATAGGAGATATGCATCTTTTTCCATAAAGTGCTTCATAAGAAGCAATTTTGATTCTAGAGTCATAATTGTTGTTGTAAGCAAACTCAATGAGAGGTAGGTCATCATTCCAATTCTTCATGAAATCAATCACACAAGAACTCAACATAACTTCAAAGGTTTGAATAGTGCGGTTTGCTTTCCCGTGAGTCTAAGGATTAAAGTACTTAAGTTCACTTTTGAACCCAAACCTTTCTAAAAAGATTTGCAGAGCTGTGCAGTAAATTGTGTATCTAAAATAATGGAGACCAGAAAACTATGAAGTCCTACCACCAATTGAATGTACAACTTATCATAATCCTCTTCCGAATGGATAGTCTTTACAGGCAAAAAGTGGGTTGATTTTATCATTCTATCATGATCACCCAAATAGAATCATGTTGCATGCGAGATCTGGGTAACCTGTGATGACATCCATATTAATCATATCCCACTTCAACTTTGAAACTTTTATATTATGAGAAAAACCATCCGGTCTTTGGTTCTCTACTTTAACTTGTTGGTAACTCGGTCGCTTGGCAACAAATTTAGCAATGCCTTTCTTCATACCATTCCACTAATATACTTCTCTCAAATTGCAGTACATCTTTGTGAACTCAAATGAATGGAATATCTAGAGCTATGAGTTTCTTTCATGATCCTCTATTGGAGTCCATCGACCATAGGTACACACAATCTACCTTGATATCTCAATACACAATCTCCCCCTTGTTGAAAATCTAATATCTTTTTCATATGAACATCTTCTTTATATTAAAGAAATATAGGATGTTGGTATTGCTTCTCTTTCACTTCTGACACTAATGATGAATTGTCACCACTATCCTCCTTCTATGGAATCCATGAATCGAACTCCTAAGAGTGAAAGTATATGCACATCTTTCGCTAGTTCTTTCTTCTCTTATTTAATATGGGCGGTACTACCCATAGACAACTTGCTTAAGGCATCAAAAACAATATTAGCCTTACCTGGGTGGTAAACAATACTCATGTCATAATCTTTGAGTGGTTCTAACCACCTTGTTTGTCTGAGGTTGAGCTCTTCCTGAGTGAAATTATATTGTAGGCGCTTGTCATCATTTAAGACATCAACATGGACTTCATACAAAAAGAGACACCATATTTTCAAGGCAACAACCAACTCTAAGTCATGGTTGGGTAGTTCTTCTCATGAACTTTCAACTTTATGGAATTATATGTTATCACGTTGCCATTCTACATTAGGACATAACCCAAACAAACTTTAAATGCATCACAATACACCACAAAACCTTGAGTACCCTTCGGTAAAGTCAAAAGTGGGGAAGTATTCAATCTCTTCTTCAATTCCTAAAAACTTTTCTCACAAGCTTCAAACCATTGAAACTTGATTATTTTCTGAGTAACTTCATAAAAGAAGACAAAATAGATGAGAAACCTTCTACAAATCTTCTATAGTATCCAACCAAACCCAAGAAACTCCTAATATCATTTGGATGTTTGGGTCTAGGCCTCAATTTTCTAGGTATCAACTCTAATACCATCAGCGGACACTATGTGACCCAAGAATACCACAAACTCAAGATAAAAACTCACACTTAGAGAACTTGGCATACAACTATCTATTCTTCAAAGTCTGAAGAACTATTATGAGATGACTAGCATGATCCTCTTCATTACTCGACTAGATTAGTATGGCATCAATGAAGATGATAACAAACATATATAAGTAAGGTTTCAAGACTCTATTCATAAAATTTATGAATGTTGCAGGTGTATCTTTCAACCCAAAGGAAATGACCAAAAACTCATAATGCCCATATCTCGTTCTAAAGTTTTCTTTCGAATATCACATCCCCTTACTTTTAATTGATGGTAGATAGATCTGAGATCCATATTAGAAAATAGGTGGTACCCTGAAGTTGATCGAATAAATCATCAATTCTTGGGAGAGGATACTTATTCTTAATGTTAACCTTGTTCAACTGACTGTAATCTATACACATCCTAAGGGAACCGTCTTTCATTCTCATAAACAAGGACGGAGCGCCCCAAGGTGAGACACTTTGTGGAATAGTTTCTTTCTCTAAAAGGTCTTTCTACTACTCTTCAAGTTCCTTCAACTCTATTGGTGCCATTCTATATGGCGTAATAAATATAGTATGAGTATCTGGAAGAAGATCTATACCGAAGTCTATCTCTCTCTAAGAAGGGATTATGGGAAGATTATCTTGAAAGACTTTTACAAACTTTTTTACTACTAGAATTGACTTATTAGGAGGTACCTCAATAGTTGAGTCATTAACTTGGACTAAATGATAGAAACACCCCTTAGAAAACTAACTTCATTGCTTAAGGTACGAAATAAAATGACCCTTAGGCCTTGCTAAACTATTTTCCACTCTAAGAATGTTCATTTGGAAACTAAAACTTTACTATTTGAATTCCATAATCAGCTGAGGCATAACATCAATGAAAGAAGTCTATACTAAGAATGACTTTGAAATATACCATGTCTAACTCAAATAAAGCAGCCATGGTACTCTTTTGATTGGCGGAAACCTGATAATAACAATAGACTCTCTCTGCTAGAATGGAATCACCAACATTCACTAAGTTGCTCAAGAATAATATAAACGTTTAAAGAAACATATTGAGTTACAAAAGATAAACTCGCTCCTAGGTATACTAATGCATAAAAAATAAAGTCAAAGACTTGAATCATACCAGTGACAACATCTGGAAAACAAGCGGTTTGTTCCTCCGCTAGTATCGAAAATAGCTACCCTAGGTTCAGCCCTGTCTTGTGGAGAAACTACTGAAGACTAGGCTTTGTTCCCCCATTACTATTTCCTTTATTGTTCTTTAAAAACTCGCATAAAATGCCCTGACCTCACTTTAAAAAACTTGTGGAACCATTATGACAATTAGCTGAATGGTTCCTGCTACACTTGGTGCATGCAGGAGGCTTACTACCCCTTTGTGCCATACTTCCCTAAGAATAAGCAGGTTTAGCTCTGAACTTTTGATTACCGTACTTACCCTTGTTCTTAGGGGCAAGTGCACTAGCTTATGATGGAACAGGACCCTTTTGTTTCTATTCGAACCATGACCGGTTGGCATTGCTCTTCTGATGCATAGATTCATTCCCTGTCTTAGCCTTTTTATTCTTGAATTCCTCTCTATCTCTTAGATTTTCTTCCTCTACGTGTTGCACATAAATAATCAACCTCAAAATGTCAATGTTTATAATAAGAATTGTTGCCCGACCCTCGTTGCTTGATAGACGGCCCTAGCCAGTAACAAAAAAAAATTCTAGTCTTCATGTCCTTAACCATCTCATGAGCACAATGGGATAGTTGGTGAACTTCAACCAATATTCAATAACACTTAAATACTTCTACTTGAATGTGAGGAACATAAGTAGATTGATCTATATAAGTTCTCGGGGAAATAAATACCCCAAAAGAAGGCCTCCTCAAAACAAGCCCAACTCGCTATTGCTGCATCCTCATCTCTACCCTCCTTTCACTAATCAAATAAAGTTCTAGAAACACCCTTAAGTTTATATGTGCTCAACCCTCTCTGTGTCAACAACATGCATTGTCTCGAATACCTTTTTAAGTTCCTCAGTTAGCTCTTTAGATCCTTAGTCGTGCTTGAACAAGTAAAACTTGGGGATTCATCCTCAAGGACTCATAAATCCTAAAAGTGTAAGCCCCTTCTTGTCAACCAACCTGGTTACTCACATCTTGACTCAGCATCCTAATAGCCACACAAAACTCAGCGATTGTAACTTCTCCTTTAGGATTCACTTCAGGTGCTTTGGGTAACTCTTATTCTCGAGGTTTAACATTCCTCATAGATGGAAAACCTATGGCAGATCTTCGTCGAAGCATGGTTATCTAAAAACACGTGCAAGAACGAGTTAGAGAGAAATTTATTAGAGTTCAAACTCTAACGCACAAAAGAAATATGAAAGAAGTGAAGCAATTCTTAAATGTTGCTTCCTTCTAATTATAGAGGTGGCGTGATTCACACCGATAACTAGTACTCTATAGACATGATTTCATAGAATCCCTAAGACTCTTGAACTCAAGTATGTTAGACCAAGTTTGTCACGCCCCGATCTTACACCCTGGGTGGAACTAACACTCAATGGCCATTGCTAGCCTCGAGCGGACCCTTGGTTTCACTTATTTAACTTAGTGGAAGACAATATTCAATAAACTTACCTGAACTAAATGAATGTACTAACCAAGAATATTTAAAAATAAAACATTCAACTTGGCCAAAACTAATAATCAAATTCTTAACAATAAGAGATAATACGAAAAGACTCAAAGGACTAACATCTGATTGTCTATCTGTGAAGCCACTAAAACTGAAATGGATGTTAGGACAAACCCAACAACATCCTAATGATGTGAGCTTCAACTTTGGATAACTTAAATGTTTATTTTTAAAACAACATGAGTAAGTTTGAGATAGTTAAGTTATATTCTTAATGCTTGAAGTCTTTCGCTGAGTAAGTAAGTAAATGACTAATAAGGTTATTAGTCCCAAATATCGTCTCAGTGCCCGTCCCAACCCAGGCTGTATGCCATAGCATCAAAACTTGGTACCAGAGTCAACATTTCAAGAGTCCTAGGAAGTCTATGAAGTCGTGTCTATAGAGTCTTGGTTAACAGTATGAAGCGCGTCATATCTATAATTTGGAGACTCCAACATTTATGAATTTTTTCACTTATTTCATACTCTTTTTGTATGATAGAGCTTATCCCTACACAATTTCTTTCTAACTTGTGCTTAAGCGCAACCAATTGTGAGTTAGGCTATTTTGAGAGTGCCTCCATAAGGTGTTTCTTTTCTCGTGATCTAAGAGAAACAGAAGGATGTGGCTGACCCGTGAGGGCGATGATGATTATTCATTGTCGGTTTTGGGTTTGCGTTCTTCTGTTCAATTAATGAAATTAATATATCCCCATTCTAATAGGTTTCCATGGGCATAGAAATAATGATGATCAATGTGCAACAACTTAAGGAGGACAAACTTAAGGATAGAGAAGAGTTTAAGAATAAAAGAGCAAAGACATGGAATGAGTCCGAGCTGCAGATGAGTAATTTCAACCGATCATCGTTCCTGAAGAAACAAATGGAGATGCTCCAATCATCTGCTAAGGCACCCGCACAAAAGAACAAAAGTAAATACCACTGTCAAAATTTTAGAATCAAGCTTACATATTCTTAAGGTAGTATGGTAAAAAGGGAGTAGTAAGTCTCTTATTTGTGCTATGTGTGGTAGGAATCACTAAGGTACTTATCATGAGGGCTTCACTAGTTTTTTTCAGGTATGACCAGAATTGTTAATTCATGCGAGAATGTCCAAACAACAAGCAGGGTTATGGTAATGGGGGCAATAGAGACCGATATTCATCAATTGATCCACCACAAAAGGCTGCACCTAGAGGAGCTACTTCCACTATTGGTGAGGGAACAAACTGCTTATATGCTATCAATAGTCACTAACATCAAGAGGATTCACAATATAATGTCATGAGTATGATCCAAGTCTTTAACTTTATTGTTTATTCTTTTCTATATCCAGGAGCCAGTTTATCCTTTGTAACTCCTAATGTTGCTATTAATTTCAATGTCATTCCTTAGCAACTTAGTAAACCCTTAGGTGTTTCTACACCTGTTGGTGAGTCTATTCTAACAGAGAGAGTATATCAAGATCGTGCCATTTCCGTCAATCACAAGAGTACTGTGGATGATTTCATTGAATTAGACATGGTAGATTTTTTATGTCATTCTTGGTATTGACAAGATTCATGCCTATTATACCTCAATCGATTATAGAACTTGAGTTGTCGATTTTCAATTTCAAAATGAGTCAGTCTTAGAGTGGAAAAGTAGTTAAGCAGTGCCTAAAGGTTGTTTAATTTTGTTCCTTAAGGTAAGGAAGTTAGTTTCTAAGGGGTGTGTCTATCATTTGGTCTGAGTCAATTACTCTAATGTTGAGATACCTCTTATTTAGTCATTTTCGTAAATCTTTCAAGATTATCTTTGCTGAGTTTGCCTTAGAGAGAAATAGACTTCAACATAGAACAATTGTTCATATACTTTGTTTACTATTATCATCTCTATTTGCATATAAGACTGGCACCAGCTGAATATTTGAATGGTAAGAATATCCGTTGAAGATCTCCTTGTTTAACCTTTTTCATTGACACAAGTGTCTCACCTTGTGGTGCTCCGGTCTATTTGTAAGGAAGAATATTGGTTTCGTTAGGATGTGTATAGATTACCATCAGTTGATCGAGGTTCCCATCAAGAATAAGTATTCTCTCACAAGGATTGATGATATTATTGATCATATTCAGGGGTTTACTTATTTCTCGATGATAGATCTCAGATTTGGCTACCATTATTTAAGAGAAAAGGCATGTGACACTCCAAATACAACTTTTTGAACCCGTTATGGTCATTATGAATTTTCTGGTTCATTTCTTTTTAGTTTTGGTCCATGCCCTGCAGCATTCATGGACCTATGGGAATCGATTTTTTTAAACCTTATTTAGATATGTTTAATTTACGCCTCATTATGACATACTAAACTTCATTGCAAGGTAATACGAAGATCATGGCTATTCAGCTCAGACTAGTTCTAAAACAGACTTCAAAAGATACTGAGTTATATGTCAAGTTCTCTAAGTGTGAGCTTTGTCTTGAGTCTATGTCATTATTAGGCCATATTGTGTATGGAGAGGGATTAAAGTTGATACTTAGAAAATAGAGGTAGTGTAGAATCGACGTAGACCTATATCTCCAACATATATTAGGATTTTATTAGGTTTGACTACCTATTATCAAAGGTTCGTAGAGGGATTATCATCTATTTAATCCCCTTTTACCAAGTTAACTGAGAAAAGTAGTGAAGTTTCAATGCCCGAAGCTTGGGAAAAGAGTTTACAAGAATTGAAAAAGAGGTTAACTACTGCCTTGGTTTTGACCATACAAGAAGGTTCTCAAGGTTTCGTGGTGTATTGTGATGCATCTAGAGTTTGTTTGGGTTGTGTATTAATGTAGAGTGGTAAGGTTATAGATTATGCCTCTAGACAGTTAAAAGTTCATGAGAATAATTACCCAATCCATGACATAGAGTTTGTTGATGTAGTATTTTCTTTGAAGATTTGGCATCATAATTTTTATAGTGTTCATGTTGATGTATTCACTGATCACAAGAGCCTCCACTATGTATTTACTTTGAAAGAGCTTAATCTCAAACAATGAGGTGGTTAGATCTCACGACTATGCAATGAGTAGTCCTACAACCACCCAGTTAAAGGCTAAGTGTATTGTTAACGACCATTGAGGAATAAGAAAGAGCTAGCAAAAGATGTTCAAAGACTTTCACACTTGGGAATGTGACTAATGGATTCCACAAAAGGAGGAGTAGTGGTGATGAATGGGGCTGAATTATTATTAGTGTTTGAAGTAAAAGGGAAGCAAGAAAAATCCCATTTTTTCTTGAATTGAAGACAAGTGTTCATAAGCAAAAATTAATTTCTTAAAAACAAGAGGGAGATGGCATTTTGAGATATCAAGGTAGATTGTGTGTACCAATGGTGGATGGACTCATAAAAAGGATCATAGAGAAATCTCATAGATCCAAATATTTTATTCATACAGGTTCCACAAAAATGTATTGTTACTTGATAGAGGTGTATTGGTGGAAAAGTATGAAGAAGAGATATCCACATCTTTTCGAATCTGGAGAAGTTTTTTATCAAGGTACTAATCCTTTCTTGGTATTTATAAGTTGGCATTTTATTTTGCATTATGAGTGATTGAACTGAATGTTGCATGTTACACCCTTAGCCTAGTAAGATTAATCTCATTTGAGGATGATTGTTCCCAAAGGGGAGATATTGTAATATCTCACAATTTGAAATAACTATGAAGAAACAAATAATTGGAAATAGTCATTTTTGGAAAGAATAAAAATCGAGAAATTTTGTTAAGATAGAATAAGTTGAGTTTTAGTCAACTTCAAATGACCATAACTTCTAGCTCAGAATGATTAGGTGTACTTTTATATATTGTAGGAAATCTCTTGGAATGATATTTCCAATGCCATCGAGTTTGTGCACTTTTGAGTTAGTATGAGTGAGTTATGCCATTTGGATGTTAGGGTATTCGAATAAGGAAAGTCTAAAAATAGATTTTAGAAGGGTAGTTTGTCTTTTCCTTACCCATTTATTTTAATTCATTTTTCATTAATTACTTAGGAGTCTAAACTGAATTTGGTCGGTTTACACTTTTGTAGAAAAAGAGTTAGGGCTTTGAGAGAAGAGAAAAGAATAGGAGAAAAGAGGAGAGCAAGCAAAAATCATCAAGATCTTTCAGGTTTAATTGCGGACTTCATCAAGGGGTGATCCCTACGAGGTATGTATGATGACATAGTGTTGGCTTAGTTGACCCACGCGTCAAACATGTTTAATTCAGCTTATTATTTATCCTAAAAATATTGGGAATTTTATGTTGTTGATAGTTGTTCTTGAATAGATTTCATTCTTGAATATATGTTCAGATTAAGGAGTTTATCTTCGTGTATATGATTTGGGTACATTAATCTAAAGTGTATTTTTGAAAACGCATCGGGCTAAATAGATTTAAGATCAGAAAATGAGACCAAAAGTTCGTCAGTTTTTCCGTGAAGGAACAGGTGGTGCGAAGCACCCCATAGTGCCATGAAAGCTTGGACGATGCGCCAGTAGTGCACCATTAATTTAGAGCCTCGGTAAGTTGGGACTTGCGAGGCACGCCCGCTATGTGCCCAATCGTCATTTTTACCCATTTTTCATTATTCGGTCTGATTAAATATTTTTAAAGTGTAAGAACACTTTTTATTAATTCTAACTACTCTAAGTGGCTTCTTAACATCTAGAAATCATACAGAAAATGAATCACAACCTTAAATCCAAAACATCAAATTCATGGAAAGTGAAGAGCCAAGTCTAGGAAGTTTGGTGTAGTCCGTCAGAAGTCCCTTTTGTAATTCTGTTAAACGAGGAAACTGAATGTGCAAAAACCGAACCGCCAATAAACCGAACCGATCAAAATAATTATTGGGTTTTTGTTTAATTGGGTTATTGGGTTTTAAATGGGTTAGAAAAAAAATTATTGGGCTTCTTATGGCGTGCCCGTTTCATTTTTCCTATTGGGTTTATTGGTAAAAACCGATAACCAATAGACATAGTTTTACTACTGTAATTAGCCCTTTCGCTCAATATTAAATACATAATTTAATTGCATAAATATATTCAGATATTGCTTTCAGGCTTTGATTTTGTTGGGTTGGAAATTGTGAGACTTTGTTGATTATCTGGTGGATCAAGCCAACTGTTCAAGATTGTCTCATTGATATTTTATTTAGTTTTAAAATGCTAGTTCGTAATTGTAGGCGATACTTTGCAGTTTTTGAATGTTAGTATTTGATCAACATTCAAGTTTTTCTATATGTTTTGGCGGTAGTTGAATGTAATGAGAACATAAGCTACTATTATTATTATTTGATCGACATTTTCTTATTGGGTGTAAACCGCAACCGAACCGCTAACATCAAAAACCGATAAATACCGATAAACCGAAAAAAATTTCTTATTGGTTGTTATTTGTTACATTTTTAAAACGAAACCGTAACGAACCGATTTATATGTAAAACCGAACCGAACCGACCGATGCATACCCCTACTTTTAACTTTGTTTTAAGATTTAAAGTGCAACATGAGTAAAGAGTAAACATTAAGGTTTGAAGTTCATTTCTTCAGAAGTATATGAGGACTAAGTATTACAAAGTGTTTAAAATGTTTCACATTTATATCAGAACGGAAACTGAGATTTTCACATTTGACCTAGTTTTCATAAAATGAAGTTGTTTTCTAAATGAAACGCAACATAGGAATTGATTTCCAAAAATGCTTCACTGTTTTGAGAATTTCTCTCAACTCACACAAATCAATCGACAAAATATGATTTAACCTAGAGCTAGTAATATTTTTGGAGCAAGATGAGCACCATCTGGGAGAATTCACAATACAACTCCCCACCCCCATAATTCATGTAGCCATCATCGGTAAAAAATGACAATACTTTTTAGATGATTCCTTTAGTGATTTTTATCTTAAACTATTGGATCTACTTAGTAGTTCACGTTGTATACCCCCAACAAGGTATAGGACGACCATGGCAGCATGAGGCAAAATGTTGTATCGTTTGGGTCCCTGCTTTTGTAAGTCTATTAAATAGATAATATAGTCCACTCTTCCTATTGATTGAGTACATTGCACTTTTCACCTACCACCTAACATAATAGATTTATAGTTGTACACCATCTAAATCTGAATTTGCAAGTATCATCAAAAACACCTAATATGTAACATTTTCCACCTTTTTAATGATGACAACCAAATATTCCTCACAATGAGTTTATTCATTCATTTCACTATTACTAGTCCCAATAAAAAGATTTGGTTCTTTTATAGATCTCGAAGTATGCTAAATCATCAAGACTTAACATCAGTTCCAAAATAATACTTTCTCCCTTTTTGATGATAATTCACTTACTCACCAGTTCCCTCTATCAATAAGAAAACTTTATGTGATTGGACTTTAATCATCCCCAAAGTTTCTCAATTCATCAAAACAACAAAATAATTTTTTCCCTTTTTGATGAAGACAAACTTGTTCAACTTCTTCCTCTATTGGCATGACCATGTCTTCTTCAAGTAGCTAGCATTGATTCCCCCAATTGGCATGACCATGTTTTCTTCAAGTAGCTAACAACATTGATCTCATACCATAACAATATTTTCCCCCTTTTGACATCATAAAAAGGTTTAAATCAGTAAACCAAGTTTAAAAATGTAGTTCAAGTAAATTTATGGCCACTTGAGCAACACTGAGCATGAGTAAAAATGCATAAAGTGATGACACAAGTAGAAAGAAAGCATTGTTTCATTCATACATAAAATATCAGCATTCAAACCATTGCACATATTATTACGAATGAGAACCCAAACAATGCCCACTGGGTTTTGATAGAAAACGAGGAGAATGACTAACATTGAAATTCATTAAGAGAGGGGATAACTTAGAGGAAAGGGATTAAAAGAACAGAATTAGTAGAGAAAATCCCTTAGCATTGTACTTTCAGAAGCCTCTCTTGAATTTCACATTCTTTGTTGTCCGGCCTTCATCTTTAACCTCTAGGGCTTCCAGTTGTTTTTTTTAACATGGTCCCTCTAATTGTGTTGTTTCAGAAGATGAGCTTTAGGAGAACCATTTCAGTATCCTACTTAGCAATAACAACTGTCATAAGTTCAAATGCAAACCTGAGTTTCTCATGAAAGAAAGAATGATGAAATCAAACTTACTACAGGCTACGGAGATGAATAGTTCAATAACTTATGAACCATTTCAATTTTGTTTCAAGATGAGACACTCACTTATTCAGAAAAACCTTAAGATCTCATAATATCAACCTTTTATTTTTTGAATATCATCTTGTCCACCTTTTTTTTCTTGTTCGTCCTGATCCCTATTCACACTTAAAAACAACTTCATCAGAAAATTCTCTAGTAAGATACAAGGGTTTAACCATTGGAGGTGTTTTTTTTAGAGATGAGAAAATAGTGTTCTAAAAACTTCTTATTTTGGAAGGGGATTTGAAAAGAAATATAGTGTATTAAGGAAGTGAAAGAGTTTATTATGTGTAAGGAAGTGTCATATTAGTATTCAAAAGATGGGACAATAGTCAGATACCTGAATGGAAGACATGGCAATTGCAATGGTTCCCATGCATATTTCAATACGCAATAATAAGAGTTCTAACCATCAGAACGGCTCGGGTCCCTCTTTGTAGTTCAATTGTGATTGCCTAGATCTGTCCTGACCTCCCTTTTGCTTAATCTTTCTTTCCATGTGTGTATACCTACAAAAGGTATGAGATTGTATTTGCTAAACCATACATAACTGAAAATCAAGGATACATGCTCTCTTCTCATATTCATAAGAGAGTTGATTGCTTCAGGAAGGATTCTTTCAAGAAGGTTTTAGTATTCCCCACATCAGTTTGATTAGCTCTGCTAGATCTTCTAAATGCTTTCAAAATTCTTCTTTATCCACTAGAATTAAGCACATCAAGATGCACTTGGAACATTCTCTGCCTCATTTGTTGAAAGAGCAACTGAATCTTACCTTTTAGTTCCCCATTAGTGAGAGATCAGCCTACAACATAAGCCATTTCTGAGGTACTCTTTCTATCAGCTTCACACCCAGCATAATCAACATCGTCTAATTCCTCCAAATAAGAAAGTCTATTGATAGACAGAATAAAATGGGGTCCCTTGTCTTCTTCAAATGTCTCGAGATTTTCTTTGAAGCCTTCAAATGTGATTCCTTTGTATAAGAATACAATCTTTGAACTAGGTTCATCAGCATCTAGCTTCAAGTTACTGTTCATGAGAGCATGAATTTTCTAGGCATTCATAACATGATACGTTTTGAGAAGCTTCTCTCAATTGGCACTTGTTCCCTGTAATTGATTAGACATCAATTTCCATGAATGTTGTGTTTTCTTTTTCCCTTTAGATAATCTTGATGAGTGTACATGTTCTGGACAAACTTGTCCTTGCGTAAGGATCTAGTGAAGATGTCAGCAACTTCATCTTCTAGTTTGAAAATTTTCATGACGACATTACCCTTTTATAATATTTTCTTGAATTCAAGTATGTTGAGAAACTCAATGATGTACTTTTCTCAACAACCGAGGGTAACTTTAGAGGTTTGCTTCATATAGAGTTCCAAGAAAAAATTTAATTCTTCCATTATGCTCACTTTAAAACTCATTATTCATGAGTGCAACAAACTCTTCAAACAACACCTCAAAGGTTTCTTCAAAGATGACTTCATCAATATGCACTTAAATAATCTATAATTCCTTTCCTTGTTTAAGAAGTAGGGTTTTGTCAATTTTACCTCTTTTGAAGCCATTGTTGAAGAGGAAATTGGAAAACATATCAAATTTTAAGGAACCAACTATTATACTTTACTTCTTTCAAAATTGTCAACCTAATTGGGTCCCTCATCAGGTTAAGCTTTCTTGGGATTGCTAGATTCCTGAAGATGATGTTTCTCAATATGCTTACTATTAGACCATCTCTTTACACAAAACATGAAGCATTTACCGCTTCAGCCTGAAAGTTCTTTAAAAGATTAAAAGCCTATTTACTCCACCTAAAAGATGATTTGATCTACTTCTCTATAACACAAGCATTTCAAACTTGTCATCTGCAAATTTTATTTTGGGCAGACCACTGACCAGGACCCTTAACAAAGTTTGTCTAGTATGGAACCACTCACATGAGCACGCCTCCCATGTCATAAATCAGTATTCTAACTTTGAACACTAAGAAGAGTGAGACTGTCGCTACGAGTAGTAACCAAATTAGCAATATACATTTTCTTGCATCTCTTATATATAAAGATCAATACTTGAGAGAGCAAGTTTAGGACCATACAATTTTCGGGGAAGAACTTAACTTCATTTCATTCATCACAAATTTGTGAAACACTTGAAAGATTGTTTTTAAGTTTATGGTCGACATCAATCAAACATATCTCAACACAAAATTGTTTTTAAGTTTATAGTCGACATCAATCAAACATATCTCAACACAAAATTACTTAGACGGCCATTGATTTATCAAATTAAAGTTATTTGAAACCTAATTTTAGTGCCTCTAACTTTGCTTTATTTCAAACATGAATTAAGAAGTTATGCGAATTTTAGTGAAACACCGTTCGGTAGCAGAAGCTTCGCAACCGAAAAGACGGCTTGTTTTTTTTTTTTTTTTTTGGGTGCATAGTTTCTCACTGTGGCGATGGCGCTTAAAAGTCCGTGAGAAGCGTCTCGTTTTTGACCTCATGGTTCAAAGTTGGGGTCATTTTAGTCATTTCCCTATGTCATTTTTTTAATGTTTTAACTAAATATATCATTTAATAACTAGTTCCATTAATCTAAATATTTTAGTATTTTCAAATTCTTTTGAGACTCACCTAGGGTTCCGCTTCTCCAAGAAGAACCCTAAGACCTTCAATTAAAAAATTTAAGATACAAATAAAATCCTTCCAAGGTTCTCCCACTTTATGAACATCATAATAGAGTTTCTTGTTTCAAGAGAAAGCACCCAGATTTAAAGATCAAATGTTTCCTTAAGAAAGTTAAATTCCTCCTCAAGCTCAGATAAGCAAGTCTTCGCAAAAGTTTAAATACTAGAATCTTTATAATTAGGATGTAAAGCTATCATAATGTTCTACTAGTTTGTCCTCACAACCTACATTTACTTTCAAAATCCGTAATAGAGTAATCTAAGGTTCTATCCATAGATTTAAATATTCTTGAGATGAGTTGATATTGAATTCTAATTTCTTGATTTTTTATTATTGAATTTATGTTTCTTATCATTGAATTGACAAACAATGTGTATTGTGATTATTTAGTTAATATGTTCAAGACTACTTTTCAGCATGAACCTATTCTTGTGTATTCACTAAATTCCTATTGAGAATCTTTTAACCAAAACATTATTGTTTAAAGTGAGTTTTGAGGAAGTAACGAGTAGTTTGAGAGAGAGAAAGAGAGAGTAAAAGGTAACTAAGTATTTCCCAAATGTTTCATATTTACATAAAGAAAAAGAGTAGACTTTTTCTAGAAGAGTTAAAAGGGTTTTCAAAAAGATTAATTATAGAGAAGTTACCTTTTAAAGAGACCCCTTTTGAGTAATTATCAAAACCACAATGTATTTTTATATTGATCAAAGAAAAACATTGTTTTGTAAATGAGCAATGAGTTTCTAAGATATTTGAGATCCTTTACCTCTTTTAAGAGGATAACTTGAGCAATTACTTCAAAAAATAGAAAGAGAATACTTTTATACTTTTCACCAAAAATATATATAGAATTGGGAGTAGTATTGAGCACCGATATGGGGGAGAGTTTATACAACACATAGCCCCTATAAATCGTGTCTCTCTAACATGGGAACGTGATTATACTTATTAGATGAGTCCCCAGTACCTTCAGGCAGATCTTAGTAGATCTATTTAGCTTAGGTGTCATATATCTCAACCCACTTTGGGGGTTCTTATAAGTCATTCACTTATTTTTACGTTTGGCTCAACATAAAATGGCCATATCTTAACAAAAAATAAATTAGATGACTCATGATCTATCAAATTAAAGTTATATAAGTCCACTTGCCAGCGCCACCAAGTTCTCTTCATTCCGAGCATGGATTAACAGTTTATGACCATTTAGAGAAGCGTTGTCAAGAAGGTGATGCTTCACAACTGGATAGATAGCCCATGAATATTTTCACAAACCGTGACTACTTAAACAATCCATGAAACCGCCCGTTTTAGGTACCTCAACAGTTCTAAAGTTAGGGTCGTTACCCTTTGATGTTTTTAACCCTATTCTATGTCCAATTTGAGCGTCTTATCGAAGTATATCATTCAACTAACTATATTATCCATCTAAACATTCAAGTGGATAAAATTCCCTTAATACTCTCCTACAGTTCTTGTTCTTCAACAAGAACCAGAAAAGCTTCAAGTTAAAAATTCATGATACAAAGTAAATCCTTCCATCCACGGTTTTTCTATGTCCTCCCACTATATGAAATTCATTAGAGTTTCTCGTATCAAGAGAAAGCACCAATATTTTAAGATCAAAGGTTTCCTCCAAAAATTTAATGTTCCTCCTCAAGATTAATATAAATCAAGTCTCCACCAATGTTTCCTTTCTAAAATCATCATAATCAGGCATGTAAGGCTATAATCGTGTTGAACTAGTTCATCCTCACACGCTACATCCACTTTCTAATCCTTAAAAGAGTAATCCAGGGTTTTATCCTTAGATTTTAGTATTCTTGAGATGAAGTATTGAGTTTTGAGTTCTTGAGTTGTTGATTATTGAACTCCTTTTTCTAATCATTGAACTGTCTTACAATGTGTATTATGATTGTTGAGTTGATTATTCATGATAATTTTTTACCAGCAACCGTATTTTTGAGTATTTAGTGAATCCTTATTGATAATATTTTAAATAAAACATTATTGTTTAAACTCCGTTTGAGGAAGTAAATAGTAGTTTGAAAAAGAGTACAAAGGAACTAAGTATTTTCCAATTAATTATGTTTGCATAAAGAAAAAGATTAGATTTTTTCTTTAGAAGTTAAATGTGTTTCCAAAAAGATTAAGTATAAACCAATAAACTCTTAAAGAGATCCTTTTGAGTAATTATCTCAACCCAGAATGTATTTTTACATTGAGCAAAGAGAAACCTTGTTTTGTGAAAGGGAAATGAGTTTCAGAGATATTTCAGAACAATTACGTCTTTTAAGAGGATAATTGAGCAATTACCTCAAACAAGAGAAGCGAATGTTTTTATTTATTGAAAAAAGTATATATATATAATTGGGGAGTCGTATAGATCACATTTATGGGCAGAGATTAGACAACTCCCAACCCCTATAAACCATGTCTTTCAACATGGGTTTAGGATTATACTTCTTAGATGAGAGCTTAGTGTCTTCGAATAGAGCCTAGTGGATCCATTTAGTTGAGGTAACCTATATCTCGTCACAATATAAGATAGTTCTAGGAGAATGGAAAATATGTTGTATCATCAATATCAATCCATCATGAACTTATATTACGATCATGCCCACTAGCCCTTGCAATCACTAAAAAGTCAACATTAGCATCGACATGACACCTCAAACTGCTAATACCAACCAAATCCAAAGCACTAACTCAATTTATTACAAATTTTCTTAGCCTTCACACAACTATACTTGTTGAGACTTCCTTTACCTTGAAGTTTGTCATTTCATTATCAATCCTCTCCTTCAGAGCTCATGATGAAATCACTTTTTCTCATTTAAAATCCCCTAAATATTCTTCACAGCCTAAATGCATTAATATCATATCAAAAATCCACCACTAATATCTTTCTTAAACACAACTCTCAACCTAAGCTTCTATAGTAACAATTTAGTTGGGGTCTCTAATGTGAATGGAACAATGACTCTCATTTTTGACTTTTTACCTCCACGAAAACCCGAAGTGAAATTATTGACTAATAAAAGGATAAAAACTATCATATTTTCATCTTTTAATCCATCATTCTCTTCTCTCTCAAACCCTAGGGAAACACCCTAAGGAAAAATCAAAGTAGAATACACCTTTAAAGATTCTTTGAATCTTTTTTTAAGATTCTTCTTCAAGGTAAGTCTTTATCCAAGAATTCCATTATTTTCAACTCAAAGTCCTCCATATAATTATGAATCACTAATGAAAATCATAACTCTTGGCCATAGAGATTTCAATAAACTAATTCAAGAATCTCAAAAAAGGTTATGTTGATCGATGACCTTCAAGCTAGGGTTTCAATACTTCTATCAAGTTCTTCTTCAAGATTCTTCAAGAACATTGTTTTCCAGGTATGTAAGACTATCATAGTCTTGGGCTAGTTCTTCCTCACTTCTACATTTATTTCCAAATAAGTCAAAGAGAAATTTAGGATTTTACAACTAGATCTAAGTATTCTTAAGATAAGTTGATTTGAGTTCTTGATTTCATGGTTCTTTTAAAAATTTTATTCTGAATTATTGAGTTTCCATAGTTTTATTGAGATCCTTGAGTTGATTTTTTCATGTCTATAGCTACGCATGAACCGTATTTTGATTTATAAATCTTGAGAAGTTTTTCAAAATCAACACTTGTCTTTTCAACTTTGTTTTGAGGAAGTAAGTATGAGAATGAAAAGAGTTGTATACATGAGTTCCATATTGTTATGTAGACCTTCAAGTAGAGTCGTTCATTCCGATAAATTCAGAGCATTGACTTTTTAATCCTTTTGAGATTATATTCCTACTAAATTTTTAGACGAATAGTATGTTCAATGTTTATGCAGTATGACTTTTCGAGGCATCAATGGTCATTTATAGTAAGAATTGGAAATTTTTTTGAGAAAGAGAAGAGTTGAGTTCATTTTTTTAATGATATATGAAAACTAAGTATTCCCATGATTAAATATTTTCACATTTAAAATGAGAAGAAACTGAGATTTCCAAAAGAGTTTTGAGAAATTTGAGCATTATATCTTTTAAGAGAATGATTTTTGAGTAACAATCTCAAGACACAATTATTTTTGCCATACTTTTTAGATGATTTTTAATGCTTTTTAGCATGGACTAGTGGAATCACTTAGTAGTAGGTCTAATACCCTGACAAAGTATATGACAGTTTTGGCAGTGTGGGCGAGAGGTTGTATCATCAAATAGCTCATAGTGATGGTAGTCGGTTAAACAAACAACCGCAAAGATATTTTATATTCTTATATACATAGAGTTTACTTTGTTTTTTAATATATAAGCAAAGTTTATCTTGTATCCTTGCATACAAATTGAGTTACTATTGAATTTTTTTCAATGATAGAGTTGTTTTCTACTATTTTAAAATTTTATATCCCACCTTTTATTTTTGATTTATCTTTAATTGAGTGTCCAGAGTTGAGTACCTTTGACTTGAATATCATATCTTTTAGTTGAATATACTATTCTTGACTTGGGTTGAGTTGAGTGAGTTGAGAAGAGGTAAGTATGTTTCCTTTTAATCAAGTTCAAGCTTACATTAAGCTTGAGAATTTCCATTACATGATCGTAAATTTCATGTACTGAGTCATTTGATGTGCATCATTTCATGATGCAGATACATGTATTTAGGATTATCAACAGTATTTCGTTGAGGTCATGGGATGTTCAAGTAAGCTGTTGTGAGCCTTCTTATATTTCGGAGGACTTCACCTTTATCTTACAGTTAGTAGTTTTAAGATTTTGTAGGTGTTGTCATGATATCCTTCTGTAATAGTAGAATCTTAATATATAGACAAAGTTGAGTAGTTTTTAGTATGTATCTTCTTTGAATTATTTTTACAAACTCTGAGTTTATCTATTGAGTATTTTTCATATTATTTTAAAGTCTAGCATTTAAATTTAATTCAGTTTTAAATATTTTGAATTCTTAAGTTAGCCTTGCGCTTGTAGTCACCCTAGATGAGGGTTCGCTTTGGAACCACCAATGGTTCTCGAGTGCCGGCCACGTCCAGAGTGTAGGCTCGGGTCATGACACAAATCATTTCCAACTTCATTTGGTTTCTATCCCAAACTGATGTGCATTTTTTCATAGATTAGGTTGATAGAAAAAGTAACACACTCCATGACTACAACAAAGTAACAAAGGCTCAAGTTTAGTAGTCGTATCTTAGACCATTTTGATACACACCAAATCTATGGATCAAATAGGAATAATGACTTCCGTCAACACAACATCATTCTCTATTCCATTGTTTCAATAGTAGATCAAAGTCATCTCATCTTGATTCTTTTTTATGACTTTTCTCTACTCTATAAACAATGACATTGAGACTTGTATTTTTTTTCAAATATGTTGTTATACATTAGAAGCTTGTACACGTGATAAGCATGTTTTGGAGTTAAAGTTATGTTGGTTATGTTTTCTGCATTATTAATATGTTCTAGACTTACATTCTTGCTTTACTTCTGCATTTATTAAGGTTGTAGGCCAACTTGCCTTGGTTGGATAAAGAAAGTGACATCATGTAAATTTTTGATCGTGACAAAAGCATAGATAAGTTTACTAGTGTTTGCAATATTACTGAAACAATATAATCTAACATTTTTTAAATAAATTATCAATTCTCTCAAAATAAAATTTTCAGATTGAAATACAAGAGATCATAAGTTGCGAAACAAAAATCATCACAATAGGCATCAATCATGAAAATTCTCCTTTATTGAAATCTCCTCACTCACATAAAGAAATTAAACTAATGAACAAAACGGAAAAAAATAAGTTATTATAAGATAACTTTATTTTACATCTTCGAAAGAAATTTTTAAATCCCTCCAGCCAACTTACTTCAATTGTTACCTCGTGTACTTCCTGAAAAATAAATAGACAAAAAATATTTTAAAAAAATAATAATAATGATATGTATGTCAAAGTGAAATATAAATGAATATTTTCTTACCAAAATTTGGATTCGATTATAGAAGGGGCAAGAAAGGATCAATTGGTTGACCATTCTCAGCTTATCTTGGATCATATGGATTACTACAAATTGATTTGTATACTAAATTTTGCAATTTAATGCATTAAAATAAAATATATAATTTAAATTTTTTATATCTAACAAATAAATACAAAAAAATATTAATATATAAAGTGGAATAAAAAATATATACTTTACAGTTATATGTGGTTCTCTTGCTATATTAGTAACCCCACCCCGACATTGAAACGATTATTATATATATATAGATATAATATATCTATATATATATATATTATATCTATATATATATATAGTATATATATATAATATATAGATATATATATATTAGCTTACATATAATCATTTAATATATCATATTTTTCAATACATAATGTGGCAAAAACATTTTATCCTTCGGAAAAAGTTTCCTCTGAAATCTTGAAGCTATATATTTTTTTAAAATTCATTTTTGTTACCAAAAATTATGATTCATAGATAGATTTGAAGTGTGAATAGCAGTTTTAAAGAAAATCTCCCTGGAATAGTTGGTAAGATGTAATAAAAGAATTTAAATTTGTAATAATTATAAACACAATTTAGACGTTAAAAGATACAAAACCGTTGAACAACACACTCCCAAGTAGTGAAAATCACAGGCCCTACAGATCATAAGTAACTAAATTCCAATGGACGATCTTGGACTCCTTTTCAATGAACTCAATCAATATCTTTTTTACTATTGATGTCATATCAATTATATCTTAAATTGACCCTAACAATTGTTATTATCATAAATTTTTTGTGTCATTGTTTCATAAATATTTCCTTTCTATTTTTCAATGTTTCATATCATGGCCAACTTATTTGATTAAAGTAATATTTATTGTTCTATTATAATATGTAGGTTAAAATTAATGCACTTTCAACCAGCATAGATCCATCTGAATATTCACAAGTGATATAGTACATCAAATTTTGACACATAAAATATATTAACTCACAACATAATTTTGGTTAGCACTTGAACACAAATTCCAAAATATAATATAAACCTTTATTTTCCTAACAACATCAAAGATAACGCATGTTTTCTTAATATTTATTCAAAACATAATCTTTTGGGATTGGATCAAACTTTACAGTTCATAAATTTAATAGAATTGAAAGAATAAAAAGTAAAGAGTTATTTCTTCTTTATCAAAAATTAAAAACTTAATCAAAAGAATGAGTTATCACTACAACAAAAATGATCTTTCATGATAATTAATAGCTTAATTATCGTTAAATACGTATTTTAAGAGGCAATTGATACTCTGTATAAATGTCCCTAAAGTCTAAAGCAAAATTGAATTAAATGGAAATTTATTAATGTCGGCAATTAATCATTTATAATTTGTGCATAGTATAAATTCTATCATATTTATTAATATTGTTACAATTTTACAAATTTAATGAATAGTTATATCAATAGATTGATGAATATTTGCATAAACCAATCACATTCGAGACGCTATTTTCAAAATACATTACTCGTATAATTAACTGGAGCTATTTATTACAAAGTTTATCTACTACCAAATATTTTGCAGCAACCAATAATTAATACTTTGATATGTTGAATCAGCATATTTAAATTAAAGCTAATATTGCATGTTTATATGTATGGCAATATATACATGCGCCTATGAATTGAAATAAAGAAAAATTGAAACTTCATGAAATAGGAGGAAGGAAAACTTTTGAGAATGAAATAACACTTTTAAGAAGCTTAATTTAATGTAATTTGAATTTTAAAAAAAGACATACAAATATTACAATAAATTAAAAGATTGGTTTACTAAAGACCAAATATTATGAATTCAACCATCAACAATTTGCAGTGATGAGTTGTGCACTAAGAGTTCAAGAGTAGCAATGTAGCAATTCCAATTGAAATCAATTTCCTGTGTTTTATATGAAGCAAGCATTATAAAGGGACAAAAGAGACGAGCAATTTCAATCATCCTTGCTGAAATTTTAACGGAGTTGAAAAAATGTCAACACAATAGAAAAAAAAGAAATTACCATAGTTAGATGAATCACTATGACTTATATTAATGTTTAAACTACATGAAAACTTTTCAGAATGAAAAAAACTTCATAAAATCTCAATTAATTCGACAACCCTATAGTGGGGAAAAAACCTACAAATTAAACTGGCAAGAAATTCCTCTACTTGTAGAAAACATAGGGTAATGTGAACAAATATTTATTGCGTCTTATCGGAAAGGTCACAACTCTTTGAAAAAGTTACAACCCTTTATAAAGGTCACAACCTTTCAAAAAAGTATGAGTTTTTCAAAAAACTCACAACTTTTCATAATAGTCATAACTTTTCAAAAAAATCACAACTTTTCATAATAGTCACAACTTTTAAAAGAAGTCACAACTTTTCATAATAGTCACAACTTTTAAAAGAAGTCACAACTTTTCATAAAATTCACAAATTTTCATGAAAATAGAAGAGTACACGGGATGATACCGATGTTTGAAGGTACTTTTGTCAGCTTTGTATGATTTGTCTCAACGGACCCTACAACATCCTATAAATAAAGACAAAGCGAATAAAAGTATCCCTGGACATGCATGACTCACCACCGACTCTAGTTGTTCAACTGATCCAATCAGGCGCTGGATGATTTTTTATCCTAGTTACGTGTGTCTGTATCGATCAATGAACCGGCCAATGGCAATTAGTACAGTTATATCACCGAGGATGCAAGTTGTACATGCTAGCACAACTAAGCTTGAAAAAAGTAGAAGGAATATTTACTACTTTGGCGCTCTCAAGTCATAATAACTTGACGTAGTAACAGCAATACACCCAATATATAATAATCTTGTAAAACATGAACCTTAGTTCGGTAAAGAAAATGCAATAACAAATTTAACTTTACTTATATATGAAGTAATAGAATTTTTGTAGGAGATTCTCTAACCGATAACTATTCATATGAGCCTAAGTGATGGTACAACGTCTTACCTCACATTTCAAGAGGACCCTCCTATACCATTCTATTAGTATAGAACCTGAACTACTAAGTAGATCCACTACTCTATGCTAAAAAGTACTAAGAAATCATCTAAACAGTATGACCCTTCTTTTGTCCATATTGGTTGCATGGTTTATGTGGTCTTGATTTAATATGAACTCGCATCCCCATATCAGTACTCAATACTACTCCCAAAATACTTAGGTCATGTTTTTTTCGAATAACTTCTTCTTTGGTTTGAGGTAATTTCTCAAACTTAGTTGTAAAAGCTCTCTTGGAAATATAGTTTCATGTTTACTCAAACTAGCCAAAGGCTCTACTGGAAGTCTAGCTTCCGTTCTTGCTCAAAATATGAAAAACATTTGTAACTCTTAGGGAATACTTAGGTACCTTATAACTTTTGAGAAATGACTCAAATCTTTAATCTTTGCTTAACTTGCAACTTAACTTATAGGGAATACTTTGTGCACTTATAACTTTTGTGAAATGAACTCAACTCTTACTCTTTGATTAGCTTTCAACTTGAGCCTTAAAAAAAACATGTTTAAAAAGTTTGTAAAAGACTCTTGAAAACCTTAAGAACCTACTTTTACTTGGTTCTAACTTTTAGACTTGACTCTTAACTTCTTTGACTTTGATCTTAACTTTGGACTTAACTCTTGACTATCCTTGAATAAAATTATGATTTCAAGGTTATAATTCTCTTTTTGGATGATTCTTAGCTTTTTAGAAGTCATCTAAAGTAGTTAGAATTCTCTATATAGTGTGTAATACACTTTTAATTACCTTAGGAGAAACTAAACCTATATTGAGCGAAAATGTTATCCCTGATGCATCACGGGTGCGCCGTACCAGCCCCAAAGTTCTTTGTCTCATTTTGGGTGCAATGCAGACACGCCGCCCCAGCCTTCCTGCCGCTACGTGGGCGCGACATGCTTGGACCTCCCCAGGTATATCTGATAAATTTCTCTTCTCGTTATTCAATTCTAAGCCCTCTACACTTCCATAGTTCTTTCTCCAAACTCTTATGCTCTTTAGTACCATTAATAACCAATAAATTTATCTCGAAAAGAATATAATGAAGCAATTCAACATTAAGCATTCAACAACTCAATCAACAAGAATTCAACAATGTTCTTCAAGAACTTCACTATACTCATTCAACCAATTTGAAAGTAACTGAAGTGAAACAAGCTTGGTGTGTGGGTGAACTAACCAAACATTAAATAAACTCTCATACCATCCTGAGCTAGAAGTTATGGCCGTTTGAAAATGACCAAAACTCACTTTCTTTACTTAGGCAAATTTTCCAGATTTTTCCTTTTCTTGCAAAATTTTTTTTTGATTTCTCAGCTTATTCTTAGCTATTTGAAGTTGCGAGATGTTACAGTATTATTGTTGAATTTGACTATATTCATTTGTTTGTTGAAAGATGGGGAAAAAAGAAAGAAGAAAAAAGATATAAACAAATCCTAAGCGTACAATGTTTAGTTAAGATAGGATATGATATATTGATTCATCAGATGTTGATTTGATGGGACTTGAACATACGATTATTGAATTTTACTATATTCATTTGCTTGTTGGAACCTGAAAAAAATAGAGAAGAAAACAAATATAAATAAATCACTAAACATACAATATTTAGTTTTTTATTGTATAAAAGTATTCAAGCATTTCTTATGTAACACTGGATAATGTCTCATACACATCTTACAACTGGTAAAAAACACACAAACACATTTAGAGCTACGAATTGTTATGTTTAATTTCAAATTGTGTATCGTATAAATTCTATCAATGAATTGTTATATCAATGAGATTGATGAAATTAAATTTGCATACATCAAATTCGAGACTTATTTTCAAAATACATTACTCGTATAAAATTAACATGTAGCTATTTATTAACAAAGTTAATTCTAATACCCAAAATATTTTGCAGCACACAATTATTAATACTTTGAATATGTTGAATCAACATATTTAAATTAAAGTTAATATTGCATGAATATATATATGCAATATATACATGCATCCTATGATTTAAATTAAAAAAAAAATAAAACTGCATGAAATAGGAGAAAGAAAACTTTGAGAAATGACACGACACTTTATAAAATCTTAAAAATGTTTGAATTTAAAAAAGACATACAAGAATTACAATAGAAATCAATTTTTTTACTAAGAACGCAAATATTATGATTCAACCATCAAAAACAGTAGCATTGTAATGATTTGTGCGCTAAGAGGTTCAAACTAGTATGGAAGCCTCCAATTGAATAATTTTCTTTGTTTATATGAAGAAGCCTGTAGAAAGGGACAAAAGAGAAGATCAATTTTGTAAAGTTAAAGCTACATGAAAACTTTTCAGAATAAAAAAAACTTCATAAAAACTCAATTAATGTATTTGAATTTGACTACCCTGTAGTGGGGAAAACACCTACAAATGATACTGGCAAGAAATTCCTCTACTTATAGAAAACATAGGATAATGTGAACAAATATATAGTGTCTTATCCAAAAGGTCACAACTCTTTGAAAAAATTACAACCCATTTGAAAGGTCACAACCTTTCATAAAAGTATGAGTTTTTCATAAAAATCATAACTCTTCATAAAAGTCACAACTTTACATAATAGACACAACTTTTTAAAAAAAGTCAACTTTTCATAATAGCCACAACTTTTCATAATTATCAAAAAGAAATTAAAAAACTTCACAAATTTTCATAAAAGTCATAACTTTTCATGAAAATGAAAGGGTAAACGAGATGATACCGACATTCGTTCTTTTCTGAAGCTTGTCTGCGTTTATTTGACATGAAAATTATGTTCATTATCGTGCTAACATATGTTTGAAGGTACTTTTGTCAGCTTTGTATGATTTGCCTCAACAAAAAAATATATAAATATTTTTTATACCCTTGAACCACGAGCTCTTCCAATTGGAATTTCTGAAGAAATGATTCTTTCATTAGAGTTGATATTATATCTCTGCAAATAAAGAAATAAGAAAAACAATAATATACGATATTTTAATGTTGAATTATTAGTAATAATTAAAATAAATATTTTATTATTCTTTTTAATTACTTAATGTAAAATTAATAAATATAAAACTTTTTTTCTTCTAAGTTGCCTTTCTCAAAGTTACTTATTTAGCTGATTGAAATCAAACAAATAATATGATTCCACTAGAATAAAATACCTCTGGAGGTAAATTCTGGCCCATATACAATGAGGGTTCAATGAGGCAGAACAGACATATAGCCCTGACATAATTAAATATTTTAAGAGAATCAAAATTAACTATATTAATTCAAATTAAATAAAAAATATGTATTGATTATTTATACAAGTTGAGGTTAGATTATTATTATATATTAAATAAATATCTTGGGGGCAAGATACATGTTATGTTGATTCATCATAGGTTGATTTGATGGGACTTGATCGTATATGTTACGCTCCGAGCCTACATCCTGGGCGGGACTGACACTTGAAGAGAATTTCTGACCTCAAGCAAACCTTTAATATGGCTTACTTAACTCAGCAGAAGACTTAACTCAATAAAGCACTTTCATTTAATAACTTCAAGAATAATAAGTCGACAAAAAAGACAATTAAGTCTTATAACAAAATATCTGCAATACAAATATGAGAGACTAAAAATAATTGTCTAGTTGTCTATGAAGTCTCCATAATACTAAGATAGATGTTGGTAAAGACCCTACAACTTCCTATAAAATAAAGACTAAAAGCGAATAAAAGTATCCTCAGGAATGCAAGGAGACTCACCACCAACTCTGAGTGTTCAACTGGATCAACGAGGCGCTGGATGATTTTGATCCTGGTTACGTGTGTCAGCATCATAAAATGATACAGGCCAAATGGCAATAGTACATTGAATATACGAGTATGCGAGTTGGATTCTAGCAATAACTTAAGATTGAAAAATACTAATAAGGAACATTTACTTTGGCTCTACTGAACTCATGAGTAACTTGACTTAGTATAAAGCAATAAGACACAAGAAATATATAAAATCTTGTAAAACAATGAAACACTTAGTTCGGTAAAGAAAATGCAATAACAAATTTAACTTTACTTATATATGAAGTAATAGAATTTTTGTAGGAGATTCTCTAATCGAAAACTATTCAGATGACAAGTGATGTACAAACGTTCTTACTCAGATTGCGAAGGCCCCTCCTATAACCGTTTCTATTATAAGAACCTGAACTACTAATTCAATCCACTAGTCTATGCTGTACAATTACAAAATCAAATCCTTTTAAGAAATTGTATGACCCTTCTTTCTGTCCTATTGGCTGCATGGTTTTATGGGGCTTGATTATATGAACTCGCATCCCCATACGTACTTCAATGACTATTCTCAATACTTAGCTCATGTTTTTTTCAAACAACTTCTTCTATGGTTTGAGGTAATTGATAAACTTAGTTTTAAAAGATCTCTTGGAAATATAGTTGTAACACCTTGTAGCCAAAACAGACCAAAAATTAGTTTTTCAGAAAAATCTGCAGGTGCTACCAATGGTGGCATCGACGTACCGTAGCCTGAACCATGATCCGTCCTGCACAACCATCGACGGGATCAGAAATTTCCAAAAATTTCAGCCTAGAAAAATTTGTTAAGTCTTAGACGACGGACGAACTTACGGTCCGTAGGTCAAACGACGATCCGTAGTCCGTGATCATCGATCAAGACTCCCTTCTACCACTCTCTAACACGATCTATGGATGACCATCATGGTTCGTAGGTGGACCTACGGTTTGTAGGTCTGACCGTAGGTTGAAAATTTGCATCCAGTAAAAGGAAAATGCAGTTGCGTCAAACTTAAAATAATCATAACTATTAACACAAAATGAATTAGGTCTCACGGATAGATAATTGAATTATCTTTCCTTATCCACCGACCTTGCTAAAATCAGACCTCCGAGTATAAAGTTATGCCCATTTTAGTAAAGTCTTGTCGAACATCATCTTTGCATGAAGACCTCAAGGACAGGGGGCTTTGCACCCGATTACCGTTCAGGCTTGCCATCTTTATGCCTGACAGCAATGTTCCGGGGTTGTTTCTTTGACATTTCCACTTCCATTTAACCCTAAGTTAACTCCGTTTTGACCCTTATCATCATATTTTAGTAATTTAAGCCTAGAAACATAATTAAAACATTCCAAGCAAGTTCAACATCTTAAATCAAACTACAAAAGTAGAAAGCAATAGAGATAAAAAAGCCTCAAGAACCCTAGTTCAAGATTCCACAAGCTCAGCCGTGTCCTGCCCGCCGAAACTTAGTATTTTTTCCATAATTTCATCGACCGGGTATGTGGATTGTAATTAGTGGGGTTTCCTTTCACCCATTGGATCCAAGTGTTCAGTCAGATTTTGATTCCTGTCATGATTAAACCTATTTTTGCTAGAACTTTGATAGAACTTTATGAATTGTATTATTTATGTTCAAATAAATGTTTGTATTCAGTTTATTGCCTGCATTTCAGAACCCTACTTTGTATTTCTTTATTCTTGAATTACCGCTGCAGGTCAGATATTCAGACACTTCAGATATACACATGCCTCATTATAGAATGCATAAATTTACAATATTATTGTTGCATTCTAGTTTAACATGTTCAGTTTCGAGCTATCCAGTATTACAGAAATTCAAACTAAAACAGTAAATTTACGAGATTTCATTGGGATTATCATAATACCGAGTTGGACTAGGTTTAGCGTACACAATTGTCCCAAAACTACCAGACAGAGGTGTAAGTCCCCTCTGTGGGCAATCTGTTTTGTGATCACGCCAGCTGCCTTTAATCCTTTGACCGGGTATATTGGGGTCCTCTCGATGGGGTGTATACATTTGGACTCCCCACATTTAGCCATGTGGTTTTATTATCGTTTATTAGTATCTCCCACAATTCGTCAACACTCCTCTTATTGACCATTTATATATTCAGTATTCGAGTTCAGTATTTATCAATTGGTCATTTCAAATCTAGTTTAGCTCAGAAATCATCACATCATGTTCAGATTATTAGACTGTTTTTGTTTTTTGTGCGTGTTCAGTATGTTTTATTTAAGCTTTAATCTATCCTACATGCCAGTACCATTTCATGTCTGACGCATTACATGCGCCACAATGCTTCTCGTAATGTAGGTTTAGGTTCTCCAGCATCCAGATCACCACACATCAGATCGATTTCCCGATCTCCAGGTCAGTATATTCATGGTGAGTCCTCATTCTCCGAGTACAATGTCAGATTCATTTAATCTTAGTTAGTTAGTTTAAATTTTTGCTAGATTTAGCTAGGGCTTGCCCAATATTTCTAGTCTAGTATGAGGCTATTTTCATACATAGTACATTCGTTAGTATTGAGTTAATATTTCCTTTGTGTAAACTCCATCGTTTTAAAAATCTCATTAATAGAATATGGGTATTCTCCATCTTTAGGTTTTAGTATGAATTTAGTAGCTCCGAACAGTTTTATTATCTTTGTGTGCTCATGATGACTCAACAGGGTTAGCTTAGGATCACTTGTGGTCCTAGGTTCCCGTTGTTACGCTCTCACCAGGGGTAGCTCGGGCGTTGACCAAAACTTTGTATCGAGCTAGTTTAGGTCCTAGGATTTGAAAATTTGACTAAGTAGAGTCTTTTCATGGGTGTGAAGTGCCCACATCCTAATAAGAGGGAGGGCTATGAAGTGTTTTAGCAAAACTGCAGTTTTTCTTGTTACTCTATCGTGCGTAAGGTGATCAAATTTCATTCTACTTGACGTTGTGTCGGTTTAGATCATTCTTGTGTAAATCTAAGGCATTGCAATGCTAAATGCACCAATGCTACGTGCAATTCCTCTAGTACTAGATAAGGAAGTTTCAATTGTAGAGTTTCAAATGTGAATTCAAACTTTTGGCTCAGATTCTGAATATCAATCAGAATATCAGCACGTTCTAGTTTCTACGAATAGAAATGACGATTCGTGCCCCAGAAGCTTGTGATTTGTGTAGGATGGATCCGCCTATTTTTTTTAGGTCCGCATTGTTGGTAAGGACCCCAGAAGTTCAATTGATGAGGGTCCAGAAAATATTGGTGCGATGTCAGGTAACTGGTCTGTATAGGTGAATTTGGCACCTACAAACTCAAAGGATGTGACTCACAACATGGTTCACTGCACTCAGTGGAAAGACACAGAGATGAATTTGCTTTTGGTAACTCAATTGGCAGTCCACTTCAATGTATTCCACAGAAACTCTCTCAGAACCTTTCTCATGCTCTACTCCATCTGTGACCCTTATAGCTAGACGGGGAATATAAAACTACTGCCTTGTCATAGTCTCTAGGAATCACCTCAGGCAAGTCTAATAGAGTTTTATAATGGTAAGAATTCGATGTCATTCTAGTCCATGGATTGGTTACACTCATGTTATGCCTCATTCAATTGTAAAACTAGGATTGTTTCGTTTTCAGTTTCTAGACGAACCAATCTTAGAATGAAGGGTAGTAGCCTAGCGCCTATGGTCGCTTATTTCTTACCTTAAGGCCAGAAAGATGATTCTCAAGGGTTTATCTTCTCTATCCTCTAGGTTCCGGCTTAGATTCTAGCCTTGACAACCCCATCTCTTGAGTCAGTTTCCAGTAGTCTGTGAATTTCAAGAAGTATTTCCAAAATATCTTCCGGGTCCTCCCGAAATGAAATCGAACTTTGGAATTGTTCTTCTCCTTCCAGATACCCACCTATTTCCATTCCTCCATACAGAAGGCTCCATCCAGCAGAGCTTAAGGAATTGAAAGAGCAGTTGAAAGACTTCTAGATAATGTTTCATCAGACTAGTATTTCACTAGGGGGTGCACCAATAATGTTCGTAAAGAAAAAGATGGTTTCTCTTGCTCTCATAATGTGCATTGACTTATAGACAGTTGAACAAGTCACATAATAATAAGTCTCCTCATCCCCAGGAATTGATGACTTGTTTGACCAACTTCAGGGTGCTAGACATTTCTCAAGATAGACCCAGATCGAGTTGTCATCAGCTCAAGAGTCAGAGATAGGTGACATTCTGAAAACAACTCTTCAAACTCGGTATGTCATTATAAATTTTGTAGTTAAGTCGTTTGGACCAACCAATGCTCCTGCAAAGCTTTCATGGATTTGATGAACAAGTGTTCAAACAATACTTAGACTTGTTTCGTTATTTTTCTCTCGTCATGATGATATCCTCATTTACTCTAGGAGTGAGGTAGAATGCAATCATTTGAGAGTTAATCTGCAGAGCTCTCAATAATCCCAGTTATTTTCTAAGTTTTAGTAAATGTTATTTTTGGGTTGCAATCTTTTCTTTTCCTTAGTCCATTGTATCTAGCGAAGGGATCTGCGTAATTCCCAAAGATCGAATAGTTCAACATGGCCCAACCTACTCTCCTACAGATATCAGAAGTTCTTAGGTCGACAGTTTATTAACAAGAACGTTCATGAGGAAGGCTTTTCCATCCATCCTCACCATTGACTAGGTGACTCAAAAGATGGTCAAGTCCAATAGTTAGATGATTGTGAGAAAAGCTTCGCATATTGAAAACTAGATTGACCTACAGCTCCTGTCTGACTCTAACCATAGTTTTCAGATTTTATGTGATCTAGTTGCGATGCCATCACAGAGTTGGACTTGTTGTTGTTGATGCAAAGATAAGGTTAATCTTATTCCCTAGAAAACGCTTAAGGTGCATGGAAGAACTATCCAACTCATGACCTCGAGCTTGCACAGTGGTGCTTGCACTCAAGATATGACACACTACTTGTATGGTGTTCCTGTGGATGTGTTCACGCGTCATATTAGCCTTCATATGTGTTCACCCAGAAAGAGTTTGAATCTTCTTCGCCAGAGTAGATGTCTTGAGTTCCTTAAGTAATTATATATGAGTTGTGCCTTATCATTCTTGGAAAGGCGAATGTAATTGGCCGATGCTGTAGTAGAGTCTGTATGGGTAGTGTAGCCCATGTTGAGGGGAAAAAAAAAAGGAGCTAGTAGGGATGTTCAAAGATTGTCTCGCTTGGGAGTTTCTCCTTATGAGCATATCAGACAGCGGTGTACAGTCAAGAATGGTGGCAAAATCGTCTTTGTAGTGGAGTTAAGGAAAGCAAGAGAGTGATATTTCCGACTTGTCTTGAACTAAAGTGGCATTCAACAATCGAGAGTGGATGTTTTTTTTCTCCTCCCAAGTGAAGATGTGTACTTTGGCTACAAGGTAGATGTGTGTTTCCTAGATGTGGGAGAGTTGAGGACATATTCTTGCAAAAAAAGAAAAGAAGCTCATACTAACTCCAGGTATTCTATTCCCAGGTCCCACTAAGATGTACCCGTACCGCGATCCTCCGGGAAGTCTATGGTGGATGGCAATGAAGAGGGAGATAGTAGACTTTGTGAGTAAGTGCGCCCAATTCAGCAAGTCATGTAAAACTCAGAAACCAGGAGGTATGACTCAAGAGATCAATATTCCTACTTGGAAGTGGAATGTATCATATGGATTTCATCAACGATTAACCTCATACTCCAGACAGCATGACTCATGGGTGATAGTTGATAGGATGAGCTCTTCCAATTGGAATTGCTGAAGTAATGATTCCTTCATTAGAGTTGATATTATATCTTTGCAAATAAAGAAACAAGAAAAACAATAATATATGAAATTTTAATGTTGAATTAGCATTACTAATTAAAATAAATATTTTAGTATCCTTTTTAATTACTTAAATGTAAAATTAATAAATTTAAAACTTTTTTTCTTCTAAGTTGCCTTTCTCAACGTTACTTATTTAGCTAATTGAAATCAAACAAATAATATGATTCCACTAGAATAAAATACCTCTGGAGGTAAATTCTGGCCCATATTCCATGAGGGTTCAGAAGCAGAACTGAACATAGCCCTGACATAAAATTAAATATTTTATGGAATACAAAAATTAAATAATATGTAAGTAAAATTAAATTAAAAATATACATTGATTATTTATAGAAGTTATGGTTAGATTATTAGTATATATTAAATAAATACCTTGGGGGCAAGATACATATTATGTTGATTCATCATAGGTTGATTTGATGCTGACCTCAAGCGGATCTTTGACCTGACTTACATAACTCAGCGGAAGACTTAACTCAATAAAACAGTGTCATTTAATAACTGCAGGAATAATAAATCGACAAAAATGACACTTAAGTCTCATAACAAAATTTCTGCAATACAAAGATGAGAGACTAAAAATTAATTGTCTAGCTGTCTATGAGTCCCTCTATAATACAAGTGGGATGTGGTACAGACTCCACCAACTCCTATAAAAAAGACTAAACGAAAAAAAGTATCCTCTGGACTGGCAAGGAGACTCAACCAACCGACCACTCCCACGACTCTGAGTGTTCAACTAACTGATCACGAGGCGCTAGGATGATTTTGTCCTCGTTACGTGTGTCTGCATCATAAGACCAACAGGCCATACTGGCAATTAGTACATTGAAAATACGAGTCATGCGGTTGGAATGCAGCAACAACTGTAAGCTTGTAAAAAGAGTAAGAAGAACATTACTTGCTCTGCGCAACTCAATGATAACTTGACTTAGTATAAAGCAATAAGAACACTAAATCTACTAAAATCTTGTGAAACAATGAAAACACTTATGTTTCGTTAAGAAAAGGCATAACAAATTTAAAACTTACTTATCTATGGTAGAAAATTCAGTAGCAGATTCTCGAACGCCAAACCCCCCCCCCTATTCAATAGAGGCCTAAGTGATGGGACTTGAACATACGATTGTTGAATTTTACTATATTTATTTTCTTGTTGGAAGATGGAAAAAACAAAGAAGAAAAAAGGTATAAATAAATCACTAAACATACAATGTTTAGTTTTTTGTTGTATAAAAGTATTCAGAGCATTTCATTATATAAACACTTGATAATGTAGTCATTATATATCTTGCAACTTGGTAAAACACACATTTAACAGCTACGGATGTATGTAATTTATAATTTGTGCATAGTATAAATTCTATCATATTTATTAATATTGACACAATTTTATAAATTTAATGAATGGTTATATCAATGAGATTGATGGAATTAAATTTGCATAACATCAAAATGGAGACTTATTTTCAAAATACATTACTCGTATAATATTAACATGTAGCTATTTATTAAAAAAGTTAATTTTAATACCCAAAATATTTTGCAGCAAACAATTATTAATACTTTGAATATGTTGAATCAACATAGTTAAATTGAAGTAGCAGAGACACAATTCAATCAATTAATCATGGTAGAAGAAATAACTTCCATCAAATAGTTCCCTAGGTTGTATAATATTAAATATTATAACATAATACTATCCTAATAAAATAGTAATATAATAAGAATAATAAAAATAATCATTATAAATAATATAATAATAATATAATAATAATAATATAATACTAATAATATAGTAATATTATAATATAGCCAAATTAATAATAATGATAGTAATAAGAATAATACTAATAATATAGTATGTAGTAGTAGTAGGAGTACTAGTAATAGTAATCGTTAACAGTAATAGTTATTAGTAAGAATAATAATAATAATAATAATAATAATAATAAATATAATAATGATATATACTACTACTACTACTACACTAATAATAAAATATAATACTCATAATAATTATCATAATAATATTAAATAATATTTATAAATTATAATATAATAAAAATAAAAAATAATAATAATCATAATAAGTTATGAACAATAATAATAATAATAATAGTAATAGTAAGAGTAATAATAGTACTAGTTAGTCATAGTCTAGTATAATCATAATCTAAATAATAATTAATCATAATAATACTAATAATAATATAATAGAATAATAATAATAATAGGGATATAATAAAAATAATAATAATAATAATAATAATAGGGATAATAATAAATAATATATAATACCTACTACTAAATAATAAAAATGCAAAATAAATAATTATTAAATAATATTAATAATAATAATAATAATGAATAATAATGATTATGATGATGGTGATGATGATGATGATGATAAATGAATTATCATAATCTCAATACTCTCGTCCTCTCCTCATCCTCCCCTCCTCCTCCTCCTTCCTATTCCTTCTCTTCCTTCTCTTCTTATCTTCTTCTTCTCGCTCCTCCTCTCCGCCTCCTTTTCCTCTACACTCCTCCTCCCCTCCTCTTGTCCTCCTCCTCCTTCTCCCCCTACCTTGTCCTCCCCTCGTCCTCCCTCCTCCTCTCGTCTCCTCATCTCCTCCTCCTCTCCTCCTCCTCCTCCCCCGTCCTCCTCCTCTCCTCACTCCCCTCCTCCTCCTCTCCTCCCTCCTCCTCCTCCTCCTCCTCCTCCTCCTCCTCCCCTGCTCTTCTCCCCTCCTCCTCCTATCCTCCTCCGCCTCCTCCTCCTCCTCCTCCTCCTCCTGCTGCCTGCTCCTGCCTCCTCCTCCTCCAGTCCTTCTCCCTCCTCCTCTTCTTCTTCTCTTCGTCTCTTACCTCCTCTCCTTCTCCCTCTCCTCTCCTCCTCCTCCTCCTCCTCCTCCCTCCCCTGCTGCTGCCTGCTCCTCCTCCTCCTTCCTCCTCCTCCTTCTCCTCCTCCTGCCTCCTCCCCCTCTCCTCCTCCTCCTTGGTCCTCTCCCTCCTCCCCTCCTCCCCCTCTCCCTTCCCCCTCCTCCTTGTCCATCCTCTCCTCCTTGTCCTCGTCGCTCCTCCCGTAATCCTCTCCTGCCTCTTCACCCCTCGCTCTCGTCAACTCCTCCCCCTCCTCCTCTCCTCCCCCTCGCTCCTTGAATCCTCCATCCTCCCTCTCCTTTGTCCAATAATAATCACATAATAAGAATAATAATATGGCATGATCGCAAGGCTGTCGGGAGGCCCCTGTGCCATCTAGATCTAGTTCAATATCCAATCAAGATATATTACATATTATAATTTCTTTAACTGTTATCTTAGCTTTGGTTTGTAATGATTTTAAAACCCAAACGATGGGCTTGGTCTATATTTATAAAGTTTATATGATATAGCAGTTCTAACATGGGTTTTTAAATTGCCACTTCTTAATATTATACGGGGACTTACGACAGCAACATGCCGCTAATTATAATATTTATAATTTGAATGTTGCCTCCATCTCAGAACCAAGTCAAAGGACTATGATATGATTCTTTAAACGAACTTATAATTGTTAATAATCTTGACTAGATCCAGAATATTATTAGAACATTCAATAATACAGCAAATCCATGCATGTGCATAGATATGAAAGGATTTAGAGCCGGACTAGTCACGGCGGCAATAAAGGAAATAGAATAATAATAAGTAGTTTTGAATTACCTAAGATATCACACCGAAGCTTGAATCATTATTTCTTCACAACAGAATATTTTACAAGAGAGAAGAGAGAGAAAATAAAAATTCTATGGAAGAGCTCATGCCTCTTATCTGAGGGAGAGTGCTCCTTATATAAGCAAATTATAAGCTAAATGGGTCCCTTATCTGGTCCGCTTACACAGTATTTTTACTGTTTTACTATTTATAATAAAGTGGAAATTATTTTTTCCCTTTGCTTTCATCCTTATCTGGTCCTCTTAGTCCTTAATAAACTGTAGAAACTCATGTACTTTATCAAGCTTATTTTCTGTCAAGCTTATCTCTTGATCATCAGATTGGGCGTCTGCAATATCATTGTTGGTGTCACTTTTCATTGAAGTATCTGATTTATCAAATTCTGAGAGGTTTTGTAGTAATTTCTCTTAACATCTCCAATATATTCATTGATCATTTCATCTTTATCTCCTTCTTGAATAAAGATTCTTCTTGTAATATGCTTGATAGAATTTTCAGCTGACAGCTTCTTTTTGGGTATATCCTTGTATTCTATAATCTTTGCTTGTACTTGATCTACAAGCTCTTGGCCATGAGGTTGATCAGATTTTGGGTCTTGTCTTGTGAGCTTATCCCAAACGTTGTGGTAATAAGTCCGATAAAGACGAGAGATTTTTTCCTCCGGGGTATACCCTATCTCTGGGATCCATTTATGAATCCATGCTATAAAAAATTTGATAAAAAAATACATTTAATTGGTTTTTTCTATATTAAAGATGTGATCTGATAAATATAAATTTGTTAGAAAAGGGGAAACTTTGACCCAGTCTTTGTAAAGATTTAAATAATTATTTGGTAAAATCATTACCGAAGGTCCATGGTATTTCCACCAATTAATGAACCAATTTGGGACAGCTTGTTCAAACACTTTTGCACAATTTTTTATAAACCAACTGTGCTTATGTTTGTCATTATTATAATAAAATATTTTATGGAAGGCTTGAATATAATTCCAATAGGTCAAGTTCATACTGATTTTGTTGACATAAACTTGCCTTTCTTGCATAGTGGATATTCCCCATTCTTCTACAGATATAATTTGTTTAATAATAAATTTAGAGAAGTTATAAACTTCTTTTTCCTGTTCTGAAGTAAAGTGCTGGAATTCCGCACTTCCTGTATGAACCAGAATAGCCTCGTAATATGATCGAGTCTTATAAGATTCTCCGGGGAAATATAACCCCTTTATTAGATACCTTTGGAATATCTTCCAAGGTTCATTACTTCTCTGAATATCAGAGTTTTCCAAAAGAAATATGATTTCTTTGGTAGTTGCTTTTTCAGAGCATTTTTGCATATCACCCTCTTTTGCCAAAGAAGCATAGGTATCACCTTGCTCTTTTGTTTGCAGATATGCTTGTAATTGCTCATATAATGGATTATTTTTTGGAATATCCTTTAAATTGATAGTTGAAGATGATGATGATGTCTCATCAATTTTTGAATTAGCGAGTCTCTTATTTCCCAATATTAGTGGAAATAATGTGTTGTATGACGACCTTTGAGAAGACTGAAAGGTCGATCTTCCTCTTCCTTGATTTCTACCCCCCTGCCACGTGCTTGTGACCAAGGAGGAGGATCATTTCCTCTCATGCTGTAATAACAAAATTATTAGTGATAATCAAAATAATCATCAAAGTCTAGGTAATAAGGACTAATTACTTCTTCATGATCATGTCTAGAAAAGTAGAAGTCATCTTGTATAATTGATAGTATCAATTTGTCAAGAATTAATTCTTGAATATCTTTTTCTAAATGGAGTACCTTTAGAATTGCGAATGCAGAGAGTGTAGCGCATCAAAGAAAAGTGCGCAGACAACAATAGACATTAATAAAAAAAAATTGTCTAGGAATTAGATCTTACCAGGATAAGAAGTCTGGGAGGGAAGTATCAATTGACCTTTGTTATATTGGATTTCGAACTCAAAAGGGGCTATTTAGACCTGCCACCTAGAATATCAACTTTGAAGCATCGTGTTGAAATCTAGTATCAAACATGTATTTACAGATTGGAATTGCTGTCCTAATCAAAAAAAATTTGATATAAAGATCATCTCGAAATTTCAAGACGCATTTAAGAATACAAAGCTGAGTTCTGTGCTTATAGTCGCATTTATTTGTGCTGGGATTCTAGTCCATTCCTGACCTGAAACGCAATAAGCATTTGTGTTATCAGAGGGTTACTTGTTTAAGAATTCCTCCATAACCATATTTTGAAGCACTCAGTTTCCATTAATTTTGGTCCATACTGGCGTTAGCAAGAGTTAACAAGTTAGGTTTTAAATCCTTGTTAAATGCTTTTGATTTAAGCGTTAGAAGATCTCATTCGAAGGACATGTATTACCCTTTTTAGTATATCTTTAAAAGGTTCAAGTCGCTTTAAAAGATTTTTATACAAAGGGGAAATGTTATTTAAACAGCCCAAAATCTTTATAAGCATGAGTTCTGTCTCGTAATCACATTATAATATCAAGAAAACTTGACGCAAAATCAATAGATCTCTGAATAGAGTAATTTTTCCTTGACATAAACTTGATGTCCTCAGAAAAATTCGAAACATCAGTTTGAAATCAACTCTCATTTTTTTATTTGGAGATAAATATAAACCAATGGAGAACAATTTCTTGGAAAATCGTCAAGGGCTTAATGAGATTCAAGAATTTTGAATAAAACTAAAAATCATCAAATATAAACAAAAGTTTATAAAATTCATATATTGGAATGATTAAAAATATGCATTCACAATCTTCTGAAATTCAGACGGTGTGTTTTCAAACCGGGATGGCTAACATTCCATTAATATGGCCAAAGGAACATGAAAGCAGTTCGCTAAGTATGTCCTTAAAAATAGAAATTGCCAATTTCCTGACTTTAATCAAATTTAGAAAATATATAAGCATCATATAAACCTTGCATAAAAGATTTTTATTTGGAAATGATATCTAATCATTTAATTTTTTATTTAAAGTTTTAGTTTATACTAACCTGGGGAAACACCTCTTTCTTGTTTTGTAGCTTTATTACATAAAAAGCAGTACAACACCATGGAGATTTGAAGGGGTGATCAAATACTTTCTGTACTAAATTATCAATTTATTTTTTTACAGAAATCCACAATTCAGCATTCATTTGGCAGGGCGAGAGATTTAGTGGGGAATATATTTCAGAAAATTATCTTCATATGGCAGAGTAACAATATGCTTTTTTCTATCCAAAAAAGCACTTGGATGATCTGCACAGATGTCAGCTGCCATGTTTTCCAAAAATAATTTATATTTTTTCTTTATTTAGTTGAGTGAATAGAATATGGAAAGTATATGCTATAAACTTGCTATTTGTTAAAAAATCAATATGTTTCGGCTTTTTTAAATGGATTAAAGAGTTAATATCTGAGTGATTGGTTCAGTTATAAATTCAAGTTAATTGGGAGACCATTATAATTCGCTGAAAAAACCGTTTGCATTTAAATTTGAAAAGGATAGATAGCATTTATAAAAAGGAGTTTCCGGAGATTATCGGAGGGTGTATTGATTTTTAACTAGAAAGAAAAAATGAAGGAAATTACAGACTTTACTCTGACAAAATACAAGTTATAGAACGCAACTTATACTTTAATGTCTAAAGCGTGATTAGATGCCAGATTTAACAATACGAGTTGTTTTAAAAAAAAATCTGAAGGAATTAATCCCTTCCTGACTTATGTAAAAACTAACATCTGCTACCGACTTTATTTCATCAGTAGCAATACTATTTACTTAAATCGTTTATTAACTAGAAGAATGGTTACAATTGAAATATACAACGATGTGTATTAAGGATCTGCCAATCATTCAAGAAAAAAATCAAAAACTATTAGGTTAGAACTAAGAGATCATTATCTTCTCTTGTCACAACTGTCTTACCTTTGCTAGGAAGATGATTGTAGAAGGAATAGCTTTCATTTCTAACTGTGAAAATTCTATGATTATTAGTCATTGATTTGTTTTAAAAGATTTAATGCTTTTTTTTGTAAGTTTTAAAATTTCATATTTCAAATCATCAGAGAGAATATCGTCTTTGTTTGACCCATATCGCTCATTTCTTTTCAAGACGAGGAAAGACTTCCTACAAAGATATAAGGGCTAGGGTTATAATGTAGAGTTCACTCCTCTTTGATTTTAAATGATTGAAAAGAGAATTGAGAAGAAGCCATTTTGCAAAATTTTATTTCTAAATTTTCATCAGAAATATATTAAAAGTTCCAATGACATTATCAGACATATCATATGAAAATGAAGTCTGTAAATAGACGACTGTAATTATATAAATTGATTCTTCTATTGAACTGGGTTTTGTATAAAATTCATCATAGTCCACAAACACAAAGTATCACCTGGTACAGATTCATCACACTTATTACTAGGCATCAGATTTATCCTTATCACTATATGAAATCTGAACGATAATGAGAAGCACCCGAAATCTGATCGGATATATAGCTATACATTTGGTAGTTATGTTGAGCACTCATCCCAATTTCAAAGCTTTAGATTTCTCTGCCTTGCAGTTTGAAAGCAAGGATGACCAAATTTTCCACATTTGTAACCATTTTGATATTCTGAAATCTCTTTATAGGACATTTCTGGCCAAATCTTGTTGCCTTCTGGTAGAAGCCTTTAGACCTTATCCTGTAGCTTTTGTGTGTATATCTCGTTTGAACGAGACGCTTTTTGTATCTCTCTTGTATTCTTCGGAAAAAAATCTTTTGATTGTGATGTAGAAGTCCTTCTACATCCCAAATGTGCCAAAAGTCTCGATTGATATTATTTCTTACATTTGAATTTCTCGTACTTGTTGTGACTAGCTTAAGCTCATTAGCACAGATTTATCCGTCCTGGTACAAGTCCGTCTTAATTTTCATAATTAAAATTTATCATAAGGAATATTTGTATGATCCCTATTGGAGTTTTCTTGACTCTTTCCGACAAATAAGGGGGGAAGGCCATTAATAAATCGGTCTTGTCAATAATGCTTATTTACTTTTTGGGTATATCAATGACCCGCTGACGAATGTTTTCGCTTTATACCACATCTGAGTTCTCCTAAGTGTCTACACTTAAGACCATGTAGACAGAGTTCTTGAATAGTTTTCATTCTTGGTTGACAAAGCTTCCATTAAAATGTTCAACACTGAGGGATAATAGGGGTATAACTGATCCTCATTCTTATTGACTAGTTAATGTTTGTGTTGGTTTTCCATCTTCACTAGTGACTATTGCCCTTTGTATATTTCTTTATATGCATTGTAGAGGGCAGTACCTTTTGTTCGGGAGATGTAGAAAGATTTATCCATCATCCGAGGACAGTTGACCGGTAAATCTGCAATAATCATCTTACAGTAGCTATGTCCAAATTAGTATTAGTATGCCTGCAAATAGACGGAATAATCAGCATCCGATCTTGTACCATGAGGAAAAGCTTTGTTGATCTGTCAAAAAGCATCTAGGATTTATTCCTACAAACCTCGTTCCCAGTATGACGTGTTAGTTTGATTTATATCTCTTTCCTCTATTAAGGACATCTTGAGGAGTTGGGTAGAGGGTACTAAATAGTCATAATAATTAAAAGGGAAAGTAGCATCGCACTTTACCAAAACAATATTTTGTTGTTATATAACCAATTTAAACTTCTAGAGTCAATCTCCAAAAGTTTGTAAAGTCTTATTTTTAAGAAAATTGGTCCTTCATTTTTTTAATGTCAAAAATATCATTGTAAGATCAAGGGTTTAATATTAACCACAAGTTTCTTATCAATAAGACGTTCTAAATCACTGACTGATTTTACCTTGAAAATCAGTAGTATATCAATGGGACAATTGGATATGCGGTGATACAAACATTTTAGAGGAGTTTAGTAGAAGTAGAAGCAATATATTTTGCTTGAGGACTCCTTTGAAATCTTTTACCAAAATAATTAATTATCTAATTTTGGGTCTAGATAATAATATGTTCTCTAGACTTTAACATATAAAAACATCAAATATTATTTGAGAAATTAAATATTAATTCATTAATAGTAATCTTGGCAAAGACATTAGTTTGTTGGGTAAATTTTTGTGAAAAGTTGAAAAAAAGCCTAATGCCCAGCAGCCTTCACTACTGATGCCATACCCACGGACCCGTCACAGCAGGGATCGGGATCCGTCACAAGCCATAGGAGGTTATAACAAAAAAAACAACAAACTTTTCTGATTTCTGCCCCAAACTTCCACGTTCCTTTTTAGAAAGTTTTCCTGCAAAAAGAGAACTTAGATACAATTATACAAAAGGCTTTTGGACACACACTAAAACTTAAAAAAAAAACATTAAAAAATACCGTCGAAACCCTACGGTATATCAACACCCGCAATTAAAATTTGTGTTTGTCCTCAGCGACGCACAATGGATCACTACCAAATCTTTTTACAAAGAGTACCATGTTTTATCAGTCGCAATCATTTGACTATCAATCCCGATCAGTCTAATATATTATGCATGCTATCACCTTAGGCTTGAATATGTGAGACTCAGGACCATGCACATACTCGACGCACTAACACCTCTCCTCTTCAGTTTTCTCATTAAGTGCTAATATTTTGGTATTGCAAAGAGTCTCACTTCAAAAATAATATCCTTCATTTTCATACCAAAATGATTTGCGTTTGAGTATAAGGATGTACTTTATTGAACACTCACTCTCAGAAACCGTTTCACAATCTCATGTTATAAATTTGCCATACGCTTGCCCTATGTCACGCCTTTAAGTTCGCATACAACTGTTCGGATCACGATGGATTTTCTTAGCTTGTGACATAGGCTCGGTCAAGTAGGATATTGAGGAATAACTTTAGTTACTTTTTGCCCTCCTTGACATATCGGTAAACATACCACTTTTTATCATGTTTATTTCGCCCAGTTTCTCATATTTTTCACTTGCTATTGTGTCGCGTCTCTTCGCTTGTGCAGTGTGTGTAAGTGACTCTTCTTCTTTTCGTGCTTGTATTTATTGTTTTTTTGATTGTTTTTATATATTATACTTTTCTGTCAAATTGATTTCTTGAGTCACCTTTACGTTTTCTTCTGTCTCTTTGTTCTTCAACCCCCCACCCTTCAATCATGGATTTTCCTTATATCATTTAGATGGATGACGCAGTTTTGTATATTCTCTTCTTGATCTTGTCTCGCAGTAAAAAATCTTTTGATGGTATGATAGGAAGGTCCTTCAATATCCAAATGCTGCAACAAAGGCTCTCAATTGAGATCCTTCTGACGTTGATTGTCTCGTTAATTCTTGAGCTAGCTTAAGCTCAGTACCGCAGAATTAATCCATCCTGAATATAAACACCCATCGCACCACGAGCCAATCATAGCCAATACTATTTGTTGTAAAAACTTTTTAAAATAATTAGTTACGAGAATGGTGACAATTATATACCAACAATGTGCAGTAACAATCTGCATCATTCACAAGAAAATATTTAGGTTTAGAACTGAAGAGATTCATTTATTCTTCGTCTATAACTGTCTACCTTTGTCAGTAAGAGAGTTAGAAGAAATACCTTGTTTTCATTTCTAACTGTGAAATTCATATGATATTAATCATTGATTTTGTTGAAGATTTAATCTCTTTTTTTTGAATTTTCAACTTCATATTTCAAATCATCAATGATGAAGTACGCTCTTTGTTGTTTTGAAATATGTGCCATTTGTTTCAAGACGAGAAAAGAACCTTTAAAGAAAAGTATAAGAGCTAGTGGTTATAATTTAAAATTTCACTCCTCTCGGCTTTTCAAAAAGATATTGAAGAAGAGAGTGAGAAGAAGCCATTTTCAAAATTTATTTCTAAGATTTTATCAGAAATGCCTTTAAAGTTCAATGAAATTATCAGAGATATAATATGAAAATTGAAGTCTGTAAATTGAGACTGTAATTTATCAAATTGATTTCTTATATTGAGATTAAAGTTTTATCAAAAATCATCTTGTCGGCAAACACAAGTCTCACCTAAACAATTGACACCACTTATAGTAGCATCAGTTTATCCTTATCACTATTAGAATTTGAACTATAATGAGAGTACCCGGAATTTGATTAGTATAATAGCTCATACTTTGTTTTTATTTGTTTGAATCATCCAATTCCAAAGATTTAAGACTTTCTGCTTGCAGTTTGTGAAGCAAGAGACCAAAATTTTCACTTTGTAACATTTGATATCTTTAAATCTCTTTTAGAGAAATTTTCTGGCAATATCTTGTTGCCTTCCTAGACAGCTTTCTTAGCTTCCTTCTTTTCCTGGATATCATTTTGAATGATTGTTGACACTTTGTATCTTGCCTGGTTTGATCTCTTTAAAAAATCTTTTGATTGGGATTAGAAGGTCCTTTCAGATCCAATGTGTGTTGGTCACAAAGGTACTGACAAATTGAGATCCTTTCTGACATTTAATTTCTCTTGAATTTGTTGAGATAGCTAAGAATCATTTACACAGATCTATCCTCTGAGTACATACAACGGTCCTATTTAATTTCCATAAATTAAAGTATCATAAGGATCTTCATATTTTGATCCCCCTTAGAGTTTCTGGACTTCTTTCCATAATAGGAGAAAAGGTTGGATACCGTGGTTTCACGGTATTTAATTGTTTTTTCCTAGTTTAGTGGATGTGCGGTCCAAAAAGCCTTTTCTATTATTTTTATGTAAGTTTTTATTTATTTGCCAGAATCTTTCCAAAATGAACGCCATAAGTTTGTTTTTGAGCAAGAAAGGCAGAAAGAAAAGAAGAAAAGTTACCACATCGGAGTTGGAAGGTCCGTCGGCCTGGACGGTCCGTAGGTGGCATCGTAGCCTGAAGGAAGTGGGAAACTTCTAACAATGCTTGGTTACGAAGTTCGGATGAACCGTCTAGCCATGACGGTTCCGCATGCTGGTTCGTTATGCTGATCAGAGAAAGCGTGTCCCAGTACAGCAAAAATTCCAAGAGGTCAAGTGTTTATGTAGAAGGTGAAGGCCTCGACGGACGTTAACGGCCTGTGACAATCCTCATACTACCGTCGAGGGTAATGAGAGTAGCCGCAGAGGAATGCAAAGTATTGGACAGACGGAGTCCATGAATGGCCGTCGTGACCCCGACGATCCGTCGCTAGGTTCGTCGACCCTATTGCGCGTTGTTGTTTTGATAGATCCGGGGACAATTAGAGGTCTTCTTTTATAAGTTTTGGTTTTTATAAATAGTTGTTAAAACCTGCATTTTGGGGTTTTGAGGACACTTGGTTAAGCACTGTATGATAGATTTTGTGAGAGATATTTTGATAGTTAGACTTTGGATGTTAACTTTTTTCTGGAGGTGATTGTTGTGATTTTTTCAATCATAAAGTAAATTGTAGGTTTTCGTTTGATTCTTTCTCATCGAAGTAAAGTATAGTGCTATGAATTCTTCTTAAATATAGAATATTGTGATGATAAACTATGGGTAACAAACTCCAGAAACTAGGGTTTGTTGGGGAACGATAACAATATAATGAGGTAAAACTCTATACTAAAATAACAACTTCAAGAATAGTTTCTTGATGTATTGATAATTCTTTAGATTAGAAAGTCTTTTTTTAACGTGGATGGCCAACGTTAGAGACTCGCCTTAATGCTATTGACGGACCAAGGAGGGTAGATGATAGGAAAGATTATCAACATAGATTTGGGTATACTCATCAAAATAGGAGCAGTACTGATTGGTTTACGAGGTAATAACTTAGTCAAATATCGAAATTACAATGCGTAATATGAGGTAAGGGAAGGGTTCGTTATAGCATACACGTAGCCGGATCAATGTGGTTGTCCGGAGTGAAGATTTCTAAGATAGTGCCAGACAAGGATTTAGAAATACATAACTTAGAGATATGCATGCAAACTAGAGGGAAAGAATTGGTATAGTAGAATTATCAAGTTGAGGGACATGTGGCGGAACACGTAAAACCTAGTTAATTTTATAATTGATAAAACTTCAACATTTGAATCAATTAGTTGTCTCCTTTAATTTAGCTAGTCGTTTCGTTTATTTTATGAAATAAAAACTCCCTTTATTTGTCTTGTTGTTCACAGGAAATATGACTAAATATAGTAATACTAGATTGAAGTTAAGTCTGAAACTATTTTCCTGTGGGAACGATCCTAACCTATAGTTGGTGTTCTTACTTGATTAAGACGCTTTACTTCTTATTTGAGACAGTATTTAGTTGAGCCTATTAAATTGCCGCCGAGACTGTCGAGGAAAATAACTTTTGAGATTAACTTAAACTATTACTTATAGTTAGTCAATATTTTCATTGATTGTACTGTGTTTATTGTTTTTGATTCTTTCAGAAAAACATCTCCTTGTATGCAAATAACGGAAAGGAAGAGAACATTTTTCCCTTATATCACCGAATTAGACGTACCACTACGCAACATGACGCAACTTGGGTATAATGATATGATCAAACAGAACATCCCCGCTCCAGGTTGATGTCTTGTATGGGTCAGTTGGTACCTCGAGTGTCGTGAAAACCAACAGAGGGACAAAATCCCGCTCCACAGACCTAAGAATACTATAGATGCTATTGATCGATATATAGAAGATCTCGATGGGCACTGTCTTGTCCCCTTTACCACTAGGCCACACCTTTGTGGTAATAGTAGCCTGGATGGCAAATGATCAACTGCCAGAGGTTTTGGGGTTTTTTTTTCAGGTTCTACACATTCTGAGGATCCACATGCCCATATAGCTAGGTAAGGGCATGAGGTGAGTAAAAGTTGTGGCTATCTGGGAGGCATGACTTGGACTTGGATGTAATAGGGCTAAGAGTGTTTCCTCTTCACTGACGGGAGAGGTTGCCCCTATTTGGTTTCACTGAGCTTCCCGTTGTTATAACTCAGCATTTTCACTTGAACCAACTAACGGGACATTTTCTTAGCACGCTATACCTGGTCTCCAAGAAACTAAAAAAACCACAAAACAGAACGTGAACAAACTTTGTGGCACTACCAGGAAGTCAGTTAGTAGTTCTGGGATAGACTCACCTCGTTTTTTTGAGAAGCGTCCCCAATCACCGTATAGATGATGATCATTGAAGGAATACTTCTCTCGGGGACATGATTGATAATAATAAAAGCGTGTTGGATACTATATAGCACGGTGGTTCTATAGAAAAACCTACGGAGGTCCTTATGAATCCCCGGAAACAATAAAGTTGGAGTACTAGGAAGTCAGATATGGTGAGAAATTCCTTGTAGGACAAATATACTAACAACCTAGCGATTCGTTGAGAGTTGGGATCAGATGGAGAACTGGAACTTGGGTTGTAATTAAAACATAATCACTAGGTAAGGGAAAAGATAAATGCATTTAAATACTTTGTCTAAACCAACAACACCAAAATGATGAATACTTATATGCAGAGGATTCCTATACGGTAAATGAGCAGACGGGGGGTTTCTGACCGAGTGTGCCCACCCAAGGCTAAAATCATGGGGATTGGCCGCCAAAAAAGTCAAAGGAAACCAAGGTCGGATCTATGGTAACCTATAATCGTGAGGGTCATGATGTCCAGATGGAAACGTATAACCACCGACAACCATATTCAAAGGGGTAACTTGGTATAAAGAAAATGATGGAGGGCCTATTCCCTCCTCAAAATTGTGAAGTTACTCTTACGGATGGTTGGAGGATAAGTTTAATGGCGCGAGTTGAGGATAGGTTGCAGTAAATGATGCGGGGTTCGGAGTGCTAATGATGAGCACATTAAAGAGTAAGGGACTGATTTAGCGGGGGTATTGGGTGAAAGTTCGATACAAATTGCAATATCAATTAAGCAGATTGACTTGCAAAATGGCCATATCTGCGACTGTGAGACAAACGGCGACCGGGCACTCTTCCTCAGCAACATGTCCACCAAAAATGACGACATTGTATGGCAATAATACTCGGCGGTAGTAAGCAGACCATTGACCAACCTATGTCGTTCTAAGAGAAATAAGTTGATTAAATGATAGATGATAGGCTGATAGAGGGTTAGTGGTAAAGTAGAAGATAACAGTGGAAAAAGATGCTGAAGTGCCTAATAAAGTTAATTCCCAGCCTAGACCACCACCCTCTTTACTAGAGATTAGTGAAAAGACAGAGGATGGTAAATATCGGCCGTTTATAACAATGTTTGAAGCAACTTCTATCAATTATTGTTCCCGTTTGTAGAAGCTCTAGAACCAAATGCCCGAGTATGCAAGTTTATGAAAGATCTGGTTACAAAGAAAGGATCGGTCACTTTCGAGGGTGATGTGAGAGAATGCAGCATTGCCAATACTATTGCACAAAATATCTCGTACAAAAGAACGAAGATCCAGGTGCATTCACTATTCCATGTACTAGTCGATCATCACATTTTGCTGAAAGCATTATGTGATATCTAAGGGAAGCATAAATCTCATGCCTCTCGATGTACAAGAAATTAGAGTTGGGGTGACCCAAAGCCCCAGTTGACATGCGGCTATGATGTTCGATCGAACAGTAACTAAAAATGCCTATAGGGATACTCGACGATGCTGCTAGTAAAAGTGGAGTCGTTCCTATCCAGAAAAATTTTCTGGTCCATTCTGATTGTGAAGTAATATTTTGAAGTGCCTATTACTCTTGGGAGGTTCAGTCCTGTTACGGGTAGAGCCTTTAGTTGAAATGGAAAAAGGGGCAAATGAATTCGACTTTGTGATTGAACATGAAGAAGCGACTTCAAACATTGTAGGTTCATGAGGCAGAGTGGTGAGCTCCAATCGGTTATTGCCTATATCCTACACCTCTAGGTGTCGTGCCAAATGGATGACCCTTACTTGATAACCCACGTATTCTCTCATGGAGCCAGTTTGGATCAGAAACCAAGGGAGGGAAGTGTGTTGAAGGTGATGGAGGAAACGATATAAAACTCTATTTGGGGCCATACTGAATTGGCAAATGAAAAGTGATCGAGGCCATTTACCATCTGATGAAGTGAGATCAATATATATGTGTCCTCAGTCATGCCGCGACGTTATATCAGGTGCTTGTTGGATGTAACCCAATACTTTAGTATTTGTTTCTAGTAGTGTCGCTTTTCTACAATAGATTAGACAATAGTACAGCCTGCCCCAGGAAATCTGCAGAAAATCACTCGGCAGCAGGTCACTGACGGACCATTCGACGGCCGATCACGTGACGCGGCGGAGTTTGTCGCATGAATCCGTCGTGCCAGGTATGCTTTCACGTTTATTTTAAAAACTAGGGCACACACAAACGGAACCAAGAATGGACCATCGCAAATGCCATGACCATCGTCGGGACTCATCGTACCCATATATGAGCGTACCCGACCGACCCGGTTGGAACTTTTAAAAAATTTCAACCTATATAACACCCACCCACCCCGTCATTTGAATGGTTTTCTTTGTCCCTCTTTATTCATCCCTCCCTTTTTTTAAATTCCCAGTTCAAGTACCTCTCTTTAACTCGATCATTCCCCAAAGTCCCAACCTAAAATCCATTATTTACAGTCGGAGTCTGCTTGCTGTGTGGTGTCTTCTCTATCTTGATCACCAAGTTACGTTCCTCACTGTGTTTTCTCAAGATCTCAGGCATGTGTGACTCTTGATTTCTACGCCAGTACTTGCATTTTGTTTTTCAATTAGTATTAGCCTAGTTCTTATTTAGGGGTCTTCATTCTTTGATCCAATTTTGTGTAACCTAGGTTGACTGAATTCCTTAAATGCCCTGGTTAAAACTCTAGAAATAAGTGCTTTAGGCATTGCTAGTTGTACGGGATTTGGGTAGAAATGTTATAGGGTAACACTAAGTATTCATTTGAGGTACAGATGGAGAAGTGTGGCATCTCAGTTCTGTCACTGAATGACAGAATGAGACCCCGAGTTGACGGACACAGCCGACGGCTGACCGTCCCAATTTTCAACATTCCCACGATGGTTCCGTCCTGACACCAACGGTCTGGTTGTCAGAACCATTTTATTCCTGGAAGGGTCTTCTTACTTTGTCTGAATGTATGCCTCCAAAGGACACATTATGAGGGAAGTCATACCCTTGTACGGTCTGCCGTCTGGTTGTCAGAGACCTGTTCCTAAGGGGTATTCGCAACTTTTGCCAAGTGTCCACTTTACATACGGCTTATTAATCTGGGACGGACCATTAATAACCTAGACGCGGTCTATCTGCATAAACGTCTATGAATGGAAGAGACCCCTCTCCTAAGGGTCTCCGTACTTTTTCCAAGTGTCCTCTGACGGACACCTACGACGGACCGTCATACCCTCGACGGTTCGTCCTGCACAAACCGTCATGATAGTCAGAGACCCCTCTCCTAAGGGTCCCCATACTTGTTCTAAGTGTCCCACGACATACATCGACGACGGACCGTCATCATCATGACGGTCCATCCTGCTTATCTGTCATAACTGTTAGAGGCTTTCCTTCAGGGGTATCCACATAAACATAGTTTTAAGTAAGACATGACGGACCCCATGACGGTCCGTCGTACTCACAATGAACCGTCACCTGGTCTATCGGTATTGCCAACGTTACTATTAGAAAAGTCATTACAGCTGAGACTCTATATTATTTGTTCGTTACTCGTTCTTCTTGTTTTTCTCGTTACTAAGGTTTTGATTCTTACAGGGTGGGTCTATTCTATTGTAGGGCACCAGGAAGTAAGATCGAGGTTTAGCGGGGGGGGGGGGGGAACTGTGGAGAGCCAAAGTCTGATCGCCCCCCCGATTGGCACCACCTGGGACATTGGGCTTTGATGATGAGTGTGACCCCGAAGAGTACGTGCCCCCAGGCACTAGCACTCCATTCCGAGCTGCACGTCTCTGCATGACAAAGCTACGCCCCCTCCAAAAAGGTGGCATCCGGCGTAAGTCACTGCATCCAGTCTGATGAGGATCGGTGCGCACCATGACTGGAACCCTTCTTGATCAGCTACTCATGAAAGATTTACAGGAGCATCTGGGTCTTAGAAGTTTCGGTGATCGGAGTAAGCTTCGGTGTTTGCTGAGAGTCCCTGCACCCCGCCCACAGCTGCACAGTTGCCTCGTTCTGAGTGAGGATGACAGGTTCTGAAACCACACCCGGCTCATAGACTCGTGCTCTCACAACTTGGTCAGACGACCAGCCCAAACGGGTGGAGTTGGTGTCGACAGGCTACGTAGTCAAGTTTATTCAGACGCAAAATTTGATATAAGGAGTCATGACACAGACCCTACAGTGGAGAGTCGGGGTGGTACTTATGGAAGTCTCTCTACTATGCATAGATCCACAATATCTTCATAGACACCCGACAGGAGTGGACAACGCATTTCTTTGGGCCGTTATAGTGAAGATTGGTCACGAGAGTTCGATTGAACGTCCTATTGGCTACTCTCAGATCACAAATTGATAGGCAGGCTGTCCCCCGCCAAAACGGCCCCACTGAGCATGTCCGAAGAGTACATGGAATTCAGGTTGATCTCCCTGCCTGCCACTTGATTTCCGGGTATCTATTGACGGTGAGTATGGTCTGATTGCCAACCTCACACCCCTCGCACCAACCGAGTTTGCATCGTACTGATGGCCAAATTGTCAAAGATGGTCAATTCTTGCGTGAGCCATGCGGAGAGAGGACCACCAATAAGCGGGATGGCCATGCATTGTCTGGATGGAGAGGGGGTGATTGGCGTAACCGAGTCGAAGCGGAGCCATCAAGAGTTAGGCTAATGACCTGACATGGCTAAGTCCTGTTATGGTTTGATTGTCAGCCACTGACCTTGAGCCCCCACAGCCTGTTGATAATATAGCCACATGGATGGTGCAGTTTGATGGCGACAATTATAGCCGGTTTTGGGGGGTGGACTTTGACTTGGCTGCTACGGGGCGGTTCATGCATCGATTGAGGGATGTAAAGGTACAACTCTTACCCTTTTCCGTGCATGTATTTCTTTAGGCAGGTCCGCAGGTGTGCATATCTAGAACAGTGCCAGCTCCTCAAGGCTCCGTTGGTCACTGTTGATATCATCCTCATCAGGTGATGCGGCCAATGATGTTGGCCTGTCCAACGCGAAGGACCCGTCGGAGAGTTGCCTCCCCTGGTTGACAATATGGACTGAACGAGGTAGCAAGGTCGCCGGCTAAGCAGGCTGTGTTCGAAACCACTGACACTACCTTCGGCAGAGTCTATCCCGGTGGTAGTAGCATGCCCCGGCTCCTCTCGCTCAGCCCCCTCCCCGTCTGGTCCCGCTGCTAGGGCCAGAACTAGAGGTACAGATGGCTACATTCTGCATCACATCCAGCGTTTGATGCCGAGAAGAGGTATATTGCTGAGGTAGAAGTGCGATTGGAGCGGGGATATGGGTCCAGCACCGAGCGGAGATCGCGTCTCTCGGTGGATGTGTCTACTTCAGGCTGCGGTGCGAGAGTCTCGAGCAGACATTGATATGATCCTAAAGGATAGGGTGCCTAGAGTCTAGGCCCACTTTGCAATCCTACTGAGAAAAAGTGATGGTGCCTTATCCCACTTCGGAGATTCCACCACATCCCCCTGAGAGCATGCCAAGAGGCGTATAGGGGTCGGAGGGAGATGAGTCGAGAGCACGAAAGAAGGAGCGGTGTGAGATGGAGGATGGAGGAGAGCCTCGGCTTGCTGATGAGGATGCGTGACGTCGGATGAGGGTGTAGAGTAGTCAATTCTTGAGGGCAACTAGCTCCAGAGATGTGGACGGAATAGCGGGGACGTGGAACTGCTAATAGTGTTGTTGCTGATGACGAAATACTGAGGGTGTCCAGATTACAGAGGTAGTGGTTTCCGGGGAACCGGACCCATCGGCTTGCTGATCGTCGGCATTTTGCGCCCCAGGTTTGCTTCACCTACCACCCTTGTATTTCAATTTTTTTATGCATTGGGGAAAAATGCATGTATTTTTGTTAGGGGTGGGGTAAATGGAAAGTGAGTGCTAGGGTGAAGTCTGAGTAGCCCAATTCACTATCCTCTTTTAGGGTTTTCTTGCCTTTGTTCTTTTTCCCCAAGAGACTGATTATTTTTACTGTTGAACCGGCATGTCTATATCTTGTGTACATAGTTTAAATCTGAAGCATGAGGGCTAAAATGATATCCTGATGGAATTAAAATGATGCATGATTAGGCATAGTAATTCATAAATGTGTGGCTCTAAGCATGACATAGAGATACACCATTGCATGACCTAAGTCTAAAATTCCAACTAGGTGTTTGGTAATCTGGTAGAGTAATGAGATTTCAAGTGAGCGTGAGGAAGATCTGAATAGTCCACTACTTGTACTAAGATAGAACTTGCATGGTTAGTCCTGCTAAAAGTAAGTTGTAATAGACAATTAGGAAAGGATCATAGGCCCTTGTTCAATATAGCCCATTTTTAGCCTAAATAAAAAAACCAAATGAAACTAATCCTTCTTTGATCCAAATGATTTGAACTTAAACTAGACCTTTCTTTTTCACCCCAACTGATTTTTTTTAGGAATAATGTGTTGTCCCTGGTCCCTCCTTGGACATGTGCACCTCAACTTATGCCAAAAGCATTAGTTGAGGGTGTCTAATGCAGTAAACAACCTTTTATGGCCCTAACCCAACTTTGGGTATTGTGTACTTTGACTCATGGCAAAGACATGAGTTGAGGGTGGCTATTATGAGGAATTCTCTTGAAAGTGGGGTTGAAAGAACAAAGAGAGAGAAAAAAAAATTAAAGTGACTCAAGAATCAGTTGAAAGAAAAGTGAAATAAAAAAACTATAAAAAAATACAATAAATACAAGCAAGAAAAGAAGAGAGTCACTTACACAAATGAAGAAAGAAGGGAAAATAGCAAGGTGAAAAAAAATGAGAAACTGGATGAAATAAAATGATAAAAAGTGGTATGTTTAGCCTATATGTCAAGGAGGGCAAAAAGTTACTAAAGTATATCTAAATATACCCTACCTGACACTGAGCCTATGTTACAAGCTAAGAAAGTCCTATCATGATCCTAAAAGTTGTATAGCGAACTTAAAGCAATGAAAATAAGGTCAAGCTTATGGCAATATGTATAAATGAGTTGTGAAACTGTTCTGAGAGTGAGTGTTGAAAAGTAATCCTTATAATCAAACTTAAATCAGTGTGTGAAAAATGAGGATATTGTTTTGAAGTGAGGACACTATTTGCAATACCAGAAATATTAGCACTTAAGTGAGAAATTGAAGAGGATAGGTGTTAGTGCGTGGCGAGTCTGTGTCATGGTCTGAGTCCACATAATTCAAGCCTAATAGTGATAGCATGCATAAATATGATGAGACTGATCCGGATTGATAGCCAAATGATTGCGAAAGATAAAACATGGATACTATTGTACAGAGATTTGGTAGTGAGTCATAGTGCGTCGCTTGAGGACAAACAACGAATTTAAGTTTAGGGTGTTTATATACCGTGGTTTCACGATATTTTTAATGCTCTTTCCTTAAGTTTAGTGTGTGTCCAAAAGCCTTTTTGTATTAATTTTTATCTAAGTTTCTCTTTATTTGCAGGAAATCAGTTTAAAGATGAACGCAGAAGTTTTTGAGCAAGAAATGCAGAAAAGTTACCACCTACGGAGCTTGTGACGGTCCGTCGTGCATGTGACGGTCCGTAGGTGGCATCGTAGTGATGATGCTGGGTTGAATTTTTCAGCTTTTCAAAAATTTATCAAAACTGATGTTTCCTAGATTACTATTAATGAAATTAATAATTTAATTGCTCAAAACAATCAAATCAGCAGCAGCAGCAGCAGCAGCAGAGAATCAAATAGGACTTTAAAGGGTTGTAATGTAGGCTCAGGTATGGGTAGGAAAACAATATAATACTGACTTACACTTCCTTAAGCACTTTCTAATTTTAGACTTTATCACCTATTATTTTCTTCTCTTTATTTTCAACCCTTTCTTCCAAAATTATTTCACAGTAATTCTCATAATCTAAAGAATGTTCCAATTTTTTTTAGTTTCCTTCATAATAGCCACCCCCAACTTATGTATTTTAGATATGTTAAGGTTCACAATGTCCTTTGAAGGGACAGAGTCATTATCAAGGTAACTTCTTTTGTTTATTTTTTTCACAACACATTCTTTCAAACATGTCTTTTCAAGAACTTTGTAGCTATCATTGATTACCTTTTCACTTAACCATCCCTTTTTTCAACATTGATAATTAGAATAAGTCTATGCTATAATGATCAAGGTGCAAAACCTAGAAATTCAACAAATAGTCAAGGACAAAATATGGCTACCAACAAATGGCTAGAGGCTCAAAAAGGTTAACTGTTGATATAATATCTCAAAAGACTAAAATTATCATACATATCAAACAAATCCTATTATCATCTCCTAAACAAAGCATCGTTGTTTATTTCTGTTTAATAACATGTAGGACAAGTTTTAAACTAAGATGCAAAAATGGAATAAGTAAATTCTCGCCACAAATGGTACAATTATCAATAAATATGGATCAATTCCACTACTAAGAGAGACAAGATCATAACAAACTACAAAATAAAATAAGTTTTATACAAAGTCACAACCATGAACTTAGGTGTCAAAGAGTGTAATATTTTTTCAAGCATTCACAAGAAAGTACTACTCAAAAATTAGACCTAATTGCAAGTATCAAACCACTCAAAAGGGTCTTTTCTTTTCTCTAAAAAAAAACTTGTTCCTAAGAAAATAAAAGACATTTGGTTCAAAGGGACTATCATCAAAAAAAAGAATCGAAAACAAAATTCAAGAAATTATCCTAAAAAAATAAAAGACTAAAAAAATAATAAAAACTAGGAATTCATTCCACCACCCACACTTAAAAAGATTCTATGTCCCCAAAGCATAAAACAAAATTTAAAACAAGGGTTAGGAAAACTCTCTGAGGCCTTTAGGCCTAGCTAGTAGCATGTTCTCGCAATTTTTCATCAAAGGTCGTACGCACACCACACTTCAGCTCAAACGTGCTCCTTAGCTCAAATTTTTAGATAGTTAGACTTCTCCAAAACCTGTAAAAAAAAACAAAAAAAAATGATACTAAAAAATAAGAAGTTACACTACAAATTGGGTTGCCTCCCAATAAGCGCTCAATAAATGTCGCGGCACGACACAAATAAATTAACCACTTTTCTTTCCACTATGAACTTGTGAATTTTACCCCTAACTTTGCATCTATTTTTCTACTCCTCTCAAGAATGGTGGTATAAAGATGAAGGAACCAAGTAATATATGTTGCATCTTGCACTTCTTGTCCCTTAAGTAAGGAATGTTGTTTTGTCTACGTAGCCTATAGAACTTTAGAATGTAAGGGTCTTGTTCCTCATCAATACACTTATCGATTGGTACACATTTTATAATAAAGTGTTGTGAATGAGATTTAAAATGACTCAACTCCAAAGAAACATTTATTTACAACATTTTCACTTTGGCACTCTTTCTCTGCATCAATATTAAGGAATAAGGTGCATTTTAATGGTTCGAATTCCTCTTTTTGATCCACTAATTGGATCCATAACAATTGGTAATTGGGCTTCAGATGCCTCAATCTTTTTGTTGAAGTGAGCCTCTAAGTCATGAATATCTAATCCAAATTGAATGACTTCTTGTGTGAGCTTAACTCTTTCTTCGATCAGATGGGTTGTCAAGTATGTTGTTTCATCACGGACAGACTCTTCAATCTTTAGAAGTTGAATTCGTCCATGTATCCATTATTGGCTGACTATCTCTTTTTCTTTATAACTTTCTCCTTGTTGGGCCCCATATCTTCCAATTCATCTTGGATTATAATTTTTTGATTGAAGAACATCAAGCTTATATTGTAGTTCCATGATTTCTTTGTTCTCTTTTGTGCATTCAAATACTTGTTCGGTTATTTTTTAATTAACCTTCTCCAACATGGCTGCACATTCAAGCACCTCTTGTTTTGCATTATCTGCTTCATCGTCCCTACGAACATCACAAATAATAGAACAATCATAATAGGGGGTCGGGGGAAGGCAATAAGTTTAAGGACAACCATTTTAATGAATATACTAATGACCACATATATAACATAAAGGACTTTCATCACCGAACCACGATTTATCCCAATCATTTATATCAATAAGAGTACGAAATTGTTCAAAAATAAAAATAACAATAATAATAGTAACTTTTAGGAAAAAACTAATAAGAAAAACATAAAATAAATAAACAAAAAGAAAAAGTATAACCTAGAAGAATAGTTAATTTCTATGTCCTCGGTTGCGGCGTGAAAAAATTGTTGCTTCCAATTGCACACGCAAGTGTACGTGGTTGCACAAGTAATGTAGTGGCTCGTAAAAGAACTAGATTATCGATCCCAAAAAACTTGTCAATTAACATTTTACTAAATTATTACAGTCTAATTATTTATTTAAGAATGTCAAAGAAAAGAATGGAGGCATAAAATAATAAAATTATTTACAATAATTGGAAAATCCTAGGGCTGCAGCATATATTGGATTTTATGTATCATATATTTGGCTTAGAACTAACTTTAGTTGTTAAATTACTTGTTTATAGGGTTGATAGTATGATTTGGGTTGCACACCTCTCATCGTCTACCATAGTTAGCTATATAGACTAACTAGCAAGTACTAATATCCTCAATTTAATTGGTGGACTGAGCTTTTATACCTTCCCTGGTCTATCTAATCAGTTCTTTCGCTACTAATCTCTAAGAAAGCAAGAAGAAGCAAAGAACCTAAAATGTATTAACGACTTTCTCATCCGATGTACATCCGCTAGATTCCCTCTTCTAATTGCATGCCTCCAATAGTTATTTGTATGGATTATTTATAAGTGTAGTAAACCCTAAATAAAACAATTGAGTCCAAAGAAAATTAGGAATCCAAAATCAAAAACAAAAGGAATTGGAATTCCTCTCGTATAAACACTGTCAATTAGCAATTGTTTATGTTGTTTCAATTTTTTCCACGTGGCAGCAACAATCTTCAATTCGCTATTTGCTACACATTTTCCTTATACATTATTAGATTGAATTTATTCCATTAAGCTTCCTGCTTGATTTCATTCTTCAATCATCTATCTTTAAGTTGTTTTAGCTCCAATCTTTTTCAAGTTTATACATATTTAATCCTACAAATAAAATACACTATTTAGAACAAATCCATAAAATTTCATGTTCAAACAGAAGAAATATAAATAATAATTATGAGGTAAATATTGATTAAAATATATATTTTTGGCATCACATCATGAACAATACCGACTAAATCCTTTTTCTTATCTTCAACATAAGCAACACTACCCATGGACATACGACTCAAACATCCGCGACTACATTGGCTTTGTCGGGATGGTACAGGATACTCACATCATAGTCTTTCAAAAGCTCTAGAACCTTCATTGCCGGAGGTTTAACTCTCTTTGAGCGAACACATATTGGACACTTTTATGATCGGTGAACACGTATTCATGTTTACCATATAGATAGTGTCTCCATATTTTCAAAGCAAACACTCTGGCCGCTAGTTCAAGATCATGAGTCGGATAGTTCTTCTCATGCACCTTGAGTTTCCTCTACACATAAGCTATAACCTTACCATGTTGCATGAGGACTTAACTGAAACCTACTCAAGAAGCATCACAATTCACTACAAACCCTTCGATATCCTCCGATAAGGTCAATACCGCAGTAGAGGTAAGCTTATCCTTCAATTCTGTGGAGCCTTTTTCAGAAGATTGCGAACCCTCAAACTTAAATTTCTTTGGGATAAGGTCATCAATGGAGAAGAAATAGATGAAAACCCATCAATGAACCTCCTATAATACCCGTCTAAACCGAAAAAGCTTTGAATATCTGCGAGACTTAGGGATCTAGGCCAAATCTTAACCTCTTCCATTTTCTTCGAATCGACCTCTTTACCCACACCCGAAACATTGTGACCAATAAAAGTAACCGATCTTATCTAAAACTCGCACATACTGTATTTAGAAAAAAATTGGTGTTCCTTGAGGACTTGCAATACTATCCTGAAATGACTCATGTGTTCATCTTCACTTTTGTAATATACCAAGATGTCATCAATAAAAACGAATACAAACAAATCAAGATAATTTCAAAACACCTTATTCATAAGGTCTATAAAAGCCACTGGGGCATTAGTTAGACCGAAGTACATGACTAGAAACTCATAATGATCATACCTTGTCCAGAAAGCCATTTTAAGTATGTCAACTCCTATAACTCTAAGTTGGTGATACCCTGACCTCATGTCAATCTTTGAAAAGTAACTTGCTCCTTGGAGATGGTCAAACAAATCATTGATTCTAAGCAAAGGGTACTTATTTGTTATAGTGACCTTGTTAATTATGGGTAGTCAATACACATCCTAAGGGACCAATCTTTATTTTTCACAAACAAAACCGGAGCGCCACATGGGGATATGCTTGGTTAGATAAATCCATTATCTATAAAATCTTTTCAACTCGGCCGGAGCCATACGGTAAGAAGAAATTTATAAGGTTGGGTATCCGGCAACAAATCAATTCCAAAATCTATTTCCTATTGGGGAGGAATTCTAGGCAAGTCATACAGAAAGACTTTCGGAAAATCCTTCAATACGGGAACCGACTCTAATGGAGGAGCCTAGGACAGAAGGTCCCTGACCCTCAAAATATGATAGAGACACCCCTTAAAAATCATCTTACAAGCTTTAAGACATGAAATAATTTGACCCATAGGGATTGAATTTCCCCCCTTCCATTCTAAAATGGGTTCATTAGAAAATTGAAATATGACTACCCTTGTTACACAACCAATAAAATCAAAACAAGCATGCAACCCATCCATCCACAATATGACATCAAAGTCAAGCATATCCAATTCTACAAAAAATCAACAAATGTGACTCCATTGGACAATAATATGGGACAACTCCTATTGACTCTTTTAGCAACAACGGAATCACCCACTGGATAGAAACCAAAAAAGGTTCTTCTTAAACATCGGGGAGTAGATTAAATTTCATAGACAAATAAGGTTTTACCAAAGACAATGTGGCACCGGGATCTAGCAGTGCATAAACATTAATTGAAAATACTTGCAATACGGTAACAAAATCAGGCGAATCCTCTTGGTCACCTCTAGATTTGAGAGCATTGAAATTGTTCTTCTTAAAAAGCATTGGAATTTGGGCCACTTACTTGTTATCGATTACTCTCCCTTCCTTGAGTCTTGGATATGGGACAATCCCTCACCATGAGACCAACCTTTTGAAAACCAAAGCAATTGTTTGTACCCAATAGACATTTACCCATATGCTTCTTGCCACATTTGGCACAATTAGTTTTCTCGCTTTGTGAACTACCACATTTTCCCCCTTGACGCTTAGGGTTAGGTACCCTTTCTTTGTTAGCCTTGTAGAAGTTAGAAGGAACTTGGTTTGATAATCTCTTCTTAAATTTTAGTTTGTCTTGGATTTCAAGCATACCCTTAGAATTACCCCCCATCATAGGGTCTTGCCCTATTTGCATCCCTATTTTTCTTCTTAAGATTAGTCTCCTCAACTTTTTGAGAATGCACCATCAAATGAGAAAGGTCCATGTCACTGTGAAATACTATCGCACGACACTTTTTCAGAAGATCGTTGGACACACCCATCACAAAATTACTCATTTCATATCTTGGATTATACACCAAAGACGAAGAAGACTTAGTAACTTGATGAATTTTAAAGAGTATTCCTAAACACTAATACCTCCTTGACGAAGGATGATGAATTCTTCCCAAATTATGGGACCTGCTCTTAAAATCCTATTGTCTTTCCATTGGCTGTACAAAGTTTGAGCCACATCTTTGAGTTGATAGCCGACTAGTGCAACTTTCTCATTTGAACTCATCCCCATAGCATACAAGATCTTGTAAACCTCATCTAGGAAGTCTTGAGTATCTCATTCACCTTAGACCCAAAGAACATTGTAGGTTTCATCCTAGTGAAATCCCTCAAACTTGAAGCCATGGTACTAGCATTTTGATTAACATGGGGTGCAACTTCTAAGTTAGCTTGTGTCGTCATAACTTGATCTTGAGTAGTTACGGCTTGTGCTTGAGTAGCCATGACTTGAGTCAATCTTAGGAAAGACACATGTATGTATCCATCCGTCATGACCGGAGGATTGAACGAAGCTTGGCCACCTAGAAAAACTTGCTCTTGAAGAGGATCTTCGTTACCTTGGGGAGGAACTCCCTCATTCGCAATATCTTTTTAGGCCCTTCTTGTGGTTGCCCTTCTAGATGTCATATCCTATATCCACAAGAAAAGGATTAGAAGGAAAGGATGCATAGATTTAAGACTCTCAGGCAAGACTTAAGAATATAAAAAAAGTGAAAATTCCTAAGAATCACATAGACTCTCATTCATAAATGTGGTGCTTAACAACTATTCACAAGACTCTACGTAGATATGTTTTTATAAGACATCATTCATAGTATTATTCAACTTCATACTATGATATCAAGTTTTTCACAACCAAAGAGCACCCCCAGTCATAACTGGCGTCGTTGATCTCAAAGAGGTCCTAGAAAAGCCATTAGCATTTATCATAGCATATTAGATAGAATAAAAGCATAAAGTTCAAAACATTTCATTTGAAGTTCAACTACACTTCATATATAAAAATAAGAAACTAACTTGTCTCACATATCCATATACACAAATATTGAAATTTGTACTTAGCCCTTACATTATTACAGGTTTTAAAAAATGAATAAAACAAAGTCCTTGAAATATCAAAAGGGGAACAATGTCTTTCAATATAACAAAAACAACTAAATCTAGAATCATGGGGTTTTGTCCTAAGACTTCAGGACTAACCAACTTGGGAAAATAATCCAATCTTCTTGAGAAAATGGCTTTGAATAACCTCAATGGCCCGAACCTATATTTGTGTAGAAGATAGAAGAGATATGGGTTAGTACAAACCACATGTACTACGTACGAAAACATATGCAAGTAAAACATTTGAAAACATGCACAAAGGGACATTTGGTTATAAGAATATTATATTCACGTTTAAAGCATTTATTCTCATTCCAAGAACATATATACAAGTCCATACCAACAAGAAATATCCATTATCATGAGTAACATCACAATAGAGCCCAAGTTAACATCTCAAATTCAGAGTTCATTTCATCAATACTTCATAAGACCTTACTCATAACCCCTAAATCAAGTCCACTAGAGCAATGCGTATGTGAATCCCCATAACCCCACACACACCAAGTAAACTATCAAGAAGAGCACAAGAAATGTCATTTACCTCATACATGATCATAACAAGTATAGCCAAAAACATGCATACCAAGTGAGACCAACATCATTTATATCAAGTGAAACCAAAATCATGCATTTCATTCATAACATATATACATAAAGGACACATCCTAGCTCTCCTCTCAAGACCCACTTATGCAAAGTATAGGTAAAGTACCATACCCTTACCTACACTAAGCAACATATCTTAAGTAGTCCTATTTAGTGCTCATCTTCTTACTTCCATTAATTCATTTTAGCATTGGAGAAACTTTGCCATAACCAACATAAACCATGTAAGCTAAATCATATCCGATGTCAACTTCTCACACTAAAGGAGGGTGTCCTACATGAAAAGGTAATACATCAACATTCGTAATAGCATTTAGGTGGAACTTCTAGCTAGGTTTCTTATGGAGCACATAGTTAAGGAACTTGGAGGTTGTTACTAGAAGCCCTCTTTATGCTAACTAGAATTGTAGTTTCCACCTAATAAGATATCATAGTGTGAACGTCCCTTCTTTTGTGAAGGGACACCTCTCAATGTTAAGTTCACTCGGTGCTAAGCTAAATTCTCTTTTGAATTGTCTTCAAGTTTTTCTTAAACATCAATTCATAGTATAGGTCGTAGAAGTTTAAACCATCATATAACATGCAAATAACTCATATGTTCTAAGATGAAAAAGTCCTTGCATCACAAACCAACATCATGTGAGAACAATACTTCATAACATAGTCATAAGATGTACATAGGAATTACCTTCAACTCCTAAAAATAGCACACCTAACATCATCTAAAAATTTATCACATTCACACCATGATGATATATTCATAAATTCATCATTCATACTTCAAGTGATCATCATTACCATAGATAAACCAATAATACCACAATAGCATGTTCATAACCTTGAAGGTCTTACCCATGGCCTTCAAGATACCCTTTCAAGACTTCATCCCAAATTCATGATATTAATCAACCAATTAGTTCATCATTATGAAACAATAGTCAATTAAACAAGAACATACTCAATTACATATATCTAATCATTATCCAACATAATTCAAAAGTTAGGGTTAAGAGAAGAGAAACATTCATGGGTATTTAGAGAATTAGGTTAAAAAACCCAAAAAATACATAAAATCACTCATAAAAATTCATATTCAATCATTATTAATCAATTCTAGAACAAATAAGTCTAGTTTAAAAGAGACCCACGAAATTTATTGAAATCTAGAAATTTGGAAAAACATTGAAAATAATTTTGGAGGACCTCTTGGGGAAAAGAGTCCCAAGAGTTTAAGATTTACCATAAATTTATAATCCTTAAAGATTAATGGAGAATTTATTTGTCTTGAAGCCCTAGAGAAATCTTGACCTTCTTCTTCAATGGAGTCTTGAGTTGAGAGGATTTGTGTTTTGATTTGTGTGTTTAGTTAGAATGACTTGGGGTTTTAGGGTTGTGTCCTTACAGTTAGGTTTAGTTAGGTAATTAACTCAATAACCACCCCTCTTAACCCCTATTTACATAAATAACTCGTAATAAGACCCCTAACATAGAACAATTTTTTGAGGAAACTTCCCAAACGACGGCCACTACCTACGGACTGTGGTTTCACGCGTCGTCCTGCACCTCCGTCGTTCTTGAATGAGAGGGAAAATGGGGGAGTCTTTATGAGTAGACTAACTATCAACCCATTAGCCTTACTTACACCCCTTCACTCCTTTGACGGTCCGTCAAAGGGCCTCGTAGGAAGCTGTTGCAATTTGGTAGCTTTTGGGTCCATAACTTAGGTCCTCCTAAAGGACCCTTATGGTAGTCCTTGGGTTGTAACTGAACGTTTGGACCGTAAAAACATTATTTTACTTATTTATTACATTGTACATGATTTAATCACCGTACGACACTTTCAAACCTTCACAAGACCTAAGAACACCTACTAGTTCAATTTTATAAATCATCCGGACATCTTGGTTGTTTCTTGACTTTTACTCTCTAATACAGTCAAATAAACTTAATTACATTAGGTTAGGTATAGAAACAACATTTTAAGCATTTTTAAGTCATTCATCGTAATGCAAGGCTCTAGCATAGGTCATTGGCTTTTCGGGCTGTTTCACTAATGTATTTTAGGATTGCAATACCTAGAAGTTCACTATATAATTAGGAACAATATTGTCTCATGAGTAATATATACATATCAATAAATCCAATTAAAAAAACTATGGTCATGATACATTCGTACATATTAGCACTACATTTATATTATGTGTATTAACTACCACACATGAATGTATCCATCTAAATCAAACACATTATGAGCAACCTTTACTACTTTAATGTATCAGGTTGAATTACATTACTTAATAATTTACTAAATATTTTTAAAAAGGCATTGTATCATGAGCAATATACCCATCTGGATATCACAAATAAAATAATCGACTACGCAACATCTCTCCAACCTTTTTGTGTTTTCTATCAATGCATAATAGATTCATTGCGAATTTCATCTCATGTTTCTTCATATCCAAGTACATACTAACGAATATATTCACGATGTATCTCCCCAAAATTACCAAAAATTTTAAATAAAAAAATTGAAAGAGAATTGATAAATTGGGACAAGAATTTTAAATCTGAATTTTTTTGACAATTTTAAATAAAATTGAGAGGATTTTCCATGAACTAAGAGAATAATTTTAGATCTAATTTTTTAAAACTATTTGAATAATAATTGAGAGGATCTTCCAACAATTGTACAAGGATAAAGCAACACTTGTCTTTATAATGTATCGAATCTCTAGATTTTTCTTAACTCATCAATCTCCAAGCTACAATGGTTGATTCATCATTTTATCCAACAACTATTCAATCACTTATATATCGTTAATAACTCACCTCACTATCTCATATTCATGAATGTCCCAACAAAATAGAGATATTCATGATGTTTTAACTCAACTTTTCAATGATTTTGATCGAAATGAAAATGTTTTTTTACAATTTGGGACAAAAAGTTGAAATTAGATTTTTTTTGAAGTTGTTATGCTTTGGAGAGATTCACTAACAGTGACAACAATGTAATTGTGTGATTTATAGATTTGATATTTAATTTTACATTTTTCCATTTAAGTGCAATAGAAAATATTTTATTCCCTTTTTAGTGCAACATAAGGATTTTTGATGTATCAGATGGTGACTAATTTATCACGAAGGTACAAATTTTAAGAAATTGTTGTTATTACAAAAAGGGTAGGTTTAAGATGTAATTAACTCCTTACACAATGAGATTTATGTAAATTAGTATTTCTTATATCTTACTTATATTCCATATTGAATGTTTGTCATATTATCTCATGTTTAGTTATTTGTGTTATGCTTTCCATATTACATTTTGTATATACTTATTTTATCTTTGGAGATCAATCAATTAATACATATTGAGTACCATTTTTGTTACTCAGACTACACTTATACTCTGTAGATCATAGTTTAAGTTCTCGCCATTGATTTGGAGTCGTGTGGAGAAGTTTGGAGTTTGAAGACTAAGGTGAGATTCTTCCATTTTTATTTATTGGTTTCCATCTTTTTTCTTAAGCTTAGTATTTATATTGTATCAAGAGACAACATGTACATATTTTGTATTTGTAAAGGCCTTGTATTCTTGTTTTGATTCGATGATTGACTATATATTGATGTCAGGTAGTGGGCATAGTTTCTTGCATTTAATTTTGTCGATTACCACCTTTCTTTTCTTTGGTATAAGCTTCATGGATTTTTTTTTGTTAACTTTTACTTGATAGACTATTTTTTGTGGCTTCGGGCTAAGGGTTAAGCTTACCTACTAGTGGGGTGTAGTAGGTTCCATCATTAATTTAAGGAATTGGGTCATGAGAAGTAAAGTCCTCTAGATCAGTGTGGAGATGTATGTATCCTATCTTTGGGAGACTAGGTAATTCCTAGGAAATTATATTTTTGACTCTTTATCAACTGTTGTTGCTTCGATTAACCTCTAAGATTCATTATTTGGAATCATAACTTTCTTTGATGAATAAAACAAGGTATGTGATGGATGTAGATGTTACATTAATGCATTCTGTCAATGTTTCATCATGTCCTTAGGTTAGAGGGCCTTAGTCAGACATTTAATTTGAGTTCGGAGACTTCCGTCAGTGTCTAGAGAATCTGGGGGCAGCGTAAGCCCTAAAAGGATTAGTGATTATCTTGATGCCTCGAGATACAATGTTAGGAGGTCTTAGATTTATTGAGGGTTAGCCACAAACACGTGTGGTTCTTTGTTTAACAGGTGTTTTTCAAGGCAAAGTTGGTAGTTGGTCTCAACAGGGGTTCTTCACCTATTTTTGAGTACGTGATAAGATTTCTAGATTGGGACAATCTTAGTCCCACATTATTTCCTGCAAATTGAAAGTTGAGTCAAAGTTTCAGGAAAGGGTTGGAATTGCCACTGCGATGGGTGTTGGAGTATCTCAAAACAGTGGGTCCATTTTCTCTAGGTTGTTTTTCATGTAAGGGTACTGAAGTAGGAGTGCTTTGAGTCTTACATATTTAGTTTTAAGATGTCTCGCCAATATTCCACTTCAAGTTAGGTATCAACTCAGTGGGGTCATCTTCAGTTTTTACCTACAAGGCCTTCAACGGTTGTTTCTAAGGGTTAAGAAGGTTTTCGGTAGGTCCTAGAACCTATGGCATACAAAGCTTAGGTCATACTTCCAATGGTGATCATCTTGGAACTACATGTGTTAGGTTTCATGTTACTGTAGTTGGGTCTTCCAAACATGTTTCTTTTGGTGAAAGTTTCTATGAGTGTGGCAAACCAGGACACTATGTTAGCGATTGTTGTAGGGTCCCAATAAATTTAGCTGGGGGTGGTTCTGAGATTGACAAAAGTAGGAAGGGATTCTCACCGAATTCTTCATGGCAGGCTTAAGACCATATAAGTTTTTATAACTTTGGAGAGTTTAGTCACTGACAAAGGGAGTTCCCTAGGTTGGAGTTGATCTCCTAGAATATGGCAATATATGATATTCCCCAAGATAGTGTGGATATACATTGTTTTATCTATGGGGAGCTTCACCAGCAGTCTAGAGTTCATCCTCAGCATGTGACCGTAATGAGATGTGATTACTTAGGTTAGTCTCATAGGATTTCACCACCTTTATCTATAGGCGGTTTCTTTGGTATTTTTTGTACTACTTCAGTTATTGAGGTTGCGGTTGCACATGATCTGTTTTATGACTTTGCAAGCCGACCTGAGGATGAGGCTCCAAGCATCCCTTATTTGGATAAGGTTTCATGGTTTTATCCCTTTATTCTTATGATGTGTTACTTGGGTTTTCATGTGCATTTGTGTTTATTTGAATTGTTATATACCATTGTCTTGTTGTGGTAGCTTGATTGGAGGATTGTGCATGTGATTGACTCTTGTTGTTGATTTCTTTTAGTAGTGCATAAAAAAGGTAGTGTTTCTTTAATTAGGAGTAATGTCTAATTAAATACCCATGTTTTTGCCTTAGTTTAGTTGTGTGTTCTCAATATGAAATTGATCCTTATAGATAGGTTGCTTGACCCAGCTTTTACCGATTTGTAGTTGGTATGTTGATGGAACTTTTCGGCTTAGTAGGTGATGAGTCCTTAAATACTCATTTAGGGCTTTATTTTAATGTAAATAGTGTCCTCAAATTCTCATTCTATCTCAATATCTAATGAAAACTGTTGAGTTTCAAGTATTTGGAGTTTTACATAAGTATGGATAATTAGGCGCAAAATGGAACAAAAAAAATGAAGAAGAACTGAAGTTGAAGACTGAGCTTTCCCAAGTATACTTGGAAATCCGCTGAAGAGATACATTACGCCCTTGTTCTAACATGCGAAGCCCTCAGGGAAGTGGATTAAGAAGTCAATGAAAAAAAGCAGTCGACACTCCATCAAATAGTTTCGCAAATCAGAGTTTTTCCACCCAATGTTATAGTATGCATAGACGATGGAGGCAAAGCACAAACGAGGGAAAACTAGAAGAAGGGCGAATGGACGAATCACATGGCGATTCACGACTTAATTTGTCAAACGAATTTGCTAGTACTTAATCTGACGTCTATAAAAACTAAACTCGTTATTATTTTTAGAGAGTCCAAACATTATTATCAATTTTCCCTTTTAGAACTTAGCTTTTAATATTTTTTCTCAGGTTTGGAGAAGGTTTTGTGGAAGACATGAAGAAAGAGGTTCTTCTTCCTCAAATGGAAGTGGGTCTTCTCCATTCTTATTCCTTTTCTCATATTAAGACTTAATTTCTTATACCCATTTTATTTCTTTATCATTCTAGGTGTATTTGATTATTGCTTGATGTGTGGCTAAAAACCCCCATTCTTGGAGTGTGATTTAGCACATATATGTTGATATAACTGTTGGGTTTTGCTTGCTAATAGGATAACATGTATTTTAATGGTAATTTCACCTAGTGGTTGTGGTTTAAATTAATGGGCTTGTAGTTTCAAATACAAAACCACCTATGTGTTTTTGGCTTGCTAGAGAGAGGGGTCACGAAATCAAGACATGTAGATTGATGTCCTAAGGAGTGAGGTGGAAAGAGGCTCAACCCGAGAGGATAAGCCCTAGCTTCACATACAAGAACCTTTCATCGAAAGAGCGGGTGTGGATAAGGCATAGGCTGGTCTTCATTCGAAGAGTGGGTGTCCGAGAATAACCCATTTGATATGGGGTAAGTTGCTCGAGTGGGAAATTACTTCCACCTAAAGTTAGCCTAGTTAAATTATTTTGAATGTTTTCCTATCAAAAGCAAGTACCCAATGATTTAAGTCATCATATATTGAGGTCACTCCCCAAGAATTTCCCCCAATACTTGGTTATCTCTTTATTCTAATCATTTTCTACAACATGTGACAAACCCTTTTTAATTTGGAACTTTGGTGTAACAAATTGAATTTACTTTGTTTTTATTCGATGATGTCTTGAAATACCATAATTAAAATGAAATTTTAGTGTAACTGCTATTTTCACTACTTCTCCCTTGGGACACAACCCTAATCCTTGGTTTGAATACTATACTTGCTTCTATTCGTAGACACTCAGACTGTAGGCTAGCGTCGTTGATCATCAGAATCAAATTATGAAGTATCAAAATGGTGTCGCTGTCGGGGAGTAGTACCATGTGAAAATATAATTCCTTATAGAGTTTTAGTTTTTTTTAGTGTATTTCTGACTAATTTTACTTGTAGTTTTGTTTTTCTTTGTTTTGTGGTTTTTGTTTGTAGGTTCTCTTAGCATGACAAAGGATGTGGGTGGCAAGCCAATTGAGACAGATTATGAAGTCGAGGGTGATTTCACATTTGAGGTGGAAAGCTAGTGTAAATGAAAAATGAGATACATACCTCTCCACGCACGAAGGAAGTCTAGAGAAGGCAAGAAAAGTCGCGTTGAGTACATACTTCAAATCAATCTCCAAAAGATCACCGGTCAAGATCAAGTGTTGGAAGAAATGAGAGAGAATGTTGAAGCGTTTAACCAATTGATTGGATCTCACTCTAGATCAATCCAACACATCAGATCACTCCTGATGTTTTCCATGCCTCGCTCCACCTTAACGCTATATTGGAGTCGCCTAGTAACATTAGGTCTAACCCAAATATTAGAGAGTGAGGCAGGACCTACGTCAAGCAACGACGTTAAATAAGGCACTTCATAGGAGGCAACCCAAGGTCATAATTTAGGATTTATTTTTGTATATAATTGTGTGTTGTTATTGTATGTCAAAATTAAAAAAATGTGGAAAATCTCAGGTTGGCAAACATAAGGTCCATTTCGTGAGACGCCAAACAGGTCTGCGAGCTGAGCTGAATTCCGCTATTTGGCTCAATGCAGGAGCAGTGTAAAGCCTATAAAACTTGGAAAACTCGAAAAGCATGTTTGTGCATCGCCAACTTGTTAGGCGATATCAATGTAGACCGCCAATCTCGCTCCCAATTTTTTTAAGATTTTGTAGAATGGGCGGGACGCATAACCAAGTTGTTAGGGGAGAGCGATTGACTTTTACAAATAGACCGCCAATCTCGATCTCACTTTCCCTCATTTCAAAATTTCCAATATCACACCAAAATTATTATTTTATTAGATTTTTGTCGTTAATTAGTATTTCAGTTCGTCAATAGTTCTTGGGATTGGATTTCTTTTCTACCTTGCTTTACCAAAAGATATTTGATCGGCATCAAAGTTTAATCTCTAAAATTGCAAATTTATTTTTAACATTTTTGCACTCATTTGCAAGTATAGTATTAGGATTAATGTGTTGGGACTCTTTGATAGAACTAAGGTGTTTTGATGCTATTTGCTAGTTCGAAAGTGTTGCCTGAAATTCTTAAATGTTCAAATCCCATGGTATTTATGATTTATATTAATTTAAATCGTAACGGGTGTTTCTTAATTTTTGTCATGTTATTGAGTTGAAGTCTGAGTAACCCACCATTTGTTTTAAATAACGTAAGTTATCTAATGAGGGAATAGGTGAATACTTTCTTAAGGATAATCGTAGTTAAATGTCCAAATTTGTTAGAATTGGAAGAAGTCTGAGTACACCGAGGTGATGTGAACTATGGGTCTTGTATGAATTTTGTGTTTGCGTGCTTTGATTTTGAATTTAAAAGATCGTAACGAATGTTTAGAGAGTTCATTTTAAAAATAGGCTCATCGTGACATTCGGCGAGTTATGTTGACCTCGCTTAATGCTTTGGAGGTTTGGCTACTTATTTTAGAACGCCCTTCACATGCTTCTATCTTCCCGCACTCACTGTGAAGTTCAGCGAACAACTCCGGCCCCACTGAAAGTAGTCGGCAATCCCCCAAGTGGAACCTTCTATCACCTTATTTCCTAGACTTGACAAATAGTCTCCTTGGTGAGCTGACCTAGTCCGCCATAGTTTATCGGTGATTCACCAAATCAAACGGTGAGCCTGTCTGAATTTTTTCGTGTATGTGCATTTTATTATTATTTTGAGTAATAGTTTATTATTGTAGATATGTTATGCACCAGTGAAAACATACAACTCCCAAGGAAAACAACGCAAGACATACAGATTATGAAGGATGCTCAAATCCTCAAGAAAGAGGGGGCAAAGAACTCCAACTAAGCAGAGGCAAAATAATATAGAGAGTGACAAAGAAAAGAGTATTCTGAGGTTAAAATTGAGTGGGATGAAAGTGAAGTTAATCAGCCAATGATCCACAAGCAAAATAGGCTTAGGAGCAGCCGTCATCCCTCAGCAAGCAGAGCTTCACAAGATGAAGTCACCCAGATCAGAACAACTTCAGTCACAACTCCTCCTGAGCCAACTCCAGAACAAACACTAGCACCTCCAGTGAAACCTCCACCTCCTTTCATTCCCCAACATCATATACTTAATAGTTTAAGGGGAGAGGAGACTCGCACAATCATAGAAGAAAATCTCTTATCGACAGAGGGATTAGACAGACATCCCAATGTTATGACCACCCTCTGTTTCCATCACTTTGAGCAGTTCACTAGGCGACGAGGTCAATATATCCCTACTAGAGTTAGGGAATTCTACGAAGCCTATGGAGCACAAGTTCCCAAATAAAAGTTGGAAAAGGAATTCAGACACGTAAGGTCTGTTACAGGTAGAGGCACGAAGGTGGATTACTACAACAACCATATCAATGCTATATTGGGAAGGTTGTTGTATTTTACGATTCCTTATGAGATAATGACTATCGCATCATCTTTGGATGAACTAAAGGAGTGGTTTGGAAATATGATCTCAGAAAACACTGATCAATGGATCGGGGTTGGAGCTTCTATCAAGAAAGGAGATATGAACTTGGATACAAGATTTTGGTTTAGTTTCATTAGAAGCACTATTTTGCCATCTCAGAACAATCCTTCTCTGCGTCTTCCCAAGGCAGCCTACCTTTGAAGCATCATGTAGTGCAGAAGTATCGATCCGAGTATACTAATTTCACAATAGATGGCCATGAGAGCCAAACAAAAATAGACTTCCCTACCATTTCTTGTTATGGTGATTGACATGTGTAGACTAGATGGAGTGAATCGGGACTCAGCAGACCATGAGATCACCCCCTCAACCTTCACTACCATCCAATGGTTTGAGGCAGAGTGCAATGGTGACGAAGCTAACATGAAAGGAGCAACTGTAAAACTTTGAAAATACAAGACATGTCATAAAGCCTAAGATAGGTTTCATGAGGTCCAAGTACTGTTTTAAGTTCATTCTAATGAATATAGATCATTTAGGAAGTTTAAAAACCAAAACGTCCATGAAAGTCCATGACATCTGGAAGTTGGTTCAAAGAGGTACTAGTGTGGCTTAGCCTATTTGACTAGCTTTTAGGAGTCAGAAATTTATGAAAATTTGTGAAAAGGTAGCTAATAGGTGTTTAAGTTCCTTAATGATTTAAACATCTAGGTACAACTCCCCAAGGACCAACCAAGGACCCTTGAGGAGGAACCCTGCAGTTTGAGGCAACACTGCTTGAGCGGTGTGCATCGATGAGGCAGGAAACAATCCGTATGTGTATTGATGGGGCGTTGGTACCACCGTTGTCCCACACTTAGAAAAATTGAGTAATCCCCTCACCTGCACAGTCTCTGAACTCACCTACGAAGTGCAGGATAGAATGGGGTTGTCCGTCGAATCATAAACTACCCATTGGTGGGGTTCTAACTGTGTGGGTCTTGAGTGGCTGCACGTTTTAAATGTTAATTCAATTAATTAATTAAGTGGTTTATGGGTTATTAAGGATTAAGGGGATACTATTTAACGACTTTAACTCCCATATAAATGTCCCAATCCCAATTAACCTAATTACAACTCTCAACTACAAACTCTCTTCCTTCTCTCTTCTCTCTCTCTCTACTTGAACTCACCATTGAAGACTAGCAAGGAAAAGGGTTTGGGGATGGAAAGGGACGAATTCACCATCAATTCTTCATCAAACGTTATGGTATGGGATCTAATTCACTTTTGAGGCTCTTTCCTTAAAGGGCTCCTTCAAAATGGATTTCAAAAGTTGAGTTTTCATGTGGATTTCATCCAATTACGAAATTGAAGTTGTGAATTGAGTTGTTTATGGTTTATTTAGGATATAATGGATATATTAACATGTAAATGAATTTTATTATGTTTAATTGTCATCTTTTGATTCAAATTGAAGAATATGATCTTTAACCCTTAACCCTAAGTTTGATCTTCATATAAGTTGGGTTATGATTGATTCAATTGTCTTGATTATGGGTTAAATCACTATTAAATGATGTAGTTACAATAATCATTAACAAATTGGAGTGAATTTTAGTCTTTCATGCTAGTCTTGAGAAGATGATCTAGGTTAGAAGGTGAGTTGACCTAGGCATCTTATTTTAAGTTATGATCTAGTATTGAATTGTGTGCTATAGTGTTTATTCTAATATTGTTATCATGTTGAATATTGAATTATGATGTTGAACACCTAAGTTGGATTGAATTGAGTGTTTATGGTAAGGTCTTTGATGATGAACTATGAGGAAGACTTGGTAAGTCTTCAAATCTCTTTCTTTACTTCCAATCGTGATTAATTGTGGTTAAGTCATGATATTATATTGGAGAATGCCTTGTATTAGGATTGATAGGGTGGTATGATGTTGAATTCAAATGTCTTGATTATGGTTGTGAATTTGTTAAGATGTAAAGGCTATAAAAGTGGTCATGTATACCAACGTGCCTTATTATGAAATGATATGTAATGTGTTAACCTCACCTATATGAATTGTGATGAAAGGACTTATACACATAGAATTCTTACTGAGCTATTGATGATGATAATTATACAAGGGGTAGACCCTATGACCTAAACTAAGCTATGATTGATAATTAAAGGCTTAATGAGATTTCAAAAAGGTACTCTAGCATAGCACCGAGTGAACTAGATGGAGGAGTGTCCCTTCCGACATAGGGAAGGTAGGAGTACTATATTACTCTTGAGATTGGAGACTATAATGCATGGCTCATAAAGAGGGTCCCAACTATATATCCTAGTTCTTGAACTATGTTGCCCCCATAGGAATACTAGCTAGATAGTTGCTATGTTTCATGTTTTGGTACTACCTTGGGAAGTAGTCCGCCTTATTTCAATGAAGGGTTTTATGACACCTAATTCCAAACTAGATCATGTGGTCTATGTTGGTTAGGGCAAGATGTTCCAAAAAGGTAAAATGAATTAATGGACTTGAACTCCAACTTGGATAACCTAAGGGGTCTAGCTTAGTCTAGGTAGGGTATGCGACTCTACCTAAGCATTGCACTATTTAGCCTTAAGGGGAGTATTTGAAGGATGTTCTTAAATATGTTTATATTATAATGATATATGATATGTAACATGATGACTTTCACATTGTTGATACTATATATTGGTTAGTTCACTTATGAGCATGTATTGGGTTATATTGTTAGCATAAGATGAAATGTATATCTAAATATTATGTTATGTGAAGTTGTACATTGGTTATGGTTTTCTTGTTAAGGCTTCTTGATTGAGTAAGGTTATGGGTCTTTGCTTGGTCATTGCACTTGTTTACTTGATAAGGATTCATGAGTAGTTGTCTTGCTTATTATGGCATAATTGACTCTTATTCATTCTTGTGAAGTTATTCCTTGATGATAGGGTTGTAGTAAATCATGAGTTCAAGTATCTTGGGATACGTATTACTTATTTGAGTTAGAAAGAATGTTTGGTTGGTTGGTATGACTTTCTTGATTTTGCATGAGGTTTTTAAAGGGGTAAAATGGCATGTTTTGACTAAATGTCTCTTTTTAGCATATTTTGATATTATATGTGCATATGGTCTCATACTTGGTATATGTGGAGTACTAACCCCATTTTCTTCCCTTTTCACCAACATTTTTAGGTTTCAGTTGTTGAAGTGTTTTGGAAGGCAACATTGAAGAAAGCTTGGATTCCTTATTCATCCAAGTGGGGTAGGTCCTCAACTTCCGAGGGCAATGACACTATCTAGCTTACAGACTTTTTATGAGTTTAAAACTCTTTCATTTCTTTCCTTTTTCAATTTGGTACTATACTTTTGTATGACCTATATGTGGTTATGACCAAATTTGATATACTCCAAATAGATGGTTATGAGATGAAACGAATTTTATGACTATGATATTTTACATATAGTAATGTGCAATAAAAGTAAAAGGCTATGTAACCTTCCTATACGTAGGGTCTATGTATACTCAATATGACTAAATTATGTGTATATAGAGGTCTATGTAAACCTCCAAGTAGATGTAATGAAAATTTTTAAATTTTTCTGCATTTTCAACCTATGAATGTAATGACATGAGACTAAGAGGCTAGTCTTAGTCCTCAAAGAGGACGACGACGCCGGTTACGTCTAGTGTGTAAACCCTGATGTTACAGTAACCCCAACTAAAATCACTCCTGAGATTGATATTGACATGCTACTAGTAGATACAACAGTGCCCATTCTGGCCTCTAGTCCGACAGGTACCTCTACTACTCTTTCTTCCTCTTCAAAAGAGCCAGATGCTTCTACATCCGAGAAGCCAGTGACCTTCACTCAAGGTATGCTCTTGAATATTGGGAGTCTAGCCAAACTAGCCAAGATATGAGCCTCTATACTTGAGAAGTCAATCCTAGGGATGATAATGAGAGCTATAGCCCCTGCACTTGCTCATACCCAGACCTCTGTTAACACTTTGGATTGAGAGTTTCAACATGTAAGCGTAAATAAGGGAGGTGGCTTGATATTTTAGCTTTATAAGACGATGTTAAAGGTCTGTGTACAGACATAGATTATCTGAAGTCTGCTGACTTCAAGACTTCATGAGAACCACAGAGGATCGGGACACACATAAAAAGGCAGCAACTACAAAATGTCGATGTTGAGACTGATGAGGAAATGATAGCAGCATCGGTAGAACATCACATTTTTAAAAACCTGTCAAATCTAGTAGGGACAGTCATGTAGCCAAAAACATAGACAGAGTAGGCTGAGATGTTCACAACAGACCCACAGTGCTTGATACTAGTACTCTTGATGTGAGAGCTTAGGTCATTGATGCTCCAACAGGAGTAGAGACCATATAGACAGGATTTCTCTTCACCTTCCTTCTTATATTATTTTTTGAATCTTTGATACTAACAATCGCATTTGAGGACAATTACCTTTGTTTGTGGTGGGATGAGTCCCACCTTGTTTTGCTTGTTATTGATAGGTGTATGTTTTGCGAATATTCGGGTTGGTTGTTTTTAATTGTGCTTTAAAACTGTTTTTGCAATTGTTTGAGCTTATGGCTCTCTTTTGAGTCCTAATTTAAAAATAATTTAGACCCTTCTAAAAAAATTTCAAATATTATCATTTTTGAAAAATTCATGTAACACTCCTAATATAGAGCCTCACATGAGTATCCAAGAATTGAAACACTATTATAAGACCTAAAATAATGTTTATAAATCATTTAGGAATTTTTAGAGTCAAGACGTCAAGAAAAATTAATGACGTCTGAAGACTTAGCCTATTTCATGGGGTTTTAGCAGTTGAAATTTGATGAAATTTGGTGAAAAGGTGTTAAACATGTATTAGAGTGTGTTTAGGATTGAGAATTCTGGGTAAAACTCCTCAAGATTCACCCTAAGGGTCCTTGGAGAGGACCCTTCAATTTGACCCTAAAAAGGTAGTGTTGGCAGTAGCTACCTATGAAGCCAATCGACGAGGTGTCACATGGGTAACGGGGTGTCGATGGCTACCTAGTCCCACACTTATCCAAATTCCAAAACTGGTCCAAAATATATTTTGGACCACTCTCTGACATCAATGATGTTGTGCAGTACGATGGGGTGAGTAGGCGTCGACTAACCTACGGACCGTAGGTCGTGGTCTCGTTGGTCAGGCCTGTGATTTCACTGTCCAAATTTTAATTAAGTCTTTTATTTAGTTACTTAATTAGTTAGGGGTTTAATTAGGGTTAAGGTATGATTAGTTTAGTTAGTTTAGTGAGTATAAAAGGCCTAACTCTCATTAAACTAAACTAACTCACTTCAATCCCCAAAACTCTAATCCTCTTCCTTCTCTATACTTTCTCTCTCCCAAATAAGACTCCATAGAAGACCAAGGTTAATGGGTTATAGGGCATCAAGAACTTAACTTTCCTCCATAAATCTTCAAGGATTAACAAGATATGGGAACCTTTCATCTTTGGGACTCCATTCCCCAAGGGGTTCTTTCAAATTAATTTCCAAAAGATGATATGAACATGGGTTTCTTTCTAATTGATCATTCAAATGGTATTGTTCTTGATTTATAATGATTATTATGGTTATATTATGATGTATTATTTTTCAATTATGGTAGTTCTTGATGTTAAACCTACTGTGTGGAAGAGGTGATGAATTGACCTCAATTCCCTAACCCTAGGTTATGAACTCATGTTGAATTGATTAGTGTTGATGCAATTGACTTAATCTTGTGTTAATTATTATTGTACGATGATATTACACAAAATTTTGTATGAAATTGGTTGGTTGGTGGTAAGATCATAGATGAATTTTAAAGGAGAATCGGTAAGACTGTGTGATCTTGAACCTTTACTTCAATTGTGATGGCTTGTACTTGGTGATGAAATTCAATTGAAGCATATCTTGTGATTATATAAAGTAGGTGTTGCTATGATTACACAATTGAAATGTCTTTAGTATGTGAATTGTGTTATTATGATTAAGATGTAATAATATAAGGTTGGTTGTGAAATACATATGTGTCTTATTATGACATGACGATGATAATGTGTTAATCTCACATATGAGGGATGTATTAAAAGGATGTTCTCATGTAATTCCTAATGGGCTAATGACTATGAATATACAAGGGGTCAGTCTCCTATGACCTAAATAAGTTATGATTGTTAAAGGAAAACTTAAAGACATTTCAAAAGGGACTCTAGCTTAGCACCGACTGTACTAGTAGTGAGGAGTGTCCCTTTCCAAATAGGAAATTTAGGTTCAATATTGTATTTATGAGATAGAGATTACAATGCCAATGGAATAAAGTGGGTCTCAAACATGTATCCTAGTTCTTGAACTATGTTTTCTCCATAGGAATATTAGATAGTGGATCCACCTAGATGCAATGTTCATCTTTGATACTACATTGGCAAGTAGACCACCTTCGTTTGGCGTAGGGTTTCATGACACCGGATTCCACATTTAGCTCTTGTGGTCTATGTCGTCTAAGACAAGTGTTCCCGAAAGTAAAATGAAGTAATAAAGTGAACACTAACTAGGGTGACTTGAGGGGTTTGACTTAGTCTAGGCAGGGGTATAGGACTCTACCTATACATTGCACTAGTTGGACTTGAGGAAAGTCCAAGAAGGTTTTTCTTATGTTCTTATAAAGTAAATGTTATGTATATGTTGACTTTACATGTTTATGATCTTATATGATGTTAGTTCCACTTATGAACATGATATTGGTCTATATTGCTAAATATGATGATGACTACTCTTGATGCTAAGTTATGTGAGGTTAGGCATTGCTTGTGATCCTTTGTTTGGTTTACTTGGTTGAGTGAGGTTATGGGGCTTTACTTAGTCATTACACTTGTAGATTTGATGGTGGGTTATGATAAGGGTCTTGCATATGTTTTAATGTTATTAACTCTTACACATGCTTTGTTGTTAAAAAATGATGTTGGAGTTTTTTTGGTTATGTAATTAGATATTCTATTACACAGATTGACTTGCTTTTACTTGATGATGTTGGTCTTGCGTTGTATATGGTATTTTCTTAATGAAAGTGTGATTATTGGATTATATGGGTTCTTGGTTGTGCATAAGCCTTTTCGAAGCAACTTAGAATGGTTATGAATAAATGTCCCCATTAGAATGATTTAAAATGTTTTATGTGTATGTTTTGCATACTTAGTACAACTGGTGTACTAACCCATATTTTTATGTTTTACAATAATGTTGGTTCCGGACGTTAAGCTTCTAGAAGGCCACTTAAGAAGACTTGGATTCTCATTCTCTAAGTTTAGTAGGTCCTCATCATTCCAAGGGCGATGCCACCATCTAGCTAGTTGATGTTGTTATAGTCTAAAGGCATTTAGTTTCCTTCTTTTTCTTTTGAAGATTATTATTTTATAAGCCTATACGTGGCTTTTGTTGTAATGAATTATGGTATATGCTTGAATGTTGTACTCTTTCTAGATGGTTTAAATATGAGACATCCCTATTAGACTATCTTTGTATGTTGTGTATGTAGTTTAAAAGTAGAATCCTATGTATGCTTCCTAGTGAGGAGTCTAAGTAAACTCCCTATGTATATATGATGTGTAAGCGAGAGATATGTGTAAACCTCATTATATCGACGTATATAAAAAGTTTTAATTTTCCGCATTTGAACCTATGATATATTATGATGAATGGTAAGAGGCTAGTCTTAGTCCTCATGAGGACAGCGACGCCAGTTACGTCTAGGAGGTGCTCCTCGGTTGTGACAAACTTGGTATCAGAGCATGAGGTTGAATATCCTTAGGATCGATGTCTTGATAAACCACGTCTATGTAGATTCCCATTAATAATTGTGAAGCGTGCTACACTTATGAATGAGAAATTATGTGATACTTAGGAAATTCTCATCTTCTTGTATTCCTATGTCATGCCTCTAGAGTCTTACTTTATGTGTTCTTCTCACCCTAACCACTTATTGTGGTTATATGTATGACTACTACAAGGGCAGCCACAAGAAGGGTAAAGGAAGGAATTTCTAATGCGGGAGCTCATAACAATCAAGCTTATCTGCAAGATAATCAAGTTCCTCCAATTGAGCAAGTTCCTATGGGTGATCAAGTTCTGGTCATTATTCCAACTATTACAGATGGAGAGATTAGGTCGGTTTTTCTCAATTTGTCCCAAGCCATGACTTCTCAAGATTATGTTTTCACTTCTCAAGTCCAAGCTATAACGACTCAAGTGAATTAGGAAGTTGGACCCCGTATGCCTCCACATGGTATCACTATGGCTTTTCATTTTAGAGACTTAACTAGGATGAACACTCTTATGTTCTACAGTTCAAAAGCGAGTGAAGACCCCAAAGTTTTTCTTGATGAGGTCTACAAGATCTTATTTGCTATTGGTGTGACTACAAGTGAAAAAGCCGAGTTGGACGCCTATCAACTCAAATATGTGGCACAAACTTGTTATACTGAATGGAGGGACAACAGGGTGATAAGAGTTGTTCTGGTGACATGAGATATCTGCAAGAGGACCTTCCTTGATAGATTCTTTCCTAGAGAGTTGAGGGAAACTAAGGTGGACAAATTCATCAACCTTCGCCAAAGAGGTATGAGTGTACATGATTACTCCTTGAAGTTTACTAAATTGTCTAAGTATGCTCCATCCTTAGTGTCTAACCCAAGAGATGAAATGAGTCACTTGAGTGTCTGATGCCTTGGTAGAAGAATGTTGTTCGGCTATGCTTCATGATAATATTAATGTCTCTCATCTAATTGTTCATGTTTAACATGTGGAAGAAAGTAGACTAAGGATGAAGAATAGATATACCAAGAGGTCCAACTCTTATGAAAGTTGTTCTTCAAAGGGAAGGTTGAAAATTCAAAATAAGCCTAGATTCAAGAAGATGTTCTCCAATTAGTTCCCTTTCAAATTTCCCAAGATCTTGTGATGAAGGGTTGGGAACCCTAAAGTCTCCAAGAGGAAGACGGGGTAATAGTTCACCAAGCAATGAATCCTACTTGTGAAAGTGCTGGAAGAAACACCATAGGTGACTTCCTAAGTTAGACGCGACACTGCCTTTGGGGTTTAGTGCGACAAAAGTTGGTCAAAGGTTACAGCATTCCCCTAATGGAAGCGGCAAGAACAAGACAAGGTGATCGATGCCGGCCAATCCTCTAGAAAGTGGTTCGAAGTTGATGACCCTCAAGCAACAAATAAAACGCTTTTATGCCTCTTCGATCTAGCGGGGGACGCCCACAGGCAAGAGAGTTCTCCCGATTTGGTGTGAACCCTATGTACAAGTCTTCTGTATGAAATTGGTTTATGCCTATACCTTGATCTCAGTTTTACCTTGGTGTCTGTGTTAAGCTTTTGGTAGCTAGAATTTTGATTTTATATCGCCATATCTAAATGAACCTTTTATGGTGACCTACTTAGTAGGTGATTCGGTGGTGGCATGAAGGGTATATAGAAATTGTCCTATAATGTTGTCCACTAGAGTTACCCATGTTGAATTAGGCAGGAGCCTTTATCTGGTGATTTCGATGTCCGATTTTGGCGAATGGATGGGGTTGCAGGATTTCTTTGACTTCTATTGATTGTAGACAAGACGGATTATGCAAGTTCAATTTCCTAAGCGACCGTTTTAGAGTGGTAAGGGGCCGACAATTCTATTCCTAGAGGTGGTATCGTCTTGTCGAAAGGCTTTAGTTGATACCTAACTAAATGGGTTTATACCATACTGTAAGAGTCCAAGATTTAGCACTCCAAAACTACCATCCAATTGAGTAATTCCCCATAGGAAGAATTTCTAATAGGTCTTCCTGAATGATTCTTACTCATTAATTCCTCCCAAACAGGAACTTCATTTTGGTATTGACTTATTACCGAATATGAACCCCATTTTTATTCCTTCTTATTGGATGGCTCCGTCCGTATTGAAAGAGTTGAAGGCTCAACTCAAAGACTTTCTAGACAAAGGTTTCATTCGATCTAGTATTTCTCCATGGGGTGCTCCGGTGTTTTATGTGAAGAAGAAAGAAAGGTCCCTTAGTATGTGTATTGATTATCATCAACTCAATAAAGTCACTATAATAGACAAGTATCCTCTCCCTAGGATTGTTGAATTATTTGATCAACTCCAAGGTGCGAGTTATTTTTCAAAGATTGATTTGAGGTCGATTTATTACCAACTTAGGGTAAAAGGTGAAGATATCCCCAAAATGGCCTTACGAACTAGGTTATGGCGTCAATAATGGTTCCGAGTTAGTTATGTCATTTGGCGGTAACAAAAGCCCAGTGGATTTTAGGACCTTCCTAATGAATATGGTGTTCCAACCAAAAAATACATTAGATTCCTTTAGTTGATTGTATTATTATATGATATATTGGTGTATTCAAAAATGATGAGGAAGGTGATTCATAGGGCATTTGGAGAGTAGTGTTACAAGTTTTGAAGGAACACCAACTATTGCCAAGTTATAGCAAAGTGTGAGGTTTAGGTTAAGATTGGTGAGTATCTTTGGTCATATCATCTCTCAGTAAGGGTTGTTTGTTTTTTTGTGTTTTTTTTTTTTTTTTTTTGTATGTAGGGTTGATCTAAAGAAAAACTAAGGCCGTGTTTTAGAAATATGGATTAGAAATGTGCCTAGACTTGGACTTCAACCGATATAAGAAGTTTCATCGGGTAAAGCCGGGGTTCTATAGCAGGTTTTGGATGCGTTTTGTAGCCATGCTCTCCTTTGATACTTGCCGACTCCAAAAGATCCGTGAAATTTGAATGGCGGAGCTTGTGAAAGAATGAAAGAGCATTTCAAATTTGGACAGATAGCTTACCTTTGTATAGTTGTTGACTTTAACGGGAGGGTGCCAAGCGGTTTTTGTGGTATATTGTATGCATCCTGAGTGGGATTGAGTTGTATAAATTATGGATAATGGAACATGAAAGATCCATAGTGGTATGCCCTTTAGGTAAACTGCGGCGAAGAAGGACAGAAGAAACTACCCAACTCAATGATCTTGATTTAGGCGTCATTGGTGTTTACCGTGAATGAACAATATATAGGGCCATTACACATATGGTGTTCATGTGTGGAGTGCTCTACCGACACAAGATGTACTTCAATATGTGTTACTCAAAAGGTATAAATCTCTGAAATGGGGGAAAAAAAAAAGGTTGTTGAATTGTTGAACTTTGAAAGATTATGATATGAGTGCCCTCTACCACCTTGGCAACGCCAATGTGGCTGCGGATTATCTAAGTCGTATGACCATGGGTAGTGTGTCTCATGTGGAAGAAGATAAGAAATAGTTAGTGAATATGTTCATAGGTTGGCTCATTTGGGTGTTCGATTGGAACATTCTCCTAATGGTGGTTTCATGGTCCATCATAAATATGAATCGTCTTTGGTTGTTGAGGTCAAGTCTAAGCAACACATTGATCCATCATTGATGGATTTAAAGGAATTGGTTCTTGGTAAGTTTAATGAGTCATTCTTTTTAGGGGGGATGATGTTTTGAGGTACCAAGAGAGGTTATATGTGCCCAATGTGGATGATTTGAGAAATCGAATCCTAGAGGAAGCTCATCGTTCCCGTTATTCGATTAATCTGGGTTCTACTAAGATGTATCATGACCTTAGAGAAGTATTTTGGTGGGATGGATTGAAAAGGTAAATAGCGGAATTCGTTGCAAAAGTGTCAAATTGCAAAAGGTTGAAAGTCAAGCACCAAACGCCGATGTCAGTGTCACTTCAAGAATGAAATACAGTTCCCAATTGTAAGCTGTCAAGGACATTAATATGGAATTCGTTAGTGGGTTTGCCTGTAGAACTCGAAGCCCCAAAATGACTCTATATGGGTGGTTGTGTATAGTTGACGAAATACGCTAACTTTTATCCCTGTTAAGTACTACTTATTTCGGCGAAAAGAGTATGCTAAGAAATTATATCAACGAGAGTTGTTGAGTCTTCATGGGATCCTGATCAATTATTTTGGATAGAGGTGCCAATTTTTTTTTTAACTTTCTCAATTTTAGAGGTGTTACCAAAAGGCGTTAGGTACTCAAGTAAAGTTTAAGAACATTTTTCATCCCCAAACCGATGGTCAAGCGGGAGGGGGGACTATCAAAACCCTTGCCGATATCTTGAGCTTGTTTATTATATTAAGGGAAGTTGGATGACACTTTCCCTTTGGTTGAGTTCTCTTATAACAATAGTTGACCATTCGATATCTCCATGATCCTCTGAGGATTTGTTTAGGGTAGGAGATGTAGGTTCTCCGAATTGGATGGTTTGGGTTGTCGAGCCTCACTCTTTCGGGGATAAAAAATTGATCTACGATAGCTTGGTGGAGAGAAGTTTATATGGATTCTGGAAAACTGATTGTGAGAAAACACTATAGCCGGCAAAAGTCTTATGCCGACAATAGGATAAGAGACCTAGAAATTGAAGAAGGTGATAATGTGTATATGAAAATTTCACCCATGAAAAGGTTGATGAGGTTTGGCAAGAAAGGGAAGCTTTGTCCTCGCTACGTGGGTTTCTATGGAATTTTGCATAGGGGTGGTAAGGTTTTATACGAGTTGAGATTACCTAGTGAGCTAGCTTAGGTTCAACTTGTATTCCATTTCCCAGGTGTTAAGAAGTGCCATTTGCAGAGACTTGAGTCCACTCTTCCTATGAAGCGACTAGGGTGTGGATGAGAACATTCTCCTATTGAAGATTGTTCGGTTTGTGGAAATGTGATGTGTGATGGTGAAAAATCCCTTGATGACAAAGTGAAGAAGGTTAGCAGGAACAAAGAGGTGGCGGAGATTCTGGGTGTCCTCCGTAAAACGGGGTTTTGATTATGAGAGAAACCACCTAGTGATGGGAGCAAACATGCGGAGGTCGAGGCCAACATGAGCTCGTTTCTCTCTCTTTTCTAATTAAGGTAAGTTTCTCCTATTTATAATGAGTATAATGAGTAAATTTGAATTTGACTTACATTGAAAAGGTATGCATAATTATGGTAAAAGTTTTTTGCAAAAATGAGTTTTCATGGAAAAAATGCTATTTTTCTTGATTTGCACTTATTTGTGTATTTGGTATGTTGTTGCCTTAATGAAATGATATTGAGCATGTTGACATGTTTTGAAAGGAGTTTTTGTCATAATGACTCTTTGTGTTGTGTTGAGCTCACGTTGACGTTGAGAAGGAAGTTCCTCATGTTGTGATGTTAAGCTCTTATATATAGTAATTGATGTTTTGAGTTTCTATGTGTAAATGTCATATTTTTATGTTGATGTGAGTTGTAACTCATGTTATTATATGTTTTTGTTGGTTGGGCTGCTAGTATTGAATCTATCATTTCCCTACAAAAGATTTTAGTGTCATTCAGGGATGGATATTCCTAATGGGGGATAATGTAACACTCCGAAAGTCCAAGACCTAATCTAGGGCCTCACATGAGTATACAAGACTTGAAACACTTGTAATAAGATATAAAATAATGTTTATAAACCATTTAGGAAGTTTTACAATCAGAGGGCAAGAACGGCAAGGAGGGAGGAGGACGAGGGAGAACGGGAGGGAACGAGGTGGGCCGGAGCCAATGCACGGGGGGGGAGGAGAGAGAGGATAGGAGAGGAGGGAGAGGGAGGCGGAGGAGGAGGAGGAGGAGGAGGAGGAGAAGGGACGAGGAGGAGGACGAAGAGGAGGAGGAGGACGGTAGGACGAGGAGGATGGGTGAGGAGGATTGGATGGAGAGGAGGAGGAGGAGGAGGAGGAGGAGGGGTTATGAGGCGGAGGAGGAGGAGGAGGAGCGGAGGAGGAGGAGGAGGGGATGAGGGAGGAGGGAGAGGAGGCTAGAGGAGAGAGGGGGGTGATAGGATGAGGGTTAGGGAGGAGGAGGAGGAGGAGAGGAGTGGGGGGGTGGGTGGGGTGGTTGGGGGTGGTGGGGGGGGGGGGGGGGGGGTGGTTGGGAGTAACGATGACGAGAGGATCAGGAGTAAGGACATGAGGAGGAGGATGTAGGATGAGGAGGAGGAGGAGGAGAGGATTAGGAGGAGGAGGTATAGTGTGGAGGAGGACGACGACAGACGACTTACTACGACGAGACGAGCGAGTAGGATTTTAGTATGTATTAGTATTTGTATTATATGAGTTTATTATTATGGATTAGGATTATTATATTATTATTATTATGAATATTACTATTATATGACATGATTATGAATACGTAATAAGAATAATAATATATATTATTATTATCTAAGTATTATTGTGTATTATTATTATTATATTTTTATAATGGAATACCAGTACTTTTAAGATCATAACCGAAACAGCAACTATAGAGGCTAGAGATATAACTCTCTAATTCATTTAAAACAAAGCATATTGGTCTTTACAAATGGAATTTATGCGTCTAAATATTTCTATCAGATAAAGATAATTGCAAATTGCGGCTGCGTATTGAATAAACTGGTTCCATAAGCCAACAGTAGGTTCAATCGAACCCCATAAGAGACTGTCTAGAAATTTAAATCCTAGCATCGCGAAGAGACCTGCGAAGAATGTTTCAGGTAACCCTTTAAGAAGTTAACGGTTTTTTAAAAAGCAATCTACACCATACCAATATGCATTCCAGTGTATATCTAGATTATATAAATATCAATACCTCCGTTTGTTCAAAGTTGAAAACATGTCATAAAAATTGAGAGAGCTAAAGAGTGCTCAGTAGTTTTAACCACATGCTCGTAAGTAGAAAATTTATCAAACCCAACATAATCATTAAATAATCTTGCTATCCAGTTTAGGGATAGATCCATTTGTTTAACAAATCAAAGGTTTGAGGCTATCTTACCTCTTTCTAATCTAGTACTTTTAATACTATTTTCACCAAAATCCAATTTTGATAAAATTTCACATCCATGCTTCGCCAGTTCATCAGATCTGTACTATTTTATCAGAATATCTGGCTATGATACCATTAACAGGATCCATGAGGCCTGGCGGGAGTCCGCACGTCCATCCATGAGGCCTGGCGGTCCGCGTTTATAGTTAGTCCACACGGCCATCCGAGATCTAGCTTTGCACATGATCAAGTTATACTAGAACGTATTATTTGTTTTGTTAAAGTTTATCCTAAAGTTTCGGCGGTAGGGTATGGTAAATTTTTTACTCAAGCATGGAGTCTAGTATTAATAATATACATATTAATGGTAGCCAGTTTCTAAACAAGCGGTTTCAGCTATGCCCCTTTCTTCATCATAACGGGAACTTACAATACTAACATGCTCGCTACATTAACAGTGTTTATCAGACTTGTACCCCCATCTCGAAACTAAGTCAAAACTTGTGTGATATAAAAAGATTAAGAACGTATAATACGAAGTCATTAAACTTGATTAGATCCAGATATTAAACAAGGAACATCATTACAGAAATTATGAAGCTAGTCTAGAAATGAAAATTATCTTAGTCGGCCATGGAGGCGACAATCATACAAGAACGTAACAAAAGAAACAAAAAGAAAGTACCTTGAAGACTGATTTCTTAAACCAAAGTGATTCTTTATTACTCACAAGAGATTTACAAGAGAGAGAGAGAGAGAGGAGGAGCGAGCGGATGAGAGAATGAAGTAGGGCGGAGGAGACGAGAGAAGAGAGAGACTTCTTATAAATATTTATATTCTGAAAACTTATGTCTATACCTCTGAGTGAGGCTCCTTATATAAATAAAAAAGTAAAATGGGGTCCTCATAGGGCCCATACATGATTTGTTTTAGTTATTAAACTATTATGAACAGTAATATACTGTTCTTGATTTAAGTGAGTTTTGATAAGATTTTAAATCTTATCCTTTCCTTTTTAAAGTTTTATATATTGTACTGTCTTTGTTATTCATTGATGCCAAAAAAAGTGCTCTCTACCTTCTGCAATTGTTACCTTACTGTTTCGTTTCAATATCTTGATCTACAGATCTGTCCCATCCGCTGCATCACTCTGTCCACTCTCATATGAAGGGTCTGATTATTATCAAATTCAGCGATAGTGTTAATAAATTTTTTATTTCAGCCAGATAATAATTTATCATATTCTTCTTTGATTATATCAACTCTTGAATAGGAAATCTCTTCTGGCGACTATTTGAATGAACTCCAGCTGGAGATGCCATTTTGAGGGGGAGTTCTGATATGTTTTAACAGTGAATGGTATTATGATCCAGTAGTTTCTTGCCCATATAACCTGTTTCCTGTTGTGGATCATTCTGTTTTTTAATTCTCCAAAAGTTTTGTAAATATTTTCGGTCTAACAGGAATATTTTCACAATTGCGAGTATAACCCACTTCTGGAATCCCATTATGGCTTAAGGAATAGAAAAATTCTATTAAAGAAATACATCTGATCAATTTTCTCAATATTTGAGACATGATCTTGTAAAAATAAATTTTTTATAAACGGAGAAACTTTTGCCCAATCATTGTATAAAATGTGAAAATTATGAGGCAAAGTTTTTACTGTTGGGCCATGAATAGGCCACCAGTTAATAAACCAATTTGTAAAGTTTTTAGTAAAAATTTTAGCACAGACTTTTAAAAACCATGTGTGCTTTAGTTAACTGTTATTATGATTAAAAAATTTGTGAAAGGCCTGGATATAATCCCAGTATGTAAAATTCATGTTTATGCCATTCACGGAAAGCTGTCTCTCCAGCATAGTGAGAGATTCCCCAGTTCTTCGCGCCAGATATAATCTGGTAAATTGTTGATTTTTGGGAGAAGGAAGTTGTTAAAACAGTTTTATCAACACATGAAGTGCTGAAATTTGCCATTCAGTCATACTTCAGGATGGATTCCATAATAGGGTCGAGTCTTTTATTTAGCTCGGTTGGGGAAGTATAATCCCTGGTTAGATACCTTTAAGGACGAGTATAGTCCAAGGTTCATTACTTCTCCGGAATATCAGAGATTCTCTAAAAGATATAAATTCTTTTCGCCGTTCTTCTTCTGAACAACTGAATGGGTCAATCTCTTTGGCCAAGAAAGCCATAGGTATTGACCTTGCTCTTTTTTGGCTCTGCCCAAAATATCTTGGATTTGTTCACAATGAACTATACTTTAGGAAATATCCTTAAGATTTATGCAGTATGAAGTTGATGAAGAAGCTTCCCCAATCTTTGATTTAATCAAAGATTTGCTTCCTAGTTAAATAACTGGAAAGGAAGAGTCGTATGACGACCTTGTTTGATGCGAAGAAGAGGATGATCTTCCTCTTCCATGATTTCGTCCTCCACGACCACGCACTTGTGACCATGGCGGAGGATCATTACCTCCCATACTGCAAAGATAGAACAAATAGATTAGTACAAATCCGAGAAATACCCCGAAACATCGAGTTCCCAATCCAAATTAGCAAGGGAAAGGTCAGATAATGGTGACCCTTGAATAAAGAAATCCATAACAAGATCATCGATAATTATATCTAAAATCTTTTCCTTTAAATCATTATCTAAAGGTAAAACTCTTAGAATTGTAATGAGAGTTTTGTCTCCAAGCAAATACTGATAAGTGGACATTCTAAATAAAGAAATTAATTATTCAAGAATTCTCTTGATAGGAAATCGGGAAGTGAATTATCAGTTCCCTTTTTATAATGGATTTCGAAGTCGAAAGGAGCTAATTGTGCTTGCCATCTGGCAAACATTAACTTCGAAATATCATGTTTAAAATCTTTATCAAACATATATTTAACTGATTGAGCAACAGTTCTAATAATAAATTTCTGATTATATAGACCATCCTGAAATTTTAAAACACATTTAACAATACAAATCATTTCATGCGTAACAGTCGCATATTTATGCTGAGATTCAGACCATTTGCCCGAATGAAATCGAACAAGATATTCAACTTTGTCATGGGGATTAACTTTCTTTAAGATTCCACCATAACCAATATTTGAAGCATCAGTTTCAATAATCTTAATCCAATTTAGATTTGCTAGAGTAAGACAAGGCAAATATTTCACCTTTTGCTTGATGGATTTAACCAAATTAGTAAGATCATTATTCCAAGGTAAAATTTTACCTTTCTTTAACCTGTCAGTCAACGGAGGCACGTCTTTGTTAGATAAAATTTTTTATTAAAATGGGGAAATATATTTAAACTGCCCACCAAAAATCTTTGTATTACCCATTGCCTTTTATCAGTTACATTAAGGAAATTTTGATGCAAAATCGATGGATCTCTGAACAGGAGTAATCCTCCCTTGACAAATCTGATGAGCCAAAAATCTTATATCTGTTTGAAAAAGACTCATTTTAGTTTTGGATATAACCAAACCATTTTGAATAACAATATTCTTGAAGATATCAAGATGCTTTATATGAGATTCTAATGTTTTAGAGTAAACAAGAATATCATCAATATAAACAATTATGAAATCCATATAAGGATTAAAAATATCATTCATAATTTTTTGAAATTCAGAAGGTGCATTTTTCAAACCAAAAGGCATAACGTTCCATTCGTATTGACCAAAAGGAACATTAAACGCAGTTTTATAAGTATGTTCTTTAAAAATTGAATCTGTAATAAACTGATTTTTTTGAATCAAATGTATTAAAATATGATTTGGCATCATATAATCTGGAAAGACATCCTTTTTTATTTGGAAGGGATACCTTATCCATTTTAAAACTTGTTCAAAGTTTATAATTTATTACACCTCGGGAACACCTCTTTCAGTATGCCCAGCTTATTACATAAAATTGCCAGCCCTACAATACCATGGAGGATTTAGAGCGGTTTGTAAGTCCCTTTTGTAATATAAATCTATCAATTTCTTTTTACAGAAATCGAACTAAACTCCGCATCAATTTGAGAGGGGCGAGATTTTATGTAGGAATATTTGACTCAACAAAAGAATTTCATAAGGCAAGTACAATATGCTTTTCCTGTCCCAAAAAGCATTTGGTATGATCTGAGACACAAATATCAGCTGCCTATTTTTCCAGAAAATACAATTTAATTTGTTCTTGAACTTTAGAAGATTGTAAAGACTCTAAATATTTCAGCTATAAATTTCCATTTTAAAGACTCATATGCTTTGTTTTTAAATGAATGAAGAGTTAATATCTCTGTAGTAACTTGTTCGGTTATGACACCACTCAAAATTAATGTATTACCATTATAATTTGACTTGTAAAACCTTTTGCCATTTAATTTTGAAAAGGATAAATAGGACATTTATAAAAGTACACGAAATAATTGGCGCGATATAATGCCATTGTTAACTTGCCGTTAGAAAAGTGAGGGAATACAAACTTACTATGTGCAAATGCAAGTATTAGACAATTTATATTTTATGTCTAAGCAGATTTGAAGCAGATTTAAACAACATGAGTAGTTTTTTTCACAAATATCTTGACGGAAGTAATACTTCCTGAATACAACTGACATCAGCACATATCAATCATGCGATACTTTGAAATTTTAAAATCATTATTAATTGAATGGTGCCAATTTTATATACCAACGATGCAGCCAGCTAACAATTTGTCATTACTAGAAATTTGGGACTAGGAGAGATCATGATCTCTCATCCCAAATCCACAAACAGGCTTTCTTTTTCCGAACCGAAAAAAATCATTTTACTAAATATTATTTTTATTGTTTACTAGTTGGAAAATACGGTGATTATTAATCAATTGATTTTGTTTTAAAGACTTAATCTCTTTTTTAAGGTTTTCAACCTCATGTTTTAAATCATCCAAAGAAGTATCTCTTACAATACTTGTTCCTTTCTTTTCAAGTCTGGAAAAAACTTCTTGAAGAGAGTAAGGACTAGCATTGTAACTGAAATTTTCAAAAGTTTTTTCTTCATTCTTCTTCGATTTTTTAAAATTTCTTGAAGAAGAGGTTTTTGAAGAAGTCATTTCTAAAATCTTGTTTCGAAGATTTTCATCTGAAACATCTTTTAAAAGTTCAATAACATTTTCTAAAGAAATCATTTTAAAAGTTAATTCTTCAAAACTTTGATGTAATTTATCTAAATAAGAATCTTCCATACTGAGATCTGCATTTTATAAAATTCATGCTTTGTCACAAGAAAAAAACTATCACTGAACCAATTGCAAATTTATTGAGTGTAATATCAATATTATTATGACTATAATTATGAAGAATTACCAGAAGAATGAGATTGGCATCAGATCATAAAGTAACTCATTTAGACTTATCTTGAGTTGGGTCATCCAACGCTAAGCCGATTAAACTATCTGCCTTTGCAATATGTTGCAAGATGACCAATCCGCTCACACTTATAACATTTAATGATTTTTCAAATCTCTTTATTTGAAAAATTCTAGCGGACCAAATCCTTGTCTGCTCCACTATGAGCGTTACTTTTTTTCTTCTTTCTGTTCTTTGTATCGTTTTGACGAGTTGCCTTCTTATATGATGTATTTACGTTGTTTGAACCTTGTCTTTGCCGTTAGTTTAGAAATAGACGGTCCTTCTCTATACCAAATGTGTACAAAAAACTCTCAAAATTGAGATCTTTTCAGACATTTGAGTCCTTTTTATATGTGAGCCAACTGTAAGCTCATTGCAAGATTAATCCTTCTTGAGTAACAAATCCCTATTAATTTTCCACAGTTAATGTATCATAGGATTTAATGCGTCTATCTCTCTAAGAACTTTTTAGCTCTTTCAAACCAACAATGAAGCGATAGACCATCCAATAAATCTATTCCGTTACAATAGCTTGATTTACTTTATAGGTAGATCATAACTCTCTCATTGAAAGTATCTTGTACCATCGAAATCGTCCCAAATGAGTACATTAAGTCATTTAGTAAGTTTGAATAGGTTCTCATGTTTGTTGGAAATATTCCATTTAAAATGTTCCACAATAGCAAAGAACAAGTGTATAAAACTGCATCTTCAACCCTGGCAGTGCTAATCTTTTCTACTGCGTTTTCCATCTTCAACCGAGTAACTATTTATCTTTAAATTACTTCTTTAGTAGGCATTCCATTATGCATGTTTATTTTCTTCAGGTGTTGAAATTAGCCCACGATCCTCTTAAGTTGACTCTGTAATAAAACCTGTTATAATCATTTTGGCATATAGCATGGATCATTGTTTGATTCGTTATGACGACAAAAATTGATGAGTACATCAACATTCGATGCCAAGGCCTACAATAATGAAGAAACTTCTTGCCGTTCTGTCAAGGCCATCCAAATTCCATTATACACCTCAACCAATATCAGATGTGTTAGTTTTGATTCCAACCTTGCTTCAAACTAGCACATGTTGAGGAGATAGGACGAGGAGTAATAATAAGTAATCATGGAAGGGGAGAGTTGACCCATAACCCCCCTTTTCCTATTAATCCTTTGATTTGACTACCAGCTTAAATCTTCTGCGTTTACTTTGAAAACATACCTGATTCGGATACTTCGATACCAAGCGAGTGGATTTTCAATTGTATTAATATTCAATTCAGGAAAATCATTTGTATGTAATAGTTACAGGATCCATGAGGCTGGCGGATAGTCCGACCCAAAGGCCATCTAGGATCTAACTTTTTACCATAATCAAGTTTTTTATATAGAAACGTATTATAATTTGTTAAAATTTTGATCCTAAGTTCGGCTTGTTTTTGTATATGCGTAAATTTTTACTCAAAGCACGGAGCATATGTCTTAATAATTATACAATATTAATGGATAGGACAGTTCTAACAAGGGTTTCAGGTTTAACTTCTTCATCAGTAACGCGCGGGCGGACTTACAATACCACATGATCGACCGATCATTAACAGTGAATTTCAGAATGATTTGATACCACCATTCTCGAAACCAAGTCAAAACTTGATGATTAAAAGCATTTAAAAAAACATATATTACGAATTCAATATCATATATTGATTAGATCCAGATATTTAAACGAAGGAACATCATAACCGAAAATATGAAGCTAGAATAGATATGAAAATTATCTTAGCCGGATATGGAGGCGGCAATCATATAAGAAAGTAATAAAAGAAACAAAAAGAAAGTACCTTGAAGACTGATCTCTTAAACCAAAGCGATTCTTTATTACTCACAAGAGATTTACAAGAGAGAGAGAGAGAGAGAGAGAGAAAAAAACTTAAAAACTTATATTCTGAAAACTTATGTCTATACCTCTGAATGGGGCTCCTTATATAGAAAAGAAAAGTAAAATGGGGTCCTCATATGGGCCCTACATAATGTTTTAAACAATATTATTGAACAGTAATATACTGTTCTTGATAAGAGTTTTGATAAGATTTTAAATCTTATCCTTTCCTTTTAATGTTTTTATTATTGTACTGTCTTGTTCTTTCATTGATGCAAAAAAGTCTTCTACCTTCTGCAATTGTCCTTCTGTTAGTTCAACATCTTGATCTACAGATTGTGCATCCGATGTATCAGTACTATCACGCATCTTGTTGAAGCTGTCATGATTATCAAATCAGACGATTATTGTTAGAAATTCTTTTTAATTTCAGCCTAAGATAAATATTATCACTTTTTCTTTTATGTCCATTGAATGCGAAATTCTTCTGGCCGACATTCTTATTGAACTCCCAGTGGAGATGCCCTCTGAGGAGGAGAAGTTTGATATGATTAATAGTTGTTGGTAATTTGATCAGCTAGTTCTTGCCCATATACTGTCCTGTTGACTGCCTGGATCATTTATGTTTAACTTATCCCCAAAAGTTTGGTTTTGTAAAATATTTTAGGTATAAACAAGGAATATTTTTAATTGGGGTATAACCCACTTCTGGAATCCATTTATGGATCCAAGGAATAGAAAATTCCATAAAGAAATACATCTGATCAATTTTCTCAATTTTTGAGACATGATCTTGTGAAAATAAATTTTTTATAAACTGAGAAACTTTTGCCCATTCTTTGTATAAAATATGAAAATTATGAGGCAAAATTTTTACTGTTGGGCCATGAATAGGCCACCAGTTTATAAACCAATTCATAAAGTTTTTAGTAAAAATTTTAGCATAGACTTTTAAAAACCATGTGTGCTTTAGTTTACTGTTATTATAATAAAAAATTTTGTGAAAGGCCTGGATATAATCCTAGTATGTAAAATTCATGTTTATGCCATTCACGAAAACCCGTACCTCATGCATTAGTGAGCATTCCCTCCAGTCTTAGGAGAAATAAAATCGTGCCTTAATTGTGATTGCGGAGAGAAGTTATAAACATTCTTATCAAAATTAGTGAAGTGCTGAAATTCTGCACTTCCTGTATTACTTAGGATGGATTCATAATAGGTCCGGTCCGAGTCTTATAAGCCTCGCCGGGGAAATATAATCCCTTTGTTAGATACCTTTGGAGTATATTCCAAGGTTCATTACTTCTATGAATATCATAGTTCTATAATATAAATATAATTTCTTTTTTCACCGTTTCATCTGGAACACTGACTGAGTCAGTCTCTTTGGCCAAAGAAGCATAGGTAATACCTTGCTCTTTTGTCTGAAAATATTCTTGGATTTGTTCATATAATGAACTATCTTTAGTAATATCCTTAAGATTTATTGAAGATGAAGCTGATGAAGAAGCTTCGCTAATCTTTGATTTAATCAAAGATTTTATTCCTAGTTGTATAACTAGAAAGGAAGAGTCGTATGACGACCTTGTTTGATGCGAAGAAGAGGATGATCTTCCTTTTCCACGATTTCGTCCTCCACGACCACGCACTTGTGACCGTGGCGGAGGATCATTACCTCTCATACTGCAAAGATAGAACAAAAAGATTAGTACAGATCCGAGAAATATCTCGAAACATCGAGTTCCCAATCAAAATTAGCAAGGGAAAGGTCAGAGAATGGTGACCCTTGAATAAAGAAATCCATAACAAGATCATCGATAAGTATATCTAAAATCTTTTCCTTTAAATCATTATCTACAGGTCTTACAAATTTCAGGAAATTGATAATGAGAGTTTTGTCTCCAAGAAAATACTGATAAGTGGACATTCTAATAAAGAAGAAATTAATTATTCAGAATTCTCTTGATAGCGAACAATAAGTAAGTGAATATATCAGTCCCTTTGGTTAATGGATTTTTACGAAGTCGAAAGGAGCCTAAAGGAGCTAATTGCGGCTATGCCATCTGGCAACCCTTAACTTCGAAAATATCATGTTTAAAATCTTTATCAACATATATTTAACTGAGTGTTGAGCATCATCAGTTCTAATAATAAATTTCTCGATTATATAGATCATCCTGGATGTGGACATTTTAAAAACCACATTTTGAACAATCACAAAGCAGTTCATGCGCAACAATCGCTATTGCACTGGATCAGGGGACCGATTGCTCGAATTGAAATCGGAACAAGATATTTATTAACTTTGTCATGGGGAATTAACTTGATTATGATCCCCCATAACCCAATTTTGGCAAGCCATCAGTTTTCAACTAATATATCAATTTGGATTTGACACCCCAAGAAGCTAGACAAGGCCCAAATAGTTCACCCATAGCTTGATGGATTTAACCAAATTAGTAAGATCATTATTCCAGGTAACATTTTACCTTTATTAGAGATGGAGAACAGCGGGAGCACTCTGATAGTGTTGTTGCTGATGCAGGACACTATTCGAGGTGTCCAGATACATAGGTAGTGGGTTCTGGCCGGGGAACCGGAACCCACCAGCTCTTGGGGGATCACCGGACGCTTAAGGAGCCCTAGGTTCACTTCACCTACCACTCTGTAATTGCAATCTTTTTATGCAGGGGACAATTTGCATAAATTTTTGTTGGGGGTCGGGGTTAAATTGAGGTTGGGGTAATTGAAAGTGAGTGCTAGGTGTGAAATCAGAGTAGTTCTAATTCACGATTCCTCTTTTGGGAGTTTTCTTGCCTTGTGTTGTGTTCTTTTTCCCTAGAGACTGATATTTTATGTTCGAACTGGCATGTCTATATCTTGTTTGTAAATAGCTATAACTGCTGAAGAATGATGCGCTTAAAACAAAAATAATATCTTGATGGTAATGAAAAATCGATGCCATGGCTAGGCAGAGTAATGATAAATGTGTGGCTACTACAAGCAATGACATAGAGAACAAACGGCAATGAAACCAAGTGTAAGGGACTCCATCTAGTGTTTGAAATCGCTTTGCGTAGAGTATTAGAGTAATGAGATCGTCAAGTGTTTGTTGTGAGTTTGACATTGTCCCACTATTTGTACTGATCAAGAAGAAACTTACCTGGTTAAGTTCCGGGCTAAAAGTAAGTTAGCTAAAGACAATTAGAAAGAAAATGAAGTCATAGGCCCTTGTTCAATATAGCACATTTTTAAGCCTAGATAAAAAAACGAATGAAATTGATCCATCTTTGATCCAAATGATTTGAGCTTAAATAGACCTTTTTTTAATCTCAATGCATATCTTTTCTGGAATTAAGGTGTTGCTTGGTCCCTCATGGACATGTGCACCTCAGCTTATGCCAAAGCATACGTTGAGCGTGTGCCTTAATGCAGTAAAACAACATTTTTGTGGCCCTGACCCCAACTTCGGGTATTGTGTACTTTGAAATCATGGCAAAACCTGAGTTCGAGGGTTGGCTAATTAGGAAGCAATGCTCTGGAATGGAAAGTGGAGGTTGAAAGAACAAACGAGTGGAGGAAAAGAACAAAGGTAAAGTGACTCAAGAACCAGTGTGAAAGAAGTGACTACGACGGCTAATGAAGAAAGCAATAAAATAAATTTGTGAAGTATGGGATAATGGCAGGCAATGACAGCCCGTTGTGACCTACGACGGTTCGTCACGAGGTTCGTTAGACACAGAGTTGTTTTACAGATTTCTATTATTAGAATCCTTCTTTTTAGGTTTGTGTGTTTTATTATAAATGTTTGAAAAACCTCATTTTTGGGGTTAGGACTTTTCATAGTCGACTTTGTAGGATACTTTTGATAGATTAAACTTTGTAGAATCTTTAGTTGTGTTCAAGTATTGAAGATTACATTTCAATAATTGTTACCCTTTTCTGGAAATGATTGTTGGTGCTTGGTGATTAATCAAGTAACTTCTGAGATTTTATTCTTTTCATCGAAGTAAGTGCCATGAATTATTATATTAAATATATGAATAGGTGTGATTCTGACCATGGAGGTAACTAATTAATAACTAGGGTTAGGTTATGAGAACCATTCGGCGTGAATTAATGGGTAAAACCATAACTAAATAGAAATTCTAGAATAGTATCTTGCCAGTATGATAATTTAATCGTTGAGAAGTCTTTTTAAAGGTAAAAGGATTGGTCGGCCGTTTAGACTCGCCTGAATGCTACTTACCGGACGAGAAGGAGGGTAGATAATAGGCAACAAATCATCAACATATGATTAGTAGGTTATTACTATCTAATAGGTAGTATTGATTGATACGAGGTAATAACTTAGTTAAATATCGAATACAATGATTAATATGATGTAAATATAAGGGTTAGTATAGCAACACACGTTAGCCGAGACCAAGGTGCGGAGTGAAATTTATAGATGCGGACCAAGGATTTAGAGAGAATAACTTACTCACTTTACATGCCACAGATTACTACGAAAGAATTATTACAGTTAGAATTAATCAAGTTAGGAACCTGTGGAGGCAAAACTTAACCCTAGATACTTTTATTAATTGATTAAGCTCCAAGATTTAAACCTGGTAGTTGTTCTTAAAATCTAGTTAAGTTATTTTATTAATTTTTGAAAATAAAAAAAAAAACCCCAGTTATGTTATTATTTCTAAGGAAATAGTTGAGAAAATAGTAATAATAGAATAAAGTAAAGTCTTGTGAAACTATTTTTCTCGTTGGGCATGACACGAACCCCATTAGTTGGGTTCTTTACTTGATATGACCGCTTTACTTCTTATTTAAGAAGTAAGTTTGAGCGTATCATTTTTCCCCGGACACGAATGCAAAATGACTTTATATGGGTGGTTGTGGATATCTTAACGAAATTCAATCTATGTATCCCCGTCAAGTCTACTTATTTTGTTGACGATTATGCAAGAATTTGCATAGATGAGATTGTGAGTCTTCATGGGATACCTTTGTCCATTATATCATATAAAGGTGCACAATTTACTTCTCATTTTTGTGGTATTTTCAAAAACAATTGGGTACCCAAGTGAATCTTAGCACCGCTTTTCATCCTCAAATAAATGGTTAAGAGGAGCGTACCATTCAAACTCTAGATAATATGTTAAGGTTTTGTGTAATAGACTTCAAAGGGAATTGGGACAATCACTTGCCATTGATTGAGTTCTCTTATATTAATAGCTATCATTCAAGTATTATCATGGCTCCATTGGAAGCACTCTATGGTAGGGGATGTAGGTCTTCCGGTTGGGTGGTTTGAGGTTGGTGAGTCTCCACTCCTTGGTCCCGAAGTAGTCTATGAAGATTTGGAGAAATTTCATGTGATAAGGAATTGATTGAAAACGACCTATAGTCAGCAAAATTCTTATGCCGACAATATAGAAAGAGACCTTGAATTTGAAGGGGTAATAAGGTGTACTTAAAGATTTCACCTATGAAATGGGTGATGAGATTTGGAAAGAAGGGGAAGCTAAGTTCCCAGTATGTGGGTCCCTATGAGATATTGTAATGAGTCGGAAAGCTTGCTTATTAGTTGAAGTTACCTAATGAATTAGTTCCGGTTCATTCGGTATTTCATGTCTCTATGCTTAATAAGTGTAGTGGTGACCCCGAGTCCATTCTCCCTATTTAACGATCAGATGTGGATGAGAACCTTTCCTATGAAGAGGTTTTGGCGGAAATCCTTGATCGTCAAGTTAAGATGTTGAGGAACAATAGCATGGTAACTCCTTGTTTTCCATGTTGATGTTGAGAAGGTACTTCCTCATTATGTGTTGTGAAAAATAGAGCTCTAATATGTTGTGACTTGGGATTTGAGTGAGATGTGTAATATAGGTCTAGTTGTGAATGGAGGTGTGGGAATTAAGAGTGTTTGTTTTTAAAGTTTTTGTGATAGTTAGAGTTGAGTTTTAAGAGAGTAAGTTTGATCAGTGAGTTTTTTTTATTTTTAAGTTGTAGTTTTTTTTCTATTATTTTTTCTAAGTTATTTTAAAGTTGAATTTGGAAATTAAAAGAGTTGCTAATCATGATAATTTTATTTTATTGTTGGTCTGTTGGACTTGCTAGTCATTGAGTCTATCCCTTCCTATACAAAAGATTTTAGTTTAGTTTCATTTGGGGAGGGAATGTCCTAAGGGCCGGAAAATAATATAACACTCCAAAAGTCCATGACATGGTCTAGAGTCTCACATGATAAACAATGACTTGAAACATTTTTTACGCCTAAAATAAGGAATTGAAATCAATTAGGATGTGTTAGAGTAAAAACGTCAAGACACGTCCATGACGTCCAGAGGCTAGTGAAATTAAGGTTAGTGTGCCTTGGAATGTTTCATGGGGTTTTGGCGTCAGAATTTAATCAAAATTGTTTAAAATGTGTTAAATGCATAGAAGAGTGTGTTTAGGGATGAAATTTCCGGGTACGACTCCCCAAGATGTACCCTAAGGGTCCATGGAGAGGACCCTTCCATTTGACTCAAAACTATCAAGTTCGACAGTGTTCATCCACGAGCCATCATTTGATCGACGCTCCGTTGATGGATCCGTTGGTTAAAACTTAGACGTTTCCCTAAAATGGCCAAAAACACAGTCTTTGAATCAAACAAAGGCTTGCATGTACGGTGTAACTATTTGTTCGACGCCCCATCAATGGTTAACTGTCTTTTGAGGGTCGAGTTTCTCTGCAAAGTTTTTAGTTATTGACTTAATTAGTTAGTTGGTTATTTTTTTAATGAAGGGTTAAGGGAGGGATAATTAATTTACTTGAGGGATAGTATAAAACTTGACCTCATTTAACTAACCTAACACCCCATATTTCCCAAACCCATTTCTCTCAACCTTTTCTCTACTTTCTCTCTTTATTCAAGACCCCATTGAAGACCAAGATTCAAGGTTTACTAGGCTTACAAGAATCAATATTTTATCCATCAATCTTCAAGGAATCCTAAGATATGGAATCTATTCACTATTGGGAACGTTTACCCAAGAGGCTCTTCAATCTTCAAGGAATCTTTATATGATGATATTCATGTTTATATGAACTTAAGTTGATAATATCCATGTTGACTTGACTTTATAATGATGTTGGTCTTGTGTTGAATACGGACTTGTCTTAAGTGAGGTTATGTCTATCGCCTTGTATATGCTCTAATTGTGCATAATGTCTTTTCAAAGTGACTTAGCATAGTTTTGAATAAATGTTGATTTTAGCACAATTTAAATGGTTTTACTTGCATATGTTTCCATACTTAGTACAAGTGGTTTTCCTAACCCATATTCTTTCCCTTTTCCCTAACAATATAGGTTCGGATCGTTGAAGTACTTTGAGGCAAAATCAAGAAGGCTTAGACTAGTTTCTCCAATTTGTTGGTATATCCTCAATGTTTAGGGATGTTACCATTTCTCTCTTCTAGAGATGTAGTTGTTATGTCGAAGACACTATTTAATTCCTTTATCATTTGAGACTAGTGATGTAAGTATTATAATGGTCAGCTGAATTTGTAATTGTATATGTCTAATATTGGTAACTCCTTTTAGATGGTTTAATGTGAGATGCATGTTAGGTAAGATCTATATATTATGGTATGGTTATGCTTGACTAAATGGAGAAGCCTATGTTGTAAGCTTCAATAGATGGGATTTATGCGTAAACTCCATGATATGATATGCGACAGTGTTCTATGTATAGCTCACTATGTAAAAGTTTAAATATTTCTGCATTTTTGACAATATGATATGTATGAAGAATAACTAAGAGCTTTGCCAAGGCCTCATCCGGAGGGACATGACGTAGATTACATGTAGGGGTGCTCACGGATCATAACATGTTCTCACTAATGATAGTATCTGAATAAACAAGGTTATGATCTAGGGTTGGTAAGCTTTGAGGAAAACTTAAGTGGGTTAGAGGTTTGACGAGGGTGTATGGGCCAGGCTCTTCATGTACTCTTACTTAGGTGGATCTTAGAGATAAGTAACATTAGGTAGAGAGTCTAAAGCTGAAAAGGGCTACTTGTTGAATATGGAAATTAAGTGTTATATGAATTGATGCTAGTTTAATGTATTTATATGCTGATTGTTGACTTGCTTTTATGCGTCTCTTAAACTCTTATGTGAAGGGTTTTTTTTTTCATCCAAAATGTCATTGAAAGCATGTTTGATACTAAGGGCCCTTATAGCATGATTTTGCATGTGATCCATCTTAGTATGCCGTAATTGTGTAGCCCATTTCTTTCCCTTTTTGATAATGTTGAAGTCGTAATTGGAGATATGATATACAATGAAGGTTGAGTAGCGCTTTCCTAAGTGGTTGAACAAGAATAAAATTGGTGAGTTCTCATGATTCCAGCGACAAGACCCACAACGTTTCCTTTTATGTCTTTTTCGTCTTCATTGAAGTTTTGTATGGCTTAGTCCAAATGTATGTACACTGAAGTATTAGGAGGCGAGTACTAGTGGTATTGAGAAATGAATATTGCGAAATGTCAGGTTGGTGTTTTAAAATTCTTGCGCTGTGATTAGTAGTAATGCAAAGTATTTTTTTCATGGTGAAGAATGATGAAGAAAGAGAAAGTTTTAAATTCTTATCTATTTTTAAGGATCGTATGCATATTGAATGATCCATGTGGCCTTGTATGCACTATCCCCACTACACAACTCTACACTTACAAATAATTCCTTTATCATTTGAGACTAGTGATGTAAGTATTATAATGGTCAGCTGAATTTGTAATGTATATGTCTAATATTGTACTCCTTTTAGATGGTTTAATGTGAGATGATGTTAGTAGACTATATCTTATGTATTGGTTATGTTGACTAAATGAGAAGCCTATGTAAGCTTCAATAAGAGAGGATTCTATGTAAACTCCATATATGATATGCGACAGTTCTATGTATAGCTCACTATGTAAAAGTTTTAAATATTTCTGCATTTTTGACATATGATATGCTATGACGAATACTAAGAGCTTTTCCAAGTCCTATCCGAGGACATGACGTCGATTACATGTAGGGGTGCTCACGGATCATAACATGTTCTCCTAATGATAGTATATTGAATAAAAAGGTTATTATCTAGGGTAGCTTTGAGGAAAACTTAAGTGGGTTTGAAGAGGGTTTATGGGCGGTCTCTTCATGTCTTACTTAGGTGGATCTTAGAGTAACCTTAGGTAGAGAGTCTAAATGATGAAAAGGGCTACTTGTTGAATATGGAATTAAGTGTTATATGATTGATGCTAGTTTAATGTATCTTATATGTGATTGTTGACTTGTATTATGTCTCTTAAACTCTTATGATGAAGGTTTTTTTTTTATCAAAATGTCATGAAAGCATGTTTTGATACTAAGTGTCCCTTATAGCATGATTTTTGCATGGTGTCCATTCTTAGTAGGTAATTGTGATAGCCCCTTTCTTTCCCTTTTTGACTAATGTGTAGTAATTGGAGATATGATATACAATGAAGGTTGAGTAGGTTTCTAAGTGGTTGAAGATTAAAATTGGTGAGTTCTCATAGATTCAAGGACAAGACCCACACGTTCCTTTTATGTCTTTTTAGTCTTTCATTAAGTTTTGTATGGGCTTAGTCCAAATGTTGTACACTAAAGTATTAGATAGTTTATGAGACATAAATATTGTAAATTTAGTTGTTTTAAAAAATTCTTTCGCTTTATTAGTAATGAAAGTATTTTTCATGTGTGAAGAAAGGTTTAAATTCTTATCTATTTTTAAGTATCGTATGCAATGAATGATCCATGTGGCTTGTATGAGACTTCTGAGAGATTGAATACCCTAGTTACAGATAGGGGGTACTATCGGATCATTATAGTTAGCTAGTCTATTTTAGTGGATAACTCGATCTAATAGGGTATAGAGTGCCAGTTATGCCCCCTATTTTGGGATATGACAAACTTTGTATCAGAACATATCGTATCCCGGGAGTTCGACAAGTTGTGTCTAGTAGAGTCTTGTTTATACGTGTATTGGGCACCACACAATAATCAATATGCTACATGAAATTTTTGAATGGTTACATTTCATTAAATTGAGAAGTCGTGCTATATTGCAATGGTATAAGAACATTTGAAACCGAAATCATGTCTTATGTTTCTTATCTAAGAGGCTACACTTACTCCGCATGTATCCAAGGGAAAGTACAGTTGTTTCCCATTGGGTCAAAGGGATATATTTCCCTCAGAGGCACGGAGTGAATCTCCAATACCCCCAGTACCATCCTCATTGCAACCAATTGAAGCCTGAGAGATGCATTACCTCCAGCCTCCCAGCCTCACCAATTCCATTTGTACCAAAGGAATCTTAGGACACATGACCTTTTGTGCCTATTTCTCCTCTACCATAGATTAGGGAGAAGGGAATAAGGGAGGTAGTTCAGCTACTAAATGGGATAGTTTCTACTCATGAGCGACAACAAGAGTCAGGAGTAGATACTCGAAGAGACACGTCCAAAAATTTGAAGCTATGAGAGTTTCTTCATTTGTCCCATCTGTTACTTACGGGATCTAGTCCTATTTAGGACCCTAAGACTATACACCATATAGAGAGAGAGAGAATATTGAGAGTGATACATGCCTCCATCACAAGTTTTATGGAGTTGACTTTTGTCGGCTACATGGTGTAGTCATCATTTGGTATGAGGCCAGGAAAATATGCATAGGCAAGATATGCACCAGATATTGTCCGTAACATGAGAGCCAAATTTTATCATTATGTTAATGGTTTGGCATATTATCTGATCATAGATTGGAGTGTAGCATCACTACCGAATGATGTAGATATTTTTCACATACAGGCTTTTGCTCAGACTAGAGAGGAACTTTAGCAATGGATACTCAAAGGGATAGGGAGCTAAAAAAGAGGGCCCATACTATTGGGTCTTTTAGGGAGCCATATGGTTATTTGAGTGTACACAAAGTTAAAATGAATGCTATTATGGGAATACATGACATTTTATAAGTCGCTGCCCGAGGTTGAGCAGAGGTGATCAAGTGCAACCTTCCACGACATCATCTTCACCCTCAGTCCATGCCCTACGAATAGGAATAGAGTTTTCTCAAGGTCGTGGTAGAGGGATATGTGGAGGAGATACAGGTTCGAGCAGTGGCCAAAATTGCTTTATGCACTGACATGTTGATAGGATTTAGAGACATCCATTGATGTTATCGCATGTATATTTGACGATATCTTCCCAAGTTTATTACGCATTGATAGATCCTGGCTTCACATTTTCATATGTTACTCCATTTATTGGTAGTAACATTGACATGAAATCTGATTTGTTGCCACAACCAATTGAGGTGTCTACATTGGTTGCCGACTCTATTTTAGATGGTCGTGTCTATTGAGTTTGTACTGTGTTAATTAATGATCATCTAATCCCCGCTAATATAGTTGAGTTGATTATGATAGATTCTGATGTTATCATAGGTATGGATTGGTTGGCAGCTTGCTATGCTAATATTTGTTGTCGTGCAAAGATAGTCAGGTTTTACTTTCTATGTGAGCTAGTCCTTAAGTGGAAGGGTAATGTAGCCACACCTAAGGGTAAGTTTATTTCATACCTTAGGTCTCAAAATTTGATTGCTAAAGGTTGTATATTTCACATGGTTCATGTACATGATACTAATACGGAGCCCATGACTCTTTAGTTAATTCCTATCGTGAATAAATTTACAATGATATTCCCTAATGACCTTCTAGGAATTCCCCGAGAAAGAAAAATTGTTTCAACATTTTCTCCCTTCAATCATCTGTATAGTTCCTCATATATAAGGCCTCTGTTACTCTAAAAAATTTAAAGATAACATTGAACCCCTCTCTGATAAAGGGCCAAGTACTACTCTATGGGGTGTTGCACTGCTCTTTGTTCAAAAGAAAGATGGCTCATTATAACTTTCTATTGATTATAGACAACTAAATTAAGTCACTATTAAGAATAAATATCCTCTTCTACAGATTAATGACCTATTTGACAAGCTACAAGGTGCCAAATTTTTTTCGGAGATTAACTTATAGTCTGGTTACCATCAGTTTGCGAGTCAGGAACGTTGATATCCAAAATAACATTTAGGATAAGTATGGCCATTTTGAATTCCTTATAATGTCTTTCAAACATAAAAATTCACCAACAGCCTTTATGGATCTTATGAATCGTGTCTTTAAACCATTCTGGATGACATGTAGACAATTTGCGATTTGTATTGTAGACTCTCCAAGATTACACGTTATATGCTAAATTGTCTACATGTGATTTCTGTCTTACTTTAGTATATTTTCTTGGTCATATTATTACAAGTGAGGGTATTAAGATTGATAGATAAAATATTGAAGCAATGATGGCTTGGCTGAGGCCCTTGAATCCAATGGAGGTTTGTAGCTTTTTAGGCTTGGATGGGTATTACCGAAGGTTTGTGGAGGGATTTTGTTCTATATATGCACCACTAAAAATATCGACACATAAGACAACTAATTTTCAGTGGACGAGGCATATTATAGATCTTTTAGGAACTAAAAAAATGTTTACCACCACAGCTATCCTAACTCTTCCACCTGGTAATGAGGGCTACGTTTTTTATTGCAATTCCTCAAGAATTGGCCTAGGTTGTGTTCATATGCAGCATGGTAAGGTTATTGCATAAGCCTCTAGACAATTGATAAATCATGAGCAAAATTATCCTACATATGATCTTAAGTTGGTTTCACTTGTCTTTGCCCTAAAAAATTTGTGGCATTATCTATACGGGGTTCATATAGATATTTGCACTATCACCATAGACTTTAGTATCTACTAAAGCAAAGAGAGTTGAACCTATGAAAAACTAGATGGCAAGAATAATTAAAGGACTACAATGTTGACATTTTATATCATCCCAGCAAGGCTAATGTTGTTGTTGATGCTCTCAGTCGGAAGTCCATGGGTAGTCTAAATTATGTTGAAACTTATAAGGTCAGAATTATAAAAGACCTACACCAGATAGATAATTTGAAAGTACGCTTCGCAAGATGAGAAGGTGTTGTCGTTCACAATATGGCAGAATTTTCCTTTGTGATTGAACTATAAAGGTGGCAACATAAAGATCCTGAGCTTAAGAAATTGAGGGAGAGGATTCCACAACAACAGCATCCTTTATTTGAGCTAACTGGAGATGGAGTCATTAGATGCAGGGTCGGTTATGTGTAATGGCAGTAAGAGAGCTCCGCATAAAGATACTTTTAGAGGCCCATTATTCTATATATGTAGCTCTCCCTAGAAAGACGAATATGTATCAGGACCTTTGACAAATCTATTGGTGGAATGGCGTAAAAGATATTGCAGATATGATAGTTAAATTACTCAACTGTCAACAAATAAAAGTAGAGCATCAGAGGCCTTTAAGCCAAACCCAGTATATTTAGCTTCTTTTTATGAAAATGGGATATGATAAATATGTACTTCATCACCAAATTTCCTTGCACTCCACGAATGTATGATTCCATTAGGGTAATTATCGATAGGCTGACAAAATGTGTTCATTTCTTGACAGTTAGGATTACATATTTAATTGAAGATTATTCCAGGCTTTACATTTAGGAGATTGTTCTCCTTCATGGAGTTCCATTATTTACTATTTCAGATCGAAGATCTAAAATGAAAACATATTTTCGGAGATCATTTCAGAAGGGTCTAGGAACGACGTATAGCACCATTTTGCATCCACAAACTAATGTCAGGCAGAATGTACTATTCAGACGGTTGAGGATATGCTACTTTTTTCTAGATTTTAAAAGAATTTGGGATCAATATCTTCTTCTAATCAAGATCTCTTATAATAAAAACTTTCAAGCTAGTATTGGGATTTCCCTTTACAAAGCACTATACGGTCGAGAGTGTAGGTACCTGGTAGGTTGTTTGAGCTAAAGGAAGCAGATTTAGTAGGTCCCAATTAGTCCAACAAGATATTGAAATGGTTAAACTTATTATAGATCAGCCTGATACAACACAATGTCGGCAGAAGTCTTATGCAGATGTTCGCCGATGAAACATAGAGTTTGATGAAGAAGATTGGGTTTTCCTAAAAGTATCGCCTATGAAGGGAATCATGTGATTTTAAAAGAAAGGGAATCTCCGTCCTAGGTACTTTAGACCATATAAGATTATCCGAAAGATCGATATGGTGGAATATGACCTTGATTTTCCTACAGAACTGGAAATAGTCAATCTAGTATTTCATGTTTCTATTTTGTGAAAGTGCATTGGAGACCTTTCACGTATTATTCCCATTGAAAATATTCGTATCGAAGAAGATTTATCTTATGTAGAGGGTACCAATAGCTATTTTAGATCGGCAAGTAACAAAGCATCGAACTAAAGATGTAGCTTTAGTTTAAGTGTTATAGAGAAAAAACAACGTCAAGGAAATGACTTGGGAAACCAAAGATGAAATGATCAAGGAGTACCCCCAATTGGTTACGACTTAAGGTGAGTCCCATTTCAATAATTAGAAAATATTTCTTTACAACAACTTAATTAGATTTTAAGTAGATTGAAGGTGCAATTTATATGTCTTCTTACGAGATAGCTATGCAAATCTTAGTAGTTAAATACTTTAGAATTTGATTTTACGTTTGCGAATATAACAAATATAGACTCGCCAATACAATCCTACGGAAAAAAAACACAACCAAGGAATTATGTAGATCAATTTGCGGGCGAACGTTCATAAGAGGGGAGAATGTAAGATCCCATACTTTTTCTATGTTCCTGCATTATATATGTGGCATAGTATAACATAGTAATATGACGTTTATATAACTTTGTAGCTTATATTGAAGATTAACATTGCAAATGAGTGGCAATATCAAGGAACTAAACTATAGTTTTAATTCAAAAGGGTACCCTCAAACAAAGTTCATGATTAATGAAATGGCTCAGGTAGAACTTCGCCCGTTTTAAAGGTTTAAAATTCCTCACACCTTGTGCATAAGCCTATAAGTGTATAACATGATTAGAATAGATTGCTATGAGTAATTATAATAGCACAAGGGTCGTATTTTAAGATTTGAAGTCAAGAAAATCAGCAAAACTAAGGTCGGAAATAGTTATCAAAGTTTCTCTAATAATATTTTCTTAACTTTGGGTCAAATGTATTGGATGCATCTCCCAACATATAAAGAGTTACAAGGTCCATGACCTACCAAATAGAAGGCCTACGCGTCTAGTTTGCAATGCACAGAACCACGTATACAACCAACATTAGAGTAAACAGTTATGAGGGTTTTACTATGCACTGTCTGGGCAGAATCTAGGTCACGATGTAGGTCGGGTCAAAATGTGGTTTGTCAACTTACTCAACGTTATAAGCCACGAAAACATTTATTTTAAATCCCTAACCATATATAAAGCTTAAGAGATCGTTCTAATGGATTTATTGCATGATGAAGTTTATTTTTATGATTTCTACCATTAAAGGTTGCCCAGTGCCTAGAAACGTGATCTCTACATGTGGTAATCATTTTTCCCTTCTATTGGCTGTATTTGGACCTAGTCTTTGAAGATATAAATTTGTAGTTAATTTTTTTTTCATCAAGTTTTACACTTTCTTAACTAAGGTAATCATTTAAGGATTCTTTTATGATTGTTTTAACGGAGTTCTATAGATGTTTCATCAAGTTGGTGCCATAAGAAAAATCTACAAATTTAAAATCAATTATGAACTGTTTATAGGGGCGTTCCAGATGTGCATATATAGTTTTTCAAAGCTTAGGACATAAGGAATAACTTTCATTAAGAAACTACGTCCATTTGAGAGTTCTGGAATCCCTCCTTTTAGCACCACTCCTGGGAAATTCCAATAACGCCGAATGTGATATTTTGTTATTCTCTTGCTAGAAAGACCTTCAGTTGATGTCATTGGGATCGTAACTGAATTATTTTAATGATTATTTTATTTTGGTATTCTAGTCATTCGGATAAAGAGAGTATTCAACATTTACATGTCATTTTATCGATTTCATTGATTATATGCCCACATGTATGAATTCTTACTTCTTTGGGTGATGTGACTTATAATATCACGGGAGACCCTTAGTGTTTGTAACCAGCCCTCTTTCCCCACTAAAGTTACTATGAAAAATCTTTAAAATAACTGACGTTCTTCAAAACTCTCAAATATAACTTAATGACTTAAACTATTTGAACACTTGATTTTTGAAAAACTTCTTTTATAATTTATGTAGGGATCAACTATTAGGAAATAAGTAAATCCCCTAAACTTGTTTTAAATATCTTCTAGGTTAGGTTATGTTACTCAAATTTGAGTCAAATTATAAAGCTTATTTGGAAGAACATATGAGGTTCCATGAGATGGTTACGTGTCATACAAAAATGAATACAAGGCTCCATGAGATGGTTACATGTCATACGAAAATGAATACAGGGTTATGAGAACAAAGAGTACAAACTAGAAAAGATTGGCAACATGACAATGGTAACATGTAAGTGTCATAAATACATGACATGACATGATATGCATTATGTCCCAAAGCTATAAAGGAGAGATATAGGCCCTATTGCCTATATTTATACATATGAGACACTAATTTCCATAGTTTGTTGTATATGATGTCGATTACCTACCTGGAAGAACCGCCGTAGCTACCATTTGGCTGGGTATGTTGTGAATTTGCTTCTACATATATGTATTCACGACATACGATTATATGAGCATATCATGCCTATTTGATGGTATGGGCCAAATGTATACCATGGAGATTATTTGAGTTTCAGTTTTAGATAGTATTTCTATACCCTTTTACTGATTATATTTATGATTATACTTTCTGCTTTATATACAAGTACATTTTTATTCATACCTGCGTCCCATTGCCTAAGGATGCCACTTTTTGTTTCATTAGAGAAGGCACACACAGGGATTCTGATCGACCCACGCGCTAGGATTAAGGTTCAACTGTAAGTTGATAACCTCCATCTTTTTTTGGGGCTATTAGAGGATATTTACTTTTGGTGTACAGTTTGGTCATAGTTGGAGCCTTGTCCCGACAATTCTTATGTTACTCATAGAGGCTATTATGGACTCAATATTTTGAGTTTTCTTTATATGTTTCAATATCTAGTCCATAGACTTGGCATGTATATATATGTGTGCGTAAGTAGGTATATTTTCACTCGTGGCCTCGTCGGCTAGATAGTACATCTTTAAATTTTTGTCTTGTGTACCATTGTTTGATGGTTTATTCTCATTCAAATCATCACCTTCAGGTTCCAAGCTTCTTAGAGGTTTTGTTGCCTAATCTTTTTGTCTCACAATTTGGTTAGCAGTATAGTTTAATTGGTAACTCTATCTAATAGGGTATTTTGGTGTGTGACATACCCCCAAGATGTAACATGTAGCACAAGACCCCAGGAGGCCTCTGAAAGCAACTTAGTTTCATAAAAATTAAAATTTCTTAAGAATTAATAGAAATGGGGTAAGAATTAGAACATTTTTAATAGTATAAAAATTTCATAAAATAAAGAAGAGTCTCATACAACCTGCCTTAAGAACAATCTAATACAAAAGATTCTTTGGACACAACCCATACAAACGATGTTCAAAACAAAAATGGAAGAACATAACAAAATTTGTTGCCAAATACTCAAATGCTATGAGGACTCACCAATATTCAACTTTGGCTCTACTATAGATTCTAGCCACGCGGATGAGATTCTAAAAAACCGGACCCTATATTTGTATAAGAAATATTGGAAAGAGTGTGCGTAAGTACAAGAATGTATTAAGTATGATATCTTGCATAAAGTTCAACGAAAACATAAGAGTTAGACAACATAAGTCATCAGCATAGTCAATGCACATAATAGATCATATCAACAAAGAACGAATAGTTCTTAAAGTAACCTCAAAGCATACTTAGCCAATACATGGTTAATCATCCTCTAGTCTAACTCATTATGGATGGTAAATCAAGAAACAGTCCAATATCATCACCTATCATAACTTTTTTAGCTTATCTTTTATAGACATGGGAATCAACTCTTGCCTTCCTATAAAGGCTAATGGGTAGTCGCCTCTTGCTTTGCATAAAGGATCATGGGTACTCGCCTCCATGTCTAATATATGGTATAATGGGTACTCACCTACATGCGTAATATCATATGAAACATTTACTTGCCTACACATCATAATATATGATCATGGTTACTCGCATCTATGCCCTTTAATTCTTCTTCTATGATCTTAATCAAAGACACTAGCCTACAGTTTGAGTGTCTACGAATTGAAGTGAGTATAATAATCCAACCAAGGTTGGGTTCGTGTCCCAAGGGAGACGTAGTGAACATGATAGCTAAACTAAAATTTCTGTTCTAGTTAGTAATAGATTGCAAAATTATCAAATAAAAATAGAGTAAATTCAATTTGTGACACCAAAGTGTCAAATATCAAAAGGATTTGTCACGAGTTTGGTAAAAATAGTAAAAACAAAGGAGAATCAAGTATGGGAGACATTCTTGGGGTGTTACCGTAATATATTTTGATGTAAAACATTTGGCACATGCTTTTGATAGGAAATTTGCAAAATAATGACGACTAGGCTAAGATTTAGGTGAAAGTAAATTCCCTCTCGGGCTACTTATCCCATATCGAATAGGTTTCTCTCACACACTCACTCGTCTAATGAATACCAGCCTACGCATTACTCACACCCGCTCTTTCAATGATGAGTGCTAGGACATGCTACTAGGGTTAACCTTCTCGGGTTGAACCTCATGTCGCCCCACTACTTAGGCCATTAGTCTAGCGGTCTTGGTTTTGCGACCTGTCACTCAAGCAAACCAAAAATACATGGGTGGTTTTGTATTTGAAACTACAAACCCATTAAATTGAATCACAAACACTAGGTGAAATCACCATTAAAATACATCTAACCTATCAGCAAGCAAGAACCAACAATTATATCAACACATATTTGCTTATTACACCCCAAGAGTCAGGGCTTTCAGCCACACATCAAGCAATAACCAAATAACCTAAAATCATAAAAAAAAAAATGGACATAAGAAATTAAACCTTAATGTTAGCAAAAGAAGAATGGAGAAGAGCCACTTCCAATTTGAGGTAGAAAATCTCCTTTCTTCAAGTCTCCCACAAAAACCCTCTCCAAACTTGAGAGAAAAATACCAAAAACTAAAGTTCTAAAAGTGAAAAAAAATAATGTTTGGACTCCTAAAATTATCACCTACAACTAGTATTCATAGATTTCATATTAAAGTGCAGCAAATCCATTCTGCAAAGTTAGTTGTGAATTGCCAAGTGATTCAGCGGTTCTCCCTTCTTCTAGATCATCGTCATTTTTGCTTTACCTTCAGAGTATATGCATTCTGGATCAATGGGCAAAATAATTCTTATTTGCGAAACTACTCGGCGAAGTGCCAACTGGTCCTTTTCATCATCGTTTTGATCCACTTTTTTCAGGGCTTTGCTTACTGGAATAAAGGGAAAAATGCATCCTTTCAATTTTCATTTTTGCTCCTAAGTGCCCATGCTTACACTAAAACTTTAAATATTTGAAACTTAAGAGATTTCATCAGATATTGAGATAGAATGAGCATTTTAGGACACTGTTTTCATCAAATAAGACCCGAAATGAGTCCTATCTAAGGACTCATCAACAACCCCAACTTAAACTTTTGCTTGTCCTCAAGTAAAACTCAAGGTTCAGTAGTTCAAATAGGATGCCTCAAATAGTGCTACACAAGACATAATCATGAACATACAAAACAAGATTCAAATTAGTCATGCAAAGGTCAATTATATACGCAAATATTCAAGTTGCGACACACCATTACAAACATTCTTGTGCTCGCAATACTTGCTACAGATGCAAGTTCAAGCTCATCAAAAGTATCTACATGACCTCACAGAAAGAATGATTCCATATTCACACACAGGAATTAATCAATTCAAGATCAGGAATCAGAGGCAACACTCACACTTACAAAGAGGAACACAATGCATATTTTCACCCACAGGTTTGCCCTTATTTTCCAATCAATCTGCAGTTCGCCTCACTCAAGATCAAAAAGGTCTTTTTAAGGCTTTTAATGGGGCTGAGCAAGGGGATGGTCATTTAATGTCAATGACTTTTTATCATGAGATTTGGTATTACAAGACATTTCCTTCTCTTTCTTTAATAAATTCTTTTTCAAGAGATTTTAAGTCATTTTTTTATTCACCTTCATGAATTGTGTGGAAACCCATTTTCTTTTGTGCTATTATTCCACAAATTTTATTTTATTTTTTTCATTCTTTCTTTCTTTTTCTTTCCTTTCTTCTCTTTTTTTTATATGGAGGATTTCCATTTTTCTACACCAACATAGGTTAATCAAGGTTCTTCCAAAGACTGGTAAGGCTCAAAGAGTGTTCAAAAGAGTAAAAGAGGTATATGTAAAATTTGTCTCACACTCTGTAATATTGCCTAAGAACATCGCAAGAGGACCCTTTTCTAAATCAATCAGACTAACCGGGCACATTTTAGGTTTATTCATGCAAGGTTCAAAGTAAACTCATCACAAAAGGCATTGACACTTAAGACAAACAAGACTACAGACTTCCACTAGTGTGCAATGGTCATTAAAAAAAAATTAATTCGATAAATGGCTAATCACAACGAGATGCAAAGAGTTTACACATTGTCTATGTAACTTAATTTATCCTTGTTGCAGTTGTACATTCATATTTGCTCGATTGAGAGCACTATTCAAGCCATCAGTATTGATCAAAATCGAGAGTGGAATTTTAACGAGAACAATCACTTTCAACACAAGAGGTGCCAAAAAATTTTGAAAATTTTGAAAGGGTCAAAACTATTTTTCAATTAAACCAAAATAAAAGTCATAAGATAAATGAATCGCAAAGCAGTTTTTAAAAAATAAATAAAAAAGGCGATCCAAATATGTATATAATAAAACACAAATATTCACATCAATCAAAACAAGGTGGGTCTCACCCCAGCACAAAGAAAAGTGTTGTCCTCAAATGCAAGTAATAGTATCAAAAAGTAAAATCAAAGTAAGATAAAGAGAGGTGAAAAAAAGATATTTTGTATGTAGTCTCTCTATCTGGAGGAGTGTCAACACTCTGAGCAGCGGCTTGTGCTTGAGCATCAGTTGCAGTATCCTCAATAATAGCAGTGTGACCTGTGGGGGATAATATGGGAGTCTCAACAGGGGATATGTGGGTTGGCGACTGCACAACAGCCCCCACTAGGTTTGGCAAATTGCTAAAGATGTGTTCTTCCTCTTTCCTTTCCTTTGCTATTACTAACTCCTCACCAGTCTCTGCATCTGCATCTGAAGCTACTGCATCTCCTATATGTACATCTCCAGTGGTAGTTGGAGGAATCTTTGAGGTTGCATGGGTATCTCAATCATCGGCCATTCTCATCAGATCATTGAAGTGAACAGACTTCAGATAATCCACGTCCTAGCGCAGGCCTGTGATATCGTATTTCATAGTTGGTATCTCAAATGGCCTCCCCTATTTGCCCTCACAAGCTCAATTCTCAAGGGCATAACATCGATAGAGGTGTGGAGTAGGACTAGTGCAGCTATAACACTCTCTATCATCCCTAGGACTGATCTTTCTAGTCTAGTCTCCCTTGCCACAGCCAATTGGGACAAACATCCCATCTTCAAGATCATACACAGAGTGAACCTGATTGGCTGACCAGAAGAAGAAGCACCTGGATTCTGTGAAGAGTAGAAAGGATCTGATGTACCCGTGGTCCTAGTGGCCGGTGTGGGGGTTAATGCATCCATAAATAGCATGCCGATATCAATCTCTCAAGTGGTATCAACAAGAGCTGCTCCCCTCATGTCAGCTTTTCTTGGTTGCACTTGGCTTGAAATTGCCACATATTAGTAGAAGCTTAAGGAATGACCTTAAGATATCTTGTTGGATCCTGAGTCACTCCAGCACGTCTACATTGCTTAGTAAACGAAACAAGAAATGGCAGGGAAGACTGCTTCTATTTGGACCTCATGGCCATCTCTCATGAGATCAGCAGGCCCAGATCAATGCTCCGCTGCTACATGATGCAATCCGAGAAGGCTACTTTGGAAAGTCGCAGAATACACTCATTTTGTGAGGGCATGATAGTGTTGGCTGAGTGAACTGAACAACTCTACCAGTCCACGTCAAAACCCATCTCTCATGTAGTCCAACCCACCCGATCCATCTGTTAGTGTTCTTTGAAATCATGGGCCCCAAGCACACCTTAAGTTCATCTAATAATGTAGCAGGGGGAAATCCCTCATAAGGACGTATCACGTGCAGTGTTCCTCCCATCACAGCATTTATGTGCTAACTATAGCAATCCACATATTTTCCTCTAGCTGTAACAGACCTCAATGATATGAAATCACTAGACTGCTTTTTGTTATTAGGAACCAGTTCTCAATAGGCTTCATAGAATTCCCATACCCAAGTAGGGATGTATGGGCCTCGTGACCTGCTCAAACTCATGGAAGCGAAGGGTAGCCAAATCATTAGGATATCTATCCAATCCTTCAGTAGATTAGAGATTCTCCTCTATAATGGTACAGAGGCCATCACGCTTCAACATGTTAAACAGTCGTGGCTGGGGAGAAATAGGAGGTATGAGAACCCGTGGATGTGGTTGTGCTGGCTTTGAGGCTGACTTAGGAATAATTGTGGCTGATGTGTCTCAGGTAGAAGTTGCAGCATCCGTTGATTTCTTATTAGTTGAGGTTTAGGGCATGTTCCTGAGCCTGCGTTGTCTGTGTATCAGGGGTTGATCATCTTCTAGATCACCCCACTCAATATTTACCACAGCGGCTACTCTTTTCTTTGCCACTCTTTTTAACTTTCTTCCTCCGCACAGTTGGAGTTCTTCTTCTCCCCTCTCAGATGATTTGAACCCCCTTCATTAATACAAATACCTGGAATTCCTTATTTTGGGGTTTTGTATTAAGGTTGGTGTGTACCACATCTACAAAAGTTTGTGATTATTCAAAATAACAACAAAATGCAAACACATGAATTTGTTGTAGACAGGCTCGCTATTTCATTGGGTGATTCGCCAAATCCCTTTGGTGAACTAAGTTGAGATAACCTAGTGGAGTAGCTTAGAATCAGGGAAAAGTTGTGATGGATAAGTCTACTTGGAAAGTTGGCAATTACTTTCAGCGATGACAAAGTTGTTCGCCGAAAGATACAATGAAAAAGGGAAAAGGGGGAATGCAAAAGAGTGATCGAAAAATCGTATCAGCAAGTCGCCGAATTTTTCGGTGACCAAGAATGTGTCCAAGTAAAGTTACAAAACTTACATTATGAAAGACATGTTCTTGGTGTGTTTTATAACTATTACGTGAACCACTGAATCAATCGGCCAACTCAACCCACATCGTCGAAAGACAATATGTGCCCACTTTTTGACCCAACTCTCAAACACGTCATTACGAACTTCAAAAACAAAATAGAATCATGCAAAAATATTCACCTAAGACCCATACTTCCCATCACCCCGAAATACTCAGACATCTTCCGATTTTGCAACATTTTACCATTTAATTATGATTACCCTCAAGAAAGTTGTCACCCATTCATTCATATAGCAATTTTTTTATTTAGCGCAAATATTGGGTTACTTAGACTTCACCAAAACAATATGACAACCATTAAGAAATACCGATTGAAATTTCAATCAATACAAAACATAATAAACACCAAAATATTTTAATATTTAAGCATATAAGGCAAATATTTTGAATTAAAAATAGCATGTTGATAACCTTTTTCAATCATAGAGGACCAGCACACTTCATCCTGATACTATACTTCCAAATGAGTGCAAAAATGTCAAAAATAAACTCAGGGTCTTATAGAATAATCTTTGATATTGATCAAATATATTTTTGTAAAGATAGGCAGCAAAGAAATCCAACCCCAAGCACTATTCACGAACTAAATACTAATTAACGACAACAATCTAAGAAAATAATACATGTGTTGTGATTTTGAAGAGTTTAAAACAAAGAAAAATGAGAGATCCAAAATTTTAACCTTTGGACCTTATATAACCGTTCAGTTCTCGTCCATTTGTCGAAGTTAGTCACTTTCGCCAAACAACTCAGCGATACGCCGAACGGTTTTTTATCCCACCCTTTCTTCAAAATCTTTAATTTTTGGGGGGCGAGATCGGTGGTCTACATCAAGATTGCCTAACAGATTGACGATGCGCCTATCTATTTTTTGAGTTCATCGAGTTTTACAGGATCGACAATACTCTTGGCATTGAGCCAAATGGAAGAATTCAGTTGGGCTCACCGACCTATTTGGTGTCTCACGAAATGGACCTTCTGCTTGATAACTTGAGATTTCCCATATTTTCCTCATTTTTACCTGGAACAATAACACCCCATTATTCATAAAAGTAAATCCTACAGTTTATGACCTTGGGTTGCCTCCCAAGAAGTGCCTTATTGTACGGCATGGCTCGACGTAGGTCCTACCTCACTCTCTAATATTGGATCTATACCTAGTGTCACTAGGTAAATCCAATATATTGTTAGGGTGGAGCTGAGGCATGGCAAACATCAGGAATGATCTGATGTGTTGCATGGATCTAGAGTGATATCCAATCAATTGGTTCAACGCTTCAAAATTTTCTCTCATTTCATCCAAAACTCTATCTTGATCGGTGATCTTTTGGAGATTGATTTGAAGTATGTCCTCAACATAACTTTTCTCATATTCTCTAGGCTTCTTCCATGCGTGGGGAGGTATGTTCATCCCTTGACGTTTGAACTAGTTTTCCACCTCAGATATTTTGGTGGTAAAATCATGCGGTTGAGAAACCAATGAAGCTAATATGACGTTATCCTCCACTTCATAATCTGTCTCAACTGGATTGCCACCCACTCCCTCTGTCATGCCAAAGGACCTGCATATACAAACACAAAGCAAAGAAAAACAAAAATAATAGTTAAATTAGTAAACTACACTAAAATAAACAAAAACTCTAGTGAACTACATCTTTCACATAACACCAATCCCCAGTAGCAGTGCCATTTATATGTTTCTTCTATTATCGTGATCAACGACACTTGTCTACAGTCAGAGTGTCTACGAATCAAAGCGAGTACAGTAATCCAACTAAAGGTTGGGGTCGGTCCCCAAGTGAGTGGTAGTAAAAATGGTAGATAAACTAGAATTTCCATTCTAGTTAGTAATTAGTTTGAGAAATTATCGAATAAAAATAGAGTAAATTCAATTTATTACACAAAAGTGTCAAATATAAAGAGTTTGTCATGAGTTTGTTAAAAATTGTAAAAAAAAAAAAGGGGGGGGGGGGATCAAGTATGGGTAGATGTTCTTTGGGATTGACCGCAATATATGCTGATGTAAATCATTAGGTAGATGCTTCCGATAAAAAATTGAAAGATAATTATTACTAGGACAATATTTAGGTGAAAGTAAATTCCCTCTCGAGTAACTTACCCTATATCAAATGGGTTGCTCTCAGAAATCCACTCATCTAATAAAGACCTGCCTATGCCTTACTCACACCCGCTCTTTCGATGATGAGTGCTATAATATGGTAATAGGGTTCACCTTCTCGGGCTGAACCTCATGTAACCCCTATTCTTTAGGCCATCAATCTAGCGGTCTTGGTTTCACGACCTCTCTCTCGAGCAAGCTAAAAACACATGCGTGATTTTTTATATGCAACTTCAAATCCAGTAAATTAAACCACAACTACTAGGTGAAATCACCACTAAAATTCATCTAACCTATTAGCAAGCAAGACCCAACAATAATATCAACACACATTATCTAAATCACACCCCCAAGAATGGGGGTTTTTAGCCACACATCAAGCAATAACCAAATACACCTAAAATGATAAAGAAATCAAATGGACATAAGAAATTAAACCTTAAAATGAGCAAAGGAAGAATAATGGAAAAGACCAACTTCCAATTTGAGGAAGAAGAGATCATTTTTTCAAGTCTCCCACAAAAACCCTCTCTAAACTTGAGAGAAAAATACAAAAAACTAAAGTTCTAAACGTTAAAAATCATTATAATGTTTAGACTTTATAATTAATCACCTACAGCTAGTATTAATAGCTTTCAGATTAAGTGTCGTAAATCGCTGAGTGATTTGTCAATTTCCCTTCTTCTTGATCATCACCGTTTTTGCTTTGCCTTCAGCGCCTATGAGTTTTGGATCATTGGGCAGAATAATTTTTCTTAGAAAAACTACTCGGTGCTTCTTTTCATCGTCATTTTGATCCACATCCTTCAGGGCTTTGCTTGCTGAAACAACGGGCGATATGCATCCTTTCGGCTGATCGCCAAGTATACTTGGCGATGCTCAGGTTTCAACTGCAACTCTTTTGATCCTTTTTGTTCCCAATTTTCGCACAAGTGTCCATGCTTACACTAAAATATCAAATACCTAAAATTTAAGAGTTTTCAACAGATATTAAGATAGAACGAGCATTTGAGGATACTATTTTTATTAAAATAAGTCCTGAAATGAGTTTAATTTAAGGAATCATCATCCTTCAATAAGGGATCATGGTAATGGCCTCCATGTCCAACATCATAACATGAACGTGGGTAGACGCCTTTTGTTCAACTTTAAGAAATAATGGTGGTTGCCTCTTATGCTATTGTAAGGAATATGGGTAGTCTCCTCATATTCTTATCATTTAGAGGTCAAGAACAATATCATCTACCTCAGCATTTTCTTAGTCTTTTAGGTTAGATATATTTTAGGTGAGAAATACTTTCAACCTAGAATCACTAAATATGAGAAAGCCTTTCACCTTCATACTTAATAAATTCAAGTGGAAACTATTCTTTCCACAACATTTACATCAACAATCACCAATTCATAACACATGTTTCACTCTCAAAGCAATTTATATCATAATAACCATATATGATTCACTCTCAAATCAATTCATAACATAATTATCATATAAGTTTCAATCTCAAAGCAATTCATAACGTATCTTATCAATCCTACAAGAATACATCTAACCCATAAATTTTCCTTTCATGAGTCAAATCCATTTATATCAAATTTATCATAGAAAAATTGGTTTAAGAATGGGTACATGTAAAATCATCCAAAAAAACATGTGTTCCACTCAATTCATGCATAAACAATCATTCCCCAATCAATTGGATCAACATCATCAATACCCAAAACTTAGAAGAAACCCCTGACTCAAATCGGAAAATTCTACCTTTTCAATTAGGGATTCTTAGGGGATCTGTGGATGAAAGGATTACATGGATGAATAAAGCTATTATATCTTTATATAAAATACCACAAGCAATTGGAGAATTGAGACGTGACCTTGAGCCCTAGCTTTACATTTCTTCTTCAACTTCTAGAGAGAGAAATATTTGGAGAGGAGGAGATTTGGTATTTTTTTAGATTTTTAGCAGAATAAATTGAATGAACTAATTTAGGGGTTAAAATCACTTATATAGGTGTCTTATACATAGGTAAATGGTGTTGTATCAAAATAAAATAATTAAGAAAACACCCAACCGCCCTAAACTTAACTGGCGACCCACTAACGATGCACCATTGATTGACCGACGGTCCATGGTTGGTCGTCTTGAACTTGCTTTTAGGGATCATGGACCAGATACCCTGGACCACAGACTGTGGTCTGACCAACAGTCCATTGGTCAGGCCGTGCATACTAGACATCTAGATAGTCTTGAGTGCCTAGTCCACAGACCAGACCCACGGTCTATGGTCCTACCTAAAGATCGTGGTTTTCCCTCGTAGCTAGCACCTAAAATATCAAAAAAATCTATGCTACCCTCTTTCAGATCTGGGTATTAAATTATCTCCCCCTTGGGATCATTCATCTTCGAAAGAGATTTAAGACACCAAAAACGAAAAAGACTCTAAACTAGCAACCCATATGCAATTTCATCTAAATTTCAAATATTGTACGAGAGATAGCAACTAAACCTAGCAGCCCAATATGTATGAAAATTCTAGATAACTCATCTTCAAAGAGGGACTACAATCTGCAAGCTAAAACCATGCTCAACACAATCTCATGGGGCCTATATACAGTGTATACATAAAACTATTATTAACCATTTTAAGACCTTATAGACTCATGACACACATGTTAGACTCTAGTTTCACCTAGTTCGTTTTAAATACGTTACAAGAAATTCTCAAGAGACTTCCTTAGTAGTACTTCTTTCAATTCTACTAAGGTCGGATCAACACACTTCTTAGCTTTCACATATGTCACAAAAGACGATTATGAACCATTTCTAACATCACACCACCTTTAGTGGATTCCATCAACAGAACATCCAATCATGTCACACCTTTAGTGGATTCCTTCTCGTACCAATTCTCTTTTACCCACTTCTAATGGGAAAGACTACCCATTGATAATCGGCTAAGGTCTCTTCCACCACGTTCGCCTGACCGGGGTGATAGAGCACACTCATATTATAATCTTAAGTAACTGAAGCCATTTTCTTTGTCAAATAGTATGATCCTTTTGATTGAACACACATTGCAAACTCTTGTGGTCGGTGAACACATCTACATGACACTATAAAATTAATGCCTCAAAATCTATAAGGAAAAAAATTTTGCCGCTTATTCAAAATCATGGGTAGGACAATCCATATCATGAACCTTAAGTTGCCTTGAAGCATAGGCAACATCCATCCCATTTTACATAAGCACACATCCTACCAATTCTTGAGGTATCACAATAATCAACAAAACCCTTCGTTCATTCCAATAAATTCAACATCGGAGCAGAAATAAGTCTATTTATCAATTCTTGAAAACTCTTCTCATATGTATCAGACCATATGAACTTATCCTTATTTTGAGTCAAAGCTTCTAGTGAAGAGGCCATCGACGAAAACCCCTCTACAAACCTTCATTGGTAACTAGCCAAACCCAAGAAACTTCTAATATTTGAAGGAGTTAGAGTTATCAGCCAACTCTTGACAGCATTTGTTTTCTTAGGATCTACCTCATACCCATACTTGAAACGATATGGCCTAGAAAAGTCAAATATCTTAGCCAAAACTCAAATTTTCTAAACTTCACGAAGATTTGTTCCTCAAATGATCAATATATGTATTCTCACTTCTCCAATAAATCAACATATCATCAATTAACAAAATTATGAACATACCAAGGTATTGTATAAATACCTTATTCATCAAATCCACAAATGTTGCTAGAGCATTAGTCAAACTTAACGATATCACCAAAAACTCATAATGACCATATCATGTTATAAAAGCCATTTTCGAAATATCATCATTATTTACCCTCAATTAGTGACAACTCGATCTAAGATTAATCTTAGAAAAGTAACTCACTCCTTGAAGTTGGTCAAATAAATCATCTATTCTTGGACGATGATACTTATTCTTAATAGTCACAACATTGAATTGTTGGTAGCCAATACACGTATGAAGTGAACCATCTTTCTTCCCACCAAACAAAATTGGAGCACCCCATGGATAGAAACCCAATTGGATGAAACCCCTACCCAACAAATATTTTAATTTCTCCTTTAATTTCTTAAGTTCTAACAGATGAATTCTATAAAATGGAATATAAATAGGTTGCATTTGCGGAAGAAGGTCAATTTCCAAGTCTATTTCCCTTTTTGAGGAATGAATATCGGGTAGATCATTGGGGAAACATCTGGAAACTCATTGACAATGGGGACCGACTCAAGAGTAGGGGTTTTGGTATCCATATTCCTCACCCTAACTATATGGTGATGCAACCCTTAGAAATCATACTCTTTGCTTTAAGGCGAGATAAATTTACTTTTGTGCATAGAATTTCCCCCCTTCCACTCTAGGATAGATTTATTCGGAAAATAAAACTTGAATACATGGGTTATACAATCGATATAAGCATAACAAGAGTGTAGCCAATCCATATCAGGAATAACATAATAGTCTAGCATATCAAGCAAGCTCTACAAAATCAACAAGAGTAGCTCTATGGGATAAAGATACAGGACACATCCTATAAGGCCACTCAACTATCAGAGAATCACAAAGGGGAGTAGAGATGAAAAGTATTTATCAACACATCGGGAATCACATGAAACCTCTCGCCATATATGGCACTACAAAAGACAAGGTAGCACCAGGATCAACTAAAGCATAAACATGAAGCTGAAAGACTTTTAACACATCGGTAACCACATCCGGAGAACGCTCTTCTTCACTACGAGTATGAAGTGAATAAAACCCATTTGTCTTGAGAGTATTTAAACCTAGACCACTTCACTACATCAAAAATGATCTTCTAATCAATAATCAACGCAATATCTCGATGAACCTTCTTTAATTATTATATTATGATATATGGTATCTCTCTCTCTCTCTCTCTCCTCTCTCTATCTCATCTCTCTCCTCTCTACTTCCTCTCTATCCTCTCTCTCTCTCTATCCTCGATTGGTAATTCTCCCGTTGTAGTGTCTCGAACCCTCCTTTACGCGCACTCCGCTCATGGTCGGTCAACTCGTCCGGTAAAACTGGAGCACGCGTTATGAAGGGGGTGCTAGTACTGGCCGCGAAAAGTGGTTTTTGTGTTGTAGGTGGTGGACGAGATGATGGGTAGGGGTGTCCTACAATAGTATTCCTACCACCCTCATTCGGACACCTACCCGCCCCATTTCTTATCTTGTTGGTCCATATTAACCCACAACCAGCATTGGACCCCCAGGCCGTTACCTTCAGGCATTGCTTCCACAACTTATACAATTTGGCAATGAAAGTCAACTGCCATTTCCACCTTCGAGCTTAGGGTTAGACACCCTCTCTTTGTTAAACTTCGAAACATTAGAGGAACCTTTACTAGAAAAACCTTAGTCGATACCTAGGACAACCAAGTCCATCATACCTTGCATGAGCGAAATTACCACCACCAATTCTAGCCTTCTTTGTCTCCCTAGACCTTCCCTTTAGTTTCTCGATGTGTTGGGCATAAACCATAAGACTAGAAATATCCATGTTATGGAAAATCATAGTCGTATGTGATGTATCGTGATTTCACGGTATTTCTAATGCATTTCACTTAAGAGTTGGGTGTGTCTAGATCCTTTTTGTATTGGTTTTAACAAGTTTTGTGTCTTGTCTTGAAGGAAAGATGTTTAGGCAAAAAAATGAAGAAGACAACTGAAAAAGTGCAGAAACAAACCTACAGAGGCAATCGACAGACCATAGGTGATAATCGTAGATGAGCAGTTCAGGCAGTGCAGAAAATCTGACCAAGCGTAGAACCATGATTGGCATCGATGGTCCGTAGATCGATCGACGGACAGTACTAGTGAACCGTAGTTTGCGACTGTGAGGGTTCCAATGCCTGACGCTTGAAGATTCTAAGTGTGGAGCTACTGAGGAGAATCGACGGACGATATATTAATCAACGGACTATGTTGTTATTCTGTCATTTGATTCATAGTAGATGCAATCTCAAGCTAAAATATTTTCTTAAGTCCTAACTGACAGAAGAAAACCACGGACCTTCGATCGATCGATGGCCCGCCAGTAGTCTCGTCGATCGAAGTCGCGTGCTAGAAAAGAAGTTTCCTTATTTAAATTCCTTTTTCATTAAGACATTCTTTTCTATAAATAGGGTATAAAACCTCATTTTTGGGGTTAGGTACTACTACTCTTGTTCTAGTTTATATATTGAAGATTAATTTTTGCAATTATTGCAATTAATTGATTTTCGAATTTGGTTTTTAAAGCTTTTGGTTTGCAATTCAAGTGAAATTTCTGGGTTTATTCTTCTTGTTGAGTAATACCATGATTTCTTCATCTAAAAATATGAATTGTGATATTTTTAAGATGGGTAACTAAACCCACAACTAGGGTTGAGGGAACCATGGGTAATTAATAAAAGTATGACTAGTAACTAAGCAATTCTTGCATAGTGTTTTGCATGCGTTAATGATTCTTTCATTTATAAGTCTTTTTAACGAGTGCATGCATTGGAAATCGCCTTGTTGCTACTTGACAGACAAAGGAGGCATTTAATAAGAAAAGAATTATCAATATAGATTTAGTGTGATACTATCTAATAGGCTAGTGTGTCAATTCGTGTGAAGTAATAGTGAAGCCATACATCGATTATGAAGTCTAATGTGAGGTAATGGTAAGGATTAATAAATTATACATTTGGTCTGCTGACCAAGATGCAGGGTTAAATTCTCTACATGTCGGACCAAAGATTTAGAGATATCTAACTTATCACGTTGCATGTAATATATTAGGAAAGGATTGTTATTTGTAGGAATATTGTGGTATCAATATGTTGGGAATACACACACCCTAGTTACTTTCTCATCTTTATAACAACCAAAGTCTACTTTGTTCACTTGATAACCACACTATTGAAGGAATTTGTTTCAAACCCCCTACCCCTTACTTAAGTATTTTAAAAATATCTTTACTAAAAAGATATAATTGTGGGTTAAATTTAAGTCTAAATCATTTTCCTCGTGGGATTGACTCCAACCTACTAGTTGGGTTCTTTACTTGATAACGATCGCTTATACTTCTTTGGGGAGGTGTAATTTGAGAGTATAGGTATGTCAATTTTTCTTTTTAATATCCTTTCCATAGAGTCGGAAACTATATAAATAGCATATTTTGACAAATGAGTTAACCTCAAATCATATTCATTGACATTCATGTGTGCTTACCGGAGATTGATAAACTCAAACACTTTTGTCTCCCTCATCTCAAGCGGAAAGAACCTATCAAGAAAGAATACATAAACCTTTACCAATCTAGGAGACCCTCATCAAACGGTCTTGCTTCCTTCCATTGGTTAAAACATATTTGAGTCATACCCTTAAGTTGATAAGCAGTCGATTCCGCTTTTTCCAACGGGATCACTCCCATAATAGTCAAAACTTTGTAAACCTAATTAGTAAATTCTTGAAGATATTCCTCAACCCTAGAACCATAGAATTTCAAAGAATTCATCCTAGTGAAGCCCCTCACTCTAAAAGTTATTGTATCCACATTTGGGTTCACAAAATCACAACCTCTCTATTGGCTTGGCCTTCACGGCCTGAGCCAATACTTGGAAAGTAGTCCTAAACTCTATCTTAGTCACTTACTCAGCCAAAGGGTCAACCAGAATTTAAGGAGGAGCTCGTTGACCAACTTTTTCCCTCAATTTTTCTAGCAACAGCTCTTCGAGCAGTCATATCCTTAAGACCATCAGATAGGAAAAAAAAATTCAATGTCACAAGAACCCTAAAATGAAGTCTGTTAAATTAAGGCCTATAAGTGTTTTTCTGCGTTACTAAGTTCTAAACTATAATTAATATTAGCATTAGAAGTCAGTTTGAAGAGTTTAGAAGTCAAACGCCAAAAAATAACCAAGACGTTTGAAAGTTAGCCTTTGTGTATGCTAGTGTGCCTTGGCATGTCCTACATGTTGTTTGGTTTCCAAATTGATAGGAGGGGGATTTAAAACATATATGAACATGTTAAGGGTCAAAACATCCGGGTACGACTCCCCAAGGACCACCCTAAAGGTCCTTGAGGAGGACCCAAACCTTGGCAAGAAGTTGTTAAAAAGCAGTCCAACCAACAACCCTAAACGACGGGCCGTGGTCCAATCGACGTCTCGTCAAAAGGGGGAGTGGCTCCACACTTAGTTGTGGGATCTTATACCCCAACTTAGGAGCCTCTGACAAAAACCACGTCCCAATAAATTCTTAGGCAGTTATTTTGGGTTATTTTTGGTATTTTAAGTTAGTGAAAACTCTAAAACCTAGACTTATCATTCATTATTCAAAATCAAGCCCCAAGATCAACAGAAGTTTCTCCAAAGCCTCCATGGGATCTTAAAGTCAAGTAGAAGCTAGGATTAAAGTTCTTCATTGATTCTTCTTCAATTTCATTGGATTTGTTCAATTAAGGTATGGTGATTTCATCATTGATTCTTCTTTCATTCAAGGATCTAATTCCAAAGGTTTTCCAAAGATGTTCAAAAACCTTGAAATCCTATTTTGAATTCTAAGCATGGGTTCTTGCATGAAAAGGTTTAAATCAATGTTTATGAAGTAATTGATGTTAATTGGTGGTTAAAATCAAAACTTCCATGAACCCATGTATTCCTTGAATTCCTAATTTTGGCTCTGAAATGGTTGAATTGATCATGGCTTAATCTTATGGAATTCTTGTGTAGATTGCATTGGGCTAGTGAAATATGTATAGATCATGATATAATTGTTCATAAATTGCCTTATAATGATGATATCTATATTGAGTGTTGTTGGATCATTGATATGGATTAATTGTTGTCTTAGTCTTGTTTATATTATCATTGGCAAGAGCTTTTGTTACGTGAAATCGTTGAAAAGGACAAGGAATGGTGATAATGGATATTGGAAGGTGGTGAGCTGACGTAACTCCTCTATTTTATATAAAACTGATATTGAATTGTATTGATTGGTATTGTCCACTTATGGTGGAGGTGCTTAATTGTTATACTTGCTATAAACATGGCTTTGTCGGCATTAATATGTGAATTGACCTATCATCATGTTATAGCTTGTATAGATGTTCAATGTGAAGGTAATATTGTGTATGGTGCATGTGTTAGGTGAAAGTGTGATTCCTCTAAATGGTTGTATGTGAATGTGATAGACTAAGAAGAGGTTATATATGTGATAAGGGTATCTTTCTTAGGTAAACTTAGTTGTCCCAATATATGTATAACTAATCTCCGTATAACTAACATGTGCATAAAAGAATATATAGATTCACTCACAACTAATTGTGAGTGACGAAATTAAGTTAGTGTATTTGGTCATAGTTTCATTTTTTTTTTTTTTTGACAATTCATTTTGGTTAAAGCTTTGGTGATATTTTACCATGCACTTGGCCATAGAGTTTCAGAAAATTTGATTTTTAAAGAAATGTAAGTTATACCCATAAATTGTAAATATACTCATTATATTATCATTTTGTGATGTACATATTTCGTGAAAAGTCATAACAAGGAACACAGTTAATATAGATTTGAAAAAAAAAGAAAGAAAACAAAATATTGATATAACTGTATAAATTTACAACTAACTAGGATCAAAATGCAACCCAAAACTTATAAATGATAGGTGTTTTTATAAATATAAAAGTTCGGATATTTTTAAAATTCTTAGAAGTTTCCAAAAAATAGGTGATAGATTTTTTTAGTATTGGAGAATTTAAATTGTTGCCGAACAATATTTACCAAAATTTTCCCAATATATTTAACAATATCTATGATCCAATGGGTCCTAAAAAACATTCTTAATACATATATCCAAAACCACCTCTCCTCGCTTTCCGAGTCCGAATAAGAATTTATCTGGATGAACTTATAAAAAGTAATTAAGTAAAAAGTTAAAAGTTATAAATAGATGGTATTCTATTTCTTACTTTTAAATTATTTTTAAATTATTTTGGCTTGAAAATGAATGCTTAAAAGTATTGTATAACATTTTCAAACACCTCCAAAATTTAAAAACTACTTACAAAAATAAAAACACAAAAAAATAAATTAATCCAAACGAGTAATAAAGGTTGACCGTACAAATGCAACTTACAAGAAGTAAGAGATATTTAGAGATATCTAACAATAAATTCTTTGATGACACGATAAACTTGAATATCATAGATCTTAAAAAATTATGTCAATCTTCACATGTCTTAAGTTCTAGAATAAAAAAATTGATGTCTTTAGTAAATTTTCTTTCAATGAATGATAATCCTGTAAATAATTTTCGAACCAAAAAAGCTACTTAGTGTGAAAAATAAATATAGGCTTAAGTCATACACATCCCGTTAAAGTTGTCTGCATATTACATTTGAACAACTTGACTAAGTCTTGTACCTATTGAACATCTCTAGTACTTTGAATTGATACCTATTAGATACTTTTTGAACAATCAGCCATAAATACTGAGTGTGTGAGATACACTCGCTATGACATGGCAATATGATGAATTAATTTCTGACACGTATCTGTTAAATCCCAAGAAATTATTTAAAAATATAATTCAATATGAATGAAGAAAAATATGAAAAATATTTATTAAAAAAAATTGTAATCCATGCACAATTATCCCACCCCACCAAACCTTTCCCCTGCTATGCATGACCAACCCCCTACGTCTGTCTCTTTTTCTTTTTTGTTTTCTGTCCTTTTTACCATAGATCAACAATGGCAAATCGTTTAGATTAAAAAAAATATTTTTTTAATAGTTACTATTGTTACCAACCACCCAAGTTCTTTCCTGCTATCTATCAGAATTTTCTTTTTCTTTTTCTTTTTCTGATCTTCTAAATAAATAATTACAAATATAAATTCACTGGTGATCGAGAAGGTGAAGTGACTGTAGAAATAAGAAGAAGAAGAAGAAACGGAATATAGCATTGAAAGAGAAAAAACACGACCAAGTGTCGATGTTAATGATAAAAGGTGATGGTAATTGTTGCTTAAAAGAGGAGGAAGGGATGGATGTATTGACTGCTATAATAACAAATCTGAAAAAATAACATGATAATAATGATAAAAGAAGAGAAAAAAATGAAGAAGGAAGAAGGGTGTTTATGTCAACAATGGCGGATGTGAGCGGTAAGGTGGAGAAGTAATGTCAACAAGTCCAGTGAAGAAGAAAGAGATTTTTAAGTTTAAAAAATGTCTAATTTAATTTTTTTCACGTGCTTATCATTCGTGAATCACAACTAAAATGTCACCTAAGTAAAAAATGTTTAATTGGTATCAATTTGAAGTACTAGAGGCGTTTAATAAGTATAAGATTTAATTGAAATGTTTAAACGAAATATGCGGATAACTTTAAAGAGTTACGTGTGACTTAAGCCATAAATATTTGTACAGATTGTATGTCCATATATCAGATGCTATGGAATTTGAACTTTCTAAGGTAAATGGTTTCTAGGTGCGTATATGTATGTATGCATAGTAACCAACCAAAAAGATGGATTGACTTATATTTATTATATTAGTGCTCCTATTTGCCAAAGAAATAATTATGCCACCACTATATACAGCTATCTATATAATAATGCTATCATTACACTTACGGATGTTATCAGAGGCGGATCTAAGATTTAAAAGTTGGAAGTTTCAATATTTAAGTAAGATAAAAAGACTGATTGCTTTAAATTTAATTACAATTCATGTTATCAATTTTATTTTATTTTATAAACAAATCGATCAAATGTGCCATTAGTAATATTTTCTTTTAGATATTATGTGATCAGAGATAACTAGAAAATTCAATTTTATTTTATTTTTTTGGAATTAAATGTCTTATTCGCTGTACTTTGAGAAAAAAAAAGTCACGTTAAAATTTGAGCTTGTATAAACCATCTAGCAATACTAACATAATATATTCATCTTCCATTGACTTTATGCGTTGTTGGAGATATATATTGGGAAATAATAAAAATTATAGTCTCAGCCTATTTATTTTACTTAGCAAAAACGTCGGTGAATATCAAAAAACCTTTAAATTTTTAAAAAGAAAAAGATTTTTTGAAACTTATGTTTTATCTAAAAACTAATATTTAAATATATTCTTAATAATATTTATTTGACGCTCATAATTTAGTACTCACTAATTGATAAAATAAAATAAACACGTTACACTCAAATCAATAGATAAATAATTAATGCGAGAGAAAGTAAAAAAAAAATTAGTTATGAAAAGGGTCAATTTGATTTAATAAAGAATAGTAAATAAATAAGAATGAATGGAGAAAAAAAAGGAGCAAGCAAAAAAATTAAATGTTGTTGCAAAGGTTCAAACTCGGGTTGACAAGGTGGCAGACCTACTCCTTTTCCAATTGCGCTATTTCATTGTATGGGTGACAAAAGTAATATATATTTAATTTTATACATATATACATGTGTATACAATGTTTTTTCCGGAAACACTGGGTATCGTGGCACCCCACCCATACACCTAAATCCGCCCCTGGTTATTGCACTACACCTCACTTCCATGTGCAGGTGAGGTCTCAAACCCGTGTCATTTTTTATTTTATTACATAAGTATTCATGAATTAAGGGGTCGTTTGCTATAAAAATTTAGTGACTAACAATACAAAATTGATTTTTGAAAATTATTTGTCTTGACTCAATACATAATTGTTCAACAATTAGTTATCTTTGACTCAACTACATAATAAATTAAGGGTATAATTGATAAGAAACTTTTTATAGAGTTTTAATCCAAACACAAGATGAGGTGGGACAACATGATAAAAATCAAGTCAAGTCTCCAATTTCTCCATTCAAAACAAGCTTTTGGCATTAAGGTACGATAGTCTTTATCTATGGAGCCTTTTCCTCCATAGAGTTCCTAAATTCTCCAATTTTGAAGTTAGAAATCTCCAATTGAAGTTACGGTTTTGTTTTATGTCCTAAGTTTCTTTGAATGAAGAAGTGATTAAGATGTATTATTAGTATAATGATGATGTATTCCGTTTAGATAAATTTTCATGAACTTAGTGTAACCTATGTTTTCTAAGCTATGTTGATATAATGTGGATTTAAAACTATGAAAGATGAATTTATGAATATATGCATGTTACTATGAAATTGATGAAAATGTTTTAAGGATGTTTTGAGAGTGAAGTATCAATATGATTATTGTTGTGTTGTGAAAGGGTTTCTCATATACACATGAAAGCATGAATGTGAAAGAGTTTTCTCACATATTTTAAGGTTGAAAGATCTTCTCACCTAAAATGAATCTAAGTTAAGGAATTATTCTAATAATGAGGCAAGTGGCGGTTACCCATGACCTTCAATGATAAGACGAGTAGAGACTACCCATGTCTCGTGAATGAAGGAAAGTTAAGACTAATCAATAGTTCGTTGAAGTTATGCTTAGTACTGTCACGACCCAAATCGAATCGCGACTGGAACCCACACTTACCCTCCTATGTGAGCGAACCAACCAATCTAAACCTTAACATTTCAATGTAATAACAACAGAAAGTAATGCGGAAGACTTAAACCATTAATAAAAACCAATTCAAAACTTCTAAAATCAACATCTTTATTATCCCCAAAATCTGGAAGTCATCCACCAAAGAACATCTATGATCAAATACTAAACTAAGATATTCTAAAAAAGCTAAAATAACAAAAGCTAGTCTATGCCGGAACTTCAAGGCATCAAGACATGAGGAAGGAGATCCAGTCCAAGCTAGAAGCATTAGCTCACCCTGAAGATCCGTGTGTGACGAAGACTGGCTAGAATGCGGTTGAGTTGAAGACGACGGCACGTTTGCTGCACTCCACAAATAAACAAGAAAGAAAACATAAAAGTAGGGGGTCAGTACAACACAAGTACTGAGTAGGTATCATCGGCCAACTCAAAATAGAAAGCAATATATATAGATAACATCATAAAATCAACTAATATTCTAACATGTGATAGCAACAAGTACAAACATCATTTATAGCATCACCGAACATCTGTGGGATTCAAGCCTCCATACCATACTCGTTGGGATACATGTTCTTTAGATTGAGTATATTATCATCTTTCAAGATTCATTATTCTTATTCCTCTTGTGTCGGTACGTGACACTCGATCCTCTATACTATGTGTCGGAACGTGACACTCGATCCCCTACTACTATGTGTGGACGTGACACTCCGATCCCCTAATTCAATGTGTCGGACGTGACACTCCGATCCCCTACATCTACGTGTCGGTTCGTGACACCCGTCCCACTAGTTCTATTGTTCGGTACGTGACACTCCGATCCCTACATACGTGTCGGTTCGTGACACCCGGCCCATAATTCTATGTGTCGGTACGTGACCACTCCGATCCACTAATCTCATCTTATTAATTCATCAAGCCTTCTTTATACACAAGGCGTCATCATCTCATCACTTTAGTCATCAAGCCTTCTTTATATCAAGCTCATCATTAACAAGCGGTTTTCAAGATTAAAATGCCAAATAGCTTCATATCAGTTTCATTCGCCAATTAATATATAAACTTCATCGATGCATACCCACAATAAGCATATAGAAGGGTTTACAATACTACACAATACATATCATCACTATTACAGAGTTTACTATGAAAAATAGCATAAAAACCAGTAACCTACCTCACCGAAGAATGCGATCAACAGCTATCTTCTCAAATCCTGCTATCCTCTTCGTTTTCTCTCTCATCTACTCCGTTCTCCCTCTCTTCTATTCACTTTTTCTTTTTCTTATTCAAACCTCTTTCTTTTACCCTAATTAAGCATATAATAAGTATAAAGACATGGCAATAATAACCACTAATTAACTTAAGGTTACCTATTTAACCCACCAGTAATTAGACTATTAACATTAACCACTACGTTATAATTAAAGCAGGAAAATGTCCAAACGGCCCCTTAAATAAATGAAACAGAATCCGACCCAGACACTGGGATTACGCAGTCTGTGACGGGCGTCGTGCCTGCACCGACGGTCCGTCTGCTGCTCAAGTCAGCAGAGTCAGAGACTTGATTCTTGTGAATGGTCTGTGACGGTTTCAGAGAGAGTACGCCTCTCAAGTACCCAAAATTTTCAGATTCTACGTGTTCGGAACGAGACCCCCTCGACGGTCCGTCGCATCCATGAACGGTCGTCAGTGGGATCGTCGTCTCAGCCAGTTTTCAAGAATTAAATTTGCTGTCAACAACGACCTAAAAAGGCTCGTTAAAACTGGCTGTGAGACGAAGGACTCCACACGACGGACCGTCAATGGGCAGGACGGACGTCGAGGGGGATTCTCATGTTGCAAAACACTTAGAAGTTAGAAAATTTGGGTAATGGATCGACTCTCTGAACGTCGACGACGAAGGGCGGGACGGAACGTCGGGGGCCCGGCACGACGGACAGTCACCAGGACATTCCGTAACTTTCAGTCTCTGAACTCTGCGACGAACTCAGAGGACGGACCGTCCGCAGGCACGATGGCCGTCAAAGACTGCGTAATCCCAGGCTAGGGTCGTATTTCTGAATTAAATGTTTTTTTTAGGGGCGTTTTGGAATATTCCTGCCTATAATTATAATCTAGGGGTTATGGTAATAATTTATTACTTGGGGTTAAGGAAACAACCTGGAATAATAGGGGGTTCCTTTACGCATTTTTATACTTAATATATCTGATTATTAGGGTGTAAAAGAAAGAGGGTTTGGAATAAGAAAAACAGAAAGAACAGAGAGAGAAGAGAAAATAACAGCTCGAGAGGAAAGAGAAGAAGAGAGAAAAATAAAGACTTTGAGAATAGCTGTTGTTGATCCACGAATCATCGGTGGAGGTAGGTTATGGTTTTTAAGTATTCGTGTATAAACTCGATTAATAGCTGAGATGAAATGTATGTATTGAGAGGATAAGTATTTGTAATTTAAACCCTTCTATATGCCTTAATTGATGCGATGAATGTGATATAATCACATGGGAAAATGAAGCATGGATGAAGCTATTGAATTTTAATCTTGAAAACCTCTTGTTAATGATGATGCTTCGTATAAAAGATCAGGCTGATGAACAAAAGAATGAGGATCGGAGTGCCAGTTCCGGGCACCAGGATAGAAATGGATCGGGGTGTCACGTCCTTTTTTCTGTTTCGACACCAGATATAGTGGATAGAATGAGGATCGGAGTGCCCGGTTGCCAGCACCAGGATAGAATATGGAATTCGTGTGTCACGTTCGACACCAGGATTAGAAATGAGGATCAGAGTGCACGTTTCCAGGCACCAGGATTAGTAGAATATGGATCGGTGTCACGTTCCGACACAGGATCGTATGATGAGGATCAGAGTGTCCGTCGACACCAGGATAGAAAGATAATGATCTTGAAATAATTGTGAGTATGACTTCAATCTAAAGAAATATGTTTCCCCCAAAAGAGGATAGGTATCGAGGCTGAGCATCATGAGTGTGAAATTGGCATATTTTATTGATGATTAAGAATTGTTGTGCCTAAAGTTGAGTATTATAGTTGATTTATGATATTATCTGATAAGATACGTTTTCTATTTTGGTTGATCCGAATGATACCCTACTCTCAGTAAGTGTGTTTCTGTAATGCACACCACTTGATGTTTCTTTCTTTGTTATTTGTGGAGTGACAAGACACAAAAGTAACCATCGTTCTTCACTCAACCGAACTCTGCCAGTTCATCCACGCGTGATCCAGGGTGAGCTAATGTTCTAGCTTGGACTGAGATCATCTTCTTCAGTATTAGATGCCTTGAAAGTTCCGGCAATGGACTAGACCTTTTTATTGTTTATTTTAGCTCTTAAGATACCTTAGATTAGTAAGCTTGAGGATCGATGTTCTTTGGTGAGGATTTCCAGATTTGGGAATAATAAGAAGTGAGTTTTTATAAGTTATTAATAGATTTTCTTAAAGAGTTTTAAGTCTTCGCACATTTTATTTTGATAAATTATGGTCGTAACATGGAATGGAGTGGTTCGGTTACGCTCACATAGTAGGATAAGGTGGGTCGCCAGTCCGTTGGCCTGTGATTTGGGTCGTGCAATTGGGGACAGAGCATTAGGTTCGTTGTTCTCATCACACAAGAACGAGTCTATGTGAGAAGTCTAAGGAAACGGTTGGGGGACGACTATCTTTACGTTCTTTGAGAGACATAGGACTTTAGGAAAAATTCCATTCTTTCTTGCTATTCGTGCTAGTACTTGATCCAATTGGTATCTAGGTCGATACAAATTGGTTATCTGACCATCTTCACTATATGTTCGCAGATGCGTTAGAACTAGAGCAACGACTGCGCAAACACCGCACACAGGCAGGACAGGGTGCGTCTTGCGTCTCTGAGCCAGCCACTGGGGCTCATGTAGCTCGAAGAGGCAAGTAGTGAAAAGAGGCGTCTGAGAAGAGGTCGGGGAGAAGGTTCCCTCTGAGGAAGAGGACGAGCACCTACCCATCTGGCACTAGGGCCAGTGGACTCCTCCAACGACTGAGGAAGTAGTGGAAGGGTGAGAAGGGGAAACTGAACAAGTGCAGAATCAGGAATTGCCACCCCAACCTACCCCACAGAAATGATCAATCAGGGGTCTTGCTGATCGTTAGATGGGTTTTATCTGCATCAGGGCCAGACGCATCCCAGGTTTCTGACCAAACCTCCGCGTTCCGGAGGGGTTTATGGAGGTTACAACCATGAAGTACTATGGCTACCCGCAATGGAGTGCATCATTGGAAATAAGGCAACGTTTCTCGTCTGACAGAACGGACCTATATGACAAATGATCAGCATGAACTTTTCAGTAAGTTCTTGAAATTGAAACCTCCAAGTATTCACGGTGCTGAATCTGAGGATGCCTATGATTTTCTGGTTGATGTCATGAGCTACTATTGCCACAATGGCGATAGTATTGAACGGTTTTGTGTTGAGTTTGTGAACCTTATCAGTTTAAAGGGAACGCCAAAATGTGGGGGTTGGTGAGGGTCAGTTTGCATGGTTGAGTACTGTCAACCACCAACAGACGGCGACCACCTATGACTGGGTCATCATTTCTAGCTTGTTATGGAGAAGTATTCCCCCGAAACTTTGAGGAGATAGGAAAGAGATGAGTTCCTGAGCCTAGAGCAAGGCTAGGATGTCGAGTTACTGACAGATGAGGCTAAGTTGTCGCGAATTAGCAGGATGCCACCCCTATGTTTCAGTCACAAGAGCAGAGGTTCGCCGTTTTGCTGAAGGGGTTGAGGTCAGAATTGCGCATTTACGCCTTACAGGTAGCGGCTACGGCAAAATCCTTTCAAGAAGTAGATAGACGTCGCTGATAGAGGTCGGAAGAGATGTGACGCAGATGACTACACATGGATGACATCAAAAAGGTTTTCGGCAGGGAGGTGAGTTTATGGTTCTTACTCTAGAGGACAGGTTCAGGAGGTTACTCGGGTCCGACCAACTTCAGTCTTCACTACAGACTGTAGTTGGGGGTCCACCTCAGACCAGTACAACGAACTTCCCTGAGAAGACCTAGCTTGAATCCAGAGAGTGTTATGGATGTGGGGAGCGGGCATATCAAGAGGTAGTTGTCAAACAGAGCTACAAGACCATCAAATAGTAGAGGTAGAGGTGGTCAGTGTAGAGGACGTGATTCTGGAGAATGCGGGGAATGCAGGGGGCGGGGGTAATGGTGAGTCACAAAACGTCCGGAGGTAAGGGCAAACTGGAGCCACTACAAACAACATGGTAGGGGCACGGGCAGACATGGTGATAGGCCCATGGTTATGCTTTACTGGGCGGTCTGAAGCGAGACATAGAGGCTGTTTTTACTCACCAGGGAGTAATCTTTGGTTGTCATTGCATGGCTTCAGTTATATTTGATCTGTCCACATTCATTGTATATCTTCTTCATTGCTACTCGTCTTAATTTACATGTGAATTGCTTGACATGCCTATTCGTGTTCTACTCGGTGGGTGAGGTCGGTGATAGTTGAAATGCAAAGTGGTGGAGCGTCATGTCTTGTGACTTTTGTGGGGAGGAAATACTCATGTTAGACTTGTTTATCTTAGAAATGGTTGATTCGATGTAATTCTTGTGGAATGATGGCTTCTCCAATTTTGAAATCTTGGAATTGTAGTGCACTTAAAACTGGGACGTTATCCAAGTCCAGGGACAGACCGTTGTGATGGGAGGGTGACTACACTTCCAATCCAGGTTCGTATCATCTCCTTCTTCGTTGCTAAGAGAATGGTGAGTAAGGGTTGGTTTAGCTTTCTTGAGGCCACCTCAGGGAATTGATACTACCCAAGTACCTTCAATTGAGTCTGTGTTGACGATAGTCGCGAGTTTAGATGTGTTTCCTGCAGACCTTCTGGTATGCACACCGAATAGAGATATGGCTTACTGCCATCTCATCTATGAACTGGGGGGTACCACCCCATTTCATATACCCCCTTATTAGAATGCTCACCGCTGAGTTAAGAGAGCTAAGGGGGGGGACCGAAACTTCAGAGTGTTAAGTAAAGTTTCATTAGACCAAGTTGCCATCCCCTTGAGGGTGCTCCTTGGGTTTGCTGAAGAAAAAGATGGGAGTCCGGATTGTGCATAGGACTACCGTTGCAACTCAATAAAGTAACTGGTGAAGAACAGGTATCATCTTCCTCGCATTGAGAGTTTGTGTAGCATCAGTTACAAGGTGTTGTGTTTCTCAAGATTGACTTGAGGTCTGGTTATATCAATTGAAAATGTCGGGCGCCAGGATGTGCCAAGACTGCTTTTCGAACCGGGTATGAGGCAATTAAGAATTCTTGGTAATGTCTCTCTTTGGACTAACGAATGCCCCTGGGCTTCAGAGATTGATGAACGTGGATTTAAGCCAATCTGGATCTCTTGTGTGACGCGTATTTGATTTATGATGAATACTGATATACTCCAAGAGTAAGAGGAACATGAAAAGCATTGAGAATTGTGTTGGAAATGTTGAGGGAGAAAAGTTTTATGCCAAATTCTCCAAGTGTGAGTTTTGGCTAGATTCAGTGTCCTTCTTGGGGCACGTGGTTTCTAAGGATGGAGTGATGGTGGATCCTTCTAAGATCGAGGAATTGGGTAAGACCTACTAATGTGTCAAAAATAAGAAGCTTTGTTGGTTTAGCCAGTTACTACCGTCGATTTGTCAAGGGATTCTCTTCTATTGCTTCCCAATTGACGAACTTGACTAAGCAGAATGTTCCATTTGTATGGTCGGATGAATGTGAGGAAAGCTTTCAGAAACTCAAGACCTTGCTGACTACCGCACCTATCCTTACCTTGCCAGTAGAGGGTAAGAACTTCATTGTTTATTGTGATGCATTCTATTCTGGTTTGGGTGCAGTGCTAATGCAAGAGAAGAACGTAATTGCTTATGCTTCGAGACAATTAAAGGTGGATGGAACTACTGAAGGATTATGATGTTACCATCTTGTATCACCCGGGAAAGGCTAATGTTGTAGCAGATGCTTTAAGTAGAAAAGCAGGGAGCATGGGTAGTTTAGCCCACTTACAAGTTTTTAGACGCCCATTGGCTAGAGAGGTTCGGACTCTGGCTAATGACTTTATGAGGTTAGAAGTAAATGAGAAGGGAGGATTGTTGGTCAGTGTGGAGGCGAGATCTTCTTTTCTTGACTAGATCAAAGGAAAACAGTTTGACGATGAGAAACTAAGCCGAATTCGGGATATGGTGTTGCGAGGAGAGGCTAAAGAAGTGATAATGGATGAGGAAGGTGTTTTGAGAATCAAGGGAAGGGTATGTGTACCCCATGTGGATGATTTGATCCACACTATCCTTACAGAGGCTCATAGTTCCGGATATTCTATACATCTTGGTGAAACCAAGATGTACCGTGACCTAAGGCAACACTTTTGGTGGAGTAGAATGAAGCGCGACATTGTTGAGTTTGTTGCCAAATGTCCAAATTGTCAGCAAGTAAAGTATGAACACTAGAGGACCGGAGGAACACTTCAGAGAATGCCCATTCCTGAATGGAAGTGGGAGAGAATTGCAATGGACTTCGTGGTTGGTCTTCCAAAGACATTGGGCAAGTTTTATTCTATTTGGGTAATTGTGGACATATTAACTAAGTCTACTCATTTCATTCCGGTTAAGGTGACTTACAATGTAGAGAAGTTAGCTAGACTCTACATCTCAGAAATTGTTCGGTTGCATGGAGTTCCACTTTCCATCATATCAGATAGAGGTACGCAGTTTACTTCTAAATTTTGGAGAACATTGCATACTGAATTAGGTACTAGGTTGGACCTTAGTACTGCATTTCACCCTCAGACCGATGGACAGTCTGAGCGAACGATTTAAGTATGGGAAGATATGCTTCGTGCATGTGTGATAGAATTCGGTGGTCATTGGGATAACTTCTTACCCTTGGCGGAGTTTTCATACAATAATAGCTATCACTCAAGTATTGATATGGCTCCTTTCGAAGCATTGTATGGGAGGAGACGTAGGTCTCCCATTGGTTGGTTTGATGCATTCGAGGTTAGACCTTGGGGTACTGACCTTTTGAGGGATTCGTTAGAAAAGGTGAAATCTATTCAAGAAAAGCTTTTAGCGGCTCAAAGTAGGCAAAAGGAGTATGCAAATCGAAAGGTTAGAGACTTGGAGTTCATGGAGGGTGAGCAAGTCTTGCTAAAGGTTTCACCCATGAAGGGTGTGATGCGATTTGGTAAAAGAGGTAAGCTTAGTCCGAGGTATATTGGTCCATTTGAAGTTCTGAAGCGAGTAGGGGAGGTGGCTTATGAATTAGCCTTGCCTCCAGGGCTATCAGGAGTGCACCCGGTATTTCATGTGTCTATGTTAAAAAGGTACCATGGGGATGGAACTACATCATTCGTTGGGATTCAGTTCTGCTTGATGAGAACTTGTCTTATGAGGAGGAGCCTGTTGCCATTTTAGATAGAGAAGTCCGCAAGTTGAGATCGAGGGAGATTGCATCCATTAAGGTGCAATGGAAGAATCGACCAGTTGAAGAATCCACTTGGGAGAAGGAGGCTGATATGCAAGAAAGATACCCACACCTGTTTACAGATTCAGGTACTTCTTTTCACTCTTGTTTTTCTTCTCGTGATCGTTCGAGGACGAACGATGGGTAAATTGGTATCTATTGTAACGACCTGTTTAGTCGTTTTGAGCAGCAGATTTTATTTCTGGAAAACTGGCTGAGACGACGGATCCCACGACGGACCGTCGAGGGAGTCTCGTTTAAAAACACTTAGAATTTAAAAATTTAGGTACTGAGATCGACTCTCTGAACGTCACGACGGAATGGCAGGACGGAACATCGTGGGCACGACGGACCGTCACAGGCCCTTCAGTAAATTTCAGTCTCTGAACTCTGCGACGACTCAGCAGGACGGACCGTCGCAGGCACGACGGCCCGTCACAAACTGCGTAATCCCAGGCTGGGTCGGATTTCTGATTAAATGTTTTAAGGGGCGTTTTGGACTATTCCTGCTATAATTATAAATCTAGTGTTATTTAATAATTTAAAAATTACTTGGGGGTTAAAGGAAAACAACCTTGGAATAAATAGAGGGTTACTTTTACCATCTTTTATACTTAATTATATGATTATTAGGGTAAAAGAAAGAGGGTTTGGAATAAGAAAAATAGAAAGAACAGAGAGAGAATAGAGATAACGATCGAGAGAAAGAGAAGAACGAAGAGAAAAGCAAAGACTTTGAGGAATAGCTTGCTTGATCACGAATTCTTCGATGGAGATAGGTTGTGGTTTTTACGCTATTCGTAGTAAACTCTTAATAGCGAATGATATGTATTGGGTAGTATTGTAAACCCTTTTATATGCTTAATTGTATGATTGTATGAATGTGATTATATAATTGTGATAAAATAAGCATGATGAAGCTATTGAATTTTAATCTTGAAAACCTCTTGTTAATGATGATGCCTTAGTATAAAAGAAGGTTTGATGAACTAAAAGAATGAGGATCGGAGTGCCACGTTCCGGCACCAGGATAGAATATGGATCGGGTGTCACGTTCCGACACCAAGATAGAATGAGGATCGGAGTGCCACGTTGCGGCACCAGGATAGAATATGGATTGGGTGTCACGTTCCGACACTAGGATAGAATGAGGATCGGAGTGCCACGTTCCGGCACCAGGATAGAATATGGATCGGGTGTCACGTTCCGACACCAGGATAGAATGAGGATCGGAGTGCCACGTTTTGGCACCAGGATAGAATTTGGATCGGGTGTCACGTTCCGACACCAGGATAGTATGATAAGGATCAGAGTGTCACGTTTCGACACCAGGATAGAAAGATAATGAATCTTGAAATATGTTAATATACTCAATCTAAAGAATATGTTTCCAAAAGAGTATGGTATAGAGGCTTGAGTCCTCATGAGTGAACTTGGCATATTTTATTGATGATTACAGAACTTGTTGTTGCTACATGTTGAGTATTATAGTTGATTTATGATATTATCTGATATATATACTGTTTTCTATTTTGAGTTGGCCGATGATACCTACTCAGTACTTGTGTTTTGTACTGACCCCTACTTGTATGTTTCTTTCTTTGTTATTTGTGGAGTGCAGCAAACGTACCGTCTTCAACTCAACCGCAACTCTAGCCAGTTTTCATCACGTCGGATCTCAGGGTGAGCTAATGCTTCTAGCTTGGACTGGATCATCTTCTTCATGTCTTGATGCCTTGAAGTTCCGGCATGGACTAGCTTTTTATTTATTTTAGCTTCTTAGATACTCTTAGATTAGTAACTTGAGGATAGATGTTCTTGTGGTGATGACTTCCAGATTTTGGGAATAATAAGAATTGAGTTTTTATAAGTTATTTAATCGATTTTCATAAATGAGTTTAAGTCTTCCGCATTTTATTTTGATAATTATGGTTGTAACGTTGGGAATTGGATTGGTTGGTTCGCTCACATAGTAGGATAAGTGTGGGTGCCAGTCGCGGCCCGATTTGGGTCGTGACATTGGCTTACGATCGCCTCTAGTTGATTTTTGAATTCAAACTTTTCTACATTCATCCTGCCCAATTCTCTCTCAATCTAAGGAAGAAGAAGTCACTATTCTACCAAGGATAATCCATTTCGGCATAGCTTCTGGGCTTTTATCATCAAGTTTATGATGAAGCAGTAGAAAATGTAAGAATTATTATTATTATTATTAATTATTTCTTATTTATTGCCCAAGTTTACTTGTAATATTATAAATAATATTTATGTTTTCTTTTAGATTGTGCAAAAATTAAAGTGATTGTTATATTAAGTAATAAATAATATGTGTCTACTTAGTGCAGTATAGTTTGTTAGTCATCAAAGTGGTCAAACTAGAAAATTAATATTTACACATATAATATTTATGTTCACTTGGCATATATGTGGATTAGAACAATTCATTAATTTTTGGTACATTCAATATTCCAAGGGAAACTGGGTCAGAATTTTCAACATGATGCATGTATTACGTTTTTATAGTTTGTTAGTCACCAAAGTGGTCAAATTAAAATGTTTAAAATTATTCACATGCACAAAATTTTATGATATTATGTGTGTTTTGTATATTTATATAGTTTGTTAGTCACCAAAGTGGTCAAACTAGAGAAAATTAACGTCTACACATATCATGTATATGATCACTTGATACATGTATTATGAATCTATAGTTTGTTAGTCACCAAAGTGGCGAAACTAAAATGTTTAAAATTATTCACATGCACAAAATTTTATGAGATTATGTATGCATTTATATTCATATAGTTTGTTAGTCACCAAAGTTGTCAAACTAATATGGTTAAGAAAAATATACACTCATAAAATTGTCATTTGTCTATGAAGGTTAATCAAATGTCTATATTAAAAAATAAATTGATAAATTGACTTTCATTATAACTAGGACTTAAAAAAGTTTTACCCAAAGGTGAATCTATCATTCTAAAAATAGTGAAAATTATGAGGTAAATTAATATTTTTAGTCAAATATATATTGTATATCCAAAGATGTTGAATATGTTTGATTAAAACTATTCAAAAAATGACAGTTAAATTACGATAATGTGTCGTAGTGTCTACCCAAAGGAGAATTACGATATATTCTTTTCGCTTTACTGAATTCACATCATTTTTTGATTGGTGAGCATGTTGTTAGGACCGGAAATAAGCAGGTGTAACGCGGAAGCTAGCAAAGCAAACCTCAAAAGACCACGAGTAAGAAGACAACGACAAATATACCAAAAGTCACAAAGATTTAACGTGGTTCGATCAATCGACCTACGTCCACAAAGGAGATGAGCAATCCACTATAAATATGAGAGTACAAAATACAGAGAGAAACAACCTCAACCAAATTCACTTAGAATACATGGGAGGTTCACACAAGTGATAACGTATCAAGCTTGTGACCCATAAATTCTCCCCCTAACCAAAACTCTCAAAGCCCTTAAGACTACATTGTGAATGTTGATTAAGTTAGAAGAAATATGTCTCTATTTATAGATTCCTAAACCTTTTCCTACCAGAAAAAGGATTAGTCAATCCAAAACCTTTTCCTAAAAGGAAAATCTATTTATGGTAAGAAATCAGGGCAAATAAAAGTCAACACATGTATATCTATTTTGCAGTTATTTCTCTTCATTCACATGCTTCGTCTGTTACTGTGTTCAATGGATTGAACTTCTCTGAATGACATAAACAAGTCTAGTTCCACTTAAGTGTAATGGATTGACTTGGACAAACCCACTGTCATTACTGATAAGAGCAGTGTTGATGAAAAGTCTTTTCATAAATTATGGGAGCTCTCTAATAGATTGAGCCATATGTTCATGCAAATGACGGTTGCTAACAACATTAAAATTACTATTCTACAAATAGAAAGTGTTAGGGAATACCTGAAGTTTGTGGAAGAAAGTTTATGTTCTACTAATAAGTCTCTCGCTGGTACACTAATGACTGAATGGATGATCGTGAAGTTTGATGGGTCGTGTAATATGCAAAATCGTATCATTGAGATGACTTACATTGCAGCAAGACCTCAAACCTTGGGGATGATAGTGGATGACACCTTCTTATTTCAGTCTATTCTGAGCTCATTGTCTATTGAGTATGGACCATTCCAAATTAATTATAACACTATTAAGGATAAGAGGGATGTTAGTGAATTGTCCAGTATATTTACTCATGAGGAGTCAAGACTTAAGAAACAAAGAGGTCATTCCATTAATCTCATGGGTCAAGAAGTTGGTAAAGGACTTAAAGTGAAGGTCAACAAGTTTAAGAAAAATAAAGCCCTGCTAAAGCTCCACAGGATGCTCATAAGGAACTCAAGGCTGATGAGTGTCGTTTCTATAAAAAGGAAGTACACTATCAGAAAAATTGCTTGAAACATAAAGCTTGATTTGAAAAGAAAGGTACATTTAGTGCCTTTGTATATTTCAAATCAAATTTAGTTGAAGTTCCTAATAATACTTGGTGGCTTAATTCTCGTGCAACTACTCATGTATCCACTATGTTGTCGGGATTCACTACGATCCAAACTACGAATCCAAATAAAAAAGTACATATTTCTTGTTCATGGGAAATCACATGAAGGCTAAAATGGAAGACATAAGGACTTATCGTTTGATCTTGGAGATTAGACATCACCTTGATCTATTAGACTTTTTATGTTCCTTCAGTTTCTAGAATTTTGATTTCCCTTTCAAGACTTGATGTTTCTGGATTTGATTTTTAAGTTTGGACATGGATGTTTCAATTTATATAAAAATAATATTTTTATATTTATGGTGTTCTAATTGATGATTTATATAGATTGAAACTCCATAATAATTAGACGTAGTTCACTAAATGAAAGTTATGATAATTTGTGGCATAAATATTTGAGTCATGTATCCAAAGAAAGATTAAAAAGGTTAGTAAATAATGAAATTCTTCCGAATATGAATTTTATCAATCTTGATATATGTTTGGATGCATTAAAGGAAAGCAAACAAAGCATATCAAGAAAGGTGTGACAATGAACACTTAGCTTCTTGAAAATTATACACACTAATATTTGTGGACCCTTTGATGTTCCAGCTTTAGGTGGAGATAAATATTTTATCACCTATATTGATGATTTTTCACATTGTGAATTTATCTATTTGTTGAAAGAAATCTCAAGCAGCGAACGCTCTCAAAGTGTACGTTAAAGAGGTTGAAAGACAATTAGATAAGAGAGTGAAAATCATTAGGTCAGATAGAGGTGATTGAATATTATGAAAAGTATAAGGAATCAAAATAATGTCCACGTTCATATTGCAAAATTCATTGAGAATGGTGAAGTTAGTGGAAGTGTTGAACGACAAAATGTGGAAACTAATGAGGTAAGGGTACATATCTCATTGCCCATGAATGTACTTATTTCCGCACCAATCACAAATTTTGTTCCTCTTGTTGAAGAACACTTTAACAATGTTGAAAAATATTTGGGTGAAACACTTCAAGAAGGAACTAACTTACAAGAATCTGGTGCAAATGAACCACAAACAACGTCATTAAGAAAATTGGTCATTATGTGATTTATTGCAAGAGACAGATTTTGACATTGGAATTAATAAAAGATTTATCACAAGCCAGAGAAAACAATGAGTCTGATGAATGAGTTGATGCTATGAATGAAGAGTTAAAATTCATATAATACAACAAAGTCTGGGATCTCGTTCAATTACCAGAAATTTCTAAAACAATCTAGTGTAGAGGGGTCTTCAAGACCAAGCACGATTCAAATGGTAATATTGAACAATATAAAGTCAGACTTGTTGCCAAGGGATACACTCAAAAAAGGAGGCATTGATTATAAAAAGAGACCTTTTTCACCGGTCTCAAAGAAAGACTCATTAAGAATTATTTTGTCTTTGGTAGCTCATTATGATTTAGAGTTACACCGAATGAATGTGAAAACTGTCTTTCTTAATATAGATCTCGAATGAGGATGTTCATATGGACTAGCCAAAGGGTTTTCGAAATTAAAGGAAAAGATCAAATAGTGTGTAAACTAAAGAAGTCAACATATGAATTCAAACAAGGCCTCATAAAAAATGGTATATAAAGTTTAATAATACCATAACATCTTTTGGATTTAAGAAAATTATCGTTGATCTGTGTATATAACAAAAGATCAGTGGGAGTAAGTTTGTATTTTTAGTCTTGTATGATGATGACATTTTACTCGTAAGCTAATGATTTAGGCATAATTGTGTGAGACAAATGATTTCCCCTCTATGAACTTTGAAAAGAAAGATATGGGTGATACATTCCATGATAGTAGGGATAGAAATATTTCATAATAGATCACAAGGATTACTGGGACTGCCTCAAAAGGGATATATCGAAATAAATCTAGAGAGATTTAATATGAACAATTATTCAGCAGGAATAGTTCCTATTCAAAAAAGGGGACAAACTTAATTTCATGCAATGCCCAAAGAATGATGTAGAACGAAAGGAAATGGTCTCAATTTCTTAAATTTCTATTATTGAAAGTTTGATGTATGTTCAAACTTGTACAAGACCATATATTATCTTTGTGGTCAGAATGTTAGAAAGATGTTAAAGTAATCTTGGAATGGATCACTGTAAAACTGCAGAGAAAGTTTATGGCACGTTATGAAGCCACAATTCATACATTATGGCTGCGAAACTTTATTTCAGGACTTGGGGTTATCGACATCATTACCAAGCCGCTGAAAATTTATTGTGATAATGCTGCAACAATATTCTTCTCTAAGAATGATAACGACTCCAAATGTGCCAAACATATGAAATTAAAGTACTTTACTGTCTTGGAAGAAATTCGAAAACAAAGAATGTTACTTAAGAATATTAGAACTGATCTCATGATTGCAGATCTGTTAACAAAAGTCTTACAACCAAAGACACTTAAAGAACATGTTCAAAAAAATGGGTCTTGGTTGTACTTATGATTGATACATTTATGATGTTTTACAATCTGAGCTTAAATTATGTGTTTCTGAAATACATTAACAAATATCTTGTTTCTCATAATGGTGTATACATTATTGTTTTTTTTTAAAATTATAAGATGATTCTCTATGAGACAGTATTATGGACTGTAATGTTATATGTTTTTATAGCTTATGAACCTAGTATGATAAGTAGCTAATAGTAGTATATGGAAGGAAGTATGTAGCTTAAAATTTATGTACAATTGACATAACTCACATTAGTAGTTTGTTATATTGTGGTATGCATGATGGATATTATAGAAGAGATCTATTGCATGCACAACTAATGTTTATTAAATATTAATGATATATGATTATTGGGCCAAGTGAGAATTATTATTATTATTATTATTAATTATTTCTTACTTATGACCGAAGTTTACTTGTAATCCAAGTAATATTATAATCAGTATTTAATAAAGAATAGATATCGTCCGTACATTGGTTACTTGATGGACGTACCAGATTAAATCATAACCTCTATAAATTGGTCCTCCCTCCACCCATTAGTGTTAATCACATATTCTCTACGATAATTCCATCGCCAACGGTTGTGATAACATAAAGTTAGGACAGGGCAAGGAGGTAGAAACCAATTTACAACTAACGGTTCCGTTTTTCTCTGTGATAATATCTTCCTCATCAAGTATGTGCCCCTAACAATCTCTATGTAAGATTATCGTGTTCAAGATCCTGATATTATGTATAAAGTTTTTAATGTTACAGAAAAATGCCTTGTAGACAAGCGTGATAACAGAAATGCGTGATGGTTGTCTGACATGTTTCTGCATTGTGTTGCTGGTCATCTTGTTGCTAATTTTGGAACTAGTGGCAAGAACCTAGTTGTCTTGCTTGTCAAAGAATAGGCCTGTTGGAACTATATCAAGATTAGAATGACAAGGAATATCCGTATCGGTATATAATAAGTGGGGCTCTATCTTTCTCGTCCTCCTATGATGCTATCAAGTTAGTTCAGGTTGTTTACTCTGTAAGTCATTAGATAATATTTTGAGATGAGCGAGTTTACTATAATTGTTACTGTGTATTTTTTACTCACTTCCGCTTCTTCAAGGAACTAAAGCTGAGTATAGTTTTAAACGCATGCTGCAATTTAGCATTTCAGTACACTTTTGATTTCTTTGCTTTGCTTAGATTTATAGCATGAGGTGGAAGGCCGACTGATGGATCAGATCACCTTTAAAATAACCCTGCTTGGATTGGAGCATGCAAGCTAGGTAAGAATTTGATGGCATAATCACAGTGCAATAATTACAGGATGAAGATAGTAAAAAACAGCAGACAGTACAGAAGAAGGACCGAGCAGAAATCTGCTTTAGCAATGTGACCATCTGAAGGTGCAGAAGGATGTGGTGTCTCAGCAGTCCTTGCTGTCTCCATCGAGCAAGTGTACTTACAGCGACTTGGACGAACCACTCTGTATACACCGGTGCTTGTTAAAATATATGTATCCTTTCTGTTATCCTGTCCAAATGAGAATATGTAACCTAAAGCAGGCAATGGACTATTCGGAACTGAGCTGCAATTAAGAGGTGAATCATGAGCACAACTGAAACGAATGCTTCTTGCTGTAAAGTTCCCACTGTTATACGGATTTTCTTGAGCTGCCCAGAAGTTCTTAGCATACAAATCTCCATAGAGGTAACTGAAAATGCAACCATCATTATGTTAAATGTAGTTTCCTAATCATATATCAACAAGCTAGGGTGTGTTCATATTTACCTTCCATATATGCAGGGATCAGTCTTGGAGCGATAAACATAGCCACCTGATATGGCTGCAGATCCAACTTCTTTATTTAATTCAGAATGGGTGTATCCTAACACTGGGAAGATGGGATCAACAAAATCATCAGCTGAAGCATTTTTAAAGCGTAAAGGACCTTCATACATGCTCCATCCATAGTTTCCCCCTTTCGTGATGATGTCAACTTCTTCATATTGATCCTGCATGATTATCAGAAACTTAGCATCATGTTACGTCTGTTGAAAACATTTTTTTTAATAGCTCTTAACATAAGTGAGATTGTGATTGAACCTGTCCAACATCCGCACAGATGAAGTATGTAGGCCTTTCTGAATCAAAGCTACAGCGCCAAGGATCTCTCAGTCCAAGCGCCCAAATTTCTGGCTGCAAATCTTTATCTTGTGAATAAGGATTATCTCGAGGAACTGAATAATTACCCCAATGTCCAAGGTCTGATATCTCTTTTTGACCTATTGAAAGAATCACCTTAGTATCTCATGACATAACTCAAGAAAGTGTGCAAGGCAGGCAATTGGCCTTTTAGTTTGTGTCAATTATTGTAAAACAAATAAATCAAAGTGCTCACTTGGTATGTTATCAATATCAACCCTCATTATTTTTCCAAGTAATGACTTCTTATTTTGAGCAAAATTGAAAGAATCACCCTTGCTTCCACCATCTCCCATCATAAAGTAGAGATATCCATCTTCAGGGCCAAAGAGTATTTGTCCTCCATGATTAGCTGTGAATGGAAGCCCCATTGTAAATATTCTCCTCACTTCTGATGGTTTCAACTTCTCTGCCTACAAAATCTATGAAATTTCAGTCAAACAAGACAACATATAGTGCTTGCAATGAAACCTTTGAACTGGAACTGGAGAAAGTTATAATCCAAAGCAGAATTAAGTTCTAACAGCTTAAGTTTTCAGATGAGGTGGTAACGTAATTCAACATGGTATAAGAGAAGGTTATAAGACATGGTTTAAAGTCTCTCTGCTAGCCATAATCAAAAAGAGTTATCGTGTGCTTAGCCCATAAAAAAGAATCAGACCAACACATGATGAGCTTTGTTAGTGATAAAAAGTAAATAAAATCTAATAATTGGCTATCTATCTAGCTGCTTTTTAAGAACACAATGGAGTGAAAAACCAACCAGTGATGGATTTGATGCAGTCCCATTAGCACTGAATTCTGAAACAACAGAATGGTATTGGCATGGCTGCTTATTATCCTCTGGTTTTATCTTAGAAGGATCACAACCAACATCTGAATTACAAGCACATCTTCCAGCACAGCTAGGGGACTTAGCTTTGTCACAGTTATATGATGCAAAAAACCTGCCATTCTTTGCGAAGTTTGGATGAAAAGCTATCCCCATCATTCCATATCTTGCATCTAAATAAACCTCATCTGTCAAATCAGCAAATGGACTTGATTCATCAAGCCCCATGCTTTCTCCTGAATCTTGATCTGGTATTGTTGCTAACCAAATTTTTCCAGCCTGATTGGAGAAGAATGCTCGGTTCGATCCATCAGGATGAGGGACCATGTTGAGGTAAGCTCCATCAGCAATCTTCTCAAAACACATTCCATTCGGAGTCTGTAAAGGTTCGTTTTTCTTTAGTGAAACTTGTTCTCCATTGAAACATAATGAACCTTTATCAGAGTTTCCTCCAAATGCTTCGCAGAAATCTGCTTTCGATTGCCAGAAGTCTGTTAACAAGGAGGAGTTTGCGTTTTTGGTTACTCCTGCTTTGGTTTGCAATGATGGTGCAAAAGGAGAATTTGTTATTGGTATGTTTTGGCAAGAATCCCAAACAGATGAACAAAAGCTGTTTGCTGATGCAACAGTTGAATTGCAAAGAACAGGAACTGGTCTTGGCCCTGATTTTACCTTAAACAACTCTGCTGCAAACTGATCACATGTCTGGAAAACACAAAAGGGAAATCTTTTGGATTAGTTTTATAATTAAAATAAAAAAACTTGGAATCAACCACCAAATCCTGCAGAACCTTAAGAACAGGAACAAACTTTTTTCATCAGTTGATTCATTTTCTTTCTTCAAGAATTTGAGAAAAAAGAACAAATTAAGCTAACCACAACAACAATATACTCAATATGATTTCACGAGTAGAGTCTTGGGAGGGTGAGGGGTACATAGAGCTTGCCCCTACGTTAGTGGGATAGATAGGTTGTTTTCGATACACCCTTGGCTTAAAGATGAATAATTTTTTTAAAATATTCCAACTTCAATTTCCATAAACATGTTTAAGAATGACATGAGGAAGAGCAAAGATTGTTGATAAGATATTATAACCATTTCTTATTTGAGTATTCAACTCTCAAGATTCATAATATTTCTTCAAGAATATGGCCAAAAAAGCAAATTTAGCTAACCCCATCAAGAAAATACTGAAGGTGAGAACTTTTTAAATGCACCAACTTCAATTTCCACTAACATATATGAGCTATTTAGCTCAAACTCTTCAAGAATGTGAGATTCTCTAAAAGTAGTGAATTTTTCTCGAAAGATCCAACATAAGTGCACGAAAATACTTTTGAAGAGTCCGAGGTATAAAAAAATTATGAAAATTAGAAAACTTACTGAGCAAAGTATTGATTTGACAGCAGAACTACATGAAGTATCAGATATTTTCATACCCTCAAAAGCCTTGTGCAATTGGACATCTTTGGAAGAGTCACAACATACTCTTCCATTATATGGACAAAAAACCAAAGACTTTTTAGGAATAACAGGTGCTCCTACACAATGAAGAAGAACAATTAGCAAAAGAAAACAAAATTTTGCATAGAAATGACATCTTGATATAGATTGAACTACCCTCATTAATTATATAAATGAAAATTAAAATAACTTACTCAAATCTGTGCATAGAGGGAGTGAATAAGATGGAGAGATGAAGTTATACAGAAGGAGACAACTGAATGAGGAGAGCAACTTATTCATTTTGGGAAAGATGAAACAGAGAGGACAAGAACAAACATGCAGCAGCAATTCTGGATTTTACTCCCTTCTTATTTCTTATATATAATATATATAATATATATATTATATATATATATATAAGGGAAAAATAAGTGAACCTTTGCTACAACATTCTTTTTTTTTAAAAAAAAAAAAAAAAGAGGAGTTTCCATTAATATATGAGAATATGAGTTTGACAAAAAAGAGCTTCCATTAATAATATGGGATATATATATATAATATATATATATATATATATATATATATATTATATATATATATATATATGGGGAAAAATAAGTGAACCTTTGCTACAACATTCTTTTCTTCTTTTTTTTTTTAAAAAAAGGAGTTTCCATTAATAATATGAGAATATGAGTTTGACAAAAAAGAGCTTCCATTAATAATATGGGAATATGAGTTTAACTCTTTATGTCGTGACAGAGGACAGATTCAAAATTCAAAATTTATGCTTTCTGCATTAAATTTTAACTTAAGTTAATAAGTATATAATGATATATGAGTTTAGATTCAAGTTTAGTTGATTTCTTGACATGTACATAGGTAAAATTTATTGAATTTACGTTAATCGATATGTAACATTATGAAATTATCATTGTGCACTGATTGTGTAAAAGAAATGATATGGTGTTGGGGAAATTCATAATTTAAGTTCTATAGGTTTAACCTTTAAATCTTGTAGCATTGAACCTATTGTTAAAATTATGAGTTCATCTATACTCTTTATTGAATTTTTGGTGAAATTCTTGCATATAACAATGTGCTTCTCATGAAAAAAATATTAAATTCATTTGAAGCTGACGTAGCAACATTATATTCATCGTTTTAAAGATTATCTAAAGATTACAAACTTGAAGAATAAGGTGGTTGCCATATAATTTAGTATATATAATATATTACAATATAATTTTTTTAAATACTATTATTAACATACGCAGTGAATTCTTATAAATAAAATTTGAAAAGAATAATGTGCACACAATTTTACTGGTATACTTTAGAATTATAAAAATAATTTTTAAAAGAACCTCAAATCATATAAAATAATTTATTTTTTTTAAAAAAAAAGTCATGGTATCATTACAAAGAATATAATAAATAATATCAAGAATAAATACTTGAATGATTTTCCAGAAGGTGTTTGAATTTTCTCATGCTCTCTTTAACTTTAAGGTATGATTAAATTACGTGCACCAAAATTGGTTAGAAATTGGAAGGCACGATCAATAATAATAATTCTAAAGACTTTTGGATTTGACTTGTAGCCACTATACATAAATCTCAGTGGATGAGTAGTGGTTGAAAGGCCAGTAATGATAAAAGGACAACTAAATAGATATTTTATTACAAACCCATAAAAGTTGGAATTTTTATTATTTTTTTCTACTTTTTAAAAGGTGGATTTGAAATGTGTTACATTGATATTATTCTCTTGTAGGTGTATACATTTATTGCTTTCAAATTTCTCGACTGATTTGCACGTTTTGCCTACAATTTAAAAGGTTGTAGGAGTGGGTTCAGACTTCAACCACTCGAGTTTATGGCTGGATTTAAATCATCAAAAATTGAATTATTTAATAAAATTGAGATTTGTTATATCAGGGTTTAATATATTATGTCGGATTAATGAACTTCAAAAAATAGGAAAAAGAATTTTGGCCCAAAAAGAGAAAATGATCAAAAGCCCCGTTAACCTATATTCGAAATTTTAACTACACACTTCAACTTCATGGGTGTCTCATTACCCACCTAAACTATATTTTTATCTATTTTCTACCCACCTAAGTGCTGACCTGTCATGGGAGGTGTTGTCACCGCCTCTAGGCGCGTTTGAAGCAAAATTTGACGAAAAATTTCCCCCTTCTCCTACAGTCATCTTCCCCACTTTTAAATACCCATTACTTCTTCTTCCCCCACCATTAATCCTTGTTTCTTTAGTAAAAAAATCATGAATTCCTCTCAAAATCAAGTAGGGTTTGATTGTTAATGTTCATTTGTACTTCAAATATTGAATTTAGAGTTTGTAATCTGATCTAATTTCTTATTTAGGTTTCTAATTAGAAGTTTGAATTTTCTCAAAATTCATCAAAAATGAAAAATGAAAACTTAAATACGCTTTGTATGGATGGATCAGATCCAATGCTCAACGTTGTAGTGAGATGCAAACACGAAATTTTATTGAATTTGCAAACTTCTTGGTCGAAATTAAATCCGGAAAGAAGATTTTGGTGATATCACTTGATAATGTAGAATCGTCTGATGTAAATGCTCTTACTTTTGATGATGCAAAATCGTTTGATGATAACCAAAAGTGGAGTAGGAGATGAAAAAAGAGTTCTTGGAATTTTCTTGCTTCCTTTGTTCTTCTTTCCGTTTAGGGAGAAATGAGAGGAAAAAGCAAGAAATGAGAGAAAAAGAAGAAATGAGAGTTTATAGGTGTGGGTCCCAGCGCGTGGAATTACGCAGCTTGACTTATTTGGTTTATGTGTTGAGGTCAGCACTTAGGTTGGTAGAAAATAGATAAAAATATAGTTTAGGTGAGTAATGGGACACCCGTGAAGTTGGAGTGTGTAGTTGGGATTTCGGATATAGATTGGGGAGACTTTTGATCATTTTCTCGCCAAAAAATTTTGGTCATAATTGCCAGAATGATACATTCACATTATAAACATATTTACTTTTTGACATTTTTACCTTTATTTAAATTTAAATTTAAATTTATTAATTATTTTTTAATACATAAAAGAGTTTCCCAATGCATGGGAATTAGACTTGTTCCCAGATTCTCATAATTTCATGTTAATTTCAATTTCTTTTAAAAAGACTACAAAATGATAGCCTTAATAAATTTTTTACTTTTCTCTACTTTCCAATATAAATTTTAAATAACATCAATTTGAAATTTACAATTAAGAAATAAAATTTAAAATTTAAATGACAAGATAAACACTAATAATATTAAATTTAAAATAAATTTATCTCACACGCAATTCAAATTAAAAATTCATAAAATAACTTAACAAGTAAAATTATTATTCAAAAGTATCATTTTTATTGGTCATTTATATAATACTACTACTGCTGCTGCTAATAATAATAATAATAATAACAATAATAAATAATAGCAATAATAATAATATCAATAACAAAATTATATTTCTCAACTTCGATTTAGATATATATATATATATATATATATATATATATATATATATATATATATATATATATATATATATATATATATATATATATATTTATTAAAAGAAAGTGGCTCACATCTATTTCAATTGTTATACATATAACTTTGATATAGCTAAATCTTTTTTAGCTGAAGGAAGTCAATAATTGATTCAAATTTATTTCAATAAAATAAAAATTATACAAGGTATGTTTGACCCTTTTCGTAATATTTTGAAGTATGTTTGAAGAGTCAAGATCATTTTTCGCTGATGAAAGTGAAAAACTTATTAAATTTTTTTTAACAAAATAAAAATATAAAACGTATATTTGACCCTTCTCGAAATATTTCGAGATATTTGATCCTCTTCATATATGAATTTTTATCTTTTTTTTAAATTTTTTTATCTTCTTTAATTCCATGACTAATTTTGATATACTATGTTGATGATCTAATTTAATTTTTCACTTATTTTCTTGTAAAGTTTATTATAGATGCATCAACTTTTTTTACAACTACAAAATAAAATTCAATATAACCGCAAAAAAAAGAAGATTGATTCTAGGTTGATTTAAAAAAAAAGTATTTTTATTTCGTTCACTATTTCTTTTTAATTCTCATGTTTTCTACACTAACTAATGAAAGCAAAAAATTAAACATGAACAACAAACTCAAATAATGATAAGCAAATATATTCATAAGGGAGATAATTAAGACCCAAATTAACCGTTGAATTAATAAACTCAAAAAATAAAATCTGATTTTTCTCTACGTGAATATCGTTTGGTTAAATAACTAAAATAAATAAATTAAAAATCTAAAATTTGACTTTCGTTAGTAAATAGTGATATGTGAGTTATTTAATTTGCTCAAATAACAATGAATGTATATTTGACCTTTTCTTTACGGTATATATGTTATCTCTACATCACAAAATTAAGGAGTATATCAAATCTTTTTCTCCTAATAATAATCCAACATAATTTGCACAATATTATTATTATGAAGATCAAACAAACAATGTAGTATAATAATGAAATGTATATATATATCAACGTTAGTATTATATAAAAAGAGAGTAGTCAACCTTGATATTAAGACAATTATATAATTAGAAATAACTTTCTTAATTCAAGACATCACTACAAAAATTACATTATTATTAATAGTTATTTAAATAATCTAAGTCCCAAAATTATATTATTATTTTCCTAAAAGAAAAACACACACGATGTATAAGCAGTTAATTTATTAATGACGAATCGTATTAATCATTATCATTCAATAGTAAATTTCGAAATCCATATTTATTTAACTAATATTGCATATTCCTGAGAATCCCTGAGAGTAAGGTGTTAATGTTAATTATAGTCTTGTATCCGCACTATATTACGTCAATTTGATAACTTTTGGATTATTACTCATATTTGTTATTAATATGACTTTTAAGTATATAATTTTATAAATTGTTATGTTTAAATAAATTTAGACTATTTATTTGAATATTTTAACATATAATTTAAAACTATATTAATAACGACAATCAAAACTCGAAACACTTTAGAGATGACAAATCTCACATTATTATAAAAAATCATATATTTCATCAATGTCGATCCTATTTAAACAACAATCATATCAAATGTGTGATAGTTTTGCACCCTTATATTATGTTGACTTGATAATACGTGAACTACTACTTATTTATTATTATTAATATGTTCTAACTTAATAAGTTTATGAATTTGCGTTTAAATAAATTTAAAATACATATTCAAATAATTTTGTAAGTATAATTTAAAAATATTTCAATAAAATCAGGCAAAATTCAAAACACTTTATATATGACAAACGTCAAATCATTACAGAAATCTTAAATTTTTTATTACTTATAAGTATTGACACCTAATTAATTTTGTAAGAATAACATCACAAAAATATTCTTTTTTTTTAGTTTATTATTCAGTAATTATATTTTAATATAATTAGTTATAGATAAACTTAGTTGGAGGTGTAAGTGTATATTTCTTATAGTACATAAAGTGTAAATGTTTAAATTCGAAATATAGGGAGTGTATTTGAAACTGAGTCATATTACAAAAAAATATTAAACCTAGTAATTATATATAAATAAAGAATTTGACATTAAAGAAAATAAATTATGATTTTTTTCCCAGGAAATTATGATTTTCTTTGTGCTCTAAATATTTTACATTGATGAATTTTCAATAGATACCTAAAATAAATACTTTTATTGTTTCATTCATAGGATGAATTTAACCAATTTAAGTGTTTAAATATAATTAATTATTTTCACTATATTTTAATTTTGTTATAAGAAGAGCAAAAAAAATAATCAAGAAGGAGAAGTGAAATGACAAATTAAAAAAATAATTGAAGAAGGAATAAGGCATGGGACCAAAAAATTCATCTTATCAAAATAATAAATGCTCCTACTATTTTGAAAATATCAAAAAGTTAATTTTATTTTGGAGGAAAATGTTATAATAGTCTTTTTTACTATTCTGACCAAATTCTGACCATATTTTTCTGGTCATTTAGTACTTTCCTAAAAAATAAGTATTTAGTATTTTCCTTTCTTAATTAATGTGATCGACACTTATTTTCCCTTTTTCGCTTTTGAGTACTATTAAATCGTATATTTGAATATTTTTTGCTCATATAGTTGTTAATTTATCTAACAAAATAAAATAAGGGCCAGTTAGAATTGACTTTTGGCTTATGACTTATAAGTCAAAAGTATAAGTTAGGATTTCTAACTTATGACTTTTGATTTTATTTTTTTTGTTATTTTGGCTTTAAAATAAGTGCTTATAAGCACTTTTTAACTTTAATCAAACACTTCAAAACTGCTCAAAAGCTATTTTGGCTCAAAAACACCTAAAATAAGTCAATCCAAACAGACACTAAACATCTAGTTAGAAATCGAATACCTCTTGCACTTCAACTGGACCTCCTCAATCTATAACCTGCACATAAATCAACTTAACCTAATACACAATTCTACAATATGCGGTCCACAAGGCCCAATATCCACATATCAATAGCCACTAATCAATAACCAAATGAATCAAGTAAGTCATTTCAAAGTCAAGTAGTTCAATCACACACAACAAGTACATCAATCACAAGCAAGGCACATATAAACATCAAATGCATTAGGTCACAATAATAATATCTCGTCGGACCCATTTTTCATCGAGACAATATCACTAGCCATAACCATTTTTCATCGGCTTTATATCAAATCATTAATCAAAATTATTTTTCATCGACTTGATATTAAATCACTAGTCAAAATCATTTCCTAATGACTTAATAAAAATCGCCTGCAAAGACCTTAGCATCACGACAATCGTCGGCAAAGACCTCGACATCATAATAGTCACCGACAAAGACCTCGGTATCATTACAGTCGTCGGCTAACACATAGGCATTGTAACAGTCACATAATAATCAATGCACACAAACAATATAACACCACATGGAAGAGACAACAATTCATACAATTCAAGTCAACTTTCATGCTATCAAGCATTTCATAAATCAATCAATAAGGGGTACAACAAGGCATTTCACAACATCATGTTTATCACATAGTCTTTTCAATGTCAACTCCTTTTTATTCGTTAAGATTTAACAAGTAGACAATTAACCATTCACCTCATTCTCATTACTCCCAACATGCAAACAACGAAAAGCATATACGAATTTTGTTGGGTTTTAAAGGTGTGAACAGGAAATGAAGGATTGTGACTCTCCTGAAGGGTTTTCACTTTGACGGAGGGTTGTGACCTATATGAAAGGTTGTGACCTTTTGAAAGGTTCTGCCTTTTCTAAAGTATTGTGACCTTTCTGGAAGGTTGTTTTATTTTCTAAAGTTGTGACCTTTACCCTTTTTTGGCTATAAATAGAGAGGTTGTCTCTCATTTTTCAGCGTTAAATTCTTTCCTTCTTTTGCATACATTTCTTAGAAAACAAAATCAATAGATTGTGTTTGTGTGTCATTCGTTGCTGTCATTTGAGTTTGCTGAAATTATCAAAGTTTGAGATACCGATACTTCATTAATGGATAATTCATTTTATCTTGGAGGAATTAATCTGCAACCTTGGGTACTTGAGGAGATTAAGTTTTTTAAGGACACACAATGAATTATGTGGACTCGGATAATTCTTTGTGTTTTTCTTTCATCTTTTATTATTTTTCTAGTTTGCTAATCTGAATACAGGAGATAACAAGCTTAAGAAATTTATCTTGATGGTATTTTCTATGGTAAGAAAATTACTTTTATATTATGTGTTCTTTTTGTTGGAAAGAAAAAGAAGAAAAAGAAAATTATCTTATCAAATGATACAAGAGTTTTGGGATGAAATAGTACTACTTTGTGTTAGTATATTTTTGGTAATAAATTTTCCTTGGATGAGTAAGATTATTTTTATTTTCTTCCCAATTACATTGAAGCATTGCACCCCTTCAGTCTTCTTTTCAATAAGAAAAGTTATTTTGTGCATAAAGGTTAAGATATGCACTTTAATTTTTTTCTATATTCTTGGTTTTACATAACTATGAGAGAAGTAAATGAACAAATGTTTTTTTTTCTAACAATATTTGAACCTGAGTTTAGTTTCTTATTGAAATTAAATGTCTTCTTGAAAAAAATATGAATATGATAGAAACTGAAAAAAGAAGGAAAAAAAATAGCAAGGAAAATGACTTGCATAGAATCATTGTTGACAGATAGAATATGATTCAATGAGAGTAAAAATCAAATTTTATTTTTGTTTTCCTTTATCATTATTTTTTCATATCCTAAAGTTATGAGTTTTATCTCATAAATGTTAGGATAGATGGTCATTATGTGATGATTATTACTAATATATATTCTTTGAAGAGGAATTTTTTTTTTTATAGTTTTATACTCCATGTAAAATTTGTTTGTGTTTGACTTTTGGAGACTAAAATCTTATGATTTTTTTACTACTTTGGTATAAGAACTTCACGAACAAATCAGATTTTGCATTGGCTTGAAGAATATAGAAGCTTCACCAATTTGTTAGATACTCTGTTTGAATGAATATTCTGACTTGAAGAGTACAAAATCTTCGTTAGAAATATTGAGGCTAAATGATTTGAAAAACATAAAATCTTCATCTTTAGCTAGAAACAGTGTTGTATTTGAGGTTTCTGGAGATTAAAACATTTTTGGTTTACTACTCTGTCTGAATGTAAAACTGATTCGAAGAATATAAAAACTTCATCAGAATTCAAGGTTCATTCGGCTAATGATTAGAAGAATATAAAAACTTCATCATTAAACTAGAAAGTAGTTGTTTAAAGATTGAACCTTTATTGTTAGTATTCTAAATGTCTAGTTGTGACAGAAAGGAAAAAATACACTAGTAACATAAAATTAATAATTTTTGTGACTGCAACGTGTCTTTCTATGGATTAAATCTCCAAAAGAAGGTTTCGTGTTGCCAATATGTATTATGATGATATACAATTTGAAAGCATGAAAAAAAATACGTGAAAAATAATTTCAAATAAATGAAAAATATTTTTGAGGACATATTTAAAATTGGGGCTTCTTTACTTGTGATAAAGACAAAATTAGACTTACTATCTAATTTAAATTTGAATGTACAAGATATGAAATTTGATAACATTCTTGTATGATGTTAGACCCGCAAAATTCTTTGAGTATATTTGATATTGTGGTCGTTGAGTCTCTCTTTATTGGTATATGATATGACTAGTATAAAACCACAAAATTATATTACTCGTTCAGAAGAATTGTAATTTTTTATGAAAAAAGTTTCACTTAAAATATTGTGATTTTTCATTAAAAGATATGTCTATTACAGTAAAAAAAATTGTATAGACATGAACATTGGTGAAAAGTGACCTGTTATGTTTGTATTGTAAAACAAACATTTGGGTCATATTGCCCTTATTGGAGCAATGAGATTATTATCATGGGTAATTCTATAACAACTTGAATATTATGGAAAGATACTTCTAAAAAAGGACAAATGACAAGGTGCTGACTGTAAAACAATGTCTATATTTGAGAAAATTATAAAAAGTAAAGAACAAAATATTTGTGGGAAAAGGTTACCTCACATAAGGTCTTTTCAAACTTAGTAGTTTTGTTTGTTCCTATTTGCTTGGCTCAAACTTTTTGTTACATAAATGATTGAGACATGTCAATTACAAAACCTTACAAAAACATATCAACTTAATAGTTTTGCCTAACTTCTAGCGCAATAAATCAATGTCAAGTATGTGTTGTTGAAATGAATTATAATACCTTTGAATTGATTTACATTGACATTTGTGATATGAAGTCAACATCATCTCGTGGTGGAAAAAAGTGTTTCATAAATATTATCAACAATTGCACTAGATATTATTATGTTATTTGCTGAATGGTAAGGATGAAGCAATATAAACATATAGGCAATATATAATTGAAGTTGAAAGTCAGCTGAATATTTTCATGATAAGAAGTGGTAGATGTGAAGAATATGAATCTTCTTTTGCAGGAAATGGAATTATCCATCAAATTACTGCACATTCTCACCTAAATCTCATGAAATTATTGACGGAAAAAACTGAACTTTGAAGAAAATATTGAATATCCTATTTATAAGTTCAAGTTTACCACAAAATTTGTGGAGAGGTGCTATCATTATAGCAAAAGAGAACAACAAAATTTGTCTGTTCAGAAGGAGAGAAACAAAAAAGTTTTGTTTGTTAGTAAAGGGAGTAACAATAACAAATAATAAAAATAAATAAAAGTTTTGGTTATTAAGTTAGGGAGCAACAAAAAGTTTTGTTTGTTCAGGCTTTGTTGTATCCTGATAGAGAATGTTTGTCGCCCCTTAAAGTATATACAAGCAATAACTCTTGAAAGATAGTAATCTAACAATTTTCAATATAGTCTATTTCAAATGAGAAATGAAAATGAGGGAGTTATTTCCAAACCGGTAAAAATAGGACCTAAGACTATGGATTGTATGTTCATTGGATATGCTACAAATACTAAAGCATATCAAGTTATGACCTATATGTCTGAACCATCAGATAGTTAAGTGAAGGGTCTAAAAGATCTTGGAATCAACCAAAGAAGAATGTACTTAATAAAGAGATTTTGAGGGGCAGTAAATGTAAATAGACAAATTACTTCCTTCGAATTTGATTTTGTAATATTTCTTCTTGAAAATAAGTCTCATAAATTCAAAGAAGTTATGCTCTTTGTGGAATCATTTTGGAAAGAGGCTGTCAATAGTAAGATTGATTCAATCTTAAGCAATTGTACTTAAAGGTTCGTTGATCTTCATCCAGGAAATAAACTTTTGGGTTCAAAGTGGATCTACAATAGGAAAATAAAGTTGACGGAACTATTGACAAATACAAAGCAAAACTTGTGGTCATAAGTTTTAGACAATAAGAAAGTCTTGATTATTTTGACACATAGTAGCCACAACTAGGATACATCAAGTCAGATGTTGATTGTGCTAGTTGAGGTATATGACCTTCAAATTCATCAAAATGAATGTGAAAATATTTTTCTTAAAAATGAAAAATTGGAGAAAAAAATTTACATGGAATTCTAGCTTGGTCTAGAGGTTGATAATTCTAGCTTTTACCAACTGCACTAGGGCACTTCTTTGCTTTTTATGAGTGCACTGTTACTTATATCTTAATTTCTACCAGTTTTTCGAAATAGATATACATATATACATATAATTTTTTTAGAAGTTATCGTGCACCCCCACCGTATGGTGTGGGTCCGCTCCTGTTGAGAAGTATGATATATATCATGAAGTGTACTCGATCAGATTTAGCATGTGCTATTAGTAAACTGAGTCGGTTCACAAGTAATCTCAATCAAACTCTTTGGATGACAATGAAAAGAGTTTTGAGTATTTAAATACATACTTAACAAGCTATTATTTTGCATTATAACTATTATTCAACAATATTAGAAGAATATAGTGATGCAAATTGAATCACCAGGTCAAGTGAAATAAAATTCACTAGTGGATGTGTATTTACTCTTGGTGGAGAAGCAGTATCTTGGAAATCTTCCAAACAGAAATGTATCACTCGCTCTACTATAAAATCTGAGATTATCACTCTATATAAGGCCGGTGAAAAAGTTGAATGACTCCGTAATTTCTTGAAAGATTTTTGGCCCAAATCTTTAGCTCCAGTAAGTATACACTGTGAGAGTTAATTTTCAATATCTTGGGCATGGAGCATGATGTATAATGGAAGGTCTCGTCATATATGACATAGACATAATATCGTTAGAGAACTAATCTCTAGTGAAATTATCATAATTGACTATGTAAAGTCAAAGGATAATGTGTCGGATCCACTTACAGAAGGCCTAACTAGAGAGGGAGTTGATAGATTATCAAAGGGAATGAGACTATATATGATCGAGAACAAGTCATTGTGGCGGTAACTCTACCTAGAAGACTGAAAATCCCAAGATCTAGGTTCAAGAAGATCAAACAAAGTCATCAATGACGGTTCAACATTGTCAAAATATTATCTTTTATGGTGCATTTTCATGATAAGACAATGTTCAGTAACAAGGATAAAGACATTAGGACTTTTTAATGGTTTATAAGTTTGATACAGTTTATATCAAATGGTGTATCTACGAGATAACACATTTAGGAATCATCTATGTAAGTGTGAAGTGCAAGTCGTTTCAAGGAGAATCCGGTAAGGCCAGTTCTCTAAGAACTTATTAACCGAGATGTGTTCATGACTGAAATGAACAAAACAATGATAACCAAAAACAGCTCAAGGATTGATTGCATGACTTATGTTGTCTAGGTATACACCAAAGCTCGACGGTTCAAAGATATAAAATCTACCGATTGACCGAGTATATCCGGTATGTTCACTACGCAAAATTTAAAGGAAAACCTACTTATCCAGATACAATTAACCCTTACTTATGAATCACACAATTTTTCATGCATATGTTTTTAAAAATAGTCATTCCCTATTCATGAGGGGGATTGTTGGGTTTTAAAGATGTGAACAGGAAATGAAGGGTTGTGACTCTCCTGAAGGGTTGTCACTTTGATGGAGGGTTGTGACCTTTATGAAAGCTTATGTCCATTTTAAAGGGTTGTGACCTTTGAAAGGTTCTGCCTTTTCCAGAGTATTGTGACCTTTCTGGAAGGTTGTTTTATTTCCTAAGAGTTGTGACCTTTACCCTTTGTTGTCTATAAATAGAGAGGTTGTCTCTCATTTCTAGCATTGAATTCTTTCCTTCTTTTGCATACATATCTTAGAAAATAAAATCGATCGATCGTATCTGTGTGTATGATTCGTTGCGGTCATTTGAGTTCGCTGAAATTATTGAACTTTGAGGTACCGCTACTTCATTAATGGTTAATCTGTTTTATCTTGGAAGGAATTAATCTTCAACCTTGGATACTTGAGGGGATTGAATTTCTTAAGGATACACAGTGAATTCCGTGGACTCGGATAGTTCTTTGTAATTTTCTTTCATCTTTTATTATTTTTCTAGTTTGCTAATCTGAATACGGAAGATAACAAATTCTACAAGTATACAAGGTTTAAAAGATCATTTTTCTTAAATCAACCAATGATTACTCGAAGAGTTGAGTCTTCCCCTTCCGAATCACACAAAGCCACCCAATCTATTTACAAGGAAGTATTCACCGTCACATTATGAAAATAACAATAGCCACATCAATTGCTTAGAAATATGAGTCAATCAACTCAAAACTCAATTTTAAAAATAAGGTTTGAATCCGAAATATAATACTTGAAAATGATGTTTAAGGCTTTAGGAACTCAATGGTAAAAATCATTTCGAAAAATGAATTAAAATCACTTTAGAATCCCTCATTTTGATTTAGCTAGAACTTGAGTTCTTGAAAACTAAACCATTTGCAAATCAAAACCTCAAATTTTGATGTTAGAATCCATAAATAATCAATGGAAAATGGTCACCAAGGCTTACCTAAGGGTTTTAGCACAAGGAATCGCCTCAGAAATGACCTCCAAGGTCTTCCCAAGCTCAAAAATAGAAAATGGAGATTAAACCCCAAAAATGATAGGCGAAAACCCTCTCATATGATACGCAAAAACCCTCTCATAGGAGAAAATTGTAATCCTAATTCCTTGTCGTTTGACAGATTGAGCTCCAAAGGAGCTAATACCACTGCCTAATCAACATAATTTATCAGTCTAGTCTCATTTCCTCCATAGTTGGCGAGCTTGTAACTTTCGAATGTTGATATACTTTTATGTCATCCAGTTCAAACATGACATAGTTGTATGAAGTTGTTAGTCGCAATATATATAGACAATAAGTTCTTCTTTATATCTCATTTTGAAAGTGTACTTTTCCTCAATACTGTAAGTACAAATACCATTTTATTAATATGAGATTGATATTTTAGAATTATTTATCGTTATTATTACTCAACAACCTTTATATTTGTCTGTGTTGATCAACTTTTTCTCATCATTAATCATGTAATTGAAGCGTTCAAAATCAATGATCTAATTATATTCATAATCGATCAATTTTCACATACAATTGCAAATGTTAGTTCCTTTTGTTCATAGAGTAAGGTGACAAGATCTTGTTGTTGATCCTTTTTCTTCAATTGCATATCTCAAGATTTTTCTTCGTCTTGCCTGTTTCAAGTAGGATTATATATCTTTTTACCTTCAATGTTTTTTATACCAACAGTCTCTAGAATAATTATATTCACCTAAAACAACCAAACACTGTACATGATTTTTTCAAGAATGTATTGTCTCATGAAAACATGTTCAAGCACTATCATATACAACTCAATCAAAACAATTTTAGTGACTCAATTGATTGAGTAGTTAATTTTTTACGTTATAATAGTGAAGGTTTTTTTTTTTTTCATTTATATTTTTTTAAAAAAATTAAAATAAATAAAATACAATTCAATCATTCTATTATAATTATTAGCATAGATCAAGATTGGTTTATTTTATATGAAAATATTGATGTATACCTTCTCTCCAACACGACATAAAAAAAACAAAGGAATAAGAATATTAATGATGGTCACATGATCACATTTTTCTTTCTAATACTAATGGTATCACTGATTATCTTAGATTTTTAAACAATTAATGAAATGTCACGACCCAAATCAGGGACGCGACTGGCACCCACATTTACCCTCCTATGTGAGCGAACCAACCCATCTAAACCTTAACATTTCAAGATATATCAACAGAAAATAATGCGGAAGACTTAAACTCATTAATAAAAACAATTCAATACTATTATTATTATCCCCAAAATCTGGAAGTCATCATCACAAGAACATCTATGATCAATTTACTAAACTAAGAGTATTCTAAGAAGCTAAAACAAATAAAAGCTAGTCTATGCCGAAACTTCAAGGCATCAAGACATGAGGAAGGAGATCCAGTCCAAGCTAGAAGCGTTAGCTCACCCTGAAGATCCGGTGTGACGAAGACTGGCTTGAACTACTGTTGAGTCGAAGATGACGGCACGTTTGCTGCACTCCACAAATAAACAAAAGGAAAACATAAAAGTAGGGGGTCAGTACAACCACAAGTACTGAGTAGATATCATCGGCCAACTCAAAATAGGGAACAGTATATATCAATAATAATGTAAGTCAACTACAATACTCAACATGTAGCAATAACAACATGAATTCATCAATAACTACAACCGAGTTCACACATGAGGACTCAAGCCTCAGTACCCTACTCATTTGGGAATTAAGTTCATTAGATTGAGTATATTCATTATCTTTCAAGATTCATTATCTTTCTTCCTCTTGTGTCGGTACGTGACACTCCGATCCTCTATTTCTATCCTGGTGCCGGAACGTGGCACTCCGATCCTCATTCTATCCTGGTACCGGAACGTGGCACCCGATCCATATTCTATCCTGGTGTCGGAACGTGACACTCCGATCCTCATATTCTATCCTGGTACCGGAACGTGGCACCCGATCCATATTCTATCCTGGTGTCGGAACGTGACACTCCGATCCTCATATTCTATCCTGGTACCGGAACGTGGCACCCGATCCATATTTTATCCTGGTGTCGGAACGTGGCACCCGATCCCCTAATTCATCAAGCCTTCTTTTACACTAAGGCATCATCATTCTCATTATATAATTTATCAAGCCTTCTTTCATACTAAGGCATCATCATTCTCATTATATAATATATCAAGTGAATTAGGGTTCTTTCAAGATTTGGGATTCAATAACTTCATCATGCATTTGTTAATTCATCACAATTTTATAATCATAATCATGCAAGCATACAACTTAAGCACATAGCAGGGTTTACAATATTATCAACACATAATATTCACTATTAAGAGTTCACTACGAATATCGTAACATAAACCATAACCTACCTCCACCGAAGAATCGTGATCAAGCAAGCAAATTCCTCAATTTCTTGTTGTCCTCTTCGTTTCTCTCTCTCTCTACTCGTTCTCCTCTCTTTTTCTTTCTGTCTTTGTTCTTTCTATTTTTCTTATTCAAACCCTCTTTCTTTTACCCTAATTATTATGTAATTAAGAATGAAAGATGGCAATAATAACCCACTAATTAACTTAAGGTTACCTCTTTTAACCCCCAGTAATTAGACTTATTAACATTACCCTCTAACTTTATAATTAAAGCAGGAATAGTCAAAAACGTCCCTTAAAACGTGTAAAGAAATCCGACCCAGACTGGGATTGCGCAACCTGCGACGGCCCGTCGTGCTTGCGACGGTCCGTCCTGCAGGTCGTCGCAACCATCAGAGAGTGGTTTTGCATCGAAGACTCCGTGACGGTCCGTCACACCTGTGACGGTCCGTCCTGCCATTTCGTCATGACGTTCAGAGAGTCGATTTTCAGTACCCAATTTCAGATTTTTCCAAGTATTTTGAAACGACACCCTCCACGACGGTCCGTCGTGCCCTTGACGGTCCGTCGTGGCCTCCGTCACCTCTGCCAGTTTTCCAGAATAAAATCTGTTGCTCAAAACGACTAAACAGGTCGTTACAATAGATACCAATTTACCCATCGTTCGTCCCCGAACGATCAAAAGAAGGAAAACATGGCGAAAAGGAGTACCTGAATCTGTAAACAGATGTGGGTATTTTTCTTGCATATCCGCCTCCTTCTCCCAAGTAGCTTCTTCAACCGGTCGATTCTTCCATTGAACTTTGATGGATGCAATCTCTCTCGATCTACTTGCGAACTTCTCTATCTAATATAGCAACTGGTTCCTCTTCATAAGTCAAGTTCTCATCCAACAACACTGAGTCCCAACGGATAATGTAGTTTCCATCTCCATGGTATCTTTTCAACATGGACATATGAAATACCGGATGCACTCCGGACAGCCCTGGGGGCAAGGCTAATTCATAAGCCACCTCCCCTATTCGCTTTAGTACCTCAAATGGTCCAATATACCTTGGACTTAGCTTACCTCTTTTGCCAAACCGCATCACCCCTTTCATGGGTGAAACCTTCAACAAGACTTGTTCACCTTCCATGAACTCCAAGTCTCTAACCTTCCGGTCTGCATACTCCTTTTGTCTACTTTGCGCCGCTAGAAGCTTTTCTTGAATGCCCTTCACCTTTTCTAACGAATCCCTCAAGAGATCGGTACCCCAAGGTCTAGCCTCGAATGCATCAAACCAACCAATGGGAGATCTACACCTCCTCCCATACAATGCTTCAAATGGAGCCATATCAATACTGGAGTGGTAGCTATTATTGTACGAAAACTCTGCCAAAGGTAAGAAGCTATCCCAATGGCCACCAAACTCTATCACGCATGCGCGAAGCATGTCCTCCAACACTTGAATCATTCGCTCAGACTGACCATCGGTCTGAGGATGGAACGCGGTACTAAGGTCCAACCTAGTACCCAATTCTGCATGCAATGTTTTCCAAAACTTAGAAGTAAACTGCGTACCTCTATCTGATATAATGGATAGTGGAACCCCATGCAATCGAACGATTTCTGAGATGTAGATTTTGGCTAACTTCTCTGCATTGTAAGTCACCTTAACGGAATGAAATGAGCAGACTTAGTTAATCTCCACAATCAACCCAAATGGAGTCGAACTTGCCCAATGTCTTTGGAAGACCAACCACAAAGTCCATTGCAATTCTCTCCCACTTCCATTCAGGAATGGGCATTCTTTGAAGTGTTCCTCCGGGCCTTTGGTGTTCATATTTCACTTGTTGACAGTTTGGACACTTGGCAATAAAGTCAACAATATTGCGCTTCATTCTACTCCACCAAAAGTGTTGTTTTAGGTCGCGATACATCTTGGTTGCACCCGGATGTATGGAATACCTTGAATTATGAGCTTCTGCCAGAATAATAGTTGATCAAATCATCAAGCGGGGTACACATACCCTTCCCTTAATCCTCAACACACCTTCCTCGTCGATTGTTGCTTCTTTAGCCTCTCCTCGCAACACTTTATCTCGGATTCGCCTTAGTTTCTCATCATCAAACTGTTTTCCCTTAATCTTGTCAAGAAAAGAAGATCTTGACTTCACACTAGCCAACAATCCTCCCTTCTCATTTATTTCCAACCTCATCAAGTCGTTAGCCAGAGTCTGAACCTCTCTAGCCAATGGGCGTCTAGAGGCTTGCAAATGAGCTAGACTTCCCATGCTTCCCGCCTTTCTACTCAAGGCATCTGCCACAACATTCGCCTTCCCCGATGATGATACAAAATAGTGAGGTCGTAGTCCTTCAGTAGTTCCATCCATCTCCTTTGCCTCAAGTTCAAATCTTTCTGAGTAAAGACATACTGAAGGCTACGATGATCCGTGTAGACCTCACACTTAACCCCATAAATAGTGTCTCCATTGCTTCAATGCAAACACTACCGCGGCCAATTCAAGTCATGAGTTGGATAGTTACTCATGCACTTTTAATTGTCTTGAGGCATAAGCAATCACGTTCTTCTCTTGCATTAGCACTGCACCCAAACCCGAATAGGATGCATCACAATAAACAATGAAATTCTTACCTTTCACTGCAAGGTGAGAATTGGTGCAGTAGTCAACAGAGTCTTGAGCTTCTGAAAGCTTCTCCCACTCATCCGACCATACAAATGGAACATTTTGCTTAGTCAAGTTCGTCAGTTGGGAAGCAATAGAAGAGAATCCCTTGACAAATCGGCGGTAGTAGCTAGCTAACCCAACAAAGCTCCTTATCTCTGACACATTAGTAGGTCTTACCCAATTCTTCACTACTTCGATCTTAGAAGGATCCACCATCACTCCGTCCTTAGAAACCACGTGCCCCAAGAAGGACACTGCATCTAGCCAAAACTCGCACTTAGAGAACTTGGCATAAAGCTTTTTCTCCCTCAACGTTTCCAATACCATTCTCAAATGCTCCTCATGTTCTTTCTTACTCTTGGAGTATATCAGTATATCATCAATAAATACGATCACAAAGAGATCTAAATATGGCTTAAAAATCCCGTTCATCAAACTCATGAACGCAGCAGGGGCATTCGTAAGACCAAAAGACATCACTACAAATTCGTAATGCCCATACCTGGTTCTAAACGCAGTCTTTGGCACATCCGTTGCTCGTATTTTCAATTGATGATAACCGGACCTCAAGTCAATCTTAGAGAAGACACAAGCACCTTGTAAATGATCGATAAGTCATCAATGCGAGAAGAGGATACTTGTTCTTATAGTTACTTGTTCAACTGTGGTAGTCTATGCACATCCGAAAACTCCCATCCTTCTTCTTCACAAATAAAACCGGAGCACCCCAAGGAGATGCACTTGGTCTAATGAAGCCCTTGCTCAACAACTCTTGAAGTTGAGCTTTAACTCTCTTAACTCCGCGGGAGCCATTCTATACGGGGGTATAGAAATGGGGCGTGTGCCCGGTTCAAGATCGATACAGAAGTCGATATCCCTATCGGGTGGCATACAGGAAGATCTGCAGGGAATACATCAAGAAACTCACGGACCACCGAAACCGACTCAATCGAAGGTACTTGGGTAGTGTCATCCTTGAGATGTGCCAAGAAAGCTAAGCACCCTTTACTAACCATTTTCTTAGCACGAAGAAATGAGATGATACGCACCGGATTGGAAGTGTAGTCACCCTCCCACACTAACGGATCTGTCCCAGGCTTGGCCAATGTCACAGTTTTTGCATACAATCCAAGATCGCAAAAATCGGAGAAAGCCAAGTCATACCCAGAATTACATCAAAGTCACCCATTTCTAAAATAACCAAATCTACATAAGTGTTGCTCCCCACAAAGTTCACCAAACAAGACCTATGTACCTTTTCAACTACCACAGACTCACCCACCGGTGTAGAAACACGAATAGGCATGTCAAGTAATTCACAATGCAATTTTAGACCATTAGCAAATGATGAAGATACATATGAAAACGTGGAGCCAGGGTCAAATAATACAGATGCCATGCAATCAAACCGAAAGATTACCTGTGATAACAGCATCAGACGCCTCCGCTTCAGATCTCCCAGGGAAAGCGTAACAATGGGCCCTCTCGTTTGTCGTCCATTGCCCCTACCATGTTGCGTAGTAGTGGCTCCATTTTGCCCATCACCTCTGCCGTTGTGATGACCACCATTACCTCGACCACCACGTCCTCCAGAAAAGCGGGCCTCTACCATGACCACCTCTACCTCTAGCTAGTGGGGTTCTGTAACTCTGGTTTGGACAATACCTCTTGATGTGTCCAACCTCCCCACATCCATAACACTCTCGGGTTCATGCATAGGTCTCTCGTCGAGTAGTGTTGACCGTTCTGAGGTGGACCCCCAACTACAGTCTGTAGTGAAGACTGAATTGGTCGACTTGAGTAACCTCCGGAGCTCTGTCCTCTAGAGTGAGAACCATTAAACTCGCCTCCCCTTCGAAACCTTTTCGATGTCGATGTCGTGGTGAGTCGTCTGGCTTCACTCCTTCCACCTCTATCACAAAGTCTACCACCTCTTGGAAGGATGTTGCCGTAGCCGCTATCTGTAAGGCTGAAATCCGCAACTCTGACCTCAACCCCTTCACAAAACGGCGAATCCGTTCTTGTGGACTGAAACAAAGTTGGGTGGCGTATCTGGATAGTGCGCGAAATTTAGCCTCATACGCGTTAACTGTCATCCTCCCTTGCTCTAGACTCAAGAACTCGTCCCTTTTTCTATCTCTCAAAGTCCTTGGGATATACTTCTCCATAAACAGAGTAGAGAATGATTCCCAAGTCATAGGTGGTGCCTCTGTTGGTTGACACTCAACATGTGACCGCCACCACATTTTGGCGTTCCCTTGAAACTGATAGCTCACGAACTCAACGCCAAACCGTTCTACTATACCCATCTTGTGTAGTAGCTCATGACAATCAACCAGAAAATCGTAGGCATCCTCTGATTCTACGCCCTTAAAGACTGGAGGGTTTCAATTTCAAGAACTTACTGAAAGTTCATGCTGATCATTTGTCATAATAGGCCCAGTAGTCAGACGTGGAAATGTGCCTATTCCCAATGATGCATCCATGCGGGGAGCCATAGTAGCCGCATGTCGTACCTCTGAAACCGGAGGTGTTGGTGTAGAAACCACTGGAGGTGCCTGACCCTGATCGGATAACCCACTAAGATAAGCAAGTACTTGGTTGATCATCTCTGGGGTAGGTTGTGGTGGCATTTCTCATTCTGCCCTTGTTCATTCTCCCCTTCCTCCCCTCTCTTATCACCTCCTCGGTCGATGGAGGAGTCACCGCCCTAGTATCAGATGGGCTAGGTGCTTGTCCTCTTCCTCTAGAGGACATCCTCCCACCGACTCTCCACGGCCTCTTGCCGTTGCTCTTCCTCGAGCTACAGCCCCAGTGGCTGGCTCAGTCGTTCTTGTCGTTCCGTTGTTGCTGCTGGTGCGGTCGTTGCTCTAGTTCTAACCATCTGCGAAATAGAGTGAAGATGGTCAGATACCAATTCGTATCGCCCAGATACCAATTGGACTCAAGTAGTAGCACGAAAGAAGAATGAAAGAGTGAAATTTCCTAAAGTCTTACCTTATAGCCTCTCAAGGAAAAGTAAAGGCGTCCCCCTACCGTTCCTTAAGACTCTACTAGACCTGTTCTTGTGTGATGAGACCAATGAACCTAATGCTCTGATACCAAGTTTGTCACGACCCAAATCAGGGACGCGACTGGCACCCACATTTACCCTCCTATGTGAGCGAACCAACCCATCTAAACCTTAACATTTCAGATATATCAACAGAAAATAATGCGGAAGACTAAAACTCATTAATAAAAACAATTCAATACTATATTATTATCCCCAAAATCTGGAAGTCATCATCACAAGAACATCTATGATCAATTTACTAAACTAAGAGTATTCTAAGAAGCTAAAACAAATAAAAGCTAGTCTATGCCGAAACTTCAAGGCATCAAGACATGAGGAAGGAGATCCAGTCCAAGCTAGAAGCGTTAGCTCACCCTGAAGATCCGGTGTACGAAGACTGGCTTGAACTACTGTTGAGTCGAAGATGACGGAACGTTGCTGCACTCCACAAATAAACAAAAGGAAAACATAAAAGTAGGGGGTCAGTACAACCACAAGTACTGAGTAGATATCATCGGCCAACTCAAAATAGGGAACAGTATATATCAATAATAATGTAAGTCAACTACAATACTCAACATGTAGCAATAACAACATGAATTCATCAATAACTACAACCGAGTTCACACATGAGGACTCAAGCCTCAGTACCCTACTCATTTGGGAATTAAGTTCATTAGATTGAGTATATTCATTATCTTTCAAGATTCATTATCTTTCTTCCTCTTGTGTCGGTACGTGACACTCCGATCCTCTATTTCTATCCTGGTGCCGGAACGTGGCACTCCGATCCTCATTCTATCCTGGTACCGGAACGTGGCACCCGATCCATATTCTATCATGGTGTCGGAACGTGACACTCCGATCCTCATATTCTATCCTGGTACCGGAACGTGGCACCCGATCCATATTCTATCCTGGTGTCGGAACGTGACACTCCGATCCTCATATTCTATCCTGGTACCGGAACGTGGCACCCGATCCATATTCTATCCTGGTGTCGGAACGTGGCACCCGATCCCCTAATTCATAAGCCTTCTTTTACACTAAGGCATCATCATTCTCATTATATATTTATCAAGCCTTCTTCATACTAAGGCATCATCATTCTCATTATATAATATATCAAGTGAATTAGGGTTCTTTCAAGATTTGGGATTCAATAACTTCATCATGCATTTGTTAATTCATCACAATTTAAATAATCATAATGCAGCAAACAACTTAAGCACATAGCAGGGTTTACAATATTATCAACACATAATATTCACTATTAAGAGTTCACTACGAATATCGTAACATAAACCATAACCTACCTCCACCGAAGAATCGTGATCAAGCAAGCAAATTCCTCAATTTCTTGTTGTCCTCTTCGTTCCTCTCTCTCTCTACTCGTTCTCCTCTCTTTTTCTTTCTGTCTTTGTTCTTTCTATTTTTCTTATTCAAACCCTCTTTCTTTTACCCTAATTATTATGTAATTAAGAATGAAAGATGGCAATAATAACCCACTAATTAACTTAAGGTTACCTCTTTTAACCCCCAAGTAATTAGACTTATTAACATTAACCCTCTAACTTTATAATTAAAGCATGAATAGTCAAAAACGTCCCTTAAAACGTGTAAAGAAATTCGACCCAGACTGGGATTGCGCAACCTGCGACGGCCCGTCGTGCTTGCGACGGTCCGTCCTGCAGGTCGTCGCAACCATCAGAGAGTGGTTTTCCATCGAAGACTCCGTGACGGTCCGTCACACCTGTGACGGTCCGTCCTGCCATTTCGTCATGACGTTCAGAGAGTCGATTTTCAGTACCCAATTTCAGATTTTTCCAAGTATTTTGAAACGACACCCTCCACGACGGTCCGTCGTGCCCTTGACGGTCCGTCGTGGCCTCCGTCACCTCTGCCAGTTTTCCCGAATAAAATCTGTTGCTCAAAACGACTAAACAGGTCGTTACATGAAAAATAGCAAAGATATCTCTAACTATATTTAATATTAATAAACCGATCAATGTCATATTACTTAATATTAAATGCACGTTTGTCCTCTGAAGTAATAATATATATATATATATATATATATGTATATATATGCCGGCCGTATGATAATTACCATCTTTGGAGGATAATTTTTTTAAAAAGTTAACTTCTTGTAACATGTTATGGTCAACTGGTCATTTTACAATTTGCATGTCACATCAAAGTTTTTTCTTATGTTAAAAACGAAAAACTCAAATACGTTATTGAATTTTGAGAAAAAAATTATATTTGTTCATTTATTAAAAGTTTCACTCATTTATGTCATTTTTGTTTGAGAAAGAGTTGTTATCAATGCTATTAATATTGACTGAAATGATATATATGTGCTAAACGTTTGAAGGATGACAAATTAAAGATGAACCGTTTCTCCAAGATCGATGAAATATTTGAGCTTCTTTTTTTAAAAAAAAAATATAATTAATGACGTGGACTAATCATATATGACCATGTGCAAAAAATAATTTTATGAGATTGAAATTATTTTCTGTTAACAAGTAATAACACGAAAGAGACTTTTCTCAAACTAAAATAATATAAATGTGTCCAAAGTTTAAAAGATGACATAAATAAATATTTTCTCAAAATCCAATGACGTATTTGACATTTTCCTTTATAACCAGGTGAGGTGAAGAATACGGAGGCTTGCAAAAATAAATAAATACAAACTATGGCTATTTGTAAATACATTATAAAAGTGGCTATACCAAGTAAAAAGTCCTAATGTTTTGGATGGCCAATAGAAATAAAATGGTCTGCCTTTCAGATGGTCCATATTCACATAAACTAGTCCATGAACACTACTCATACATAAATTGTACTAATAAAGGCAGGTACAGGTACGACAAGTTTGAATTGAGAAAGCATGCAAGAGTTTCAAATCTGATACACCAGCGGAGATTGTATGTTCATTTAACTTCACTACTATTATGAATTACAAACTCCAATATAATCGAGTTAAATCCGACAATTTTAAAGTTAATTATTCTTTTGAACAAGATGACTTGAATAATTTATTCTGTAGAGAAGTATTATATTACATCATATATTCAAAATATATTAAAGAAAGGATGCACATTTTATCTTTTCATTTTATTCGTTTTAATTTTTGATGTATTTTAAAATGAATATTTTTTTAGATTGCTTTTTTATTTTAACTTTATACATGATATATTTTATAATATAAAATTTAATTTTATTTAAAGGTTATATTATTTTTATATATATTTAATTTAAAATTATAATATTCAAAAATTACTTTGTCACGATCCAAAACGGGCCGCGACTGGCACCCACACTTATCCTACTATGTGAGCGAACCAACCAATCCAATTCCCAACGTTTCAACCATAAATAACAAAATATAATGCGGAAGACTTAAAACTCATTAATGAAAATCTATTAATTAACTTATAAAAACTCAATACTATTTATTCCCAAAACCTGGAAGTCATCACCACAAGAACATCTATCCTCAAATTACTAATCTAAGAGTATCTAAGAAGCTAAAATAAGTAAAAAGCTAGTCCATGCCGGAACTTCAAGGCATCAAGACATGAAGAAGATGATCCAGTCCAAGCTAGAAGCATTAGCTCACCCTGAGATCCGACGTGATGAAAACTGGCTAGAGTTGCGGTTGAGTTGAAGATGATGGTACGTTTGCTGCACTCCACAATTAACAAAGAAAATAATTACAAGTAGGGGTTAGTACCAAACACAAGTACTGAGTAGGTATCATCGGTCAACTCAAAATAGAAAACAGTATATATCAAATAATATCATAAATCAACTACAATACTCAACATGTAGCGACAACAAGTTCTATAATCATTAATAAGCACCGCCAAGTTCACCCATAAGGACTCAAGCCTCAATGCCATACCCATTTGGGAATTAGGTTCATTAGATTGGGTATATTAACATCTCTCAAGATTCATTATGTTTATTTCTCTTGTGTCGGTACGTGACACTCCGATCCCCCTAATTCTACGTGTCGGTTCGTGACACCCGTTCCACTAATTCTATGTGTCGGTTCGTGACACCCGATCCACTAATTCTATGTGTCGGTTCATGACACCCGATCCCCTAATTCTACGTGTCGGTTCGTGACACCCGTTCCACTAATTCTACGTGTCGGTTCGTGACACCCGTTCCACTAATTCTACGTGTCGGTTCGTGACACCCGTTCCACTAATCTCATCACTTTAGTTCATCAAGCCTTCTTTTATACCAAGGCATCATCAATTCTCATTAACAAGGTAGATTAGGGTTTCTTTCAAGATTAAGATTCAATAGCTTCATCATGCTTATTTTATCACAATTGTATAATCACATTCATACAAGCATACAATTAAGCATATAGAAGGGTTTACAATACTACCCAATACATATCATTCGCTATTAAGAGTTTACTACGAATAGCATAAACCATAACCTACCTCCACCGAAGAATCGCGATCAACAAGCTATCTTCCCAAAGCTGCGTTCTTCCTCTCTCTCGATCGATCGTTTCTCCCTCTCTTTGTTCTTTCTATTTTTCTCATTCAAACCCCTTTTTCTTTTACCCTAATGAGCATATAATTAAGTATAAAAGATGATAAAATACACCACTACTTGTTTCAAGGTTCTCCCTTTTAACCCCAAGTAATTAAATTATTAACATTAAACCACTAACTTTATAATTATAAGCAGGAATAATCCAAAACGCCCCTTAAAATATTTAACAGAAATTCGACCCAGTCAGGGTCACGCAGCCTGTGACGGCCATTCACGACTGTGACGGTCCGTCCTGCATGTCCGTCACAAAGCTCAGAGACTTGATGTCAGTAAAAGGTCTGTGACGGCCCGTCATGCCTGAGACGGTCCGTCCTGCCATTTCGTCGCGAAGTTCAGAGAGTCGATCTCAGTACCCAATTTTTCTAAGTTCTAAGTGTTTTGGAACGAGACTCCCTCGACGGTCCGTCGTGGGATCCGTCGACCCAGCCAGTTTTTCCAGAAATAAAATCTGCTGCTCAAAACGACTAAACAGGTCGTTACATACTTTTTCATCTTTGTTTTATTTCAAATTTAAAAATAAAATAAACGGAGAAAGTATTAAAGTTAACTAAAAAAGTGGATAACATTCAGATCCCACTTCTATCTATCCTTAATTAAATGACCTTAGTTTGAGGCTTTGACCCTTCGAATGAAAGTAATCTTGGGAAAGTTGTCTCAACAAGAAGCTTGGAATATGTAAATTTAAATATAATTAAATTTTAATATAAATATGAACTATCAATTTGAAAATTAAAAAAACTTAAATGGTGTATTTGATATAAAGGAAAGTATATTAGTTTTTCCATGTTTAATTACGCTAAAATACTGTGGAAAAAATTTCAATCAATTTATTTTCTTTAAATTTAAATAAAATAAGTTATCTTCTAAAATTAAAAAAATAAAATTTCAATCTTTTTTTTTTTAAATTTTTTTTTCTTACCCTATTCATACCACGTACCCAACTCTTTCTATTAAAAAAAATTTAAAATTTTCAAATATATTTTTATTCCTATCTAAAACCGACACCCCTCCCTCCCCTCCCACATCAAACAAAAACATAAAAAATTTAAAAAATATATTTTTAAAATGTTTTAAATTTTAAGATTTTCTGACTTCATTCGACCCCTCTCCTACCCCTCTACCCTTTCCAAAAAAATTGTACTTATTGAAAAAAATTCTAATTTAATTTTTAAACTTTTGATGCCCCCCCCCCCCCCCCCCCCCCCAAAAAAAAAAAAAACCCAACATGGCACCCCAACAATATTTTTTAAAAGAAGTTAACTTTAGGAAGTATTTTAAATTTAATTTTTATTTTATTTTTATGTCACCCCCACATCCTACAAACCCACCCCCCGCCACGCCACCCACCTAGATCATCCCCATTAAATTGTGTTTTTCTGAAATGAAAACTGTTTTTCCAATATATAGTAAATTTAAAACATTTTTCATTTTTAAACCACTCATACCCTCTCTCCAACCCACCGCCAATCCCACCTTGTCCATTCACTTCACTTAAATTTTTTCACTTAAATTTTAAAAAATTTAAGAAAAAAAAATATTTTTGAGAAATATTTAAAATTTTAAAAAAGTACATTTTTTAAGCCATCTACCCCTCACCTAGACTCCCCTTATCAATATTTTTGTAAAAAAATTACTTTTGAAAAATATTCAAATTTTTTAAAATTTCATTTTTATGCCAACTCCATCCCTATTGCACCCCAGCCGCGAACCCCCACCCCCCCACCCAACGTCCACGTCAAAAAATATCTTAGAAATTTTTTTTTCAATTTTTTTTCTTGGATCAGATTTAAGGGTCAGATTTTGAAACGATCATTGGATACTTGTCCTAGTTGGTATCAACTCGTGTTCTAGATTAATTATTGAGATTAATTTTCGAATCAAAAATTATTTTTCTAATAAATAGTATTATTTTAGTTTCAAGCAAAAAAAAAGATATTTTTTTAAAAAAAATTCATTCACCAACCAAATATTAAAAAATATTTTTCAAAAAGTAAATTTTACTCTCCAATCAAAAATGAAAAAATAAGTAAAAATACATTTATTTCTCAAAATATTTTTTAGAAAATATTATCTATCAAAACATTTTCATTTGTACCTAACACACCCAAAAAAGGTCCACTTCTTCTTGGAAGAGACGCCATAAGTTACAACTTTAACGGTTTAACGTGTTCAGTTCTTGGCCATGAAGCATAGCTAACAAAATCCATTTAAACTTTCTATCCGTTAACTTAAAAAAAATTAATGTCCCGTGTAAAGGACTTCACTACCCAACTCACTCACTTTTTTCTTTCTCATTTAATGAGTAATACTCTGCATTAAAGATATATTATTTTAAATTTATAACTTGTAAGATCTTATTTATAGAAAAATACTTTTTACTGATAACTTTTTCATATTTAAAGCTTGAACTTGTGATTCTCTAATTAGAAATGAATTATCTCATATTCTGCACTACATGCATGAATCTTCATGTCTAATTGGTCGAGTTTTTAATGAAGCTAGACTCATATACTTCATATTTTTTATTTCTTAAAAATAAAAAAAATTATTTTCTTGTATTTAATAGTAAAGTAGTTAAAAACTATTATTCTATAAATATTTATTTATAATTTAGACAAATATTATATAAAGTATGGGAGGTAGAATTATGGAGTAGTGGGGATAAAAGCTATGGAGGTGTTGGTTGGATTCGGTTTAATAAGATCTATGTATCCCCATACTATATAAGTAGTCATTTTAATGGAAAAAAACACAATTTTTGATGTATTATTTTACGTAAGATGTAAGATAAAATAATTAATATGTGGTTGATTAAATTTGCATAAATAATATTGTGGAGATAATCACTTATTACTATTTATAAATTAAATAAAAGAAAATAAAATTATAAAAATGAAAATCTTTTGCAAAAAGAATATAAAATAAAAAATAAATTTAAAATACTGCAAACTCAAATCTCTCACTTTTTATGTATTTATTAATATATAAATATATACATAAAATATAAATCAAAGTTACGAATTCAACCAAAACTCAAATTATTTATGCACTAGGCCCCTTCCTGTTTAATTTACCCCACCACTTTTAATATCTCAAATTAAACACTTAAAATGGTGGTTTGATTATTGATAAGAAAGTGTTAAATTTAGTTGATATTATATTTAATAGTTTTTCTTTTCATACTATAAGTATGATTTTAATATCATTTTATAATCATACAGAACTCTAACATTTATAAGTTCAAGCGAACTGATATTTTTCTATTATTCTATACTATATAAAGTAAAAATAAAATAATTTATATATAAATTACTAAATCAGGCATAACGAATATATATTTATTAATATTTACATCATTATAACCAACATACACAACCCCTTATTATACAATATTCCTTTCTTCTCATTTTAGTGTGTTTAGAACTCTCCTTAAGAATATATAAATAAAAACAGAATAGTTTTATTCCCTTTAAGAAAACTTTTTGAAACATTATAAACTAATTTACGCTTTCAAAAAGAAAAATTGATTGTAAAGATAAATTAGAGAAAATTTAAATTATTCTTTCTAAATTGATAAATAATTCAGAACATTTATTTTTTAGTAAGATGGACGACTAATATTCAACGGAAGGAAGGAGTATTAAATTAATGTTATAAAGTTGAGCCAATTCATAATTATTATTGCTCTAGATCCTCCCCCTAACCCCTCCTCCCCCAACTATTTATATCTCAAATTAAACACTATCACTTCATTACATTTTCATTGTTTTCTTCTGTGATCATGTCTAGAAATGATTTGAAAATATTAGGAGCGTGGCCTAGTCCATATGTCATGAGGACTCGTATTGCTCTTAACATCAAATCTTTGGCCTATGATTTCTTGGAAGAACAATTTGGTACTAAAAGTGAGCTTTTACTTAAATCAAATCCAATTTACAAGAAAATTCCAGTTCTAATTCATGAAGGAAAGCCCATTTGTGAATCTCTTATTATTGTTCAATATATTGATGAAAATTGGACTGATTTTGGTCATTCTATTCTTCCCTCTCATCCTTATGATCGTGCCATTGCAAGATTTTGGGCATCTTATATTGATGATAAGGTGAGTGCTTTGATTAATTTTTAGTTTCTCTTGTTCTTGCCTACTATATATGCTTGATAAGTGTACTTTTACGTACGCCAATACACATATAATTTTGAATTATTGAGTTTTTGATGAATTATTTTTAAATATTATTAAGCAAATTTTAGATAGAAATACAAGATTTGGTGTAAAATTAAAGTTATTGGGTTTTAACTAAACTGTTGATGAAGTTGTAGCTCCACCCCTATCGAAAGTCAAATGTTTTCAATGCTGTGTAGTTATTTTTGTGGTGGTTAGTTACGGGAGAATATTTGTTGAAGTTTCTTGTGACTTGCTCCAATATTAATATTTACAGATTATCTTTAATTTTTAAATACTCCAAGTTTCTATCAAATTGTTCTTCAATTGGTTAATATTGTTATTTATAACAATTGAAACGTACATTTTTCACTTACCAGTCAAACATATAATTTTTTTTTAGAAAAATATATATGGAAAAAGTCAGAAGGAAAATTACTTTCGTGATACCACACTTCTATAACTAGCTAGCGACTTATACAAATGATCATATATAATATATATATATATATATATATATATATATATATATATATATATATATATATATATATATATATATATAATAGACTTATTCTAATAATGTATTTTAAACCGTGTTGATCTAGCTAGAGGAAACTAATGTCGAGTTCAGAGCTAAAGGGTACAAAATATTAACAAAAAATTCAAAATGATATATAAAATTTTATATTAACCAAAACAGCAAAATCGCTGCATCAACAACGATTTAATCCACCGGAAAAAGCAAAATCACTGTAGAGGCAGCGATTTGACAAATGTGAATTTTTTTTTAAAAAAATGAAATCGCTACCTAGGCAGCGATTTTATTTTTTTTTAAAAATGTGGAAGTCGCTGCCCAGGCAGCGATTTCCAAAGAATTTTTTTTAAAATCGCTGCCTAGGCAATGATTTTTATTAAAAATTTTAAATCGCTGCCTAGACAGCGATTTTTTAAAAAATAATAATTAAAAGCAGTGATTTTATTAAAAAATATTATAAATTTTTTTTTTAAATAAAATCGCTGCTTTAAATTTTTTATTTTTTGAAAATCGCTGCCTAGGCAGCGATTTTTATATTTTAGAATTCTTTTTTTATAAAATCGCTGAGCGATTTACATATTTTAAAAAAAATTATAAAATCGCGATTTAAAAATTTTATAACAGCAATTTAAATTTTTTTTTTGGAAATCGCTGCGTGGGCAGCGACTTCCACATTTCAAAAATATTTTTTCCAAAAAAAAAATAAAAACTGAAAATCGCTGCCTAGGTAGCGATTTCATTTTTTTAAAAAAAAATTTACATTTTGCAAAATCGCTGTCTCTGCAGTGATTTTGCTTTTTCCGGTGGAGTAAATCGTTGTTGATGCCGCGATTTTGCCGTTTTGGTTAATATAAAGTTTTATATATCGTTTTGAAATTTTTGTTAATATTTTGTACCTTTAGGCTCCGGACTCTAATAATGTCATTAGGTAACTGGACTGTTTTATTAATTGCATTATAATGTAAGTATCTTGTGGACTGTAATTAGGTTGTTAATCACAACCTCAACAATTAGTTAACATGATAATCATGACTTCCAAAATGCAAATATTTGTAGACAGGTTGGTTATTGTAAATACATATTTCACCTGTTGTATTTGTTTTAGGTGTGTTCATTGTGGAAAATACTTTTACTACAAAAAATAATATATATATTTTTTGGGAAAAGAATCAAATATACCCTAAACTATTTGAAAAGGTCTAAATATACCATCCATTTAAAGTTTGACTCACTCATACCCTAACCGTCCAATTTTTGGCTCAGATATGCTCTTATAGGCTTTAGTTGGTATGCTCGACATATCCAACTCATTTTTTATTTCTTTATATACCAAGGGAATTGTCATTTCATTTTGACCTTACCACATGATATTTGTTTGAAAATGGAAAGATATCAATTATGCCCTTTAAAAATTCGGACAAATAAACACCTAATCCGACCTATAAATCAACCCCCTTTTAAATAAACTATCCGACCCATTTTCAACAATTTTGTTTGATTTTTATTTTTTTCGATAAATTTCGAGCATGAGTAATTGACTAATAAATAATAGAAAAAATATATAAAATTAACGCCAAAAATCCATAAATAAATATAGTAACCTTAAATTCATCAATTTTAACATATTTTTTAATTTTTTTTTGATAAATATCGAAAATGAGTAATTGATTAATTAAAAATATGAAAAATATTAAATTAACACAAAAAATACAAAATAAATATAGTAACGTTAAATTCAACAATTTCAACATGTTTTAAATTTTTTTTTCGGTAAATACAAAATGAGTAATTTATTAATAAAAAATAAAACAAATATGAAAAAACTATAAAATTTACGCTAAATATTCACAAATAAATATAGAAACCTTAACAACAATTTCAACAAATTTGTTTACTTCTTTTTTGGTAAATCCTGAAAATGAGTAATTGATTAATAAAAAATAGGATAATATGAAAATATATTAAATTAAAAAATTGTTGAAACTATTGAATTTAAGGTTACTATATTTCTTTGTGATTTTTTGGCATTAATTTTATAGTTTTTTTTAATATATTTTCCTTTTTTTTATTAATCAGTTACTCATTTTTGAGATTTACTGAAAAAATAAAAATTAAAAAAAATTATTGAAATTATGAATTTAATGCTACTATATATATTTGTGAATTTTTGGCATAAAATTTATATATTTTTTTTCCATATTTTTCCCTTTTTATTAATAAATTACTCATTTTCGAGATTTATCGAAAAAAATATATTTAAAAAAGTTGTAGAATTCAAACTTACTATATTTATTTGTGAACTTTTGGCGTTAATTTTATATTTTTTTCATACCTTTCACATTTTTTTATTAATTATTGAAATTATTGTATTTAAGGTTATTATATTTATTTGTGAATTTTTGGCGTTAATTTTATATATATATATATATGTAAATTTTTTTTATTTTTTACTCATTAATTACTCATTTTCGAGATTTATAAAAAGATAAATAAAAAAATTGAACAAAATTGTTAAAAACAGATTGGATAGTTTATTTAAAAGGGGGGGGGGGGGGTTGATTTATGGGTCGAATTAGGTGTTTATGGGTCCGAATCCCTTTCTATTTTCATATTAACGGCATGTGACAATATCAAAATGACATAGTATTTCCATGTGACATTTAAAGAAATGAAAAATGAATTGGATATGTCCAGCATACCAATTAACGCCAAGGGGGACATATTTGGGTGAAAAGTTGGACGGCAAGGGCAAGTGTGAGCCAAACTTTAAACGAGGATATATCTAAATCTTTTCAAATAGTTTAGGGGCATATTTGACCATTTTTCTATATTTTTTTTTCTATACCAAATATTTTTCATTTCTTCAGTAATATATTAAGAGCTCTCTTTCTGAAGACTATACAAAATTAGTTGTTTGTTTTCTGTCTTTATTTCGTAAATGGAGAAAAAATAGAAAAAAATTATATCATTATGGAATAAAATTATACTGTGTTAATCACATTATTATGAGAATAAGTAGTATTTCGGGGAAAATCGTATAGTGCAAATATGTCAATAACAATCTTTTTTACGTGTATAAATTGTTGAATTCTCTTTACATGAGTTACGTAATAGAAATCACGTTAGAAATCTTGAGTCTACCTCGGTAGTATATACCTACTAACATTTTACTTGATCCTGCAGTGGTTTCCAGCATTGTGTGGCGTGGTAGCAGCACAAGAAGAAAATGCGAAAAAGGCAGCAACAAATACTGTGATTGAAGGCTTGATGTTATTGGAAGATGTCTACAATAATTGCAGCAAAGGCAACAAGTTCTTTGGTGGAGAGAAAATCGGATACTTGGACATTGCACTTGGTTGTTTCTTGGGTTGGCTGAAGGTGAACGAGATATTAAACAACATAAATCTGCTTGATGAATCCACAACTCCGGCTTTATACAAATGGACTGAAGATTTTTGTGCTAACACTGTTGTCAAAGATGTCATGCCTGAAACTGATAAGCTTGCACGGGCTGCTAAGGTTATTTGGGCAAAAGTTAGAGTTCAAACGTCTAGCTAAATTCGTATATTTTTTTTCTTTTGATCATGTGTTTAGACTATGACGTCTTGTTAATTATTTTCAATCTATATGTGGTCTTTTTGAAAGGGCTAAATAGCACGTTGTCGCTGTGTAATAAGCTATTTAGAAAAAATTTACTAGTTACTACTCCTTCCATTCCACTTTTGTTTAATTTATTACTTCGCACAAAAAAGAATGACACAATTTTATATTTCCTTAATAGGAATCTTTCATAATCACATGAGTGCTACAACATATTTAAGACCACACGTTTTATAAGTTTAATGATCAATCAAGTCAATATTATGACATATTTAAGATCACAAGTTTTAAAATATTGTATTCTTTTGGAATCAATTAACAAACTAATTACGTTCTCTACTCTCAATTTTATCATCCACTCACTATAACAAAAATGACCATTAGTGACATTTAATTCTTAATTGCCGCTAAATATGTATTTTTAGCGGTAATTGTCACTCTTTGTATGTGTCCCTAAAGCCTTTAGCGACATTGATTCTAATGACACTTAACAAATGCCGGTAAGACTTTAGCACTCTTTATTAGTGTCAATATTTAATGCAGCTAAAAATTATTTTTGTTGTAGTGACTCACTCTGCCAACTTCATAATCCACTCTTCACACCATACTTAAAGCACTATTTGTGTTTCTAACTCTACTTTGATCATGTCTGAATATGATGTGAAACTATTAGGATCATGGTCTACTACTTTCGTCATGAGTGTAAGAATAATTCTTACTAATGAAGAATCGATCTCATCAGTACACTTGCTACTTGATTGACTTAGCAGATTAAGTCATATCATTTATAAATTGTTTTTTCATCCACCCATTAGGGTTATCACATATTCTATGTATTATTTTCATTGTTGGCGTCGTGATAACGTATGGCTAGGGAAGGAGGTAGAAATCATTTTACAATTAACGTTTCTGCTTTTCTCTATGAGGATATCTTCCTGCATGAGGTATATATGTGGAGTCCGAAACTTAAAGTGTACAAAATATTAACAAAAATTCCACAATGGTATATAAAATTTTATATTAACTAAAAGGGTAAAATCGCTGCAGATGCAGCGACTTACCTCACCTGAAAAGGCAAAATCGCTGCCTCAGCAACGATTTTGCAAAAGTTTTTTTTTTATTTTATAAAAAAAGGAAATATTGCCTAAGCAGCGATTTCAAAATTTTATTTCTTAAAAATCGCTTATTTTATTTTTTTTTTAAAAAATCGCTGCCAAGGATGCGATTTATAAATTTTTTCTTTTTTAAAAAAAAATCGCTGCCACACCAGCGATTTATAAATTTTTTTTAAAAAAATCGCTGCCACACCAGCAATTTAACATTTTGTAAAATAAAAAAAATTATGAATCGCTGCGTTGGCTGCGTTTTTATATAATTTTTTTTTTATAAAATCGCTGCCTAGCTATTTTTTTAAAAAAAATTAAAAATGTTAAAGCATCAATTTTATATATAAAAAATTTAACAATTTTTTTAAAATTTAAATATATAACTTATAAGAAAATATACATTATTTTAAAAAAATTAAAAATAAGTAAGGTAATAAATATATTTTCTTTCTAAAAAAAATATTATATTGAATTTAAATTTAAATAATATTTGAATTCAAATAAAATTTAAATTCAAATAATTAATTTTTTAAAATAAAAAATTAAAGGCAACAATTTTATTGAATTTTTTTTAAAACAAAATGATATATCTATCTACATACATACATATATACAGATCATACATACATACATACAGACATACATATATATATATATATATATATATATATATATATATATATATATATTATATATATATATATATATATATATATATAAATATGAAAAAAAAATAAAAAATAAGATAATCACATGATGGATCACATGTGAATAGTAAAGATTTTGTTTTTGTTGTAAATAGTTGAATAGAGAGTTCACATGTAAATAGTATTAATATGTTTACAATGCTATAAATTGGTGAATTATCCTTTATATTCATATTACATTCTACTTTCAATCTTCCAACAATCTTAGGTAAATAAAGTCATTTGAATATTATGAGAGAGTCTAACCAAAATTTTAGTCGTTTGAATTTTTTCTCATCGGATTCAACTAATAGGTAAATAAAGTAATGTTTTCTTATTTCTTAAAAAATATTTTTCTTATATGTAATATATTTATATTATTATTTTTATAGGTATGATCAAATTCAAAATGCACTGAATTATTGTACACAAATTGTAAATAATAATGTTATGGGTGATGAACGAGTTGGTGAGTTGCACAATGATGAACCTTCCGAGCATGAATTAACAGACAGTGATGATATGTATGACGACGATGATGATAATATGGATAATGCACCTAATGCATCCGTTGAAAATCAAAGTATTAATTATCATTCTACAGCGATTCCATACTTAGATCACACTGAAGAAAATGCAGAAGATTTTATCTACACGAGAGATGACGGTTCCATTCGAACAACACTTTGGAATTCAAACAATCCTAAACATATCCAGTCAGGTTCGATTGTTGAAAACTAAATATTTTATAGTTGTTTATTTATTTCATGTTGATTAATTTAATTTGTATATGCAACTAGGTATGTTATTTATGAATAAGATGCAAATGAAATCGGCAGTAAGAGCATATAGTCTTGCTATTAAAAAAGAATTTCTTTGTGATCAATCCAAAAGTAAAACTTGGAAAGTTATTTGCAAGCGTCATGAGTTAGGGTGTGATTGGATGATTCGGTTTAGAGAGATTTCAAGCGGTATATGGAAGATAGGAAAAATGATTGAACCGCATACTTGTCTTACAGATAACTATAAGGAAGATCATTTCAATTTGAATGATAACATGATTGCCACTTCATTAATACCATATGTTATGCAAAATTCGAACATAAATATTAAGATGATCCGTGAAATTATCAAAGGAAAGCATCACTATACTCCTAGTTATAGAAAAACACAAAAAGGTCGAAGAAAAGCATTTCGAATGGTTTATGGTGATCTTGAAAGTTCATTTAAGGCATTACCTCGATACATGGCTGCACTACAATTATTCAATCCAGGCACTTTTATTGAGTGGGAGCATCATTCTACAACAATGCAAGGTGAGCAAATTTTTAAATTTCTTTTTTGGAATTTTAAACAGAGCATTGATGGTTTCAAAAGTTGTAGGCCGGTCATTTCTATCGACGGCACACATCTTTATGGTTTGTATGATATCAAATTGTTAATTGCGGTTGGAATTGATGCGAATGGAAATATTTTTCCACTTGCATATGCTTTAGTTGCACGTGAGAGTTTTGAGTCTTGGTCATGGTTTCTCAAGTTATTATGGACACATGTAGTTTGTGAACAACAAGGAATTGGTCTCATTTCTGACCGTCATCAAGGAATCTTGCAGTGCGTTCAATCTTATGATTGGTTGAGTCCACCCAACACATATCATAGATTTTGTGTTCGACATTTAAAAACAAATTTTAATAAAAAATTTGTAAATAGTGAACTCGAAAATCTAATGTGGTTGGCTGCTACTGAGCATCAAGAGAAAAAGTTTGTGCAACGGATGCAATAAATCAAAACATTGTCTCCTGCATCATATGAATGGTTAAATGAATTTCCTTTGGAAAAATGGACAATGTATAAGGATGGTGGTCGTAGATGGGGTGCCATGATGACAAATGTGTCTGAGTCATATAATGGTTTATTGAAAAAAGCTCGGGTGCTTCCTGTAACTGTCATGGTTCGAATGATGTTCAAAGCTCTCGTTGATCGTTTTGTCGAAAGAAACAATCTTGCAATTGCTTTACTTCAAAGTAATATGCCATGACCTCTTGCGGTAGATAAAAAATTTAATGATTATTATCAAAGAGCTCAAGGGCACACATATATGATGACTTACAACACATGTGATGGAGTTTTTGAAATTCTTACTTTTGCTCATGATGGTAAAGGTGGAAATGTCCACAAGGTTACTGCAAAAGGTAAGAAATGTTCTTGTAGAAAATAGAGAAACTATCATATGCCTTGTTCGCATGCCATCAAATTTTGTGGACTTCGCGGAATCGAGCCAAAATCTTATGTAAGTAAATTCTACAGTGGTAAATATTACAAACGAATATATACAGTGAGACATTTAATCCAGTGGGTGATGAAACGTATTGGCCACCAGCTCATTTTAATTTAATTGTAAATACTGAATATTTGCGGACAAGTGGTACGCAAGTAAGAAGCCAACTTAAGAATGATATGGATATAGCTCCGGCTCGCATGACTAGAAAATGTAGTGTTTGTAAGGAGGCAGGTCACACAAAGGCACGATGTCCTACTTGATTTTAAATATTTTGTCTATGTTTTTAAGGTTAATGTATTTTTATTATCTTGTTATTAATATTATGATATATCTTTTATATTTATTTGTTGACATGAATTTAATTTGTCTTGTGCATTTTAAATATTGTACATATAATATCTTTACATTATTATTATATTATTGATTTGAACTCTATTAAAAAATAATGATTTGACATAACATAAAAAATATTGATTTGACCTAACATAAAAAGTATTGATTTGACCTATGACAAAAAGAAAATTAAATCCTGCAAACTTGTTCAAACATAAAAATAAAAGAAAAAGAAGGAAGAATCTCATTACTTTGTTCAAACTTGCACGAAACAACAAAATTTACATATTTCAAAATTCGAATCTTCAACTTTTTAGAATAAAGGTGCATAAAAAAATTATTCTTCTGAATCCGAATCTTCTACATCTTCATTTTCATCTTCATTTTCAAAATCTTCTTCATTTTAGTAGTGACTGCCTGTTCCACATCTAGTTGATTTGTGTAGCCTAGATGTTGTCCGAGGTGAATTTTGTCTATTAAGAACTAAATTTTGTGAAGCCCCAGCATTAAATCTTGAATCATCATACACAGTTACCTATAATACAATATAATATAATATAATCAAATAAACATGCAATAAAATTAAAATTTTTTTATAAAAAGTTAAAAAAAAATGTATGAAAATTATTATACTTACATTCGAAAAATTCAATCTTCCACAAAATGGAGAATTATGTATAGGAAATTCACGCATACCATGTTGAATACCATATTGAGATCCACTAAATTGCGCAAAGCAGATATTGGAACCTGTGGAGTTACAAAACCAACTGTTCGCTGACTAGAAAAATTAACATTAGTGTTAGAGGGCCCTGTAGAAAAATCAAATGTGGGATAATAAGGCTCGGGAGTCGCCACATTAGTGTTAGAGGGCCCTGCAGAAAAATCAACTGTTTCACCAGCGGTCCTTCTACCTCGACGAGCACCCTCTCTCGGTGTTGTTTGTCGTGATCGGCGAGATACTTGTACTGGTGGTGGTTCATCGTATTGAGTGGGAGGATTGTAATCAGGATCAAAGCTCAATCGCGTTCCCTGAAAGGCCGCATTCATTGACTCCATTGAAATACGAGCGACTTCCTCTGCATATTGTCTCATTTCATTAGATTGATTTTCATCATTTTCAATCATCCGAGCTCGACGATACTGCATTTCATGACCCCTAGCCTATAATGAATAAACAAATATTAATAACAAAAAAATTATTAAAGATTGACATAATAATTTAAAATTTACATAATATACATACTAATGCCTCATGTCTTCCTGCCATGTGTTGATACCCTTTTTGTACAACATGTTGTGGATTTCCAATGACCATGGGGGTATGCCTCATGTACCAACGAAAGTAATCTGTTTGATCACTTACAAATGGAGGTCGAAATATAAGATTTTAACGTTGTTCCCATAAATATTGTGTGTAATTAAATGCATCTATATCTTCTTGTTTTATTTTGGATCGTTTATCACGCTTAAAATGATATTCGGAAAATTGGGTACACGGTCCAGGAATATGTTGTAAATAACCGAACTGTCTCACAACACGATCAACCATGTGCCACTCACGATAAATTTCATAAATCAGTGGCACCTGTGCCATCCAGACACGTTGTCCTGACCGACACCACTCAGGCAATCCACTAATAACATCTTCCGAATAAGGCTGCCAAATAAACTATAAAAAAATAATTAAGTAAGATAATTATAAAAACAACATTGGCAGAAAAAAAAATATGTACGTGAAAATGAACAATTCACAAAATAATTTTTTTGTACCATTGTGTCATAACATATTTTACTTTTAAGGACCTAATCTATGTATATGTCATTTTATTCACATAATTCTCATTTAAAGATCTACCAAATATATTTTTATTTAAAATAAAATAAAATATGAATAGTTTAAGATACTAATAATATTAAATATCAGTTCATCAGTTAGATTATCTAATACATCCCTAATCACACCGATTACAGTTCGTGCCTCATTTTGATGATTTCTACGTCGCGTCCATTTACGTGCAAGCGCAGTTGAAGCCTCAAGTTGATTGGTTCTTAGAGGGTTTGACAATGGTTGCAGGGGAATAATTCTTTCACATGCCAAAATCTACAATAAATAAATTCATGTTATAAATACATTGAATTAAGTGGATAGTCCATAAGGTTGGTACATGAACAACCATTCATATTCACTAGGTTACATGAACCTTTTTGGATAAGAATGTATCTATTTATTATGATACTTAATATGGTGACCTTTGGAGTGATTTCTCACTCTATAAATAGGGTTGTTCATTCACTATTGTAATATATACAGATGAGACTTACATACACTTGAATAAGAAGAAAATTCCTCTTCTACTATCTACTTCTCTTGTCTTCTTCTCTTTATGATTATATTCTTATAACTTGATTTTATAACACGTTATCAGCACGAGTCTCTAGCCAATTGAGATTGAGTTTTAGTTTTTCTTTAACTCATGTTTTGGTTGATCTCGTTATGAGAATCAAGATATTATATGCATAAAATCAGGTATGTATTTCTAAAATATTTTTATGATTTAGAATACAATAGTATTCAATCACTAACAATTATCAGGAACCAAAGGCATATACAATTATTGGTTGAATATGACATGCTATACAAAATTTCTTAAATAGAAGAAGGTATAAATTTTAATAGCATGAGTTTGAATATTATTTTGATTGTTTTGAAAGACTCAAAGAATAAATCATGTTGTACTTCGATTTATTATACCGTTGGTTAAGGGTAAGACGATGGATTCAAGTTTCATCGCACCAAAAGGGTAAGACATCAGGTTAAAGTCCGGATGCACCATAATGAAAAAAATATTTGAGGATGACACGATAGATTCAAGTTCTATCGCACCAAAAGGGTAAGACATCAATTAGAGTTTTGATGCACCGTGATTGGGTTCAAGCATAGAATTATGGCGTAACACGCCTTATATGGGTAAGACATTGAGTTTGAGCCAATGCACCATAGCGATGATAAAATGATGACTAAGAAAAATAATATATTTTTGATGAAATGTCTTGAAATTCATCATATTGAATTTGCTCCATTCCTTGAAAAGAATGTGGTAGCAACATGTGATAACTCTGAAATACGCCTGTTGACTTGCTCCATTCAATCATATGAATGTGGTAGCAGTGAATGATTAGTCTGAAAGATGACAAATAATTAATGATATGAATAAGGGCGTGGAGGGACAAAATTATAATAGTCATCATTGTGGTAATGATAAAAGGAAGAACACTGTGAGTTCTTCAAATAGTCCTTCAAAATGTGAAGGCAATTTTTATCATCAAAATGATATGAAAAGTCATTAGACTTGTGAATGTTGTCAACCCAATAATTTGACAAGTTTATAAATCCTCTATCATGATACAAGAAGATAAAGTGATGGTACACTTGATCTTTCAAAGTGATGTTGAGGTGTGTCATGGAAATATGATGAATTTTAAAGCCATGACAATGTGCTTATAATGCAAATTTATGAAGTACATATAAATAATTAGTTCATTCCTTGAAGAGAATGTGACTTGTGATGAGTATCGTGAATGCTCGACCATTCTATAAGAGAATGGGTCCAGATGTGATAAAATCATTATGGGTTGGATATATGCCACAACTCACCTCTATGGAAGGTTTGAGAAAAAATGATATATGTCACTTCTCATCTCTACGGGAGATTTGAGAGGAAATAAATTTTATTTGGCAGAAATGGCTAATTGTATTGTACATTTTATACGTCATTATGATATAAACTACCGAAAGGGCAAAAGAAAGAAATAGTTCTTGCCTATAAGGGTTGTGGTCAGTATTGTGTGGCAATACAAATTTGTCATTGGTTGTGTACCTATGGTACAACAAAAGTAAAGCAAGAAAGACGTCTTGCTCGTAATGATTTTGACCATGACAATAATAATATATTTCCTCCTTGAAGGAGATGCTCACAATAGGGATGGTGTCATGCAATATGTGATAGTACACAAAATTAATTGCAAGCTCTAACGAGTTGTGCTATTATTAGAGGAATAATATTGGGGTTGTAGTAAGTCTCAAAAGAAACTTTTTAAGTTTCGGATGAATGAAAATAAATATTGAGACTATAAATCACTACAACCGAAGAGGGTTATAATGTTTATGTAAAAGATTACCCCACTTTTCCTCTTGTTTGTTCCATACAAACATGTACATGCTGATGAAATCACATGTAAAAGTAAATTATAAGTGTACTAAAATAAAGATCAGTTGGCATGACTGGTTGACCATTCCGAAAATGTAATGCAAACGTGATTGAGAATTCAGGTGATTCAAGAATTCTCTTGTGTTGCTTGTTCTCTTGATAAAATGATCATTGTACCAGCTAAGGTTGGGACTGTAATCCCCTAAAATTTTTGGAACATATAAAAGGGTGAATATGGGCCCATTCACCTGTTATGTGGATCATTTGCAACTATATGATTAATGCATCTATGCGATGGTCACATGTATTTTGTTGTCAACTTACAAATTGGTTTTTGTAAGGTTGTTTTCTCGAATTGTTAAAATTAAGACCACAGTTCCAAATTATGAAATTATATTGATAATGCTGGTTGATTTAGCAGAAATTGTATGCCTCCAATTATAGCTAAATCATGGTTATGAGAACAAAACTCTCAAATAAGATTTGGTATGAGATAATTTTATTTAACATGTAGCAACACATGTATGCATCAACCAACAAGGTTTCCCCATTAAAATTGGTTCAGGGTCAGGAACCATATAATTTTTCATCTAAAATGTTGAATGTGCGGTTATGATTTTAATTGCTCCACCACGCACAAAGATGAACTTCCAAATAAGGTTGGAATGAATGTTAGATTTTCTAACATTAGGGGGAGAGATGATTGACAGTTGGAAAAAAAAATATGTGAGGTTAATTATGAATTATCTAGATCCTCGTTAAAATAAATATATGAACTTAAAGTTCAAGGGATAATTCAGTTGCATAATGTTGCAAATCAGTTGCCAGATGAATGCACTGACCCTATGATATAATTCAGCTGCAAATGCTCCAATGTGAAGTCCTTGAAGGACAGAGTCTATGATACGCCGGAAGCGTAATAGACCAATCGATTCCAAATATAAAATTCCTTGAAGAAGGAAGGAGCAAATGATCAATATGGTCATGACAATGAGGCAAGTGCTATAAAAGAGCACATTGACATAACACTTCATAAAATTTTGAAAAAGGTTCAGGTACCTGAAATAATGAAAAATGAAGAGATCTCGATAAGTTATGTCTTGTTGGAATCGATATCAAATAACCGTCGACGGTATCTTTGATATGAGGTAGCGCTCAATGTTATAAATTGTGACGAGGATCTTGAATTCAAATCTGTCATATAGTGTGGACAGATAAATGGTTGGCCAAGTAAAATGCACAATTCAAGTATATTTTGTTTCACTTAGAAAAGTGATATTTTGGACTGGTAGTCCATAAATCAAAGTATAATGTCAGTGGGGTACAAATAAATTATTATGCGATAGTATAACTGTAAGATATCAAATACGGTTTGTGCCTTAGGGCATAAAGGTTTATCGCAAAAATCCTGACATTATTGGAGATGTTTTCTCCTTTGGTGGATGCAATGAGGTTTGTTTTGATCTGGCAACATATGAAAAACTTGAATACATGTAATCAATAATTGTAATGTCTAGCTAGACAATGAAGGTTATATGAAAATCCTTGAAACAATCGAGGTGTCTGAAGCATATAAGAGTTTGAAAGAAACTTTTCCAATAAAGCTTCAAGAATCCTTATATGGATTGAAAATAGTCAAGGAAGAAAAAGGGTACAAAAGAATGACCCTAATTGTCCTTGTATTTTTATGAAAAGGTCTTGGTAAGACAAAATTTTGTCTTGACCTACAGATTGATAATTTGACAAATAAAATATTTGTCTAACAATGCACATACACTGAAAAATTTTGATGCAATTTTATGTGGATATATCGCATTCATTGAGTACCCCAATGATTATGAGATCACTTGACATAAATGATGATTCAGTTTGATCTCAAAAGAAGGATGAAGAGTTTCTTGGTGATGAAACTCTATCTTGGTGCAATCAGGGCAGTAGTGCATCTTACTAACAATATTTGACCAGATATTTGTTTTGCAGTAAATTTACTGGCAAGATTCAGTTTCTCCCCGATAAAAGGACATTGAAATGGTGTTTAACACATGATTGAATATCCTCGAAGGACCATAGTTATGGGTTTATTCTATCCCGAGGAATCCAAGACAAAATTGATTGGTTACGCAGATGCAGAATATTTATCTGATCCGCATAAAGATCTATCTCAAGAACGCTATGTGTTTGCATGTGGAGGCACAATAATATCCTGGCGATCAATGAAGCAAATGTTGCTATGCAGAAATAAAAGTCCTCCATGAAGCAAGTCGAAAGTGCGTCTGGTTGAGATAAGTGACACACCATATTCAAGAAATGTGTGATTTTTCTTTGAAAAAGAATATACCAACCACAATGTACGAAGATTGGAGACATCATCACAAGAAATTAAGTGATGTTTTAATCAGGGGAGTATAATACGCGTTGCACTCTTTTTCCCTTGACCGAGGTTTTTTCCCACTGGTTTTTCCTGGCAAGGTTTTTAATGAGGCAACAAATAGTGCGTATCAAAAGATATGTGTACTCTTTTTCCTTTACTAGAATTTTTTTCCCACGGGGTTTTTCCTAGTAAGGTTTTAACGAGGCACATTATCTATGGACATCCAAGGGGGAGTGTTATAAATACATTGAATTAAGTGGATAGTCCATAAGGTTGGTACATGAACAACCATTCATATTCACTAGGTTACATGAACCTTTTTGGATAAGAATGTATCTATTTATTATGATACTTAATATGGTGACCTTTGGAGTGATTTCTCACTCTATAAATAGGGTTGTTCATTCACTATTGTAATATATACAGATGAGACTTACATACACTTGAATAAGAAGAAAATTCCTCTTCTACTATCTACTTCTCTTGTCTTCTTCTCTTTATGATTATATTCTTATAACTTGATTTTATAACAATTCACCATTACTTATAATGCACTTAAATTTAAAAGTGCATATTACTAGTATACAAAAAATATTTAATTAAAAAATATGTATACCTGCACTAAAGAGAGAAATCCACAAGCTTCATTTGATTTTTTCATTGACGCACGGCATAAACAATTATACAAATATGATAATGCGGCAGATCCGCATGCTTGAGTTGACATTAAATCTAAATTTCACATGTCAATCAAAATGTCCAAATTAATCTTATTATTATATTTATCCGGAAATATTGATCCACCACATAACCATAATAAATATAACCTAAATCTTTGTTGAACTTCATGCTCAGTTGAGTTATCATTAATACCATCCAAACCTTCGATATACTCAATCAATTTATATGTTAACAATCTACTAACACCAGAAAAACAACTAGTATCGGGTAACCATCCTGTTAATTGAAATATCATTTCTTGTCTACCTATGATCCCTAAAGAATCAGCTCCATTTAAAATTATAGGACTACCATCTACTACCATTTCGAATAAAATTTCAATATCTTGTAAAGTTATGATAGCCTCGCCAGTTCGCATGTGAAAAATATGAGTTTCTGGACACCACCTTTCAATTAAAGCAGAAATTAATTCGGAGTCATACGACACACATCCTACATCAAGAATTCCTTTAAATCTACAATTTTCAAAATATTGAAGGATGCGAGAATGTAATGGATGATATTTTATAGGTTGCCAAAATTCAATATCACTACGATGCGTATATAAGCAATACCTCTCTTCTTTTATGCTACCATTCCAAATTCCTTCGGAACGATGATAAACTTGAATTTTTAATACATCATGCTCTACTGGACCAGGATGTACGTATACATTTGACGGATGCATATCTATACACAAAAAATAAAAAAAATAGTAACATTAATATAAGTATCAAACGATTGAATATATCAACAATATCATATAAAAGTATAAAATTAATTAAAATAAAATAAATTTAAACTCACACTATAAAGAAAAGACTTTTAAAAGATTTAGAAAATTTAAAAAATAACAAGAATTTAAGATTGTTGGAAGATTGAAAGTAGAAAGAAATATGAATATGAAGGATAATTCACCAATTTATAGCATTGTAAACATATCAATACTATTAAATGTGAACTCTCTATTCAACTATTTACAACAAAAACAAAATCTTTACTATTCACATGTGATCCATCATGTGATTATCTTATTTTATATATATATATATATCATTTTGTTTTTTAAAAAAATCAATAAAATTGTTGCCTTTAATTTTTTATTTAAAAAAATTAATTATTTGAATTTAAAATTTTATTTGAATTCAAATATTATTTAAATTTAAATTCAATATAATATCTTTTTTTAGAAAGAAAATATATTTATTACTTTACTTATTTTTAATTTTTTTAAAAATAATGTATATTTTCTTATAAGTTATATATTTAAATTTTAAAAATATTATAATTTTTTTTTATATAAAATTGATGCTTTAACTTTTTTTAATTTTTTTTTTTTGAAAATAGCTTCATAGGCAGCGATTTAAATTTTTTTTTTGTATAAAAACGCTGTCAAGGCAGCGATTTATAATTTATTTATTTTTTTACAAAATGTTAAATCCGCTGGTGTGGCAGCAATTTTTTTTTTAAAAAAAAAATTATAAATCGCTGCCTAGGTAGAGATTTTTAATTTTTTTTTTATAAGAAAAAAGAAAATTCTATTTTTTCTTTTCTTTTTTCATGTTACACCCTTTTTTAATTATCTTTTTTTTAAAATATTTTTTTCACTGTTTCTCACTTCTTAAATTTTTATAATTAATTTTTTTTTGTTTTTTTTTTCTTTTAGAAATATTACGTTCTACTTCTTTATTTTTCCTTTTTTTTTGTTTTTTTCTCACGTTAAAAATTTTCCTATTTCCTTTTCATTATTATTATTATTATTATTATTATTATTATTATTATTATTATTATTTTGTTATAAAATCAAGCTCATAAGAATATAATCATAAAGAGAAGAAGACAAGAGAAGTAGATAGAAGAAGAGAAATTTTCTTCTTATTCAAGTGTATGTAAGTCTCATGTGTATCTTACAATAGTGAATGAACAACCCTATTTATATGTTGAGAAATCACTCCAAAGTCTCCATATTAAATATCATAATAAATAGATACATTTTAATCAAAAAGGTTTATGAAACCTAGTGAATATGGATAGTTGTTCATGTACTAATTTTATGGACTATCCACTCATTCAATGGATTTATAACACTCCCCTATGATGTACATAGATATTGTGTGTTGTTAAACCCTTACTAAAAAAACACCGTGGGAAAAAATTCTAGTGAAGGAAAAAGAGTACATATATCTTTTGATACGCACTATTTGTTTCCTCATTAAAAACCTTGCCAGGAAAATTCAGTGGGACAAAACCTTGGTCAAGGATAAAAGAGTGCAACGCGTATAATACTCCTCCTGATTAAAACATCACTTAATTTCTTGTGATTATGTCTCCAATCTTGTACACAAACATCTCAAATATTGATACTGACAGTGTCTTTGTGATCAAATGACATTCACGAAGATGTTGCATCGTTGAACTCATCTGACGAGGCTTTGAGCTTAGCCGAATACATTATAAAATATCATTCTATTCGTCATGACCTCGTTGTTGCTAGTAAATTGCACATTAAACTTGTTCATAACAATAATCATCTTGTGGACACTTTCATTTACAATTGATTATCTCTAAACATTGTGGTTGGTAATTTTTTTTCCGAAGAAAAACCACATATTTCCTTAATATGGTGTGTCATTGATCTCAAGAAGACACACTCTCGACTTGCTTCATGGAAGGATTTTGTTTCTACACAGCAACATTTGCTCCATTGATCGCTAGGATATTGTTGTGCCTCCATATGCAAACAAATAGCGTATTTGAGATCGTGCTTTATGCGGATCAGATAAATATTCTTCATCTGCATAACGAATTAACTCTGACTTGAATTCTTCATAATAGAATGAATCCATGTCTATGATCCTTCAAAAATATTCAAGTACATACATAACACCATTTCAATGTCCTTTTGTTGTGGAGGAACCGAATCTTGCTGGTAAATTTATTGCAAAATAGATATCTAGTCGAGTATTGTTAGCAAGATGCATTAGTACCCTGATTGAACTAAGATGTGGAGTTTCATCACCAAGAAGCTCTTCACCCTTCTCTTGAGATCAAAATGAATCATCATTTATTTCAAGTGATCTCATAATCATTGGGGTACTCAATGAATATGATTTATCCATATAAAAACGCATCAAAACATATCAGTGTATGTGCACTAATAGACAAATATTTCATTTTTCAAATATCAATCTCTAGGTCAAGACAAAATTTTGTCTTACCAAGACCTTTTCATAAAAATACAAGGACAATTAGGGTCGTTCTTTTTTATCCTTTTTTTTCTGAACTGTATAAGGATTTTTGAAGCTTTATTGTAAAAGTTTCTTACAAACTCTTATATGCTTCAGAAACCTCGATTACTGTAAGGATTTTATATAACCTTCATTATTGTCTAGCTAGACATGATAATTATTCATTATATGTATTCAAGTTTTTTTAATATGTTGCCACATCAAAACAAAGCTCATTACATCCATCATAGGAGAAAACATCTCCAATAATGTCAGAATTTTTGCGACAAATCTTTATGCCCCAAGGCACAAGTTGTACTTGATTATCACATAATAGAATATTGTACCCCATTGACATTATACCTTGATTTAAGAACTATTAGTCCAAAATGTCACTTTTTTTAAGTGAAAAAATATATACTTGAATTGTGCATTTTACTTGGCCAATCATTTATCTGTCCACACTATATGACAACTTTGAATTCAAGATCCTAGCCACAATTTATATCAATGAGTTCTTCCTCATATCAAAGATACTGTCAACAGTAATTTAATATCGATCCAACAAGACATATTTCTTTCTTTACTTTTGTTGTACCATAGGTATACAACCAATGAGTTTTTTCGATTGTCATACAATATATTTGATCATGACCACAACCTTTATAGGCAAGAATTACTTCTTTCTTTTTACCCTTTCGATAGTCATAACAAACATACCATAATATTCATGACGTATAAACGTACATGATCATTGACCGTTCATGTCAAATAAAATTTATTTATTCTCTCAAACCTCCCGTAGAGGTGAATTATGATATATATCAAACCATACATGAATGTATTCTTATTCATATTTTTCATATTCACTTTCTAGAATAGACAAACATTCACATGCTTATTACAAGTCACAATCTCTTCATGAGTTGATGATAACCATTTATACATGTCACACCTTATATTTGACATATTTACATGGTCCACCTCAACATCACTTTGAAAAATAAAGTTTACCACCACTTTATATTCTTCTATTTTGATGGAGGATTTATAAAACTTGTCAAATTATTGGTTGCCGACATTCACAAGTCCAATGACCTTTCATACCATTTTGATAATAAAAATTGCCTTCACATTTTCAAGGAATATTTGAAGAACCCATAGCGTTCTTCCTTTTATAATTACCACAACGATGAATATTATAATTTTGGAAAAGGGTCTAAAATACCCTTGAAATATTTAAAATGGTACAAAACTATCCTCCATCCACCTATTGGCTCCAAAATACCATTTTCACCCACCTATTGGCTCCGAAATACCCTTGTCATCCACCTTTGGGTTAAAAATTGACCACTTATTTAACGGTTTCAAATTTAAACTATTCAAATATTTTTTAGAATACTTGACTCTCAACTATTTTATTAAATATTATTTATAAACTAACCTAGTACCCACCCATTACTAATTAAGCCCTACACAATTAACAAACTATTTTTGATATCAAAATTACCCTAAACACTACTAATGCACAATGAAATTACCGATTTCTGAAAATGACATTCAAAATTATTGAGTCCGAATTGAAGCCTCAATTAAATTTAGATTGATCCGCTTATATAGGAGGACACTTTCAACAAAATTTCGTTTCAAGCTTGAATTCGAAATTTATGATTAAAGGTAAAGAAGTAGCACCTCTCAAATTAATTCATGCACTTTTAAATATAATTTTATAAATATATATATATTTTAAATATTAATACTTTAATATATTCTTTTTTAAAAAAGTTATCTATTTAGTAACATCACATAATTGAGGCAAATGAATAATTAAGATGAACATAGTTAGACTTTTAACATTATCGGTAAGTTGTACTTAGACACTTGAATTATAATTTTTGTTAAGGACTTGAATTTATGATAATGTACTTCTATAGACAATTTCGCCTCAAATTTTTAGAAATACTCATTGTAGTAGCTTTCTTGTTGTGCATTAGTAATGGAGCGGGTTTATTCATTGTGTGGTGGTTTAATTAGTAATGGGTGAGTAGTAGATTGGTTAATAAATTATATTAATAAGTTAAATTATAACAAATAATTGAGCGTCGTGCATAAAAAAATATTAAACAATTTAAATATAAAATCGTTAAATAAGTGGTTAATTTTGAACCCAAAGGTGGATAAGAAGGGTATTTTGGAGTCAATAGGTGGATGAGAAGGATATTTTTGAGCCAATAGGTGGATGAAGGGTAATTTAGTACCATTTTTGATACTTCAAGGGTATTTTAGGCCCTTTTCCGATTATAATTCCGTCATTTCACGCCCTTTTTCATATTGTTAATCATTTATCATCTTTCAGACTAATTATTTACTGCTACCACATTCAATACGATAGAATGAATCAAGTCAACATCGGATTTTTAAAGTTATCATATGTTGCTACCACATTCTTTTCAAGGAATAGAGCAAATTCAATAGGACGAATTTCAAGGCTTTTCATCAAAGCCTTAGTCATCATTATATCATTACTATGGTGCATTGACTCAAACTCAATGTCTTATCCATATAAGGCACATTAGTTATAAATCTATGTGACTTGAGCCCAATACATTATCATCACGATGCATCAAAACTCAAATTGATGTCTTACCCCCTTGGTGCGATAGAATTTGAATCTATCGTCTTATCCTCAAATATTTTTCATTATGTGTATCTGGACTCAACCTGATGTCTTACCCTTTTGGTGTGATTCAACTTGAATCCACCGTATTACCCTTAACCAACGATATAACAAATAGAAGTACAACATGACTTAGCCTTTGAGTTTTTCAAAACAATCAAAATAATATTCAAACTCAATCTATTAAAACTTTATACCTTTTTCCATTTAAGAAATTTTGTATAGCATGTCATATTCAACCAATAGTATATGCCTTCCGTTCCAATGTTAGTGACTGAACACTATTGCATTCTAAATCATAAATTAGTTTAAAAAATACATACCTGATTTTATGCAAATAATACCTTGATTCTCATAACGAGATCAACCAAAACATCAGTTAAAGAAAAACTAAAATTCACTCTCAATTGATTAGAGATTCATGCTGATAACGTGTTATAAAATCAAGCTCATAAGAATATAATTATAAAGAGAAGAAGGCAGGAGAAGTAGATAGAAGAAGAGGAATTTTCTTCTTATTCAAGTGTATGTAAGGCTCATGTGTATATCATACAATAGTGAATGAACAACCTTATTTATAGGTTGAGAAATCACTCCAAAAGTCTCCATATTAAGTATTATAATAAATAGATACATTCTTGTCCAAAAGTTCATAAAACCTATTGACTATAAATAGTTGTTCATGTACTAAATTTATGAATTATCTACTCATTCAATGAATTTATAACATATTAATTATTTTTCCATTTTTAACATTTTGTTCCTCCTCTTCCTTTTTTTAGTTTTTTTTCCTTATTTGTTTTTGAATGTTGATTTCTTTTCTTCTTCTCTCTGCTCTTTTGTTTTTATTAATTTTTTAATTTGTTTCTTTTCTTTCCCTAACAAATTTACTGATTTGTTTTTCTTTATCTCTCTTTTCTTTCTTTATATCTCTATAAAATTCTTTTATTTATTCCATATTTATAATAAATTTCTGAATAAAGTTCATATCTTCTCTTAATTATGTACTTTAACAATTCGAATGAAAGCGATAATCATCTTATGCTTTATACTTATTCCAAAAACCAATTATTATTTTTCTTTCAAAATATATATTCTAAAATATATTTCACAAAGCTTTTCTGTATCACTAATCAATTAAACTTTAGTTTTTATATCCTAATCTAACAAGTCTACAATAAACTATTATATCCTAATCACTTTGAATAATCAAATATCTAAGCAATTAAATAATGAGCACACAATTAAATACATGGTTGGTGAATTATGAGAACCATTTCAAGCTGATGGGCAAATTGGTCTTTACTCAATTAAGATATTTTGTAAAGTTGTTAACAAATTTTTTAGACATAGTTAGTTAGCTGGTTTGCATAGTTACTTAGTCTTCTAACTATACTAGATTCGCCCAGGCTCGTGCTAAAGCACGGGCCCAACATAGTTAATTTTAGTGTCCTATTTCACAGTAACAACACAATCAAATTAATTTTATGTTGATTTTAGTGTTGCCTATTTCATCGCAACAATACAACCGAATCAATTTAACTATTTGGGTAGAACATGACATTGTCATATACCTGTACGAAAACGTAAGTTCATATACCTTTAAATAATATTGATCATTTTGTTTAAAATAGGCTACTGTTAGTCTGTTGTACTGACCTGCTCGCATTTTCTGGTAAAGAAAAGAAAATATTTAAACTTGTTAAGTCACTTTGTGGACTAAAAACAAGCGTCCAAATAATGACATGCGAAATTTGACAAAACTATATTGACAAATGAATTCAAAAACATGATAAATGTTTTTACATTAAAGACATCCAAATCGCAAGATCATTTTTTTTATGTTTATGACATGTTGATTATCAAAAGAGACATTTCTGACATAAATGCTACTAAACATATGCTAGAAAGTAACTTCGATAAGAAAGACATTGAAGTTACTGATGTGATTGAAAAGGTACTTGACAAGTTCAAGTATTTGAATTTCAATACTGTCGCGGCTCCAATAAATGTGAGCTTTTACTTCAAAACAATAAAGGCTAAAGTGACCCACAATTGAATTATGTTAGAGTATTGAGAAATGTGATATATGAATCTCCTTGGTTTGGTTAAACAATTATGCTATTAAAAGCTTATGACTTTATGTACTTAGTTCTCCTATTAGCTTTCATCTGACTATTTATTATCTAGTACACTACAAAATTATGAATCAGTTCTCCTAACACAAAGCACTTTTTTCCAACTAACTAACAATTAAAGTCCAATATTACACCATGCCAGCAATGTAAGCCAAACAAATTCAAACAGGGACAATTATAAGAGTTTCTCCTCAATGGTAATGTCAAATGAACAAATTCCTCTACTAAGTTGTCTTTGAGCTATAAAACTTGTTATCAGTAATGTCAAAGACCTAAGACCTATCTTAGGAATTAAGTCATATAGATTGTACACCAAAGAAAATCTTCACATTCAAATAGAAATTAAGTGAAGAAACACATAAATGTAAATCCAGTTATATATCTTATACAGTACGTCTGATTCCTTAAGCAATTTTTCCAACAAACTAACATACTAATATAATTGATTGATCAAAATGTCAAGAACTTGTTGAGGGTGACAACTTTAAGGAGAACACAAACATTAAAAATTCAATTCACAAAACTGTCAAAATAAACACAATCAAACATGAATGATGTATTAATGTCTAAAGGATATAAATCTCAAATCAAGGAATATTTGGTACAATAAACCAAGCATATCATACTAACACACTTTATATAATGCATCAGTAAAAATTATCCTTCACATCAAGCAGACATGCAATAGCATGTGTTATCATCTTTCTTTTTTTATATAAGGTGAAGAACATATGATATGGCCTTCACATGAAGACATAATCAACTAATTTAGGGCAACGAAAGTCCAGATTAAAAAATTGAATGTTGAGGTGTAAAGTGAAGTAGAATTCATGAAAATAATGCTCTTTATCGTGTAAGAACAACGGACTATACATATAGAGGAGTTCGTCACAATCATATATTATCCATATCTTCCAAGCCCATATGACCACATATGAAAATTCAGAACCTTTTTACATTTTCACATAAGATGTAGTTGCTTTATTTTGATGGATAATTTCACACATCTCTCTATTTCTTCACTGTTTTCTTTTGCCTCTTTAAATGGTAATTTGGGGCATTTAAAAGACAATATGGTCTACGAACACCCTGTGTTCACACAAGAGTCGATGTGATGTTAGGCAGTCTAACCTAACGAAAACATATATAGTTGATTCCATGATTTGGGGCATCTTACTTGTAACATGTCATGCCATTTTTTTTAAAAAAAGAATACATATTTGTACAGAACTAATAGCTCTAGAGCTATTCTTTGTAAATTTTTCGCCCTGATTTATGGATACGAAAGCTTTGTAATGACTCGAAGCACCGAAAAGGCACACAGAAATGAAGGCAAGACAACAATTTATCATGGCACCAAAAGAGAATGAGTGTAAATTTACTTTTGTACAACAAATTTGTTTTTTTTAAAAAAGGAATACAACACCATACCTTTGAGCATCCAATTGAGGATAATTGAAAACCGTAGCTTCCTGAAGAACAACACCCTTTTCAATCACCATAAATAGGAAGTTAAATAGTCCGCTGTATTGTCATAGATTTCTAATATGAAAATGCCATTTCACCACTAAAACGCATGTTGAACAAAAAAATTGTTGCCTCCTAGACTTCTAAATAAAAAAAAAGGTGTATATATAGCATGCAATGAGATGAGTTAGCATAAAATTTGTTATGCTCGATATAGTAAAATAATAATGTAGTTGATGTTTTTCAACAATTCAAATCATAAACTTAAAAACTATAAACTTACCGTAGGAGGAATATCAATGGTTGAAATTATTGTTAGAGCTTATGATCAACCAATTTATTTTGCTAAAGAATATGGAAATTTTATCTATTGATTAACATCAATTTGACAGGAGAAAATCCAGAGACCTTAGAAGCTGTGAGATTCAATTTTGCTCTTTTTAAGTTTATGTGTTGGTGAAGTGGGGTGTTTGTTCTGCTGAGTGGTACACGTGGTGTACTAAAGAAGATTGTGAAATCACACATGTTATTAACAGGAAAGAGCAAAGAAATTTAGTGCAGTCTAAGTCTAAAGTACACTTTATGTTGCCTTTTGTACAGTTTCTTGATGCAATGTTCGTCCTTTTCAAACTGTCATTTCTAAATATTGATAGATAATGTAATCTATTGTTCATATTGAAATAAGATTGATTCTCTTTTTTCTCTCTCAAGCCTTACTCTTTGTGTGATTCTCAAGCTCATGAGTGTTGGGTTTTATTTGCCCTAAATTTCTTACCATAATTAGGTTTTCCTTTTTAGAAAAAAATTTTGAATTGACTAATCCTTTTCTTGTAGAAAAAGGTTTAGGACTCTATAAATATAGGAATGTTCCTTCTAACTTAATCAGCATTCACAATGTAGTCTTAAGGGCTTTGAGAGTTTTGGTTAGGGGGAGAATTTATGGGTCACAAGCTTGATACGTTATCACTTGTGTGAACCTCCCATGTATTCTGAGTGAATTGGTGAGGTTGTTTCCCTCTGTATTTTGTACTCTCATATTTATAGTGGATTGCTCATCTCCTTTGTGGACGTAGGTCGATCGACTGAATCACGTTAAATCTTTGTGTCTTTTGGTATATTTCTCGTTGTCTTCTTACTCGTGGTCTTTCGAGGTTTGCTTTGCTAGCTTCCGTGTTTACACCTGCTTATTTTCGGTCCTAACAAAGTGGTATCAGAGCATTGGTTATTGTTGATTGTCGTTTTGAATGATGGAGGCAAATATGAGCAAAATGGTGTGTTTAACTGGTAGTAACTATCATATTTGGAAAGGCAAGATGAAAGATCTTCTATTTGTCAAAAAGATGCATTTACCTGTATTTGCTTCTAATAAGCCTCAGTCTTTGAATGATGAAGAATGGGAATTTGAGCATCTGCAGGTTTGTGGCTATATTAGACAATGGGTTGAAGATAATGTTAGAAATCATATTGTGAATGAGACACATGCCAAAAGTTTGTGGGACAAGCTCGAGACACTATATGCTTCGAAGACTGGCAACAACAAGTTGTTCCTATTGAAACAATTAATGAATATCAGGTATAAAGAGGGCACTCTTATTTGTGATCATATTAATGATTTTCAGGGTGTTCTTGACCAGCTGTCCGGAATGGGTGTAAAGTTTGATGATGAGATACAGGGACTTTGGCTTCTTAATACTCTGCCAGACTCTTGGGAAACTCTTCGAGTTTCTTTGACTAATTCTGCTCCCAGTGGTGTTGTAACCATGGAATATACTAAGAGTGGTGTCTTGAATGAAGAAATGAGAAGAAGATCTCAAGCCTCATCTTCTTCAGCTTCACACTCCGATGTTTTGGTTACTGAAGATAGGGGGAGAAACAAGTCCAGAGGTCAGAATGATAGAGGTAAAAGTAGAAGCAAGTCAAAGTCTAAATACAAGAATATTACATGTGAATATTGCCACAAGAATGGGCATATCATGAAATATTGTTACAAGCACAAGAGAGATATGAGAAAACAAAAGAGTTTTTCAGCATCCAAAAAGAGAGATTGAGCAGTTTTTTCGCAGTCAAAAATTCAGCCCTAACAACCAACTTCAAATTGCGATTCCTGCTTCGTTTCTTGTCCGATTGAGCTGAATTTTGGACAGCATATTGTATTCATCTCAATATTTGATTAGGAACTGACAGAGTTGGATTTGGTGGCGTGCAGCTTCAGTTTTGCTGTCGTGAACAGTAGCTGCAAAATTGGTGATTTTGCTTCTTTAATTCTCTAGATTTGGTGCAATCTTATTTTGTTGTTGCTCGTTGTTTGACACTTGTTTTGTGGACAATTTTGGAGAACAATATTGTAACTCTTGGTGATTATAGTGGAGTTTTTGGTCCCGTGGTTTTTTTACTCTTCACATCGAAGGGTTTTCCACGTAAATCTTGGTGTCTTGTGTGATTGGTTTATTATTGTCTTGTTATATTTGTTTGGTTGAATTACTTGCTGCCTTACTATCATATTGCTTGTGGTTGTTTGTCTTCTCTTGGTTCAAATCGAAAAGGGAAAGTATAGACTTGGGTATTCTTCCGCTGTTATCCTGTCAGGCATTCTTTGTTATTGCCTTGTCTTTCCCAACAAAGTGGTATCAGAGCCAGATTCAATGATGGATTCAGGTTTAGTGGTTCGATAATCGATGATTGAACCAGGTTAGAAGGAGGTGTTCATCTTGACGGGTGTAGTTCTAGCCACAACTTTTTTGATAATAATGAAGATTCTGTTGGAGAAATTGTTTCAGAGAGGTTCTCTGTGTTGAGACACATATTTTGTAAAGGAGATTATGGAGAGGAGAATCACCTTGTTGAAGATTAAGTAAAGAAGGTGTACAAATTTATTTTGTCAGAAATTCAGGCCAAGGGGGAGATTTGTTGGGTTTTATTTGCCCTAAATTTCTTACCATAATTAGGTTTTCCTTTTTAGAAAAAAGTTTTGAATTGACTAATCCTTTTCTTGTAGGAAAAGGTTTAGGACTCTATAAATATAGGAATGTTCCTTCTAACTTAATCAGCATTCACAATGTAGTCTTAAGGGCTTTGAGAGTTTTGGTTAGGGGGGGAATTTATGGGTCACAAGCTTGATACGTTATCACTTGTGTGAACCTCCCATGTATTCTGAGTGAATTGGTGAGGTTGTTTCCCTCTGTATTTTGTACTCTCATATTTATAGTGGATTGCTCATCTCCTTTGTGGACGTAGGTCGATCGACTGAACCACGTTAAATCTTTGTGTCTTTTGGTATATTTCTCGTTGTCTTCTTACTCGTGGTCTTTCGAGGTTTGCTTTGCTAGCTTCCGTGTTTACACCTGCTTATTTTCGGTCCTAACAATGAGTTCTTCCATGGCTGCTTACATGGTATAAGAGCCTCCATTATTAACATGAAGTACTCCTTTCCTCAACTTAATGCAGCAAGCTTGCATAAAGTTATCTCATCTAGTTCAGATCTGAGTCGCGAAAACATGGCAATCGAAGAGGATCAAATAAACACAAATGAAGTGTATGTTTAACAGACAATTCACGCCATTCCTACACAATCACAATCACCCACTTTTTCTGAAGCCAACTGACACTCTACGTAGTTCTCTCATCTCACTTCAGTTAATTGGATCTAATAACTATGCTTTATGGAGTGGATCTATGAGAATTGGTCTGCTAGGCACAAGCAAGTTGGGTTTGTGGATGGTAGGTTTCCAAAGTCTTCAATTTCCAGCAATATATCATGACCAGTAGGAGAAAGTAAATGTTGTAGTATTGTCTTGGATCATAAATTCAGTCAGACCTGTTCTTCTAAGTAGTGTAGTATATGCATCAAATGCTAGCAAAGTACGGGAGGATCTAAATGAGAGATTTAACAAAGTTAATGGATCTAGATAACTATTTCTATTTAGAGAGATTCATACTCTCACTCAAGGAACAATGACGATTGTTGATTACTTTTCTAAGTTGAGGGATCTAGGATGAGTTTGATGCCATCACGCCTTGCCCAAGGTGTGCTTGTCTAGAATCCAAAAGCTACTTGCAACATTTCGAATATCAGAGGTTACTTCTATTCTTAATGGGACTGAATGAGTCATATTCTCATTGTAGGAGTCAAATAACAAGTCCTACTCAATGTTGATTGATCAGGAGAGCCAGAGAACATTGGTCAAATTTACCCAGGGGATGCACATTGGTGATACACATGATAGAACTGATTTGTTAAGTAAAACCAGACCTAGTCATAATGATGTTACTGCATTATTTGGCAACAATAGAATCACTAATCATATGAGTGGGAGTGGAGCTTCACATTATTGTGCTAGTAGTAACAACAACTATAAAGGAAAAATTCTTGGTCTTGTATGAAGTTTGTGGTTTCAAATGACACACAATGGATACCTATTACAGGATTGTTGGTTATCTCGCTGATTGTAAAGGGAAAAATAAGGGGTGCGAGCATATTACCAGTCCAACCATGCAGGTACTATTCCCTTTGCCAATCATACTAGTGTTCTGAATGCAGGCACATGAACAAGCAGTCAACTCAGCTACTGGCATCAACAAATTGGTCATCAATTACGTCTGTAGCAATTTCCCATCGAAGGCTACTCACTAAACCACCATATACAATTAAAATTAGCCCAAAATCACTAATCTTTGTGATACTTTATATTCTCTTCATTTTCGGCTCCCTGTGGAGATTTGTGAGGTATGTGTTTGTCTTCTTAGCGAACGTTCTTACTCCTATTGATGATTTTGTTTTAGTTGAAAGACAATGTCATATTAGACTTGCGTATTTTATTTCATTCTAATATTTAAATTAGAGTCTTGTACACATGACAATCAAATTTTAGGGGTATTTCTTTGAGTTGATTATAAAATTTTTGCATTTTTATTATAATAGTTGATTTTTAGACTGACTTGTATTGGTGGGATAAGATGAATGCCATCACGTCCATTTTTGGATTGTGACAATTAGTTAAACAAAGTTAAAAAAAATCACAGAACAACGAGAAGTCATCCATGAATACTTTCACAAAATTTTCCACCATATCATGGAAGATTGCCATCATACATATCTGAAATGTGGATGGGGCATTGCACAATACGAATAACATGCGATTGAATGCATAAGTGTCATATGGGAAAGTGAATGTCTTATTCTCTTAATCTTCTTGTGCAATGACGATCTGATTATACCCTAAATAACCATCCATAAAGCAGTTATATTCTTGACAAGACAACCTTTCCAACGTTTGATCAATGAAATGTACTGCATAGTTTTCGTTCCTGGTGGCATCATTAAGCTTCCTGTAGTCCATGCAGATACTCCACCCGTCATTATTCTTGTAGGGAGTAAACTCATTTTTTTGATTTGTCAAAAATGTTATTCCACCCTTCTTGGGCACACAATCTGTTGCACTTACCCATATACTGTCTGATATTGGGTACATAATCCCTGCATCTAGCCACTTGATGACCTCTTTTCTGAGAACATCATTCATCAATGAATTTAGTCTCCGCTGATGTTGTGCACTTGCCTTGTACCCTTCTTCCATGTGTATTTTGTGCATGCACAACTCGAGAGTAATAACATGGACGTTAGACATTTTCCACCCTAGATCTGCTTGTCTCATTTTCAAAATGAGTAATGCAGCTTCCACCTGTTCGTCAAATAATGTTGTAGAAAAAATATCGGTAAAGTTTTATATTCACCCAAAAAAGCATACCTGAGGTGGGATGACATGGCTTTCAACTCCAGCGTAAGTGATTCTTCAATGGAGGACTTGAATTGAGGACCCAACACCCTATTTATAGACTCTCAACGATCTCCAGATGTAACTATAAGTGACACATTAAGATATTGCACAATTTCTTGTGCTTCAGCATCCCCATATATAGATATCATGACCCACTAACACTCGCTCTGGAGGATCCTCAGATACAATGTATTTAACTTCTGCCTCAAGATCTATCAAAGTTATGACAAACAACTCCTTATACACAACTGCATTTTCAGAGCTTTGTATACATCAAACTCCTCCACTTTATCATGATCCTGCATAGTGAGCTGCCCAACTGCTACAACTATCATGCCCTATCTTAAGATGAATGGAACTTCAGAATCAGGCTCAAAATTTAGCATAACAAAATCTATTGGGAAGATCAATGACCCCACTTGTACTAAGAAATCTTCCACAACACCCTCAGGCCTAACTACTGATCTATCACCCAACTGAAAAATTATGGTGATAGATTTAGAAATACCCAATCCCAGCTTTTGTAGAGAGAAGTTGGCATCAAGTTGATACTATCACCAAGATCACACAATCCTTATGAATAAATGGTCTGCCCTATAGTTATCTAAACGCTAAAACTACTTGAATCTATTAGTTTAGTTTGCAACTTGTTTTGATTATGGAGTTGCACTTTTAGTAAGTGCAACAATCTCATACTCTATCAGCCTCCTTTTGTTGGCTACGATCTCCATCACATACCTAGGTATCCTCTGCAAAAACATCTACCAACAACAAGTTAATGTGAACTTGTTTGAGAGAAACTTACCAAACCATTCGTCCTCCTTATATTTATTGAACTTATGAGAAAATTGAGGAGGTGCTTTCACAATTGGTTGTACTCTTTCATCCTGTGCAACTACTTCACTTTCCTTTAGGTTCACTCTCTTTAGATTCACTCTCTTTGTTCACAACCTTAGTGTTTATTTTCTTGGTAGCTAGCTCCTCAAATTGTAAACCATTGTGTGCACTTACTGCGTTTACCTATTTAGGATTAGGATCAGTATTTCCCAGCAACCCTCCGTGAGGTCGTGAGTTTTGGGCACTAACAAATTACACGAATTGCTTCTCCAAGTTCTCTGTATACAATTGGTTATTTCTCAGATATGCGACTAACTGAGGTTGATCAATCATGATCTTCTTTAGAATATCCTCCATACTCATGCTTTCAGATTGATTTTTTGATTGCACCCATTGAGCTTGTGGTTGATACCCATGGACATAGCCTTGAGGCCTATATTGATTTTCACCCCAAGAAAAGTTAGGGTGGTTTTGCAACCTCGAGTTAGATGAGTTTTCGTAGTTCTTTTAGTCTCCTCCTCTGTGGGCATTCCCTATAAAATTTACAAAGACCGGATTAGCACCACATTCACAGTGATCACTTCCTCCAGAGATCTCACACCAAGATGATGGTTGTAATACTACATTCACTCGTGTTTTTGTTGCCCCAATGCCAAATTGCTAAGGTGTGTACTCATCATATTATGCATAGCAGAAATTTTTGCAATTAAAGACGTCATAGGTTTTATTCCATCTCTATTCTATTTCAGATTGCCCTGAGAAATTCTGTTCAGCAAGGTGAAAAGTTTAACATAAGTATTTTCCAAAGCCTGACCACCTGCAACTGATCAAGTAAAATCTTGGTGTCAGCCTCTAATCCTTCAATGAAGGTATGAACCAACACCTCATTAGATTGATGTTGATGAGGGCAGCTCATCAACATCGATTTAAAATTGTCCCAAGCTTGGTATAATTTTTCTCCACCTTTTTGTCTAAAACTTAAGATATCACTCTTCAATTTAGCTGTTTCCACATGGATGAAAATCTTATGAGGAAATTTTGTGCTAAATCATCCAGTTGGTGATTGAGTTCGCAGGCTCTAAACTCAACCATCTTTTTGCTTCCCCAAGGAAAGAGAATGGGAATAAAGTGAGCCTCACGTTATCTTTTTTCACTGAAGGTGGAGTGTAAGTATCACCGATGTAGAGGAAATTCTTTATATGAATTGTAGGATCCTCGTGTAATAAACTAGTAAACCGCCCATTTGTGTGCAAAATTTGCACCATACTCTGCGTTAAAACCTCCCACGAGGTTCAGGTTTTTGAATGCACAAAGTGACATCAGTGGGGTTGGGATTTCCATGTATCATACTTTCAAACTAGCCATTGTCTCAGGTTATTCTTTTTCTTCATTTGTTATAGAAGATTCTGGTTCACCAATAACAAGATGAATGAATATGCTAATCATGCCAGCTTTCTATGTAAGTACACAAATCTTTCAGGCTCTGAGGGAGGCACTAGCAATCCTGGATCGTCGTCCATCTTGGAGTTTCAAAACAACATGCATCAATGGAATGCTAAGATAAAGTTGTCAACACTTGCATTTTAACTTCAAAGATCACAAACATCAAATACTTTATAATACTAAAGTTCCCGGCAGCGGCTTCAAAAACTTGTTGCATCCGAATTTCTCACGCAAGTGCACATGATCATACAAGTAATAAATTGGCTCTTTTTTGAGAGTCCGGTATCATACCCACAGGGAATCACACTTAAAACAATCAACTTCTCTAACTTTCAATTAAACACAAGTGTATCTCTTGATTTAAAAAATTATTTATTTTCTACTTCTAATTTTATAACGAAATATAACAAACAAGATTCAATTATAAAGGTTTCAGACAGTGATTTGGGAAAGGTCCAGGGCTACAAATTCTACGAGGATTAATGCAATCAATATAATTTAAATGTTTAATTATCAACTATCGGATCACAGGGTTAGATGTGTGATCATGGTCTCCCGACCTATAATCACTTGCGATAAATAACATCCTAACTACATCTTTGAGCGGGGATAGGATTATTAAGTATCAAGCATTACACTATATTCCTGTATAGTTACCCAAGCAAGGTTTCTAGGTATATTCTTTTCCTAAAAACGAATCAACCCTAGCTATTTAGAGTTAAACAATATTCTTATGTTCCAGGGTATATCTTCTTATTCTTCTCATGAGTTCAATTTGGATAATGAATTTATGTGTATGGTGATCAATCATGAAATATGGAAAATAAAAACATAAAGAAATATCCATATGATACTTAACATTAACCCAATAATAAACGCAAGAGAATATATTCATCTTGCAGCCACAACTCTAGTACTAGGATATTTTTCTACTCATAATTCGAAAATCATCATACAATGTTTTTGAATCATCAAACGATTGAAAGAAAAAGAGTTTGAGAAATAACCCTAAAACTGTAGATAACGTACTCCCAAAGTTGTCGTTCTTCAAAACCTAGAAAAAGAATAATTTATAAAATATAATAATGACCTATTCATACTAAAAGTAAAAACGGCCAATTTAGGGACTCAGGCGCGCGACACGGAGGATGCTTCAACTTTTGCTTCCAGTCGTCTTGAACTTCTCCGCAACACGGACGTAGCACAGAGTGCTCTGCCTTGATTTGCATTTCTACGATCATAATTTCACTCCCTCTCCGTGACGTGGAGAGGGAACAAAGTGTTCTACCTAGAATTGACCTTCAACCCACATTTTGAATTTTTCTCCGCGATGCAGAGAGAATAATTAGATTCCTTGGTATATTTATTCAACTTCTTCTTTGACCTCTTTGTGCCTTAAATCTTTTGGGTTCCTCCTTAGTATATTTTTGTGCTTGTTTATCCAATTCAATTTGCCTACACAACTAATCATGTTGGTTTTCGTAAACAAACAAACGACTCGATAAGAGTACATATATATCTATATATATATGTATGTATGTATGTATGTATGTATGTATGTATGTATGTATGTATATCAAGCTAGGAATAAATACGAGCATAATTATATTTAGGCATGTAAATATGCCTAAGATCATGCAACTATGTGAGGAGGTTTCCCATAAAGATGATAGGCTCAGTTATATGTGTCTTCGAAAAAAATCGAGTTTGAGGTATGATGTAGTTGTCACTACTGCTACCTTTATATCTGCCGGGATTACTATTGTTTTGTGTGATGTGGGTTCTACTTATTCATACGTGTCGACTCAATTGCTTTGGTGTTTGAGGTGGTTTGTGATAAACTTGATGCCCTCATCCATGTTTCTACTTTAGTTGAAGATTCAGTCATAGTCACCCTTATATATCATGTTTGTCTTGTTGTGTTTATGGTTTTTTAGACTTGGATTGATTTGGTCATGTTGGATATGACTGACGTGATATAATCTTAAGCATGACTTGATTTCCCCCTATTATATTGGTCTTAATTGTAATGCTAAATGGGTAAATCTAGAGGTTTCCGGTGGGAAAATATTATAGTGGGAAGGGGTGTACAAGCCTAAGCTAGCTAAGATCATATCTTCCATTTAGGCTAGGAAACTAGTGGAACATGGTTCTTTTTCTTATTTGTCTTATGTTCGTGATGTTGAGGTTGAATCTCCCTCCATAGAGTCTATTCCTATAGTATTTCAGTTTTAAGAAAGTGTTTCCTACGGATTGTCCCGATATGCCTCTATATAAAAATGTAGATTTCTACATTAACTTGGAAACTGAAACTCACCTCATTTCCATCCCTCCATATCGTATGGCTACAATAGAATTAAGAGAGACTAATTCTCAAATCCAAGAGACTAATTCCTAAATGCAAGAGCTTCTTGATAAAGGGTTCATCTGTCTTAGTGTTTCCAAGTAGGGTGCTTTTTTCATGTTTGTTAAGAAGAATGAGGGTAGTACGAGGAGTGATGATTCTATCTTAATCCATAAGGGAGTGGATTGATATCAAAATGACAAGCTTATGGATAAAAAAAGTTCCATTGAGTACACTTGGGTGAAGGAAATAGAAGATTTTAGTAAGAATGTGTGTACAAAGATTGAGTTAGTCCTTTAAATTTGATGAGTATACCTGAGTTTTGGGTGTCATGTTGATGAAAAGGTTTACTTCATAGTTTCATGGTTGACTGAGCATAATGGTAATAAGAGTTCATGATGGATTGTGACGGGATGTAATTATATAATAAAATTATTGGTTAAGTGAAGCTTTGCATAGTAAATTACGACTTGCGAGTATCTAATGTTGTGATTTTCTAATAAGTGGTGAGTAACTGGGTGTACGGAATGTTTTAAGAGATGGTGGGAAACCACTCAAATATAATTTTATAGATATAGATTATAATGAAGAAAAATATAGTGAAATGTAGTACAACATTTAGAGAGAGGATAGAACAAGAATATTTTATTTGGTTGCGAAGGCTAAAGACATATCCTTAGAGGGGTAGATAATTGGTGTTCAAACGCACGTGATTTCATTTGTTTTGTCGTGACAAAGTTGGGACTTAAGAAAGGAGTGTACAAACATTAACCGAGGGTGATGAAAAGTACTTTAATTTTGTTTTTGAGTTTAGTAATAAGTGTGATAAAACTTTTAACGAAGGATATTGTAAGATCCACGGAGATGTGATCAATGATAAGGACCCATGAATTCGTAAGAATCTTTAAAGTATAAGATAATGTTGATAAATATGGGAATTGTATTCTACAGTTGAATTTACAATTTAGAGTTTTCATTTTAAGTCTACATCTGTGGTAATATATTTTGTTAAGGCATAAATTTGCAAGGTGAGAAATGATGAATTTTATCAAGTATTGAGCATTTGAAAGGACTTGCACTTTTATTGAGTTGTTATTTGAGCATTTGAAAGGACTTGCACTTTGATTAAGTTGTAAATTAGTTGATTACTTTTGATTGTTAAAGTATATAAGAATGGTTTTCATTTTAAAATTGTTTGCTTAGAATAAAGTAAATGATCGGAGTGGTTATGATAGTTGTTAGTATTGAGAGTTTGGGCTTCACTGAAAGTTTATGAAGAGTATGTAGAGTCAAGTGAATAGAGATGGTTGGTATTGACTCTTCAAAGAAAAACCTTTCATGTTATTCAATAAATTCTTATGTGATCATTTATTTCATTTTGTACATGGTTGTGAGTGTAATTCATGTGATTTCATTTTGTGGGTGAACCTCTAGTGGTGGATCAGGTGTACTGATCCTGCTATGTTCTCTTGGTTGAGTGAGTGATTTGGAAAATTTTGGTTATTTCAGATGACTTATGTGATGTTTTCTGGAGTTGTGAAAGTATTTCAATGGTTTTACATGTACCAACTTGCTTATGAGATTTTATATAAATGCTACTATGCATATTTTATGGTTGTCTTACAATCTTAATATTCATCTAGTCGTCGGGGTCATTATCGACTATGTGTGGTTGAATGTGGGGATCGTTGGGTCCAACTCTATTGTTCTTTAGAGGTAACCTACAATTACTAAATTTAACATTTTAATAGTGTTATTGAATGGTTTGTATTTTTGGACATATTCTTTAATAAGTATTTGAGTTATAACTTAAGTTAAGCTCATGAAAATTTGGGATGTGGATGGAGATGTTGATAAGGACTATTATTGTTTGGGTATTATGAATGTCCGTAGGTTGGTTCATGTTCACCTCTGATTGTGAGAAGTTTAGATTTAAGAGTTTTTTCATGGTTATGTGAGAAATAATTCGTCCTAATGTTTGTGTCAAAGTCCTTGATAATATCTGGCAGACGTTTGAACGATTAAACTTTGGTGGTTATTCAAATAACTTTATTGTTAGTTAAGTGTACACACAACAATAATTATCACTCGAATATTGTGATGACTTCATTGAGTCATTGTATGAGAGAATGTGTAGGTATTCAATTGGTTGGTTTTAGGACGAAGATTATATAATAAAGTGAGACTCAATATTATTAAACAAGACCTTCATATAAGGAAGAACCATTTGAAATTCTTGATCACGATGTTCGGAAGCTAAGGAAGTGTGAGACAAGTATCCCTAGTAATTCGACGTTCAGATACTACTCTACCCTTACTTCAGTTGTTCCTATTTGATCACTCGGAGATGAGTGATGGGTAAATTGGTATCTATTGTAATGATCTGATTTCTGTCGTTAGAGAAAATCCAAGGAGGAAAGAATTGGGGACATAAAACGTTTTTGTAGTAACCTGAGATTTCCTAGCCTAGTCCAGATTTGAACGAAATCGGAGTCAATGAGATCTATGGAAATATCTATTATATGAGTTGATAGATAAGACTTTAAGGAACCCGTACAACTTTATGAAATCAAATTAGGCGAGTAAAACTCCTAAAATGATCTTAGCGTGAACATGTGACATTCTGTCTTCTTACATCCAGCTTTAGCGATAGGTTCCGCCGTAGCGGGACAATCACGACTTAAATAGGGTAAAACCCTCCAAAAATGCTATATTATGCAAAAGTTTGTTCTTAAGAGCTAAGAAACGATCCAGGGATATTTCTTGAAGGTTTTCCACCTCTTTTAGCACTAAATGTAAGTATTTTACTCCCCTAATTCCTTTTTTTAAATGTAGAACCTATTTACTTGGGTTATTATCGATTGGGGTGGGGGGAGAATTTGATCTAGATTTCATGGTGGGAACAACCCTAATTGAGATCATGGGTTGATCTAGGATTGATAGAATTGTTAGTAATCCGGGTAATAATGTTTGTTTATTGAATCCCGTATTATAATTGTTTTTGGTAGACCAAGAACAAGAGGAACGAATCCGGAAAAGAAAGGATCAAGTTTTTTAGGGCTCCAAGTTTGTTTCGAGGTAGATGATGATTGTGATTTTATGATTATGTGATATATGTTTGTTCTTGCTTCATTAGGATGCATGTATGTATGCGAATGTTGCATTATATATCACATTAATTGTAAATAAGTATGAAGAATAACTATATACCACAAACCACTTCTAAATTGCATGATTATTGTGAAATATACATTGTGACTGTGATTGTGGTGTGTTGATTGAATCGGTTTCCACGTTATGGAATAATTAACTGAGACCGATTGCCACATTCTGATATAACTAATTGGAACTGGTTGCCACGTTCTGGCATAAAAATGAGATCGGTTTTCACGTTCCGGCATAACATTGGATCGGGTATCACATTTTGGTATGCTAACTTTTTGGGTTTGGGTTCCTTGAGAGGACCAACCACTTAACATAATTATGTGCATGGACAAGGTAAATTTGAACATGGTTCGTAATCATAAGTGATACTGTAGATGTTCGGTGTATGTTAATGATGTTGTGATGAATTACATATGTTTCACTTGATGGGATAGACGCGTGATTCTACCTGTACAAGATGATTTTGTATTGATATTGCACTTACTCTTTCTTTGTTGAGTACATGACATCTTCAAGTGACTATTGACATACCTCATTTAGAAGATCAATGATCATCACCGGATTCAAGGGTAAGCATTTTTTTCAGGATGGCATGAATCTATCTTGTTTAAGTCCACTTTTTTGGACTCAGACTATTTCTTTGAGGTGTTTGTTTAGTTTCGGGGTTGTACCCCTTTCTTGGGCTTTTCGTTAGTAGAGTTTTGGTAATATGACTTTCAGGTTCTTAGTGTTAAGACTTTCACATTAGTTTTGATTAAGTTATTTGTTTAAATCTTTGGGTTTAAGGGAACTCTGTATTCTTATAGTCATTTGAACCTGCTGCCGTATCTTTAAATGCATAGTTTTTAGTTAGGTCGTCTAGTCTGGCTTTCAGTAATGACTCTCTCATCGGAAGGTTAGTGTGGGTGCTAATCACGATGGCCTGAGTCATGAAAAAATTAGATCAACTTCTATGTATACTGTCACACCCCTATTTTCCTCTCAAAATTGAATTGCTTCTTTTAAAAGAAAAGAGTTTTTCCAATTAAAGTGACATTTCAAAAAGGGATTATTTTATTTCAGAGTCGCCACTTGAAATTGAGTTTTGCTGTTTCAAGTTACCTTATTTACATCCCTAATCAAAAGGAAGTTGACTCGTTATTTTTTGGTCTGCGAAATCAAAAATTAGGTAAGAAATTCTGTTGCTCGAAGGGAAGCTATTAGACACCCCTTGATCCCGTGGTTCTAACACGGTCGCTTTATTGACTTTTATGACTTTACTTTAATTTTTTTGATATATTATTTAGCTTTTTTAAAAATATTATGTTCCCTCATTCTTTGATTTATTTGTAAATATTTAAAATTATCATATCGTATTAATATATGTTCATTAACTAAAAAATATATATGTGCATGAATTAAATCAAACAAAGTAAAGTAAGAGATTCTATCTTTTTTTTAATCATTATTTTTATTATTACGTGTCTTTTCTTCTTTTTTACCTTTTCATTATTATTATTATTATTATTTCCTTTTCAATTGGATGTTTTTTTTTAAAATATTATTTTTATACTTCTGTTTCTTTTTTTTTTTTCTCTTTTTTCCCTTTTCTATTATATTCTTTCTCACGTTTTTTTAACTTTTCATTATTATTATTATTATTATTATTATTATTATTATTATTATGTTTTTCTTTCCTTTTTTATTTGATTTTTTTTACATCATTGGCATTAAAATAAAAATTTTCTAACTAAAATTACTATATTTACATAAGAACTACACATATTATTATTATAAAATTAACATCTTCAAATAATATTACACTATTATCATTATAAAACTAAATATGAGAAATAAGAATAGAATTGAACAATAATTTCACTTAAGTATGAAATAAACTATGGGTTATTTAAATATGAAGTAAACCACGGTTTGTTATAATAATTTCACATAAAATATAACTATATAAAGGATCTAAACATAAAATTGATATGAAATATTTGAACATACTTCATATAAAAACATAATGGTTTAACCACATGTGAAATTTTGACAACTTCAATATAATGCAATCAATGCTTTTATAATCATGATATTAAATTATACAATAAAAATTAAATGGTATCTCTTGCGAAAATTCCACCAAAAGAAAACAATCTAATAAGGAACTACGAGCTCGAAACTACGAAAGTAAACCTCAACTTCAACTTTTGTGTGTGTATTTTTTTTCTATTCCTTTACACGTTTTTTTTCTCCTCCTTTCCTTTATATGTTGTTTTCTCCTCTTTTTTGCTGATTTTTTTACTTTGAATTTCTGAAATATTTTTTTTCTCTTTTCCTTTGTACCACTTTTTCTTCCTTTTTTTCTTCTCCTCCCATTGTTAATTTATATATAGTTATGTATATGTGTGTACGTGTGTATAGATAAGTTAGATTAGTGTAGTGGGGTGGGGGTGAATGGAGAGAAATGGTGAAGTGGGTGTGGGATAATGAGTAGGTTAATTTATTTTAATTATTTTTTTGCAATAAAATAATAATAATATTAATTTAAAAAAATTAAATAGCTAGATTAAAAAAATAGAAAAATTAAAATCACTAATTTATTAAAAATTTGAATGAATAAATAAAAATATACCATTGTCCAGGAGGGTCCTGGTAGTCCCATTATCCAAAAGGGTCCTGCTAGTCCCATTATCCAGGAGGGTCCTGCAAATCCCATTATTCAGGAGCGTACTGTTAATACCATTATTCAGGAGGGTCCTTCTAGTCCCATTATCCAGGAGGGTCCTGGTAGTTCTATTATCCAGGAGGGTCCTACTAGTCCCATTATCCAGGAGGGTCCTGCTAATCTCATTAGTTAGGAGGGTCCTGCTAGTCCCGTTATCCAGGTGGGGCCTTCAATACCATTATTCAGGAGGGTCCCATTATTCAGGATGGTCCTGTTAATCCCATTATCTAGGAAGGTCCCGGTAGTCCCATTATCCTGGAGGGTCCTGCTAGTTCCATTATCTAGGAGGGTCTTGCTAATCCCATTATCTAGGAGGGTCGTGCTAATCCCATTATCTAGGAGGGGCCTGTTATCCCATTATTTAGGAGGGTCATGCTAGTCATATTATCCAGGAGGGTCCTGCTAATTCCATTATCAAGGAGAGTCCTGCTAGTTCCATTATCCAGGAGGGTCCTGCTAATCCCATTATTCATGAGGGTCCTACTAATCCCATTATCTAGGAGGGTCCTGTTAATCACATTATTCATGAGGCGCCTGCTAGTAACACTATCTAGGAGGGTCCTGTTAATCCGATTATCCAGGAGGAACCTGCTAATTCTAAATCTTATATTAAAGAATATCTTATTAAATAGTATCATCAATTAGAATCATCACAATATTTTTTATTTTTAGTCCAATTTGCACTAGAAAATATTTTTTATAAATTATTAGTAGCATGAATGAGAAATTCATATTCCCAAAAGAAATGCAAGACAATATGCAATTAGGGAGTTTGTTCCCTAGAAATGAATGATAAGAGCGTGTTTATTTTCTAGAAATGGAAATGTTTTTTTAACCAATAAAACTATGCTCAGTTTTTAAATTGATGAATTTTGAGAGTCTTTTTAATTAGTCATTTTTATTTATTATTTTTTAAAAAGATGATCTATTTTTTTTATCATTGAAGGATATAAGATATTTTTTGTGAGACCGAGCCCACTACGAGACTACCTACGTATCTTGTATAGCAAGAATCAGGTCAGACGTAGTTCATAAAGACCTAAAATTATTTTTTATTTTGTCTTGATTTTTTCTACAAAATACATCTTTTGAGAAATGAATCAAAAAATAGTTGACAATGTTTTGACTTTAGTTGGTACCAATAATTAACATGATGCATATGAGTCATCTTCAACTACTTTTAGACAAATTTGAGGTCAACTTTTCACTATAATTTCAAATGGTATCTCTAACATACTTAAGTGTTTACCTTAACTGATGTTGCCTAAATTAACGAATAAAGTCATTCATATCTTTATGTTTCAAGTGTCCTCGTAATAAATGAAGTCGTACTTCGCAGAATAGAAGTGTTTCGATCTTAGGACGTTTTATATCAAAGTCACTCACACTCAGAAAACATACAATATATGAGATTAAGATACAATATGTTTGGCCCTTATGTAAGTATACATTGATGTGAGAATACACAAAATGAGATCAAATAGGACTTATATTGGCTTGTAACGTAGGTTTGGAGAAAGGTAGGACATTCATTTGGGGTAAAATGATTATTTCCTCTTTAAAATTTGGACAACTTTCAATACTTTTTGTTTTCTTGATATCTTTTTCCCATTCATTTTTTTTAATTTTCTCTCCTTTCAATTTTTATTATAGTTTTTTTGTCATTTTGCTTGAACTTGGACATACTTGTTCTTTTCACTTTGATATTCAACTTAGGTCTCGACGCTGTTTATCTAATTGATAGTACACACATGGAGGTGAGATCCAGAAAATAGTGCATTTATGCTCTAAAAATGATATATGTGAAGTGGTGGTTATTCAAATAAAAATGTTTCAGGCTCAAAATAGGAGTCTTATGGATAATATGTTATTTGGTAGGCTTGAAAGGCACAATCGAATCAAAGAAAGCCTATAATCTTTTTCAAGTTAAATGTTGCTCACAATTTCGCTTTAACCAATATTTAGGCTAAGTCCTAGATCAAAAGTCATTCAATTGAATTTTATATTTGAAGCCCACCACACAATGCACACGGAACAATGAGGTAGAATTTGTTTTAACCTTAACTTTAAGCAAAATAGTTTCTTAAGTATAACATAAATATATCAAGAGATACCAAAAGAATTCTATAGGTCACAACAAAGTTAGTCTATCATGTCAAATAGTTTAACACTTTATTATTTTTCGTATGCACAATTGTAAGAATTTTGGTACCAACCAAGTCAAATATTGTTTACAAATAAAAAAAAATCAATTTTTTTGCCCCAGTTTTTGTGGCGAGGACTTTTTAAATTTTTTCTTGGTTGGACCGAAACTCAAAATAAGGTTTCCTACGTATCTTGTCAAAGCAAGAATCAGGTCAAACGTAGTTTAAAATATTGTAAACACAATATTTTTTTTTTTATAGGAAACACTTCTATTTTTTAATTTTTTTTAAAAAGATCATCGAACCCAAGGAGGATTGCCTACGTATCTCATGAAGTTGAGAATCAGGTGTGCATAGTTTATTACATTTTACCTTATTAATTTATTTCTTAAAAAAATATGTATTCTACCTTTCGAAAACTATTTTTATTTTGGTCATGTTATTTTAAAAATACATATGTTAAACTTTTTGAGATTTTACAAATAATTTCTATATCTATTACTTTTGAGGAAAATCTTTTTTTTTAGTTTACTAATTTATTCAAACGTTGATTGACATTCAAATAGTATATTTGTTAACATATAACACATAAACTTGAACTTAATGTTGAGCCACATTAAATAAAAAAATGCATATGAAGCAAATAAATTGAATCCTATTAAGAATAATAAATGTCTGAGACCTGTTTTACTAAGTTTAACAACCTAATGGAATGGGTGTCTAGACTGCCAATAAAAAGAGTGGACAACTCAAATTGAGAAATGACAGTTTATCGGTAGCAGGGCTTTCCGGCCTCACTGTTTATCCTCCCCATCCTAATATGTGTTACTATAGAATCCTTCCCAGGAGCATTGTCGCATATCTGGTATCTCATTGCTCGGGAGCGTAATCGCATCTCCGAATAAAGTATCTCAGAAAATTCAGATTGGTGTATATAGAAGACAATTTATATTGAAATTCAAACAATATCATAGCGGTAAACAAGCGAATATATACCACATTAATATAACAAACACAATAAAATTAATAACAGTCGTATACAAGTCAATATTTGCAAGCTCGAATTCTGGTTAGTCCCCAGCGAAGTCGTCATCTGTCACACCTTTATTTTCCTCTCAAAATTGAATTGCTTGTTTTGAAAGAAAAGAGTTTTTCCAATTAAAGTGACATTTCAAAAAGGAATTATTTTATTTCAGAGTCGCCACTTGAAATTGAGTCTTGGTGTTTCAAGTCACCTTATTTGCATCCCTAATCAAAAGGAAGTTGACTCGTTATTTTATGGTCTGCTAAATCAAAAATCGGATAAGAAATTCTATTGACCGAAGGAAAGCTATTAGGCACCCCTCGATCCCGTGGTTCTAGCAAGATCGCTTTATTGACTTTTATTAATTAACTTAAATTTTTTATGATATATCATTTAACTTAAAAAATATATTATGTGCCCTCATTCTTTGATATATTTGTAAATATTTAAAATCATCATATTTTATTAATATATGTTCATTAACTAAAAATATATATGTGCATGAATAAATCAAGCAAAGTAAAGTAAGAGATTCATAATCTTTTTTTTTAATCATTGTTTTTATTATTATGTGTCTTTTCTTCTTTTTTTCCTTTTCATTATTATTATTATTATTATTATTATTATTATTATTATTATTATTATACTCTCAAGGTTTTATTTATTTTTTTAATTTTATTTAATATTTTAAAAAGTTTTAACGAAGAAACTTTCAAGAAAAAAAATTCTTTCCTTTTCAATTGCATGTTTTTTTAAAATATTATTTTTATACTTCTTTTTATTTTTTTTCCTTCTGTTTTCTCTTTTTTCCCTTTTTTATTAAATTCTATATCACTTTTTTTAACTTTTCCTTTTTATTATTATTATTATTATTATTATTATTATTATGTTTTTCTTTCCTTTTTTATTTGATTTTTTTACGTCATTAGCATTAAAATAAAAATCTACTAACTAAAATTAATCTATTTACATAATAACTACACATATTATTATTATAAAATAAATATCTTTACATAATACTACACATATTATCATTATAAAACTAAATATGAGAAATAAGAATAGGAACAATAATTTTACTTAAGTATGAAATAAACTATGGGTTATTTAAATATGAAGTAAACCACGGTTTGTTATAACAATTTCACACTAAATATAACTATATAAAGGATCTAAACATAAAGTTGATATGAAATATTTGAACATACTTCATATAAAAACATAATGGTTTAACCACATGTGAAATTTGACAACTTCAATATATTGCAATCAATGCTTGTATAATCATGATATTAAATTATACAATAAAAATTAAATGGTACCTCTTGCAAAAATTCCACCAAAAGAAAACAATCCGAATAAGAAATCACGAACTCGAAACCACGAAAGTAAATCTCAACTTCAACTTTTGTTTGTGAGTGAAAGCAAAATATGAAATAAAATGTGATTATATTTGCTGATTTTTTTTGTAGGTGATTTTCTTCCCTTTTGTATGTGTATTTTTTTTTCTTTTCCTTTACATATTTTTGTTCTCCTCCTTTCCTTTACATGTTTTTTTCTCCTCTTTTTTGCTGATTTTTTTCTTTGGATTTCTGAAATATTTTTCTTCTCTTTTCCTTTATACCACTTTTTCTTCCTCTTTTTTTCTTCTCCTCCTATTATTAATTTATATATAGTTATGTATATGTGTGTACGTGTGTATGGAAGAGTTGGATTAGTGGAGTGGGGTGTGGGGTGAGTGGAGAGAAATGGTGAAGTGGGGGTGGGATAATGTGTAGGTTAATTTCTTTTAATTATTTTTTTGTTATAAAATAATAATAATATTAATTAAGAAAAATTAAATAGCTAGATTAAAAAAAATATAAAAATTAAAATCACTAATTTATTAAAACTTTGAATGAATAAATAAAAATATACCTTAAAGTGTGATTCTAGTTTTTGTGATTTTCATATCTTTTTAAAATAAACTTAATAAAATAAGATAAAAGTCAAAATATTTATAAAAAATATTTAATCTCTAAAAAGGATATAAAACTTAAATTCGGTCAAAAATTATGTGTCTACATATACTAGCAAATGATTCATATTACTTTATCTTCAACAATGTTGGTTCATCAATTTGAAAAATCTTAACTTAATTCGAAGATTAGAGACTCGTGTTAATAACGTGTTATAAAACTATATAAATTAAGAATAAGAACAAAGTAGGGATAAGAAAAAAGACTTCTTATTCTTGTTGAATGATATTTAAGGATCCACAAAGTGATTTACAATTAAGAAAAACCTGTTTATTTATAGGAAAATTCTTACTTGGTCCCCAAGTAGGATTCCAAACTACTCCCTAAAGGAACTCCACATAATAGACATTCACTATGACAAAAATATGTTTTAACACGAAGTACTTTTTTACATAGAAATGGTAATATTATCTTTTTCTTTTTCTTTGTTTTTAGCTTAAAATTAAAATATTTTTAAAATTAAAAAGATTTTTTGATTTTAAAAATCAAATTTAAAATATTTTTAATTTAATATGAATTATATTTTAAATGACTCCAGCGTGCATAAGTACTTTTCTCCTTTGAAAAAGATTGTTTTAGGTATTTTAGCCACATATTTATAATTAGTTAGTAAATAAAATTTTTGTTCCTGTTTCTGATTTTATCTTTCCCTTTTATATAAATTTAAAAGTATTCATATCATTTAAAATGATTTTTAGATTATTGATTTAAAATATATTTAATTATTTAAACTAATAATTTTTATATATATTACTCTATATTTTATAAGCCAACAATGATGGGACGAACACAACATCCCACTATTGTACAAAAGGCAATTAAAAGTGTGTAATGAAATTTTTTCCTTTCTGGCCCAATTCAATTGACTATTAAACACGTGGAATTCTGTATTCAGATCTATATTTGAACATCAGAATTTCAAAGGTCTAGAGACCATTAAAAGGTTTTAGTGGAAACAACTTAAACTGTTCTCTTTCAAGATCAAAATTGGTGAGTTTTTTGTCTTTCTTTTATGCATCAAAGATTGATTTTAATGTTTGTGATAATGGTGCAATTTCTGTTTTTTCTACTTCAAATGCTTGAACTTTTCTTTTTTTCCTTCATTTGTACTTCGAAATTTGTCAGTAGCTTTGAAGTTGTCTCGATTAATTTCTCTATTTCTCAAATTGTGTGAGTTTTCTGGATTTTATTCTTTCTTTAACGCACACGACTATTGTAATTTTTGTTTGGTTATGTTGAATTGCTTCTTAATGAATTTCTACATGCATGTCAGAGGACAGAGATAATATTGTTTGTTCTTACACTTTGGTGTATAGATATCAAGTTTGATTTGTTGGACCATCGAATTAATTCTTTTTCGTCAATAGCCTAACTTAAATATTTTTCATCAGAGCCTCCATGTTGACAGGTGGAAGTGGAGTTGGCAACAGTGACATGCATATTTGATATTACTTTGGCCTCAATTTGACCTCCATTTTACGGCTTTCGATTTGGAGGTCAGACTAATTCACAAGCATACCTTTTCCCGTGTTTTATGTATTGTCAATGACCATTATCTTTTGGCCATCTATAGATAAAATATAAGTGACATAATTCGTATTAATTTGATTTTCTCACCAATTTTTTTTCCTTCAAGAAACGTTTGGAGGAGATAAACCATTTTGATCTGTCCAGGTACAACTTTGGCACTCAAGTCAAGGTACATAACTACATAATGATGTTATAGCTGATGTACAGACAATTTAGAACAATCATTTTCTGAAAATAATTCGAGGATCTTTGAGATTTTTGTTTTGACACAAAAATGAAATTGAAAAGGAAGGGATCATGAAATTACTTGATCTCTTGAATAATTTGATGTACATATTGAACATCTTGAGTAAATGTTACCACTGCTCTTGTGGAAGTTCCACAATTTGCATTAGCTATATATACATCCAAGGTCGCCTATGTGGTAGTACCTATCATGATATCGTAAGATAAAAAATGGCTGAATTGAGAATCTTCGAGTATTTTTAATTGAAAAAGAACAATGTCTATGAAAGGTAATTTAAGTGTTTTACAACTTTGATACATGTAACAACTATTGAGGCCAAATTCGTTTTGAGTCACATGAAATTATCTCAAAAGTTGCAAACTGATTGAAGAATATTTTGGTCTTATATATTTTTTTTCTTTATAGGTAATACTTGCATCCTACATGATCTATGGTTGGATTTGCCTCATGAATTAAACTTGAATAAGCTGATTTTGCAAAAGCTCTGTCTTAAAGGTTTGCCACATGTTTAATGTAGTATCTGAATTGTTGCACATTCTTAGATTACGATATATGTTCATAATGATTGCAACAACTTGACAACATAATTTTATCATGTACATAATAATTACAATTCTGTGATTGAGGGGATAATCATACAATATGGTGACGACTGATGGTTGAAAACGATTAGGTTACCTTCCCTGATACTAAATTCCCTAATGGATCTATTTGATTCCTCAAATAAAAGGATAAGATCATTCAATATAATGGAACTTTATTTGAACTTTTTCATAGCATGTGGTTTTTCCTTCTTGATTCTCTTTTCAATGTGGAGTTTTATATGTCAATTGTTTGGGTTATGGATGATAAACGATGAAGTTTTCACATTTTATGTGATAGTATGGAATGTGCTTTGCTTGAAAAAAAATGATTTTAATATGATTGCTTAAGCAAATAGAATTTGTTATCTTTGAACATACTTAACAACAAATTGATTGAATTGGGAATGATGATCCTAGATACCATCAATGATGGACTTGCCAAATCAAGAATGTGAAATTGAGTGTATGCATTCTATATAACAGTATTTTCTGGACTCTTTAATTTCTTATATTTTGTAGAAGCTCTAATTTAGATTGTCTGTATGATAAAAATTATACAAGTGTTTACAATCTTGATCTATGAGTTGTGAAATTTGAATAATATTTTTCAATATTTAGCAGTATTAGTCACTAACTTAAGTTGGGGAAAAACCCCCACAGAATAGTCACTAAACTCCAGTTCTGATATATGAGAACTTAATGGAGTTGCATATTGATTCTATAAATTAAGTGCTCTACTATCTTTTGATTCTATATATAAATGTTCCTTTGAATGTATTATTTAACTATTTTTTGTAATGCGGGAATTCTTTAACCACGCCCCTCTCCTTACAGTCAAGTGGTTGAACGCTCCTCTCTAGATAAGAAGCAGAATGCGCCATCACCTAGAGCCCTTTCCTCGAGGTAGCTTTTTTTTTTAAAAATCTTTTTTAGAAGTCTATATAAGTATGTTATGATGTATTTGATTAGTGAGAAGTTGTACTTGAAATGTTGCCTCTGCTCTTCTTTTTGAAAATGTATGGCCGTGATTATGATGAGGGTGAAAAACTTAGCATTTGTTTATCCAAAAAAATAATTTTATTTAGTTCCTTTTATTGGAATCTATAATGCCATGTAAATGTGATTCTTCTAAAAAAATGCTCAAAGTATTTTGAAAATACGTAGTGTCACATTCGGGAATAACCCCTAGACGTAACCGGCGTCCTCCTCCTCTTTGACGACTAAAACTAGCCTCTTAGCTTACATCCTTACATTCATAGGTCAAATTTAGCGGAAATTGAAAACCTTTTATTACTTCTAGTTGGAGGTTTACGTAGACCTCTACCTACACATAGTATATATATATATATATATCGAGTATACATCGACCTTCGTATAGGAAGATTACTTAGTCTTCTACTTTTATTGCACATAGATATATATAGAAGATAACATAGTCATAATAGTTGTGTCATCTCGTAATCATCTAATAAAAATGTAAGAACTTGGGCATAACCCATACATCAAAGTAAGAATGCCTCACATGGTCTATACAATGTTTCATACTAATTGTAAAAGAAAGAAAGTTAGAAGTCTTAAACTCAAACAACTCCATTAACTAGATAATGACATCACCCTCGGAAAGTGAGGACCTACCCTACTTGGATGAATAAGAGATCCAAGCGTTCTTCAAGTCGTCTTCAAAAGCACTTCAACGACCGAAATCTAAAATGTTGGGAAAAAGGAAGAAATGGGGTTAGTACACCCCTTGTACTAAGTATGAGACCATATGCACACATACTTTGAAATCATGCTAAGAAAATGGACATTTCTTAAAGGTATGCAATTTGCTTTGAAAACACTTATGCATATTCAATAAGACCATACCAAATCTATAAGGCACATTCATGAAGTCATAGGCATGTACATCACAGGACCAACAACATCAAAACTAGTCAAGTCAACATGCATATCATGTAATTGGACATATAGTCAAGTAACTCTATCATCAAGTCGTAACCTCAACAAGCATGAATAAGAGTTCATTATAACATAACCAAAGCAAGACAATTACCCACAACCCTTATCAAGTCAACAAGTGCAATGACCAAGCAAAGACCCATAACCTTACTCAATCAAGTAGCCCAACAAGACTCATGAACAACCTCTTACTTCATATAACATATCAATTAAGAGTACAAATCATCATACCTTAACAATATAGACCAACACATATTCATAAGTGACACCAATCCACATATAGTATCAACAATATGCAAGTTCATCATCATATACATATATGTACCATTATAAGAATATTCATACATAGTAAAAACCTTCTAAAGTTCCCTTCAAGGCTAACTAGTGCAAGGCATATGTAGAGTCTCATACCCCTACCTAGGCTAAGTCAACCTCTCAAGTCACCTTAGTTAGTTTGTACTTCATTACTTCATTTTAGTTTAGGAAACACTTTCCTTAAGGGACATAGACCACAAGATCTACGTGTGGAATCCGGTGTTGTAAAATCTTATACACAAGGAAGGTGGTCTACCGGACAAAGTAAAACCAAACATAAATGTAGCTTTCGAGGTGAATCCACTAGCTAGTCTTTCTATAGGGGAAACATAGTTTAAGAACTAAGAGATAGGGAGTCCATTGGATGAGTATTTCTCATAGGGAAGTCAATACCTCATGTGGAATTATAGGGTGAATCTTCCTCTATGGGAAGTCAAAACCTCCCAATGTCAAGTTCACTCGGTGCTAAGCCAAGTCCCTTTTTGAAATGTCTGTAATGTCTTTATTAATCATCATAGCTTATTGTAGATCATAGGGTCTAACTCTTGTAAAAACATCATCATCATCATCATAGCTCAATAAGAATTGCATGAGTATAATCCTTCAATTACAATTCATATAGGTGAGGTTAACACATTTACAGATCACTTCATGTTAAGGCACATTGGTAAATCATTCACCATCGTTATAACATATACATCTTAGCTAACACCTTACAACCATAGTCAAGACATTTCAATTAAACATCATACCAACGCTATAAATCCTAATACAAGCCTTACTCCAATACAACATCATGACTTAATCACAATTTAACCATAATTGAAGTAATACATAGGGATTACACGACTTACCAAGTTTCCTTCATAACTCATCATCAAGAGTCTTACCATCACGCTTAATTAAACCCATTTAGGGTATAACATCATCATAGTTCAATGACCAACATTTAACAAGGGTAATAGAATCACTATGTCACAATTCAATACTAGCTCATAGCTTAAGACAAGATACTTAGGTCAATTCACAACATACTTCATAACCTAGATCAACTTATCAATAATTAGAATTATAGGACTATAAATCACCCCAATTCATTCGTTATTAGTGTAACAACATCATCTAGTAGTAATTTAACCAATAACCAAGTCAATTGAATCAACATTACACAATTCATATCAAGATGATCACCTAGGGTTAAGGGGTAAAGGTCATCTCCTACAAACTAGACCAAACCATTAATATATATCATAATTAAGTTAGAATACATGTTAATATATTCATAATATCCAAAAGAAATCATAAACAAATCAATTCGTAACATAATTTTTCGAGATTGAATGAAACGTACTTGAAAACCCAATTTTGGAAATCAATTTGATTGAACCCTTTAAGGAAAGAGGTCTCAAAGGTGAATTAGATCTCATACCTTGCTAATTGATGAAGATTGATGGTGAAACTTGACTCTTTGAAGCCCTAAAACCCTCCCCTAGCTTGATCTTCAATGGAGTCTTCACTAGAGAGAGAAAGAAGAGAGAAGGAGGAGAGCTTGGGTTTATGAGTTATGAGAGTTTTTATTAATCTAATGGGATTGGGGTATTTATAGGGGGTGTTAATTAATTTAATTAGTCTTCCCTTATCCTCCAATAAATGACCTAACCCCTTAATTAATTAATTGGAAGAAAATAAAAACGTGCAACAAATCTCAGCCCTCATAGTCGAGACCTCGACCAACGGTCCGTTTGTGAGTCGACGACCTACCCCCCCCCTTCCGTGCTGCTCATCCGTCGATGAGTTCAGAGACCTGTCAAAATAAGTCCTTTAGGGATTTGGCTAAGTGTTGGTCGACGGATCAAATCGATGCCCCATCGATCAACACACGATCCGTTGTTCCCTTTCGTTGGTGAACACTGCCCAGGCAGACCCAAAATGTAAGGGTCCTCCTCAAGGGCCTTTAGTTGGTCCTTGGGGAGTCGTGCCCGGACGTTTCGACTATGAACGAACTCTAATACATGTTAGATACCCTTCCACCAATTTTCATTATTTTCCGACTCCTAAATGCTAGTCAAATAGGCTAAGGCACGTTAACACCTCATTGAACTAGTTTCCGGACGTCATGGACGTTCTTGGACGTTTTGGTTTCTAGACTTCCTAAATGACTTATATTCATTAAAATTGATCTTAAAAACAGTGCCTACACCTTATGACACTCATGTTAGGCTTTAGAACACGTCTTGAATTTTCAAAGTGTTACACGTAGGATCTAATCAAATATTTCTTTGTTTTGAAATATATTAAGATATTATGTAATCGATGTGTACCCTATCAGAAAGAAAATATCACATATTTTTATTTTAACAGAGGAAGAGAATCAGTTAGAGAATGCATTTGTCTTTTTTGTCATTGTTCGGGAGAATACATAACAAGAATAATACTCTACTTTTAGGAAAATTTAGTAAGATAGATTTTAAAAATTCTACTTAAAATAAGAAAATGAAGGAACTGATTGCTTCCAAGTGTGCAAGGAAGTGTTCATTAGCATTCTTTTATATGTGTAAATTTTTTTGCCTTATAATGGCTTCTTCAATTATATATCAAGTAGGTATTGCTTCATAAGTTCAATCTTTTTTTAATAAAATTCAATGTTACTATTGTTTTATTGTTAGTAATAGCCAATTCTTTTGTGGTGCTTCTTCGTTCGCTGAAATTTCTGCATTACATCTCAATTATTTTTTAATTTTTTCAAAAATGATGTATTAATTCTACATTTTCAGATATGAAGTTTCTTACTCTGTCATTCCCTCTTTCAGGTAAACAATAGAGAGAGGAAGAAGACGTAAAAGGGTCAATAGAAATATTTACAGCGAGGGTGGCCTTAATTCATTTGATATGATTAGAATTTTTTGGTTGGCATAAAATCAACATTGATATCGTTACTTCTATTTACTCAACTGGATTCTTATCAAGTTAAATGAGTGATGATATGTATAATCCAGAACATAAAACATGTTTTCTTGCAAGCACCCAGTCAACACTCACTGAAGTCATGCACACAAGTGTTGAAGTTAGTTTGTCATGTTGTACAATGTCGTTAAATTGCACAAGAAAGATATATGTGTTGGGTTATAAGTCTTTTTCCCTTCCTATGTGGATAAATAAAAGTCCAATTTGGACCAACCCATTTTTCATCATAGGCCCATTCTTATGAGGCAAATATAAGCCTATTTAGGTCTTATTTTCATATACACAAAAAAGAGTTTTTCAGCAGCCAAAAAGAGAGATTGAGCAGTTTTTCCGCAGTCAAAAATTCAGCCTTAACAACCAACTTCAAATTGCGATTCCCGCTTCGTTTCTTGTCCGATTGAGCTGATTTTTGGACAGCATATTGTCTTCATCTCAATATTTGATTAGGAACTGACAGAGTTGGATTTGGTGGCCTGCAGCTTCAGTTTTGCTATCGTGAATAGTAGCTGCGAATTTGGTGATTTTGCTCCTTTAATTCTCTAGATTTTGTGCTATCTTATTTTGTTGTTGCTCGTTGTTTGGCACTTGTTTTGTGGCCAATTTTGGAGAACAATATTGTAACTCTTGGTGATTATAGTGGAGTTTTTGGTCCCGTGGTTTTTTACTCTTCACATCGAAGGGTTTTCCACGTAAATCTTGGTGTCTTGTGTGATTGGTTTATTATTGTCTTGTTATATATGTTTGGTTGAATTACTTGATGCCTTACTATCATTTTGCTTGTGGTTGTTTGTCTTCTCTTGGTTCAAATCGAAAAGGGAAAGTATAGACTTGGGTATTCTTCCGCTGTTATCCTGTCAGGCATTCTTTGTTATTGCCTTGTCTTTCCCAACAAAGTGGTATCAAAGCATTTGTTATTGTTGATTATCGTTTTGAATGATGGAGGCAAATATGAGCAAAATGGTGTGTTTAAATGGTAGTAACTATCATATTTGGAAAGGCAAGATGAAAGATCTTCTATTTGTCAAGAAGATGCATTTACCTGTGTTTGCTTCTAATAAGCCTAAGTCTTTGAATGATGAAGAATTGGAATTTGAGCATCTGCAGGTTTGTGGCTATATTAGACAATGGGTTGAAGATAATGTTAGAAAACATATTGTGAATGAGACACATGCTAAAAGTTTGTGGGACAAGCTCGAGACACTTTATGCTTCGAAGACTGGCAACAACAAGTTGTTCCTATTGAAACAATTAATGAATATCAGGTATAAAGAGGGCACTCCTATTTCTGATCATATTAATGATTTTCAGGGTGTTCTTGACCAGCTGTCCGGAATGGGTGTAAAGTTTGATGATGAGATACAGGGACTTTGGCTTCTTAATACTCTGCCAGACTCTCGGGAAACTCTTCATGTTTCTTTGACTAATTCTGCTCCCAGTGGTGTTGTAACCATGAAATATACTAAGAGTGGTGTCTTGAATGAAGAAATGAGAAGAAGATCTCAAGCGTCTTCTTCTTCAGCTTCACACTCCGATGTTTTGGTTACTGAAGATAGGGGGAGAAACAAGTCCAGAGGTCAGAATGATAGAGGATAAAAGTAAAGCAAGTCAAAGTCTAAATACAAGAATATTACATGTGACTATTGCCACAAGAATGGCACACATTCATGAAATATTGTTTACAAGCACAAAGAGATATGAGGGACAAACAAGAGAGAAGGCGATAATGAAAATCGTGTTGCTGTTGTGCTAATGATGATCTTCTTGTTTCTTGTGATGCAAATGTCATTAATCTTGTTCGTGATGAGTCTAGCTGGTTTGTGGATTCTGGTGCTACTTCTCATGTCACGCCAAAGAAGGAATTATTTCTTCTTATACTCCAGGTAATTTTGAACGTTGAAAATGGGCAATAATCATGAAGTTGAAGTTATTGACATTGGGACAGTTTGTTTGGAAAGTAAACAATGGTTCCAAACTAGTTCTCAATAATGTCAAGCATGCTCCAGATGTTCGCTTGAATTTGATTTCTGTGGGATATCTTGATGATGAGGTTATGTTAATACACTTGGTGTTTGCCAGTGGAAGCTACTAGAGGTTTGATGGGTGTGGCCCGTGGTGACAAGTTGTCTAACTTGTATGTATTTCAGGGCTCCATTTCCAGAGACTCAGTAAATTGGGTGGAGAATGATACTTCATCAGAGTTATGGCATAGAAGGCTGAGTCATATGAGCGAGAAGGGGATTGATAGTTTGGCTAAGAAAAATTTGCTTTCTGGAGTGAAACAAGCAAAGTTGAAGAAATGTGTTCATTGCTTAGCCGGTAAACAGAAAAGAGTTTCTTTTCAGAGTCATCCGCCTTCAAGAAAGCTTGATTTGCTGGAGTTGGTACATTCTGATTTGTGTGGTCCTTTTAAGGTAAGATCTCATGGTGGTGCACTTTACTTTGTGACTTTTATTGATGATCATTCTCGCAAACTCTGGGTATTTCCTTTGAAGTCCAAGGATCAAGTACTTGATGTGTTCAAGAGTTTTCAGGCCTTGGTTGAAAGACAAACAGGGAAGACATTGAAATGCATCCGCTCAGATAATGGTGGTGAGTATATTGGTCCTTTTGATAGATATTGCAGAGAGCAGGGTATTAGGCATCAGAAAACTCCTCCTCCAAGACTCCTCAGTTAAATGGTTTAGCAGAGAGGATGAACAGAACTCTAGTTGAGAGGGTTAGATGTATGCTTTCAGATGCTAAGCTGTCAGATTCCTTTTGGGCAGAAGCACTTAATACTGCTGCTTATGTTATCAATTTATCTCCTGCTGTTGCTTTAGATGGTTATGTCCCTGACAGAGTTTGGACTGGTAAGAATGTTTCTTATGATCATCTTAGAGTCTTTGGGTGTAAAGCCTTTGTACATGTTCCTAAGGATGAAAGGTCAAAGTTGGATGTTAAAACTAGGCAGTGTATCTTCATTGGTTATGGTCAAGATGAATTTGACTATCGTTTCTATGATCCTGTTGAGAAGAAACTTGTTAGAAGCCGTGATGTTGTGTTCTTTGAAGACCAAACAATTGAAGATTTTGACAAGCTGACAAGGCTGATTTTCAGAGTAGTGAGAGCTTAGTTGATGTTATCCAGTTCCTTTGACTATTGCACCGAAGAAAATCTTCATAATGATGAAAATCAAGTTGATAATGAAGATGGTGATCATGTTCAGAATGACCGGCATGATGTTGTTGATGCTCCAGTGCAAGATGATGTGGTTGTCCAACAACCAATTATAGATGCTCCAGAGAGTTCTCTCAGACGATCTAGTAAGAGAGAGAATTCCTTCATCTCGTTATTCTCCCAATGAGTATGTACTCTTGACTGACGGGGGAGAACTGAGAGTCTTGATGAGGCCATGGAAAGTGAAGAAAAAGAAAGGTGGTTTGATGCTATGGAAGATGAGATTAAATCCTTGCATGATAATCATACCTTTGATTGGTTAAGTTACCTAAAGACAGAAAAGCTTTGAAAAACAGGTGGATTTTTCGGGTGAAACATGAAGATGGTAATCCAGTTCCACGGTACCAAGCTAGATTAGTTGTCAAGGGATTTAATCAAAAAAGGGAGTTGATTTTGATGAGAGATATTCTCTCCAGTTGTGAAGATGTCATCCATTCGTGTGGTTCTAGGCTTGGCTGCAAGTCTAGATTTAGAGGTTGAGCAAATGGATGTTAAAACTGCTTTCCTTCATGGTGACTTAGATGAAGAAATTTATATGGAGCAACCGAAGGTTTTGAAGTCAGGGTAAAGAGAATTATGTTTTCAAATTGAAGAAGAGCTTGTATGGTTTGAAACAAGCTCCCAGGCAGTGGTACAGGAAGTTTGGTTCTTTTATGAGTCAGCAAGGCTTCAAGAAGACTTCTTCAGACCATTGTGTTTTTGTGCAAAAGTTCTCTGATGGTGACTTTATTATTGTGTTGCTTTATGTTGATGACATGCTTGTTGTTGGTCATAATACTTGCAGGATTCAGAAGTTGAAGCAAGAGTTGAGTAAGTTTTTTGCTATGAAAGACTTAGGACTAGCAAGGCAGATTCTTGGCATGCAGATTGTCCGTGATAGAAAGGCCAAGAAATTGGTATTATCACAAGAGAACTATATTCAGAAAGTACTTCGCAGATTCAGCATGGACAAAGCTAAGGTTGTCAGTACACCTTTAGCTATGCACTTCAAATTGAGCACGAAACACTGTCCTTCTAGTGATGATGAGAAGGAAGATATGAAGAAAGTTCCTTATGCTTCAGCTGTTGGTAGTTTGATGTATGTGATGGTTTGTACAAGACCAGATATTGCTCACGCTGTTGGAGTTGTTAGCCGTTTTCTTTCTAATCCGGGAAGAGAACATTGGAATGCTGTGAAGTGGGTTATGAGATATCTTTGTGGTACTTCTAGTCTGAGTTTGTGTTTTGATACAGGGAAGCCTATTCTTTGTGGTTATACTGATTCAGACATGGCTGGTGATGTTGATACTCGCAAGTCTATTTCAGGGTACTTGGTTACTTTTGCAGGGGGAGCTGTGTCTTGGCAATCTAGGTTGCAAAAATGTGTTGCTCTATCTACTACAGAAGCTGAGCTTATTGCTGTGTTGAAGCTTGTAAAGATTGCTTTGGATGAAGAGATTCTTGGGGAAACTTGGTTGTGCTCAGAGAGGTATGTGCTTTATTGTGACAGTCAAAGTGCTATACATCTTGGCAAGAATTCTACGTTCCATGGTCGGTCTAAACACATTGATGTGAGATACCATTGGATTCGAGATGTGTTGGATTCTAAGTTGCTTGAGCTTGAAAAGATTCATACAAATGACAATGGTTCCGATATGATGACTAAAGCTTTGCCAAGAGGGAAGTTTGAAGATTGTTGCATGGTCGCCGGGATGGCGGTCTCCTCCACATAGTCGTGATGGGGAGAATTGTTGGGTTATAAGTCTTTTTCCCTTCCTATGTGGATAAATAAAAGTTCAATTTGGACCAACCCATTTTTCATCATAGGCCCATTCTTATGAGGCAAATATAAGCCTATTTAGGTCTTATTTTCATATACACAAAAAAGAGTTTTTCAGCAGCCAAAAAGAGAGATTGAACAGTTTTTCCGCAGTCAAAAATTCAGCCCTAACAACCAACTTCAAATTGCGATTCCCGCTTCATTTCTTGTCCGATTGAGCTGATTTTTGGACATCATATTGTCTTCATCTCAATCTTTGATTAGGAACTAACAGAGTTGGATTTGGTGGCCTGCATCTTCAGTTTTGCTGTCGTGAATAGTAGCTGCGAATTTGGTGATTTTGCTCCTTTAATTCTCTAGATTTGGTGCTATCTTATTTTGTTGTTGCTCGTTGTTTGACACTTGTTTTGTGGCCAATTTTGGAGAACAATATTTTAACTCTTGGTGATTATAGTGGAGTTTTTGGTCCCGTGGTTTTTTACTCTTCACATCGAAGGGTTTTCCACGTAAATCTTGGTGTCTTGTGTGATTGGTTTATTATTGTCTTGTTATATTTGTTTGGTTGAATTACTTGCTGCCTTACTATCATTTTGCTTGTGGTTGTTTGTCTTCTCTTGGTTCAAATCGAAAAGGGAAAGTATAGACTTGGGTATTCTTCCGCTGTTATCCTGTCAGGCATTCTTTGTTATTGCCTTGTCTTTCCCAACAATATGTACCAGCTTTCTAGTCTAGAGAAAGAAGTCGAGTTGATCTAGATAAGAAGCTTGAGAAACTTGGAAAACCTATGTAGTAATATTTGCAAGGAAACACAAGAAAGAAAATATTATTTGCCTTTTACTACTTGTGCATAATTTTTTTGAAGATTTTTAGTTGCCCTTCCCTAACATTCCACATGTATTATTTACACTCGGGTGAATTTTATACCATCGAATAAGCTTATGCAATATTAAGTGTATTTTTCATGAGATATTTTTTCTCTTTTCTAATTACTTTGGTGCTACGAATAGCATAAGGAAGTTGTATCACAAGCAACTTAAATTGTACTACTCTAAACCAAGAAGAGTTAGACCAACTCTGCAATTAGAACTTGTACAAAAAGCAATATATATTGTACAGTAAATTTAATTCAACATGTATTCCTTCATAATAAAGTGTGTGAATGCATAGGAAAGTTGGTCTTACCAACCTATGATATTTGTTGTTTCTCTCTCTCTTTGTGTGTGCGCGCGCGCGTGTGTTCCTTTTCATTAATCTTTGTCCCAAACTTGAAGAAAATTTGATTTGTTCTACAAAATGAAAAAAATTTGTTCTGTTCTACAAAATGAAAGGGATCCATAAAAAATTTCCACTGGAACTTTAGTTACCTCAGGTATGCATTTCCGCTTTCATTCTTTCTTTCCTTCTCATTTTAGTTTTTAATTTGATTTATTCCACCTTTATTCTTTCGATTACTAATTTTAATATGGTTTTGGTTCACCTTTTGTCAAATAGTGAGGTGTTAAATTTTTGCTATTTTCATAGCCTGGAAAGTGCAATATTCCTCCCTCTTCAGATTGTTGAACATAATACACTCCTAAAGTTGTTGCATATAAAGGGAAATTCTATAGAAGCATATAATATATAACTCTATAAGCACTTGCGCCCGTGAATTTTACACTATCAAGTTGTTAGTTTAATTTACCCATTGAATATTCAACTGAATCCTAATGTTGAATGTTAACCAGTAAGCACATAATATATAATCTCTACAGGCACTTGAGCCCGCACATGCAAGTAAATTTACATTATGAAGTTGTTGATTTGATTTTCCAATTGGATATGCGGTTGAATCCTAATCAATGCAGAGTAACACAAGCGATGATGTACCTATATGATAAGTGAGGTTTTCACCAGCTGTTGCTCTCTCTACTTTGTTCCCAATTTCATATATGTAATTTTCCTTTGATTTGGGTAAGTTGAGCACCAATACATGTACTTTCACTACAACAAAAGAGACATTTAGAGTGCGTTTGGTATGAAGGAAAACATTTTTTCTGAAAATGTTTTTCCATTTTCTCATGTTTTGGAAAAATGTTTTTTCAAATCAATTAATTTTACTCAAAATTAAGAAAAATGACTTCTCTTCAAAAATTAAGGAAAACATTTTCCAAAACTCTCCTCCAATTTCAAATTACATTTTTTTTTGGAAAAACGACAATTTAAAAAATAAAATTCAATTTTAAAATTTTATTTTTTTACCCGATCCCTGACCCCCATCCACCCACCACCAATTAGCCACCCCCAAACCCCACCCCCTCCTCAAAAAAATAAATTTGCTTTTTAAAAAATATTTTTAGTTTCAAACTTTTATTTTTAAACTCCTAACACCCTCCCCCTGGCCAGCCCTCCACCCACCCCCAACCCCAAAAAAATTAATTTTGCTTTTTAAACATACTATAAAGTTCAAATTTTTATTTTTTCACTCCTACCCCCTTTCCCCTGCCCCCTCCCCACCACCACCCCAAACAAATTATTTTTATTTTTTTTCAATTTCATAAATTATTTGCTACTCTAGTTTAAATAAAAAATGTCTATTAAAAACATTTTTCATTCATAAATCAAACACTAAAAATCATTTTTGGAAAATATTTTCTACTCACCAACCAAACACGAGAAAATAAGTCCAAAATCTACTTGTTTTCCAAGAAAACAAGTTCCATGAAAATCATTTTCCTTCATACCAAACATACCCTTAATGGTACTTAATTTTCCTTTTAGAGGCTATATTTATTTCCACAAAAACTTTTAGCGACATTTAATCTATTTTCATTGCATCCGGTGTCGCTAAAGCCTTTAGCGACATTTATTTAGAATGCCAGTAAAGACCTATATTATTGCCGCTAAAAGTAATTACTTTTAGCGGCAATAACTATTGCCAGTAAAGCTTCCACATTTTGTAAAATATAATTACCGATAAATGAGACCTATTTTAGTTGAAATTACTATGAAGATTATATAATTGACTAGGAATTCACCTTAACTCATATTTATAACGAGAGAAATCAATACAAAACCAGAAATCGAAGAATTACCAAACTCAAACGACAGTCATTCAATTATAAGAACAATCAAAAACTTAATACATCCACTTTATTGTCCTCTAGTGGGAAAAATATGAACTACCTACAAGATTGTGTTCAAGTTATCAAAACAAATAAAAAGAATGTGTGCAACAATGAAGAAACAAAAAAATTAACAAATAAAAAGAATGTGTGCAACAATGAAGAAACAAAAAAATTGAGTCAGTGAAAGTATGACAACTTGAATCACGATCATATGTAATATCGAGAGGATCTTATTCTTCCTTTTGTCATTAAGGACTTGTTGTCTTGTGAAGGTAGCAGGCAACAAAATTCATCTAACACTTGCTTGATATAGGTTTGAGCTCAAGATTGCCCCAACAGCAGGTGTTGGCGGAGGGAGCCATGATCGCAAGGCAAAATGAAGATTGCCCCAATAGCAGATTCAACAATTCTTTCATAAAAAATTCTTTCATATTCTTATGTCAAATACCATCAATCTGCATACCAGCAACTATGCTTTGCTGCATGTCTGTTACTCTTTTTTTCACATCTTTGCCTTCTTCACTAAACATGAGTTTTCTTACTGTTTTCTTTATGACCATTCTTTCCATAACCTCCCATTCAATGTATATTTGGATCAGCGACCTTACGTTCATCGGTTGGTCCGCTAGAAATGGTCTGCATATCAAAGGGATTTCTCCAAAATACTTTCAAGCGTAGAATTCCAACCACAATGAATGAAAAATCTGCTACTGCGGAATGTGCAAGCACCTGTTTTGTGGACTACCTGACGACTCGTTACGCACGACTACATGTTCAAGTAATTTATGCACGACTACCTATACAAGTAAGGAGAAAAATAGCATGAACACTTTGACAAATGATTAACTACCCCTTTAACTGCATATAGGCAAGAGGATACCATACCAATCAATTCTTTTAGAGACGTCTTACTCTTCACTTCGGTGGTCATATAAACACAATTCAGTCTCAACATCTGATTTCTCGCTACTATCTGTACAAAGAGCTTCTCCTTCTTTCTCTTCACTTGGTGTTTGTCACTGTTAAGGTCATCAAACTATAAACATATGCACCAGATAAGTTAATTTTATATTCGATTATACATGAATTAGAGTCGAAGAATTGAAAAAAGAGAGACTGTACTAAGGTTGATGTAAGGAAATGAAAAATATATCTTCTCCCTCAGTTTTGATCGGTAGATGACTTAACAATAAAATTATTGTTAAGAACTGCAGAAAAGCAACCAATATTGTGCAGTAACATCTAGAACCACAAGTAGAGAAATATTTTTTTAAAAACTGAAGCTTATATTCCCAAAAAAGGGACAAGAATTCACAGTCAACCTCGCATGCCAATACCTATCTCCTCTGATTGCTTACCTTTAACTCATTCACTAATCTTCGGTGTTCTTCAAGATCATCTTTCCTCCGAGTAAGTTCATTTGAGCAGATATGATAGCGTCGTTCTGCTTCTCATCTAGTGCCTATAAGTACAAAAATAATAACTCTAAAACAATGTATAGAGCAAAATATTAAACAAGTAAATTCACTCACAAGGAAAACAAATCATGTGTAGTTCAAAAGATTTCTTCTCCAGTCCTTATTTCTCATTCAAGAGTTGAGATTCCTGATCACACGGTGACAATGAAATGTTCTTAAGTTAAAGGTTGAACCATAAGCATGTTAATGCTGAAGTGAAAAGCAAAAATGTGCAAAAGGCCAAAGGAAAATGGCACACCTGGCAAGAGCAATCTGTTCTCGAAGATATAAATTTTCTTCTTCTTGTGCTTTCGCACGTGAATACAGTTCCTGAACACAAATTTATTCAGCAAATCAACAAAATGTAGTCTCCCTTCAAACTGAAAATTGTATCCTGTACTAATTTAGAAAAGCTACCATAGTTTCACGATTTGCACAACTAAACTGAAAATTGTATTCGTTGTTCAGAACCTTCCTTGCTAGCTTGATCATATGATATTGGCCTACCCACGATAGATACACATATTCCTGCTAGCAGATAGGCAAATCCCTAACAACACAACAAAACAATTTGTCAAATTCTTTACTTACTACCTTTACAACATTTTCTTGTATCAGTTGATAACATGTAGTTGATACGTGGTCTAGCACTTGTGAAGTCAAAACGAACTTGCTTGATGCTAAATACTGCAGTATCAAATTTTGTTCTGATATTTATTGGAACTAGTTTGTTTTTCATGTTTGCTAAGTTGAAGGATTTATGTAATTAAAATATGATGGTAGTAGTCTAACCTGCTGCATGATCTTGGAGAACTCCGATAGGAGGACCTTACGACTAGCTTCATCTAGAATCTTATCAAGCATTATATCTTGAAGAGCTAACAAACTGGTTTCAAGCATGTCAAAACCAGAATGCCTGCATTACAAAAGTTCACTGACTAATTATGTATTATTTCATCTCTAGAAAGAATCTTGGATAAATACTTAATATTGATTAATTCGTGGTTCAGAACAAGCATAGAAGCAGTATGCTGACATTCATTTTTACAGAGCAACACATTATTGCATCACTATGGTGCCACAATTGTTTCAGAATAACATCGTCAGCTTGAGAATTAACTTGGAACAGGTCTCCTCCTGTATGCACCCTGAAATATAATCGGGAAATAGACCAGGTAAAACGTTCAATGTCACTGCAAGTTCCATGCAAATAATCAGATATCAATTAGTCTCTGAAGTTCAAAGAACCAAATATAACGAGGTCAAAAGTAATTCTTTTTCCTACTTCATTGCAATGACATGTTGATTAGTGATATGAAGTTTTACATGTAATGATGCAAAATGTCACAGCAATGATGTTTAAAACCCATACCTATAGCTTCGGGAAATCCACCATTCTAAAGTGACAACTTCAGGTGACCCAGGAAAGGATTTAGGTGTTAACTGAGAGCTGAGTCAAGAAGGTGCTATGATCATTGCAACTCTCTGAACAGAGCCTACTATACTTCGTACATATTGGTGAGCCATTGCAGCTACATTATCCTGTAGTGACATTTAGAAAAGCTACCATAGGTTGTACAGAATTGTACATAGGTATTACATAATACAATTGTACAGAAAATTGTATTATGTACAAATTTAGAAAAACTACCGTAGGTTCATTTATCAATATCACAAGGATTTGCACAACTAAAAATAGTGTTACACTGAAAAGAAACAAAAGTGGAAAGTTCATCAAGCAAAGAACAACAAAAAGACTAGCGATATGAAAGTTTTCAATTCACATGGTATCGAAATCTGTAAGTACAAATATTCACTTGATTCTTACCTCACCTTGACTATTGATCATGAAATAGAGAACTGTTGAATCCATCCCATTTTTTAGTCAACTTTAGCTATTCAATTTGTACAAATAATTGTTAAAAAGGAATAGTAATTGCAGTTGAAAATAAAAGATTTGGTTGTTGGCAAATTGGTAAGATTTGCAACCATTCTTGACTTTGCTATATTTACATATGTCATAAGTGATATAGGTATGATTTTATCCTTCTATAAATAGAACATTCTTGCTCATTTATAGAATACACCAAGTTAGAGAGAAAAACCATTTGAGAGCAAAGTGAGGTATTCCATAGACTATACAAGAAAATAGTCTGTGAAAAAAAAATAGAGTGTGAGCGATATTTTAGTAAGACGGAAACCAAAAGAGTGTTGTTCCTTTTAAGTGTGTAGTAGTCACTTTGAGTATTATATTCGTGACTACACAGTGTAAAATTCCTGACTATAGTAATATCAGTTGCTCCTCTTGGCCCGTGGTTTTTTCCCTTATTCAGAAGGGTTTCCACGTAAAATTCTTGGTGTCGTTATTTTTCCATTTTATTTCCATCACTTTTACCATATATATTTTTGTGTTTGTCCGCATTTTCCCAACAAACTGGTATCAGAGCCAAGGTTTTATCTGAGTATGCTTTATGGTTGCAGCACAGTCTGAACTTCCACATCAAAAAAGATTTACTTTGATTTGAAATAACTATAATTTTTGGGAAAACAATGGAAGCCAACACAAGTAAAATGGTTACTTTGAATGGTGTTAATTATGTCATTTGGAAGGAAAAAATGGAAGATCTGCTTTATGTTAAAAATATTTACAAACCAGTATTTACCACTGTAAAGCCTGATAATAAAACAGATGAAGAGTGGAATCTGTTGCATAGACAAGTTTGTGAATTCATTAAGCAATGGGTCGACCATAATGTGTTGAACCATATTTCTGGGGAAACACATGCTCGAACCCTATCGGAGCATCTTGAAAGTTTGTATACTCCAAACACTGGCAACAACAAAATGTTCTTAATAAAGCAGATGTTGAGTTTGAAGTATCATGATGGTTCTCCGATGACAGACCATCTGAATAATTTTCAGGGAATTATGAACCAATTATCTGCTATGGGCATCAAATTTGATGAAGAAATTCAAGGTTTGCTTCTACTTGGTTCCCTACCAGATTCTTGGGAAACATTTAGAACATCATTGTCAATTTCTTCTCCGGATGGTGTGATCTCTATGGATTCCGCCAAGAGTAGTGTCTTGAACGAAGAGATGAGAAGAAAAACTCAAGGTTCCTCTTCGTCAAATGTCCTGATAACTGGCCCTAGGGGGAGAAATAAAACTTGTGGTTCTCAGCATAGAGAACAAAATAGGAGCAAATCCAAAGGCAGACTTAAGGATATTGAGTGCTATCATTGTGGCATGAAAGGGCATACAAAGAAGTTATGCAGGAAGTTGAAGAGGAAGAACAAAAACAAAGAGGAAACTAAAGAAGATGGCAATGAAAATTGCCTAGCCACCGTCACCACCGAAGATCTTGTTATCGTTCTTGATGCAAACATGATAAATATTGCTTGTGATGAGTCAAGCTGGGTTGTGGACACTGGTGCCGCATCTCATGTGACATCAAGGAAGGATTATTTCTCTTCCTACACTCCTGGTGATTTTGGAACCTTGAGTATGGGTAATGAGACTGTTTCTAGGGTGGTTGGTATTGGTACACTTTGTTTGGAAACTAGTGTTGGAACTAAACTAGTTTTGATCAATGTGAAACATGCTCCTGATGTTCGTCTGCACCTAATTTCTGTTGGTGTTTTAGATGATGACGGATATGTTAGTACCAACGGTGATGGAAAATGGAAGCTCATTAGAGGTTCCTTGGTTGTGGCTCGTGGTAACAAACGTCGTGGTCTATACTGGACTACGACATCTACTTGTGTTGATATGGTGAATGCGGTTGAGAGCGATAGCTCTTCAACATTATGGCACAAGAGGCTTAGCCACATTAGCGAGAAAGGACTTAATGTTCTAGCCAAGAAGAAATTATTGCCAAATTTCCAAAGTGCTAAGTTAGAAAAATGTGAGCACTGCTTGGGTGGTAAACAAAATAGAGTTTCCTTTAAGTCCTACCCTCCTTCGAGAAAGACAGAGTTGCTTGAGTTAGTGCACTTTGATTTATGTGGTCCAATGAAGACAAAGACATTAGGTGGTGCACTCTACTTTGTCACTTTCATTGATGATTGCTCGAGAAAACTTTGGGTCTATGTCTTGAAGACTAAAGACCAAGTGTTAGGTGTCTTTAAGCAGTTTCAGGCTTCAATTGAAAGAGAAACTGGAAAGAAAGTGGAATATATTCGTACTGATAATGGTGGTGAATATTGTGGATCATTTGACGAATACTGCAAGAATCAAGGTATTAGACACCAGAAGACTCGTCCCAAGACTCCTCAGCTTGATGGTTTGGCTGAGAGGTGAACATGACCTTGATGGAAAGAGTTAGATGTTTGCTTTCTGAAGCAAAGTTGCCAAACTCATTTTGGGGTGAGGCTTTATTGACCGTTGCACATGTTATTAATCTATCTCCTGCTGTTGTTTTGCAAAGTGATGTACCAAATAGTGTTTGGTATGAAAAGGATGTTTCCTATGACCATTTGAGAGTATTTGGTTGCAAAGCTTTTGTACATGTGCCAAAAGATGAGAGGTCAAAGTTAGATGCCAAGACAAGGCAATGCATCTTCATTAGATAAAAAACCCCGAAATAATTCGGTCCCCATCTTCATTAGATATGGCCTAGATGAATTTGGTTACATGCTATATGATCCAATTGAAAAGAAACATGTGAGAAGTCGTGATATTATTTTCATGGAGAATCAAACAATTGAAGATATTGACAAAGCGGAGAAGGTAGAATCTTCAAGTTTTGATGGTATAGTTCATCATGATGAAGTTCCTCACACAAGTGTGCATGATGTTGTTGGGTTCGATAATCATGGTGACGCCCAAAATCATGTATCGAATCAACATGTTGATGTTGATAATAACAATGATATTGTTATTGATGATCCTGTTGCTCATGAAGTTGTGGACGAATCAAATATTCCGCTTCGGAGGTCCACAAGACAGCGGTTTCCTTTCTCCCGTTATTCACCCAATGAGTATGTGTTACTCACTGACGGGGGAGAACCTAAATGTTATGAGGAGGCCATGGAATATGAGCACAAGAATCAACGGATTGAAGCCATGCAAGACGAGATGAAGTCTTTGCATGAGAACCACACTTATGAGTTGGTAAAATTTCCCAAGGGTATGAGAGCTTTGAAGAACAAGTGGGTGTTTAAAGTTAAAGTTGAAGAACACAACTTGAAGCCCAGGTACAAAGCTAGATTGGTTGTTAAGGGATTCGGTCAAAAGAAAGGTATTGACTTCGACAAAATATTTTCTCCTGTTGTGAAAATGTCCTCGATTCGCACAGTTCTAGGTTTGGCTACTAGTCTTAATTTAGAGATTGAGCAGATAAATGTGAAGACGGCTTTCCTTCACGGTGACCTAGAAGAAGAGATTTATATAGAACAACCTGAGGGCTTCAAAGTAGATGGTAAAGAAAATTTTGTATGCAAACTAAAAAAGAGTCTCTATGGCCTAAAACAAGCTCCCAAACAGTGGTACAAAAAGTTTGAATCTCTTATGGAGGAGCAAGGCTATAAGAAGACTTCTTCAGATCATTGCGTATTTGTACAAAAATTTTCTAACAATGATTTTATCATCCTTTTGTGGTATATGGATGATATGTTGATTGTGGGCAAGAATACTTCCAAGATAGACGAGCTGAAGAAAGAGTTGTGTAAGTCTTTTTCTATGCAAGACTTGGGTCATGCCAAGCAAATTTTGGCCATGAGAATTACTCGTCTTAGAGATAAAAGGAAGATTTATTTGTCCCAGAAGAAGTACATTGAACGCGTACTGGAGCGATTCAATATGAAGAATGCTAAGCCTGTTAGTATACCTCTTACTGGTCATATGAAGTTGAGCAAGAAGATGTGTCCTACTAATAGGGAGGAAAAAGAGAACATGGCCAAAGTTCCATATTCCTCCTTCGTTGGAAGTCTAATGTATGCAATGGTGTGCACTAGACCTGATATTGCTCACGCAGTTGGTGTTATCAGTAGATTTCTCGAAAATCCAAGAAAAGAGCATTGGGAAGCTGTGAAGTGGATACTCAGGTATCTTAGAGGAAGCTCAAATGAATGCTTGTGTTTTGGAGCATCAAATCCAATCTTGAAATGCTATACAGATTCTGATATGGCAGGTGACCTTGATAATAGAAAATCTACTACTGGATAATTATTTACTTTTTCAGGGGGAGGTATATCATGGAAGTCAAAGTTGCAGAAGTGTGTTGCACTATCTACAACTGAAGCTGAGTATATTGCGGCTACTGAAGCCGGCAAGGAGATGATATGGATAAAGCAATTTCTTCAAGAGCTTGGTTTGAATCAGATGGAGTATATTGTCTATTGTGACACCCAGAGTGCAATAGACTTGAGCAAGAACTCCATGTACCATGCAAGAACAAAACACATTGACGTCAGATATCATTGGATTCGTGAGAAAGTGGAGAATGAATCATTTCACGTCAAAAAGATTCACACAAGTAAAAATCCTGCAGGTATGCTGACCAAGATGATACCGAAAGACAAGTTCGAGTTATGCAAAGAACTTGTGGGTATGAGCTCTCTCTATAGAAGTTGAAGATACCTTCTTCCAGTAAATGGGACTGGATGGGGAGATTTGTTGAATCCATCCCATTTTCTAGTCAACTTTAGCTATTCAATTGGTACAAGCAATTGTTAAAAAGAAATAGTAATTGGAGTTGAAAATAAAAGATTTGGTGGTTGAAAAATTGATAAGATTTGCAACCATTCTTGACTTTGCTATATTTACATATGTCATTAGTGACATAGGCATGGTTTTATCCTTCTAAAAATAGATCATTCTTGCTCATTTGTAGAATACACCAAGTTAGAGAGAAAAATCATTTTGAGAGCAAAGTGAGGTATTCCATAGACTAAACAAGAAAATAATCCGTGGAAAAAAATAGAGTGTGAGCGATATTTTAGTAAGACGGAAACCAAAAGAGTGTTGTTCCTTTTGAGTGTGTAATAGTCACTTTGAGTATTGTATTCGTGACTACACAGTGTAAAATTCCTGACTATAGTAATATCAGTTCCTCCTCTTGGCCCGTGGTTTTTTTCCTTATTCAGAAGGGTTTCCACGTAAAATTCTTGGTGTCGTTATTTTCCCATTTTATTTTCATTACTTTTACCATATATATTTTTGTGCTTGTCCGCTTTTTCCTAACAAGAACTTTAAATCCTCTTCTTGAGCTAAATATAGAAGAAAGCAAAAATAACTATTATATACAGTTTTACACTAATCAAATCAACTCAAGTTTTTGAAATGTGAAATCCAAAGGTTGTCAAAGTAATGTTGACAGATAATACCAACATTGCAACAAAAAAAAATTAAACGACGTACCTGATCAGAAATAGTAGATCAAGTTTTTTACAGATATTTTGTCAAACACTTTGTGGATCTAGTAACTTTTCTTATCTTATGAACAAATTTAAACCAAATTATAAGAAAATTGAAGATAAATGCATATTCATTAGATAATAGGCTGATAGCACATGCATGTATACATTACCAACAAGAAAGAGAGATCAAATAAGAAAAACATTCTAATCGAGATTCATCAATAGGTTGCTGAAATTCAGAAGAAAATTAAAGAGAGAGATTACCAGTTGGAAGTAACAAGAGAGAGCAAACTGAAAGAATGAGAAATTGTTGATGCTTCAGATTGAATCCGACGTACGTAGCCATGGAAGGAGGCATGCTGATGCTTGAGAGAAATGTGATGAATCTAGCTATCGCTTCAGATGGAATGGAAAAAAAGGGACGAGACATTTAGAATTTGGGGATTGAAATTGAATTTGAGTAGAGAATGTTTGGGAATTTATTTAGTTGAAAGGAGTCTTGGTTGTATATTTAACTTTTTAAGTAATTGTCATTAAAGTTGAGACTAATTGTCGGTAAAGGGTCAACTTCTACCGGCAAAAGGTCAATTGCCATTAATTATTGACTTTAAAACATCATTTACGACAATTATATTATTATTGCTAAATAAGTGCCGCTAAATCCTTAATTTGTTGTATTGTTTAATTCCCAATTTGGTTTACTATTAATTTAAATGATTTCAATGGATATATATGAACCAATGATGAAGAAATCTTTGATCATAAAAAATACATTTCTATAACTTTTCTTTTTGAATGTGGAGAAATGTGTGAAGATAACAAGTAACATATGGGTCTGTCTACAAAGCAATAAAACAATAAAGAAATGAAAGTGATATTAATCAAATTGCATCATCATCAATTTTTTAATTAAAATTTGATATATTACATCAATTCAACATTATTATTCATTTCTGGTGCAACAACTTTATGTTAGTTCAGTGCAACTACAAGTGATAATGGTCAAATGGGTCAATTTGTTGATCTCCACAACCAACTCTACCAGACTCTTGAAAAGAAATGAAGATCTTTTAAGTGTTTGAGAAGGTAAATGTTATTTTTTGGTGTGTCAAAACAGGGAAGTAATATTTATTGCTTCAGAAATTTCACCGCTTCTGTTTATTTATTTTTGGTTTGTCAAAACAGTTGGATGACATTAGTAATGTTATGAATGGTTGCAAAATTCTTTCAATGTTATGCATTTTTATTTATTTTTCAAGCGATAACTCTGTATGAAGTAATATATGTTTTTTTTTCCAGGTGATGGAAGAAAAATAGTATCTGGGGTGGCACGACAATTGAAGGAGTTACATATTTCTGTTTTGTAGCACTACGACATGACCTATTAAGTACTGTTTGATTCATTTCTTATCCTCTTTCAGTTAGTTCTCTTTTTTTGATCAAATGTCTAATTTAATTATTTTTTCAAACCTTGCTTAATTTATGTGTTGCCGCATATAGTTATAAATTTATATCTGAGTAGATTTTTGAAGTCCATTTATGATTTTATATATAATTTAGCAGCTTATGATGCTCTATTTTGATAATATTATCGATCATATCCCGAAGGTTTATAAAAGATATTATTACCAATAACAAATTGTTAAACTAAAGATATTTTTTAGATGTTAATGGAACTCTTTCACTTCCTTGCAGACCAACTTGATAGAATATGTGCCTTCACTTAACAAGTAATGGACCAGGTCCCTTACTTCACTTCAGAAAAATACCAGAAAGTTAAATGCAGTAAAATCAACACAATGATTTTACGTGGAAACCTCCTTGCTTAAGGGAGTAAAACCACGACCTGTCTCACAGGATTTTCAATCGTTTTCACTAATCTTCAAAAGCAAAAGCGAAACACGATTACACCAAACGTAAGAAAGAGTTATCAATCTTACCGTTAAGCAATAGTCCTCTATTGCTCAACAAGCCTAAGTAGAAAAACAATCTACCCACTAAGCTATCCCACCTGGACAACTTAGACTTCTAACACAACACACCAATTCCTTTATAGATTTAGGAGTGGTTTACAATTTAAGAACAAGAGAATAAATTCCTAAACAACTAGACGAAAAGCTCCAGATGTTGCTGTTGTCCTTGGAATAATTCTGCCTTTGCTTTGTGTAGCCTTTGCAAGAGTTCTTGAAAAGTTTTTATCAAGTTGCAAAAACCACCAAAAAGTGTTTAGGAAAGTGTCTTTGTATAGACAAGTCACTTTCCTAAACTTCTTTGCCATTGGTTGGAAAGGTCACACTTTCTGACGCCATCGGGAAGTGTGCACCTACTTTCTGTACTATCTCCAGCTGGCAGTCGACTGGCTCATCATCATGAGAGCCTGGTACCTCTACTAGGTCCCTGAGTTTGTTTCATCTGCAATACTTCAAACAAGAACCCTGCAATACTCAAGTAAGAACCTGCAATACTTAAGTAATAAACCCGGTACCTTTACAAGGTCCCTAAGTTTGTCAAATCATCAAAACTACAAATAACATTTTCCCCCTTTTTGATGATGACAAACCATAATCTGAGATCTTCTCCAGAATTGTTCCCCCTTACTGTATATTCCCCCTCACTGTATATTCCCCCTCACTGTATTCCTCACATGAATAAACATTTAGCTACTTACAGTTTCACTTCCCCCTTTTGGCATCATAAAAAAGATATGCAGTAAACCAATGATGTCAACAGAAATACTGAACAAGATCAAAGCTTAAAGAGCAATCAATCAGTAAGGGAAAAGCATGCACAAAGGAAGATAATCAGAACAGCAAAGGAATAAGTTAACCATCATGCCATCATAACATTAACACATTAAAAACAAACTGAATATCCATCAACACAGTGATAAACCACAAAAAAAAATTGACACAGGGGGGAATTGTTCAACAGGCTAGGAAGAGGGGGGAGGATGAGACAGGGACTGGATGACAAGAGTGAGTCGTGCATTGACAGCATCATTATCTTTGATAGCTTTTTCATGCAGGGCAGTTATGGTCGTATTCAACTCAGCGTTCTCTCTCTCCAGAGCTTGTACCACTGAAGAACCAGGTCCCTCACTCTGTGCAGTAAGCAGTTCTGCTTTGAGTATAGTAATCTCAGCCTCTTTACCACTCAAACGCACAGTAAGCTCCTCAACCTCGTGCTTTAGCTGATCCTGATCTTCAATAAGTTGAGCCATCTTGCTCTTTGGATAGCCTCTTCCTTCAATGCACTCGCATATTTTTTTTTATTTTTTTCACAAGAGGAGATGGTTTCTATGAGCAGTGAAGTGAAGAAGAAGGAAACAAAATTTGCCTTTTAAGCTTTTACTAAAACCCTTCGTGAACAGGAAGAAGTTAATAGACAGATGAGGGTTTCAAAAAGGAGTAAATGGCCTTTTAAAAGGCGTGAAAAGGTGCCAGGTCCTTGATTGGATGTGTCGTTTTGAAAAGAAACGATGGAACAAACGGTTAGAGTAACCGATGACTGACACGTGGCATTATCAACGGTCATATTTTTCAGTTTCAATTTAATGTATAAATGCTAACCTGAATAGGCACCAGGTACCATAGCACAGTTAAACTTCATTCCTCAGTTGTTCTAGTTTCTTCCCTTGCTAAGCAGGTCCTTGCTGAGAGTATACCTACAAAAGGTACAAAAAGGATCTTGTTCAGATATTTAAATGTTTACACATAGGATACCTGCACTGCAATTTTAGCCATCAAGGAAGTTCAACTGTTAGCTAAGAACATCACTTGGAGATCAACATGCCCAACTTTAACCGATTTCTCTCAAATTGATCCTTGCACCACCAACCTGGATTTATTTAGGATAATTACTCCACTTTCATCAAGCTTGTTTCTGAAAACCCATCTAGTTCCTATTACTGTTCTGCCTTCATGTCGAGGAACCAGGTACCATACCTTGCTTCTTTCAAACTGATAAAGTTCTTCTTGCATAGAGTTGATCCAATCTGCATCACTTAGTGCTTCTTTCACATTCTGGTCTCAAAAGATGATATGAATGCTGAAAATGCAACTAGATTTCTTTTTTTTGATCTAGTATGAATTCCATAGTTCATAGGAGAAATAAGATTATCAAGAGGATGTGATGAACTATGCTTCCATCCTAATACTGAGCAGACTAGTTGATCTGATCAGCATGTTCTTCTTCACCAGGAGTGACATCATTTGTGGGAAGTTTGATGTACTCTGGCTGGAATTCTGAGTAGTACCAGGTACCTCATTACACTTTTCAACCTCATCAGCCTCTTCAGGTAGACTATGATTTTGATCATCAAAGTCATTTTTCAACTGTTGTTCTGCATCAGCTTCACTTCCTTCAATTTTCTATGAATTGAACAGCTTGAACACATCATCTTCATCATTTGATCCATTGTTTTTTAAGTTTCTATCTTCATCAAAAACAACATGAATTCTTTCTTCAATGCACTGAGTTCTTTTACTGGATTTAACACTTCTTCATCACTTCTAGGATCAAATTTTTTTTAGATCATCCTTTCCATTGTTCAGCACAAAAATCTACATCCAAAATGTACCCCTTCTTTCCATCACCAAAAGAGACACCTCCTCCCTGAAGTGTCTTGAGTGAGAGGAAATTCTTCACATCATCAGTCATATGTTTAGAGCAGCCACTATCCATATACCAACATTGACTGCTGCTCCTCTCACTCACCTGCACCAAAAATCACTTGTTAAGCTTGGGAACCAATTTCAGCTTGAGTTCCCAGTAGGCAGACAAAGGAGTGATCAGATTGTACTTGGTCCAATATGGTAGACTTTGAAGCTTTCTAACAAAAGACATAGAAGCAGGAACAAATTTTTTTTTTAAAATCTGTGAGTTGAGACAGGCTCTGTAGGACCAGGTCTCTCTTTTGGTACATTTTGTCTTTCAGCATAATTAGAGTATCTTTCACACGAGTTTCTCCAGCTAACACACTTATTCTTCAAATGTCCGTTCTTACCACAATGAAGACACAACAGATTGTCAGGCACAAACACATACTTACTGTGAGGATTATAAGGAGGACTTATTTTCAGACTTCCTAGTCCTTTCTTATTGAAATTACTCTGATTTGTCACATTTGACAGCAACTTTGAGGATTTGGTCCACTTAAGAGAATTTTCAAGCTCTTCCTTAAGTTTCACAATATCCTGTTCTAATTTGTTACTCTTTTTAAGTGACAGACTCAGATTTTTCTCAGAGTTTTTCAATTTTTCTTGAATTTCAGCTTGCAGACTATTTGACTTTCCATTCAGCTTTTCAGCTTCTTCAGTAATCTGACACAACTGGTTCTTAAGTTCAGAGTTATTTAACTCTAGAGACACCATTCTTGACATTGTGTCTTCAAGTTGACCTTTGTTCTCAGTTAAAATTTCAAGTTCAGCATTCATGGTATCTCTTTCAGATGTTAACTCTATCACAGAATCTAGCATGACTCTTGCCAAGATTCTCAATTTTTTAAGAGAATATTTATCCAAGTCATTTTTCATGTCAAGAAGAGTTACCTGATTGTCCTCTTCTTCATTTTCTGTGTGTGCCATGAGAGCAAACATTTCATTGAAGACAGTTTCCTCCTCATGCACAGCAACCATGGACACATCTTTTGGCTCATCAAGATCTTCTGAATCACTTGAAGAATCCCCACATGCAGCAAGAGACCTTTTGACAACCATATCAGCAGCAGCTTTACGATCTCTGTTACCAGGTACCAGGTCCCTTCTGTTATCTTTATCACCCCTGTGTTTTTGATGTTCCTTGTTTTCATTCTTGAGCAGAGGACACTCTCTGATGAAGTGCCCAGCTTTTCCACATTTGTAGCATGTATCACCTTGAGTGACATTTCTAGCACCATTTGTTCCTCTTTTAAAAACTTTGTTTTTTCTCACAATTTTTTGAAATCTGTTGATGAGATATGTCATATCATCATCACTAGAATCTTCATCTGATTTGTACTTCAGCATCAATGACTTGTCCTTTTTAGCTTCCTTCTTTGATGAATCATAATTTCGATTCATCTCATGTGTCTTCAGATTACCAATCAAAGCATCCATAGTCAGCACCTTCAAATCCTTGGCTTCTGTAATGACATCAACCTTGCTCTCCCAAGTCTTAGGAAGAATTCGAAGCACTTTTCTGACTTGTTTGGTCATGCTTATAGGTTCACCCAGACTTCGCAGTTTATTTGTAATGGAAGAAAACTTGGTGAACATGTCATGTATTGATTCTCCTTCCTTCATTTTGAAGTTCTCATATCGTGAGGTAAGCATGTCAATCTTAGATTCTTTGACTTGTTCAGTTCCTTCATGTGCAGTCTTTAAGCAGTCCCAAATTTCTTTAGCAGACTCACAGGCTGACACTCTGTTGTACTCATCAGGTCCTATCCCACAGACCAGAAGAGTTTTAGCTTTGAAACCTTTCTCAATCCTTTTCCTGTCAGCTTCATCATATTTCTGCCTAGGCTTTGGAACAATAATAGTCTTCTCTCCATCCTTTTCTTCCATCATCGGAACAAATGGTCCATCCAGTACAATATCCCATAACACGCTGTCTTCAGCCATGAGGTAGTCACGCATTCTAACTTTCCACCAACTGTAGAAATGTCCATTGAAACGAGGAGGTCTGAGTGACGACTGACCTTCTTCGAGATTAAGTGGAGCAGCCATTCTAGAACAAATATCACTTCCTTGGTGTTAACCAAATAGGGAGTGCCTGCTCTGATACCACTTGATAGAATATGTGCCTTCACTTAACAAGTAATGGACCAGGTCCCTTACTTCACTTCAGAAAAATACCAGAAAGTTAAATGCAGCAAAATCAACACAATGATTTTACGTGTAAACCTCCTTGCTTAAGGGAGTAAAACCACGACCTGTCTCATAGGATTTTCAATCGTTTTCACTAATCTTCAAAAGCAAAAGCGAAACACGATTACACCAAACGTAAGAAAGAGTTATCAATCTTACCGTTAAGCAATAGTCCTCTATTGCTCAACAAGCCTAAGTAGAAAAACAATCTACCCACTAAGCTATCCCACCTGGACAACTTAGACTTCTAACACAACACACCAATTCCTTTATAGATTTAGGAGTGGTTTACAATTTAAGAACAAGAGAATAAATTCCTAAACAACTAGACGAAAAGCTCCAGATGTTGCTGTTGTCCTTGGAATAATTCTGCCTTTGCTTTGTGTAGCCTTTGCAAGAGTTCTTTAAAAGTTTTTATCAAGTTGCAAAATCCGCCAAAAAGTGTTTAGGAAAGTGTCTTTGTATAGACAAGTCACTTTCCTAAACTTCTTTGCCATTGGTTGGAAAGGTCACACTTTCTGACGCTATCGGGAAGTGTGCACCTACTTTCTGTACTATCTCCAGCTGGCAGTCGACTGACTCATCATCATGAGAGCCTGGTACCTCTACTAGGTCCCTGGGTTTGTTTCATCTGCAATACTTCAAACAAGAACCCTGCAATACTCAAGTAAGAACCTGCAATACTTAAGTAATAAACCCGGTACCTTTACAAGGTCCCTAAGTTTGTCAAATCATCAAAACTACAAATAACACAACTATATAAGGAAATGACAAGGTATTAAAAATGTATTCGGTGCTACTTCAATTAAGTTAGTTTTACATTTCTAATAGTTATATTTTTTATGTGTAATATATGAAATATGATGGAGAGATTTTATATGTATTCTCTTTTTATTTGTAGATATCCTGTTATGTGCAACATTTTTTTAGTTTATTCTATCTATTGTCATGTCATGGAAGATGAGGAGTCACCAATTCCTTGATAGCTCCCCGTGTCTTTGTGTACTCCGCTGAGTTTCAAGTTCTTATGAATTTTACTCCTTTATAATTCAAAGACGTTTTGTACACTTTCTAATTAGTACTTTTGGATCCTTGCATGTTAACAATTATACACTTGAGTGAGGTAAGTGATCAACAAAAACAATCAACAGAACAACATGCAGGTCAAGCCATGGAAAAGTATTTATTTTAGATTCTCTGTGTTTAAGCCTTCAGGTATAATTTTACATACTTTTTCAGGCTTCTAAAACTATAGGGTCTTTTTTATTTGAAAAAGAGCCATTGTGTTCTATTTTGGATGGTGTTGTATTAGTATTTAATAGTTGTTCTTGAATAAAAGTTACAATTTTTAGCATTGGATACAAAATTTTAAAAGATCTAAATTTCTTTTGATATTATGCAATTATCTTAATTGCAGCCTTATGATATAGCACTGACAAGCATTTTAATAGTCTTTGTTTTAAAAAATGTTTGTTCTTTCTTTTCATTTATTGAATTGAAAATCTTTTAAGTAAAGAACAGTAAATTTAAATGAAAGGATAAAAGTATAACTATGACATGTAAGAGGTGAAAACATACATAACCTATTTTATACTAAACTACCAATGCTATAGGTAAGGATAACACTGAAGTGGATTTGACAAATCACATACTTCGTCCCTCTATATCATCATTTGTACTTTAGTTTAACTAAGGTTCATTTTTTATTTTTTTAGATTTAGAAGTTACAATATCAATATCTAAGTGTACTAATTAATAAGCATATTTGCAGGGCTTAGTAAAACAAATTGCAAACTAAATAAAGTACAAGATATTTAGGAGGACAAGAAAAAAATAAATCTATTCATAGTATCTTAAAATCTTTCTGTTAATTGTAGTCAAAGAGGAAAACAATGTGCGGCTTGAGACAACATATGTAGTTTTATTTTCCCTTTCCTTTTGTTAAGATAAACAAAGTCTAATAGATAAATTTCTTAAATCCACATATCATTTTACTTAATTACAAAAGAAAAAATGATTTTACCTAAACTAGAATATAGATTCTGGTTCACTTTTATCCCAATTTTGCTAAGAGATGCAAATATGCACCTTTATAAATTGCTTGTACTTTAGATAAGAGCATGCTTAGTAAGTCAATAACTATTTAACTATTTTTTTTACCATCTTGATATAAATATGCAGTTTCGCAAATTGTAAAATTGATAGACTTAACAGGAACTTGTTATGACTATTTATGGTGTGTACTTTTTTCAATAATTTGCAGAAACAACAAATAGTAATGTCTGGGTAAAAAGTAGATAATGTACAAGGAGTTGCAATAGTTAGAGGTCTGAATGATCGACTCTACAATCAAGAATCATTAGGTCGTTGATATTCTCCATGGCACACTGGATAGTCCAAAGATTGTGACACCACTAGAATAAGAATGATAGGTTGCAAATGCACAATGTTTCTAGTAAATTTAAGCATTCTTCGTTTCTTTTTTACTTTTTGATTATTTTGTTCGGATGCAAGTTGTTTAAGTTGTGTCTAACATTTTATGCATTCTATTTTATCGATGATTTAGGTAGAGTTCGCTTCTTTCTTAATTTTTGATTATTTCGTTTTTTGGTGATACTTGTTAGAGTTGAGTTTAAAATTTATGTCTTTTGTGGTGGGTGATATACCGTAGTTTCACGGTATAATTAACGCTTTTTCCTTAAGTTTAGTGCGTCCAAAAGCCCTTTTTGTGCTAATTTTTATACAAGTTTTCTTTGTTTTGTAGGAAATCTGTCCAAAGCCAAATGCGGAGATTTTGAGAGAGAAATGCGGAAGAGACCACCTACGGAGCTTATGACGGTCCGTCATGCCTGTGACGGTCCGTAGGTGGCAGCGTAGAGAAGCTGCTGAAGGAAGATGGGGAAGTCTGACAAGTGTGGGATTACGAAGCTTGTGACGGTCCGTCCTGCAGGTTCGTCGTAAAGATCAGAGAAGTGATCCCAGTACCCAGATTCCAAGAGTTGAAGTCTTTTGAAACGAGACCCTCGACGGGCCGTTGTGCCTATGACGGTCCGTCACACTTGCCGTTGAGGGGAATGAAGAAAGCAGCAGAAGAAATTGCACCAAGTATGGGACGACGGAGTCCACGACGGTCCGTCATGACCACGACGGTCCGTCGACCCAGCCGCGTTTTGGCAGATTTCCAGGAATTAGAACCCTTGTTTAATTAGGTTTTTATTTTTTATATAAATAGTTCGAAAAACCTCGTTTTGGAGGTTAGACTCTGCTAGATTAGAAATCATATTATTAGACTTTGTTTATTAGTGTTTGATTCTTTGGAGATTGCTACAAGTAATTTTTGGTGATTAATCAAGCAATTTTTCGGACTTTACTCTTTCTCATTGAAGTAAGTACATGAATTCTTATTTAATATATTTGAATAATGTGTTTATGGCTATGAGTAACTAAACTCCATAACTAGGGTTGTGGGAACCATAGGCAAATAATGAGATAAACCCTAGCTAAAATAACAATTCTAGAAAAGTGTCTTGCATGTATTAATAATTCTTTCGCTTAGAAGTCTTTTTAACTGATGATCAACGTTAGAACTCGCCTTAATGCTACTTGCCGGACCAAGGAGGTAGATAATAGGAAAAGAATTATTAACATAGAATTAGTGTATACTATCTAATAGGCTAGTATTGATTGGTACGAGGTAGTAACTTAGTCAAATATCGAATACGATGCTTAATATGAGGTAACGATAAGGGTTAGGAAAGCAACACACGTAGCCGGACCAAGGTGCGGAGTGAGATTTTCTAGATGCCGGACCAAGGATTTAGAAATACATAACTTATCACTTTGCATGCAAGATACTAGGAAAGAATTGTTATAGTTAGAATTATCAAGTTATGAACCTGTGGGGAACACGTAAACCCTAGTTACTTTGATTAATTGATTTAAACCCAACTTTCAAAACTGTTAAGTGTCTCTTTCAATTTCGTTAGTTCTTTTTACTTATTAGGAAATACAAACCCCCCTGTTTACATTTTTATGTTTTTACTTTCTAAGGAAGTTATCAACCGAACAATAGTAATAACAAGTTAAAGTTAAGTCTAGACTATTTTCCTCGTGGGAACGATCCCAACCTCACTAGTTGGGTTATTTACTTGACGCGACCGCTTTACTTCTTATTTGAGAAGTAAATTTGAGCGTATCAAATTTTGGCGCCATTTTCGGGGATTTTAGCTTTTAGATTAACTTGAACTTATTACTGTAGTTTAGTTGATATTTTCTTGATTTTACTTTGTTTTATTGTTTTTGATTTCTTTTCAAAAATATCCTCCTTGTATGCCAAATACACGGAGAGGAAGAGAACCGTTGTTTCCCTACGATCACGAGTTAGAGCGTACACTGCGAAACATGAATCGTAATTTGGGAATCAATGATGAGGATCCAAACCAGAACATCCAGCTCCAGGCCGGTGATGTTCATGGTCAGATGTTACCCGATGCTACGGGTGAACATCAACAGAGGGGACAGAATCCCGCTCCACGACCCCAAGCATACTACAGAGGCTATGATAACATAGAAGATTCGGATGGGCCACTGGTTTTGCCTCCTCTACCCACAGGCCACACTTTTGTGGTAACTAGTAGTCTGATGCAAATGCTCACTGCCAGAGGTTTGTTTTCAGGGCTACCTTCTGAGGATCCACATGCCCATATAGCTAAGGTAAGGGCAGTGTGTAAAAGTTGTGTGGGGAGGCCTGATTTGGATCTAGATGTGATAGGGCTCAGAGTGTTTCCTCTCTCACTGACGGGAGAGGCTGCTATTTGGTTCACTGAGATCCCATACAACTCCATCTTTACTTGGAATCAACTGAGGGATGTCTTCTTAGCACGCTACTATCCGGTCTCCAAGAAACTAAACCACAAAGACAGAGTGAATAACTTTGTGGCACTACCAGGAGAGTCAGTTAGTAGTTCTTGGGATAGATTCACCTCATTCTTGAGAAGTGTTCCAAATCACCGTATAGATGATGAGTCACTGAAAGAATACTTCTATAGGGGACAAGATGATAACAACAAAGCGGTATTGGACACTATAGCAGGTGGATCGTATGGAGAATGCCCTTATGCGGAGATCGCTGAAAAATTAGAAAAAATCTCCCGGAATAACAAAGCTTGGAGTACTAGAAAATCTGATACAGGGAGAAACACCTTTGCAGTGCAGTCCACTCACAACCCAGCCACAGATGATATTCGTGAAGAAATGGCTCAAATGAGAACTGAGCTTGGGTTGGTACTAAAACATGTCACTAGGGGTGCAGAAAATATTAATGCAGTCAACTACTTGGCTAAACCACCACCTCCAAACGATGAGTGTTATTATGAGGAGGATTCCTATGCAGTAAATGAACAGATGAGGGGTTTCTGACCAAGCGCCTAAGGCTCAAATCAGGATAATTGGCGCCAAGGTCGGAACTATGGTAACTACAATCGTGAGGGTCATTCTGTCAGAGATGGAAACTACAATCGCGACAACAACTTCAACAGGGGTAACTATGGTAATAGAAATGACAGGAGTGGACCCTATGTTCCTCCTCAAAATCGTGAAGTTACTCCTAGGGATGGTGGAGATAGTATGGCGCGAGTTGAGGATATGTTGCATAAAATGATGAGGAGGTTCGATGCTCGTGATGAGCACATTAAAGAATTAAGGGGTGATTTAGCTAGTATTGGGCAAAAAGTTGATACACACGCAATTTTGAATAAATAGATCGAATTGCAAGTGGCCCAATTATCTGCGACAGTGAACACACGGCAACCGGGCACTCTTCCTAGCAACACTGTCCAAAATCCAAAGAATGATGCGCACTGTATGGCAATCACTACTCGGGGTGGTAGGCAAACCATTGACCCACCTATGCCATCTGCCGAGAAAAATGTGAGAAAGGATAATGATAAGGTGGTAAAGAGTAGTGGGGAAGCAGAGGAAAGTAATGGAAAAGATGCAGAAGCACCCATCAAGGTAATTCCCATGCCTAGGCCACCACCACCTTTCCCTCAGAGATTAGTGAAAAAGACCGAGGATGGTAAATACCGACGTTTCATAACTATGTTGAAGCAACTTTCTATCAATGTCCCTTTGGTAGAAGCTTTAGAACAAATGCCCGGTTACGCCAAATTTATGAAAGATGTGGTCACAAAGAAAAGATCGGTCACTTTCGAGGATGATGATAGACTGCAGCACTGTAGTGCTATCGCTACTAGATCCCTCGTACAAAAGAAAGAAGATCCTGGTGCATTCACTATCCCTTGTACAGTTGGGTCATTACATTTTGCGAAAGCATTATGTGATCTAGGGGCAAGCATAAATCTCATGCCCCTCTCAATTTACAAGAAGTTGGGATTGGGGGATCCAAAACCCACTACAATGCGGCTACTGATGGCTGATCGGATAGTGAAACGGCCTATAGGGATACTCCATGATGTGCTAGTAAAAGTGGAATCATTCATCTTTCCGACTGATTTTGTTATTCTGGATTGTGAGGTCGATTTTGAAGTGCCTATTATTCTTGGGAGGCCATTCCTTGCTACAGGTAGAGCCTTAGTTGATATGGAGAAGGGACAGATGACTTTCCGGCTGAATAATGAAGAAGCGACCTTCAACATTTGTAAGACCATGAGGCAGAGTGGTGAACTCCAATCGGTATCTGCCATAGACCACAAAGAAAAGATGAAGAAGGAGACTGAACAGAAAAATGCAAAACGAGAGTTTATGGTAGGGGATTTGGTGCTTGTAGACAGTTCTGGGGTGCCTTGTCTTCCGGGCAAGCTCAAGTCCAAATGGACAGGCCCTTATTTGATTACCCAAGTATTCCCTCATGGAGCAGTTGAGTTAAACTCCAAGGAGGGAGTGCGGTTTAAGAGGAATAGAGATAGAATAATACTCTATTTTGGGCATAAAGCATCGGGGAATAAAGTAATAGAGGCAAACCATCTTGATGAAGTCTGAGTAATCGAGTGTCCCCAGTCGTGCCACGACATTAAATCAGGCGCTTGTTGGTAGGCAACCCAATACTTATCGTCTTTTTAATGGTAGCATTTTTTTCTATTAATGGGTTTTAAATTTGCAGGCACATCACCAGGAAATTCTGCAGAACACTACTTCGCAGTAGCCTTTGACGGATACAACGACGGACCGTCGCACATGCAATGGACCGTCGTATGCTACCGTCACACCAGGTACGTATTTCTGTCATTTTGAATACTAGGGCACACACGACGGAACCTACGACGGGCCGTCACAATTGCGACGGACCATCGTCGGGGAACCGTTGCGTGATTAATGAAATCTACCTGACCCGACCAGGCTGGACCCTTTTCAAAATTTGACCGTTTATACTTCCCACCCTTCCATATTTCACGCCATTACTTCCAAATTCCTCTCATCTCCCCTCTCTTTTCAACTTCCACACTTCCCCCACTGATCATTACTCCCACAATCTCCCCAAACCTTATCATTATTATCTACTAAGTGGGTGCTGCTGCTATTGGTATCTACCTTGCCACCTGAATCATCCTCCACTTGTGTTTTCTCCATTCCCAAGGTATGTGTCTCTAAATTTATACTCATTTATCTTGCATTTTGGTTTAGTAGTTAGTATTAGCTTAGTTTTTAGTCGTATATTGTTTCCTTGATGTGATTATGTCTAAACCTAGGCTCAAACTGTTCGAATATGCCATGTTGATAACTCTAGGCATAGGTGATTTTGCATTGGTAGTTTCTTAGGTAGTTGGGATAGACAAAGATAGGTCCACAACACTACAAGACCATGTGGGTTCATCGGGGTTGCTTAGGGTACCTGTAGTTGTGCCACTGTCACTCAGAACGAGACCCCGATGACGGACCGTCGCATACACGACGGACCGTCGTAGGGTCCATTCCAGAAACCCTAGCACACTGCCCAACGACACGTGTGACGGACCATCGTATTCACGACGGTCCATCCTGCATGACCGTCATAATGGTCAGAGACCCCTCTGATAAGGGTCTCCCAATATTTTCTAAGTGTCCTACGACGGACTCTTACGACGGACCGTCATACCCACGACGGTCCGTCCTGCACGACCGTCATGTTGGTCAGAGACCCCTCTGCTAAGGGTCTCCCAACATTTTTTAAGTGTCCTACGAAGGACTCTTACGACGGACCGTCATACTCACGACGGTTCGTCCTGCTTGACCGTCATGATGGTCAGAGACCCCACTGATAAGTGTCTCCCAACATTTTCTAAGTGTCCTACGACGCACTCTTACGACGGACCTTCGTACTCACGACGGTCCGTCCTGCTTAACCGTCATGATGGTCAGAGACCCCTCCTTCAGGGTTCTTTATAGATACATATACCAAGTATAACACGACGGACCTCATGACGGTCCGTCATAGTCACGACGAGCCGTCATCGGTCTCGTCGTGTGATACAGTTTCAATATTACTACCACACTATTTTCAACGTTTAATGTCACATGATCTTGCCTGTCTTGCTTGCTACTACTCATACTAATATTGCTCCTTTACAGGTACTATCGACTATGGCACCCAGCAAGACCGCACCTATGCACGCGGGCGATCTAAGTCTGTCGCCCCATCTGCCCGCATGGTCATCGGCTCTGATGATGAGCGTGACCCTGAGTACATTCCCCCAGGCACCTCCGCCCCTTCCCGTGCTACACGTGCCCCCAGAGCCACACCCAAGAAGGTGGCGTCTGGCGTAGTCACTTCCTCCCAGTCTGATGAGGAGCGCACACTGACCGGCACACCCTCTGGGTCAGCCACAAATGAGGAAGGAGCGTCTGGCTCCTTAGGCGTATCCTGGTTCAAGGAAGCTTCAGGCTCTGCTGAGGTTCCCGCACCCGCCACTGCTGCAGCGTCGGCCTCGTCTGATGAGGCTGACAGTTCAGACTCTACATCCGGTGCACCAGCCCAGGTCCCCACCCAGCCTCTGACCAGCTAAACCGGTGGTGCGTTGAAGGCCAGTTTCAAGTGTACTCCGACGCCAAATTCCTGACTGATAAAGGAGTAATGACTCGGACACTCACCTTGGAGCGGCGGGTACTTACAGGGAGTCTCCCATAGATGCCGGAGATCCACAACCTATTCACCAGGCATCGCTTAGAGTGGAAAGCCCGTCCGTTGGGACGATACAGCGAAGAAGTGGTCCGAGAGTTCTACGCATCCTACGTAGCGACTCTTCGATCACAGATCGATAGGCGGGCTGCTCCTGCTAAACAGGCCCCACTGGAGCAGGTTCGAGTCCGGGGCGTGCAGGTTGACATTTCCTTGCCAGCTATCCACCGGTTCCTATACGGCGAGAGTACAGATGCTACGCGGACTCCCCTCACTGCCGAGTTTGACTACCGCTGGCAGATAGTGAAGGATGGGTAGTTCTTGCACGAGCAGGCACTGAGAGAGACCACCAAGAGGTGGATGGCACTGCACCTATCAGTTGACGGAGAGGGTGCAGATTGGGTCACTGAGCCGAAGGGGGCCATCAAGAAGGCCAACCTCACGTTCGTCGCGAAGTTCTTGTGGCTGCTCGTCCGTCACTGACTTTCCCCCACAGCTGCTGATAACATCGTCACTTGGGATCGAGCAGTGTTGATAGCGGCGATGATAGCCGGATTCGAGGTCGACTTCGCATGGCTTCTCCAGGCAGTCATGCACGAGAGGGCATTCAAGGTCACTACCACCTACCCCTTCCCGTGTATGATTTTTGCCCTTTGCAGGACCGCAGGTGTGCCCATATGGCACATAGATCAGTTGAAGACCCCGCTGGGCACCGTTGACGTCGGCCTCATCAAAGACGAGGCTAATGAGTTGGCCCCACGTCGAGGGCCCCGTCCAGAGCTGCCACCACTTACTGAGGATCTTACGGATACGGTGGCCCAGGCCCGCACCGCTACACAGGCGTCCACTGACACGACCCCGGTCGAGTCTATCCCGGGTAGTAGCCCAGCCCCGAGATCTTCTCGCACAGCCCCTCTACCATTACCGGCCCCACTTGCTAGAGTCCAAAAACTGGAGGCACAAATGGCCACTCTTCTGCTTCATATCCAGCCATGGATGTAGAAGTCTATTACTGAGTCTGAAGCGCGTATGGAGAGGAAGATGCAGCGGAAGATTGCTGAGGTTCACCAGCGACTAGATGCATTTGAGTTGAGAGTATTAGCCCACCCAGCACCTCCGGTAGATGTGTCGACTCTTCAAGCTGCAGTCGACAGTCTTCGGTAGACATCGACACGATCCTAGAGGCGAGAGTGCCGGAGCCTGTCGAGCCTGTTGAGGACACTGTATTGGCGGCCCTGTTTGCCACCTCAGACATTCACCCACCTTCCACTCAAGAGAGTGCCAAGAGGCGTAGGGGTCGATCAGAAGATGAGGCGCGAGCAAGGAAGAAGGAGCGCCGAGAGATGGAGGCCGCGAGGAGAGCCTCACTTGCTGAGGCGGAGGCACACCAAATAAGAGCATCACAGATAGCGGTTGGGGCGTCTACCTCCCGCACGGTAGAGACAGCAGGAGGAACTACTGATGGTGCGGTGGTTGCTGAGGACATCACTGAGGGTGTCCAGATTGCTGAGGACACCACTGAGGGTGTCCAGATTGTAGAGGATGTGGGTTCTGGGAAACCGGACCCACCAGCTTGTTGATCGACGGCGCTATGCGCCACAGGTTTGCTTTACCTACCCCTCTAATCTTTAAATTTTTTTATGCATTGGGGACAATTGCATGCTTTTTTTGTTGGGGGTGGAGTAATTGGAAAGTGAGTGTTAGGGTGAAGTCTGAGTAGCCCAACTCACTATCCTCTTTTGGGGTTTTCTTGCCTGAGTTCTTTTTCCCCAAAAGACTGATTATTTTTTTTTCTGTTGAACTGGCATGTTTATATCTTTTGTACATAGTTTAATTCTAGAGCATGATGGCTAAAATGATATCCTGATAAACTGAAAATAACGCATGACTAGGCGTAGTAACTGACAATTGTGTGGCTCTAAGCGTGAAATAGAGTTACACCATTGCATTACCCTAAGTCTTTAATTTGAACTAGGTGTCTAATAATCTGGTATAGTGATGACATGTCAAGTGAGAGTGAGGAAATTTGAATAGTCCACTATCGGTACTGAGCTAGAACTTGCCTGGTTAGTCCTGCTAAAAGTAAGCTGTAACAAACAATTAGGAAAGGATCATAGGCCCTTATTCAAGAAAGCCCATTTCTAACCCAAATAAAAGAAACCGAATGAAATTTATCCTTCTTTGATCCAAATAATCTGAGCTTAAATTAGACCTTTCTTTTTCACCCTAACTGATCTTTTCGGGAACAATGTGTTGGCCCTGGTCCCTCCTTGGACATGTGCACCTCAGCTTATGCCAAAAGCATAAGTTGAGGGTGGCTAATACAGTAAACAACCTTCGTTTTGGCCCTGACCCAACTTTGGGTATTGTGTACCTTGACTCATGGCAAAGCCATGAGTTGAGGGTGGCTATTATGAGGAATGCTCTGGAAAGTGGGGTTGAAAGAACAAAAGAGAGAGAAAGAACAAAAGTAAAGTGACTCAGAATTAGTTGAAAGAAAAGTAAAGAAAAAGAAAAATCACTTACACAAATGAAGAAAGAAGAGAAAATTGAGCAAAGGGAAAGAGTATGAGAAACTGGGCGAAGTAAGATGATAAAAAGGGAAGGTTTAGCCGATATGTCAAGGAGGGCAAAAAGTCACTAACGTATACCTAAAAATGTACCCTACCTGACCCTGAGCCTATGTTACAAGCTAAAAAAGTCCTATCGTGATCCTAAGGGTTGTATAGCGAACTTAAGGCAGTGAAAATAAGGGCAAGCTTATGGCAATAGGTATGAATGAGTGTGACTTTGTTCTGAGAGCGAGTGTTGAAATGTAATCCTTATACTCAAACTGAAATCATTGTGTGAAAAATGAGGATTTTGTTCTAAAGTGAGGACATTAGTTGCAATACCAGAATTGTTAGCACCTAGGTGAGAAATTGAAGAGGATAGGTCTTAGTGCATGGTGAGTCTGTGTCATGTTCGAATCCCACAAAATTCAAGCCTAATAGTGATAGCATGCATAGATTTGATGAGATTAATCGGGATTGATAGCCAAATGATTGCAAAGGATAAAACATGAATACTATTGTACAAAGATTGTGTAGTGAGTCATAGGGCGTCGCTTGAGGACAAACAACGAATTTAAGTTGAGGGTGTTGATATACCGTGGTTTCACGGTATAATTAACGCTTTTTCCTTAAGTTTAGTGCGTCCAAAAGCCCTTTTTGTGCTAATTTTATACAAGTTTTCTTTGTTTTTGCAGAAAATCTGTCCAAAGCCAAATGCGGAGATTTTGAGAGAGAAATGCAGAAGAGACCACCTACGGAGCTTATGACGGTACGTCATGTCTGTGACGGTCCGTAGGTGGCAGCGTAGAGAAGCGGCTGAAGGAAGATGGGGAAGTCTGACAAGTATGGGATTACGAAGCTTGTGACGGTCCGTCATGGCTATGACGGTCCGTCCTGCAGGTTCGTCGTGAAGATCAGAGAAGTGATCCCAGTACCCAGATTCCAAGAGTTGAAGTCTTTTGAAACGAGACTCTCGACGGACCGTTGTGCCTATGACGGCCCGTCACAGTTGCCGTTGAGGGGAATGAAGAAAGCAGCAGAAGAAATTGCACCAAGTATGGGACGACGGAGTCCACGACGGTCCGTCATGACCACGACGGTCCGTCGCGTGGTCCGTCGACCCAGCCGCGTTTTGGCAGATTTCCAGGAATTAGAACCCTTGTTTAATTAGGTTTTTATTTTTTATATAAATAGTTCGAAAAACCTCGTTTTGGAGGTTAGACTCTGCTAGATTAGAAATCATATTATTAGACTTTGTTTATTAGTGTTTGATTCTTTGGAGATTGCTACAAGTAATTTTTGGTGATTAATCAAGCAATTTTTCGGACTTTACTCTTTCTCATTGAAGTAAGTACATGAATTCTTATTTAATATATTTGAATATTGTGTTTATGGCTATGAGTAACTAAACTCCATAACTAGGGTTGTGGGAACCATAGGCAAATAATGAGATAAACCCTAGCTAAAATAACAATTCTAGAAAAGTGTCTTGCATGTATTAATAATTCTTTCGCTTAGAAGTCTTTTTAACGGATGATCAACGTTAGAACTCGCCTTAATGCTACTTGCCAGACCAAGGAGGTAGATAATAGGAAAAAAAATAATTAACATAGATTTAGTGTATACTATCTAATAGGCTAGTATTGATTGGTACGAGGTAGTAACTTAGTCAAATATCGAATACGATGCTTAATATGAGGTAACGATAAGGGTTAGGAAAGCAACATACGTAGCCGGACCAAGGTGCGGAGTGAGATTTTCTAGATGCCGGACCAAGGATTTAGAAATACATAACTTATCACTTTGCATGAAAGATACTAGGAAAGAATTGTTATAGTTAGAATTATCAAGTTATGAACCTGGCGGGAACACGTAAACCCTAGTTACTTTGATTAATTGATTAAAACCCAACTTTCAAAACTGTTAAGTGTCTCTTTCAATTTCGTTAGTTCTTTTTACTTATTAGGAAATACAAACCCCCCTGTTTACATTTTTATGTTTTTACTTTCTAAGGAAGTTATCAACCGAACAATAGTAATAACAAGTTAAAGTTAAGTCTAGACTATTTTCCTCGTGGGAATGATCCCAACCTCACTAGTTGGGTTATTTACTTGACGCGACCACTTTACTTCTTATTTGAGAAGTAAATTTGAGCGTATCAGTGGGGTATAGTTGCAGATTCGTGAGTGAATAGACTTTGTCTCTATACTTGAGCATCCATTTCACTAATACGTCCACACAACTTGAATAAATTATTCCATTTCAGTGGTTTGTGCTTTATATAGCTGAATAATTTTCAGCAATACTTTATTATTTACGGAGAATAGACCTACTATCACTACTAAAAAAAGGCCAAAAAGAGACCTAGAAAAGAGACCTCACGAGGTCTCTTTTCGGGATAAAGAGACCGAAAAAGAGACCTCAATGCTAGGTCAATAAAATGCAAGCCACTTTTTTACAGACACCTCATGAGGTCACCAAACATAGACCTCACCAGGTCACCAACAAATTATCTGATTTTTTACAAAAAAGAAACCTCATGAAGTCACTATTGTATTATTTAATTTAATTTTATATTTTTTATATAGATACCTCATGAGGTCACAATTTTATTATATTATTTAATTTTATATTTTAATAAAGAGACCTCATTAGGTCGCTAAGATATTATTTAATTTAATTTTATATTATTTTAAAGTAGAGACCTCATGAGGTCTCTTTTCTGCATTTATTTTTTGAGACCCCGTGAGGTCTCCATAATGAAATTTTCGGAAAATATAATGCACATGAGGTCTCTTTTCTGCATTTATAAAATATAAAATGTTAATTAGAGACCTCATGAGGTCTCTATTATGAAATAGCTGAAAAAATTAATACAAAAGGGATACCTCATGAGGTCTCTATTATGAAGTATCTGGAAAAATTAATGCAAAAAAGAGACCTCATGAGGTCTCTATTATGAAATATCTGGAAAATTAATGCGAAAAAGAGACCTCACGAGGTCTCTTTTTCTGGAAAAAAACTGGCAGAAAATTATTATTTCTGCGGCTTCTCATCACCTGTCATTTTAATTCAGTATCCAAATCTAACTCAAAGAGCTTCAAAAACTCAATTGAAGCAATACATTTACTGAATATTCTCTTATCAACTCAATTGCAACTCACTTCAACGTAATTATATATTAAACAAAAACCATGATATCCATAAGTTATATAATACATTCCAACGTTATCATGTATTCACAAAACAAATAATTCCCATCACAAAATTATAAAGTTAACAAAATGATCCATAAGTTAACTATCAGAAGTCTAAACTTCAGTAATGTGGTAGTGTGTTTGCCACATAATCATCACTTTCTTCATCACTTTCTTCAGCACTACTAGTCTCATGGGTCATATTTCTTTGTTGACCATACATTGGATATTGAGTAGGTTGAGATTGAGGAGGTCGAGGAGGGAAAGTGACATCACCAGAACAAGGGGGAATCCCTCCTAAAGCAAGTAATGCATCGAATTGAGCCTTAAGACCCGCAAACTGTAGTTCCAACCGCCTTTCCCTAGCCCGTGATTCTTCGGCTTGGCTAGATAGCTCAACAATCTTTTCTCCATAGCCAAATTTTTCTTCATTGATTCATCATGATTTGAACTATTTAGTCCTTCAAACTCAGAAGAAAATTCACGAAATGTTTTATGCGGCATTCCATATGCATACCCATATCTACTCGGTCCACAAGTCAAGTCTAACCAAACTCTCTCATCCTGTTCTTGAGTAAGTGGCATACCTCGATTTTCTTCCGGCAGAGTTTGTTGTAAATCCTCCAAATCTTGAAGATATCGATTCTAAATTGAATGTTATCATATGAGAATATAAATTTAGAAAATAAGTAATTATTTTTTAAAATTAGAGTCTTACATAGGTCACTTCAGCTCGCGGTTCAACCCACACGTCTGGATCTTTAGGATTTTTGTTCTTTCTAATGTGTGTTGCCTTAAATTCCTCAGCTTGAGTTATCGGTCTTCCTAGTTCCTTTTCCTACATAAAATAATAAAGTTATAATCAAGAGTAATTAAATATTAATACATAAAATATATAATCACAAAAAAAAATGATACACACCAATTTCCTCCTCACACTTCCTTGACTTTGAGCCCCACTTGTGTGTAGAGAACCACCCTTAGTAGATGATCTTGCCTTTTTACCAATCTCACTCATATGCTTAAATCTTGGATCATATTTCCAATGCACGAGTAATTTTGCCCAATCCTCCGGTAGAACCCAGCTAGGTTTGTTATTATCTCTACGAGCTTTATTAAACAAACTAGCAAGAGTATGCGTAGCTTTCTTGTGAAAGTTTGCACAAATTTTGGCCTCATGTTCCGGACGCCAAGCACATTTTTTCTACAATCAAAGCATAAATTATTTTATTTAATAAGTATTAATGAAGACAAGTATTTTAATAGTGTTAAACAAATAAATTCGAATATACCCTGAACCCCCAAAATATTTGTCTCTTGAGATTGCTAGGGAACTTGCCCCTTGTAGGATAAGCATCTCTATAGAGTTCTTTGATTGCCTGAGAAATGATCCCCACAACATCATCTGGATTGAAACTGTAATACAAAGTTTTAACATTTACAAGTTAAAACAAATACAATTAAATCATATAATAATAAACATACCATATTTTTTTAAAAAAACTTACGTGTAGCCTTTAGGCTCAATGACAAGTCTATTATGCATGTCCCTCATGCCAACTTGTGTATTGTCATGACCAGGTGAATCTGACTGATTTGTGGTAGGAGTGTTAGGCTCAGAACTATTACCTTGAATGCGAAGACTCGACATCATAAGTTGTGAAGGAGATGATGATGATGGCTGTGAGTCTGCAGGGTTGTGAGTATTAGTGCGAGAGACACTAGACGTTGGTCGATTATCCTCTGGAGGCAAAACACTGTATCCCCGTGGGGTAGCATTCCCTGATGTGGTCATCATCAAAGGTACCTGAGGGGGCGGCTGAGTATATTCCAGTAGTGGATGCATATAGGTTCGAAGGAGGATTAATATGCGGAGGCACAGTCGGCCTAGAATAGCAATGTGGCAGAGTGTCTTTTTAATTAAAAATAATAATTTAATTTAATTGAGTAGTTAAAAAATTAGAGACCTCATGAGGTCTCCAATTTTATGAGAATTAGATTAAAAATTTAAAATTTTTAAATAAGTCAGGTAAAAAAAAAATACTCATTAAATTGACCTCACGAGGTCTCTCCTACATTAAAAAAAATAAAATTAAAAGATATTAATTTAAATAGCGACCTCATGAGGTCTCTTATTATTGACCTATTTTTGAGGTCTCCATTTCTAGGTCTCTTTTTGGCCTTTTTTTAGTAGTGATATATGTTGGATCCGTGCCTGTGCGAAGCCCGGGCCATTCATATACATACACATATATATTTATAGTTTATATTTAATTAAACATTTGAAGTTTATAAAATTTTATTTATCACATGTATGAGAAGTTTACATATGATTAAATGTGAAAAATTTGAATAATTCTTAAAATTTTATTTTTCAAATTTTATTTTTATTTTTACCTACTTAAAGTAAGTTTTTAAAATATTTTTTGCATAACTACGTATCTGCATGCAGAAAAAACTAAATATTAATTTATTATGAAGAATGTTACTTGAAAGAAGATAAGTCACAAATAGCATAAAATAATCTAATTTTTTTTATAGTTGTAGTCTCTTTGCTCATAAAAAATACACAATTAACATATATTATATATTGTAAGTGTCTTTTTCTGAAAACTCTGTTGATTTGAATGCATCGTGAACATTTGCAAAAATAAGTTAGATACCACAATCTATTTTGAAAGTACTTTAGAAAATTAACTAAAGTTAACCATTAAAAGTATATTTTGAAATAAAATTAAATAAAACACAATACTATATAGATGTTGCATATTAAATAATTACTCTTATCAGTGGTCCATATTCCATAATGACTATAGGAAAATAATATTGGTAAATCGAAGTAGAATTGTGTTTAGTTTAAATATTTAAAAAGATACATAATATTAATTGAAATCACATATTACCAAGTAAACAAAATTAATTTGTCATATGTTCAATGCAATTTCTCAAATAGTGACGTTTTTTTTTTCCTAATTGTTTGGACATATAAACTTCTCTTGATCAGTTATCTAAATTAAAGGGATTCATCACTGTCTTGTGTTTTTACATATGTTAATATTCAAAATAATAAATAAATATAATTATATAAATTCTAAACTTACGCCATTAAAAAATATAAGTAACGAGAGTAAAACTAAAAAATATATCTTAATTTAAAAGGTTAAGAAAAATCAATTTAACAACTGTAGGAGATTAAATTGACCTTGTAATTGTAAATTTTCTATAAATTAGGGTGAAAATTGACGAATTTAGCTAACTTTGCTGGCATAAACTGAGTATACTATGATAATAATAACTGACGTAGAAGCTAAATCATGAAGTAAGTTTGAAAAGATGGGAAATACCCATATACTATAACTGAAATATAGGAAAACCGATGAGTTTAATACAAGGGTGATATCAAATCAATACACTAAAGCTTAAACTGTGTCTGAAATAAGCCTCTAGGATATGACCATCTAAGTCCAACAAAATTGAAACTAAAGATAAAAGCAATAAAGATAAACATGTCAATAGTCCTCGAAGAATGAGGACTCACCATTGGTGTTGCTGAACTGAAGATAGGGAACTGATATAAACATGATTTGGATCCTGAGAATCTGGACCTACATCACGAGAAGATGTAGCGCATAATATGAGTTTGTACTTGAAAGATACTGAGTATGAGAGATAGAATAAAGCTTAAATAATACATAACTGAACAAGCACAAAAGCAAGTATAATATTCTGAACGTGATATAGTTACTAAATAATAAGCTAGCTGGATGCAAGGACCACATTTATAAAATGCTAACTGAATACTGTCGAACTGTAAATGAGGTCAATGCAATAAAAACTCACTGAACTGTGAGGGATATTAATAACCGACAATAAAATCAGATGAGATAATGTGGAGTCAGATATATATGCTCTATCAAGAGGAACTAATATACCCGACCAAAGATATAGAGACATTCTAGAGTGATCACTAAACTGATGCCCATAGAGGGGACTTACAACCTACTTGGCTACTAGTTCTGGGACTATTCGGGTATGCTGAACCCTTGTACAACTCGATATTATGCCACTCCTAATGAATTAAGTGGTTAACACATTTATGACTGACTTCTGTAATACTGGACAACTCAAAACTGAACATGCAAACTGAGAATGCAACAATTAATCTAGTAATGATGCATTAATAGTTAAGGTATGTATAATTGAATAACTGACATATCTGAACTAGCATGTGTAATTCAACAACTAAAGAAATACATTGTTAGGGTTCTAAAATTCATGCAATAGACTGAGTAGTAACATAATAATCTTATTTGGATCAGTCTAATATCGAAAACTCAACAATTCTAACGTTCAAGAAACCCTTGGTCTAGACTTAAAACTAGGGACCTAATGGGTGAATGAGACCCACTAGAGAAATCCCACATACATGGTGACAAATTTCATGAATAAATCCTTTGACTTCTGGGCTAGAACTGAAAAAAACTTGTTGCGTTCTTGAAGTAGGATTTGTCGACCTTTTTCTCTTTTCTTGCTTCTGATTTTCTATGTTTTGATTAATGATTTCACATAGATAAGTTCTAGTTATGTTACTAAATAGTTGCACCCCCTGACATGTATGTTGGGAGAACCTCATGATCCTTCCGACTTAAACAAACTAAAACCTCATAATATATGTTCTAAACGACGTAGTTTAGGAATCCAAAGAAATAGGAAAAGACCAAAAGACCGGTTACACCATTTTAGGCCTAAGGCCACACTAAATCTTGACAAAACTTGTTAAGTGTTTCCTAAAATATTTTTGGGTGTGCTGACGGACAGGACCTACGAAGGCTTCACTTTATGAACATAACTTTTTCTCGAGATCAGATTTTAACAAATTTGGTGGCGTTGGAAAGAAGATTCAACTATCTATCATATAATAGATAATGGGACACTTAATTCCTTTTGTTATAAGAGTTATGACAATTTGAAGTTGACCAAATTAGAAATTCCCCCCTAATTGACTGATGACCTTCACCAACGGTCCGTAGGTCCATCCACGGACCGTACTGGTCGATCGTGGTTCATGTTAGAGGATGGGTAAATGTGGCCTCAATCTATGGATACAGACCATGGACCGATCTTCAAATCGTAGGTTGAGATTTAGCCAATTTTTCTGAGCTGAGGTTATGGAGGGGTTGTAGTGGTGAACCAAAGACCTACAACATGATCTGTGGGTTAGACCATGGTCTGTGGATGACGAGAATAGATTGCACCTGCAACTTCTCAAAATTTGAAATCTGGTATGCTTTTTGATACAAGGGTTTACATTATCTCCCCCTTGGGTACATTCATCCTCGAATGAAGTCTAAAATAGTTGAGTATGGAGGGAGAAAGCTACAACCCTACCACTAACACAGGGAACTAATTTTTTGACTGAACTAAGTTCCAAGATCATGAAAATACGCTGAAAATGCAAGTACAAATCAAAGAAACATGATACTGAGACTGATTTTAAACATGAATGATTGAAAAACTAAAGAGGAACTATTACCTCAAGTTGGAGTGGAGTCAGAAGGGAAGAGGTGAGGATACTTGGCTTTTATGGCTGTTTCTGCTTCCCAAGTAGATCCATCTGCGGACTGACTCCTCCACAAAACCTTGACTGAAGTGACTTCTTTATTTCTCAACCTTGTACCTGACTATCAAGAATCTCAACTGGTATATCCTTATAAGAAATAACGTCTTTCATAGTCACACTCTCTAATGGCAACAAATGCGGATCACCCACAGACTTCTTGTAAAATGAGATATGAAAGACCGGATGCACTGCTGCTAATTTTGCTAGCAACTCTAACTCATATGTCACTTTTCCAACCCTTTTCAAGATCTTGTAAGGCCCTACATATCTAGTTCTGAGCTGCCCTTTCTTACCAAATCTCATCACCCCTTCATAGGTGACACTTTCAAGAAAATCCAATCATCAACTTCGATCTCTATTTCCTTCTCCTTACATCTGCATAAGACTTTAGAGACTCTGGGCTGTCTTAAGTCTATCTATGATGAGTTGCACTTTCTCCATAGTATAATTGATTGAATTTAGTCCTATCAAGGATTCTTAACCTACGTCAACCCAACCAATATGAGATCTGCACCGACGCCCATACAATGCCTCATAAAAGGCCATCTAAATGTTGGAATGGTAGATATTATTATAGGCGAACTCAATAAGAGAAAGGTGATCATCCTAACTACCCTTGAAATCGATTACACAATCTCTCAACATATTCTCTAGGCTTTGAATGGTACACTCTGCCTGCCCACCATCTGCAGATGAAATGTTGTACTAAGATTAACTGAGTACCAAGGCCTTTCTGCAATGACTTCCAGAAAAGAAAGGTAGACTGAGGACCTTTATCTGAGATAGTAGACAAAGTAACCCACATGTAACCTGAATATCTCATTAATTTAAATCTTGGCGTAGTCCTCTGCTGAATTTGTAGTCTTGATTGCCAAAAAGCGAGAAGACTTAGTCATTCTTTCCACTATCACCCAAATGGAGTCATATTGTCTGCGATTACGAGGTAACCCTGTAATGAAATCCATATTGATAACTTCCCACTTCCAAATAGGAATGTTAATATCTTGAGTCATACCCCCTTGTTTCTGTTGTTCTACCATCCCTTGCTGTTAATTAGAGCCATTACTCACAAAGTCTGCTATATCCCTCTTCATGCCATTCCACCAAAAGACTTACGGTAGATCCTGATACATCTTAGTGACTTTGAATGAATAAAATATCTAGAGTTATGGTATTATGCATGATTATGGTTTCTCAACTCATCCACATCAGGAACACGCAATCTACCTTGATAGCGAAGTACACCATCTCCCTCTTGGGAGAAAACCTCCACTTTCTAATTGTGGACTGCACGCTTAAGTTCAAGCAATGCCGGGTCATTATCTTGCTTTTCCTTAACCACTACAACCAAAGAAGATTGTGCCCCATTTTGAACTGTTACACCACTGTCTAATATGTTAATAAGGCGAACTCCCAAGCGAGCAAGCTTATGAACACCCTTCACTAATTATTTTCTTTCTTCCGGAACATTTGCCATACTACCCATAGATAATCTACTAAGGGCATCTTATACTACATTTGCCTTACCAGGTTGGTAATGCACACTTATTTCATAATCCTTGAGGAACTCAAGCCATCTTCTCTGACGAAGATTCAACTCTTTCAGGTTACAGGCATATTGAAGGATCTTATGGTCCGTGAACACGTCTGCATGAAAACTTCACAAGTAATGCATCCAAATCTTAAGTGCAAACACTACCTCATAAAGCTCGAGGTCATGAGTCAGATAGTTCTTCTCATGCACCTTAAGTTATCTTGAAGCATAAGCTATAACCTTACCTCGCTGCATCAACACACAACCTAGTTCAACTTTGGATGCATAACAATAAATCATATAACTGTATGAACCCTTTGATAGAGTCAAAATAGGAGCTATAGTCAACTTACTTTTTAATTCTTCAAAGCTTTTCCCACAATCATCTGACCACTAAAACTTGAGGTTCTTTTAAGTCAACTTAGTTAATGGAGAGGGAATAGATAAAAATCCTTCCACGAACCTTCCTTAATAACCCACAAGACCCAATTTTTTTTGATATCTTTAGTAGAGGTAGGTCTATACCATTATTTCACCGCTTCTATCTTTTGCAAATCCACTTGGATATCCTTGCTAGCTATAATGTGACCAACGAAAGCAACAAATTTCAACCATAACTCACTTTTTCTAAACTTAACGAATAATTGGAGATCTTTGAGATTTTGCTAAACAACTCTCAAATGACTCACATGTTGTTCCTCACTTTTAGAATAAATGATTATATCATTAATAAATACGATAATGAATAAGTCCAAATACAACTTCAACACCCTATTCATCAGATCCATGATAGCTACTATAACACTTCAAAAATTCAAGACCTAATATAGAGCCTCACATGAGTGTATAAGGTTTGTAACACTGTTTTAAGGTAAAAAATAATGGTTATAAGTTATTTAGGAAGTTTTAGAGTCAAACGTAAAGAAATGTCTATGACGTCCGAAGAATTATAAAAGAGGTGCTAGTGTGCCTTAGCCTATTTCACAAGGTTTTAGGAGTCATAATTTGATGAAATTTGGTGGAAAGGTATCAAACATATAGTAGAATATGTTAAGGGTCGAAACATCTGGGTACAACTCCCTAAGAACCACCCTAAGAGTCCTTGAGGAGGACCCTCCCTAGTTGGCCAAAAAGCTGTCAAAAATAGTGGCTAACTATGCTTGCCATCGACGGAATGTAGGATGGAAGACAGGGCGTCGATGCCTCCGTTGTTGAATACTTAGCCACCTTCTGAAAATTTCCAAAATGAAAAGTCTCTAAACTTGTCTACGGATTTTTAGGGCGGTTGGGGGCATGGGCGCCGACTGACCTACGGTCCGCAGGTCGAGGTCTCATAGGTCAGGTCGGTAATTTGCTGCCAAGTTTTAAGTGAGTTCAATTAATTAGTTAATTATTTAGGAATTTAATTAGGGGCTTAGGGGTGTTTAATTAACTTAGTTTAATGACTATATAAACTACCCTAAGCCTAAACCCAACTTAACACCCCACTATTCCCAAACTTAAATTACTCTACCTTCTTTCTACTTTCTCTCTCCCAAAGAAGAATCCATTGAAGGGAAAGTTCTAGGGGTTCCAGGGATTCAAGAAAATCAATTTTATCCATCAATATTCAAGGATTAACAAAGCGTTCTTCCAAAATTGGTATCAAAAAGATGAATTCTATATGGGTTTCTTTCTAAACCGAAATTAATCTTTCAAATTGTATTGTTCTTGATTTTTAATGGTTATTCAAATTATATTATGATGTATTATTGTTCAATTATTGTAGTTCTTGATGTTAAACCTAGTATGTGGAATAAATCATGAATTGACCCAAATTCACTAATCCTAGGTTATGAACTCTTGTTGTATTGATTAGTATTGATGCTTTTACTTTGTTCTTGTGTCAATTACTATCGAATGATGTTATTAGGCCTATTTATGGATAAAATTTGATTGGTTGAAGGTAAGATAAATATGAAATTATGTTTAAGATGTAATGATATAATGTTGTTTATGAATTGCCTATGTGCCTTATTATGACATGATGATGATAATGTGTTGATCTCACATATGAGGTTGTATTGAAAGGGTATTATAATGTAATTCCTACTGAGCTAATGACTATGACTATACAATAGGTTAGCATCCTATGACCTAATCTAAGTTATGATTGTTAAAGAATGACTTAAAAACATTTCAAAAGGGCCTCTAGCTTAGCACCGAGTGAACTAGTAGTCAGAAGTGTCCCTTCCCAAATAGGGAAGGTAGGTTCACTATTGTATTCATAAGATTGGAGTCTATAATTCAATGTGCATAAAGAGGGTCCGAAGTATATCTCCTAGTTCTTGAACTATGTTTCCCCCATACGAATAATAGGTAGCGAATCCATTTAGAATGCTATGTTCATATTTTGGTGATACCTTGGCAAGTAGTCCACCTTCTTTCGGTGTAGGATTTCATGACACCGAATTCCACATTTAGCATTTGTGGTCTATGTCGGTTAAGGAAAATGTTTCAGAAAGTAATATGAAGTAATTAAGTGAACACTAACTAGGGTGACTTAAGGGGTTTGACTTAGTCTATGTAGGGGTATGTAACTCTACTTATGCATTGCACTAGTCGGCCTTGAGGGAAGTCCTAGAAGGTTGATCTTATGTTTTATAAAGTAAATGTTATGCATATGTTGAATTTACATGTTGATGATTTTATATGATGTTAGTTTCATGTATGAACATGCTATTGGTCTATATTTCTAAATATGATGATGACTACTCTTGATGCTATGTTATGTGATCTTGGGTTTACTTGGTTGAGTAAGGTTATAGGTATTTACTTGGTCATTGTTCCTGTAGACTTGATGGTGGGTTATGAACTCTTATACATGCTTCGTTGTTATAAATGATGTTGGAGTAGTACTCATTAGTACCCAAAGATGCTATTAAACATGTTGACTCGGTTATACTTGATGATGTTGGTATTGTGTTGTATATCGCTTTGTCTTAAGAACTATGTGATTTATTGCTTATATGGGTTCTTGGTTGTGCATAAGGCTTTTCAAAGTAACATGATATGCTTTTGAACAAATGTCCCCTTTAGCATGATTTCAAATGTTTTACGTGCATGTTTCCATAATTAGTACAAGTTGTGTGCCCCATATTTCTATGTTTCTACAATTATGTATTTTCCGACCATTGAGCTTCTAGAGGGACATTTGAAGATAATTTGGAATCTCATTCTCCAAGTTTGGTAGGTTATCACCTTCTGAGGACGATACCACTATCTAGCTATTTGAAGTTATTTTAGTCTTAAAGACAATTTAGTTCCTTCTCTTTCATTTGAAGACTATTGTTGTATATGCATATGTGTGGCTATTTGTTATAATCAAGTAAGGGCTATTCCCGAATGTTGTACTCAATCTAGATGGTTTAAATATGAGACATTTCCTATTAGAATAGCTTTATATATTATGTTTGTGAAATAAAAGTAGAAGCCTATGTAATGTTTCCTGTGCGAGGAGCCTATGTAAACTCCCTATGTATATATGGTATGTAAGAGATATGTGTATGCAAACCTCACATGGTAGATGTATATGAAAAATTTTAAATTTTTTGCAATTTAACCTATGATATGTAATGACGAATTCTAAGAGGTTAGTCTTAGTACTCTCCGGGGACGATGACACTAGTTGCGTCTAAGGGGGGCTCCCCGGATGTGACAAACTTGGTATCAGAGCATGAGGTTGAGTATCTTTAGGATCTATGTCTCACTAAACTACGTCTATGTAGATTATTCCTAATTATGAAGCGCGCCACACTTATGAATGAGCGACTATGTGATGCTTAGGAAATTCTCATCTTGTGTTCCTAAGTCGTGCATCTAGAGTTTTTCTTTATGTGTGCTTTTCACCTAAGTCTTTATTGTGGTTATATGTATGAATACTCGAAGGGAATCCGCAAGAAGATACAAGGAAGGGATTTCTAATGAGGGAGCTCATGTTTGTTGTACCAAGATCCACCGCAAGACAATCAAGTTCCTCCACTTGAACAAGTTGCTATGGGTGATCAAATTCTGGTTGCACCTCCACCGATGACCGATGGAGAGATAAGGGCTAATTTTCTCAATTTGACCCAAGCTATGAATTCCCAAGCTAATGTCGTCACTTCTCATGTCCAAGCCATGAACACTCAAGTAAATCGAGAAGTTGGACCCCGAATGCCTCCACATGATAGCACTATGGCTTCTTGTTTGAGAGACTTTTGTAGGATGAACCTTCCTATGTTCTACGGCTCAAAAGCGGATGAAGACCCTCAAGATTTACTAGATGAAGTCTATAATATCTTGTTTGCTATGTGTGTGACTACAGGTGAAAAGGCAGAGTTGGTTGCCTATCAACTCAAAGATGTGGTGCAAACTTGGTACACCCAATGGAGGGATAATAGGGTGCTAAGTGGTGGTTTGCTGACATGGGGATCTTCAAGAGGGACTTCCTTGGTAAGTTCCTTCCTAGAGAGTTGAGGGAAGCTAAGGTCGAAGAACTCCTCAACCTTCGTAAAGGTGGCATGAGTGTACTTGATTACTACTTGAATTTTACAAAATTGTCTAAGTATGATCCATCCTTGGTGTCTAACCCAAGGGATGAGATGAGTTGTTTTCTTACGGGAGTGTCCGATGACTTTGTAGAAGAATGTAGTTTGGATATGCTTCATGATAATATGAATATCTCTCGTCTAATTGCATCATCATACTAACACCTATTTAATACAATCATAAGATATTATTCAATTGAACTTCATCATCAAGTACAAGCAATCAAAATTGAAGTAAAGGTTCAAGATGTGAAAGTGTTACCAATTATCCTTCAAAAGCCATCATCATTGGTCCTACCCTCAACCGATCCAATTTCATCCATCAATAGGTGTATTAACATTATTCAATAGTAATTAACACAAAAACTAATTTAATTGCATCAATAGTAATCAATTCAACACGTGTTCATAACCTAGGGTTAGGGAATTTGGGTCAATTTCATGATCTATTTCACATACTAGGTTTAGCATCAAGAACTACCTTAACTGAAAAATAATACATCATAATATAATCATAATAATATGTATAAATAAATACCAATATAATTTGAAAGATTAGTTTCGGATTAGAAAAAAACCCATATTCAAATTATCTTTTTGAAACCAATTTTGGACGAGTCCTTTGGGGAAAAGAATCCCAAAGGTGAAAGGTTATTATACCTTTTTAATCCTTAAATATTGATGGAGAAAAGTGATGTTCTTCCTTCCCTAGAAACCTTATAATTTGCCGTTCAGTAGAGTTTTCTTTGGGAGAGAGAAAGTAGAGAGAATGTAGAGTAATTTGAGATTGGGAATTGTAGAGTGTCAAGTTGGGTTTTGGAGTTAGGGTAGTTTATATAGTCACCTAACTAACTTAATTAACCACCCCTTAACCAATAATTAAACCCCTAACTAATTAAATAATTAAGTTTACCACACTTAGAATTAATAGTGAAAGCTGTCCTGACCTGCAAGACCTCTATCTACGGTCCGTAGGTCAATCGACGCCCATGCCTCCAACCGTCCTGCACATTCATAGACAAGTTCAGAGACTTGGCATTTTTAAAATTACCAAAAATTGGCTAAGTTTTCAACAACGTAGGCATCGACGCCCCTTCTTCTAACCTATGCCTCGTCGCCTACAATCGTGTGTAGCCACTACCTACTTTTGCTGATTTGGGTCAAATGTAAGGGTCCTCTCCAAGGGCCCTTAGGGTTGTCCTTGTGGAGTCGTGCATGGAGGTTTCGACCCTAAACACACTCTAATACATGTTTGGTACCTTTCTACAAAATTTCATCAAATTCCGACTCTTAAAACCCTGTGAAATAGGCTAAGGCACACTAGCACCTCTTTCACTAGTCTCCAGACATCATGGACGTTTTTTGACGTCTCTAAAACTTCCTAAATGAATAATAAAAATTATTTTAGGTCTTAGAATAGTGTTACCGACCTTAAAATAACATGTGATGCTCTAGATTATGTCTTGGACAATTGGAGTGTTACAATTGTGACCTTGTTCAACAATTTATAATTAATACACATTGTGAGTGAACTATATTTCTTCTTCACGAACAACACCGGCGCACCCCATGAAGATTTACCAGGTCTGATGAAGCCCTTATCTAGAAGGTCTTTCAATTACACTTTCAATTCCTTAAGCTCAACTGGAGCCATTATGTTAGGAGGAATATAAATAGGTTGTTTGTTTGGAAGGAGATCAATTCAAAATTCAATTTTCCTTTCGGGAGGAACTCCGAGAAGATCATTTGGAAATACTTCGAGAAATTTACTAACTACTAGATTTTAAAGTGCGTAGAACATGACCTCTGAACCCTTGCTACAGCCAATCCAAATAACTTTGGGAGTTATTTGAGCTAGAAAAGGTTCTGTCCAGCCATGTAGGACTCTCGAATATGAAGATTTACTCGAATGAGTCTTTACCGGACTTAAAAAGGGAAAATCATAGGTTTGGATGATCTAGGGGTAAAATGGTATTTTTTTAGGCTAAGGGTAGTATCTTAATTACCCTAAATATATAATTTATTTTTTGATGAATAAGGTGGAGGGGCATTTTGGGGAGAGAGGGCAAAAAATTGACTCTTAGAGTAAAGTCTTGCTCCACCCGGGTTCGAACTTATGTGGAAACGATGATTTAAATTGTTTTTTATTTATGTTCATAAATTAATGTAACTAATTAATATTTTTTAATTATTGGATGATTTAAAATAAAATATAAATCATATTTTTACCATTTAATAAAACATTATTTGACTAAATCCCAAACTTGAATACTAAGCCTAAGAAAACTCTCATATCTCTCTCACGTCTCTACCATTCTCTTTCACGTTCTCCCTACCAAAATAACGTATAAGAAAAGAATATTTACCAAAGTTCTTCACACTTTAAGAACTCACAATTAAAAATAAAATCAAACGCTACGCAAAGCACGTTAGGCAAAGGGAGTGTTTTCCGTCGAAAGTTTGGTGTTTAAACTTGGTTTTGGATGTGAGTGTTGGACAAGGTTTGGGAAGAAACTTCAAGGTTTGAACTTCATGAAAGGTATAGGTTATATTCTCTCTTGGTCCCTTTCCCAAGAGACCCCTTAAGGTTAAGTATATTCTTATCCGAAAACTAGGATTGTTCCCCGTTGCATGTCCTTGTCACTAGCTCCCGTTGATTCGTAGGATGGGTATATTTGTTGGTAGATATTAGGCATATAATGTGTTTTCATGATGAACATGTTAATGAATATGTGTTTGGAATTGTATGAATGACAATCTATGTTTTCTGAATATATGACTTACGTGCGTTTGGGTGTATTGTCGTGAATATTGGTCACGGATTAGGACTTGAAATGGCATGTTAGTTCTTTGTATTTTATGTACAAATGTTTTTGTAAATCGTGATGTTCATATGAAGTGTAGTGCGGCTGAATTGAGTGAGAAACTCTTGGCTAAGCGAATCCATGAAAATGCACCTAAAACATTATAAATGAACCATGAAATTTCCCTAAGAACTAATGTGTAAAGTAATGAAAAAGATGCTGAAAAATTACAAATTTTCCGGCCATAAGTTGATGAAATTCAGTCAAGTTAAAATGTTTTAAAATGTTATGAAAATGAAGAAAAATAAGTGAGGTCACTGAGGGTCGAACCCGTGACCTCACCATGTTAAAAACCATGAAAATAAGTGAGTTAAAAGTATAGTGGTGAGGGGGAATCGAACTGTGGTCTTGGATGGAAAATGAAATCATAAAAATAAGAAATGAGAGGAGCGGGATTCAAACCCACAACCTCTCAGACATACTTAAGGAAATTAAAAGAATATAAATGTTAAGGCGTGTGGGAATCGAACCCACGACCTCTAGGTTTATTTAGGGATTAAAGATAAAAATAAAGTGAGGTTATGGGGATTCGAACCCACGCCCTCATGGTCAACTCGAAAAAGTAAAGGAAAAAGAAATTAAAATAAAAGGGGTTGTGGGGGTACGATCCCACAACCCCTCTGCAAAGAAAGAGAAAATTTAAAGAAAAGAAATTAAAAGGAAATGAAGATGTTGGGGCTTGATCTTTGGTCCCTAAGCCGTGTGGACCAAAATAAATTAAATGAAAAATGTAAGTGTTGTCCAAGGGATTCAAAATCGGGTCACTTTGCCCAAATTCCATATTGATACATAAGTCATACATGAATTAAATGTTCAAGAATAATGCTGCCAACATAGATTGAAATCGAGATCTTGGCAATACATACAAGATACATAAGTCTTGTACTATATAATCATAGGAAGATATGAATCACTTAAACGAACTATGAATGAAGCCTCATGGTTTGTACGTATAGACCCATATGTCTAGCATACTTTTAAAGATAAGTGAACCTAAGATGTGTATAATTAAATGATGTAACTCTAGAAAGGTTAAGTACGAGTGTAAGATAGACTAAATGACCAACTGCATTGGCATACGATGAACTGAATATTATGTAATGAAATTATGAAACCCTAGAAGGGTAAGTAAAAGTATGAATCACACAAATGGCCAAGTACATTGGAATAAGATAAAATGAACATTCACGTAAAAAGGGGTGAGTAATTATGAATAGAAAATGTTCTAATGTTAATGAATGTGGTGACAACATGATAAGAGGACAATGTGAAAGATGAGAGTAATCTAAAATGAGCCTACGTAAATGTTACAAAAACGTACTCAACTATGAGAGTGTAATGTTAATGAAGAGACAGTATCTATGAACACTTTAATGAAATTATTGAGAATAATGTATGCTTAATACAAATGATTGGATGAGAAATCATCCATTGATCTATGATGTCCTCATACTAGAAGCCATATTCCTTGACGTATGAGTTGAATGTAATGGAACTTTATACTAAGCACCGATAGGCTAGCTATAAGTGGCGATGCCTTCTTTCGAGAAGAACAGAGGTTCACATAACTCTCATGAGATGAGTCTGTCTGGCCTTCCGGGTATGTGTATCATTATATCTCCTAGTCTTCGAACCTATAATGCCAATATAGGGATCTGGAGGGGTTCAATTCCCATGTACGCTAATATGTTTTGGGTCACTTTGGCCTATGATTTCACCTCTTTTCGGTGTGGGGGAGAAACTAGTTTTGATGACGCTCACATGATCTATGTTAGTTAAAGTTAAAGTTCCCAATGAATGAATGAGGCCAGCCTCAAATTATGATATAATGAAATGAAAGATACCAAAGGTGTTAGGATAGGATAATCAAGAGTGAGCTAGACTTAACACTAGGTCATTCTTGATCACTGCACAGGGAACCCGATAGATGTTTTAAACTACATTCTAGGTATAGCTAGTGTATACCCTAGGTTATGAATGAATGAAATTAAGTACATATGAATGAATGAAGCAGACTCCGTGTTTGCAAAGAAGGCTCCCTAGTTGAAGTCCCATATGTTGAGCCCTCATTTTTGGGAAGTCTTAATGTTATGTCCATGATTCCAAGGTCTCATGGCATATAAATGAATTATATGAAAGATTTTATTTGCTATATGCAATATGTTATGTGTTATGTGTAAGATGTTATGTGATGTGTGTAATATGATACGTATGATGATGCATGTTACTCTCATGGCATGAAGTTCCTAATCCAATTAGGCAAGTCCACTGACTTTCCAAATCCAAATTAGGCAGGTCCACTAACTTTCCTAATCCAAAATTTTCAAGTCTACTGACTTGACTTTCAATAAATCATGTTGTTAGGAAAGAGCTATTCTTACTCATTCATGTCCTTGGTGTGTTCTTGCATATGCCCATACTTAGTACAAGTGTGTACTAATCCCATACAACTCTATATTTTTAGGTGCAGCCACAGGTGGACTCTAGAGCTTACAAGTTGACGTTGCAGCTATGCGGACGTGGAGCTTTCATCTGGATTTAGTAGGCCCTCATGCTTTCAAGGATGTCTACCGTTATTATCTAGCTTAGACGTAGGATATAGCTGGTGGAGCATGTTCCACTAGTGTTTCTTTCCATTTTTGTTCAGACTTTGTATTAGTGTAGTTTTTGTAAAAATACGTTTAGTAAAATTACGAACTGATTCTTTCATTTGAATATCTCTTTATTAGATAGTTGATTTGTGAACGCCTATGATGTTAAGTAGTATGTATGCATGTATGTTAAGAAACAAAAAGTTTCAAAAATTTTTACTAAAATTAAACTAGATTAAGTAACGATGACGTATGTAGGCTTGTCTGCGACCTTTAAGAGGTTAAAGATGCCGGTCTCGTCTGGGGTCTAGATTCCGGGTGTGACAAAGTAGGTATCAGAGAACTAGGTTAAATTCCGAAAATAATAAGTTCACATCAACAACATTGAGTCGTTTCAAAGTCATGGTAGTGAAGTGCACCACTAGCCTGGATTAGAGAATGCATGATGCATAGAAAAATTTCCCTTCTTCTAATCTTATCGTGCCTTTTCCTGATGTTTGATTTCTTGATGTTATGACCGTGTCTAACATCAACCCTTGTTGTTTTAAACGAATGAATACTAGGAGAACCATTGGTTAGAGGAGAGGAGGAGAAGCTGCTTAGGGCAATCAAGTTCCACCCCAGGCTCCAGCAGAAAGAATGGCTATGCCGGTTAACCCTGCTGGGTTGACTGATGCTGAGGTGAGGGAATCTCTTGCTCAGATGGCACATGCCATCACTATGCAGGCACAGTTCATGACTGACCAAGTCAACCGGAAGAATGTTTAGAGGGAGAACCCACCGGTTCGCAGTACGACTGACAGGCTGAGAGACTTTACTACGATGAATCCTCCTATTTTCATAGGGTCTAAGACTTCGGAGGATCCTTAGGAGTTTGTGTATAAGGTGCATAAGATTTTGGTGTCTATGGGGGCCACAAATACTGAGAAAGCAGAGTTGGCTTCTTATGAACTCAAGGATGTTGCACAAATTTGGTGCAAGATGTGGCAAGATTGACGAGTTTTTGATAGAGTTTCAGTAACTTGAGAGCTGTTTAAGAGAGTATTTCTGGAGATATTCTTTCCAAGATAGATGAGGGAGGCCAAGGTTGACAAGTTTATCAACCTTAAGCAGGGATCCATGTCAGTCAGGGAGTATTCCCTGAAGTTTGTTAAACTATCTAGGTATGCTACTTCCCTTGTGTCTAACCGCATGGATGAGATGAGTAGGTTCCTCACAGAAATCAACGAAGATTTGGAGGAGTGTCGTTCTGCGATGCTCCACGATGACATGGACCTCTCCAGGTTGATGGTGCATGTCAAGCAGGTAGTAGACAGCAGAAAGAAGAGAGGCGTTCGTGATGCCAGGAGGCCTAAGCCTCATGATCAGGAAGGTCCTAGCAATGGGGGCAACATGAATAACTTTGGCCTTCGTGAGTAGCCAAGATTTAAAAAGGGGCACCAGAGTTTAGGGAACTTTAAATTTCATAGGAGTACAACACCTGGAGGAGGCAGGCCCGAGCCCAAGAAGGAAAATGGAGGTGAGATGCAGTATCCCAGAATGGATTGTGCTAAGTGTGGCCGTGCTCACAGTGGAGAGTGCAGACAGGGAACTAATGCCTGCTGTGGTTAAGGTAAGAGCGGTCACTTGGTTAAGAACTGCCCACAGAAAAGAGGTTAAGTTAGAGGTAATGCTCAGCCTAGGCATATTCCATAGGATGCAGCAGCAGCCGAACCTCCTAAGAGGAACAGGTTCTACGCCCTTAAGGGTAGGGAGGAGCAGGAGAAGTCCGCTGATGTGGTCACAGGTATGATGCAAGTGTTCTCAACTTCTATTTATGCTTTACTTGATCCAGGGTCTACGCTTTTCCTTGTAACTCCTTTGCTTGCTCTCACTTTTGAGATATTTCCTGAAAGTTCTGCATCATCCTATAGTGGTTAGTAAACCTTTAGGAGAAAATTTAAGAAGAAATAGAGTATACAAGGGTTGCTCAATAGTTGTATGGGGTAAGACTATGTGTGCAGACTTGGTTGAGTTACCTATGAACAATTTTGACATAATTCTTGGCATGGATTGTCTTCATAGTTTTTATGCTTGTATAGATTGTCATAGTAGGGTTGTGAGATTTCGTTTCCCCAATGAAGAAGACCTAGTCTAGGAGGGTTACAACTCGAGTCGTCCTATTCCCTTGATTTCGAACCATAAAGCCAATAAAATGATGTCTAAGGGGTTATTGTGTCATCTTGTGAGTGTTAATGATTTAGATCATGAAATTCCTTCCATAGACTCAGTGCCTGCAGTGAATGAGTTCGAAGATGTATTTCCTGATGATTTTCCTAGAGTTTATCATCCTCGAGAAATTAACTTTGGTATCGACTTAGAACCCTATACTAAACCAATTTTAATTCCTCCTTACAGAATGGATCCAGCAGAACTCAAAAAGTTGAAGTTGCAGTTAAAAGATCTCATTGATAAGGGTTTCATTGAGCCGAGCATATCCCCTTAGGGAACTACACTGTTGTTTGTGAAAAAGAAAGATGGAACCCTTAGAATGTGTATCGATTATCGGCAACTCAACAAAGTCACTATCAAGAATAGGTATCCACTTCCCAAAATAGATGACTTGTTCGACCAACTCCAAGCGTCTAGTTTATTCTCGAAGATTAATCTTCGTTCAGGGTACCATCAGTTCAAGGTTAGGGATGGATCTATCCCAAACACAACCTTTCTTACCCGTTATGGTCATTATGAGTTCCTAGTTATGTCATTTGGTCTCACGAATGCACTTGCTACATTTATGGATCTCATGAATAGGGTTTTCCATGAATACCTTAACTCCTTCATTATAGTATTCATTGATGACATTCTCATCTACTCTAAGACCAAGGAAGAGCATAAACAACATTTGAGACTAACCTTGCAGGTACTTAGACAACACCAGTTGTATGCCAAATTCATCAAGTGTGAATTCTGGCTCAGATTAGTGACCTTCCTGGGTCATGTTGTGTCCGATAAAGGTGTGGAGGTAGATCCTAGGAAGACTGAGGCTGTTAAGAACTGGTCAAAACCTCTTACTCCCACAGATATCTGTAGGTTCTTAGGATTGGCTGGTGATAATAGCAGGTTCGTGGAGGGTTTTTCTTCCATTGCTGCTCTACTCACAACCTTGGCAAAGAAGAAAGTTAAGTTTTAATGGGCGGAGAGACTTGTGAGAAGAGTTACCAATAGATCAAAGACAAACTCACTTCAGCCCCAGTGCTTACTTTGCCTAAGTGTGGTGAGAATTACAGTGTTTTTTGTGATCCATCTAGGGTTGGTTTGGGTTGCGTTCTTATGTTGAGTGGTAAGGTGATAGCTTATGCGTCCAGACATCTCAAGGTTCATGAGACGAATTATCACACTCATGACCTGAAGTTTGCAGCTGTGGTGTTTGCACTGAAACTGTGGAGGCACTACTTTTATGGAGTGCATGATGGATGTGTTCAAAGACCACAAGAGTCTCTAGTATATGTTCACGCAGAGGGTGTTGAATCTTCGTCAGCGAAGATGGTTGGAGCTATTGAAGGACTATGATATGAATGTCCACTACCATCTAGGTGTGGCCAATGTTTTAGCTGATGCTTTGAGAAGGATGAACTTGGGAAGTACAACTCACATTGAGGATTAGAAGAAGGAGTTGGTGAAAGATGTACATAGACTGACTAGACTGGCCATACTGGGTGTGCGGTTGGTTGACTCTACTAGTGGGGGTGTTGATGGAGCTGAAGGAATCAATGTTGGTTAAGTTGAATGAGTCTTTTGCTTTGGGAGGTGGCGGCATACTTAGGTACTAGGATAGATTGCATGTACCAGATGTGGATGATTTGCAGACCAGATCATTGTAGAGGCCCATGGTTCTAGATATTCCATACATCCAGGTTCTACCAAGATATATCATGATCTTAAACAGATCTATTAGTGGAATTGCATGAAGGACATTACAGATTATGTGACCAAGTGTCCTAATTGTCAACAAGTTAAGGCAGAACATCTAAAGTCTGGCGGTATTACTCATATTATTGAGGTTCCGACTTGGAAATGGGAGGCCATTAATATGGACTTCGTGGTTGGTCTTCCGAAGACTAGGAGACAGCATGACTCCATATGGGTTATTGTGGACAGTATGACTAAGTCTGTCCACTTTATCCCGGTGAAGTCTACTTACAGTGCCGAGGATTACGAGAAACTCTACATTGATGAGATTGTGAGATGACATGGAATTCCTTTGTCTATCATTTCAAATAGAGGAGCTTAGTTCACTTCATATTTCTGGAGATCCTTCTAGAAGAGCTTAGGCACAAAGCTGAAGCTTAGTACTGCCTGTCATCCTCAGACTGATGGGCAGGCAGAACGAATCATTCATACATTAGAGGACATGTTGAGGGAGTGAGTGATTGACTTCAGGGGTAGTTGGGAGGACCATCTTCCTTTAATAGAATTCTAGTATAATAATAGTTATCTCTCAAGCATTGGGATGGAACCGTTTAAGGCACTGTATGGTAGGAGATGTAGGTCTCCAGTTGGGTGGTTCAAGGGTTGATATTCATCTATTTTGAGTCTACAGATCATTCAAGAGGCCTTACAGAAGGTCAGAGTGATTAGGAACAAGTTGTCTTCTTCTTACAGTCGACAGATGTCTTATGCAGATAAAAGAAAAACGCCCTTAGAGTTTGATGTTGGTGACCAGGTCTATTTGAAGATATCACCTATGAAGCGGGTGATCAGGTTTGGCAGGAAAGGGAAGTTGAGTCTGAGGTATGTTGGGCCATATAAGATCCTACAATGTGTGGGTGAGGTGGCCTTTGAGATTGCATTTCCTGTGGAGCTAGCTTCAGTTCATCCAGTCTTTCATATCTCTATGTTGAACAAGTGCCTAGGTGATCCAACATCGATTCTACATGTTGAAGGTTTGGGGGTTGATGAAGACTTGTCCTATGAGGAGGTACCTGTTGAGATTTTAGACAGACAGGTCAAACGGCTGAGGAACAAGGAGATTTCCACAGTGAAAGTATTCTAGAGGAATCATCGTGTTGAGGGTGCTACGTGGGAGGCTGAGGCTGATATGAGATCCCGCTACCCTCATCTTTTCAGCCCTTGACGTTAGACTTCCTTATCTCTCCATTCTTTGTTGTTATTGCTTGGTTGTATATAGTATCTATGTTTTGTTTTGACTGGCACTACACTAGAGAATTAGTAGTGTCATTTAGGAACGAATTTTCCTAAAGAGGCGGGGGGGGGGGGGGGGGGGGGGATAATGTAAAAACCCTAAAAATGGCTATGCTAAATAATGCTTAATTTGTCTAGAATGCCTACGATTAGACCGGGTTCACACAGATTGATGCGTGTAGAACCAGAAACCTCTAAACTCTTGATACATCCAAGTCAACTAACTCAGGGAGTTATTTGAGATAGAAAAGGCTGGGTCCAGCTATATTAGGGCTCTCGAATACGAAGATTTACTCGAATGAGTCTTTACCGGAGTTAAAAAGGGAAAATCCTAGATTTTGATGGTCTAGGGGTAAATGGTTTTTTTCCAGGATAAGGGTAGTATCGTAATTACCCTAAATATATAATTAATTATTTAATTAATAAGATGGAGGGGCATTTTGGGGAGAGAGGTCCAAAAATTGACTCTTAGAGTGAAGTCTTGCTCCACCCGGGTTCGAACCTAGGCGGAAGTGGTGATTTAAATTGTTTTTTTTATTGAATTTGGTAAATTAATGTAACTAATTAATATTTATTAATTATTGTCTGATTTAAAATAAAAGAGAAATCAGATTTTTACCATTTAATAAAACATTATTTGAGTAAGTCCCAAACTAGACTCCTAAGCTTAAGAAAACTATCATCTCTCACGCTCATCTCTCACGCTCATCTCTCTCTCATGTATCTATCATTTTCTTTCACGTTCTCTCTGCCAAAAGAACATACAAGAACAGAAAATTTACCAAAGTTCTTCACACTTGAAGAACTCACAACAAAAAATAAAATCAAACGCTAAGCAAAGTACTTTAGGCAAAGGGAGGGTTTTCCGTCGAAAGTTATGTGTTGAAACTTTGTTTTGGACGTGAGTGTTGGAGAAGGTTTGGGAAGAAACTTCAAGGTTTGAAAGTCATAAAAGGTATGGTTTCTCTTCTCTCTTGGTCCCTTTCCCAAGAAACCCCTTAAGGTTCGGTATATTCTAATATGAAAACTAGGATTGTTCCCCGTTGCATGTCCCTATCACTAGCTCCCGTTGATTCGTAGGTTGGGTATGTTTGCTGGTAAATATTAGGCATGTAATATGTTTTTGTGATGAACATGTTCATGAATGTGTGTCTGGAATCGTATGAATTACATTCTTTCTTTTCCGAATGTATGACTTACGTGCATTTGGGTGTATTGTCGTGACCACAGATTAAGACTTGAAATGGCATGTTAGTTATTTGTATTTTATGTATAAATGTGTATGTAAATCGTGATGTTCATATGAAGTGTAATGCGGCTGAATTGAGTGAGAAACTCTTGGCTAAACGAATCCATGAAAATGCACCTTAAATGTTATAAATGAACCATGAAATTTCCCTAAGAACTAATGTGTAACTTGATGGAAAAGATGCTGAAAAATTACAAAATTTCCAGCCATAAGTTGATGAATTTCGGTCAAGTTAAAATGTTTTAAAATGTTATGAAAAATGAAGAAAAATAAGTGAGGTCACTAAGGGTCGAACCCGTGACATCACCATGTTAAGAACCATGAAAATAAGTGAGTTAAAAGTATTGTGGTGAGGGGGATTCGAACCGCGGTCTTGGCTGGAAAATGAAATCATGAAAATAAGAAATGAGAGGAGTGGGATTCAAACCCTCAACCTCTTAGACAGACTTAAAGAAATTAAAAGAAAATAAATGTTGAGGCGTATGGGAATCAAATCCACGACCTCTAGTCTAATTTAGGGATTAAAGAGAAAAATAAAGTGAGGCTCTGGGGATTCGAACCCACACCCTCATGGTCAACTCAAAAAAGTCAAGGAAAAAGAAATTAAAATAAAAGGGGTTGTAGGGGTTCGATCCCACAACCCCCTCGGCCAAGAAAGAGAAAATTTAAAGAATAGAAGTTAAATGGAAATGAAGGTGTTGGGGCTTGATCTTGGGTCCCAAGCCATGTGGACCAAAATAAAATAAATGAAAAATGTAAGTGTTTCCCAAGGGATTCGAAATCGGGTCCCCTTTTCTAAATTTCATATTGATACATAAGTCATACGTGAATTAAATATTCAAGAATAATGTTGCCTACTTTGATCGATATCCAGATCTTGGCATACATACAAGATGCATAAGTCTTGTACCATATAATCTTAGGAAGATATGACTCATTTAAGCGAACTGTGAATGAATCCTCATGGTTTGTATGTATAGACCAATAAGTCTAGCATATGTTTAAAGATAAGTGAACGTAAGATGTATGTAATGAAATTATGTAACCTTAGAAGGTTTAAGTACGAGTGATAAACACATGAAATGGCAAGGTGCATTGGCATATGATGAAATGAATATTATGTAATGAAATAATAAAACCCTAGAAGGGTTAAGTAAGAATGTGAAACACACAAATGGCCAAGTGCATTGACATATGATAAAATGAACATTCACGTAAAAAGGAGTGAGTAATTATGAATAGAAAATGTGTTAATGTTAATGAATGTGGTGACAACATGATAAGAGGCTAATGTGAAAGATGAGAGCAATCTCAAATGAGCCTAAGTAAATGTTACCAAAATGTACTCACCTATGAGACTGTAAAGTTAATAAATAGACCAGTCTCTATGAACACTCTAATGAAAGTATTGAGAATAATGTATACTTAATACTAATGATGAGATGAGAAATCATTTATTGAGCTATGATGTCCTCATACTAGAAGCCAGCTTCCATGTCGTATGAGTTGAATGTAATGGAAGTTTAAATTGAGCACCGATAGTATAGCTATGAGCAGTGATGCCTTCTTTTTGGAAGTGCGGAGGTTCACGTATTTCTCATGAGATGAAACTGTTCGACATGCCGGGTATGGGTCTCCTTATATCTCCTAGTCTTCGAACCTGTACTGCCAATATAGGGATTTGGCGGGGTTCAATTCCCATGTACTATAGCATGTTTTTGGTCAATTTGGCAGGTGATTCCACCTCTTTTCGGTGTGGGGAAGACAATGGATTTGATGATGCTCACATGATCTATGTCAGTTAAAGTTAAAGTTCCCAATGAATGAATGAGTCCAGCCTCAAATTATGCATATAATGAAATGAAAGATACCAAAGGTGTTAGGATAGGATAATAAAGAGATGATCTAGAGTTAATTAATGACACTAGGTCATTCTTGATCATTGCACAGCAAACCTAATGAAAGTCTCAAACTACATTCTAGATATAGCTGATGTGTACACTAACTTATGAATGATTGAAATGAAGTACGCATGAATGAATGAAGCAGACTTTGTGTTTTCTAAAGAAGGATCCCTGGTTGAAGTCCCATATGTTGAGCCCTCATTTTTAGGAATTCTTAATGTTAAATCCATGGTTCCAAGGTCTAATGTCATATGAATGAATTATATGAAAGATTTTATGTGTTATATGCAATAAGTTATGTGCTATATGTAAGTTGTTATGTGTTGTGTGCAATATGATATGTATGATGATGCATGTTACTCTCATGGCATGACTTTCCTAATCCAATTTGGCAAGTCCATGGACTTTCCAAATCCAAATTTGGCAGGTCCACTAACTTTCATAATCAAAATTTGGCATGTCTACTGACTTGACTTTCCATAAATCATGTTGTTAGGAAAGATCTATTCTTACTCATGCATGTCCTTGGTGTGTGCTTGCATATACCCATACTTAGTACAAGTTTGTACTAATCCCATACAACTCTATATTTTCAGGTGCAGCCACAGGTGGACGCTAGAGCTTACAGGTTGACGTTGTAGCTATCCGGACGTGGAGCTTTCATCCGGATTTGGTAGGACCTCATGCTTTAGAGGATGTCTACCCTCATTATCTAGCTTAGATGTAGGCTATAGCTAGTGGAGCATGTTCCACTAGTGTTTCTTTCCACTTTTGTTCAGACTTTGTATTGGTGTCGTTTTGGCAAAAATATGTTTAGTAAAATTATAAATTGATTATTTTATTTGATTATCTCCTTATTAGATGGTTGATTTGTGAACACCTATGATGTTAAGTAGTATGTATACATGTATGTTAAGAAACAATAAGTTTCTAAATTTTCCGCTAAAATTAAACTAGATGAAGTAACGATGACGTATGTAGGCATGTCTGTGATCTCTGAGAGGTCAACAACGACGGTCTCGTTTGGGGTTTATATTCCGGGTGTGACACCCATGATTTGAGTCCATTATACAACAATTCCTTATTTAACTAATTATTAGGTCAATGAGGGTGGTGAATAAAATTTAGGGAGAATTTTCATATTGTTTAGGTTTTAAGAATTTTTAGATTTTTATATTTTCCGGCCACCACCCTCACTGAGCATTTTCCGGCAAACCCAAAAACTCCATCTCGTGAAACCTCACCAGATTCTTCTCCAAACAACCAGCTTACCGCCGAGCTACAACCACAAAACAATCCTTGTCTGCCCCACCTTACCAGATCATCATCACCACCCGAAATCCTCATTCGTTTTCCCCTTTCTTTGCTGCTCCAGTGAACTCCACACCAAAACCAAGCTCCGGCAAGAAGCCTAAAACTTCGATGTACCAGAGCCAAAAAAGATGGTGGTCAGTCTTTCCGTTCCCTTCTCCCCTTTAACAATTTTTTCTTCCCTTTTGCAGGTCACCAGCAGCTCGGAGCTAACATCCCAACACCATCCATTACCAGCGAACAACAATGAAACCAAGAACAGGACCTACCTGACCACTGCGAGCTTCAAGCTCTGCGAACAACCTGCAGACACAACCAGCACAACGCCGACCTCTGTAGCTCCGGCAAACAAGTAATCCTCTATATTTTATTTTTGTCGTAACTATTTTGCTTAGTTCATTGTTTTTCCAGATATGGCCGGAGTTTGATAAAGTTTGTCTTCTCCGATTAGTCGTGTTGATATTATACCGTGTTATTTTGCTTTGATGGTTTATTCACAACTTTAGTATTGATTTGCTGTTTGTTTTGACTCTTACAGTTGCTATGTTTTGAATTTTTTCTATTTAATTAAATGTTTAATGGTTAAAGAATTTTTTCAACTGTGATTTCATTCTCAACTTATGGATCTTCTATTCGGATAGTTGCTATCTCATTACTTTAAATTGTTAATTCTTTATGACTTTATTCATTTGTTGACATCAAGTGATTTTGTTTTAGTGTTAGTTTTGTCTTTATTATGATTATTTTATTGATTGTTCATTTGATCCATATGCTTATCTTATTATTGATTGTTTTTCACTCTATTAACTTAATAATATAAATTATATTTGTTATGTTTCGTTGGATTTAATGATGTTATTAAGAATGGTCTTGCCTCCGGTAAATTATACTTTTCATGTTACTGTTACTTTTGTGAATGATAAGATAATTTTTTTTCATTATAATGTTTAATTAATATGAATAGACATTATTTGTTATAATTGGCCGATAAAAAGTTTCTTCGTTGATTTTCGAGGCCTCCTCGTTGTTAAAGGCGGAATATTAGTTTAAGTTTATATATGTTGCGTGTTGTAATTGACCGATGATGAAATTATTGTCGATTTCTAAGGTCTCTCATATTAATAAGACGAGTTTTTATTCATAAGTTATTATTTGAGTTATTCATTTTCACTCATATTTTATTAGCACTAATACTTTTACTAAGTCTTCTTACAGATATAGGGAGCTGCTTTCCAATAAAGTTATTCAAATTATATTCTTTATGCATTATTTTTGTATATATTGACGTTACACAAACCTTAAGTCAATTCATACATTATTTTTTTTATTATTATTTATGTATATTGTATGTTGATTGTACATGTATATTTTTTTATCTTATCCTCAATTTGAAAAAAATTAATTGAGTCAGAACTCATATTTGTAGATTTCGAAGAATGTTTAACACCTTCTCTTCAGAATAATTTGAACACTTACCTAGAATCAAATGGTTTTATAGATCCCTTTAATTGGTTTTCTAGTTTTTCGTAAAATTAGGTGATGACTACTTTGAAATTTGTTTATTCTTAAAATTCTTGTAAAATAGAGTTAATTGATTATTTTTTAGTTACCACGACGTTTCTCCCTATTTGAATAAAGAGAAAAGGTAAACAATGATGAAAAACGTATTCAACTTCTTCTCCCTTTCAACATGATTCTTCAAGTAACTGACATGGTCCCCATGTTTCAGCATCCTTGAAGTTTGTTAAATCATCATAACATCACATCGGCAACAGAATAGCATCTTCCCCTTTTTGATGATGAAAAACTTGTTTACTAGTTCCCCCTATCGTCCTAACTTTGTCCTCTTGAAGTAACTAATATTGATTCTCCTACCGGCATGACCATGTCCTCTTCAAGTAGTCAACATTGATCTCATACCTTAACTCCCTATAATAACGAGATTATATGATTCAAACTATTACTAAAGTGAGTGTTAGTTGTTTGGATGGTCACTCAACTTATGGTAAATGATAATCTTAGAGGGACTATGAGTATCATTTATTTTAAGTTGAGTGACCATCCAAACAACTAACTCTCAGTTTAACCATAGTCTAATTCATATAATCTTGTTATTTGAGGAGTGCATCTATCACAAGGGAGCTTGTGGTATTTGATTAAGACCATAGAAACAGTAATATGATGGACACCAAATCCCTGACAATGATTTCCAATGGTATACCTCACGTAGGAAGTCTAGTCTCACAAATAAAATTTATTAATGGTTATTAAGATGACTAGTTTGATCAATCTTATTGTAATAGTTCATTTCATGAAGTAAGTGGATCGGACATTCAAGAGATATAAAGGGGTCAATTCTGAAATATTGATGATGATGATGATCCTTTTGTGAGTAAATATTGAATGTAGAGTAATTACAAGCAAGCGCAAAATTGAGCCAAAGAAACGTAAGGCATGCCGTCTTTATTACTGGTGATAATGAAACATTGTACTATTGTTGTGACAAGGTGCTATCCATCTCTGAGTTCAAAAATCATGTCGATTTTAAGCTCAATACAAGATTCAAACATGGAAGATATATTATTGAGCTTAAAACTAGCATAATTTTTGAACTCACAAATGATTAACACCTTGTCACAACAATTACACTATATTTCATTATCATTGGTTATAATAAAATATTATGTAATTGCTGTGACAATGAGTTATTCATTTCTAAGTTCAAAAATCATGTCATTTTTAAGCTCAATAAAGGATTCAAACTAGGACGATATATTATTGAGCTTAAAACCAACAAGAGTTTTGAACTCATAGATGGTTTGCACCTTGTCACATTAATTACACAATATTCCATTCTCACTGGTTATATTGGAATATTGTGTATCGATTTAAAAAGGTGCTATGCATCTCCGAGTTCAAAAATCATGCTGATTTTAAGCTCAATAAAAGATTCTAACATGAAAAATATATGATTGACCTTAAGTAATATGATTTTTGAACTCAGAAATGGTTAGCATCTTGTCACATCAATTACAAAATATTCCATTATCATTGGTAATAATTTTTAACTCAGAGATTGATAGAACCTTTAACAACAAATACACAATATTTCATTATCACTTGTAATAAAGATGATATTTCCAACGGAAAGAGGATCATCTTTCACTTTCAATTATTTTTCATAGGCTAAGGGCTTTGAGTCAAGTCTTCATCTTTATCACCCATATGTTATAATTTTCTCATGTAAACATAGGAGGTCCTGCACACAAGTAGTCGTTGGATTACATTTTATTGCTGCTCAACTCTCACCTTAGAAGAATCTTTAGCTTCTTGCCTTCACAGATCCCTCAATAATAAGGACTCTTGATATCACTATTAGTATGAGAAACTAGAAAGAAGAAAGGATAAGGTTCAACAGAAGTTCTTTCCATTCACATTTGGATTTCAGAAGGCATATACACATATATCTACATAAGCTTTTCCAAAGTAAGTAGATTACCATACATATCCAACAACTATTAACTTTCTTACAAAACATATTTCATAAAACAAGAAATGTCTTTCCTTTACATACTAAACATAATATTTAAAAATAACTATTAAACAAAGACAATAAAGAAATATCTAAATTTCTTACAAAACTCAACCCACATTTTCCTATTTTAATCTATGTTAGATTAAAACCAATAATTACAGATAAAAATTAGTCATGTACCAAAACATAAGTCATCATTAACGAGGATATTGAGACTTGAGAACATAGATATAAGAAAACTAATACTTCAGAAAAGCATCATGTCATGTTGTAATCGATCTGATAAGTACTTCACAAGAAACAAAAAATGTCTCCCTGATAAATAAAAGTTATTTCATCAAGTATCAGCTTACAAAATCAACAAGCAAAAAGTTGAAACAACAATTTGTCGAAAAAACAAAAATCAGGACATTTTTTTTGTTGACACCTCAACAATACTCAAACATGAAAGATTCTATAAATGAACAACTACTAAATAGAGTCTGAAGCATGTTTTTATCTAATGATATAAACGATACAGAAAGTTATCTCAATGAACAATAATTCACAACAACACTGAATAACGAAACACCTAAAACAATAGAACACTTCATAACGATTCTTTTAATGAATTTTCTGTGTACCAAGGGGCTCGTATGATGTTAAATAGAATTAAAGAACTTTTATACCCCTTTTAAGTGCAATGTCTAACCACTTATCAATAAGACAGAAAGCTAAAACTTCACGACAATTATCAAAAGAACAGTGATGGTTGTACTCTGATAATTCAAACTTTTCTATATGGATTTTTTCTGTCCCTATATATATTCATGATATCATACACTACTTTTGAAATCACAATATTCAACTCGGAATTTCAAGTTGGAAAGAGTTGATCAGGCTTGCAGCCATGTTTCAGAAAGAATGCTCATCAGTGTTCCTTCTTTAAATCTAAGGTATTTTATGAATGAGACATTCAGGAAGTATATCAACTGTAGGTCTACTATTATTGTTCTTGTATTAGGAATACTAATTTTCTTTTTAAAAAAATATGCGTAAAACTATCTACAATATTACATTTCTATAATTCTTTCGTTGCGATCTTGAGGTTTGGAGGTTATGATTCTTGCAATTATAGATTATGCCGACTGTAAAAAGACCTATATAATTTAGGAATACTAATTTTTTAAAAATATATATACCTATAAATATCTAGAATATACAGATTTCTATAATTGAAACTAATTTAACTTTATAATTCCTTTTTATCCTTGATTAAATGATATAATTATACAAACGATAGAGTATTTTAGACCAATAAAAGTGTCCTTTGCTTTTTTAAACTTTGTGCAGATGATTTTGTTTATATCTCTCGTTGAAATTCTAATAGGTATTACCTTAAACAAAAAATATACAGTTCCAAATTAAAAAAGTGGTTTACACCAAATATGAAAAATGCTTAATGCATCAACTATAGGAAGGTTTGACACAATTTTAATCTCCATCGTAGTTTTTGATACATGTGGGAAAGAGGGTGTTTGGGTTTACTTAAAAGTTTGTCGAACATACTTTAAAGCCACTTTTGACTTATGGACGTGTTTTAGTAAATATAAAAAATAACTTAAAATAAGTTAAATGTCTTACAGTAAGTTAGGAAGTGTTTAATAAGGTAAAAATGACTCTAAAGAAGTTTTAAATAACTTAAAATAAAGTAAAAATCAAAAGTAGATCTCCCCTTACTATTTTATTTTTTGGCGTGAAAGTCATTTCAGTTTGACTTTTTATTTTTTCACTTAAAAACTACTTTTTAAAATCGATACAAATGGCCTCTCAGTCCATTGGCGTTATAGAGTTTTCCATATTTGGTATCAATAACTTTTTAAATTTTGGAGGTAAAAATTACTTATATTTTATTTCAAAAAATGCTCATTCAGATTTTAGAAACATTTTTTAAAAGCTCGGTCAAATACTTATTGTTGTTCAAAAATGTTTTCTACATTGATTATCTAAATAAAATTTTTTTTTGGCACGAAGAATCAATATTATTTTCACTTACCCTCTAACGAGACTCAAAACCTTAACCTATCGGTTGAAGGTAAAGGTGACAACAACTTCAACAAGCCTCATTTTCTAGATAACTAAAGATTATTTCTCACCAAAAGTTCTTTTTTGAATATTTTTTTCAATAGGCATAATTCATAAACATACACTCAAACTTGGACTGAGTCGTCAAGTTAGGACTCTATCTTTGAAAGTACATATCTAGAAACCTCAACTTGCCCTAGAAACTAAAAACTCAAAATCATGTCCGATGTATCATGTGGGCGTCAGATGTTGACATGACATGCAACACTCCAAAACTAGACTAATAAAAAGATTCACAGAATTTACCTGATACATTGAAATACGTTTCGCTGACCTACCCATGGTTAAGAGATGGACTCCACCAGGCCCATGAGTTAGAACATGCGACTGTGGTCTTGATGACGGGCTGTGGGGGCGTCCATGAATACTTGGGCAGTAGCCCCTCAAACTAGCGCTCAGACCCTCAAGCCTAAGTGAGGGCCACGGAGACCTTCACGATCGCTGGTCCTCTACATGGCCTGTGGTAGGGTCTATGAAGGCCAACCAATAGACCTATAGCCCTAAGCCTCCAGACCTCAGCCCAAGTGAGAACCACAGGGACCTTCACGGTCTGTGGTCCTCCACACTAGTCGTGGTAGGGGATCGTGCATCAGACCCCAGAAACCCCAAATTCTTCATCAAGACCACGACCAACTTCACGATCCGTGGACCTTTTCATTGTCCGTGGAAATGGCCTTGGTCATCCCGTCTGCCATTTAAGTCAGGGTTCTTTTGGTATTTTCTCTTTCGCTAGACCCCTATATACATTTTTTTAAATCTAAACTCTGCAGTTTTGGTTAGTTTTAGCCTAGAACATACCTAGAACTTACCGATGTAATATCTTGCATCAAAAGATAGAACATTAGAGAGTAAAAAGGAGCAAAATATTGAGCAACCCTAGTTCAAGAATGAAGAAAGATCCCATAAATTCCATCCCCAACATCAAAAGATTTCTTCGTGGAATTCATCACTAGGCATGGGGGATATCACTATTGGGTTCCTTTCGTCCTTTACGTCCCTAGAAATGTGTTAGATTTTTGATTCCCTCTAAGTAACTAGACCTAGGGTTTCTACAACTTCAAAAGATTATATTGAATCAGTTAATATATTGTTAAAAAATCAGATTATTATGTTATTACCTTGTCATTTACATGAATTTCAGAACCCTAGTTATGTATTTCTTTAGTTCTTGAATTACACATGCTAGGTTACATATTTCAGTAATTCAGATATACATTCCTTAGTTTTGAATATGTCATGATCAATATACATAAATTCAGTTCTACACTGCTAATCACTTAATCTATTGGGAGTATCATAATAACAATTTAGACTAGGGTTAATCACCCATATAGTCCAAGAATTATGATTCACGTAGGTTATAAGTCTCCTCTGTAGGCATCCTTTTGTGGTCACACTAGCATGCCTCTATACCTTTGTCGGGTGTATTGGGTCATCGTGATGGGTCGTATACATTTGACTCCACATATAGCTCGTCTGGTTTTACAATCAATTATTAGTTGCTCCTGCTCTTCAGTCAGAATCCATCTCATTGACCACATGTCATTATAGTTAGTATTCAATCTCAACATGGTCATTGCATTTAGTTAGCATTAGTATTCAGTATCTATATCATGTTCAGATTATACTCATGCTTTATTGCTTGTTCACTTATATTTTAATTTCAACTTTACTCTATCATGAATTTTCAGTACCTTTCAAGTACTGGCGCATACTCTACACTGCATCTTCTTGTGATGTAGGTTCAAGTCCTCAACAGTTAGATCATGCTTACATTTGTTCCCAATCGCCAGTTCAACAACATCATTGGTGAGTCCTCATTCTTCAAGGACAATAGTCATGTTATCTTTAATTTTTCAATCTTTTAGTTTCTGTTTTGCTAGACTTAGTTGGGGCATGTCTATGCTTTTCTACTATTTTTAGACATAGTTAGACATAACTTAGTATTTTGAGTTTGATAATTCCTTTGTACTAACTCTTAGGTTTCATATATTTAGTTTAGTATATTGGTAATCCCCATCATTTAAGATTACTTACATGATGTAGCTTCCACGTAGTATTTATTTCTTAAATTTATGTTTAGTATGCTTTTGATTATGCCAACAAGGAAAGCTTGGGGTCGTTTGTGATCCTAGGTCCCGTATACGCATTCAAGGGGTCTTCTTGGGGCATGAAAAACTTGGTATAAAATCACTAGAATTAAGTGTCTTAGGATGTCTGAAAAGCCACACTAAGTAGAGTCTTTTTCATGGGCGTTAAGTGCACCACATGTAATGAGATGGAGGCTGCAAAGTGTTTTAGGAAAACATTAATTTCTTTGATACTCTTATCATGTGTAAGGTCTGATCTAATTCCTTACTCTAACTTGACATTTTGTGTTTTCAAAACATGCCTCCTCGTAGAGTTATCCCTAGGAATGAGAATGCATGCAATGCTAACTCTGATCCACCAGCCTAGATTAGGAAATTTTAAATGTTGAATTTCGGAACGTCATTCAAATGTTATTCTGAATGTGGCCGATAAGAACAATCATCGGATTCCAGTTACGGAAAATGCTAACGTTGGGTTAGCTGTAGCTAGAGTGCAAGCTGTAGTTATGATGAATCCGCCTGAGTTCTTAGGATCGAAGATTGGTGAGGATCCCAAAAACTTCATTGATGAGGTCAAGAAAATCTTTGATGTGCTGCAGGTAAGAATGAATGCTCGGGATTTGCCTCTTAACAACTCAAAGATGTGGCTCATATTTGGTATACTCAATGGAAAGAGAACAGTGGTAAATATGCAGCTTCTATCACTTGAGATTGCTTGAGTGAGACCTTTCTGGATAGGTTGTTCCCAAGAGAACTAAGGGAGGCAAAAGATCAGGATTTTATGAAGTTAAGGCAAGGTAGCATAACAGTCCAAGAGTATGGGATCAAGTTTACCAAATTTTCTAGAGATGCTCATTACATGGTTGTCGATTCCAGGGCTCATATGAATAAGTTTATATATGGAAGGTTAGATTTGGTGAAGACAGTGTGAAAAAATGTTATGCTGATGGAAAATACGAGCATCTCTAGGCTCATGTATCATGCTCAATAGGTTGAGGGTAATAAACTTAGGGAATAGGTTAAGGAGAACAAGAATGATAGGTTTGGAAACTATGAGTATTTTCAACAGAAATCGAGTGGTGGAAATCACTTGCACAGTCAACAGAAATTTTTAGCTTTATCACCTTCGTCAGCAAGTGTTCCATCCTCAATGTTCAGAAAAGATCACAAAGGTAGTGCTTCAGACCCTAAGTCTCATGGGAGTGTTACAAATACCAAACCTACCCAACTTTCCCTAAATGTAGTAAGAACAATCCGTGAGAGTGACTTGCAGGAAAGAAAGGATGCTTTGGTCGTGGTTAGTCTATTCACAGGTTGAGGGATTGTCCTTCTAAACAGGGTGAAGTCTACAATGCTTATCGAGCCCGGTATAGAACATCAACAATACGAACACGTCACCCGACTCAACTAGATAACTCATTTGGTACAGGTGGCGGACAGTACCAAAAAATGCTCTATGCTTTTCAGGTCTCCAGGATCATGAAGATTATCTTGATGTAGTCATTGGTACGTTACGAGTCTTTAATATCAATTTTTATGCTTTGTTACATCCAGGGGCTAGTCTTTCCTATGTAACTCCTAATATAGATGTTAAGTTTGTTGTTTCCCAGTAATTCTCTGAGAACCATTCTTAATCTCTACTCCAGTCGGTTACCCGGTTATAGCTTGATGAGTATTTAGGAATTTCGTAGTCACAGTCTCTAAGAAAGTCACCTTAGTAGATTTTGTAGATTTACAAATATTCTTCGATGGCATTGTATGTATGCATGTTTTACATTCTTGTTATGCCTTATTCGATTGTAGAACTAAGATTGTTCATTTTTGAATTTCTAGATGAACCAATCTTAGAATGGAAGGGTAGTAGTTTAGCATATATAGTTCGATTCATTTCTTACCTTAAGGACAAATAAATGATCACTAAGGTTTATATCTATCATATAGTTTGGGTTAAGTATTCTATCTTTGAAATCCCAACTCTTGAGTTAAGCCTAATGGTTAATCAGTTCCCAGAAGTGGTTCCAAAAGATCTTCCCAGAGTTCCTCTCGAAAGGGGAATAAAATTTGGAGCTGATATCCATCCACATACCCAACATATTTTTATTCCTCATTAAAGAATGTCTTCGATTGAGCTTAAGGAATTGAAAGAGAATTTGAAAGACCTTCTATATAAGGGTTTCATCAAACCTAGTATTTCGACATGGGTACACCAGTGTTGTTATTGAAGAAAAGAGATGGTTCTCTAAGAATATGCATTGACTATAGGTAGTATAACAAGGTCACAATCAAGAATAAGTATGCCATCCCTTGGATTGATGGACTATTTGACCAACTTTACGGTGCTGGTCATTTACTGAAAATAGACCTCACGTCGGGTTATCATCAACTTCAAGTCAAAGATGGTGACATTCTGAAGACAACCTTTAGGACACGGTATGGTCATATTGAATTTGTAGTTATGTAATTTGGAGTAAGAAATTCCCCTGCAACTTTCATGGACATGATGAACTGGCTATTATGGACATGATGAATGGAATATTCAAGTAGTACTTGGATTTGTTCATTATTGTCTTTATTACGATAAAATCATTTATTCTAGCATGAGGAAGAACATGGGAATCATTTGAGAACCATCCTGCAAACTCTCAAGGATTGCCAGTTGCTCCCTAAGCTTAGAAAATGTGAGTTTTTATTGCAATCCATTGCTTTCTTTGGTCACATTGTGTATAGCAAAGGGATCTAAGTGGATTCTGAGAAGTGAAACAATGGCCCTAACATACTTCTCCAATAAATATAAGAAGTTTCTTGGGTCTAGAAGGTTATTAAACAAGGTTCATAGAAGGATTTTTATCCATAGACTCTCCATTGACTATGTTGACTCAAAAGAAGGTAAAGTTCTAATGATCAAGTGATTGTGATAGAGTTTCACAAAACTGAAGACTAGTTTGACTACAACTCCTATTTTGGATCTACCATACGGTTCAAATATTTATATAATTTATTGTGATGCATCCAGAGTCGGCCTAGGATGTTTGTTGATGAAGCGAGGTAAGGCTATAATGTAATCTTCCAGACAACTTAAGGTGCATGAAAATAAATATATTAGTCATAACCGCATGTTTGCAGCAGTGGTGTTTGATTTAAAAATTTAGAGACACTGCTTGTATAGTGTTCATGTAGATGTGTTAACAGACTTTAAGAGCCTTCACTATGTGTTCACCCAGATAGAGTTGAATCATCACAAGATAAAATGGCTTAAGTTCCTCAAGGATTATGACATGAGTATGCATTACCATCCTGTTAAGGTAAATGTAGCAGTAGATGCTCTTACAAGACTACCTAGGGGTAGTGTAGCACATGTTGAGGAACAAAAAAAAGAGTTAGCGAAAGATTTTCACATGCTTGCTCGTTTAAGAGTTGGTCTCATGACCATATCAGATGGTGGTGTAACAGTTCAAGAATGGTTTAGAATCTTCATTGGTAGTGGAGGTTAAGGAAAGTAAGAAAGTGATACAATATTGCTTGAACTAAATGGTGCACTCCATTAACAGAGATTTGAGTTTTTCTTCTAAAGAGGAGATAGTGTGCTTCTCTACCTAGGTCAATAATGTGTTCCTGATGTTGGCGTGTTGAGAAAAAAGAATTTTGGAGAAGTCCATAACTCCAAGTATTCTATTCATCCAGGCGCCACTAAGATGTGTTGTGATCGTCTAGAAGTATTTTGGTGGAATGGCGTGAAGAGAGATTAGCATATTTTGTGACTAAGTAGACTAATTGCCAGCAAGTCAAGGTTAAACATGAGAAACAATAAGGCATGACTCAAAAGATTGACATTCCTAGATAGAAGTGGGAAGTGATAAACATTGATTTCATTATGGGATTACCTCATGCTCGTAGACAACATGATTCTATTTGGGTGATAGTTGACAGAGATAGTAAGCCTTCTTGCTTTTTAGCGGTCAAGACTAGATATTTTGTGGAGGACTATGCAAAGAATAACATAGATGATATATTTATTTTGCATGGGGTTCCTCTGTCTATTATTTCAGAAAGAGGTCCTTAATTAACCCCTCATTTCTGGAAGTCGTTTCAGAAAAATCTTGGTACTCAATTTAATCTTAGCACAACATTTCATCCACACACAGATGGTCAGGTAGAGCATACCATTCATACCTTAGAGTACACGTTCAGAGCTTGTGTGATCAATTTCAAGGGTAGTTAGGATGATCATGTTCCTCTTATAGAGTTCGCTCACATCAATAACTAATATTCCTATATTAATACGAACCCTTTTTGAGGCATTGTATCGCCATGGATGTACATCTCCAGTATGTTGGTTTGAACTAGGTGAATCAACCTTGATAGGGCTAGATGCAGTTGTTGTTGCAATGAAGAAAATTTAACTCATTAGAGATAGACTTAAAACTACCAAGAGTCTTTAAAATTCTTATGTGGACGTAAGGAGAGGAGAACTACAGTTCTGAGTTGATGAATAGGTATTCCTAAAAATGTCACCTATGAAGGGTGATGAGATTTTTTAAAAAAGGGAAGCTCATTATCAAATATCTAGGCCCTTATCGGATCATGAAAAGAATTGCTAGAGTGACTTATGAGTTAGAGGTGCCATTATAATTAGTCGTAGTGCATCAAGTCTTTCAAATTTCACTACTGAAGAAGTGTGTGGATGATCTAGCATCAGTAATTAGAAAGTATGAAAATGAAATATAGTCTTTCTTATAAGGATATACCAGTTGAAATTCTTAATCATCAGGTTAGAAGGCTGAGAAACAAAAAAGTCGCTTTGGTTAAGGTTTTGTGGAGGAGTCAGTCGATCGAGGAAACTACTTGGGAAGTAGAACCAGCCATGAAGTCCAAGTATCCTCACCTATTTCCGTCCTAATATACTCAAATTTGAGTGTGAGTTCCTCCTAAGATTTTCATTCATTTCATGATCAAATCAGTCTTAGTATCAACTTTATCAGTTGTACATGCATTTTTAGCATATTTGCGTGTTCTAGGAACTTACTTCCGTCAGAATTATTTTTCCAATGTTTAGGTGTAGGGGTTTACTCTCATCCCCTCTAGTACAACTAGTTTAGTCTTTATTCAAGGACGAATTATCCCATGTGGGAGATATTGTAACACCTCAAAAAATGAAACCTAGAAAAAAAGATTTATAGAATTGACCTTGTAACACCTCTAAAATGACTTAGGTGAAAACAGATCCTAACACTTGTGTTTTTATGTTTTCAAGTTTTAAAATTAACTATAATGAGGTTAGGATTCAGTGTTTAAAGTTTCATGAAGTTTGGAGGTCAAATGTCCAAGAACGTCCATGACATTCGAAAGGTTTGCCTTGAAATGTCCTTGTGTGTCTTACTTAGTGTGTTGAGAACCAAAGAAGTCGCTTTAGCCAAGGTTTTGTGAAGAAGTCAGTCGATCGAGGAAACTACTTGGGAAGCAGAACCAGCCATGAAGTCCAAGTATCCTCACCTCTTTCCATCCGAATCCACTCAAATTTGAGTGTTAGTTCCTCCTAAGCTTTTCAGTCATTTCATGATCAAATCACTCTTAGTATCATCGTCATCAGTTGTACTTGCATTTTTAGCATATTTGCGTGTTCTTCGAACTTAGTTCCGTCAGAAGTCAATTTCCAATGTTTAGGTTTAGGGGTTTACTCTCATCCCCTCTAGTACAACTAGTTTAGAACGAATGATCCCACGGGGGAGATATTGTAACACCTCGAAAAACAAAACCTAGAAAAAAAGATTTGTAGAATTGACCTTGTAACACCTTTTAAATGACTTAGGTGAAAATAGATCCTAACACTTGTGTCTTGATGTTTTCAAGTCCTAAAATTGACTATAATGAGGTTAGGATGCAGTGTTTAAAGTTTCATGAAGTTTGGAGGTCAAATGTCAAAGAACGTCCATGACATTCGAAAGGGCGCCTTGAAATGTCCTTGTGTGTCTTACTTAGTGTGTTGAGAAACAAAGAAGTCTCTTTACTCATGGTTTTGTGGAGAAGTCAGTCCATTGAGGAAACTAATTGGGAAGAAGAACCAGCCATGAAGTCCAAGTATCCTCACCTCTTTCCATCCGAATCCACTTAAATTTGAGTGTTAGTTCCTCCTAAGCTTTTCAGTCATTTCATGATCAAACCAGTCTTAGTATCATCTTCATCAATTGTACTTGCATTTTCAGCATATTTGCGTGTTCTTGGAACTTAGTTCCGTCAGAAGTAAGTTTCCAATGTTTAGGTGTAGGGGTTGACTCTCATCCCCTCCAGTACAACTAGTTTAGTCTTTATTCAAGGAAAAATGATCCCAAGGGGGAGATATTGTAACACCTCGAAAAACAAAAACTAGAATTTTTTTTGTAGAATTGACCTTGTAACACCTCTAAAATGACTTAGGTTAAAATAGATCCTAACACTTGTCTTGATGTTTTCAAGTACTAAAATTTACTATAATGAGGTTAGGATGTAGTGTTTAAGGTTTCATGATGTTTGGAGGTCAAATGTCCAAGAACGTCCATGACATTCGAAAGGTTTTCCTTGAAATGGATTTGTGCGTCTTAGTGTGTTTCATTAAGCTTTATGTATCTGTTTTGGACGAAATTGATGTGAGAGGTCCTAAACATGTATACGAACATATTCAAGTTAGAAATGTTCGAAAAAAATTCCCCAAGGACCAACCAAGGGCCCTTGAGGAAGGACCCAACTTGTGAGCCGAGGCTGCCAAGCTGCCTCCCCTGTAGACGACAATCGACGCCCAGTAGGCTTATAGATCCCCATAGTTGAGGAATTATCCTAGGGATCTTAATCTCCAAAAGATAATTCTCTGAACCCATCGACGTTCAGACAAGACGGCACGTCAAGGGACCAACGCCCCATCAATGGGCAACCGTCGATTGAGTGTGCAACTGCTCGCTGGTTACTGTAAAGTATAGGGGTAAATTGGTAAATTTACTCCACAACAAAATAAATAAATGGGATCTTTCATAAGGTTATTATGGGTATTATAAATATTTTTATAAGTCTAAAACACTTAGACGAATTAAAATTTTAAAATCAAAACCCAAATTCTCTAAAGAACTCTCTAGAACTTAATTGGAGCCAAAACTTAAGGTAGAGCTTGGATTGAAGATTTTTGGCTATTTATCCATCAATTCATCATAAAATTTGTGGTCTAGTATCAACTGAGGTATGGTTCTTCACCCTTGAATCTCTTTTCTTTAACGAGCCAACCTTCAAATTGATTTTTAAAGTCTTTTAGAGATGAACTTGTCCTATTTTGATATCTAACCATGTGTTCTTGTATTAAACATTTTGAGTCATTGTATATTTATTAAATTGATGTTAATTTGATGATTTTAACCTAAAAACTCAATGAACCCATGCAATTCATCCAACCCTAGATTTGACTACTTTGTGGGCGATTTGATTATGTCTTAATGCTATTGAATTCTTGTGTAGTTTGATTAGGAATATTGAATTATGAATGAATCATGCTAAAATTGTGAGTAGGATGCCCTAAATCTATAAATTTATACTTCATTATCTTTTATTCATTGTATATTGTAACTTTTGGGTCGAATTGTAAACTATGGCTATTGGTAAGAGCCTTGGTATATTGTGTTGGATGAATTTTCTATGGATTGAAGTTGTGAGGTCTGATCAATAGTATGTTGACTTAACTTTATCTACATGTGTAGTAAAGGATTTATACAGTACTGATGTTTTGTATGGTCCACTTATGGTGGTGGTGCTTATGTGTTATACTTGTCAATTATGTGGCCTTGTTGGTGTTACTTTATGAATTCTAAAACAATGTGGCCTCGTCGGCATTACGTTATGTATTATGGATTTATCATGTTATAACTTGATTATGTGAATATTATTAATGTCTTGGTGACTTATGTGGTTATGTGGAGTAAAAGCATGAGTTCTTCAAGTTGGTGACGTGTGTCTCTAGTAGACTATTGTGTAGTCATTAGGTGGATTAATTGATGTTGAATTATGATGTTTCTTGATATATTATATGATATTTGTGATAATTATAATAACTATTATGTAGTAGTGAATAGGGTAACCTATAGATGAAATTGGTTATACTTATGTGCTTCTAGGAGGATATGCTATATGTGAAGTATGTGTGTATCTTGCTTTGGTAGACTTGTGTCCCTTACATGATAGATGTAGAATGAGAATATGAGTTATTGACTAAGTAATCTAAAGCTTCTTAGTTTTGTATATGTGATTGACTGTGACCTTGACCATTGTTAAGAAGGTCTTTATGTGGAAGCTTTAACCTAGTTTGAAGGTTATGATATCCTTGAAGCTGAAAGTCGTAATGGTATCATTTTTTTGTGAATTATGGACTTAGGGTTGGTTGTATGGAACGACATTAAATTATACTTGGGAAAGTCGTTGAGCTATCCTCTAAGTCATTGTAGGTAGCCTTAGTGGACCCTCTTTGGTAAGGTGTAATGTGATTGGGTTGTGAACTACATATGGAACCTATTCATGCATTCTTTTATTGAAATATTCCAGCAGAATAAGGGCTAGCACCTAGTGAGTAAGTTTACAGGAGTTGCTATGAGATAAGATGATATTGGAGAACAAAGAAACGCTTCATATTCCTTAACCATGTTCCTTCATGGGTTGTGTCCTAGTTCTACCAATGGCAAGTAGAACAACCTCTATCGGAGTAGGTGTATGACTCTGAATTCCTCGAATATCTAGTATGTTTTATGTCGGTTATTGTCTATTCTCATCAGATGGGATGCACACTAGTATTGGGGAAGTTCTATGAAGTTTAGGTGGTGGTATGGTACACTATATAGACATTGTACGATTAGGCTTTGAAGGCGTTAGTGACTGAGTTCCTAGGTCTTCTCCAGGACCATTATTTGAATGTTTTTTTGTGTCAAATGTCTCTTAAGAACTAATAAAGATAATAACTTAATTTGGAAAGCATGATATTGAATAAGTACTTACCTAGAATAGTTTAAGAATTTCCTAGGTAAGGTGTGAAGGGGGAATAAAAATGGTCTCCTCATGTCTTACCTAGGGATGTCTTAAGAATAACTCTATATAGGTAAAGTAAATTGATCAAGTATAGATGATCTAAATTTAGGTAGTCTTACAGATTATTTAGGTAATCTTGGAGATGGTGTATGGGCGTTCTCTTCTTGAATTACTTAAGTAAGTGTTTTTATAACCATTAGAAGGAGAATGTCATAATATATATATATATATATATATATATATATATATATATATATATATATATATATATATATTAATGTGTGTAGTGAGGATAACCATATCTTAGGTAGTTTAAAGGATCTCTTAGGTGTGTGTGAAGGAATTGTATAGGCGGTAGCTTCATAACTCACTCATGTGAGACTTAGAATCACCTTTGGTAGGAGGATCTCATGTTTATGTGTTTTGAATGAGTTAAGATGCTATATGTGAAATGTGAATTATGGGTGACCTTGAGTAAAGTCACTGTAAGCTTACTATAGGTTTACTGTAATGTTCGTATATATTGAATATAGTTGGTAATGTGTTCTAATGGTGTTGTTTGGTGTTTAAATGAGGTTCTTATAATTTTAATGTGATGTTTTAATAAAAAAAGCATATTTCTTCTAAATGTTTGTTTCTCATAATTTGATACATTAAGTCATACTTAGTACATGCATTGTACCAATTCCATGCTTTTTTGTCCATATCTAAAGGTGTGGCTAGCAGGTGAGAGGTATTTTGAAACAAGCTTGGAGTCTCCTAATCGTTCAAGCAAAGTTCAAGTATGTCCTCACTTAACTCTAGGTCATAGCTATCTTTAGACTTCTTTTATTCATGTATAGCAATAAATTAAATAATTCTATATTTCGAAATGTATGGACTATGTCCCAAGTATCCTTGAGTCTAAGATTGTAATATGCTGAGACTTAGTTTTTTTTATGATTTTAATATGAAATATGTGTAAGATATTTCACGTGAAAAATTTTAATTCCGCACTACTTTTCATACATGTATGCAATGAATGATGTCAAAGGACTTGTACAAGACCTCCGAGAGGTCAAGTACGCCATGTCGCACTCCAAGAGTGCCATAAATTCTAGGGCGTACTCTTGGGGTGTTACAAAGTTGGTATCAGAGCATAGGTTATCAAAGTGGAATTAGGAATCAAGAAGTCTCATAAATCCACATTTAGTAGAGTCTTGTTCATCGGTTTGAGTCGCGACATATCTATGGCGAGGGGATATAGGATGATAGAGTTTTCATTCTTTCCCTACTCTTGTGTCATATCGTAGAGTAAAAGTTATGAGTATCTTTTTTAATGCTTTTCTGTGTGTAAAAGTTTTCATTCTTTCCCTACTCTTGTGTCATATAATAGAGTCTCTACTTCCTTTTGCCCGAGCCATGACTACTCATCTGAATTGGGTTGTTGAGGCTAGGGTGAATGCTATGGAAAGCACTATGACATCTTGATTGAGAGATTTTGTGAGTATGAATCCTTCTATATTTCTTGGCTCTATGGTGGGAGAGGATCCCCAAGAGTTTCTAGATGGTGTGTGTTGAGTTCCATAGGGGTGACTTCTAGGGAGAAGGCAGAGTTAGCTTCGTACCAATTAAGGGAGGTCGCTCAAGTGTGGTACAATGAATGGAAAGGTAATAGGCCGATTGAGTCGGGTCCTTTACAATGGGAGGATTTTAAGGAGGCTTTATTAGGAAAGTATTTTTCCTCGTGAGAGGAGGGAGGTAAAGCTTGAAGAGTTCATTAATCTCAAGAATGAAAATACGAGTGTTGAGGAGTACTCCTTGAAGTTCACTATGTTGTGTAGGTATGCTCCATCCTTGATGTCTAACCCTAGGGGTGAGATGAGTAGGTCTGTGACAGGTGTTGCCGACCTTGTGAAAGATGAGTGTCATACGGCCATGCTCCATGGTGACATAAACTTTTCTAGGCTAATGTGTTTGCTCAATCTATTGAGGAGTCCAAACATTGTAGGATTTCTAGAAATTTGAAGATAAGTGTTGCTAGTGAGCAAAACCAACCTAGGTTCAAGAAAAAGGTTTCAAGTCAAGATGAACCTAGGGATCCTAAGGTCAAACTTAAGAAGGGTAGTGGTTCTCAAGGTGAGACTCTAGGCTAATGTGTATGCTCAATACATTGAGGAGTCCAAACATAGTAGGATTTCTCGAAATTCGAAGATAAGTGTTCCTAGTGAGCAAAACCAACCTAGATTTAAGACAAAAGGTTCTAAATCAAGATGAACCTAGGGATCCTAAGGTCAAACTTGATAAGGGTAGTGGTTCTCAAGGTGAGACTACTTGTGCTACTTGTGCGAAGAAGCACTATGGGAAATGTATAATGGGTACTGGAATTGCTTCGGTTGTGTTAAGGATGGACATAAAGTGAGAGATTGTCCTATGATTGTGGCTAGAGTAAAGGAAGGCAAGAAAGTTCCTCGAAGTGTTCCGGGTGATGATGTTCCAAGGAAAAATCGCTTCTATGCACTTGTAACGACCTGTTTAGTCGTTTTGAGCAACATATTTTATTTTTGGAAAAACTGGCTGAGTCGACGGATCCCACGACAGACCGTCGCAGGCACGACGGACCATCATGGGGGTCTCGTTCCAAAACACTTAGAATTTAGAAATTTGGGTACTGAGATTGACTCTCTGAACGTCACGACGGGGTGGCAGGACGGACCGTCTCATTCATGACGGGCCGTCACAGACCTTTTTACTGACATCGAGTCTCTGAGCTTTGTGACGAGCAGCAGGACGGACCGTCGCAGACACGATGGCCCGTCACAGGCTGCGTGACCCTGACTAGGTCGGATTTCTGTTAAATAATTAAGGGAAGTTTTGGACTATTCCTACTTATAATTATAAAGTTAGTAGTTGAATATTAATAATCCAATTTCTTGAGGGTTAAAGGAGATAACCTTAAATTAATTAGTGGGTTACTTTTGTCATCTTTTATACTTAGTTATATGATTATTAGGGTAAAAGAAAAAGGGTTTTGAATAAGAAAAATAGAAAGAATAGAGAGAGAGAGGGAGAAACGAGCGAGAGAAGGAGAAGAACGAAGAGGAAAGCAAAGACTTTGAGGAATAGCTTGCTTGATCACGAATTCTTCGGTGGATGTAGGTTATGATTTATGCTATTCGTAGTAAACTCTTAATAACGAATGATATGTATTGGGTAGTATTGTAAACCCTTCTATATGCTTAATTGTATGCTTGTATGAATGTAATTATAAAATTGTGATAAAATAAGCATGATGAAGCTATTGAATCTTAATCTTGAAAGAAACCCTAGTCTACCTTGTTAATGAGAAGTGATGATGCCTTGGTATAAAAGAAGGCTTGATGAACTAAAGTGATGAGATTAGTTGAACGAGTGTCACAAACCGACACGTAGAATTAGTGGAACGGATGTCACGAACCGACACGTAGAATTAGTGGATCGGGTGTCACGAACCGACACGTAGTATTAGGGGATCGGGTGTCACGAACCGACACGTAGAATTAAGGGATCGGGTGTCACGAACCGACACGTAGAATTAGTGGAACGGGTGTCACGAACCGACACGTAGAATTAGGGGGATCGGAGTGTCACGTACCGACACAAGAGAAATAAACATAATGAATCTTGAAAGATGTTAATATACCCAATCTAATGAACCTAATTCCCAAATGGGTATGACATTGAGGCTTGAGTCCTCATGGGTGAACTTGGCGGTGCTTATTAATGATTATAGAACTTGTTGTTGCTACATGTTGAGTATGGTAGTTGATTATGATATTATTTGATATATACTGTTTTCTATTTTTAGTTGGCCGATGATACCTACTCAGTACTCGTGTTTTGTACTGACCCCTACTTGTAATTGTTTTCTTTGTTATTTGTGGAGTGCAGCAAACGTACCATCATCTTCAACTCAACCTCAACTCTAGCCAGTCTTCATCACGTCGGATCTCAAGGTGAGCTAATGCTTCTAGCTTGGACTGGATCATCTTCTTTATGTCTTGATGCCTTGAAGTTCCGGCATGGACTAGCTTTTTACTTATTTTAGCTTCTTAGATACTCTTAGATTAGTAATTTGAGGATAGATGTTCTTGTGGTGATGACTTCCAGGTTTTGGGAATAAATAGTATTGAGTTTTTATAAGTTATTTAATCGATTTTCATTAATAATTTTTAAGTATTCCGCATTATATTTTGTTATTTATGGTTGAAACGTTGGGAATTGGATGGGTTGGTTCGCTCACATAGTAGAATAAGTGTGGGTGCCAGTCGCGGCCCTTTTTGGGTCGTGACAAACTTGGTATCAAAGCATTAGGTTCGTTGATCTCATCACAGAAGAACGAGTCTAGTAGAGTCTTAAGGAACGATAGGGGGACACCTTTACTTTTCTTTGAGAGGCTATAAGACTTTAGGAAAACTCCATTCTTTCTTTTCTTCTTTCGTGCTATTACTTGGATCCAATTGGTATCTAGGTGATACAAATTGGTATCTGACCATCTTCACTCTATTTCGCAGATGGTTAGAACTAGAGCAACGACTACGTCAACACCAGCACCGGCGGGACAGGGTGCGTCTGAGCCAGCCACTGGGGCTGTAGCTCGAGGAGGAGGAGCGACAGAGGTCGTGGTAGAGGTCGTGGGAGGACGTCCTCTAGAGTAAGAGGACAAGCACCTACACCATCTGGTACTAGGGCGATGACTCCTCCACCGACTGATGAAGTGGTAAGAGAGGGTGAGGATGGGGAAAATGAACAAGTACAGAATGAGGGATTGCCACCCCAACCTAGCCCAGAGATGATCAATCAGGTTCTTGCTTATCTTAGCGGGTTATCTGATCCGGGTCAGACACCTCCAGTGTTTTCTGCACCAGCACCTCAGGTTCCGGAGGTACAACATGCAGCTACTATGGCTCCCCGCATGGATGCCTCATTGGAAATAGGCACGTTTCCTCGTCTGACCACAGGGCCTATAATGACAAATGATCAGCATGAACTTTTTAGTAAGTTCTTGAAATTGAAACCTCCAGTCTTCAAGGGTGCTGAATCTGAGGATGCCTATGATTTTCTGGTTGACTGTCATGAGCTACTACACAAGATGGGTATAGTAGAAAGGTTTGGTGTTGAGTTTGTGACTTATCAGTTTCAAGGGAACGCCAAAATGTGGTGGCGGTCACATGTTGAGTGTCAACCAACAGAGGCACCACCTATGACTTGGGAATCATTCTCTAGCTTGTTTATGGAGAAGTATATTCCCGGACTTTGAGAGATAGGAAAAGAGATGAGTTCTTGAGCCTAGAGCAAGGTAGGATGTCGGTTACTGCATATGAGGCTAAGTTTCATACATTATCCAGGTATGCCACCCAACTATGTTTCAGTCCACAAGAGCAGATTCGCCGTTTTGTGAAGGGGTTGAGGTCAGAATTACGGATTTCAGCCTTACAGGTAGCGTCTACGGCAAAATCCTTTCAAGAAGTGGTAGACTTCGTGATAGAGGTGGAAGGAGTGAAACCAGATGACTTCACCATGGCATCGACATCAAAAAGGTTTCGAAAGGGAGGTGAGTTTAATGGTTCTTACTCTAGAGGACAGGGTTCAGGAGGTTACTCAGTCCGACCAATTCAGTCTTCACTACAGACTGTAGTTGGGGGTCCACCTCAGACCGGTCAACACTTCTCTGAGAGACCTATTCTTGACTCCAGGGAGTGTTATGGATGTGGGGAGACTGGACGTATTAGGAGGAATTGTCCAAAACAGAGTTATAGACCCCCAATAGCTAGAGGTAGAGGTGGTCATGGTAGAGGCCGTTATTCTGGAGAACGCGGTGGCCGAGGTAATGGTGGTCACCAAAACGGCCGGGTAACGGGCAAACTGGAGCCACTACAGCACAACATGGTAGGGGCAACGGGCAGACAGGTGATAGGGCCCATTGTTACGCTTTCCCTGGGCGGTCTGAAGTGGAGGCATCAGATGCTGTTATCACAGGTAATCTTTTGGTTTGTGATTGCATGGCTTCTGTATTATTTGATCCTGGCTCCACATTTTCATATGTATCTTCCTCATTTGCTAATGGTCTTAATTTACATTGTGAATTGCTTGACATGCCTATTCGTGTTTCTACTCCGGTGGGTGAGTCTGTGATAGTTGAAAAGGTATATAGGTCTTGTCTGGTGACTTTTGTGGGGAGAAATACCCATGTAGACTTGGTTATCTTAGAAATGGTTGATTTCGATGTAATTCTGGGTATGACTTGGCTTTCTCCAAATTTTGCAATCTTGGATTGTAATGCTAAAACTGTGACGTTAGCCAAGCCTGGGACAGATCCGTTTGTGTGGGAGGGTGACTACACTTCCAATTCGGTTCGTATCGTCTCCTTTTTTCGTGCTAAGAGAATGGTTAGTAAGGGTTGTTTAGCTTTCTTGGCACACCTCCGGGATGATACTACCCAAGTACCTTCAATGGAGTCGGTTTCGATAGTCCCCGAGTTTTTAGATGTGTTTCCTGCAGAACTTCCTGGTATGCCACCGGATAGAGATATTGACTTCTGCATCGATCTTGAACCGGGTACTCGCCCCATTTCTGTACCCCCTTATAGAATGGCTCCCGCTGAGTTAAGGGAGTTAAAGGCTCAACTTCAAGAGTTGTTGAGCAAAGGCTTCGTTAGACCAAGTGCATCCCCTTGGGGTGCTCCTGTTTTGTTTGTGAAGAAGAAAGATGGGAGTCTTCGGATGTGCATAGATTACCGGCAACTAAATAAAGTAACTGTTAAGAACAGGTATCCTCTTCCTCGCATTGATGATTTGTTCGATCAGTTACAAGGTGCTTGTACCTTCTCAAAAATCGACTTGAGGTCTGGGTATCATCAATTGAAAATACGGGCAGAAGATGTGCCAAAGACTGCTTTTCGAACCAGGTATGGGCATTATTAATTCTTGGTAATGTCCTTTGGACTAACAAATGCCCCTGCTGCTTTCATGAGTTTGATGAACGGGATTTTTAAGCCATATCTGGATCTCTTTGTGATCGTATTTATTGATGATATACTGATATACTCCAAGAGTAAGAAGGAGCATGAGGAGCATTTGAGAATTGTGTTGGAAATGTTGAGGGAGAAAAAGCATTATGCCAAATTCTCCAAGTGTGAGTTTTGGCTAGATTCAGTGTCCTTCTTGGGGCACGTGGTTTCTAAGGATGGGGTGATGGTGGATTCTTCTAAGATCGAAGTAGTGAAGAATTGGGTAAGACCTACTAATGTGTCAGAAATAAGAAGCTTTGTTGGTTTAGCCAGTTACTACCGTCGATTTGTCAAGGGATTCTCTTCTATTGCTTCCCAATTGACGAACTTGACTAAGCAGAATGTTCCATTTGTATGGTCGGATGAATGTGAGGAAAGCTTTCAGAAACTCAAGACCTTGCTGACTACCGCACCTATCCTTACCTTGCCAGTGGAGGGTAAGAACTTCATTGTTTATTGTGATGCATCCTATTCTGGTTTGGGTGCCGTGCTAATGCAAGAGAAAAATGTAATTGCTTATGCTTCGAGGCAATTAAATGTGCATGAACGTAATTATCCGACCCACGATTTGGAGTTGGCTGCGGTAGTGTTTGCATTAAAGCAATGGAGACACTATCTATATGGGGTTAGGTGTGAAGTGTATACGGATCATCGTAGCCTACAATATGTCTTTACTCAGAAAGATTTGAATTTGAGACAGAGGAGATGGATGGAACTACTGAAGGACTACGATATTACCATGTTATATCACCTAGGAAAAGCTAATGTGGTGGCAGACGCCTTAAGCAGAAAAGCAGGGAGCATGGGTAGTTTAGCTCACTTACAAGTTTCTAGACGCCCATTGGCTAGAGAGGTTCAGACTCTGGCTAATGACTTTATGAGGTTAGAAGTAAATGAGAAGGGAGGATTGTTGGCCAGTGTGGAGGCGAGATCTTCTTTTCTTGACAAGATCAAGGGAAAACAATTTACTGATGAGAAACTGATTCGGATCTGAGATAAGGTGTTGCGAGGAGAGGCTAAAGAAGCAATAATGGACGAGGAAGGAGTTTTGAGAATTAAGGGAAGGGTATGTGTGCCCCGTGTTGATGAGTTGATCCACACTATTCTTACAGAGGCTCATAGTTCCGGATATTCTATACATCCTGGTGCAACCAAGATGTACCGTGACCTAAAGCAACACTTTTGGTGGAGTAGAATGAAGCGTGACATTGTTGATTTTGTTGCCAAATGTCCAAATTGTCAGCAAGTAAAGTATGAACATCAGAGGCCCGGAGGAACACTTCAGAGAATGCCCATTCCTGAATGGATGTGGGAGAGAATTGCAATGGACTTCGTGGTTGGTCTTCCAAAGACATTGGGCAAGTTTGATTCTATTTGGGTAATTGTGGACAGATTAACTAAGTCTGGTCATTTCATTCCGGTTAAGGTGACTTACAATGCAGAGAAGTTAGTCAGACTCTACATCTCAGAAATTGTTCGGTTGCATGGAGTTCCACTTTCCATCATATCAGATAGAGGTACGCAGTTTACTTCTAAGTTTTGGAGAACATTGCATGCTGAATTAGGTACTAGGTTGGACCTTAGTACTGCATTTTCACCCTCAGACCGATGGGCAGTCTGAGCGAACAATTCAGGTGTTGGAAGATATGCTTCGTGCATAAGTGATAGAATTTGGTGGTCATTGGGATAACTTCTTACCCTTAGCAGAGTTTTCATACAATAATAGCTATCACTCAAGTATTGATATGGCTCCTTTCGAAGCATTGTATGGGAGGAGATGTAGGTCTCCCATAGGTTGGTTTGATGCATTCGAGGTTAGACCTTGGGGTACTGACCTTTTGAGGGATTCATTAGAGAAGGTGAAATCTATTCAAGAAAAGCTTTTAGCGGCTCAAAGTAGGCAAAAGGAGTATGTGGATCGAAAGGTTAGGGACTTGGAGTTCATGGAGGGTGAGCAAGTATTGCTGAAGGTTTCACCCATGAAGGGTGTGATGCGGTTTGGTAAAAGAGGTAAGCTAAGCCCGAGGTATATTGGACCATTTGAAGTTCTGAAGCGAGTAGGGGAGGTGGCTTATGAATTAGCCTTTCCTCCAGGGCTGTCAGGAGTGCACCCGGTATTTCATGTGTCTATGTTGAAAAGATACCATGGGGATGGAAACTACATCATTCGTTGGGATTCAGTTCTTCTTGATGAGAACTTGTCTTATGAGGAGGAGCCTGTTGCCATTTTAGATAGAGAAATTCGCAAGTTGAGATCAAGGGAGATTGCATCCATCAAAGTCCAATGGAAGAATCGACCAGTTGAAGATGCCACTTGGGAGAAGGAGGCTGATATGCAAGAAAGATACCCACATCTGTTTACAGACTCAGGTACTCCTTTTTGCCCTTGTTTTTCTTCTTATGATCGTTCGAGGACGAACGATGGGTAAATTGGTATCTATATAACGACCTGTTTAGTCGTTTTGAGCAACAAATTTTATTTCTGGAAAAACTGGCTGAGTCGACGGATCCCACGACAGACCGTCGCAGGCACGACGAACCGTCATGGGGGTCTCGTTCCAAAACACTTAGAATTTAGAAATTTGTGTACTGAGATCGACTCTTTGAACGTCACGACGGGGTGGCAGGACGGACCGTCTCATTCATGACGGTCCGTCACAGACCGTCTCATTCATGACGGTCCGTCACAGACCGTCTCATTCATGACGGTCCGTCACAGACCGTTTTACTGACATCGAGTCTCTGAGCTTTGTGACGAGCAGCAGGACGGACCGTCGCAGGAACGACGGCCCATCACAGGCTGCGTGACCCTGACTGGGTCGGATTTCTGTTAAATAATTAAGGGGTGTTTTAGACTATTCCTGCTTATAATTATAAAGTTAGTGGTTGAATATTAATAATCCAATTTCTTGAGGGTTAAAGGAGATAACCTTAAATTAATTAGTGGTTACTTTTGTCATCTTTTATACTTAGTTATATGATTATTAGGGTAAAAGAAAAAGGGTTTTGAATAAGAAAAATAGAAAGAATAGAGAGAGAGAGAGGGAGAAACGAGCGAGAGAAAGAGAAGAACAAAGAGGAAAGCAAAGACTTTGAGGAATAGCTTGCTTGATCACAAATTCTTCGGTGGATGTAGGTTATGATTTATGCTATTCGTAGTAAACTCTTAATACCGAATGATATGTATTGGGTAGTATTGTAAACCCTTCTATATGCTTAATTGTATGCTTGTATGAATGTGATTATACAATTGTGATAAAATAAGCATGATGAAGCTATTGAATCTTAATCTTGAAAGAAACCCTAATCTACCTTGTTAATGAGAATTGATGATGCCTTGGTATAAAAGAAGGCTTGATGAACTAAAGTGATGAGATTAGTGGAACGGGTGTCACGAACCGACACGTAGAATTAGTGGAACGGGTGTCATGAACCGACACGTAGAATTAGTTGATCGGGTGTCACGAACAAACACGTAGTATTAGGGGATTGGGTGTCACGAACCGACACGTAGAATTAAGAGATCGGGTGTCACGAACCGACACGTAGAATTAATGGAACGGGTTTCATGAACCGACACGTAGAATTAGGGGGATCGGAGTGTCACGTACCGACACAAGAGAAATAAACATAATGAATCTTGAAAGATGTTAATATACCCAATCTAATGAACCTAATTCCCAAATGGGTATGGCATTGAGGCTTGAGTCCTCATGGGTGAACTTGGCGGTGCTTATTAATGATTATAGAACTTGTTGTTGTTACATGTTGAGTATTGTAGTTGATTTATGATATTATTTGATATATACTATTTTCTATTTTGAGTTGGCCGATGATACCTACTCAGTACTCGTGTTTTGTACTGACCCCTACTTGTAATTGTTTTCTTTGTTATTTGTGGAGTGCAGCAAACGTACCATCATCTTCAACTCAACCGCAACTCTAGCCAGTCTTCATCACGTCGGATCTCAGGGTGAGCTAATGCTTCTAGCTTGGACTGGATCATCTTCTTCATGTCTTGATGCCTTGAAGTTCCGACATGGACTAGCTTTTTACTTATTTTAGCTTCTTAGATACTCTTAGATTAGTAATTTGAGGATAGATGTTCTTGTGGTGATGACTTCCAGGTTTTGGAAATGAATAGTATTGAGTTTTTATAAGTTATTTAATCTATTTTCATTAATGAGTTTTAAGTCTTCCGCATTATATTTTGTTATTTATGGTTGAAACATTGGGAATTGGATGGGTTGGTTCGCTCACATAGTAGGATAAGTGTGGGTGCCAGTCGCGGCCCGTTTTGGGTCGTGACAGCACTCCGGGCTAGGGAATCAAAGACGGATGATGAAGATGATGTTGGTAAGTTATATATTCTTTCTTTTAGTTGTTATGATATCATTCTAAATGGGAGAGTAAGGTGAGTAGTAGAGTTTGATTGAATGTCTCATCTCTTCTATTCAACAAAAGCTTGAGAGTTAGATTGTCCAAGTAGCATGTTACATGTTGCATGTTGCATTGTGTTTAGGAGTCTTTTTTAATTGAATTTCATTAATTCCTTTGATTGTACATTTTATGAAGTTATGGTTATGTTGTAAATTTATTTTATATGGGTTATCTCTCATATTGTAATTTTTTTTATCATCAATTGCATAAATGTTGCATTTTGGATAAATTTGGACATGCACTGTAAGGAATTCGTAGTCACTGTAAAGAATTTCAAATTATGACTAAATTGTGTTTTTGTTGAAAATGGTTGTAATGCGTATGCAATTGATGTATATGATCATGATAATGAATGTAGACGGAGTTCTTGCTATTTGAAATGAAGAATGTTTGTCTTATTGCGTAATGAGTCATAGGTTTGATTCTATCCTCTTGTTATGTTTTGAGTCTCTTAAAGTATGTGAAATTAGTTTTTCTCCTAACTGTGTATTTTGTATGGTGTAATATGGTTATCTTGTTCTAGTCTTGAGTGTATTATCGCTTAAATAGTGGTTAAAAAGAAGTACGTGTCAGTCGAGGATGATATAGGTTGTCCAAGTGGGGGAGATTGTAACACTTCTAAAACACTTAGGTGAAACTAGATCCTAACACTTGTAACTAGATGTTTTGAAGTCCTAAAATGAGTTATAATGAGTTTAACAATCATTATTTAAAGTTTCATGAAATTTTTGGAGGTCAAACGTCCAAGAATTCCTATAACGTTCGAAAGCTTTGGCTTGAAACATCCTTGTGTGTCTTAGTGTGTTTCATCGAGTTTTACGTGTCCATTTTGGATAAATTGGTGTGAGAGTTCCTAAACATGTATACAAACATATTCGAGTTGGAAACGTTTGGGCAAAATTCCCCAAGGACCAACCAAGGGTCCTTGAGGAAGGACCCAACTTGTGAGCCAAGGCTGTCCAAGCTGCCTCACCTACAGATGGAAATCGACGCCCAGTAGGGTGATCTACACCCCATAAGTAGGAGGCATAGGTGAGAAAATATCTTAGGGAGCTTAAGATCCCAAAGGAAAGTCTCTGAACCCATCGACAGTCAGACAAGATGGCCTATCAAGGTACCAACGCCCCATCGATGGGACCCCGTTGATTGGGTCTGAAACTGCTCGTTGGTTTACTGTTAAGTGTAGGGGTGAATTGGGAAATTCACCACATATCCAAATAAATAAATGGGTGGTTTCTAAGGTTATATTGGGTACTATAAATAGTTTTGTGAGCCAAAAACACTTAAATGAATTCACTTTTCAAAATCAAAACCCAAATTCCCTAAAGAACTCTCTAGAACTCCATTGGAGCCAAAACTCAAGATATAGGTTGGATTGAATAGTCTTGGTGATTTATACATAAATTCTTCATAAAATTCGTGGTCTAAAATCAATTGAGGTGTGGTTTTTCATCCTTGAATCTCTTTTCTTCAAGGATCTAACCTTCAAATTGATTTCCAAAGTCTTTCATAGATGAACTTGTCCTATTTTCATATCTAGCCATGGGTTCTTGCATAATATCTTTTGATACATATTATATTGATTGAATTGATGTTAATTTGATGATTTTAACCTAAAAATTCTATAAACCCATGCAATTTATGCAACCCTAGATTTGACTACTTTGTAGGTGATTTCATTAGGTCTTAATGCTATTGAATTGTTATGTAGTTTGATTAATTATGAATGAATCATGATAAAATTGTGAGTAGACTGACCTAAATATATAAATTCATATTGAATTATATTTTATTCATTCTGTATTGTAATTGTTGGGTCGAATTGTAAACTATGGCTATTGGTAAGAGCCTTTGTATATTGTGTTGGATGAATTGGCTATGGATTGAAGTTGTGAGTTCGGATCAATAGTATGTTGACCTAAATTTCTCTTTATGTGTAGTATGGGCTTTATATAGTATTGATGTTTTTTGTATGGTCCACTTATGGTGGCAGTGCTTATGTGTTATACTTGTTAATTATGTGGACTTGTCGGCGTTACTTTATTAATTGTGAAATAAAGTGGCCTTGTAGGCATTAGTTTATGCATTATGGATTTATCATATTATAACTTTATTATGTGAATATTATGAATTTCTTGGTGACTGTGGTGGTTACGTGGAGTCAAATCACGAGTTCTTTAAGTTGATGGCGTGTGTCTTTAGTAGACTATAGGGTACTCATTAGGTGGATTATTTGATGTTGAAGTATGATGTTTCTTGATAGATCCTATGATAGTTCTGATAATTAGATTGATGATTACGTAGTAGTCGAATAGCGTGACCTATAGATGATAATGGTTATACCTATGTGCTTCTATAAGGATATGTTATATGTGAAGTATGTGTGTGTCTTGCTTTAATACAATTGTGTCCCTTACATTGCAGATGTAGAATGTGAATATGAGTTCTTGACTTCGTATGCTAAAGCTTCTTAGTTTTGTATGTATGATTGACATGTGACCTTAAACATTGTTAAGAAGTTCTTTATGTGGAACCTTCAACCTAGTTGGAAGGTCATGATACCCTTGAAGTTAAAAGCCGTAATGGTATCCTTCTTTTGTGAATGATGGACTTAGGGTTGGTTGGCTAGAACAACATGAGATTTTCCAATGAAAGTCATTGAGATATCCTCTAAGCCATTGTACATAGTCTCCTAAATGTCCATTTCTCATGATTTTATGCATTAAGCCATACTTAGTACATGCATTGTACCAATTCCATACTTTTTTGTCCATCTCTAAAGGTGTAGCTATAAGGTGAGAGGTGGTTTGAAGTAATCTTGGAATCTAGTAATTGTTCAATCAAAGTTGAAGTATGTCCTCATTTGCCTCGAGGGTGTAGTTATCTTTAGACTTCTTTTATTCAAGTATTGTAATAGATTAAGTAACTCTATATTTCGTATTGTATGGTCCGTTTCCCAAGTATCCTTGAGTCTAAGATTGACATATCGTGAGACTTAGAGTTTTCTATGATTTTAATCTGAAAGATGTTTAGGATATTTCGTGTAAATTTTTTTTATTCCACACTACTTTTCATACATGTATGCAATGAATGATGTCAAAGAACTTGTACAATATCTCCGAGAGGTCAAGTATGCCATGTCGCGCTACAAGAGTGCCACAACTTCTATGGTCTACTCTTGGGGTGTGACAAACCTGAAGCACTAAACCACAACAGGGTTCATGGGCCCATGATAGGGACTACAGTCCGTTGACCTACCCGTTGTGGGGAGTAAGAATCCACCAGGACCATGAGTCAGACCACGGGACCCTTTACGGTCCTTGGGGGATTTCATGAAGACTTAGGTTGTAGCCCCTCCCCTTGGTCCTCATGCCAAAGTTAGGACCACAAGGACCTTCACAAAACCGTTGTTCTCCACGCGGCATGTAGTAGGGCTCATGAAGGCTAGTTAGTAAACCCCTAACCCCTGATTCTCCAGACCTCAACATAAGTGAGCACCTCAGGGACCTACACGGTCTATGGTCCTAGACATGAACTTGGTAGGGGCTCGTGGATCAGACCCCACAACCACTAGCTTCTTGACCAAGTCCACAACCCATTTCATGGTCCATGGTCAATTTTATCGTCTGTGGAAGTGGTCATGGTAAGCCCTGTCTAAAGTTTAAGTTAGGGGTCTTTTGGTCTTTTTATATTTGATTGGACCCCTAAACTACATCGGTTTAACCCTAACTACGTTGATTGTGTTAATATTATCCTAGAAACATAACCAGAACTTACCTAAGTCATATCTTTGATCAAAATTGAGAAAATTATAGCTTAAAAAGGACCGAAAGGTCAAGGAAACCTATTTTAAGAACGCAACAAGATTCCTTAAGTTCCAACAACAAAATTGAAACATTCCTCCATCGAATTCATGACCTGGCATGTGGAATTTCAATAGTGGGTTATGTCGCCCATTAGGTCCGTAGAATTTAGTCTGATTCTTGATTTCCTATTTGTAACTATACCTAGGATTTCTAGAACTTCAGCTTATTATTATTAATCAGTAAATATGTTGTTCCAAATCAGATTATTATGTCATTACTTATTTTCTTGCATGAATTTTAGAACCCCATCTATGTATTTATTTAGTTCTTGAATTACACATACTAGGTTAGATATTTTAGTACTTCAGATATACATGTCGTAGTTTTGAATGTGTCATTATCAGTATATATCTGTGTCTTTTCAATTTACTTGTTAGTTTGAGCTATCTAGTATATCTCATAATTTCAAGAATTCACAAAAGAACAAAACCAAATAAGGTTCTTACCATTAAGGTAAAATTGTCAAAGAAGTATCTTCTTTATTTTATTCTAAAAAATTCACAAAAGAAGACAACCAAACAAAACCCTTACCTCATTAAGGGTGAAATTTTCAAAGACGTATCTTTTTTAATTTATTAGTATAAGTAGTTGTCTCTTTTAGTTTGGAAGACTTAGACGTCATTTATTTTTATTAACATTAAGAGGTCTGAATATAAAATGCACATCAAAATATTAAGATTACCATTAAGATTAAAATGCCAGGATCTACAAACAATTGTTTCATGAATAAAATTATAACCCACCCCAGAAAAAAGATGATCTATTTGTTTTCTCAAATATTTTTTTCTCAAGAAACAATGATAACTTCTTGCGAAGAAGTTTTGATAAAAGACAAATTGTGACAAGAAGAGTTCTTTACAAATATCAATTCACGTAAGAATATTTTATATATTAGAAATATTAGATAAATACTTGTAAATGATTATGAAAACTTACTTATTCAAATTAAAAATATGGTATGTCGTTGAAAAAGAAGAGGAAGAAACTTCAAAATTGTGCAGGAGAGAAGCAAGGAAGAAGAGAATTTTTATATGAAAAGAATTCTTATTGTTTTAATAAAGTTTTAATAATATTAAGACTCTGTTGTAAAACTTATTCATTCAGACTCATTAAGATCCATCAATAGGTGTTTTTAAAAAAAAGAATGAAATGGATTTAATTAATTGAATCTTAATGATTAAGATATAGACCTAAAAATCAAACACATTCAATGAGCTGAATCTGAATGATTAAGATTAAGACACCCATTAAGTGAAAACAAATGAGGCCTTAGAATATATGGATTTTAAATGTTATATGAAAAAACACTTTGAAAAGTGTAGTTTAACGGTGGAATCTCTTTAGGTTAGGCTAGCTTGGTGTGGCTTCATCTAAATTAATTATGTGTGGATTCCTATTGTTGATTTAGGACTTCATAACCTTGAGTTTACTTGATATTACTCATTTATGCTTTCCAATTTGAGTTGCTTCTTTTGGAATTCAAGTTTCACTTATTCCTTGGTTGATTGTTTAATTTATTAACCTTTCTTTCTTGCATCTCATGTCTTATTTCTAATCAATCTTACTTTTGGGTTGTTTAATTCCACATTGGATTTGAATTGGTCTTATCCCCTATCAGAATCATTATCATTTGGTATCAAGAGCCTAGGTTTAGATTTGTTGTTACAAATCTAGTCTTGGGTTACAAAAGAAAAAAGTCCAAATATTGACTTAAAAAAAATCTATTTTTTTTTGATTTGTCATTTTTGACAGTAGATTCTTGTTCCCTACTGTTTTTAGAGTCTAGTTTTTTTTTCTTTTAAATTTGATGTTGTAGAAGTAAAGTTATCATAGAAGAGTTTCAAGCTTTTCAAACTTATTAAATCTTGAATGTGGGTCTTCTGATTGATGAAGAAATTGGAGATTAAAAATTATTGGGCTTTGTTCTCTTAGTTGAACAGAAGAAAATCCTAAATTTTGAGACAATTTCGAGTTTATTTGAGTGTATTGAGATTTAGTGTGTTCATGGTGTTAAATGTGTTCTAGGTGTCTTCAAGTTGTTTTCGAAGAAGAAAAAAGAATAAAGTACATTTGATCAAACTTTCAAGTCAAAGTTGGTCAAAAGTATTTTTTGGGGTCCATTAGTGGAACTTTTGAAACAAATAAATAAATATGAGATTCAAAATAAAAATAAAAATATTGAGTTTAAAAAAAAAGGAAAAATTTATGTGGACTACCATGTCAGCAGTCAATTGCCAACACAACAGCCACTTCAGCGCTAGCTCAGTACCACAACAACTCCTCATTGTCTGGCCATCCCAGATGCGCCACGTGGCACGTGTTTCTCAAATTCAGAGAGGAAAATGTGCGGGTCTTTGCTTAAAACCCAAAAAATATTTTAAGTATAAGAAGTTTTTTGGACCTAAGAAAATTTTTAAGTGTCAAAACTTCTTGATTCTTTTTCTACTATTCTTCTCTTTCAATTACAAAACTATTTAACAACTAATGAACATGTTTAACTACTTGTTAACTAGTTTTAATCATTAAATTATCTTATCAAAGCCTTACTAATGAGGAACTTCTTTAAGGCTTAAAAGTTTTTCTAAATGTCCAAATTCACTTCTTCTTTCAAACTCATTTTTCTTGTATTTTTAATATTTAACAATTAATTAAAGTCATTAATGACTTGTTAACTATTTTTAATCATCAAATCTTTTCTTAGATCCTTCAAATTAAATTAGAAGAAGTAGTTCTTCTACTTATGTTACTTAGTTTATTTTGAGTTTGAATCTTTTGGTTCTTCTTTCTTCTACTTTTCTTATCTTAATACATTGATAACCTTGTTGATTGAAGTCTTTTAGATTTTTAGGTCATCCTTCTTTAAAGAGTCACAAGAATACACTCCACCACAAGAAAATTAGTGATCTAGTGAATTGATTTGGCAAAGGTAGGTCTTTATCAACTTTGGGAAGACACTTTAGGAAGGTGTGTGTGAGATCAAATACAAGAGGTGTGAGAAATTTTTTGCCACTAAACTTTTTTTCTATGTTTTGTAGGTACCCTAGGTGATTACAAGGAAGAATTTCATTTGTAACTTCCGAATATTTTTGAGATCACATTGGTGAATTCACTTGTAGTAGTATGAGCTATGAGCATGGTGAAAATGAGTTTAGTGATGTCTATGATGGTCCTTTTGAGCATGGCGATGGGGCTATTGTTTATGATGGTGAATTATTATGGATATGATGGTCCATGGGATAAAGAACAACATGGTGATGAGAACTACTACTCCAGAGGTGATTTTGAGATGAGTGGAACTTATAACTGTTGTGATGATGTAGAAGGGGTAGAAAAACCTTATGGTGTATTACCGTTGGGAAGATGTGAAGTACACTTATTTCTTATGGTGTATTACCATTGGGACGATGTTAAGTACACTTATTTCTCTCGTAGGTCTTATGAATGCATTGAGCAAAATTTAGAAGGAAATAGAAGTTGTGAGGTTTGATCTTCTTCCTCGTCATATGCTACTTCCTATTCTAAGAAAGAACGCATAGATGTTTGGGAGAGACCATTTCAAGGTTGTTGTGTCGACCATAGAAGTAGTATATTCACTACTTCTCGAAATATGATAGATTATTTTTCTCATCCTAGTTCCAATGTTTATTATTATCCGTAAGGTGATGAGGTTGGACGTAGAGGAGGCAAAAAAACTAAGTTATGAAGTAGTAGAGTTAAGAGAACCTGTTAACTGTATTGAGGGAAGATTTTGATGATTTCTTGCGGACGTTCGAAAAGGTTAATTCTATGGTACAAAAGAGGCAAGGTATTCATCATGAAGATTACCCTAAAGAGTTACACTTGAAAGCAAAAAAAGATACTTTTTTATAAGGATGACACTAAGGAGTTGAACATGGAAGTAAAAACACCCACTCCAAGTTCACCAAAATGGAATTTAAACTTGAAAGGGTATTTTACCCCTTCAAAAGGAATCGTTGTCACTTGCCCTAACTCCCATAAAATTGAGAGGCAAAAGATTGAGAGTAAAATAGAGAGGATGGGTGGAGTGATGTGAAAGGGTTGTCTCATTCTTCTCCTAACACATATAACTTTTCTTTCTCTAGTTGTTTGAAAAATCGTGCAAGTATCCTTGGAAATAAGCTTAGTGAGGCACCTGAGAATGTGAAGAATCATAAGGTTCTTGAAAGGTTCTAAACAAAAAAATGTTCTCCAATGTTGATAGACAAGGTGAAGAAACTTCTTCTTATGATATACAAGGTAAAAGCGGTAATTCTTACACTTCCTTGAACTTAGTACCTCATTGTTGGATAGTAGCCCATTGAGTGTAAATAATAACTTACCTTTATATTAGCATATTGAGTCTTTACCTTGTGATGTTTTTTATAGCATTTTTTTGTGTAATGATAATATCTTGTTGCGAGTGAGAAAGCACTAGTTGATCCTACTGATGACCGAATAGACTCTTCTAGTAAGGTTAATTTGACTCCACCTAGTGTTGGCACTTGTAGCTTAAATAAGGATAGATTGCCATGCAATGAAAGTGGTGATACACTAGTTGATTCTATCGATGACCAAGTTGATTTTTCTAGAAAGATCAATTTGAGTTCACCTAATGTTGCTAGTAATGATTTGAATGAATCCCATTTCTTGTTTTTCTTATGATAATCATAAGGTAGAATGTTTTTTTAAGGATAATCTCTTGTTTGATAATAACGTGAATTTTTAGTGTGCATAGTTAAATGTCTTATAATGTTGAAAGTGCAGCCACTATTTGAGGCTATAAGTTATTTGAGAATCCACTATAGTGTGATGACACACATTCAAAAGATGGAAATCTCTTTTGTGAAGACGATGGTACATTTATTGGAGAGGGTAGTGTTAATATATAAGGGAATGCTTATGTGTTAATTGCTACTTCGACCTTGTGTGTTCCAATTCTTAATATGATTTATGATTATTTAGTATATAAAGTTGAGGCTAAACTTGGGAACACCTTTATTGAAGTTCATTTATGTGACATATTTCTCTATTACTTCTTAGCATATGATGATGTTAGCACTTTTGAATGAGAATTGATCAGTACATTTGGACTGGAGTTTTCCCGAAAACAAGCGCAATCTAGAGTTGAACAAAAGCACCAAGTCCCCTAACGCAAATTCGCGCTTCTCAATCTTTCCGTCATGGTACTTCTTCATCTTTTCTTTGTAGGGGGCTGAACTTTCATATGCCTTCAAGTGAAACTCATCAATATCATTTAGCCCATTTAATCTCTGTTTCGCTTCTTCATTCCAATCCATCTTCCATTTCTTCATCGCCTATTTAGCCTTATTCTCTAACTTAACCGACAAGTGACAAGCCTTCCCATACACAAGATTTTATCGAGACATACCTATGGGATTCTTATATGCCGTTGGGTAGACCCAAAGAGCATCATCAAGCCTCCTTGATCGATCTGTTCTACTAGCATTCACCTTTTTCGCCAGAATTTGATTGATTTCTCTATTTGACACCTCAATTTGCCCACTCATTTGTGGATGGTAAGGAGTGTATACATTGTGGCGAACCCCATATTTCTCCAATATCTATTTGAACGACTTGTTGCAAAATTGGGATCCCCCATCACTAATAATGGACCTAGGGGGTGCCAAATCAAGAAAATATGTTCTTTTTCAAGAACTCAGTGACACTCTTCCCTTCATTATTTGCAAGTTCTATGGATTCCACCCATTTTGACATGTAATGAACCGCCACAAGAATATACTTCATCTTATGAGAACTCAAAAAAGGACCCATGAATTCAATGCCCCATACATCAAACAACTCAATTACAAGAATGAAAATCAAAGGGAGATCTTGCCTTACAGAAATACCTCGTTATCTTTGGCACCTATCACATGCCTTGTCGAACTCATGAGAATCTTGGTTGATGGTTGGCCAATAATAGCCACATTACAAAATTTTATGGGCAGTCCAAATACCACTATGATGCACACCCACATGCGAGGAGTGGCATGCCTCCCAAAAACTTAGCATCTCAACTTCCGGCACACAATGGCGAATAGGACCAGAAACACAATTCCTATATAAATAAGGATCATCCCAAAAGAACTTTTTCGCATCATGCATGAGCTTTTTCCTTTGTTGAAAGGACATGTCCGATGGAAATATATCACTAGACAAATAATTCGCAAAATTGGCAAACCATGGAATAAAGTCATGAGAAGCGGCCATTACATGCTCATCAGGGAAATTATCGTCAATTTAAGCTTTTTAACCCAACTCTCACATAACTTCATCCTCTAATCTGGACAAGTGATTGACAACTTGATTTTCGGTCCCTTTTGTATCTTTCACTTCAAAGTAAAATTCTTGCAACAGTATTACCCATCTAGTCGACGTTTGTTTCACACCCTTCTTTCCCATCAAATATCTCAAGGCAGAATAATCAGTATGCACTATGACTCTCGTACCAAGCAAGTAGGCGCAAAATTTTTCGGAAGAAAAAACCACCGCAAGGAACTCTTGTTTAGTCACAATATAGTTCTTTTGAGCTTCATTAAGGGACTTATTGGCGTAATAAATTGGGTGAAAAATTTTTATCCCTTCTTTGACCCAATACTACACCAAGAGAAACACCGCTAGAATCACACATTAGCTAAAATGGCTTACTCAAATCCAGGGAAATAGTTATGGGCGCAGACACCAACTTCTCCTTTAACTCACTAGACGCCTTCAGAAAGGATTCATCAAAATAAAATTTACATTATTTCCCTAGTAAATTGCACTGAGGATGCACAATTTTTGAAAAATCCTTAATAAACTTCTGGTAGAAGCCCGCAAGCCCAAGAAAACTTCTCACAACTTTTACAGAGATAAGTGGAGGAAATCTCTCTATCACGTCAAATTTGGATTGATCAACCTTTATCCCTTTGTCTGAGATGCGATAACCTAATACAATACCCTCTTTCACCATGAAGTGACATTTCTCTCAATTAAGAACAAGGTTGTAATCTTCAAACCTTATGAGAAACTCATCCAAGTGACTCAAACAACGCTAAAAGGACTCTCCAACCACTGAAAAATCATCCTTAAACACCTCAATAATGTCTTCCACCATATCATACAATATTGACATCATGCATCTCTTAAAAGTAGCCGGTGCATTACAAGACCCAAAAGCTATCCTCTTGAACGCGAAAGTTTCATAAGGTCAAATAAAGGTGGTTTTCTCTTGATTCTCCAGTGCTATAGAGATTTAGTTTTAAAACGAATATCCATCTAGAAAACAATACCACCCATTTCCTACAAGCCTATCCAATATCTGATCCATGAAGGGCATCAGAAAATTGTCCTTCTTAGTCCATGCTTTCAACTTTCGGTAATCCATAGAAACTCTCCATCCGATCACCAACCTCATTGGAAAAAGCTCATTCTTCTCATTAGGGACCACAATCATTCCCCCCTTTTTGGATACACACTGAACAAGGAAAATCCAACTAATGGCTCATTTTAACCTTTTTAACACTTATACATGAAACTCCACTTGCTCCATATTAAAATCTGATGCTATGATTACCGGAAAAGTGTCATCTTTTCCCAAGAAAACATAACTGAAATGAGGTGGTAGAGTCTTAAGATCTTATTTTGGGGCCCCCTCAATAGATGATTCCGCGAGTGGAGACTCGCGATGCTTCATATTTTACTCCAACTTCTTTGGTTTAACCGCACCTCACCTCGATAAAGTGCCGTAACCAATGACCCATTTTCTACAATACCATCACTCTCAAAACCAATGATCAGTGCGGCTAATGCCTCAACACCAAGGCACTCTTTTATTTGTACCTCAGACGAACTCTCAACCCTTTAGGGTAACGCAGATACCGATTGGAGCTCACCACTTTTTCTCATGGACCTACAAATGTTGATTGTCACTTCTTCATTGTTTTACCAAAACTTCATCTTCCCTTTATCCATGTCAATTAAGATGCGACTGGTAGCAAAGAGCGGTCTCCCAAGAAAAATAGACACATCAAAGTCCACCTCAAAACAGAGAATCACAAAATTGGTCAAAAATGTAAATGACTCCACCTTCACTAACACATTGTGGAGTATCCCAATAGGTAAAAACCCAATTGTACATGGAATAGTGAAAGGGCCCGGATCTTTTTTCTTTTGCACAAGAGACCTTGAAGTAATAGCACTACAAAATTCCATCCGATCATCATCCTTAAAAATAACCGATCTCTTCTTAGTGACCATATCTTTTATAAAATTGGCATAACTAGGCGTTTGTTCAAGATCTTATACCAAAGGGACATTGATGGAAAGTTGTTTAAACATAGTAATAAAATGTCGATATTCACCATTTGGGGTATCTAAGCTTCTTTACCCGATTTGTCTACCAACTCACCAATAACTTTCACTACCTCATCATCTCCTCTCATATCATCTTCTACGCCAGACGACATAAGTGGATTAATGGTCTGCTTACGCCCTCGAGTAGTGACTACCATGCAATGTTCATCATTTTTCATATATGGATAGTGTTACAAGGAAGAGTACTCGATTGAGGTGGGTTAACAATAAAAGACAATTGGTACATTTGTAACTCAAGATGATTAATTGAGATTGAATGTGTATCCACCTTTTGCCCAATATTAGTTAAATCACTGCATAACTCTTTGGCGTGCTCATCGCTAGCATCAAATCTTCTCATCATCTTTTGCAACATATCCTCAACTCGCACCATACTACCTCCACCAACCCTTGTAGTAACTTACCAATTTTGAGGTGGAACATAGGTCCCACTCCGATCATTTCTGTTACCATAGTTATCTCGGTTGAAGTTGTTGTCGCGGTTGTAGTTTCCATCTCGAACATAATGACCCTCTCGGTTGTAATTCCCATAGTTCTGACCTTCATTTTATTGACCTTGGTGCCAATTCTTTTATTAGATCATTGGGTATTCTGTTAGAAACCCCCCGTCTGCTTATTCACTACATAAGAGTCTTCCTCATAGAAAAATTCATCTACCGACGGTGGTGGTTGAGGTAACTTAGTTTCACGGTACTTTCAATATTTTTCCTTAAGTTTAGTGTGTGTCTTAGGACTTTTTATAGTAGTTTTAATGTATAGTTCTATTTATTTGCATGAACAAAATAAAAACGCGGAAGAACTGTGCTTACATTGCAGAAGTGATAACCTACAGAGCCATCGACGGTCCGTCGACCCCTCAACAGTCTGTAGGTGGCAACCGTCGTCTGAAGAAAAATGCTGCTGAAGAAAGATCAAGGAATTCTGACAAACGTGGGGATACAAAAGCTATTGATAGATATTTATCTCCACGACAGACCGTCCTATACATCCGTCATTGCTAACAGAAAGTAGCCCCAATACTTGTCATGAAAAGATTCTACGTGGAGAAACAGAAGCCATCAGCAAATCGTTGTGCACTCAATGGACCATCATCCAGGTCCATCGATGGTAATAGTGTGTTGGAGATGAAAGCAACTTAAAAAGATTTTAAGTGTAGAACGAGGGGAGAGCTCAATGGTGCATAGTTGTGGTCGTCTACTCAGACGTGTTTTTGGGCTGATTTTAGTTAAATAGATTACTTGTTTATGTTAAAACTTATTTATTATAAATACTTGTAAAAACCTCATTTTTGCGGTTAGACTTTTGGTTATTTTTCTGATTTGTAATATTGGGTTTTGGAAAATATTTCATCTTTCCGAAATCGTTTATTGCATTATTTTCTCGAATTCAAGTTATTTTCTAGATTTTCTTCAATCTCATCAAAGTAAGTACATGAATTCTTGTCTAATCAATATGAATTGTGTAATTACGAACATTGGTAACTAAATCCATAACTAGGGTTGTGGGAATTATGGTTAAATAACAAGGTAAAAACTAGATAAAATTACAATTCTAATAGTGTCTTGCATGTATTGATAATTCATCTGTTTAGAAGTCTTTTTAACGAGTGCACGTGTTGGAACTCGTCTTGTTGATACTTGCCGGACCAAGAAGGTAGATAATAAGAAAATAATTATCAACATAGATTTAGTATACACTATCTAATAGGCTAGTTTTGATTGTTGCGAAGTAACAACTAAGCCATACATCAATTATGATTCTTAATATGAGGTAAAAGTAATGTTTAGTAAAGCACACAAACATAGCCAGACCAAGGTGCGGAGTGAAATTTCCTAGTTACCAGACCAAGGAATTAGGGATACATAACTTAAAACTTTGCATGCAAGATACTACAAAAGGATTGTTTTAGCTAGAATTATCGAGTTATGAACCTATGGGGAAAACTTATGCCCTAGTTACTCTCATCATTTGATAAATATTAAATATTCATACTTGCTATTTGTTTACTTGGAAATATTTAATTCCTTTTGTTTTTTAAAACACCCCTTTTATTACCTGTTTTTGGAAAGAACTTGATTAAATAGAAGTAATTGTAGGTTAAAGTTAAGTCTAAATCATTTTCCTTCGGGGATCGACCCCAAACTCATAGTTAGGTTCTTCACTTGATACAACCTCTTATACTTCTTTTTGAGATTTAAATTTGAGCGTATCAAATTTTGACGCCGCTACCATGGAAAGATGTTTTTAGATTAACCTTAAGCGCATTACCTAAGTTTAATGAAAAATTTCAAAATTTTACTATTTTTCTTCGTTTTTGTCTCTCAAATGTCTTGCTTTAGTGTATGCCAAGTACACAGAGTCGAGGAGAAGAAATACTTCCACTTGATCTAGAACTAAACCACACATATCGTACAATGAATATTCAAAACAATCCTTCTTATACCGATAATGAGATCAACTCTCAATTTCCCCCGCTAGTTGATGCTCATAATTTAGTGGTTGTTCATAACCATGGTGAGTCGAGGGGGCAACCTTTCACCCCACAACCTCAAGAATAATATAAGGGAAATGTTAACATCACTGACTCTAATGGGCCGCTTATCCTACCTCCTCTACCACAGGGTCATACTTTTGTGGTAACAAGTAGTCTGATGCAAATGATCAAAACTAGAGGTTTGTTTACTGGACTATCTTCTAAGGACCGACATGCTCACATCACCAAAGTGAGGTCGGTGTGTAAGAGTTGTGTGGGTAGGCTTGATTTTAACATGGATGTCATTGGGTTAATAGTGTTTCCTCTCTCCCTGACGGGAGAGGCTGCTATATGGTTTATCGAGATCCACTATAACACAATATATACTTGGAATCAATTGATGGATGTGTTCTTAGCACGTTACTACCCAGTGTCTAAGAAGTTGAGCCACAAAGATAGGGTAAACAACTTTGTGGCACTACCGGGAGAATAAGTCAGTAGTTCTTGGAATAGTTTCATCTGACTCTTGAGAAGTGTCCCCAATGAACGCATCGATGTTGAGTGACAGAAGTAGGCCTAATTGATCTAAGATGATCTTGACTTGTAAGATTGGAATTGAATGTATGATATCATGTATACCTAGTCTTACCTTCTAATGATCTAATTGAATGGATTAACTTGGGATTAGACATGAATCATGATGCATTGAAGGTAGTAATTGATTGTAGACCTTGTATGCCATTCATCCTAGAGCTTAGGGATGAAGTCATTATAAGGGGATTTTGATGATGTTTTCTTTCTCTTTTAAAAAGAGACATGAATATGATAGAGGAAGAAAGTTCTCTCATATAGATTAATTATAGGTTGACCTAAGAACCTAGAATGAATCAAGACATGATAAACAAAGAATATCTTGAAGAAGGATTGTATGGTCACTTCTTGTGTAATTGACTTTGTGAGATAAAACCAAGGTGTGATAGCTTGAGATAATTAATCTCATTATTGCTTGGGATGATGAATCTTAGCATAGCTTGAGATGACAAATCTCATGATAGCTTAAGATGGCAGATTTGATGATAGCTTGAGATGATGGATCTCATGATATTTTGAGAAAGTAGGTCTCAAGGATACCTTTAGGTATTAAATCTCAAGGAGTCTTGAGTTGAAATACTCATGGTAGCTTGAGGTGATAAACCTCATGTCAACTTGGGATGGAGGAAGCAAACTCTCCCATGTTGAGCTTGGTCTTGTGTTGTAAGATGCTTGATCATGTCAGCCTTATTTGGTTAGGCAAAAATCATTTTGTCATCTTTTGGAGAAATAACTATGCTCTCCTAATGTCATTTTGACTTGCATGCAAGGTGCACTTCATCGAACAACTTAAGATTAGTTACTGATGATATCTTAGGTTTGATGATTCATGCTCCCCTATGATTAGCTTTCATCTACATTATTAGTTGCATGGTGTTTAGGATGATTGTCTTCTTCCTTCGTTAGCTTTGTTTGTATGTTGAGAAGCTTTCCATGTTAGTAGGTCTATTATTTTAGCATATTGAGCTTAATGGACAATGATGCAATATTAGTTATCTTGGATTAGGATACCCTAGAGAAGTATGTAGTATGGATGGTAGTAAGGGATTCCATTCATACATGGCACAAGTATGACTGAAGTTACCTATGATATGACCCCTACATGATGTATGCTTAGCTTGAATAGTCTTATAGTTGCCTTCCATGACACGATTGACTCAAGAAGATAGTTCCTTTTTAATATGAAATAGGTCTACTAGTGAACCCTAAAGTTTATAAAAATGAATAGGGTGAGTTCAAGATATGCTTATTGTGTGCGATAGAATGGGATGCTTCACATCCATTACACAAGTGTGCTTAGACGTGGCCTAGGGGCGTAGTGATCATATATTATGATGAACCTAAATGTTAATGAGGAGAATGTTTATGTGTCATATCCCCAAACCACACCCTAGAATATATGGAATTCTCATACTTCAACAAGCGTACTTGACCCCTAAGAGGTATTGTACAAAACCTTTTCGTATCGTTCATCGCATATACATAAAGTAGTGCACAATTAAAACTTTTCACAAAATATTAGAATATCTTTATTAACATCTTTCATTAAAAATCATTGGAAATACTAAGTCTCAATGTCATTAAAACTTAGACATGAGAATACTTGGGACACTGCCCATATATCAAAAAATAGAAATACATAGTCTATTACAATACTTCAATACACGAAATAAAAGATATCTATGTCCTTGGATAAAATGAGTACATACTTAAACTTCACTTAAATGATGCTAAGATACAAGTCTTGCATCCCAAATGCTCCTCATCTACCAACCACTATAGAGATAGATAAACGCATGAAATTAGTACCAACACATGTACTAAGTATGGCTTAATGAATAAAATCATGAAAACGGACATTTATTAGAAATATGCTTTTTTTAATTACATATCATATCATTATCAAAAGAATAACATTTAACATCTTAAAAACAAATAATATAACAAGGAAGAAATTTGACCCATTTTGAAGGTCACTTTAAAGTGAACCCCATTTCACTGTTACAACGAACTAGTGAAGTTCCTTACCTTCAATTTAAACACTTCCTAGCAGGTAATTCCCTCACTAAAAGCTATCCTAAGACTCACTTAAGTAATAAATAGAGAGACAACCCTAAACCCTCTCTAGGCACACCTAAGTTATCCTTAACACCACATATTATGAGATCAACACACTTTTACAAGACATCATACACTGCAAAATGTGATCTTAGTACCAAATGTGATTCTAAGTCTCACTTAAGTGAGTTGTGTAGCGACCTCCCATACAATCAGTTACACACACACTTAAGAGATCATATAGACTACCTAACATAGAATCATTCTCACATAATACATCAACACATAGATAATATAACATTCTCCTTCCAAAGGCTATCAAAAGACTTACTTGATTCAATCAAGAAGATATCTCCATTATTGACATCTTCAAGACTACCTAAATAATCGTTAAAACTATCTAAGGTTTAGATCATGTCCACATAATAAACATCTTCCCTAACTAGAGTCATTCTTAAGACTTATCTAGGTAAGATCTAAAGTGACCATTTCTATGCCGCCTTCACACCTTAACTAGACAACCCTTAACTACACTAGGTAAGTACTTATTCATTTAACATGCTTTCTAAACTTAAGTAATTACATTCATTAGTTCATTTATGACTCATTCATCAAATAATGGAAATTCAACTAATGATCTTGGACAAGACCTAAGGAATCTAACTAACACCTTTAAAGCCTATTGTGCAATGTCTAAATAGCGTCCCATACCACCACCTAAACTTCATAGAACGTCTCTAATGATAGTAGGTATCCCATATGATGAGAATAGGAAATAACCGAGATAGACCATGATTGCTAGACATGGAATCCTGAGTTCTATCCTACTCTGATATGAGTGTTCTACTTGCCAATGGTAGAACTAGGACACATCCCATGTAGGCACATGGCTAAGGAATATGAAGGGAATGATTTGTACTTTTGTCTCATCCTTTAAATAGAGATACTTCCCTTACCATATTCAGTCGGTACTAGCCTTTGTTCTCATAGATTAATTTACATTAAAGGTTCATATAAAGGGGTTTCATATCAAGTTCATAACCCAATCACATTTACCCTACTAAAATGGTCCACTAGGGCTACCTTACCATGGTTACAAGAAGCTTATAATGACTTCCCTAAGCATTGATATGACGCCGTTCCAGCCAACCAACCATAAGTCTATCATTCCTTTACTAGAAGGATACCATTACGTCTTTCGACTTCAACATTCACAACCTTACTACTAGTTTAAAGGTTTCACACAAAGGAATCTTTTAACATCATTTAAGGTATCATGTCATTCATACATAAAACACTAAGAGGCTTTAGAATCCTAAGTTAAGACATCTCATATTTACATTCATATAAGAATCAAGTAAGGGACAGAAGTCAACCAAGACAAGGCACAACATACTTCACTTATTACATATTAAATGTAATTCTAGAAGCACATAGAAATAACCATTTTCATCTTTAGGTCATCCTATACACTACCATATCATATTCAAAATGACCCTAATAGACTCATATAGTCAAGTAGAAATAACCTTGCATGAACCCCAACACTAAACACACAAAGACATAGTCATAGTCTAACATGATCACCTAAATAGCATCAATAGAAGAACACATATAATTTCACACTTCTTATCATGTAAATAGATATTATACAAATTCAAAAAATTGACTACACAAATAATCAAAATACATAAAGTAGTGCCGACAAGGCCATGTCATTATATTACATAAAGTAACGCATACAAGGCCACAACAATCGCCAGTAAAGCACATAACACCGCCACCATAAGTGGACCATACCAATCAAAACATAATTGAAGTATAACTGACTTAAAATAATGGAATTAGGACAGTGTACCACCGCTCCATTTGTCAACACTTCAATCCTATGCTACACTATCCAATCCAATACCATAAGGCCCTTAACCATGGCCATTAACATCAATTCAATAAAAAACTATTATAATCAATAAAACTAGGTCAATTAAATATATATTCATCAATCTAAGAAAACCTAGATATCAATTCAATACAATTATTACATCAATAAATAGCCCAAAGCAAACTACACTAGAATTCATAAGCATCAAGTCCAAAACACTTAACCTATGAAGTAGTAAAAAATGAGGTTACATCAATTACATGGGTTCGTAGGTTAATTTAGTTAAAATAATAAAATTAATAACAATTCAATAAATATACAATGATTTAAAACCTGTAATGCAAGAACCCATAGATAGATCATGAAATTTGATAATTCCTATGAAAAATTTAGAGAAGTTCTTTGAAAATTGGTCTTCTTGATTAATAGAGTTTCAACGATCCAAAACCATAACTCAACAAATATGATACTCAATTTGATGGATAAAAATTAATAAATTCTCCAGTCCATGCCCTTCCTTCAGTTTTTGCTCAAATGGAGTTCTAGAGAATTACTAGGGGAATTTGGTTTTTGATTTTGAAGAATGAAATCTTCTAAGTGTTTTAGACTTACAAAAATGTTTAAAATACCCAAAATCCCATCTAGGAACATCCCAAAGTATTATTTGTACATGGGGTGAATTTAAAACTTCGCCCCTTGAACTTACAGTGAACTGCGTAGGAAGGCAGCCCACTAAGGACTTGCCAATCGACGACTCATCCCTTAACCAACGGACCATCATATTGGTTCGTGTTTGGGACTTAGTCTGGTATTCGGAATATACATATACACCCTAAGTATACACCCACTACTCCTAACCTATGGGGTGTCGACTGACCCACTGAGTGTCGATTGACTCCGTGGTTTGGGCTATCCTTTGCAGTCTTGGGCAATCAGGAAGTGTCCTTCCTCAAGGACTCTTTGATGGTCCTTGGGATGTTTACCTAGATGTTTTAAACCCTAGCATGCTTGTATAAACGTTTAGGAACTCTCACGTGAATTACATCTAAAACGAAAACGTAAAACTCGATGAAACACACATAGACACACAATGTCGTTTCAAGGTAAACATTTCGAACGTCATGGACGTTCTTGAACGTTTAACATACATACTTTACGAAACATGACACACTATCTACATACACTATAATAACTCACATAATGACCTTATAATGTCATGAATCATACATAAACACATAAAATCACTTATGAGGCATATAGGTGACTTAATCGTCGAACGTCTTGATTGTCCCTTCACGTTTCACTTCCAATTCACCTAAAACAGTAGAAACTAAGTCAATTCTACATAATAGACCATTTTAGAAGCTTATAATATCATGACAACTTTTTAAGGCATTTTATTCACCTATGTCATTTTCAAGGAATCACATTATGATCAAGAATGACCAAACACATGTTTTAGCTTTGATAGTAGTATGGGATGATACCTTAGCCTTGCACAACTATACTTGGAGATGGCTTGTTAAGTATATCATTTTAATAAGAAAGAGAATTAGTTAAGTATGAACTTTTAGATGCTTTATGATTCTTTATTATGTTTATTATAGTCATGTTATGCTTATGAATTGAACTCCTATTATTTTGTCTATTTTTTACTATACTATTGAGATATCATCTTATTTTTGGCATGTTAGTTTCCATACTTTGTTCATTTCGTAATAACACATATTTTTCCTATGTTGTAATCCAATGTAGGGTCTTGAGGAGATTGAGTTTCTTTGAAGAGTAGAGTTTTCAATGCTTTCAAGATGTGAAAATTGGTTAGTCCTCATAGCATAAGTGGACACCATCACTATAATGTCTTTTATGTTCTTTTCTATGCTTAGAATTTTATCGGCTGTGACCAAAGATATTTGTACTCATGTTGTCATAGATAATTTTGAGACATACGCTATAAGATTTATATTTTAATTCCGCATTACATTTTTTTTAAAAAAAGGTTTAAATTTCATGCTATTTTTCGTATACATGCAATGAAAGAGGACTAAGTGCTTTTACAAGACCTCCGCGAGGTCAAGTACGCGACGTGGCACTTGAAGGTAGCCCTATCTTCTATGGTGTACTTTGGGTCGTGACATATGAGATTCTATAACTTTTGTATAGAAGATTGAGGTCGTTTAATGCACTCGGTTACTCTTGTATCTCCTTCACACTGCATCCCATAAAATATAAATCATAGCTCGCCTAAGTTACCATTCATACCCGACTGGTTTAGTGAGTTTCTCTGTAGCTTATATTTTGTGCTCGAGTTTAAAAATGTTCTAACCTTATTGTTGCTTTGAAGACATGGATAAACCAAAAAGTTTCTAGAGGAAACAGGCCACATCTACATATAAGGTAGAAAAATACAAAGGAAACAAACCTTTCTAATACGGATAGTGAGGAAACGAAGCGAAGTTTTATCAAGATGACTATTCCAAAGAACCCAGTGCCCATTCATGGGCCTATGGACTCTACATATTTGTACGTACCTTTTTGGTGGCAATGGACTTTACAAAATCATAGTAGGTTTGGTACTTCTGTATCTTCTGACGGGGAACCAAGCACTGATGCCCAAGTCAAATATGATGCACCGGGAATTGTTGCCCAGATTGATGGAGGTCTATTTAGACATGATCCCCTTTTGTCCTCCCTCTCTGTCTTACAATTTTTTTTATTTTCTTTCTTTTGCATTTTAGGACAAATTATCGCTATTTGTTTTTGGGTGAGGCCCACCTTCTATATCAATATTCATGTCCAATGTTTTGTTGATATGTTTGGGTCATGATTACTACTATTTGTGACTAATTAAGCTTATGGATCCTTTTTTTTAATTGCAAATGATTTTGATCCATTTAAATTTTTTTGCCACTTCTAGTATGTATTTGAATTTCGTTGTTCTTTGGAAAATTTAATTCTCGGTTTTGATCAATTCTAATGACTTTAATTATGCTCCCTATTGAACAAACATGAATGTACAGCTACGACGAGGCCAAATGAAGTTACGTAGACAATATGTGAACTTTTTGCATCTTGTTGTGATTATCCAAGTATCAAATTCAGTTTCCTATTATGAACATTGAACACTAAAAGGGTGGAGTATTGTTTGACTTTGGTGTTAATGCCTAGTGTGATGAGATTATCATGAACCATGCATTATGACACCTATAATTATCATGTAGGTCCGGCTGATTAAGTGATGTTATAATATCATATGATCTTAGTCACATTTGAAGAGTGTGAAACAATTTGACAGATACCTCTTTTATGGCCTACCTTGTGAGTGTGCAAACTTCTTTTCAACAACCCTTGAGCTTTACCTTTTTTGTAAAAAATATGAAGATAACATGACCTTTATTAACCCACTACCTATAATTCTCTTGATTTGTGGTTGATTTAATAGTTAACATAGGCCAAAATCCTATCTTGGGGGTGTGGTGAAACTAGAAGGAAAGTCAACAAGTGCATGAAAAATCTCCTATAACCCAGCACAAAAGAAAATGATGAATGAAAAGGAAAGGAAATGTTGGGAACACTAAATTTTATGAGAATGAAAGTCACTAAGCCTTATTGATCATACCTTTACACTCAACCCCACAACAAGCCTTGAAAAAACTTTTTTGATTTTGAGTGATCTGAAACAAAGGATTTTTGGAAAATACAACAAATTGTGTTCATCTTTTTGAGTGTAAGCATTGCATATAATTCCGGAACATAAAATGCTTGAACCATTGTGTGTGGAAATAAAATCATTATTTGTGTGAGGGCATTTTATCACATTCGTTGTCTTGAACTTGCGATTAAAGCAACTATCATTAAAACAATCGGAGAGTACCCCTAGACGTTACTTGCGTACTTAACCTCGAAGAGTCCTTATACAAGCCTTTTCATAATCCTCACATCATAATGAACTTGAAATAATACAGAATTTAAAACTTTTTAAAATAGAAGTTAAAATTCATTTTTAATTAGAAACGTAGTAAGAATCTAATAACAGTTTCACGCACCATCTATTAATACGAGTTCAACAAAAGTCTCCAAATATGGTCCTTATCCCTTTACAAACAGTAGGTTTTAGAGAAAATGTACTTAAGAAAAGATTACTAATTTTATTACATCAATAGAGAAATCAGAAAGTGGCATGAAGTGCATATGTCGTCGGAAGTTTTTAGGACCTATCTAAAAGTCTTGGAGATAAGAAGTCCAAGCTTTCTTCAAGGATGTAGGAGTAAACAATTAGCCTGAACCTATACTCATAATAGAAACGGGAGAAAGGAGATTAGTACAATTAATTCTCTAAGTATGTATAATATGCATAAAAACCATTAAAACATGAGTTAGGACAATTACATGTAAATTATGCATTTATGATGTTTTTGAAAGTCATTTACATCATCAAGGCAACACAAAAAACTATAACCCAACAATGTCCAAACTACAATGAAGGCATGACGTGTGCACAACCTAGAGTCCACTTGTGAAATGTAGAGTTAGCATCACATACTACCAAACCTACGAAGCATCCCCATAAAAATCACTTTGAACATACATATTACATTTTAAATCATCATTCCTACAATCCTAAGTGAAATACATGGAAATGTACACTTCTAAGTAGTCTATACAACATACATATTCTCATATTACTTCATGACTACATAGAACTTCATATAACATCCTTCAAAACCAACTAGTGCAATGAACAAGTGAAGTACCATACCCCCACTTATACTTAGTAAACATATTAGGATATCATAGTCTAGTTCATTCATCGTTCTTTACGATATTATCTAGGGAAGATAAAAAATAACCGATATAGTACATCAAAGCTTACATGGAATTTGGTTTCATAACACCCCACACAGAAAAAGGGTGTTCCACTTGCCAAGGTAGAACCTACATAGTAGCTACTATGTGGATTCATTATCTATGTCGCACGTAAATAAGGGATAGGAAGATTGATTCTAATAACTCTAGCTATTCTATTAAAGGACTAGTCCCCATCTCATGAGTAACACTAGGATGACCCCACCTCTTGCATTTAGGAAAGGGTCTTTTCCTTATTGTCCATATCCTCTCGGCGCTTAGTATACTTTCCCAACTTACTACTATTAGTTCTTTTAAATGTACCTACATCTGTGAAGAGTAATAAATCTCCATTCAATACAATTTAACATAAAGCTTTTAGATTTATTAGGTGAGGATACACTTTCATCCTAGAATTAAAGTACTTATGTGGTAACAATTTCACAATCTCAATTATAGTATTTTCACGAGGACTATACTTTTATTAAACACAATAGATCAACTTCGTTTTACATAATTCATGACAAAAAATAATGAAGTTCAAGAGAATGAAAATCATCCAAATTACCTTTCTTGCATCCCTCTATATGCCATACACCGTGCAAGCAAATTCAAAGTCGACGTACAATATTCTTCATCGTATATACAAACCCAGCAAATAACCTCTTATCATGGTTAGAAGTCAATTACCATGATTTTCCTCATGTAAATCACAATACATATGGAATACAAGATTCTATAACTAGAAAATCAACAATCACAATTCATCATGACCATATTTACTAAATTCATCCATCAACATTTAGAAAAATTGGGTTATAGGGTACATATGGGTTCTTTGAAGATTTTCACAATAAAAATCACCAATTAATCCCAATATATTAATAATAGAAGGCACATAACATAAAGAAAACAACTTAGGAGTGAACCCATGGCAAGATCAGAAAACCTTTATTTTGGTCACAATATAAATTAAAAAATTATAACCTTTAAAGAGCTTCAAGGAGAAACTAATCCGTGAATAAATATCCTCATACCTTTATTGATGATATTCCACGTATTTGAAGTGCAAAAGGATGAATCTTGAGTTTCCTAGCTTGAGTACTTCCTTATTCTTCAATGGTTGTCTAGAGAGAAAATTGTATAAGGGAAATAAAATGGGTTTGTTTATTAATATGGATGTTATGAAGAGTTGGTTAATTTAATGAGTTGAAATCTTTCAATATATCTAAAATTACCAAATTACACAGACTCCTCACTTGATTGGCCAATGGTGGAATTTACTACTTCACGCTTGGCTTAACTGTGAAGTGCACCATCTCTCAGAAACGATTTATGGCCTCCGATCGACGGTCCGTTGTTCCATTAAATGACCATCCTGGCAAGCCATGGTTTTTTTTTCAGATACTGGTCAAAATTGAGCCTTGGATCTACATTCTAAGTGTGGACTGACGACTCGAAATGACGGAGTGTGAGTCAGTTGACGGGGCATCAATTGCCCTTGTTGTTTGCACATCATTATTGGACAGTTTCTTTGGTAAATTGTTTGGGTCGTCCTTGCGGACCAATAGGGTGGTCCTTAAGGAGTCATACCAAGAATGTTTGACCCTAAACATACTCTAATGTATACCCTAAGCATTTTCACAAATTTTGGCTTTTATAGGACTCTTTGAACCCATTAAAACACCTTAAGGACAATCGGTCATTTTTAACAAATTTAGGGATGTCGTGGTCGTCGCTTGAAGTTTTGGCCTTAATACCTCCTAATAAGATTGAATACAATATATTAGGTTTTGAATTAGAATTTTCCACTACATGTGTCTCTAGGCTAAGTCATGGAACTTCCTAGGTCTTAGAATCGTGAGCTTGAAAATCTCTGATGATGGGTGTGTCACAACTTGAGCCTTTGACTAAAAAATTAATCCTTGCATGAGTAAGTTGAGTCTTGTTGTGTACATTCGTCATTTAGTTTTGTGCAGAACTGTTTGAAGCATCCTTTTTGAACTATCGAATTCTAATTTCTATTTATGACAATCAATTGTTTAAGTTGGGTTGTCTAGAAGTTAGGGCAGCCTTATGTCGCCACACAGGGTACTCAAACTCTTGGAGGTCATGTACAAGCCCTTAGACAACTTTCATTATAATAGTCAATATTTTTTATTAAAATCATAAGGAAGAACTAAGTCTCCTCATAACCAGCTTAGACACATAGAGCATCATAGAGTCACGACCCTTACATCAATTAAGAAGAAGCTAAAGTCTATTGCAAAGTCTTTTGAAAAAGGAATAAAATATAGCCATCTCCTTGAACATATTAGGACATAACGATGTTGAGAGAATTTTATTCCCATGCTTCAACCTATAAGGACAATCCTCACTTTCCACCTATACTTGTAGAATAAACAACATATGAAATTAGCAAATTGAATGCAGTAAGTATGGCGACATGCAATAAAACAATGCTAAAACTAACATTTACATTATAACATGCTTTTTATGCTCTTTTGATGTAAATATCATAAAACAACTATATGAACCACTTTCAAGAAAACATACACAAATAATTCATAGTCAAGTAGTTTATATTTTACATCTATCATCACTTTGAACCCATTTAAACATTTAGACCTCCTACCAAAGGTTATCCTAAGACCCACCTAAGTAAGATATGAAGCGACCAACCATTCAACTCCTTCACACCTACGTAGATGATCCTCAAGATTATCCAAAGTAAGATTATTTCCTTTTTATTTCTTAGACTCTATACCTAAAGTTGCTTTAAAACTCACCTAGGTAAGATATGAAAGAGACCGTCGATACACCCTCTCTAAGCGTACCTAACCATTCCTCAAAGCTACCTAGGTTACAATATTTCTATTCAACATACATTAGATAAGTAACAAATATTCATTTAGAAATTAAAGATATATTCATCAATTAGATGAATTCACACAATGTTCTCTCAGGACCTAGGGAACCTCATCCTAGCATCTTCAAAACCTACTTGTGACATTTATAGATAGTGTCCCATTCCACTACCTAAATGTTGTAGAACTTCTCCAATAGTAAAATGTATACCACATGATAAGAATAGGGATTAACAGTCATACACCACAATATCTAGGTATGAATTCATAGTCTACCATACTCTATGGAGGATGTTCGACTTGGCAATGGTAGAACTAGTAGAGATCCCATGTTATCACATATTTAAGGAACATCAAGGTATTTACTCTAGTCTCATCTTATGTAGAACCAATACCAAAATCATATGCACTAGTGCTTTGCCTTGTTATCATTGTGTAAGTTCATTCACATAAAGGTATATGAGAAGGTGCCATTTCATAGTCTTACCAAATCAAGATAACCCTACCAAGGATGGGTCCTCTAGGTCTTCCACTAGTAGTATACAAGGATAGCTCTTATGATTTCCTTAGAGATGGTTTCACGTCGTTCCATCCAACCTATCCGTAAGTCTATTATTCTATTCAAGAAGAATAACGTTACAACCTTTCTCTCCAAGGTTTCTATATTTTTTTACTTTCTTTTCATAATCAAGGACCTATAATATCATCCTTAGAGAGGGCACCATCCTAGGTATACCGATCTTAGACTTTCATTCATCATTCACTCCTACACATATATGACAAAGGTGTTATAGGCTACTAAGTTAAGAGTTCGCATTCACATAGATTTCATGTATCAAGTAGATGGACCTAAGTCTACCAATAAATACACAACTTCATCATATCACATATTGAATAAATTTCAAGAATCATATAGGGACGACTAAGTCTACCTAAAAATATACCCAACCAACACATATAGAAACTCATCAAAATCTACCATAGTCACATCTAATCATTTAGAGGAAATAATAATTTCACCTCACATATGCACATACATTAAAATACATGACCTTGATAATCTATACAATCCATAACATAACGATAATAGAATTCACATAACAATGTCGAGGATATGTTCATAACCGTTATAACACATAAACACCGCCGCAATAAGTGTACCATACCAATAAAAATTCAATTTGAATTGTACACAGTATATAGAGATTATGTCAGCTCACCGCCTTTTCATATCCATAATAATCTCCCCTTAGCCTTTTCAAAACAAATTCACATAATAAAGATATAAACCATAATAATATACTGAAAACTAAACAAACAATTCAACTAAATCAATCATCCATAAATACTAAATATAGATATAACCATTATAAGGTAGCCATGAAAAATTCTAACATCAATCAATACATAACTCAATAGCACATAGCAATAAAGAAATGAATTCAATACAATTAAGTCATTATAAATTCACAAACATTAGAGCCAAAAATAGAATTCATGGAAAACAAGGGCTCATAAAATGTTTTATCTTAAAACATTAAATTAACATCAATTACTTCATAAAAAATTGATTTAAATCATTTCATGCATGAATCCATGCTTAGAAATCTAAATAGAACTTTAGGGTTTTTAGAAGAATCTTTGAAAAACCTTTGAAATTGGATCCTTTAACGGAATACGAATCAAGGATGAAACGCCATACCTTAGTCGAAGAATTCCCACGAAGTTATTCTTCAAGTCTTTAAGAAATTGGTTTCTTCCTCAGAAATTGAAGGTCCTTCAATAAAGGGTCTAACTAGAGAGAGAGTTTAGAGAGAAGGAAGAGCATGTAAATCATTTGGATTCTAATTGAGGGTTGGGGTTTTTGGTTAAGATAATGGATGTATATGAACCTAAAATCCTTATAATATAAACCCTCTAAAATACCCATACATTAATTGGACCCATTTAAACAAGTCAAACATAACTTTAGTTTTCAAACTATCACAGGGAAATAATCCGCATCGCGGAGCTATTCCCACATGATTTTTGAATATAATTTTTTAAAAAGTAGAGTCCGTGACATGGACCAAAACTGGTCCTTGGTGAACCAAGTCCTCGACGTCGACTGGTTCCACCAATGCACAATGTGTTGCTGCCTTAGGTAGCTTGTTGGTTCAAGGTTGGGTCCTCCCCAAGGATCCCAAGGGCAGTCCTTGGGGAATCATAACCAAACATCTTGACCCTACATATGTCCCCCTAGGTTATATGGTTATCCCTACTAATTGTAGACTCCAAACAACACCCAAAAATACATACAACATACAAAGACACACTAGATCAAAGAAAATTAACTAATGAAACTCAGGATAGGCTCTGGTTTAACCTAGTTTTTTTTAGGGTTGTTACACATTTATGATTATATTTTTTTAGATTTAGTTCCTTTAATTCATACTTTGTTTCAATTATTGGTGAGTAAATCTTAGGTATTTATACTTGGAGAAAGAGCATGTATGCAGTTTGCCAAAAAGGAATAGTGCAGTTAAAAGAATGAAGAAAAGAAGACCTCATGATTGCCTAATCCATAGGGCAAGTGACTAAATGGCCTCAATCTTTCCTAATATTCTATTAGGCTAAACTCTTATGGAAAGTATCAAGTCAACAGTGAAAAGGAGAAGTCATCATTTAGCCAAATAGTTCTGCAAAGCACTACTAGGTCGTCGAACGATCCAAAATGCAAAGATGTTGATTGCTAAAGCAAGACGACAATGAAATATACCAAAAGGAAGTTTTTCTGAGTTTACCAACATCTCGACTAATTGCGCCAGGTAATCCTTCACAACAAAAATTTTCAAAAACTACAAATACATGTTGACACTTATAGCTTAGTATCATATTTTTATTATTCAGACTTAGTGTATTCAAATACATTATTCTATTATTAGTTCTTAATGTATTTTGGAGACATTATAATTGAGATTTGAAGACTTCAAGGTTCCCAAATTAAAGAAAGTGGAAGTGAATATTGAAAAATCTTCATGGTAGACCTCTGTAAAGACATTTTTTCATGCCCAATTGCTGGAAACACTTTTTAGTTTTGATTTTTATATCCTTATTTTGTCTAGCTAGCACACTAATTCTTTTGAATGATTATGTGAATATGGATTGATATTAATTCAAGGTCTTGCTTATAAATTGTTAATTTTCTGTGTAAATGTGATTTCTTACTGTAGTTCTGTATGAAGTTTATGGGATTTTAATTGCAATTATGATTTCATCTTCGTGTATTTGCCTTTCTCGAGAGGGAGGTCTTATGAAAAAAAATTCTATCGAAAGTTTGTAATTATTGGGTTGACGTGGGTTCAAATCGAGAGACTAAATCCTAAACCCTCCCCCACACATTCAGCTCAACAAAGTGAATGTTCTAAGGTGAACGATGGGCATTATTGCATCTTATTGGTGTTCAAGAGAAACCAATTTTATTCGGGTAAATTTCTCAAGAGAGACTTTACCTCGACTAAAGTTTAGCTTTGTCATAAAATTTACATTGATTTACGATAAATATCATATACCGGGTTGTTTATATTAGCCCATATTTCTATCATATCCCATAAATACCATATCCATATTCTCATCTCTATTTTCACTAGTTTAGTAATAATTGCTTACAAATCCCCCATTAATAATTGATACTTCTGTCACCCCTTTGAATTTATTATGTTTTTAATTTTAAATACGTATTAGCTATGACTAACATGAACTGATTTGTACGTGGCTGTTAATTCTTGAAACTGCTCCCTTGCGACTCGACCCCAACCGTTGGTTGGGTTATTATTCTGACTACCAATTATTGACACTTAGAATTGGATAAAGTGTTCCTGATACGCTAAGCACTATGTAAGGGCTAATATGGGGTTCAAATTAAGGGTTAGTGAAGCATACACCCTTAGACAGGCAAAGTTGTGTGGTGAAATTATCTATACTTGGACCATTCACTTTGGAATATTTAACATATCAACCTTGCAAGTTAACATTAGGATCAAGTAACTATTATTAGGAATTTTGCGTTAAGAGCTTATGGGGAACACCTATACTTTTAGTTTTCATCTCATATTAATATCTAAAATGGAAACTCATGCCTACTTACTACGTAGTAATACAAATTAACAAATTGTTAATTTACTTACAAAAACCCCCTTTTGAATTACTTTTATAAAAAATAATGTGTCCGAACAAAGATAATTCTTTGTTATCATAAGTCTAAATCATATTGATCATGTGATAAACCTTAACCTTAAAATTAGGTTCTTGATTTGACAACGACTGCTTATACTTTTTTTTGGAGGTGCAATGTTGGCGCACCAAATTTTTGCATCACTGCTGGCAAATAGAACTTTTATATTGTATTAACTTCATTATTGAACTTTACTCAAGTTTTTCCCAATTTTACGTTTTTGATTTGTATTTAGTTTCTACAGGTATTACCCGTAGTATATAGAAAGTACACGTAGTCAAGGAAATCCCTTGATTCACTACGAACTAGAACTTAGGAAAACATTGAAAAGAATGGTTAAAAAATGATCCCATAAGAGAGGGTCAAGGGACACGATCTTGTTTTCGACCTCTTGGAGTTGTGAAGGTGCCTACTCAGGTTAGGGTAGTCATTCATGGCTCAGATGTTAGATGTTCTCGCTTTAAAGGGTTATTAATTATTAGTATATGGGTAGTAGTAGTACAATCATATCTCCATAGCTCTGGGGACTAAGACAAGGCCACTCACTTGACCTTATGGGACATTTGTGTTAAAAATACTGTGATTTGGGTTATGTAATACACTAGTAACCTTTTAATAATCCATGTTATCTATATTGTCTAATATGCAGGGAGACATCATATAGGTATTTATAGATGATTTCTCTAAAGTAGTGTGAAGAGAGCAATATTCTGCTCAACCAGAGAAATCGACTTTACGGAGAAAAAAGGTATAGTTCTGAGTCATCATATTCTTGAAAAATGTATTGAAATGAATAGACATAAAGTTGATGTGATACATAAACTCCTACCGCTCATCTCGGTTAGTAACTTCTTAGACATACAAGGTTCTACAAGTCGTTCATAAAAGATTTCTTTAAAATTACACACCCATTGTGCAAACATGAGAAGGAATCTATGTTTTAGTTTTATTATGTTTTACTAAGATAATTTGAGGAGTTTAAAGAAAAGTTAACTTCTCCACCTATCATTATTTCATCAGAGTGGGGAAACCATTTGAAATAATATGCGATGCAAGCGGGGTAGAGTTTGGTGTAATATTGTGCCAAAGGCGAGAGAATATTCTTTTTCCTATATATTATATGAGTAAACATTTATGTGGTTCTCAAAGACCTATATTGTGACTGAACAAGTACTTCAATCTATTTTTTTTGCATTTGAGAAGTTTAGTTCTTATTCTCTTGTTACTGAAGTCAATGTACATATCTATCATTCAACATTGAGGTATCTGATGTATAAAAAAAATTCAAAACCTAAATTCATAAGATGAATTTGATTTTAGGTATAAATAAAACATACTAGATTAAAGGAGGAAGTTATGATCAAGGTAGAATAAGGAGTTGTGATTAATGATGCATTCCTTGATGAACAGGTATTGGCTGCTTTTTATGACCCAATTCCTTGGTTCGTAGACTTTGCTATATATTTGGAAAGTGATTTGGTGCCTTCGGATCTATAATTTTTCCAATGAGAGATATTCATGTTTTATGTGAAAAATTAGTGTTGGCAAGAGCCTTACTTATTTTGTGTTTGTACCAATTGTATTATTCATCATTGTGTGCTAGAGGTTTAGATGATGAGTATACTAGAGGCATGTCATTCATCTCCTATTGGTGGGTATTATAGTGGAATTTAGACTGCTCATAAGATTCTGCATTGTGTGTATTACTGTCCTATCCATCAATACGCTCATGATTTCATTATGTATTGTGATTGTGTCTGATGAGAAGGAGAAATTTCAAAGAAGTAAGAACTTTCAATGAACCCGATATTGGTGATTGAGTTTTTTAATGTCTGAAGTCTTAACTTCATGAGCCCGTTTCTGAGTTTGAATGGGAAGTATATTCTTCTAAATTTACTATGTATCTAAATTGGTGGAAGCAATTGCTTGTCAAATAATGTGGGAAAGAGTGCTACCACATTCTCGAATAATATCTTCTCCCAATTTGGTACATTAAGGGAAATAGTCTACAATTGAGGTTTCCGCTTTTTTAATAAGTTGTTCAAGTTGTTTCTACAGTAGTATGTTATTTGTCATAGTGTGGCAACTCCATACTATCCACACTCTAGTGGGAAAGTTGAAATATCAAATAGAGAGATAGAGAAAATCCTTGCAAAGACTGTAAATGCCAACATAACTGACTATTGAAGAAGGCTTGACGATGCTCTATGGCGTTTTCACATTGCATTCAAAACTCAGATAGGTATGCCCACATAAAAACATGTATAAGGGAAGTCTTTTCATTTTTGTGTACACATAAAGTACTAAGAGATGTTGGTACTCAAGAAGCTAAATCAGATAGGGGAGCCACATCATGTCAAAGAATGAATGAGATGAAAAATCTCAATGAGCTTCACTTAGTAGAATATGAAAGTTTAGTCGTGTACAATGAAAAGATGAATAGGTTCGATGATCAAGAGATCGACAAAAATGAATTTTGTCCTAGTGATCTCAAGGTTTTTCTTTTTTCCTGGCTAATTCATGTCCAAGTTGACTGGGACATTCAAAGAAACTAAAGTATTTCCACATGGAGTGGTTGATTTTAAGAACAAGAAAGAGATGAGCTCCAAGGTGAATGGTCATAGGATAAATAATCAATGGGGATGGGTCTTGCCGCGACAACAAATCAAGTGATACTTGGGAGGAAACACAAGATGTAAACTCGATATGAGGGTAGAATAGAGTCCATGTCTAAAATGAGTATCAAAAATGTAAAAATGGAGTCCTAATGATTCCTATGTGTTCATGAAAGTATAGGTAAAATCACCATAATTTATTCTAAATGCAATGGTCTAAGTTTCCATGAACGATTTATCATTTAATTGACGGACAATAGATAGCATCTGTACATCCCATGTATGTTTTCTAAATTTCACTATGTGTAAGAGTTAACTAAGGAATCCATTAATGAGTCATCGATTGAACCACAAACCATCGATGTTGTTTCGTGGGTCCAAATGGGTTTGCAGTCGACCCATCTCAAACCCCTAATTATTTTAATCTTTTAGTTTTTAGCGTATTACCTATTTCCCTCCTCCCCAACAGTTTCAAAATGTCAGCTTCCCCATAAAACACCCATTAATCTTCACCATTACCCCCATATATTCAATACTTCAATATTTACTTTCCTAATCCCTCCTAATATGCTCAAAGTTCTTTTCTCTTCATATTTTCTCCCTTCCACAAAGAATTAAAGGTTCGGGTTCAATCCGGGTTGAACATCAAGTTAATCTGAGTCAACAAAAAATAAGGACCAACACACTCCTCAACATTTCTTTTCTTGTAAGGTAATCAATTTAACAAAAACGTTAAATTTTTTTACTGTTTAATTTGAAGTCAGAAAGTTGTATTGACCTTGGGTAGATAATTTCATGGTAAAATTTTTGAGACCTCGTTCTAAAACTACCCTTGAGGTGATGGTGTTGTGAGTGTGTTTCTAGTTCACTAAATAAAGTGGGTTGGATGCCTAACTGAATGTATTGACTTAGAGTTTTCAAGTTATGTTTAGTGAAATGTTAAATTGACATGACATAAACTCTAGGATGATAGACTACCATGTAATGTGTTGAAATGCATGTTTTAGACATTTTATTGGTTTTAATTTTCTTCTAAATATATTGAATGAAAAGTGAAATCCCATGCTTGCATACAAAACTGGTCGACAGCCTAAACCCACAAACCGTTGGTTATCCTACAGACCATAGATTAGAGGTTTTTGATCTAGATCACACAAATATGTAGTAGTTGTGATTCAAGAGTTGGAATATGATTTGTTGATCAATCAACGGGACCGTTCTTTATGCCTATGGTTCAAACATAAAAACCCAAAAATAGGTTCCCTAAACAATGGAGATGACTCACGGTTCATCATTTAATCAAATATCTGTAGGTACCCATGTAGGTCCTGATATACCAAGGTTTCATAGTATTTTTAATGTTTTTTCCTTAAGTTTAGTGTGTGTCCAAAAGCCTTTTTGTATTTATTTTTATGTAAGTTTCCCTTTATTTGAAGGAAATCTGTCTAAAAATGAACGCGGATTTTTTTGAGCAAAAAATGCAAAAAAGTTACCACCTATGGAGCTTGTGACGGTTCGTCGAGCTTGTGACGGTCCGTAGGTTGCGTCTTAGTGAAGCTGCTGAAGGAATATGGGGAAGTCTGACCTATGTGTGGTATTACAAACTTTATGAGGGATCATCATATCCACGATGGTCCGTCCTGCTGGTTCGTTATGATGATCATAGAAGTAGTCCGAGTACCCAAATTCTATGAAATTTAATGTTATGGAATGGAGACCCTCGACTGACCGTCGTGATTGTAACGGTCTGTCATACCTATTCATCGAGGGTAATGAAGAAAACAGTAGAAGGATTTGTAAAGTATAGAATGACGGAGGCCACGACAGTCCGTCGTGACCACGACATCCCGTCACGAGGTCCGTCGACCAAGCCGCGTTTTGATAGACATTCAGCAATTAGAATCCTTCTTTTATGAGCCTTTTGTTTTTTATAAATAGTTGGAAAAATCTTGTTTTTGGGGTTAGACTCTCATATAGTTGTTAGACTCTCTTATAGTTAGACTTTGTTATGTTAGATTCATTGTTAGTAGACTTTGTGATTGTTATAATTTTGGAGAATCTTTAGTCTTCGATTAATTTCAGTAATTGATCCACTTTTTCTAGAATTGATTGTTGGTGCCTTTTTTGATTTATCAAGTGAACCTCTGGAGTTTATTCTTTCTCATTGACGTATGTGCATGAATTCTTATATTACATATATTAATATTGTGATTATGACTATGGTAAGTAAACTCCATAATTAGGGTTGTGGGAACCATGGGTGAATAATAAGATAAAATCTAACTAAAATAAAAATTCTAGAACAGTATGTTGCATGTATTGATAATCCTTTCGTTTAGAAGTCTTTTCAACGGATGGACAATGTTAGAACTCTCCTTAATTCTACTTACCGGACCAAGGAGGTAGATAATCCAAAAATAATTATCAACATAGATTTAGTGTATACTATCTAATATTCTAGTATTAATTGGTACGAGGTAATAACATAATCAAATATCGAATACGATGCTTAATATGAGGTAAAGGTAAGGGTTAGTATAGCAACACACGTAGCAGGACCAAGGTGCAGAGTGAAATTTTCTAGATGCCAGACCAAGGATTTAGAAATACATAACTTATCACTTCGCATGCAAGATACTAGGAAAGAATTGTTATAATTAGAATTATCCAATTAGGAACCTGTGGGGAACACTTAAACCCTAGTTACTTTTTTTAATTGATTAAACTCCAAGGTTTGATTCTGTTAGTTGGTTTCTTTAATTCATTTAGTTATCTTTACTAATTTAGAAATAACCCCCCCCCCCTTTATTGTCTTTTGTTTTCTAAGTAAATAATTGACTAAATAATAGTAATAATAGATTAAAGTTAACTCTGAACTATTTTCCTCGTGGGAACGATCCAAAACTCATTAGTTGGGTTCTTTACTTGATACGACCATTTTATTTCTTATTCTAGAAGTAAGTTTGAGGGTATCAAATTTTGGTGCTGCTGCCAGGGAAAGTAGCTTTTAGATTAACTTAAATTTATTACTAAAGTTTAGTCGATATTTTCTTTGTTTTATTTTTTTATTGTTTTTGATTCTTGCAAAACTATCTTCCTTGTATGCCAAATATACGGAGAGGAAGAGAACCCTTGTTTCCCTACGAAAACGAATTAGAGTGTACACTACGCAACATGAATCGAAACTTGGGTATTAATGATGATGATCCAAACCAGAACATCCCAAGTCTAGTTGATGTTCATGGTGAGATATTACCCGAAGCTCCGGGTGAATATCAACAGAGGGGACAAAATCCCGCTCCACGTTCTCAAGAAAATTACAGAGGCTATGACAACATAGAAGACTACGATGGGCCACTTGTCTTTCCCCCTCTACCACCAGGCCACACCTTTGTGGTAACTAGTAGCCTGATGCAAATGCTCACTGGCAGAGGATTACTTTCAGGGCTACCTTCTGAGGATCCACATGCCCATATAGCAAAGGTAAGGTCAGTGTGTAAAAGTTGTGTAGGGAGGCTTTATTTGGATTTGGATGTAATAGGTCTAAGAGTCTTTCCTCGCTCACTGACGGGAGAGGCTGCTATTTAGTTAACTGAGCTCACTTATAACTTAATTTTCACTTGGAACCAACTAAGGGACGTTTTCTTAGCACACTACTACCCGGTCTCCAAGAAAATAAACCACAAAGACAGAGTGAACAACTTTGTGGCACTTCCAGGAGAGTTAGTTAGTAGTTCTTGGTATAGATTCACCACATTTTTTAGAAGCGTCCCCAATCACTGTATAGATGACGAGTCATTAAAGGAATACTTCTATTGGGGACAAGATGACAATAATAAAGAGGTGTTGCGGGTTGTTCTTATGGGGAGTGTCCTTTTGCTGAGATTGTCGAAAAGTTAAAGAAAAATCTCCCAGAACAATATAGATTGGAGTACTAGGAAGTCAGACATTGGAGAAATACCTTCGCAGTGTAATCCACTAACAACCTAGCCGCAGATGAGATTCATGAAGAGATAACTCAGATGAGAGCTGAGCATGGGTTGGTATTAAAACATATCACTGGGGTGCAGAAAATAAAAATGCAGTTAACTACTTGCCTAAACCACCACCACTAAATACTGAATGATATTATACGGAGGATTCCTATGAGGTAATTAAGCAGACGCAGTTTTCCGACTGAGTGCCTAAGTCTCAAATCAGGAGAATTGGCACCAAGGTCAAGGAAAACAAGGTCGGATCTATGATAACTACAACTGTAAGGGTCATTATGTCATAGATGGAAACTACAACCATGACAAAAATTTCAACAGGGGTAACTATGGTAACAGAAATAATAGGAATGGGACCTTTGTCCCTCTTCAAAATCGTTAAGTTACTCCTACGAATGGTTGAGATAATATGGTGCGAGTGGAGAATATGTTGCACAAAATGATGAGGAGGTTCGATGCTAGTGATGAGCACATTAAATAGTTAAGGAGTGATTTAGCGGGTACTGGGCAGAAAGTTGATACACATGCAATATCTATTAAGAAAATTGAGTTGCAAATGGCCCAATTATCTGTGACACTGAACACACGATAACCAGGCAATCTTCCTAGAAACATTGTCCAAAATCTGAAAAATGACGGACACTGTATAGAAATCACTACTCGGGGTGGTAAGCAGACCATTGACCCACCTATGCCGTCTAAGGAGGAAAAAGTTATAATAGATAATGATAAGGTGGTAGAGGTTAATGGTGAAGTAAACTCCCCATTTTTCGAAAGATTGTGTGTTTTAGCTCACCATTACTGTTGGTGATCCATAATTCATACTTCAAAAATATAGAAAATTTCAAAAAGAAATTTTGGCATTTTTGAAGTCGTAAATTCTTATCACCAACAAATAAGGTGAGCTATAGCCCACGATCATCAGCTAAATGGGGGGTATGCTCGCTTCAGGGCTCGTTTGACCTTGAAAATGGGTCGCTGAAGTGCCTACAAAGGTAATTCCCATTCCTAGACCACCACCCCCCTTTCCTCAAAGATTAGTGAAAAAGACAAAGGATGGTAAATATCGGCGTTTTATAACAATGTTTAAGCAACTTTCTATCAATGTCCCTTTGGTAGAAGTTCTAGCAAAAATTCCTAGTTATGCAAAGTTTATGAAAGATTTGGTTACAAAGAAAACATCGGTCACTTTTGAGTATGATGATTGACTAGAAGATCTCTCGTACAAAAGAAAGAAGATCTGGGTGTGTTCACTATTCCTTGTACAGTCGGGTCATTACATTTTGCGAAAGCATTATGTAATCTGGGGGCAAGCATAAATCTCATGCCCATATCTATTTACAAGAAGTTGGGTTTAGGTGACTCAAAGCCCATTGCGATGCGGCTAATGATGATTGATTGAACAGTGAAAAAACCTAAAGGGATACTCCACGATGTGCTAGTAAAAGTGGAGTCATTCATATTTCCGGCACATTTTGTTATTCTTGGTTTTGAAGTCGATTTTAAAATGCCTATTATTCTTGGGAGGCCATTCCTTGCTACGAGTAGAGCCTTAGTTGATATGGAAAAAGGGCAGATGAAATTTTTTTTTAACAATGAAGAAGCGACCTTCAACATTTGTAGGTCCATGAGGCAGAGTGGAGAGATCCAATCGGTGTCTGCTATATCCTACAAATAAAAGATGAAGAAGCACCATGACCTAAAAATTAAAAAATGAGAGTTTATCGTTGGGGATTTGGTGCTTTTATACAATTCTAGGTTGCGTTGGTTTCCGGGCAAGCTCAAGTACAAATGGACTGGCCCTTACATAGTTTCCCAAATATTCCCTCGTGGAGCAGTTCACTTTGAAACAAAGTAGGGTGTGCGGTTTAAGTTGAATGGATGACGAATAAAACTCTATTTTGGGCATGCTGAATCAGCGAATGAAATGATCGAGGCACATCATCTTGATGAAGGCTGAGTGATCAAGTGTCCTAAGTCGTTCCACGACGTTAAATAAGGCTCTTGTTGGGATTCAACCTAATACGTATAGTTTTCTTTCTAGTAATGGTAGCATTTTCTACTAATTGTTTTTAATTACGGGGCACATTACCAAGAAGTTTTGCAGAAAATCACACTACACCAGTCAATGACTGACACATCGATGGACCGTCACGCACGCGACAGACTGTCGCATTAATACGCGCGTGCCACGTACGTCTTTCAATTATTTTAAAAACTAGGGCACACGTGATGGAACCATTGAAGGACCTTCGCATCTGCGATGGACCGTCGTCGAGGACTCATTGTGTCATTAATGAGCATGACCGACCCGACCTGACCCGACCCGACCCGGTTGGGGGTAATTTGAAAAATTGGTAACATTTAAAAACTCCAACCTTCATTTCACCCATTTTCTTCCCTCTTTCTCACATTTCCCCTCCCTTTAGAACTTCAAACTTTCTACATCCCTTCTATATCAACGAATCGCTTCCCCAAATTCCCCAATTCTGAATATCTCCTTTCTACTGGTCGGAGTCGGTTGTTGTGGTTCTAATATTTATTACCAAGTACCTCCCTTGCTTGTTTTTCTTAAATTCTCAGGTATGTGCCTCTGATATCTACCAATTTAGATTTCATATTTCATGTTTTTTAAATTCGTATTAGCCTATTTCTTTCTGGTGGGTCTTCATGCTTTGGTCCAATTTTGTCTGTCCTATGTTAAGAATCCTTAAATTGCCTTTCTAAAACTCTAGAAATAGGTGCTTTCCCATTGCTAGTTTACTAGGTATTTGGGTTAGAAACATATAGATTAACACTAAGTACTATATGTGAGTCAAAGAGGATGAATATGGCATCCTGAGTTCTGTCACTGAATGACAGAATGAGACCCCGATGATGGACCGTCATAGGGTCCGTTCCAACAGCCCCAACATCCCACTGTCTTAATTTTTCCAAATGTCCATTAATGGACAAATGTGATGGACCGTCGTTACCACGACGGTTTATCCTGCACAACCATTATGGTTGTTAGAGACCCTATTCCTCAGGGTTTCAAACTTTTTCTAAGTGTCCTCTGACAGACATCTAGGACGGACCGTCATACCCGCGATGGTCCGTCCTACACAACCATTCTAGTTGTTAGACACCCTATTCCTAATGGTCTACAACTTTTCCTAAGTTTCCTCTGATGGACATCTACGATGGACCGTCATACCCACAATGGTTCGTCCTGCACAATCGTCATAATGGTAAGAGACCCATCTCCTGAGGGTCTTCATAATTTTTCTAAGTGACCTCTAACGGAAATCTACGAACGACTGTCATACCCTCGACGGTCCATCCTGCACAAACATCGTGACTGTCAGAGACACCTCTCCTAAGGGTCTCCATACATTTTTCCTAAGTAATCCACGATGGACATCGACGACAGACCATCATTTTCACGATGGTCGGTCCTACTTAGCTGTCATACTTGTCATAGTCTTTCCTTTAGGGGTCTCCACATCAACATATTTGAAGTAAGACATGATGGACCCTATGAAGGTACGTCGTACTCACGACGAGCCGTCGTTTGTGTTTCACTGTTACTGCATAAAAGTCATTACAACTTAGCTCTTTTATTTATTTTGTGTCATTTTCGCTCGTTTTGTTTGCTCCTTCTCATAATAATATTGATTCTTCACATGTACTATCTCTAATGGAACCAAAACATGATTGAGTTTAAGCACGTGGGCGTCCAAAGTTTGTTGCCCCGTCTGCCCTCCTAGTCACAGGCTTTGATGATGAGTATGATCCTGATTACGTTCCCTCATGCTCTGCCACTCCATCACGAGCTGCACGTGCTACCAGAGCTATGCCAAAAAAGGTGGCATCCGACGTAGTGTGGTACTACGAAGTTCATGACGGACCGTCATATCCATGATTGTCCGTCTTGTTAGTTCATCGTGATGATCAGACAAGTTGTCCCAATACCCAAATTCCAAGAAGTTTAAGTGTTATGGAATGGAGACACTCGACTTACCGTCGTGATTGAAATTGTATGTCATACCTGTTCATTGAGAGTAATGAAGAAAAAAGCAGAAGGATTTGCAGAGTATACGATGACGGAGGCCACGATAGCCCGTCGTGACCACGATGGCCCATCACGAGGTTCATCGACCAAGCCGCGTTTTGACACATTTTCAGCAATTAGAGTCCTTCTTTTATTAGATTTTTCTTTTTTATAAATAGTTGGAAAAACCTCATTTTGGGGGTTAGATTCTCTTATTGTTGTTAGAATCTCTTATAGTTAGATTCTCTTATTAAGACTTATTGTTAGTAGACTTTTTGATTGTTATAAATTCGAAGAATCTTTAGTCTTCTATTAATTTCAGTAATTGATCTACTTTTTCTGTAATTGGTTGTTGGTGCGTTTGTTGATTAATCAAGTGAACCTCTTGAGTTTATTCTTTCTCATTGAAGTAAGTGTATGAATTCGTATATTACATATATGAAAATTGTGATTATGACTATGGGTAACTAAACTCCATAACTAGGGTTGTGGGAACCATGGGTGAATAACAAGGTAAAATCTAACTAAAATAACAACTCTAGAATAGTATCTTGCATGAATTTATAATTTTTTCATTTAGAAGTCTTGTTAACGAATGGCGAAGTTTAGAACTCCCCTTAATGCTACTTACCGGACCAAGGAGGTAGATAATAGGAAAAGAATTATCAACACAGATTTAGTGTATACTATCTAATAGGCTAGTATTGATTGGCATGAGGTAATAACATAGTCAAATATCCAATACAATGCTTAATTTTAGATAAAGGTAAGGGTTAGTATAGCAACACACGTAGCCGGAGGTGCAGAGTGAAATTTTTTAGATGCCGGACCAAGTATTTGGAAATACATAACTTATCACTTTGCATGCAAGATACTAGGAGAGAATTGTTATTTTTAGAATTATCAAGTTAGGGACCTGTGGGGAACACTTAAACCTTAGTTACTTTTATTAATTGATTAAACTCCAAGGTTTGATTCCGTTAGTTGGTACTTTAATTCATTTAGTTATCTTTACTAATTTAGAAATAAAAACCACCCTTTTATTGTCTTTTGTTTTCTAAGGAAATAATTGACTAAATAATAGTAATAATAGATTGAAGTTATGTATGAACTATTTCCTCGTGTGAACGATCCCACACTCATTAGTTGGGTTCTTTACTTGATACGACCGCTTTACTACTTATATTAGAAGTAAGTTTGAGCGTATCAGGTCCAAAAAACAGGTACTAGCAGTATATTTAATTTTTTTAGGTCAAAATTGTTTTCTAAAATTTATTGTGGTTCATTTTGAATTTTTTAAGTACTAAATAAAATTCTCCAGGTTGAATGGCGCAAAAATAATCCCCAATTTACTCAAAGGAAAGGCAAGTCAAAGTCAGTAGCAGCCTCACTCGTGCTAATTCATGAATCTAGTAGGGAGAAGTATGCACAAAAGAACAATAGAGGCTCCCCAACTAACCCCTTATCAGAAGGTGCCAGACTAGGTAGGTGGCTGAATCTGACGAGGATCATCCACCCTCACCTAGCTATGTAGTTTCCCCCAAGTAATAGCAGGGCATCATCATTTTGGAGATACAAATTTAAACTCATATTCCGTTGCGCTTCAGGTTCCAGCAACACACCAGCCTTCATTTTGATGCCACTAGATCTTGAGAGACTCATGACCCACCTGGAATACTGATGTTACCAAGGCATCTACATATAAGTCTAACATGTGGTGTTTTGAGGACTAGTTCCATATATTCTACGACAGGCAGAACATAAACGAATAGCAGATGTAGGGCAGGAATATTACTCGAACCGTCGGGTAGTTACTTGTAGCATTCACACGGTTCCTGCAATTGATGAGCTCATCAAAAAGCAGAAGTGTGACCAGATGTCACGGAGTGCATGCGAGTTCACCAAGGAGATAGTCCGGTAGTTCTATTCCTTCTACACTGCCACCATAGGAAAAACTATGCCACCATAGGCTTAGCCTATAGATAAACCTCCTTTACCGTCCATAGTGGTGTGGAATGTCTTTGTGGATATTTATGAGACAACTATTCACCATTTTATTAATGACCCAACCCACACTCCCAATTAATATAGAACAGTATGACTATATTATGGATGTCGTTCAAAAAGGGGAAATTCAAAGGGATGCCAAGCAGCGAGAGGTCATATTGTGATGAATGGCAATTCACATTGCCGAGGATGGAGAGAGCACCAAGTGGGTGCGTAACACTACTTTACTTATCAAAATGGACACCCTGAGCTTTATAGTGAAGTTTTCTGGTGTATTATATGCATTAGATTATCTCCTATACTAGAAGGCAACCTGATGAATTGCGATATAGTTGTGATGCTAGAAGCAATAATGGCGGGTCTCGAGCTTCACTTCTTATATTTTTTGATTGGTGATATATGTGAGAGCAAATTAAAGACTACTACTACCATGCCTTTTCCTTGTCAAGTTTTCAGCTATGTAGAGAGGCTACATATCCAATTTGGCATTGTTAAAAATTGATATAGCGACATAGATGGTGTCACATTCGGGAAGTACGTCCTAGACATATTTAGCGTCAGCGTCCTCGAAAAGGACTAAGACTAGACTCCTATAATTCATCATTACATTCAAAGGTTAAAAATGCAAAAAAAAAAATTAATTTTTCATGTACACTACTTCATGAGATTTCTTGTCTTGCAAGGATTTCAAATCAAACTTCCTCGTAGGAGAGGTTCTTTTGCAAACCTAGACCCTCAATAGAAAAAATCAAATCGGGATCACACAAACACTTCTTAAGATTGGACCCATGGACCACATGATGAACTGAAGCCAATTCACTACGAAACTTCAACTCGCATGATACCTGGCAAACACTTTGAAAAATTTCATAGGGACCCACATGACGAGGACTCTAGTTCCCATTCTTGAAAAATATCACCGCTCCTTTCAAAGGTGAAATATTTATATACACTTTATAACTTTCTTCAAACTCTACGTTTCTTCTCTTATGGTCGGCATAAGCCTTTTGTTGGCTATAGGCTATTTTCAAGCGATTCCTTATTATATGAACTTTCTCTGAGGTCTTATTAATCAATTAAGGACACAAAAGTGATGAGTCATCAACTTCAAACCATCCAATTAGAGACCTCGATCACCTTTTATACAAGGCCTCAAAAGGAGCCATATATATAGAGGAATAGTAGCTATTGTTGTACGAAATCTCAACCAAAGTAAAGTGTTTATCCCAATTAACAATGAAGTCAATTATACAAGATATAATAATATCCTCAATTCTTTTAGTAGTACTCTCCTATTAACCATTCATTTAGGGATGAAAAGTGATGCTTAGATTCACAATGAACTCCAAAGACGAGATGTGAATTGTGCACCCTATCCGATATGATGGATAACAGAATACCATGGTGACACACAATATAATCTATGAAGATTCTTGCATAATCCTCCGTCGAGTAAGTAGTTTTGACGGGAATAAAATGAGTAGATTTGGTCAACCTATCTACAACCACCCATACGGAGACATGTTGCTTTTTTGTCCGAGGCAAACCTACCACGATAAACATATTAATATCTTCGCACTTCCAAGTGGGAACTTGGATTTATTGAAGTAAACCACTTGACTTTTGGTGATCGGCTTTCACTTGTTTGCAATTTGGGAATTTTGCGATAAATTCCTCTATGTCCCCTTTCAAGCCTTTCCACCAAATCACTTCCCTAAGGTCATGATACATATTTGTAGAACCCAGATAAAAGGAATAATGGGAAGCTTCCTTGATAACTCAATACACCGTCCCCCTTAAAGAGAATGACTCATTAATCTTACCAAGAAATGATTACTTCAACTCCATCAATGGTTGATCAAGGTATTTCTTAGACTACACCTTTGCCACTAAAGATGATTCGGAGTTATGATTGACCACAAAGCAATCATTCTGAGAATCTTCCAATCTAACACCCAATCTAGCCATCCTATCAACATCTTTCACTAGGACTTTCTTTACATCATCTACATGAGACACACTACCCATGGTCATATGTCTTAGAGAATCCATAACTACATTGGACTTTCCAGGGTAGTCAAGAACGTTCATTTCATAATCTTTCACTAATTCCAACCACCTTCTTTAACGGAAATTCAACTCTTTTTGAGTAAACAAGTATTGAAGACTCTTGTGGTAGGTATACACATCAACATGGACAACATGTAAATAATGTCTCCATATTTTCAAGGCAAATACCACGCCCGCTAAGTCAAGATCACGAGTTTGAAAATTCTTCTCATGCACCGTAAGTTGTCTAGAAGCATAAGCTACTACTTTCCCATGATGCATAAGGACAGAACCTTAGACCACTCGGTATGTTTCACAACATAAAACGAATCCCTTAGCACCCTCCGATAAAGTCTACACTGGAGAGTAAGTTAAACTCTCTCTCAAGATTTTGAAGCTTTTTTCACATACCTCCGACTACTCAAACTTCACAGTCCTTTGGGTTAAGGATATGTAATAGACGCTAAACCATATACAAACCTCCATTAATACCCCTCTAGACCCAAAATGCTTCTTATGTCGGTTGGAGGCAATGGCCTAGGCCAATTCTTTACTGCCTTTCCTTGGATCAACCTCAACCCCCACATCACTAGAGATGATATGACCATGAAACACCACCGAACTCAACAAAAACTCAATTTGCTATACTTGTCAAATACTTTATTCTCCTTAAGCACTTGTAACACCACCCTTAAATGGTCCATCTGTTCACCCTCATTTTTCGACTATACAAAGATGTCGTCATTGTAGATAATGACAAATTAATCTAGGGAACTTTGAAACACCCTATCCATGATGTTCATAAACGTCGTCGGGGCATTAGTGATACCAAAGGACATTATGTAGAACTCATTGTGACCATATCTAGTCGGAAATCACATTTTTGGTATATCCTCACCTCTCCCTCTATTTTTATGATACCCCGCTCTCACTCTATGTTGGTGATACCCCAATCTCAAGTCAATCTTAGAAAAGTAGCTTACTCTTTGGAGTTGATAAAAAAAGTGGTCAATCCAAGGGAGAGGATACTTATTCTTAATAGTGACTTTATTGAGTTTTGAATAATCAATGCACATTCTAAGTGACCCATCCTTCTTCTTCACAAACAATATCGGAGAACCCCATGAAGAAATACTAGGTCTAATGAACCCTTTGTCTAGTATGTCCTTGAGTTGAGACTTCAACTCTTTCAATTCGGCCGGAGTCATCTGATAAAGAAGAATTGAAATGCCTTTGTATTCTGTAGTAAGTAAATACCAAAATTAATTTCCCGTTTGGGAGGGACTCCGGGAAGATCATTAGGAAAGACCTCCGAAAATTTCCTAACTATGGGGACTAACTCAATTGAAGTATTTTCAGAGTCTAAATCTTTGACTCTTACAATATGGTATAAACACACTTATGAGATCATTTTACAATCCTTAAGACAAGAGATAATATGACCTCTGAGAATAGAATTCACCCCCATTTCACTTTAAAATGAGTTAATTTGGAGAATTGAAACAGACAATTCTTGTTTTACAATCACTGGAAGCAAAACAATCATGCAAACAATTCCATCCCAAAAATTACATTAAAATTGACCATATCAAGTTCTATTATTTTAAAATGTGTAACTTTATTGGGCAACATTATAAGACAATTTTTATATACACTCTTTGATGCCAACGATTCACCTATTGGGGTAGTTACCATGAAAGGTTCATTTAGAATATCATGCAAAATATCAAACTTCTTAGCTATAAAGGGAGTTATAAAGGATAATTTAGAACCCAAATAAATAAAAGTATAAACATCTATAGAGAAGACTTGTAACATATCCATCACCATATTCGGAGAACTCTCTTGTTCACCCCTAGAGCGAAGTGCATAACAACAATTCTTCTTTGGAGCATCCACATTTGAATCACTAGCTTGAGCTTTCCCGCTTCCTTTGAATTGAATCTTTATACTAGGGGAATCCTTAACAATGTGGCCACTCTTGCCACACCCCAAAGCAATTGTCTACCCAACAAGGCAATCACTATAATGATTCTTTCCACAATTTCCACAAGTTGTCTTCTTTTTTGGTGACTAGTACTTTTTCCCTTTTGAGACTTAGAGTTAGACATCCTATCATCACAATCCTTGAGATATTTTTAAGTAACTTGATTAAGAAACCTCTTTTTGAACATAGGCATTTCTTGAATGTCAAGCCTACGCTTAGAGGAACAACCTTCATATGACTTGGTCTTCTTGGCCTCTCTACTCTTTCTCCTTCACCTAGTTTCTTCAACTTGTTGAGCATTAACCCTGAGATGAAAGATATTTATATTATCATAAATTATAGCCGAATGTCATTCTTCCACCAAAACATAGGAGACAGCCGTAAGAAAATGACTCATCACATCCCTTGGGTTTGAAACCAAGGATGGAGCATACATGCACAATTTAATGAATTTCAAAGAATAGCCAAGTACACTCATACCACCTTGACGAAGATTGATGAGTTCTTCCACCTTAGATTCATTCATCTCTCTAGGAAATAACCTATCAAGGAAAGTCTTCTTGAAGATCTCCCAAGTCACCAAACCTCCTCTTAGCGCCCTATTATCCCTCCATTGCACATACCAAGTGTAGGCCACATCTTTGAGTTGATAAGCTGCTAACTAAGACTTCTTAATTAAGGTCACACCCATAGCATAGAGAATCTTATAGACCTCATCAAGTAAAATCTTGAGGTTCCTTATCCAACTTTGACCCGTAGAAAATAGGAGGATTCATTATAGTAAAGTTTATCAAACGCGAGGGCATAGTGTAAGCATGTTGAGGCAGTCAAGGTCCAACCTTCTTATTCATTCAAGGCGCCATATCTTGAACTTGAGAAGTGACGTTATTATCTGGAGGAGTTATGGCTTAATTTAAAGTGAGAAAGGTTGCCCTTATATCTCCAGCAGTCATCAGTGGAGGCACATCCCTAACTTGATCTCCCATAGAAACTTTTTCAAGTGGAGGCACTTCGGTGTCGACACTTGGTGGTCTTGATTTCAAACATTAGACAATTCTTCCTCGACCCTTCTAGTATTTACCCTTAAAGTATTATACATATAACCACGATACAAGGTTTAGGTGAAAGAAAATAACAAGACTCTAGAGGCAAAGAACATAGGAATACAAGAAGATGAGAGTTTCCAAACATTACAGTCTCTCATTCATATGTGTGGCACGCGTCAGAATTATGAAAAAGAATCCACATAGACGCGATTTAATGAGACATCATTTCAAGAGATATTCAACCTCAATCTTTGATACCACGTTTTCCAAGAGATATTCAACCTCAAGCTTTGATACCACGTTTACCACATCTGTGATGTACCACCTTAACGTAACTAGCGTCGTCGTCATCGAAAAGGACTAAGACTAGACTCTTAGCATTCTTCACTACATTCATAGGATAAAAATGTGAAAAAAAAATTATCTACACTAATTCATGAGGTTTACTTAGACCTCTTGCTTATGCATAATATATTCATATAGAGTATACATAGACCCTTCGTATAAGAAAATTGAATAGTATTCTACTTTTGTGACACATATGAACATACATAAAATATTCTTAAAAATGGATTTGTCATATTAACGATCTAAACGGAATAAAATCAACTAGGGCATAATCCCTTAAACAATGTATAAATGCCACACAGGGCTTATAAGAATATCTTGAGATAACACGAATGAAATGATTGTCTTTAAACTATATCAAAAAACCATAGCTAGAGAAATAACAATTCATCATCCTCGTACTTGAGGACATACAAAAACTTGGAGAAATGATCCAAGCCTTCCTTTAAAGTGGTCATGAACATTTAAAAAATAGAAACCTAAAATGTTGGGTAAAACGGGAGAAACAGGATTAGCACATCACTTGTACTAAGTATGGAACAATATGCACATACAACATAGAAATCACGCTAAAAAGGGACATTTCATTAAATCATTCTAATTTACTTTGAAAACACCTTATGCACAATCAAGAACCAATACAAGTTAATAAGCACATATTGCTAAAGTCAAGAGCATGTACATCACAAGGCCAACAATATTAAGTTTAGTAAATTCAATATGTGTTTCAACATAAATGAGTACATAATCAAGATAAGTCTATCATCAAGTTATAATATCACAAGCATGTATAAGAGTTCATGACATCATAACCAAAACAACACCATCAGTCATACACCCTCGCTAAGTCCACTAGTGCAATGACTAAGTAAAGCCTCATAACTTCACACAACCAAATAAACCCAACAAGGACTATAAGCAATTAACAACTTCCCATACTATATAATTAACAGTAAACATCATCATACTTTAACAATAGAGACCTACCACATGTTCATAAGAGAAACCAAAATTACATAGTGTCATCAACATGTAAGATCAACATATACATATCATTTAAATTTATAAGCATATAAGCATGTAAGAACATCCTTCTAAGACTTCCCTCAAGGCTTACTAGTGCAATGTATAGGTATAGTCCCATACCCCTACCTAGTCTAAGTAAAACCTCTTAGGTCATCCTTGTTATAGTTCACTTCATTGTTTCATTTTACTTTTTGGGAACCTCTTGCCATAATCGACGTAGACCACATAAGCTAATGTGGAATCTGGTGTCAATGGAACCTTAAACTGAAAAAAATGTGAACTACTTGCCAAAGTAGTACCAAAACATGAACATAGCATATATGTGGATCAACAAGCTAGTATTTCTATGGGGGAAACATAGTTCAAGAACTAGGAGATGTAGTTAGGACCTTCTTTATGCTACATTCATTATAGACATAAATATCATGAGTACATAAGTGATCCTACCTTCTGTAAGTGGGAAGGAACACTCCTCACTTCTAATTCACTCAGTGCTAAGCTAGAGTCCAATTTTGTAATGTGTTTAAGCCTTTATGAATCATTATAAATTAGTTTAGGTCATAGGGTCTATCCCTTATATGATCCTCATATATCAATAGGAATTAAATGAGTATTGTCCTTTAATTACAATTCACAGATGTGAGGTTAGCACATGTACATAATCATATTATGATAAGACATATTGGTAAGCCATCGCCATCCTTATATCAATACATCTTAGCCAACAACTCAAAAGTGATATATCAAGACGTTCCAAAGCAACATCATAACAACCCTAATCAATATTATCATAAGGTATACTTTAATAAAACTTCATCACTAAACACAAGTAATCATAATTGAAGTGAAGGATTTAGATCACAAGACTTGCCCAATCTCCTTCACAATCCATCATCCAAGGTTTTAACAACTACCATTTAATTCAACCAAAAAATTGGTGTAATATTATGACACCATAGTGATTTACACAATAATGAAGTCAATTGAATTACTACACAACAATTCATCGCTAGTTCATAGCTTAAAGTTTGGCATTTGGGTCAAATTTATGATATATTTCATAAACAAGGTTAATTCATCAAGTTGGCATACTTAAATAATAATACATCATAATCCAATAATAATAAACTAAAAAATCATAAACAAAGAAATTTAAAATATCAAATTCGTAATAGAAGAAGACCCGCTTGAAACTCATCTTTTTGAAAGCAATTTAGAGGAACCTTTTGGAAAAAGAATCTCAATGGTGAAAGTATAACACCACACCGTGTTAATTGATGAATAATGTTCAATGAAATTATTCTTATTTCTGCCCTAGAACCCTTTTTTGTTTGGTCATCTATAGAGTTTCTTTGCGAGAGAGAAAGAAGAGAGAAGGAAGAGCAATTGCGTTTTGGAAATTATGACAGTTGGGTTTAGTTTAATTAGGTTTGGGGTCTTTATAGAAGTCATTAACTAACTTAATTAGACCTACCTTAAACTCTAACTAATTAACTGACACAATTAACTAAAATAACTAAATAACTTAAAACGTGGCAGAAACCAGTGACCATGACCTACAAGACCCCAACATCGTGTCTTAGGTTAGTCGATGGACCATGGGACGAAAAAACTTTTGGTCGGTTGTTTTGGCGAGAAAGTGTAAAAAATTGACCCTTTTCAAAAATATATAAGTGAGCATCGACGCCCCGTTGATTGGCATATGCCCCGTTTGTTGGCCACAATCAATGGTACTGACTTTTGACAACTTTTAGTCAAACAGGAAGAGTCCTCCTCAAGGAACCTTTTAAATTGTCTTTGGGGAGTCCTACCTAGATATTTCGATAATAAACTAATTCTATTACGTTTCATACATTTCTTGAAAAAATTTCATCATTTTGCGACTCTTAAAACCTTGTCAAATGGACTAAGGCACACTAGCATCTCTTGAACTAGTTTCCGGACGTCATGGACATTCCTTAATGTGTTGATTTTAAAACTTCCTAAATTAATTATATACATTCTATTTGACCCTAAAACAGTGTTACAACTTTTATACTCTCATGTTATGCTCTATATTAGGCTTTAGACTTTTTGAGTATTACAGACGGTTAATGTCGGCCTCATTAGAGATGATGCTAACCTTGTAGACAATGGAAGGAACCATAGGTTGACCTACCTTCTTTGGGTGCTGATCTAGACAGAGATATAGAGATGATTGGGTTGAGAAGGATTTTCATACTACCATGCCAGCCACTATAGAAGAGGCTGGGGTTTCCCCATTAACATTTACACGTCATGTTTCTATCTCTTCTTGAGCTGCTACCGCTTTAGGATTTGTTATTGTTTCTCTAGCCCGAGTCCAGAAATTTGTGAATAAACTTGATACATGATTGGTGTACATGAGACAATGGATGCAGAAGTTTGTGGTGGAGTTTGAGGCTCACATGGAAAGGATGATGAACACATAGATTCAGGCAGTTAGATACATTTGTGCTTCTTGTATTGGAGAGGCATGTTCCCAATATTGATTTTGCTACCTTCTAGACGGAGTTGACTAGGCTCTGGTATAGTATTGATGTCGTCCTTGATCCTGGTGAGGATCTTTTTCAGCCCACACCTGAGGGTGAGAGGCATGATTTGGAGATGAGTGCACTGTTTGGCGATACAATCCCACCACCTGACTCTCCCTTATCAACATACTTGTCTTACCTTTCTTACTTCAAAATCCCACCATATCCAGAGCATAGCGGGATAATTTAGTGACCATGAGGTTTTAATCTTTAACACTCATGGACTACTATCTAAAATTTAGATAATCTCTTACCTTTTATTAACTTAGGTAGTGGGGAAATCAGCTCCCCAAGAAGGCACCTTCAAAAGCTTCAAACACAAAAATAGAATCCCCTGTACCGTAAAATTATTTCTTTGGACATGAAATATTCTAGAAAAACCTTTGAGGTGCTATGAACCTAACTTCATATTATCTGCACCGGCATCACGCATAACCTCAAACACTTTCGAAGGTCTTCAAAAAAGATCTCCGGATCCTTCATGATATTCGACCCTGTGAACTCTGCGGGATTCATTCTAAAAAATTAACGCATTCAGTACGTATTATCCACATCATCGCAACCTAATCTTTGTTGACCAACATTATTTACCTCTCTATGGGTCAACATCCGGATAGCATTCTGGAACTCATTATTGGTGACATCTCCCTGAGAAGGTTGTATTTCTGGTGCATCGGAGAACTCTTGACCTTTAGGATTAACATTCCTTCTAGTAGAACAACCTCAAACAATTCTTTTTAGAAGCATTATCTTAAAATATACACTCAATCATTAATTAGAGGAAAATTTTGTAGAGATGAACATTTTTGGACGAAAAAGAGTAATTAGTTCTTGAATATCATAGCCTCCTAATCATATTTATGGTGCTCTTTACACTGATAAAAATGACTATATAGACATGACTTCGTAGACACGCTAAGACTCTTGAACTTTGAGCTACAATACAAAAATTTTCAAACCCCTTACCTACACCGTAGATGTGGCCGGAATTTGAGAACCATCCCTTGTACTCATGAAAACCCTTGGCTTGGATAACTACTTAGAGGAATACTTACATAATAAAAATAGGACTCTAAGTGTATATTTCGATTAAAAAATGTCTCAATTATAACTTCAGTCAAATATAAATCGAGAAATACATAATAAAATATAAGTAAATGTGTAAAAACATCAAAACAGAGAACAATGAGAGACTCCTCTATTTCTAACTATCAATGAAGTGTCTAAATAAAAATATAGATGTTGGGACAGAACCCTTGCCAGCGTAGCAAAACATGAAATAATTGAGAAGCCCTCTAGAAAGCAAGGAGGCTCACGAAACATAGATTAATTGAAAATTCGATCAATGAAAAACATGTTAATGACCCTGAACCACATGTATGTTCTTTATATATAAGATACATATCTAATGACATTAGGAGCATGCAGGGGGAATTGAAAGCATAGATAGCTAAACTGATAAGACAATAAGATATACTCACCTTAACTCAATTCCAATATAATAATAATAAGAGATGCATTATTTAAATATTTATAAATCAACAATATTGACTCAAGATCCATGGTACCAGAAATGTCCTATACCTTTTCGGGGTATAGAAAGTTGCAACTAATTCGATCCATTAAGCATGAATTAAAAACAATATATAAAAGTGTAAAAAGTATGACCGTTAAACCATGTTTACTGCATGGTTTATGAGGAATGTGAGTTGCCTAAACTCATCCCTATATCGGTGCTCAATGCTACTCTCAGTAATATATAAAGTCATGCTCAAATGTATAAGTCATAAATCTTTCTAAATTTAAGGTAAATACTCAAAACATCCTCTTAAAAGAGGTAATAATCTAAAATATATATCTGAACTCATTAAACTTATTTATAAATCAAAATTTCTCTACTGAATTGAAAAATGTTATATTTGGGGATTCCTTAGTTCCCCTATATTATTTCTCATTAATGAATACAATAATTTCATGGATAAATTCATATGTATGGTGTGAGGAATAAAAAGTTCAGCACTGTGACAAACATTGTATACTTGTAAAGGACAATGTTGATGGCAAAAATCGATGGGATCTTGACGAGTGCTCAAAACCTATCTCTTGAGAACTCTTCTCTTATTTTCAAAGTTTCTAGGAACGTCAAAGTACAGCTAAGAATAAGAGTATACTCTTAATTGGCTGAGGAAAAACGTGATAAGACTAGTCGGTGAAAGGAAAATACAAAAATATACTTTTCTAAAACTAATTAGCTACCTTTAGTGGAGAGTCTTCACTCAAACAGGCTTACCTTTTTACTCCAAGTTCAAAAGTAGGAAAACTCAGTGGCGTCAAAAGGAGTGGTCTTAGTTAATGGGACATCTAAGTCATTCTGTGCTAAAATATATGGTCGTTTAAATTTATTCAAAAACTAAATAATGATAGTGACTTGTACGAAGTTATAATTAGCTCTTTTAAAGTACGAGGTGTTACATTTTAATACAAATCTTGAATTCCTTTGATTCAAGATTTTGATGGTAAATCCCCACATATGGTTTCAGGATTTTGAGAAACGAATATTATAAAATGGAATAGTCTTTCACCCTATACCCTTGTATTAATTTGAATATTGATCTAGTTTTTTCAATTCCAATATCTCTGTATAAAATTTTTAATTAATTGGCAATTATTGAGTGGTTCACTAATCCACATTGGAGTCCATGGATTCCATACGCTTGGGCTACAATTTTCAAATGTTGTTTTATTTAACAGTTTTGTTATTAAATTGTCTCTTTGTAAACTTTGAAAGCTTAAGCTCAAAATTAAGATTTAAAGCAATGTGAAGGGTCTTATTTATGTGTTATTCCTAATCTCAAGTGTGAATCATATGAATAAATAGTGAATGCAGATGTTCTAAGGACACATGGTAGTCCTAAAATCACAAGGAAGTTTGCTTGAAAGACCTACAGACCTAGCCGACAGTAAGGAACAATGGAAGAAAGCAAATTTTTTTAGACGGTATAAGTTGTTTCAAAACATTAGATAGATCACAATCCATTTATGTGAATATGTTTACTAATGTATTATGACCAACGATTTCTAGGACACTTTTAGTACAATGGAACATTTATACACGAAAACATATATTTTTCTCATACTTCTTGTTTTTGTTTTGTACCACCCTGAAAAACATTTTACCAAAGAATTAAACCATTCTTTGTCGTGAATAATATTTTACCAAGATATTTAAATTTTTCATAAGTTTTAGGCTCGCTATATGTAGCACCTTGAGTTCAAACGAGAAGTCCATCATTCATTTAGGTTCTTTTATGTTTTAGGTGAACTAAAAATTTTAGTACATGATGACTTAGGAGATCAATAAGATATTAAACAAAAGGTCTTGGACTCTTCTTTCAAATATTTCAAAGTTTGCTATTTTTTGAGCTCTTATGAGGGAGATATGTCCTTTTGAAGTTGGGTTGTCAAAATAAGAAAAGTTACCCAAAAATATGAGGGTATTTTGGGCGTTTCCTTGTCCCATCGGTTTAAAAATTTTCTAGTTAGGTTATAGGTGTTCAAAATGATTGGAATCAGTTATAGTTATTCCTAAAATTTTAGAGGAGTTGAAGAAGAGGAAAAGAGGAGAAAAAGAAGAGCATGCAAGATTTTTGTGGTTCTTCGAGGAATTTCGCCAAGGATTTTATCCTTAGAGGTATTTAAGCTTCCATAGAATTGGAATTTTTTCTCCCTCAAACAAATCATGGGTTTCATTTATGAATTTAATATATGATATTGATTATATTGATAAGATTATTGAGTTCTTGAAGTTTTATATAATTCGCAGTAATTATGTTGGGTTTAAGGATTCAATAGATTTTGGAGGAAATCATTCGAGCTTACACAAGGTAGTGTTGTGAAAAAAATCGAATAAAAGTTTGTCGGATTCGACTGCAATGTTTCTAGGGTGTTACACCTCTGTAGTGCCTGTGGGGATAGTGTTCTATGCCTTTAGTGGGCCCAAAACCAGCCACAATCATTTAAGGAGTGGCTCTGTGTGCCACTTTTACGCCATGGACGTCAAGCCCTTTCTGCATCCGTTCTTCATACCGTATTTGATCTTTCAAAACATATCTTCTCTCTCATGGTGTTTTTTACCATATCAAGCTACATCCAATCATCAAGAAATCCTATATATCGAATCATTATCCTTTAATTCATAATAAAAATTCAAGGAAGATTAAAGATTAAAGATTAAATTGTGAATCCTTCAAGATCAAGTATCGAGTTGAGTAATGTTTTAGAAAGTCACTTTGAGTGTCTTCAAGGAGTCTTCTATAATAACTTTTAATTTGATTCAATAGTGGAGTAATTTATTAAGAGAAAGAGTAGAATATACTCATGATTCTTCATTACCGTTGAGAACCTTGAGTCAAGTTTTTCATGCCCATAATTCCGTTTGAATGTCATAATTTTATTTTCCTTGAGAAGTAAGTTATAAGACTTAATTATCGAGATCCTAATCAAATAGGGATTATATTCCTAATAATTGAACTAGTGCCATTTTCCCATAATGGTCCTTGAGTTTAGTAGTCATGCCCATAATGTCACATCCCGAAAGCACACCCTAGAAGATATGGTAATCTCGGAGTGCAACCGGAGTACTTGACCTCTTGGATGTCTTGTACAAGACCTACCGTATCGTTCATCGCATATATACATATGAAAAGTAGTGCGTAATTGAAACTTTTCACAAACATTCTATGAGTCTTTAAAATATGTTACATATAAAAATCATTGAAAATACTAAGTCTCACTTGCTCGAATCTTAGACACAAGAATACATTGTGACCAGCCCATATACAATATAAATGAGTACTCCTAAGTCGATTACAATACTTCGATAAAGGAAATAAAAGGCATCTATGCCCTTGACTAAAATGAGGACATACTTCAACTTGCTTGAACGATATTCTAATCCAAGCTTAGCTTTCCAAAAACACCTTCACTTATGAATAAATTTAGTTTTAGGTAAAATCATGGAATTAGTACAAACACATGTACTAAGTACGACATAATATATAAAATCATGAAAATGAATATTTATTTGACATATGCATCTTTTTGAATTAAATATCTTAATATAATCATAAGAACAACATTTAACACCTTAGAAAAACATAATAAATCACTTAAGTAGTTTATGAAATTTTAAAGGAAAAAATATCACTTAAGCAGTTTATGAAATTTTAAAGGAAACATACAGTGACCTATCACAGTACAATGAAGTTTCTTAGCTTCATTGTAGGCATTTTATAGCATGTAATTCCGTCACTAAAAGTTATCCTAAAAGTCACTTAAGGAAGACAAAGAGAGACAACTCATACACCCTCTCCAGGCACACCTAAATGATCCTTAAGACCACCTATAATGAGATATACAGACTTGCAATACACCAATCATATGAACATGAGATCCTTCTACCAAAGGTTATTCTAAGTCTCACTTGAGTGAGTTGTGAAGCGACCTCCCATATAACCCTTCACACACACTTAAGAGATCCTTTACACTACCTGAGATAGAATCATTCTCACCTTAATAAAAAAACATGCATAATATGACACTCTCCTCCCAAAGGTTATCAAAAGACTTACTTAAGTAAATCAAGCCGATAACATCCATGATTGAGCTCTCAAAGATTACCTAACTAATCGTGAAAACTACCTAAGGATTAGATCATGTCTACATAATAAACAAACTTCCCTAACTAGAGCAATTCTTAAGATTTATGTAGGTATGATATGAAGTGACCATTCCTATTGCCCCTTCACACCTTAACTAGACAACCCTTAACTACTCTAGATAAGAACATATAAACTTAACATGCTTTCTCAACTTAAGTTATTACATTCATTATTTCATTTAAGAGACATTCATCACATAAGGAAATTCAATTAATGGTCTTTGAAAAGACCTAGGGACTCACAATAACATCTTCAAAGCCTATTGTGAAATGTCTAGATAGCGTCCCATACCACAAATTAAACTTCATTGAACTTCTCCAATACTAGTAGGTATACCATATGATGAGAATAGACAATAAATAACATATACCATGATAGTTAAACATGGAATCCAAAGTTATAACCTACTCTAATGAGGTTTTTCTACTTACTAAGGGTAGAACTAGGACACATCCCATTTAGGCACATGGTTAAGAAATATGAAAGGCTTTTATGTACTCTATCCTAATTCTCAAGTAGAGATACATTGTACTCTACTCTCTTTCTAAATTAGTACACATCCCATGAAATAATAACTCGGTGTTAGTCATTGTTCTCATAGTGTAATTCACATTATAGGATCACATGAAGAGGTTCCTTATCTAGTTCATAACCCAATCACATTCACCCTATTAAAGAAGTCCACTAGGGTTACCTTACAATGGTTACTAAGGTAACTCATCATGACTTTCTTAAGAGTGATATTATGTCTTTCTCGCCAATAAACCCTAAGTCCATCACTCATACAAGAAGGATACCATTAATTCTCTCAACTTAAAAGTTCATAACATTACCACTAGGTTTAAAATTCCATGTACATGTACTTCTTAACATCATTTAGGGTATCACAAATAATTCATTCATACATGAAAAGGGTGAACTAAGCTTACCTAGTAAATACATCTCATATCCATATCTCATTCATTCATGTATCAAGTAAGGGACACAAGTCTACCAAAACAAGACACAATATAGTTGACTTTATCACATATAGCATATCATTCTTTGAAGCACTTAGGAATGACCATTATCATCTTTATGTAATTTTATACATTACTATATATCATAATCATCATCAATATAACCATCTTAAACTCATATAGTCAATTAGGAATAATCATACATCAACTCCAACACCACACACAAGACATGGTCAAAGTCTAACATGATCATCAAATAACATAAATAAAACACATAATTTCGCTTAACCACATGTATATTGATATGCTCATACTTCACATAAATAAACTACTTGAATCATCATAATCCTTCAAGTAGTGCTGACAAGGCTATATTATTATATTATATAAAGTAATTTTGAAAAGTCCACATCAATTGCAAGTAAGACACATAACAACACCATCATAAGTGGACCATACCACTCACAACATAAGTGAAGTATAATTAAAATAAATTAAAGATAATTATGGCACCGTACCACAACTCCATTCTCACCACTTCAATACATAGCTAAATCATCAAAATCAATACCATAAGGTTGTTACCCATGGCCATGAATATCAATTCAATACAATAATCACATTACTCAACTTAACTAGGCCAATTCAATATTTATTTGTAAATCTAAAACCAATTAGACATAAATATAAAAGTACACTAGAAAAGCATAAGAACAATATCACTTAACCTATAAAGTAGTCAAAAACTATGGTTCATTAATTACATGGGTTCATAGGTTAATTGATTTAAAATCATCAAATTTACAACAATTAAATAAATATTTAATGATTCAAAACATTTAATGGAAGAACCCATGGATGGATTTCAATTTAGAAAACTCATCTTTTTATTAATATTTGAAAATTACATTGAACATTGGCTCCTTGATGAATAGAGTTTCAAAGATCAAAAACTATACCTTATTGGTGCTAATCCACGAATTGTGAGAGAAATTGTTGGAGAAATAAACCTTCAAGCTTCAATTTCTTTTCAAGCTTCAATGGAGTTCTAAAGAGCTCGTTAGAGGTTTTGGGTTTTGATTTCTTAAAAATGTATTCACCTTAGTGTTTAAGACATATAAAAGTTCTAAAATACCCAAAAGACCATTAGAAAACCGCCCAAACTCTTTTTCCGTCGTAGGGTGAATTTACCACTTCGCCCCTAGAATTAACATTGAGTTGCTTTGTTGACAAAACCATCGACGACTTGGCAATCCACGAACAATTTGTCCATAAACGGACCATCCTGCCCTCTCGTCATTTGATTCAGAGATTTGTATTTGGTAGTTTGAGATACCTAGGCTAATTCTTGACCCACTACACAAAACGACGGGGTGTCAAATAGCCCACGAGTCATTGTGTGCCTCAATCATTTGGGGACTGGTCTACACAACCTTGGCTCAAATGAAGGGTTCTTCATCAAGTAACCTTGTATGATCTTTGGGGATATTTGACAAGACGTTTCTAACGAAATATTTTTGTATATAAGTTTAGGACCTCCCACATGAATTTCATGAAAAAACAACAGGTAAAACTCGACGAAACATGCTAAGACACACAAGGTAGTTTGAAGGCAAAACTTGCAAACGTCATGGATGTTCTTGGACGTTCGACCTTCAAATTTTATGAAACTTGACACACTTCCTATGATGTAACACTCCATAAGTTCCATTCTATTGGTTCTTGCGTGGCAGCAGGTATATATTATGAAAGGCTGGCCGCTTTTTTTGGACCTATTCTCTTAATGGGCGGCTAAGCGAAATAGGAAAAGAGTCGGGCTGACTGATGAGTGCCTGACTTAGACTAGAGATTAATCTATTTAATAATGTTTAAAATCATACTTACAGACTTATATTAATGTAATAAGTTCATTTAGAAAATGGTAGAGCCAAAATGACAAATAAATGTATTGACGTCTAGAAACTAGCTAGTTTGAACTATTAGACGTCTCTATGTTAGATTAAGGTTTGAATGTATAAAATGAAGTCCAAAACATGAAAAGAGACCTAGAATAGTTAGTATATAGTACAAAGGGTCTAAAAGTGTGGTAATGACACCCCAAGGACCACCAGAAGGGTCCTTGGAGAGGACCCAAAAGTTTGTTAGTAGGCTGCCTAGCACCCTGCAAACAAGCAGCATATGAGGAACAAGTGCGCGATTCGTGGTCCTCATGAGTTGTACTGCCTCTAGATGTTAGGGTAAGCCTCGCAACTCGAGTATGAAACGCACCTCACTGCCTTGACCCAAAATTTCTGAATAATGACTGGATTTTGCCCCGCGACGCACAACCTCGTCCAAAAATCGTTAAAGTGGTATTTTTGGTAATTTAACTTCATAAAAAGACCCATTTAAGTGGAGGGTCTTTTGGGTAAATCGTTGGACGATTATATATGAATATTTGGTAATTGTTAGATCACTTTTTACACCCTAAATCATATTCAAGCGAAAAATCTCTCATTTCTCAAGAACTCTCTCTTTTCCAAATCCATTAAAGAACAAGTAGAGCAAAAGAAAGAAGACGAAGACTCAATGATATCCAATCAAATTTGGTGGATTATTCATCTATAAGGTATGATTTTTAACTCTTCACATTCCTTTCCGCAAGTTTTCCTTTTAAGGATAAGCTTTCAAGAAATTCAATTCTAGGGTTTTTAGTCTACAAAATGGGTTTTCTTCCTAACTTTAGAGTAATGATTTTCGATGAAAAGTAATTGTTTTCTATGGTCGATTTCACAAGTATTAATGAGTATGTGGTTAGTTATGTTTGAATTTCATGTGAAACATGTCCTTATCTAATTGATGGTTTTGAATGGGTAATACATACTACTTGACAACATGTAAACATTGGAATTGGAATGAAGACTTGAATGAACTCTTTAATGACCCTTTCCCTTATACCACATTATGAAATGATCTTGTATGTGATTTAAAGAGTTGTTTTTGGTTATGCTATTGTGTATTTCACTATATCATGGTTATGAATGTTGTGAGTTGAATATTAGAACTTGAATAAGGTTCTTAGAAGTGAGAGATAAATATTCCTAAGACGTGATTATTCTATGTTGGTTATATTAGCCCATATATGATGTTACAATGCTATTGACTTTGTATGATGTTGCTATGTATGTGTGTTGGGATTTGAACATGTTAAGTCAGAAATCATGATAAGGATAAGAAAATGCAGTTTATGATATTCTCTCGTAAGCTTTACACAACATGATTATGCTATGTAAATCTCACACACGAAGGGTACGATGAAAGGAAACTCTCAGCTAATCCTAAAGAGATCATTATTATGTTTATACAAGGAGTTAATATTCTGTTACATATTATAATTTAATGATATAGATAACTTAAAGGTTATTTAAGAAAGGGACTTAAGCTAAGCATCCATGGACTAAATATGAGAGGTGTCCCTAGTTGGAATGTAGGTTAACAATGACTGTCATGAGATGTGAGACAATTTTTAGAATATCGTATACTTTCGTGATTATTATGTGTGAAGTCTAAGTATACTTTACATGGTATTAAAACTTTAATTTTCCACATAACTCATGACATCTTATGACGAACACTAAGAGGCTTGCTAGAGTCCATTGAGAGGACACCACCGTCGGTCGCATCTAGGGTGTACTCATAGGGTGTGTCATATAAAAACTATAATAACTCATAGAATGACCTCATTAACTCGTGAAACACACATGAGGCACATAGGTGACTTAGTCGTCAAACGTTCTAGTCATCCCTTGACGTTTCACTTCCAAATAACCTAATACTCTAGACACTACCTCAATAAAACATAATTAACAAATTTAGAACCTTAGACCCTCATGAAAACCATGTAAGGTTCTCGCCCACTTGGACAACATTTATCCTTAAATGACACTAGCCACTCTCCGAACACTTACAAGAATAGTGACTCAACTTAGAAGCTCATGAACATACGATATAAAGAATTATACAACACACAACCAAGGAAAAACATCAATTTCACATCATTGAGAGAATCACAACAAAACAAGAAACTAGAATAAATTCTACAACTCATCATTCCATAAAAACTCACATTCTTCATTCTAAATAGCAAAAACTCATTTTATATTCAATATAATGCTCATATAAATCAGTTTTATCCATCTTACAACAATTTCTTACCAAAGAATAAATGAGTCAATTTCTCAAAAATATTAACGTGAGCAGATTTTCCTGGTAGTGAACATACTTCAATTTTTTCAAAAATGCATCTTTTAAGCAATTCATGATGTAAGCATGCTAATATGCAACATAAAATCATGTAAACACATTTTGAAACATAATCATAACTTCATAAAATACACAATGGAAGGAATAAATCAAATTCAATTTCAACATGACCCCTAAACACAAAGCACACGCAACATATGTCGATGACTTTCTACTCTCAAGCATGAGTTGAATAGAAGAGATGAGACAATCTACCAAAACTCCTTAACTCACCATACTCCCCCACTTATATGGAAAGAGATGCAAGAACTTAGCATCATTATCATCATCCTCACACATCTTTGCTCCTCTTATATGGAGCATCATCTTTCGGAACATTAGGAGCAACTTGCTTACCCTCTCTTCTATAGAAGCAATGGTAGGACAATCTCTCACCTTATGATAATCCTTCCTAAACCCAAAAAAACAACTAGTAATGGCTAGAAACTTCCCATAATGTTTCTTTCCACAAGTAGAACAAGTAGGCTTGACATGTTGATAATCACCTCCTTTATCTTGTTTGACCTTAGAAGCACTCGGTCCATTTTGAGTTTGAGCCCTCATCTTGAACCTAGGTTGGTCTTTATAACTTGTCCCACTCCTCTTCAAATTTCTAGACATCCTCTTAAGTTTGAACTTCTCTGTGTATTGAGCATACACCATGAGTCTAGCTAGGGTCATATCATCATGTAGCATGGTCGTACGACATTCTTCTCTCACGATGTCGGAAACACCGGTCACAAACCTACTCATATCATCCCTAAGGTTAGACACAAAGGATGAAGTATATTTAGACAACATAGTGAACTTCAAAGAATATTCTTCCACAATCATGTTGCCTTGCTTGAGATTAATGAAATCTTCAACCTTTACTTCCCTCCTCTCACGGTGAAAGTACTTTCCCAAGAAAACCTCCTTGAATTCCTCCCGCTCTATAGGAAACGACTCGACCAGCCTATTGTATTAGTATTGTGTGTATCACACTTGAACGACATCTTTCAATTGATATGAAGCCAACTCCGCTTTGTCCCTAGAAGTCCCTCCCATAGCATGCACTATCTTATAAACTTCATCAAGAAATTAATGGGGATCCTCTCCCACCTTAGACCCAAAAAAGATAGGAGTATTCATCCTCACAAAGTCTCTTAATCTAGATGTAATAGTCCTTTCCACAACATTCACTCTAGGTGAAATACCAAATTTGCATCGGTAGTGAAAGCTCGGGCTATAGCAAGTAAAGCCTCTCCAATCTCCCCAATAGTCATTTCCAGGGGAATAACCGAAAACTAATTACCTTGACCTCCAAAAAGGTATTGATCACCTTGAGCTCCTTCAACGCCCAGAGCAACATGAGGAACTTGCTCAACATGACGAGGAATCTCCTCATTGACATCATTCTCCTCAACTCTCCTAGTCAGTGTCCTCCTCGTATTCATCTTCCTATAAACACAAGGAAAACCATAAGAAAATAGTACTCATAACTTTTACTCTATAGCCCGACATAAGAGTATAAAAGAAGGGAAACTCTATCGTCCTGTAGCCTCTATCCCATTGATGTGTCACAACTCACACTGATGGTCAAGACTCTAGTAGACATGACTTGATGAGAATTTTTTACTCGAAAGACCATTTTCATAACGTATGTTCTAATAAAAAGCTTGGCATATCAGGAGAGCACACACTAGAAGATATGACACTCTCGTAGTGCAACCGACGTACTTGACCTCTCATAGGTCTTGTTCAACTCCTTCCGTATCATTCATCGCATAAACATATAAAAATTAGTGCAAAATTAAAATTGTTCACAAATATTCTATACGTGTTTAAAATATAATTCATATAAAACTAATAGGAAATACTAATTCTCACTTCATCAAATCTTAGACTGAAGAATACATTGGTACACAACCCATCCACAATAGAAATAAGTACTACTATGTTTATTACAATACTTCGGTAAAGGAAATTAAAGACATCTATGCACTCTAGTAAAATGAGGACATACTTCAACTTTTTTGAACGATCTTCTCATTCAAGCTTAGCTATCCAAAACCACCTTCACCTATGAATTACTTTAGAGATAGATAAAAGCATGGAATTAGTACAAACACAAGTACTAAGTATGAGATAATGCAAAAAATTATGAAAAAGGACATTTATTGGATATATGCATCTTTTTGACTTAAATATAATAACATAATGATAAGAACAACATTTAACACCTTAGAAAGACATAATAAATCACTTAAGAAGTTAATGAAAATTTAAAGGAAACCTTACAATGAACTATATAACTATTTCAGTGAAGTTCCTTCACTATATACCAAAGTTTATTAGATTCATTGTAGGTATTTTATAGCATGCCATTTTGTCTCATTAAATATTATCCTAAGACTCACTTTAAGTAAGAAAAAGACAGACCTCCCATACTCCTTTGCTAGGCACACCTAAATGATCCTTAAAAAAACGTAAAATGTGATATAGACACTTTCAATACACCAACCACATGAACATGAGAGCCTCCTACCAAAGGTGATTCTAAATTCACTTGAGTGAGTTGTGAAGAGACCGCCCATACAACCCTTTTCACACACACTGAAGAGATCCTTTAGAATACCTATGATAGAATCATTCTCACCTTAATACAACAATATGCATAATATGACACTCTCCTCCCAAAGGTTATCAAAAGACCTATAACGTCCATGATTGACCCATTCCAGATTACCTAAATAATCATTAAGACTACCTAAGGATTAGATCATGTCTACATAATCAACCAACATACATAACTAGAGTCATTTTTAACACTTATCTAGGTAAGATACGAAGTGAAAATTCCTATACCCACTTCACACCTTTACTAGACAACCCTTAATTACTCTAAATAAGTACTTGTTCATTGAACATGGTTTCTTAATTTAAGTCATTACATTCATTATTTCATCTCAGAGACATTCATCACATACGGACATTCAAGTAATGGTCTTGGACAAGACCTAGGGACTCTCCCTAACATCTTCAAAGCCAATTGTGCAATTTCTAGATAGTGTCTCATACCACAACCTAAAATTCATAGAACTTCTCCAATACTGGTAGGTTTCCCATATGATGAGAATAGGCAATAACCGACATAGACCATGACAGCCAAAATGGAATCCAAAGTTCTAACATACTCTGGTGAGGGTGTTCTACTTGCAAAGGGTAGAACTATGACACATCCCATGTCGGCATATGGTTGAGGAATATAAAGGGTTTATGTACTCTAGTCTCATTCTCAAGTCGATATACATTGTACTCTAGTCCCTTTCTCAAGGAGAGATACTTCCCATAACATAATCACTCGGTGCTAGCCTTTGTTCTCAAATAGTAATTTAACATTAAAGGATCATATCAAGACTTCCTTATCTATTTCTTAACCCAATCACATTCATCCTACCGATGAGTTTCACTAGGGCTACCTTACCATGCCTACTAAGATAAATCATCATCACATTCCTAAGGATGATAAGATGTCTTTCCAACAAATTAACCCTATGTTATTAACTCATACAAGAAGGATATTATTATGGCTCTCCATTTCAAGGTTAATAACCTTACCACTAGGTTTAAGGTTCCACGTACATGACCTTCTTAACATCATTTAAAGTCTCACATAACATTCATTCATACATTAGAAGGACGTACAAAGCTTACCTAGTAAAGACATCTCATACGCACATATCATTCATACATGTATCAAGTAAGGGACACAAGTCTACAAAAATAATACAAAACATACTTTAGTTTATCATGTATAGCATATTATTCTTTGAGCATTTAGGAATGACCTTTATAATCTTTTTGTCATCCTATACATTACCATATCATCATCAATATAATCATCATAAACTCATATAGTCAATTAGGAATAATCATGCATCAACTCTAACACCACACACACAATACATGGTCATTGTATGACATGAGAACCTAAAAATCTCAATAGAACACATACTTCCACTTAACCACATGTCGATAGATATTCTAATACTTCACATAAATCAACTACACAAATCATCATAATACTTCCACTAGTTCCGTCAAGAACAAGTCTTCCAATACTAAAAAAACAGTGTTTAGCAATAAATATTAGCGACGAACCCTATTCTATCACTATATAACGATTGATTTGCAACGATATTACTATATTTTTATAAATTGACAAACATTTTTTTGAATAATAATATAACCACAGATTGCCAATGGAATATTTATTGTTTCTATAAATATTAGTACAAAATTTTGGCGCCTAATATTTTCTAAGAATTTAGTAATAATGTATGGGTGATAAAATTAATAAATAGTGGGCGACAAAATTAGTGATGGAAAAAATGTTGCTGAACTTTTAAAGATTTTTTTATAAAATTTATATTGCATATTGACAAAAATATCCATCATTATATTTTTTTTTCTAAATAAATATACTAATTTTAAATTGAAGGATGTTAGAATCTGTTAGTAAATCCATTGCAAAAAAATTTAAAGTCATATATTCTAGGGCACAAATTCATTTCCACATTTTCAAGATCCCATTCAAAAGAAGTCTCTCTAAAGCTCCATCACCATTGAAGATTTCCAAGTTGTGTTGCAAGCTCCATTGAAATCTTTTCATGTTTCGGTGGGAGCTCCATTTAAGCTTTCAAAATATACACTTGTAACTTTCCAGGTCTCCACTATAAGATCAATCTCCAATCTCGATTTCAATCTTGTTTACCTCTCCATCCCAATAGGGATGTGGTATTCTTAATATGGGTAATTTAAATTTTATTTCGGTGAAATAAGAACCCCAAATCGTTTCTGCATTTGGATGCTTGATTCTCTGGATTTGGGTATCAATGGCCTCACTTGAAAAAATCATTTTTTGAGTTCAACTCGTCTTATGAAAAATAGAGGTTTTAGTGGTTTGGCTGTATGAAAATATAATATTTTAACTATTAATTCTTTTCATTTTACTTAGCCTGATTGCTTGAAGTAGGATTGGGATTTTCTCAAAATAGGTATTTTTGATATTTATGTGTTCTGTTAATAGTTTTTTTTCTCTAGAAATAGTGTTTTCCCTAAAATGTCATTAAGTTTCTAAGAGAAGGAAATTATATTACATTATATTTTCTCTAAAATGAAAGTAATAAGTAAATATTTACACACAGACCAACAGAAAGGAATGAGAATAATTTTTCTACGACGTATGTGTTGAGAGTTTCCTTGAATTTTCTGAACTTTCAAGTATTTCTCTAATAGAAGAAATTGAGTTATCATCCTGTTAAAGCTATCTTCCTCTGTCTGTTTTTTAAAAAAAACTAAAATCAAAATTAAATTTATTATTTAATATTGTACCATTGACTGATTACTTTTAACCGTCATAAAGAGTAGTACATTTAGAAGGTAGATTATTATTAACAGTAAATGATTGTTTTGACTGGGTGTCTTTTTTATCCAAAATATTGACTCAAGCTCATCTGAAACAAATGTTTTCCCGCAATCTAACTTATATTGTGAATGTCCACAATTCATAGATTATGTGAATGAACAAACTTAACAAGACATTCTTTTTTTATTAGAGTTGTATATATAGATGTATATTTGTGATTATTTACAATATTGTTGCAACCAAAAGTTTTATAGATAGAAATAACCAAGGATCATAGTTAGAAATATAGAAGTTTCTTTGTTTTATTTTGTCTATATTTTTGACACACCTGCACACTTTACATTAGTTAAAAAAACTAAAAGAATGAATTGTTATATAGTAGTTAAAAATTACTTCAGATTGATTTTTGTATTCTGACTAAGATGGTCAACCAAATAAGACTTTTCTTTAGATGATGTTTTTGTTATCATTTTGATCCATTTGTAGTTAATTGAAGAAACTTAAGTCACTATCCAGAAAACTAGAGTGAGTCTTATAGAGGGACTACCTAAAAACATACTGCATCCAGATAACAACTCATTCATATTATGTGTTTAGTTTTTATTTATACTATTATTGTTTCATATTCTTTAAAATTAACAAGGTAATTAAATGTTAAAACGTTGCACGCCCTGCTGTTATAACCTCATCATCAAGGCCTAGTTGATATGCACTTGAAGTAAGTCTTAGTGTTCATTTTAATCTCTGATTTAGCTCAATATATTAGTTCCGAGGTATTTTATTTACTATGTCTATAAATGATGATGATTGTTGTCATTATCTTGATACTATTCGAGTTAGAGATTTTTTTAAGAGATAAGTGAAAAGTCTGGAGAATTTTGATTCTGTTGGTGGTGGTGTTTTTGTGATTAGTTCTTGCTGAAGGAATACATTTTGAATTTCAACTTTCTATTGGTTTTATTTTCTAAAAAAATGCAATCTAGACTTTAACTTTTTCTTTTTATTTTATTTTCCAGAGGAATTGTTGTACTTTTGGCGGAAAGTCACGTGGTTGTTTTAAAAATTGTCTTTTTTGAAATATAGATTTTTTCCAAGCGCTTGTTCAATAGATTAAATTATTAGCCAAATAATATCAAAGCAACTACATAGTAATAAAGAACCTCTAAATAGATTTATTAGCTAATTGCTTATTGAATAGAATGTTTTTCATGTAATGTACTTTTGTTTGTTGCTGATGAAATATAGTATTCGCATCAAATTGTTCTTTTTCTCTAGTTTATCACACACTAGAAAGTGTTGTTTGTACTCTAAATTAACTATAATGCTCCAATATTTTTTGCCTGTCATCAATTTTGTGAGATTAATATAGCAATTAGAAAGTTTCAATAAGTCCACTGTAACTAGAATGTTTCAGTAAGTTGATTTGAATTATAATGCTTTATTTGTTCAATAAGTTTACTAAAAATAGAATGTTTCAGTAATTGTTTTGTAAGTCGAGTATAACTAATAATTGCTTTTATAGTTCATGAGTTTTTTTTAAGTCTACCTACTAAAGAGATTTTTAGTCATCAAGATAAATGAAACTTTGGGGAAGTGCACAGTCTATTAGGATGGTCTAAAATTAATTTAAAATATCGTCGTGGCACTCGTGAAACTGTTAGTTGGACTCACAATGGTGGGTCTATTTAATTTGGAGAACATAACGTCTATATATATATATATATATATATATATATATATATATATATATATATGTAATTATGTAATGTGATTTCTTTTGTATAGGCTACTAAAAAAGGTCGAGATCCAACGCCAAGTGAGTTAGACTGCACATTCATACACATGTACATGATGGGAAATCATTTGTTTGTGAGCATTCTCGAAATGTCCATGTAATTCTAAAACTCACAGGTGTTTTGGTTTGTCCCTACTATAGTTTCTGGTAAAACAATTTTCTTATTTATAGTATATATGTTGCTGTTATTTGGTATAATTCTAATTATGTTTTTAGAATTTTTTATAAAATTTTATAGTTGTTTTGACGCGATTCTAGTGTCATTTTTGTGTGACTCTAGTGCTTTTTTTTAGTGCAATTATAGTTCTTTTTTAAAGAGAAAATACCTCTACTATTTTGGTGTCATTTGAATATTGTTCTTTTGAGGCTTTTCCAGTGCAATTTTAGTGTTGTTTTTGTTAGGCTAGTAAGTGTCCTGCCATCATAAATATTACTGTTTTATTTATTGTCGTCAGACCAGTAAGTTTCCTCCCATACGCCTGCTTGTAGAATTAAACCTGCATGATAAGTTGTTGTTGATATTGGAATGGCTATCAAAAGAATAGTGTCTCTTACTTTTTTTGCACAATATTGGGTTTTATTATACTTTGAGAAATTGTGAAGCTTCTTAACATTTGATCGAAGCAGGTCCCTTGTTTGCACTATTGGATTGATCATTTGATAGATCTTGAACTAGAACAACCAATGCTTGCAAGTGTTTAGCATATAAAGCACTAGATGCTCTTTGAATTTCTTCAATATCTCTCTTTCCACAATCCTCTAATAGTACCTCCGATGGTGTAAGGCCTATCTTGTTCAAAAAAAACTTTCCTCATACTGCTTAGTTTAGACAGATGCAACTGTTTCCTTGTATATCCTTCTTTTTTAAATATCCTACTTGTTTAAATCATTTAGGTTGTGAGGTAATAACTTGAATGCATCAAACTGATGATTCTTCATATCTAAATTAACGCAAGTCTCACCACGAGCAGTCACTTCTTCTGCTTAGTCTGACGAAGTCACAAGAAGCTCCTTCATGACATATTCTCTGCCTTTCATTACTACATAATAATACCTCAGAATCATGAAAATGGACCAATAACTACATAACATTATTCTTATTTGAGTTGTGATATATAAATTTACAGTTTTGGCATCTACAAGAGATGAATCACCTGTAAATTTTAGTCTTTGTTGTTTTGTAGATGTGCATCTTATTGAAGTATTCAAAAGTTGACAGCTCCATCTAAAGTTTTCTCATTTTTCTATGTACACTCCCTTAGATTATTCACTTCGTATCTCATATAGCTATCGAAAGATAATGAAAAAGAGGCAGAGGATAAGTGTGCTTATGGTATCCGATATGTTATAAGTACGATGCCATTTTTTGTTCTTATCGATCTTCCTATAAAGATTTTCAACAATGTAACTCTGAAGTCATACATAACCAACTTCTATTCATATTTTCCCACTTTTTTGTTGAATATCCCGTATGTTAAATGTTTAAAATTATAGGTTGAGACTCAGTAAGTGTGTTACAATCTCGATGTTGTTCGATTGAATGTTTGTAGCTTTTATGGTTGAAGTTTTATTTTTCCTTCAAAAATTTTTATGGTTTATGGTAGAAGATAGGGTAGTAGAAGAATGACATGAACTTTTATAAGTTAATAGATTATTATATGCACAAGGAGATAAGATAACCCATCTTGATGCATAATACAGGTCTTTCCTGGGTAAATAAACTACATGTCCTTTCACCTTAAAAACTTGTGTATTTTTTTGTATTTTCCTTCAAAATTTGTTTTGTTCCCTGTCTGTAATGATTTCTCATTTTCTCTACTTATTATAGGGAAAATGTGAAGAAATATTACGGGAAAAAGTAGTGTATTAAGCAGATATTGATCAATGTGAAGCATATTACCAAGCTGTGGGGGGATATCATCCCTCAATTGCAAGTGAAGATCTTATCCTTTAGTCTTCCACAACTTTAGTTTTTGATAATGTCATATCTTTTGGAAACTACAAATTGCATAGTAACATCTTGATGAACGTAGGTTCATTTAAAAGTACTTGATGGTTTACTTTGGGTTTTGGAGTTTTCTATTTATGTATTATGAATCGACTATGAGTACTATATTATATGATTTTTTGTTAATTTTTGAGTATTTAGTCATTTTTTTTTTATTTGAGCAATGGTTATTTAGCAACTATTTGGTTGTTTCAATGAAAATAATTTTGGCGAGGGATCAACGACAAATTATTGAAGGACTAAAATGTTGTAAAAGAATATGTTGCGACAAAAAAATTGTAACAAATTTATCCAAAATGACGAAATGAATTATGAAATTATCAACAAAACTATATAAATATATTTACGAATAAGTCCATCGCTAACATGTGGCAACGGAAATGTTTTGTCACTATAATGTCGGTAAACTAATGACACATCCCAAAACCACACTCTAGAAGTTAGGGCAATCTCAGATTTCAACCGGCGTACTTGACCTCTCGGAGGTCTTGTACAAGCCCTTACATATCATTCATCACATAAACATAGTGAAAACTAGTTCGAAATTAAAACTTTTCATAAAACATAACATAGTCTTTAAAATTCTCTTTCATATAAAGTCATAGGAAATACTAAGTATCAATCTCATCAATCTTAAGACACAAGAATACTTGGGACGCGGCCGATACTTCAAATTATTGAAATACATAGTTTATTATAATACTTCAAATGGAAATATAAAAGACATATATGCCCTCGAGTTAAATTAGAACATACTTTAACTTCTCTTAAACGATGTTATGGTCCAAGTCTTCCTTCCAAAATTATCCTCACCTGCAAACAACTATAGAGATAGATAAAAGCATGGATTAGTACAACACATTTACTAAGTATGGAATAATGCATAAAAAACAATGAAAATAGACATTTAGTAGAAATATGCATATTTTGATTCAAAAATCATATTATAATCGTAAGAACAACATTTAACAACTTAGAAACTCAGAAGATAACATTTAAGAGAATATTATAATTTTTGAGTCACTTTACAGTGAACTCATTTAACTGTACAGTAAATTGATTCACTGTTACAGTGAAGTGCTTCCATTTCTATTTTAACAACTCTTACCATGTATTATCGTCACTAAAATGTATCCTAAGACCCACTTCAGGAACACAAAGAGAGACCGCCCATACAACCTCCCTAAGCATGCCTAAATGACTGTCAAGAACACTTATAATAAGTAACATACACACTTCAAGACATCAAACATATTAACACATAGACAGTATGGCATTTCCTCATCAAAGGCTATCAAAAGACTTACTTATGTAGATCAAGAATATAACGTTCATGAATGACCTCTTAAAAACTACCTAAATAATCCTTAAGCCTTCCCAATTTCGGATCATGTCCACATAATCAACATCTTCCCTAACTAAAATCATTCTTAAGACGCATCTAGGTAAGATATGAAGTGTCCATTCCTCTTCCACTTCACACCTTATATAGACAACCCTTAACTACTCTAGCAAGTAGTTATTCCATTTTCATACTCCATAACATAAGTCATTAGTTCAATAATTCATTACGACTCATACATCACATAAAGGATATTCAATAAACAGTTTAGACAAGACCTAGGGACTCTAACACATTCGAAGCCTATTGTGCAATGTCTAGATAGTGTCCCATACTACTACCTAACGAACTTCTATAATGTTATGAAGTATCCCACATGATGAGAATACACAATAAATGACATAGATCATGATAGCTAAACATGGAATCCGGAGTTCTAACATACTCTGATGAGGGTGTTCTACTTACCAAGGGTATAACTAGGTCACATTCCATATAGGCACATAGTTAAGGAATATAAAGTGTTTTTATACACTCTAGTTTCATTATCAAGTAGAGGTACATTGTACTCTAGTATCATTCTCAAGTCGAGCCACTTCCCTTAACACAATCAGTCGGTACTAGCCTTGTTTCTCATAGAGTAATTGATATTAAAGGATCCATGAAAAGGTTCCTTATTTAGTGCATAAAACAATCACATTCACCCTACCAAAGATGTACACTACGGCTACCTTTCAATGGCAACTAATATAGCTCATTATGATTTCCGTAAGGATTACTATGATGCCATTCTAGCCAATTAACCTTAACTCCACCATTCCTTTACATGAAGGATACCATTACATCTCTCGACTTCAACATTCATAACCTAACCTTTACCATGTATATACCTTCTTAACATCCTCTAAGGTCTCACATATCTTTCATTCATACATGACAAGGTTGCACTAAGCTTACCTATTTAGGACATATCATAATCTCATAACAGTTGTACATATATAAAGTAAGGTACACAAGTCTACCAAACAAGACACTACATTCACCTAATCACATTATAACTTATCATTCTTTAAAGCATTTAGGATAACCCTTTTAATATTTATGTCACTCTATACATTACTACAACATCATAAGTATAACCATTATAGACTCATATAGTCAAGTAAGAACAATCGTGCATCAACTCTAGGACTACACATATAAGTACATAGTCATAGGCTAACACGATATCCTAATATACATCAAACTTTCACATTACTAGAATCTAGGTAGATATGATCATACTTCACCTAATCTAATACACAAATATCCATATTACTTCAAGTAGTTTGCCGACAAGGTCGTGATCATCATATTGCATAAAGTAACACTGACAAGGCCACAATAAATTTCAAGTAAAACACATAACACCGCCACCATAAGTGGACCACACCAAACAGAATTGAATTGAAGTATAAAAAACGAAAAAATAAATGAAATAGGGAAGCTTACCATCACAACATCCTCAACACCTCAATTCAATGCTAAATCATCCAATTAAATACCATATGGCCCTTACCAATGGCCATGAACAATAATTCAATATAGAAACTATGATAATCAATAAAACTAGGTAAATTCAATAAAGATTTATCAATCTAAGATAACTTAGATGTCAATTGAACACAATACTTACATCATTAGAAAGCCCATAGAAGCCTATACTAGAATTCATAATCATTAAGTCAATATAAAGTAACCCATAAAATAGTCAAAATCTAGGGATCATCCAATTCATGGATTAATAGGTAATTTAGGTTAAAATCATCAATACAATATCAATTAAATCATTATTCAATTTTTAGAAATCATTAATGCAGGAACCCATGGTAGATCCATTAACCTGAAAACTTTAGAAAACATCTTAAGAATTGGGCCTCCTTGATAAAGACAGTTTCAATAATAAAAATCATACCTTTATTAACCTTATTCTCCACTTTGATAAATAATCTTCACACAATTTTTCACACCAAGCTATTCCTTGACTTTGGACTTCAATTGAATCCTAGAAAGAATTCTAAGAGATTTGGGATTTTTATTTGGAAGAATGAAATATTCTAAGAGTTAAGCACTTATATAAATGATAAAAATACCCAAAATACCTCTTAAGAACCGGCAAACATTTTTATTAGGATGTGGGAAGAAATTACAGTTTCACCCCTCACTTAATAGTGACCTGCGCAGGAATACAAACCACCATCGACGGTTGCCCAACGACGGGGCGTAGGTTCATACATGGGCCTTTATATACTCCGTAGATGGGTTGATAGATTGGAATTGGTATCGTAGATAACCAGGCTAAGTCCCAAACAACATCTACCACCTACGGGGCGTCGACTAGGCCACTAAGAGTCGATTTCCATCGGTAGTTGGACTGCCTTGGGATGTCTTTGCCACCCCCAGAGGTTTCCAATCCAAAGAAGACCGTTATACATGTTTATCACCAATCCCATGAATTTCATCCAAAATAAACATGGAAAACTCGTCGTAACATGCATAGAGACAGAAGGTCGTTTCAAGGCACATCTTGCGAACGTCATGGACGATTGACCTCCAAACTCCACGAAACATGACACACTACCTATATATGATATTATAAGTCAGTTAAAGACCATAAAACCTCATGAATCACACATAAAAATTTGAAACCACATATGAGGCACATAGGTGATTTAGTCGTCGAACGTCTTAGTCGTCGCTTAATATTTGACTTCTAATGCACCTAAACTCTTAGAAACTACGTCAATACCATATAATAGACCTATATAGGACCATATAACATAATAACTAACATTTTAGGCTCTAGTTCACCTAAGTCATTTTCAGGGTCTTACAATCTTCCTCACTTGAACAACATTCGTCCACGAATGACACTTGTCACTGTCCGAACACTTCCAAGAATAAAGATTTAACTAGCATCTCATTACCATACCACACAAAACATAGTCAAGAATAAAACATCAATCTCATATAGACAAAAGCTCACAACACAATAAGAAACTTGAAGACAATTCTATAACACATCATGCTACAAAAGTCACATGCTTCATTCAAAATAATGAAAACTCATTTAGACCAAAGAATCAATTAGTCAATTTTTGAAAATTTTTTTAGTGAGGAAGGAAAAAACATACAAGGATTTAGATCATTTTTTCAAAAATCCATCTTTTAGTCATTTCATGATATAAACATGCTAGTATGTAAATTAACGTCATATAAACACATCTTAAAAATAATCATAACTTTATAAAATACACAATGGAAGAAGTTAATCAAATTAAATTTAAACAAAAACTCCTGAATACCATGCACGTACAACATGCTTATATATCATTCTATCCCATCTTCTAACCATACTCCCCCACATAGAAAGAACTCCTATCTCTAAAAAGTAATGCAAGTACTTACCCTCATCATCATCACCATTCTCATCCAGATTTCATCCTCTTGCCCGGAGTGCATAGAAACCAGCCTTTGCCTTTGGAACATCGTCCTTTAAATCATTAGGAGAAACTTTCTTACTCTCTCTTCCTCTAGCCGCAATGATAGGACAATATCTCACCTTATGATCATCCTTCCCACAACAAAAACAACCACTAGTACGGGCTACACACTTCCCATATTTCCTTTTTCCACAAGTGACACAAGTAGCCTTTTCATTTTGAGAACCACCTCCTTTCTCAAATTTCACCTTAGCACTCATTGGTTCTTCTTAAGTTTGAACTCTCTTCTTAACACTAGTTTGCTCATGGTCACTAAATCCATCCATTTTTAGGTGTCTAGCGATCCTCTTAAGTTTAGACTCTCCAATTTATTGTGCATACATCATGAGTCTAACTACGGTAATCTCATCATGAAACATCGCCATACGGTGTTCTTCCCTTACTAAGTCAGTGACCCAGTAACGAATCGACTCATTTCATCCCTTGGATTTGACACAAGAGAGGGAGAATATTTGTATAGCATAGAGAACTTCAAAGAGTATTCCTCAACACTCATATTACCTTGTTTAAGATTGATAAACTCCTTTACCTTGACTTTCCTTATCTCACGGGGAAAGTATTTACCAAGAAAAATATCCTTAAATTCTTCCCATTCAATAGGAACCGACTCTTTCGGCCAATATCCTTTCCATTGTATGTACCACACATGAGCCACATCTTTCAATTGATAAGAAGCAAAATCCGCTTTCTCCCTTGATGTCACTCCTATAGCATGCACTATCTTTTACACCTCATCTATAACCTCTTGGGGATCCTCTCCCACCTTAAAGCCAAGAAATATTGGAGGATTCATCCTCACAAAATCTCTTAAACTAGAGATCATAGTGCTCTCAGCCATATTCTCCCTAGGCATTATACTCAAAATCACTTCAGTAGTGACGGCTTGAGCTAAAGTAAGCAAAGCCTCTATAATATCCCTATTACTCAACTCCGGGGGCTCATCACCTCCTCCCACAGTATGTATTTGATCACCTTGACGAAATTTCTCAACTTCCTCAACTTTAGGAGGGATCTCCTCTTGCACCTCATTCTCTTCAACTCTCCTAGCTAGTGTCCTCCTCGTATTCATCTTCTTAGAAACACAAGAAAAACCATAAGAAAAGAATAATCATAAATTTTACTCTACAGCACGACATAGGAGTAGAAAAGAAGGAAAACTCTAGCGTCCTATAGACTCTCGCCCATAGATGTGTCGCAACTCATACCAATTGTCAAGACTATACTAGAGGTGACTTGACGAGACTTTTGGATTCCTAATACTACTTTCATAACCTATGCTATGATACCAAGCTTGTACAACTAGAAAACACACCCTAGAAGTTTGGGGCAATCTCAGATTGCAACCGGCGTACTTGACCTCTCGAAGGTCTTGTAAAACCCTTTTCATATCAATCATCGTATAAAATAGTGAAAAGTAATGCGAAATTAAATCTTTTTACAGAACTAACATACTATTTAAAAATCGCTTTCAAAAAAAACCATTAGGAGATTCTAAGTCTATATCTTATTAATCTTAAGACACAAGAATACTTAGGTCACGGACCATACTTCAAAATATAAAAATACTTGGTCTATTACAATACTTTAAATGAAAATATAAAAGACATATTTGACCTAGATTCAAATGCGGACATACTTTCAATTCTCTTTAAAATTGATACGGTCCAAGTATTCCTTCAAAATTGCTCCTCACCAACCAACAACTATAGAGATTTAAAAGCATGGATTATTACAACCACATATACTAAGTATGGCATGATGATCAAAACTATGAAAATAGACATCTAGTAGAAATATGAATCTTTTCATTTAAAAATCATATTATAATCATAAGAACAACATTTAACAGCTTAGAAACACATAAGATAAAATTTAAATGAATATCATAATTTTTGAGTCACTTTACAGAGAACTCATTTCACTGTACAGTGAAGTTATTCACTGTTACAGTGAAATGCTTCCTTTTCCATTTTAACACCTCTTAGCTTGTAGTCTCCTTACTAAAAGCTAAATTAAGACCCACTTAAGCAACACAAAGAGATACCTCCCATACAACCTCCCTAAGCTTGCCTAAATGACCCTCCAGAACACTTATAATAAGCCACACACACTTCAAGACATCAAACATATTAACACATAGATGATATGACATTTCCTCATCAAAAGCTATCAAAAGACTTACCTAAGTAGATCAAGAATATAATGTCTATGATAGACCACTTCTAGACTACCTAAATAATCCTTATGACTTCCTAAGTTTGGATTATTTCCACATATTCATTATCTTCCCTAACTAGAGTCATTATTTAGACTCTTCTAGGTAACATACTAACTGACCATTCCTATATCCCTTCACACCTAAGTACTTATTTTCTTTACATACTTCATAAGATAAGTCATTAGTTCATTAAGACTCATACATCACATAACGGACATCCAAGAAATAGTCTTAGACAAGACATAGGGACTCTAACTAAAACCTTAAAATCATATTGTACAATGTCTAGATAGTCCCATACGACCACCTAAATTTCACAGAACTTCTCTAATGCTAGCAAGTACCCCACATGATGGGAATAGCCAATAACTGACATATACCATGATAGCTAGACATGGAATCCGGAGTTCTAACCTACTACAATGTGGGTGTTCTACTTGCAAAGGGTAGAACTAGAAAACATATCATGTAGGCATATGGTTAAGGAATATGAAGGGCTTTTATGAACTCTAGTCCCATTCTATACTAGAGGTATATTGTACTCTAGTCTCATTGTCTAGGAGAGACACTTCCTTTAACATAATCACTCGGTACTACCCTTGGTTCTCATAGATTAATTGACATTAAAGGAACATATGAAGAGGTTCCTTATCTAGTTCATGACCCAATCACATTCACCCTTCCAAGGAGGTCAACTAGGGATACCTTTCAATGGCGACTAATACAACTCATTATGACTTTCATAAGGATTAATATGATACCATTCAAGCCATTTAACCTTAACTTCACCATTCCCTTACATGAAGGATACCATTACGTCTCTCGACTTTCACATTCATAACATAACCTTTACCACATAAATGACCTTCTTAACATCCTCTAAGGAATCATATATCTTTCATTCATACATTACAAGGTTGCACTACTCCTAACTAGCCAAGACATATGATAATCTAATAACATCCATACATATATCAAGTAAGGGACACAAGTCTACCAAACAAGACACTACATTATTTCACCTTATCACATTATAGTATATAACTGTTTAAATCACTTAGGATGACCCTTATCATCTTTATGTCACCCTATACATTTACCACAGCATCATCAATATACCTTTATAGACTAATATAGTTAATAAGGAACAATCATGGATCAACTATAAGACTACACCAATAAGTACATAGTAATAGTCTAACATGATATCCTAATATACATCAAACTTTCACATTGCTATCATGTAGGTATATATGATCATACATCACATAATCAACTACAAAAATATCCACATTACCTCAAGTAGTTTGCCGACAAGGCTATGATCATCATATTGCATAAAGTAACACCGACAAGGCCACATCAATTTTCAATTAAAACACATACCATCGCCACCATAAGTGGACCATACCAATCAAAATAGAATTGAGGTATAAACAACATCAAAATAAAAGAAAAATGGGCAGCTTACCACCAAACATCCTCAACACCTCAATTCGATACTAAATCATCCAATTCAATACCATAAGGCCCTTACCCAATGGCCATGAGCAATAATTCAATATAGAAACTATGATAATCAATAAAAATAGGTCAATTCAAAAAATATTCATCAATCTAATATAACCTACATATCAATTGAACACAATTCTTACATCATTATAAAGCTCATAGAAATTTACATCATAATTCATAGTCATTAAGTCCGTATCAAGTAACCCATAACATAGTCAAAATCTAAGATTAATCCAATTCATGGGTTAATTGGTAATTTAGGCTAAAATCATCAATAAAATATCAATTAAATCATTATTCAATGATTAGAAATCATTAATGCAAGAACCCTTGGTAGAATCATGAAATTGGACAATTCAACTTGAAAACATTAGAAAACATCTTGAGAATTGGGGCTCCTCAAGGATAGAAGATAATTATTCACATTGATGAAGAATTTCTAGTCAATTAGTCACACCAAACTCCTCCTCGACTTTTGATTTCAATGGAGTCTTAGAGAGAATTCTACGGAATTTTTGGTTTTGAATTGGAAGAATGAAATCTTCAAAGTCTTAAACAATTATATACGTTTTTAAGAAACCCATAATACCCCTTAATAACGGCCACACATTCTATGTGTCAATGGGGTTAGATTAAAGTTTCACCCCTCACTTAAAAGTGGCCTGCGCTGGAATACCGACCACCATCGACGGTTTCTTATCAACGGGGAATAGGTCCATACACGGGTCATACTGTCCTCCGTCAATGGATTCAGATGCTTGGAATCGGTAGCTTCGATAAACAGGCTAAGTACCTAATGACGCCCACCACCTACGGGGCCTCGACCAGTCCACTGGTCGTCGATTGCCATCCGTAGGTTGACTCCCTTGGCAGTTTTGGCCACAAACATGTGCCCTTCCTTAAGGACCCATTGATGGTCCTTCGGGATGTATTCCTAGAATTTTCTAACCCAAACATGACCCTATATGAGTTTAGAACCTCTCACATAAATTTAATCCAAAACAAACACTGAAAACTCAACAAAACATGCCTAGACACAGAAGGTCATTTCGAGGCACATATTTCGAATGTCATGGACATTCTTAGACGTTTGACCTCAAAACTCCACAAAGATTTACACACTTACGATATATTCTATAACAACTCATTTAAAGACCTTATAACCTCATTAATAATATATAAACACATAAAACCACATATGAGGAAAATAGGAGACTTAGTCGTCGAACGTCTTAGTCGTCCCTTGACGTTTCACTTCCAATGCTACTAAGATCTTAGAAACTTCCTCAATACCATATGATATACCTATTTAGGACCTTCGAACATCATAACCAACATGTTAGGATCTAGTTCACCTTATTCATTTTCGTATTTTTACAACTTCTTACAAAATTCATTTTTTCGTCATAGAATTATGAAATTAGCAACAAAATTACACAAAATATAATGACTAATAAGTCTTTTTCTAATACTTTCTAACGGAAATATTTCATCACTACGATGTCGTTAAGCTTGTGATGAAACTCTATTTTCATCACCCGGAATTTACTAACGAGCGAAATAGCAAAAATCAAATATTTTTTTTTAATCCATCACTAATCATGTTTAGTGACAGATATTCATTATATAGTGACGGTTTTTGTCCGTCATCGATAAATGCTATTTTTTTTATAGTGCACATCAATTGCAAGTCAGGGACATAACACCGCCACCATAAGTGGACCATACTACTCACAACATAATTAAAGTCTAACTAGCATAAAATAAAAAGAATTAGGGAAATGTACCACTACTCCATTCTCACCACTTTCATCCATACCTAAATCATCCAATTCAATACCATAAGGCCCTTACCCATGGCCATCAACATCAATTCAATACAATAATCACAATACTCAATGAAACTAGTTCAATTCAATATGGATATATCAATCTAACACCCATTAGACATCAATTGCATACAATTCTCACATCATGTAATAGACCATAGAAAACTACACTAGAATCCATAAGCATTAGAACAATATAAATTAACCTATAATGTATTTAAAAACTACGGTTCATCAATTATATGTGTCCATAGTTTAGTTGAGTGTAAAATATCAAATTAAAAATAAGTCAATAAATATTTGATTCTTTAAAATCTTTACGGCAAGAACCCATGGATAGATTTCAATTTAGAAAACTCATTTTTTTAATAACCTTTGAAAATAACATTGAAGATTGGATTCTTGATGAATACAGTTTCAAGGATCTAAAACAATATCTTAATGATGCTAATTTATCTAATTTGAGAGAAATTGGTGTAGAAATCAACCTTCAAGCTTCAATCTCCCTTCAAGCTTCAATGGAGTTCTACAGAGCTCTTTAAAGGTTTTCGGCTTTGATTTTTGAAGAATGAATTCACCTTAGTGTTTAAAACTTATAAACACATTTAAAATACTCAAAAGACCCTTAGGAAACTGCTCAAATTCTTATTTGGACTTCGGATAAATTTACCACTTCATCCCTAGAATTAACAGTAAGTTGTGTAGTTGACAGCACCATCTACGACAGGGCAGTTGACAGACCATTTGTTGACAAGCAAACCATCCTGTTCTCTTATTTTTTGGTTTAGAGACCTGCCTTTAAGAGTTTGATCTCCCTAGACTAAGTATACATCCACGAAACCCATCGATGGGGCATCAACTGGCCCACGAGCCATCATTTTTTCTAAGTCATTTGTGGCCTACTATAGATAGCCTTGGCTCAAAAGAAGGTTCCTTCCTAAAGGATCCTTGTTTGGTCCTTCGAGATATTTTCCCAGATGTTTCTAAATCGAATATGTTTGTATACTAGTTTAGGACTTCCCACATGAACTTCAACAAAAACATACACGTAAAACTTGATGAAATATGCTAAGATACACAAGGTCGTTTCAAGGAAAACCTTTCGAATGTCATGGACGTTCTTGGACGTTTGACCTTCAAACTTCATCAAACTTTACACACTGCCTATACACAATAATAACTCATATAATTAACTAATTAAACACACACATATGCATAAAACAACACATGAGGTACATAGGTGGCTTAGTTATTGAATGTCTTAGTCGTCCCTTGACGTTTCATTTTGAAATCAGGTAATACTCTAGTAACTGCCTCAATGGAAAATTATAAACCACTTTAGTACATTATATCTTCATTCCAACCATGTTATGCTCCAGATTCACCTAAGTAATTTTAAAGGTATTGTACATAATTCTGCATGACCCATATGAGTCAAGCACTCTTTAAACCCCCAACTCTTATTTATATAGAATGCAGCTCAACTCTTCCTCAACTCAGTGCTAATGTATTAAAAGAAGTTTTAAAACAATTTTCCAAAACATTTCTTAAAATAGGATTCGTCAGAATTATTTATGTGACCGACTAAATTACAGGTTTTAAATAACCATGCATAAAACTCAATACTTGGAACTAAACTATTCTAAAACACAAAGAGTCAATGGTATTAATCATTACAAGAATGCTCAAATCGCAGGGTTTATACCTACTTATGTGCATGAACTATTCAACTCAAGGACTAAGGAGTTGAGCTGCATTCATTATCTTTACAATTATATGTTAAAACTAAGTATTCTCGAACAGTAAAATCTTTTTACATTTTAGATGAGAGGAAATTTATATTTGCAAAAGTTATTTGAGCAATTTGAGTACCATCTCTTTTAAGAGAAATAATTTAGAGTAATAATCTTAAAACAAAGAAAATTTTTATGTTTCTATACATATGAACTAGTTATGTTTTTGAAGTAGTATCAAGAACCGATATGGGGGAGAGCTTAGATAAAAAATATCCCCCATAAACGATGTACTCGACATGGGTAGAAATGTTCATACTTTTAGATTATTTTTTATTGTTTTTTAGCATATACTAGTGGATCTACATAGTAAGTAGGTTCTATATCGTGGAAAAGTATAGGATAATTCTGGTAGTTCGAGCTAGACGTTTTCTAATTACATAGCTCATAATTATGGTTGTCGGTCAAAAAATCTCCCACAGAGTTTCCTAGTGTTTTTATATACAAAATGAGTTTTTATTTTAGTTTAATACAATTGAGTTATTATTGATTTTTACATACATCTAAGTTATCGTCTATTGTTTCAAAAAAATTCTAGATATTGAATCCTTTATTCTTGCTTTTATTTTGAGTTTAGTATCTTGATTCAAAATTGAGTACCTTATAATTGAAGCCCTATTTCTCTAAGTTGATTTGAACTATGTTTCACCAATTTTATCATCTTATTTCTAAGTTGAATATCTTATTTCTGAGTTGAGGGGAACTATGTTTTATTAAGTTGAGTTGAATAATTTGAGAAGAGGTAAGTACTCTTCTTTCTTTAAATTAAAGCTTATATTGATTCTTTAGAATTCCCGTTGGATGCTCGACCATAAATGTATTGAAGCTATTCGATCTGCATCATTTTATATGCAAATACAAGTACTCAAGGTCATCCACAGAACCTTTGTTGATCCCACTTGACGTTCCCTTCAATCGTTGTGAGACTCCTATATTCTAGAGGATTTCACTTTTACCTTACATTAAGTAGTCTTGATATGTCGTATGTATTGTCTTGATATGTTTATGTGATTGTAGAGGTTTTATAACTACATAAACTTAAGTATGTTTCACTGCATATCTTTTTTAAGTTTTTACTACAAACTTTGAGTTCATCTATTGTGTATTGTTCAGATTATTTAAAATTTGAGTACTTGAGTTTATTTAATTTATTTAGTTCTATGCTTTGTATGTTTGAGTTAGTATTTCACTTGTAGTTAGCCGGGATAAGGGTTTACCAATGACCAACAATGGTTCTCGAGTGCTGGTCACGTCCAGGGTGTAGACTCGAGTTGTGATTATTTTGTATGATATTGATCAAATAATAAACTATAGTTTAAGTGATTTTGACTTTTCTATTTACCTAATATACAAAGAAATAAAAAATGCAGCTAGTCAAGATAGCAATAGAACAAACACTATATATATGCTTTTTTATAGTTGGGACTATTATTGACAATATAGATTTCTTAAATCTCTCACTTTTTTATTATTTAAATCATATATTAAAGATTCAACGAAAATACCTTTTATTCTATTTCTCAAATTTTTATTAAAAAATTGACATGAATTTTTATAAGTCTATAGCACCATTGCATTATTTTGAAAGTTTGTCAGAAAGGTGAATATGTGAGATTATTTTAAAACCAATTCCAGCAGTAGATGCAATAAGCTCAACAACTTTATCAATAAGATTCATACTTGTTGCAGAATGAGATGAGATTTCGTGGAGTTTTTTCCCCTTAGATTATCAAGAAATAATTGATAGATTTGAGTTTACTTTTGTTTGCAACAACAAAAAATAACTCTTTTCTATGTTGAAACAAAAGGTAACTCAAATATATCTATTATTTTTTTAATAACAAAAGGGCAAAAATCTTGCCGAAATAAGCTATTAAGTCCACCGCTAATCCTCTACATTCTTGATGTTTCTCATAATCATCTCTTAGGTTGACTACAAACCCGAAAAGATAGACATAATTCTTTTATATCAATTTTTTTGACATTGTGCTCCTCCCATTCTCCTTGACAAAGAAAATTCGTAAAGCCCCATTTTGATTTTATTAATTTTTATGATTGTTTGTTTTGTAACAATGGCATCTATCTACCTAAATTATTTATTTGGTATCCTCTATCTCTGACTAGAATGAAGGTTCAAGATTTATCGATTCAATTTTTAAACGGTTCTAAACATTAAATACATCATGTTATTTTTTAAAGTTGTGGGATCACATCTACTATTTGTTGCATTTATCATGAATTTTTGCATTAAAAAAATTTCTGCAATAAATAAACCTATAATATTTTACCCCTCCTTAAGGGTTTTCTTTTGTTACCTTTGTGGCTCAAAGACAAAATCTTATTGTTGATGTATGGGGTGCCTAACATCCTAGATATACATATGAAACTAGTATTAACACTCTACATCATAAAAAAAAAGAACATTTCACAAACACATGTAGCAATTAGTGGTGGAGTTATAAATTCAAGTGAAGAAATTAAAAAATTATCATAGGCATCACACCAAGAAATTGGTTCATTATCTAAACATATCTTTGAACCCTTTTGCTAATAAAGTAATTTTTTTTATTTGAGCGGTCACATATTATTAAAATATGTTTACCATATATGTGTAAGTGTAATTTCAAGTTTTGACACCCCATATTCTACGTGTACTAGTTATATTTATATGATGATTATAAATAGCCTTGTGGTGTAGTTATAGACTCAACGACTAGTGAAAATAGAATATGCTAAAGTTTTAATACCTCGTGCCCTCCAATACATATATGACTAAGTGAACTCAAAATAAATTCAATCTCGGGACAGTAAAAGGTTGTATTCGATGTGAAAGTCAATGTGCTCATGTGTGTACTAGTGCTACGGTCTTTGTAAAGAAATTAAGATTGGGTTTAAGGTGTAAATTAAGTGAGGTGCTTTCTTTACTAAATTATGCTAATAGGTTACAAGTAGGTAATGCACCTACTTAGAATTAGGGGACTGCATTTTAAGTGAAAAGGAAAAGTAGGTGATGTACCTACTTAGAAGAAATGGACTGAATATTAAGTTAAAAGGGTCAAGTAGGTGATGCACCTACTTAGAATTAGTGGATTGAATTTTAAATTAATGGGGGCAAGTAGATGATGCACCCAATTAGAATTAGTGGATTGGATTTTAAGTAAAAGGGTCAAGTACGTGACTCACCTACTTATGATAAGCGGACTTCATTTAAGTGAAAAGAGTAAGTAGGTGATGCGCCTACTTAAAAACTTGAAGTAGAAGTTTAGGATCTGCTTGCTTAAAGTAAAGGACAATAATATTCCTCCATGTTATGAAGTGAAAACGTCCAGAAGTCACTTGTAAAGAACTCAAGCTTGTAAAATTTCCTTCATCACTTATTCTCCAGAAAATTACTCCCAAGGAAAGCCATAGAATCTCCAAGATTCTGGTCTATAACTTCACCATTAAAATCTGAATAAAACAGGTATTTTTAAAGTAAACGTTGGTAGAACATTTCCCATCTTAAGGAATTCAAGTGAATAATATGATTTAAAATCAAGGTAAGTGGTAGAGGACAACCTAAACCTTGATGAATCCAAATCTTAGCAAGTGGGGTTTCTTTCCAACAAGCTAAGCTATAGAGCTTTTTTATCACTCTCTTGTTCTTGCATTGTTTGTGAAAGTTTGTATGTGTTAATAATCTGAGGAGTGTTGCCTCTGTATGGTGTCGGCTTGGTAAAAGTTTAGGAAGCATGTGCTTGTTGGGACAACCATGGAGTGGTGCCCCCTTAAATTTTAATTGTGGGCTCATTCTCAGCATATTAAATGTAGTTGTAACAACCCTAAAAATGAATAGGATAAATGCTTAATATGTCAAGAATACTTGCGATTAGACCAAGATTCACACGGAATAATACGTGTACAACCAAACCTCCGAAACCTTACTATGGCCAAGCCAACTAACTTGGGGAGTTAGTTGATCTTGAAAAGGTTTGAGCCAACCATATAGGGATCTCGAAACAAAGTTTTAATCGAAGGAGTCTTTACCGGATATAAAAAGAAGAAATCTTCTGTTTTGAGGGTCCAGGTGTAAAATGGTCTTTTCCAGGACAAGGGTAATATCGTAATTAGCCTATAGAATTAATTAATTAATTAATTTAATTAAAGAACCAATTCGGCTCTGGTTGACCCGAAATGGTCCATTTCACAAGGGGCACTCTACCCGAGTTCGAGCTCTATTGGAAGCAACAAGTTGGTGATTTATTTAATGTTTATAATCTGATTTTTAAGGGAATAATTGTCCTTTTAATAAGATACTTAAACCAGGTTTTTATTTAAATTAATAAGGAGTCCTAGTTTGACTAATTCTCAAACTAAAACTCCTATTATTAGACTACTCTATAACGATCATTCTTTCACATTTTATTATCTCTCTCACGTTGGTTTCTGCCAAAAACAACAAAGAACATAAATAATATCAAGATTTTTTCACACTTGAAGAACTCACATGAAAGTTTATTAAAAAAACAAAGAAACCCAAACTGTTAAGGCAAAGAGAAGTTGTTCGTTGAGTTGTGTTGACGTTGAGGTAGCTTGGACTGTTTTTGGAGAGAGTTTTGGTCAGAAAATTTATCATTTGAACAATAATTAAGGTATGGGTTTCTTTCCTCTTGGTCCCTTTCCCAAGAGACTCCTTAAGATTCAAGATATTCATTCTAAAAACAAGGATTGTTCCCCCTTTGTATGTTCACGTCGCTAGAGCCCATTGAAACATAGGTTGGTCATGTTTGTTGGTACAAAATAGGGATGAAATGTGTTTTAATGATTTTTATGTTTAAGTATGCAGGTTCAAAATTTTGTGAATAATGATTATGTTATTCGAAATTAGGTGAAAAAGTGATGTGTGTGTGCAATGTGTGGCAGTGAAATTGGTCAATGTTGGGAGATGTCTAAAGGCATGTATAATCCTATACTTGTATGTGCAAAAGTTGTATACAATGTGATGTTCATATGAAGCGATAAGTTACTTATTTTGAGTGAAAACGCTTGACTAATGTAACTACTAAATGACACCTAACAATGCACTAAATGCTTGGTTAAATACCCTAACAGACTAACATAGAAAGGTTGATGAGAGGAAGCTAAAAACTATGAATAAATTTCCAGCTTAGTGTACTTTAATTTCGTTAAAAATGAGGTTGGAATCGTGAAATTTAATGCATTTTAAAGAGGTGAGGTTACAAAGATTCGAACCTGTGACCTCACCCTTTAGCTATTGGAATTCTCGAGAAAGGAAAAAGAAAAGGGAGCTGGGGGAATCGAAAATGGGTCTGGTGGGTTATAAAGAAGAGAACAAGAATTAAAATAAATAAATGGGAGGCGTGGGAATCAAACCCATGACCTCCAGGTACCTAGTGAAGCAAGAGAAAATAAAGAAAAGGAAATGTGAGGTGTGGGAGTCGAACCCACGACCTCTAGGTTGGAAAGGAGAATGACGAAATTAAATGAGAAAACACAGTGAGGCTGTGGGGGCTCAATCACACAACCTCACTACCAAAACACCTAGCCTAATGAACTTAATTAAAAAAAAATAAAAAAAAATAGGAGGTTGTGGAGGTTGGAACCCACCACCTCACAGCCTCTAGCGATATTAAAACCAAAAATAAGGAGGATGTGGGGGTTCGAACACACAACCTCCCAATGCCCTAAAAAAAAGAATAAAATGAAAGAGGTTGTGGGGGTTCGAACCCACAACCCTTCGGCCAATTTAAGAGGAAGCCAAGTATAAAATTTAAGGTACAAAAAAAAATAAAGAATAAAATGAAAGAGGTTGTGGGGGTTCGAACCCACAACCCTTCGGCCAATTTAAGAGGAAGCCAAGTATAAAATTTAAGGTACAATGTTAATGTCGGGGTTCAATATCGAGTACCAATATTATGGAGATGAATAATAAAATCAATCAACAATGTAAATGTTATACAAATGATTCGAATATGGTGTCCTTTCCCAAACTCCGTACTGATACATAAGTCATACGTCAAAAAAAATATCCAAGAATAATACCGCCTACTTAGATCGAAATCAAGATATTGGCATATATACAAGATACATAAGTCTTGTGCTACTTATTCTTAGGAATGTATGAATTACTTAATGAACAATGAATGAATCCCTATGGCTTGTTTGTATAGACTCATAAATCAAGCATACGTTCAAAAGTAAGTGAACCTATGATGTATGTAATGAAATGATGTAGCACTAGAAGGGTTGTAAAACACCCTGAATGTCCAAGTGCATTGGCATACGATGAAATAATTATTATGTAATGAAACGATGAAACCCTAGAAGGATCAATTAAGAGTGTGAAACATATAAATAACCAAGTGCATTGGCATGTAATGAAATGACTATTCATGTAAAAAAAAGGGTGAGCAATTATGAAGAGAAAATGTGTTAATGTTAATTAATGTGGTGACAACATTATATGAGGCTAATGTAAAAGATGAGAACAATCTCAAATGAGCCTATGTAAATTTTACCAACACGTACTCACCTATGAGAGTGTAAGTTAATGAAGAGACCAGTCTCTATGAACATACTAATGAAAGTGTTGAGCTTAACACACTTAATACAAATGATGATATGGCAAATCATATAATGAGCTATGATATCCTCATACTTGAAGCCAGCTTCTGTGAGGTATGAGATGAATGAAATGGAACTTTGCACTGAGCACCGTTAGACTAGATATGAGCGGTATTCATTCTTTCGGGAAGGGTGGAGGCTCACATAACTCTCATGAGATGAGACTGTTCGACATGGAGGGTATGGGTCTCCTTATATCTCCTAGTCTTCAAACCTATACCACCAATATAGGGATTGTTCTGGCGGGGTTTGATTCCCATGTACGCTAGCATGTTATTGGGTCACTTTGTTCTGTGATTCCACCTATTTTCGGTGTGGGTTAGACACTAGATTTCATGATGCTCACATGATCAATGTCGGTTAAAGTTAAAGTTCCCAAAGAATGAATGAGGCCAGCCTCAAATGACGTACATAATGAAATAAATGATACCAAAGGTGTTAGGATAGGACAATCAAAAGGTGAGTTAGATTCAAGTAATGACAATAGGTCATTCTTGGTCATTGCACAACTAACCTAATGAAAGTCTTAAAGTACATCCTAGGCATACCTGGTGTTTACATTGGCCTATGAATGAAATGAAATTGAGTACGTAGGAATGAACGAAGCAGACTCTGTGTTTGCTAATGAAGACTCCCTAGTTGAGGTCCCATCTGTTGAGCCCTCATTTCTACGATGTCTTAATGTTTAATACATGCAAGGTCTCATGGCATATGAATGAATGATATTAAAGAAGTTATGTGCTTCATGCAAATTGTGTTTTATGCTATTTGATATGTGCTATTTGTAAATGTTATGTGTTGTGTGCAAATATGAAAAGTATGATGTTGTATGTTAATCTCATGGCATAACTTTCCTATTCCGAATCAGGAAAGCTCACTAACTTTCCTATTCCAAATCAGGATAGCTCACTAAATTTCCTAATTCAAAATCGGAAAGATCATTGACTTTCCTAATAAAAATTTGGAAACTTTCCTAATCTTAATTTGGCAAGTTCATTGACTTGACTTCCAAAATTCTTGTTCTTAGGAAAGAGCTATTCTTTATAATGCATGTCTGTGGTGTGTGCTTGCATATTCCCATACATAGTACAAGTGTGTACTAACCCTATACAAATTCTACTATTTTAGGTGCAGGCACATGTGGATGATAGAGCTATGAAGTCATCGCTTCAGTCATCCGAACGTCCAGCATTCATCCGGAGTTGGTAGGTCCTCATGGTTTCGACGATGCTAATGTTTTATATCCTGGGTTAGTTTTAGAGTTGAGCTTTTGGAGGATGTTCCACTAGTGTTTCTTTTTTGTTTTTATTCAGACTATGTGTTGGTGCAATTTTGGCAATTATACACTTAATAATAATTGAATTATTTCTTTTGTTGATGTTGAACAATTCCGTATTAATGAGAATATTTTTATAAGTATGTTCAAAAACAAAATTTTTCATATTTTCTGCTAAAATTAACCTATGTAAAGTAAGAATAATGTAAGTAGGCTTGTCTGCGACCTCTGAGAGGTCAACGACGCCGGTCTTGTCTGGAGTCTAGACTCCGGTCGTGACAGTAGTTTTAGTTGGAACTCACGGGGTGTTGATCGGAAGCCATGAATTAATATTTTTACTTTCACATTAAGGGTCTAGCTGGATATGTGTAGACATATCATGGGAACTGGTTAGAGGATAGAGCATTGAAAGTTTAGTGATACACCACTTAATTGAGTATTGCATGAGCTTACTTCCCGCAATTACTTCACTACAGGTTTGCAGACGTTCTGAAGACCAAGGAGCTTCTGAGGAATTATAAGAAAGGACGTATACTATATAAAAAATTTAAAGGAGAATGGATGTGAAGAATACTTTTGGTGGGATCAATATAGATATACAACCAAATACTTTTTGGTATTATCAAGTAGCCAAAAATTTTTGATCAACTACTTACTCTAGTTTTATTATTTACTCCAAAGTAGATAAATAATCTTAAAGGAAGACAATTCACTCATTGTAATATCCAATGTTTTACAGCAATGTACGTAAGGCGATTTGATTTCGTGTTTCTGTGGCATGAATCTACACATGTTTTGATAATTAAGCTTTCTAAGTGCCCTTGGTAGCGTATGATCCATAGGTTAAGTTTTTACTCCCTAAAGCATTAACGTGAGTACTTTATTGGTGACATCATCAAATAAACAACTTCCAATGAAAGAGTCGACAATCATACCATAGTATAGTTTTCACATGTATTGGTTGTGAGATGTAACAGAAAATAAAAATTACATTCTAATTAGTCGTGGCTAGACATTGTCAAATAAAAAACTTACAAATCAAAGATGGGGTGACACAATAATCAATTATCTATGGGGGTTTTTGTTATTGGTAATTAAATTTGTTTTTTAAAAAAGTACTAAATCAAGAGAGGAGGAATTCTTGGGATATCATTGGAAAACGGAATAAATAAGATTATTATGTACATGTTTCTGATAGAGAATTCATAGAGTAATTGCGACTAGAATAGACTTTAAGGGGAAATAAGAGCTCTCTAAAGCAACTTAGCCCATTTCAAATGGGTTCCTCTAGGACACCCACTTGACGAATAAAGCATAGCCTCCACCTTAACCCGTATGAGGTGAAAATCTCACGTACGGTTCTGTAATAGCGATGGGCACAGTGATGTTATCATCGACTATGATTATCTAACAGTTTAAGTACAGTTGATATAGTGGAAGCGCAGTCAAAATATGGTTTTTGGGGGTGGAATTTGTGGCGTCAACCCATCGGGTTTATCGTTTTTCTAATTTCTTCTCTCGCCGAGTGTGAAAGATTACCTTTTGATTTACCAGAAGCAGAAGAAGAATTAGTAGCAGGGTATCAAACCGAATATTCTGGTATCAAATTTGGTTTATTTTACATTGCTTCGTATCTGAATCTACTAGTTTCTTCATTATTTGTAACAGTTCTTTACTTGGGAGGTTGGAATCTTTCTATTCCGTACATATTTGTTCCTGAGATATTTGGCATAAATAAAGGAGGTAAAGTCTTTAGAACACTAATTGGTATCTTTATCACATTAGCCAAAACTTATTTGTTTTTGTTCATTCCCATTGCAACAAGATGGACTTTACCGAGGCTGAGAATGGACCAACTATTAAATCTTGGGTGGAAATTTCTTTTACCGATTTCTCTAGGTAATCTATTATTGACAACCTCGTCCCAACTTCTTTCACTGTAAAAGACCACAATATCCTAGATTCACGACTTGTCTCAAACAAGAGAAAGAAACAAGCATAAAATCTTTTTTATAGATATTCAACATATGCTCCCTATGATAACTGAATCCATAAATTATGGTCAACAAACAATACGAGCTGAGCGTGTGATGTGATACTAGGTGAACTCTGTCGATTTAAACCTCACGTCGACCCACTATCACAAGCTATCAATTTAGTAGTATAAGATTCTCGTTTTCTATCTCTCGGAAAGTGGGAACACATATATGAGATTATATTTGTACCTACAACCTTATTATATTAACCTAAAATTACTAAACGAATTCACATTAAAATACCATAAACAATGAGCAAGCAAGACCCAACAACTAATTTACACTATATTCACAAAATCACACCCCAAGAATTAGGGTTTTAGCCAATACATCAAGAGATAAAAAATTACACCTAAATGATCTTGCATGGAAATGAGTATGAAGATTATGTCTTCTTGCTTTCTAAGAATAAATAATCCAAGAGACCCAACTCCAAATCCCTGGTGATGAAACCCTTTTTTTCTTCAAGTTCTTCTCCAAAAACCCTCTCAAACATACAACTCTAAAACTAAAAAAATAATATTTAATATTTGCTAAAAGTCTAATTATAGTTTATATTATGCTATAACACAAAACAAATGTTTACAGTTTTCAAAGATGAGTGATGCAGCAGATCACTTACATAAGTTAGTCGGAATTGCAGTACGATTCGGCGATTCTCCCTCTAGTAACTTCATCATCGTATTGCGCTTAATCAAAGAATCTTTATGTTCTGTATCAATGAGCTATAATGTATTGATTAATGAAACTTCTCGATGATGTGACGACTGCTCCTTTTCTTTACCGATTTGATCATTTCCTTTAGGGACAGCATAAAGGACAGCACACTAGAGCAAAGAGTGATATTCAGACATATCTCTGAGTCGCCAAGTGGACTTGGTGATCCTCAGGTCTTTATTTTTTCATTTTTTTCAGCCTCTTTGCTACTTTTTCTCTAAGTAGTGTTCATGCTTTTCCTCAAAGTAAAAATACCTGAAACTCAAGGTTATTCATCTTTAATAGAGACAAAAACAAGCATTCAAGGACACTATTTCTATGAAATTATAGCCCTAAATAAGTCCAATTTGTGAAGTCATGAGTTCTCTAATATGAGTTTATTATTAAATGTACATGCTTATTCTACCCAGTATTAGAATGTAAGGTTAAAGGTTATTTCATCATCAAAGAACCACTTGGACGTGTTCCCTTATATAAATCTAATGATCCTACATTACACATTGTACATAGGTTTATATGTTCGATATAAAATCTTCCTATATCTTGTCTACTTTCTTCAATTGTCTATTCCATCATATAATTCATATTTTTGCCTGTTCGTATATTCTCGTTATTGGTTATTACTCCCATTGTGTTAGAATATAATGTTACCTCACAAGATCCTTACTTGCTCTATTGTACATTTTATATGTACTTACTTGGATACGTAATTGTCCTTTAGTTGATTATATCAATATTTTCCCTTGGTTATATATTCATGTATACCTTGTATTTGATATTAATTAGTGAGTATTTTGATATCATATAGAGGTTAAACCACTTCGCTGACTTTTAAATGTCTTCACTTTATATGTGCTTCAATTTGAGATGTCAAAATGCTTACAGAGTCATATAAGCTCCTAAGTATTACGTTGGACTCACATTTTCTTCCCATGACATTTTCATTTTCACAAGTCCATATTTGTATTTCTTCTACCACCAGTCCATAGTTTCAAATCCCAACAATGATTATGACCACAAAAACAACATTCTGAAAAGAGTCATGATCATCAAAAGGACAATCTTAAAAGAGTTATGAAAACAAAAACACCAATTTACAAGATTAAAGAATCTAGGCCCACATGCAAGTTACTAGCATGGGTCTATCCTAATTTGTACAAAATAATGGAAGCTCAAGGTAATAATCTTAGCATGGGACAATACCAATTGGTGTAGAAGGATGGTAGCTCAACGGGGAAAGGCCTATCAAGGGACGATCCAAATTTGTCGAATTATGAGGACATCTTTTAGTTGGCTAAAATTCCTAACATAGGTAATCCTCTTCTACCACTTATGAACTTTCCATTTATATAATATGCCTTACAAATCTTATAACGTACACCAATGTAAAAAAAAGAATATCATAGACACGATTCAACACGTATAAGCAAAGGTGGTCTCTAATCCTTATCTTTTGTTATTTAGTTTTACTTGATCTCTTATTTTACATATGGTTGTACTATGCCTTACATATTCAGTATATTCTTTCGTAATGTCCCTCGTTTGAGATGCTGCATTTAATTTTGCATGTTTAGGTTAATGCTAACTTAAATGTCAATAGACTAGATTTAGCTCATTTTATTCGGCCATCCAACTACATAAGGTATGTAAAATCTTTTATGTTATTTGTATAGAAAGGTGATTCCATCCATTTATTTTACTTTGTTTTAATTGAGAAAGATATAGTATATACTAAAAATGAAGGTTTACCAAGTTAATTATATGAGTTGTACCATTTCCAAACACATCTACTAAGGAGGCTGTAAAAAAAATCTTGATTTTTATATTTCCTCCATATTAATAGGATCAGTTCCTATATAGGACACTCATTCTTTGTCTGCGATATACATTGAATTTCCACTATTACACATGTCTCAAAATTGATGTAGTTGAACCACTTTCTTTTAGTTGGAAGATGGGAGTGACACAATTCCAAAGGTGAATGCATCAGTGCAATAGTGTTACTAGAGAGGTACCTAATTGGAATGAGAGGCATAAATTCTCAACATATATCATCCAGAATATGTTAGTAGTTGGATTTTTATGTGGTATGTGCCAACCACCCGAAATAAGTACTAATAACATTTATATTCATTTTATGGGTATAAAACATTGGGATAATTGTGATAATGGATAAAAATTATATAATTATGGTAGTTCCTAATATAATCTTTTGGATATTGAGGATTAGTATGTAACTTAAGAGTAAGGTTAACAAAAGGAAAATTGATTAGTTATACCTAAGTTTGATTAGTTATCCTATACGTAGTGGGATTAGAGTAGATGAGACTACTAATATTGGTTAAAGGTGTTTATTATATGGGAAGCAAGTTAGAATGAAGCTTGAATGATATTGGCCGAATATGTATATAGATCTTTTAGTTAGAAAGAGATGGGACACTTCAAATCCCCTAAGCATAGGAGTAAGGGTGATTATTATGATGCTATAAAAGAGTGAGATAGGTGTCTATGAAAGATTGATTGCTAAGTGTAAGAGGGAATAATAAGGTATCAACTCTTCAAACCTAATGAGTTATAAAGGACACAGGAAAAACTTTGTGAACATTTGTTAAATAGAAAAGTTATTTCAACATTGATTCAAGTTTTGACACTGGATATTGATAACAAAAAAAAGAGAGGGGAATACATAGGTTACCCAGATAGAATATACATGGACTTAGTTCATCTAAATAATTAATATCAAAGGGAAGTAGATAACTACACACATGTATAGAATTCCAACAAATGGAATAGAGCAACTAAATGATTTATTTAACATATGTCTGAAGTAATTCTTCAATCATAGTCTAGTTAGTGGAGAGGAAATATTTATCATATTGTACTTGTTCTTATTCGCTATCTTTCTTGGGCAAAGAGTCGGATCACCCTCACATGTTATAGAAAAAATCTATTAGCATGGCCATACATATCTAATAATCTCAAAACAGCTAACTCTGAGATGTTATGACTAATGATATAACTTTATAGGTACATGAAATTTACTTGATATTAAAGTTCATGTTTTATGTTGTGTTCAAACTTTAATATATTTTTTTATTTCAACCTTCAAATGGAACCATATATTGAGTGTGATCTAACACAAGTTACTAATGAAAGAAAAGTTGACCTCGACCTCCTACTCCAAAAGATGAACTATTAAGGATTTTATTTTTGTATCTTAATTACGGTATTTTTATTGACCTAGATAGAACCTAATCCCAATACAAAAAAATATATAAGAATTATTAGGGGATTGAGAAGAGTAGATGGGGAAATCAATTGTATGTTCTTTGAGGTGAGTAAAGAATATGAGAAGAACTATCCCACCCGTGACTTAATTCTTAACAATGTATTTGTCGTTAATATGGTAGAGTGATTATATACGAATTCACATTGTTTCCAAAGATGGTCTGTTATATAAATATACATGTTTCATGTTCTATAACTTATTTATTTGTATGCCATTTATAATTTGTGGATTGCTTAATCACATGTTACCTAATGTCATAGAATGCTTGCATGTAAGTGTTATCCTCTTTAGATCACCCTTGGATATTGCTATATGTTTTCATAGGACCTTTTACTTACATGTTATTAAATGTACTAGTTATTTTCCACATGTCACATGTCCAAATTGTGTGGTTTTTCCAATATATTTGAGCACATGTTATGGGCAAATATAGTGTCTGTAGGTTATACCACTCGCACATTACTCAATTACATATCATATGCATCATAAACCATTTATATATATTGCATGCCTCGTAGACTATTTTCTTAAACATTATAGACATTATAGCTTTTATAGACATGTGTCGTGTGTTGACTTGCTTATATAACATATGTGTACTTATTGATATGTTAGTCCACCTATCCATGCGATATATCACACCTGCTCAATGTGATTTTTGTTCCATGTATAATCTTCTTACTTATATATTATACATTTTGTAGCTTTAATAGTCATGAATCATGTGCTTATCTAGTCCACTTCCTATATTCCTTGTAGTTCATTAACCCACAGGCTACCGTATGAACCATATGCGCCCGTACACCATATTTTTCTATAAGTTATCTAGTATATTATATGCTCCCTTTTGTGCTAGTTTTGCCTGTGTGTAATAACCTATATGACATATTTATACATATACTTATGCCCATTTGTGCTTATCGACTTGTGTTTTTAACATCTTAGGAAAATGTTTCCTTGTATAAATAGGTAACAGAGATTTTGACCAGAACAGGGTGGGCATATATATAATTATTATCACAACCATAGATAAATAACTTTTCATAATGCCTTATCTGGAATGTTCGACATAAAACTTTATAGTTTATATTAAATACTATGCTTTGTTATAAGACTCTTCTCTTAAAAGAGTCATAAAATAAAATAAGAGGAAAACCAAAACCCCTATAGATTAGGACAATGATTTGATGTGTCCATTCTATATTAAAAATTAGGAGATACTATAGTTATTGTTTATTTTTAGGCACGAAAGCTAAGCACAAAAGGTGTAACCTTTATTGAAGTATCGTGGAAGGACTAGAATATAACATAAGATACTTGGAAATAAATGATGGTTGAGATCTTAAATACCCCTCCTCATTCTAATCACCAACATAAAGATCTGAGATCATGTGCTTCCGTTGTATGATCATAAGTCCTACCAGCATTTGTTCATTTGATATGTCATATGCATGTCTTGTATTAAGGTATATTAAATTTCTTATTATCATGATTTCAACTTGTGTGTTTTAAGTAAATTACATGGTCAAGAAAATGGTTTAATTTCTCATTTTCTTACTCATAAGCCATATCAACTGAGACATCTTGCGAGACTTGTATATACATGTTTTAGGTTAGTCTATAGATTTTGGATAGTCCTACTTACAAGGAAAGATCTTGCAATCTCCAAATGAAATTCTAAGAACCAACTATCAGCTACACGTATATTTCGAGGACGAATGATCATAAAGATGGGTGGATGTAACATCCCATGTTCTATATGCACTAAATCTATTTATATGACACTTACAAATTGCCTTGTGGCACAGTTATTGATTCCGTTTCCTATGCGACTAAGGAAAATACAATAAGTTTTTAAAGTTGTAATACCCTGATCGTTCCAATACATATACGACTAAGTGAACTTAAAACCAGTTCAAACTCGAGATAGTAAAAGTCAATGTTGTCAAGTGCGTATTAGTGATATGGTCTTGTAAGGAAATTAATACTAGGAAAATGGTGTAGAATAAGTTAGGTTCTTTCTTGAATAAACTATGCTAGTAGGTTACAAGAAGGTGATGCACCTACATAGAATTAGTGGACGACATTTTAAATTAAAAGGGCAAGTAGGTGATACACCTACTTAGAATTACTAGACTGAATGTTAAGATAAAAGGGTCAAGAAGGTGATGCACCTTGTGTAGGTGATCATAAAGAGAAAAAAATAGCACTAAAATGGACAATGGGGAAGACAAAAGATCTAAGTCTAAAAGAAGAAAGGAAGAAGAACAAAGAAAAATATTTCAACTCTAACTTGTATCCTGCCAGCATGGCAAAGAAGAAGTTTATTTTGGGCTCGTGATTAATTTCTAGATAGAGTGCTCTGTCTACTCTCTGCATCGTGGAAAGGGAGTTTAATTTTTGTTTGCAAAAATTTACTTTGAGTAAGGGTGGTACTTATCCATACCAAATCATAGAGAACAGAAAAGATGTCAAAACAAAATTTATGAATGCCTCCATGTGGTTCCTTTGATTTCCAATTCTGGTTGTTTTAACTTGAGGTATAAATAGGATCATACTCTATTTTATTAAAACATTATTTTTTTAGGCTTTGATGAACAATGACTTGGAGTGCTATTTCATAATTTTTAATGTTATTTCCTAAACTACGATCTTTTTATGATACTTAAACATTGTTTGATCAAATCTATGATTATGAGTAGCTAAATACCCACTAATAATGATTACATATTCGAATTCGTCCTTAATATCAAGAAATTAAATTTCTTGAGTAGTGTTCTTGGATTGTTTTCTTCGTTATTAAATTTTTTATATTTGGTTTAAATCTTGACGCAAGGATCTTGTTCATGACCATTATTCTTGAGGGGTTTCAAGTACATTTGCTTATAAATAAGTTGAGTAAACATATCTAAGAGGATTTTGAAGAAACCATTAAATTCTAGTTAAATTATGGATAAAAACGAGAATGAAATATTCATCAGATTTCGTGGGAAGGGGATGGATCTCCATGTGCAGTGCATCAAACTTGTGCCTCTGAAATATATGGGCTGACGCCCAACGCAACTAAGTGGGGCACCATTGCCTTACCCTATCCCTATTCAGTCGTTTGACATGTATAAGTTCATTTAAGGTGTACCTTTACTCCTTTCTGATTCTAACTACTATAACACCTCAGAAATTAAACCATGAAGAAGATTTTAGAACTTGTCTGCAACATGGAACCGTGATAGGGTCCATTGTCCATACACTTTCTTGTTGTAGGGATTTAGACTCCACAGGCCCAGGCGCTAGACAACAGGACCCTTTAGGGGTCGTGGTAGTGTTGAGTCCATTAGACCCTCCTAACCGGTCAGTAGAATCCCATGTCAAAGTGGAGGCCACGGACACCTTAAACTGTGGGAGGCCCCGTAGAAGGCTTGGTAGTATCCCTCATTGCTAGCCCCTCAAACTCCCACACAAAGTGAAGACCACAATACTTTCACGGTTTATGGTCCTTCACACAGTCAATGGGAGAGCATGTGGTTCATACCTTTAGGATTTTGTTACCAATTCTAGATCACAACCAAGTATGTCGTCCATGAAGGTTGCCGTGGTGAGCCCAACTATAGCTTTAAGTCAAGGTTATTTCGATCTTTTCCTATTTTTTTCGACTTCTAAACCTTGTCATTTTAACCCTAACTATCGTAGTATTGGTCATTTTTAGCCTATAAACACAACCAGCACTTACCCAACTTAAATCATTAATAAAACTTACCGAAATTAGAGCGTCGAAGGTGAAAAGAGGTCAAGCACCCTAGTTCAAGAACGTAATAAGATTTCATTTGTTCAATCCCTAACATTAAAAAACTTCTCCATCAAATTCCTCACCGGGTATGTATGATTTCACTAGTTGATTCCTTTCATCCATTAGGTATCTATAATTTAGTTACATTCTTTATTTCCCTATCATGAATAGACCTTAGATTTATAGAATTTCAGCAGGTTTTCATGAATTACTTATGCATATGTTCCAAATCAGATTATTATGTTATTACATAGTTTATTGCATGAATTTTAGAACCCTAGCTATGTATTTCATTATTTCTTGAATTATACACGCTATGTTAGGTTTTCCAGTTATTTAGTTATACATGCCTCAATTATTAAGGTATCATTACCAAATTAATTGTTCAATTATCATTATTTTCCATAGTTTTGTAAGACTCTATTGCATTAACAAGGCTTCAATATTTAGTATAAACATGTTATTACTTTGTCATTGTAGTTAAATTAGTTACGTTTAGTATTTACAATTCCTTATCACGTTTAGATTATTTTATTGTTGTATTGCATTGTTCAATTATATGTTATTTCATATTTATTGTACCTTCCAAGTACTGATGTATACTCTGCGCTACATATTCTCTTGATGTAACTTAAGGTCATGAACAATCATATCACACATAGATTGGTTCCTGATCTTCAATTAAATAACAACACTTGTGAGTCCTCATTCTTTGAGGACCAATTACATGTTTATCTTTATCCCATTTAGTATTTAGTTTTTATTTTCCTAGATTTAGTTTGGTATGTCCCAACATTTCTAGTCAATAGATACTTATTTCAAACATAGTTGGATTTAGCTTAGTATTTGAGTTTTGTATTTCTCTTGTATTAAACTATCAGATTTAATATTCAATTTTAAGTATATGGGTATTTCCCTATCATTTCATACTTTCCTTATTATTTAAGTTTCCGCATTAGTTCTTCTTATTATACTTAGTATGCTAGTGTCATGCTAATAGGATTAGCTAGGGGTCACTTGTGATCCTAAGTCTAGTGGACTCGGATGGGGTACCTTAGGGTTTGACAATCTTTGTATAAGAGCAATAGGTTTAAGTGTCTTAGAATTTATGAAAATCATCACTGAGTATAGTCCTTTTAATAGGTATGTAGTGCGCACCAAATCTAATGAGTGGGAGGCTAAAAGTGTTTTTAAGAAAATCTTCATTTTCTTGTTACTCTTATCATGTGTAAGGTGTAATATAATTACATTCTAACTTGATGTTCTATGTTTCAGATCATTCCTCCTCGTAGAGCTAACGCTACGAATAGGAAGTCCGCAAAGGCAAACACAGATCCTATAGACCTCTACGAAGAAGTCTTGAATTTAGAGTTTTTGATGCCACTCACATGTCGGCTCAGATTTTTAACTGTGGCCAAGAAGGACCATCACAGGCTCTAGTTTTGGAAAATGTTAATTTTGTGTTAGTTATAGCTAGAGTTCATTATTTAGTTAGGATGAATCTGCTAATGTTCTTAGGATCAGAAGAGGGAGAGGATCCACAAAACTTCAGTGATAAGGTTAGAAGATATTTGAATTGATCCAGGTCACTGAAAATAATTGGGTTGAGTTGGAATCTTACCAACTTAAGGATGTCGCTTATGTATGGTATAGTCATTGGAAGGAAAATAGGTATGCAACTCTTTCAACTAAAGATTTCTAGTGAAATTTTTCGGGATAGGTTCTTCTCGATGGAGCTAAGAGAGGAAGAAGCTTGGGTATTCATAAAGTTAAGACAAGGTAGCATGAGAGTATAACAGTATGGCCTCAACTTTACCTAACTCTCTAGGGATACTCCTGACATGGTTGTTGATTCTACGGCTTAAATGAATAAGTTTCTATATGAAGTGTCGAAGTTAGTGAAGATAGAGTACATAAATTATATGTTGTTAGGACATATGAACATCTCTAGACTAATGATTTATGCTAACCAGGTTGAAGGTGATTAGCATAGGGAACAGGAGAAGGAGAAGACTGGAAACTATGAATATTCTCAGTAGAAACCGGGTAGTAAAAATCACTTGTAGGGTCAACAGATATTATCAACTCTTGCACCTTAATCAGCTAGTGTTCCATCCTACAAGTCCAGAAAAGATTAGAATGTTAGGGCATCAAGCTTTTTGTCTTGCAGTTGTGTTTTAGGTGCCAAAGCCTACCTGAATTTCCCTTCTCAGAAGTGTTTCATGTACAAAAACCTAACCAGCTTGTCTAAGTGTGGTAAAAACCATCCAGCGAGTGCCTTCCAGGAAAGGAATAATGCTTCATGTATGGTCAGTCTTGTCAGATGTTGGTGAATTATCCTTCTAAACAGGGTAAAAGAGGTAGCAATGGTATAGCTTAGTCAACAACTTCGTAGCAACAGCAAGTAAATCCACTCAGCAGGGTAACTCAGCAGGTAAAGGTTGCGGACAGAACCAAAACAATCTTTATGCTCTTCAGGCTCGTGAAGAAAAGAAAGATTCTTTTGATATAGTCACTAGTACATTATGAGTATACTTTGATGTTGATGCATTGTTAGATCCAAGGGCCACTATCTCCTTTGCAACTCCTTATATAATAGTCAAGTTTCATGTTACTCCATAAAGTCTCTTAGAACATTTCGCAATCTCTAATCTAGTTGGTGAACCCAATTACAGCTAGACTGGCATACAAAAATTACCCTGTAATAGTCTGCCATAAAGTAACCTCAACAGATCTGATAGAATAAGAAATAGTTGACTTCAATGTCATTCTAGTAAAGGATTGGTTTCATTCATGTCATGCCTCAGTCAATTGCAGAACTAGGAATGTTCAATTTTAGTTTCTAGACGAACCAATATTATATTGGAAGTGTATTTGCTTAGCGCTTATGGATTGATTCATTTCCTACCTTAAGGGCAGAAAAAAAATTTCTAAGGGGTATCTCTATCATCTAGTTTAGTTTAAGGATTCAATCTCCGAAACCCCAACTCTTGAGTCCCATCCCATAGTTAATGAGTTTCTATAAGTGTTTCCAGAATGTATTCTTGTAGTACCTCCGAGAAGGGAAATAAACTTTTGAATTGATCTTCTTCCATATAACCAACCTATTTTAATTCGTCCTTGTAGAATGGCTCCATCAGAGCTTGAGAAATTAAAAGAGCAATTGAAAGACTATCTACAAAAGGGCTTCATAAGACTTAGTATTTCGTCATGGAGTGCACCTGTATTGTTCATGAAGAAGAAAGATATTTCTCTCTTAATATGCATTGACTATAGGCAGTTGCACAAAGTCCCAATGAAGAATAAGTATCCCATCCCCAGGGTTGATGATTTGTTTGATTAATTTCAGGGTGATAGTCCTTTTTCAAAGATAGACCTCAGCTCGGTTTTATCATTACCTCAAAGTAAGAGATTGTGATATTTTGAAGACATCTTTCATAACTCGGTATGATCATTTTCAATTTGTATTCATATCATATAGACTAACCAAAGATCTTGCAGCTTCCATGGATTTCATGAACATAGTGTTCAAGTTATATTTGGACTGGTTTGTCGTCCTCTTCATTGATATTATCCTCATTTACTCTAGAAATGAGGAATAACATTTTATACATTTGAGGATTGTCTTAAAAACTCTCAAAGATCAGCAATTATTTGCGAAGTTCAGCAAGTACGAGTTTTTGGTTATAGTTTGTAGCTTTTCATGGGCATGTAGTATCATGCTGAGGATCCGAGTAGATTCCCAAAAAATAAAAGCACCAAAACAGTGGCCTGTACCTACCTATCCTAGAGATATAAGAAGTTTCTTTGGTCTAGCAGGGTATTATAGAAGGTTTGTGGAAGGATTTTCATCCATAGCCTCTCCATTGTCTAAATTGACTTAGAAAAAGGTCAAGTTTCAATGGTAAAATGATTCAGAGAAAAGCTTCATAAACTAATAACTAGGTTGACTGCAACTCCTGTATTTACTCTATTGGAGTATTCAAATGGTTACGTGATATATTGTGATACATCAAGAGATGTGCTACGTTGTGTGTTGATGCAGCGAGTTAAGGTTATCGTTTATGCTTCCATAAATCTTAAAGTAAATTTGAAAAACTATCCTACTCATGACGTTGAGCTCGAAGAAGTGGTGTTTGCACTCAATATATGGAGACATTACTTGTATAATGTTCATGTATAGGTGTTCACAGACATTAAAAGTCTGGAATATGTGTTCACCTAGATAGAGTTCAATCTTCTTAGACAATATGGCTTGATTTATTCAAGGATTATGACATGAATGTGCTTTACCATTCGGTAAGGCAAATGTTGCCGCACATGCTACTAGCTGACTATCTATCGGTAGGGTAGCACATGTTGAGGAATAAAGAAAAGAGCTAGCAGAGGATGTTCACAGGCTTGATCATTTAAGAGTTTGTCTTATAAGCATATAAAATGGTGGTGTGGCAGTTCAAAATAAGTCAGAATCTTAATTGGTGGCGTAGGTTAAGGAAAAGCAAGAGAGTGATCAAATATTGCTCAAGCTCAAGGGTGTAGTCCATTAATAGAAAGTTAAGGTTTTCCCCCAAGGGGGAGATGGTGTGCTTCGCTATTAGGGTCGATTCTGTGTTCCAAAGGTAGGTGTGTTGGGATAGCGGATTCTTGTAAAAACCAATACTCATAATATTCAATTCATCTACACACAACTAAGATGTATCGCGATCTGCGGGAAGTCTATTAGTGTAATGGTTTGAAAAAGAGATATAGCAGATTAATTTGATAAGTGATTTAATTTCAAGAAAGTGAAGGTAGAAAATTAGAAACTAGGGGGTATGACTCAAGAGATCGACATTCCTACGTGGAAGTGGGAAGAGATCTACATGGATTGTTTTAAAGGGTTACCTTGTACTAGCATACAACATTACTCCATTTGGGTGATAGTTCACAGAGTTACTAAGTCTTCTTGCTTTTTGACGGTCAATACTACAGAGTTGGTGGAGGACTACCCCAAGATATACATTAATGAGATAGTAAAGTTGCATGGGGTTACTTTGTGTATCATCTGATATAGAGGTCCTCAATTTACCTCTTATTTCTAGATGTCATTTTAGAAAAGTCTTGGTACTCAGGTTAACCTTAGAACACCATTTCAACTATAGACAGATGATCAGGTTGAACGTACCATTCATACTTAAGATGATATTTTGAGAGCATGTGTAATAGACTTCAAGGGTTATTGGCATGATCACCTTTCTCTTATAGAGTTTTCTTACAATGATAACTACCATTCCAGCATTGATATGGCCCCTTATGAGACATTGTATGGGCGTTGATGTAGATCTCATATTGGTTTGTTTGAAGAAGGTGAAGAAGAATTGATAGGGAAAAATTCGCTCCATTATGCTTTGGAGAAGATGAAACTAATTAGAGATAGACTTAAGGCAGCCCAGAGTCGCCAGAAGTCTTATGCAAACATAAGGAGAAAGTAACTAGAGTTCCACGTTAATGATTGGGTTTTCATGAAAGTGTCACCTATTAAAGGGGTGTAGATATTTTCCAAGAAAGGGAAGATCAGTCCCAGATATGTACGCCATCAAAAGATCTTGAAAGGGGTAGGTAAAATGGTTTAAGTTAGAGTTGCTAGCCGAATAAGCAGGCGTGCGTCCAGTATTCCATATCTCACTGTTGAAGAAGTGTTGAAAGTGTGAGGATGATCCAGCAAAGGTTGGTCACCGAACCAATTCTTTGCTGGTATCGGTCTTGTACCATTAAAGTCTGTTCCAGTTAGTATTCTTCCCGACGGAAAGAGACATAGTTAAATGATAAATGGGATGGACCGGTGTCACAATTTCATACCAATGGACCAGCACTGGTCTATTTCGATTTTGTTTGTTCCTGTCTAGTTCTGGTTAATTAATTTTTATTAATTAATTTATATATTATATTATAATTTATATTTTAAAAAAATTTCCTTCTTTCGCACTTTCCTAGGGGCAGCTTTTAAAATAAATTAAATTAATATTTTTTTAATTTGTATCTCTTTTTTGTCCTTATGTTTATTAAAATTTTTAAAATTTCAAGCTTAATTTATTTAAATTAAAAGTTATAAATATAACTTATAAGGTATAACATATTAATAAGTAATAACTTATAAACTTCAAAAGATTAAAATCTTAAAAATGACGCGCAAAACATTTTTAAAAAGTATTAAACATAATTTGCAAACTTATAAGGTAAAACATTAAAAAATATCTTTAAAATGAATTTAACTAAAACTACATTATAAATTTCAAAAATATTAATTTAAACTTAAAAAAATTAAACAACATTAATATTTCATAATTCAAATAGTCAAAATAAGGGTAAAAAATTATTAGTTTTTTTAAAATAGCTAGAAGTGTCATCACATTTATCCCATTTCGTTACACTCCAATCCGTTCCAGTTCAATCTCTATATATAATGGGACGGTACGGAGTTGAGTATCCATTCCGGTAATTCTGGTCCAGTTTATCCCAATATCGATCAACAAACTAGTCAAACCGTCCTGTTCCACTACTTCCGTTATGGTCTATTGCCTAGTCTTAATCAAGCATCCGTAGTTCTATTAGAGAGTGTGGCTGTGAAGGATTGTCTTTATTATGAGGATGTACTTTATTATGAGGATGTACTAATTGATAATCTTTATCGTTAGGTTAGGAGACTAAGAAACAAAGAAGTTGATTTACTCAATGTTTTGTGGAGGGGACAGTCCGAAGAATGATCTACTTAGGAAGCAGAAGTAGACAAGAAGTTCAACAACCCTCACCTCTTTCCTTCCAATTCCACTCTATCTTGACGTGATACTTGCTCTCTAATTTTTTAGTTATTCGTGCATAACATCAGCCTTAGAATCATGTTCCTTTAGTTTGTACTTGCATTTTCAAAGTATTTGATTTTTCTTGGAACTCAGTTCAGCAAAATGCAGTCTTCAGTGTTAAGTAATAGGGTTTTCAGCTCTTAAGCTCCATTAAAGTTAGTTTAGTTTTCATTCGAAGATGATTGGTCCCAAGAAGAAATATGTAATATCTCGAAAATTACACCTAAATAATTGAAGCATGGAACCACCGCAGGGTTCACAAACCGTGATAAGCTCCATGGTCCATAGACTTTCCAATAGAAGGTAGTTGGACTCCACGAGGCCTCAGCATCAGATTACGAGACTCTTTATAGGCCACGGTAGCATCCATAGTGTTGAGACCAATAGACTCCCTAACCTATCCCTAGACTCCTTAGGTTTAAGTGGAGACCATGAACACCTTTCACGGTTCGTTGTCCTTTACACGGTCCATGGTCCATACCTCTGGGATTTCAATACCATGTAGACCAAGATCAACTTCACAGTTTGTGGTCCCTTTCACGGTTCGTTAAGGTGGTCATAGTTAGCCCGTTTGTAGCTCTAATTAAAGGTTATTTTGTTAGACTTCTAAGCCTCATCATTTTAACCCTAAATTTGGTGGATCTTATAAGTTTTAGCCTAGAAACATAACTAGAACTTACCTAAGTTAAATCATTAATTAAACATAAAGAAATTAGAGTTTTAGAGGAGAAAAGAGGTCAAGAAACCTAGTTCAAGAATGCATAAAGATTTCATCAGTTCCAGTGCTGGAATTAAAAGATTTCTCTCTTATAATTATTCACCAGATATGTGGAATTTCAGTAGTAAATTCTTTTCATCCATTAGGTATCTAGAATTAAGTCAGTTTCCTTAGTCACTTATTACTAACAAGCCTACAGTTTCTAATATTTCATAAGATTATCATTAATTACTTATGTAGATGTTCCAAATCATATTATTACATTATAACTCAATTTATTTCATGAATCAGACCCCTTGATATTTATTTCTTTAGTTCATGAATTACATATTCTAGGTTAGGTTTTTCAGTTATTAAGGTATACAACCTCAGTTATGAAAGCATCATTACAAAATTAACTGTGGCATTCTTAATTTGCAATTTCAGGTTTGAGCTATCCAGTAATATGAAAACATCGTCATGATGTGTCAAATACTTAATCTATTGGGACTAGCATAATATCGACTTGGATTAGGGTCACCTTATAGACCCAAAACTGCGAGCAACGAAAGTTGTAAGTCCCCTCTATAGAAATCATTTTAGTGATCACACAAGCATACCTCTACAGCATTATCCAGGTGTATTTTGTCCTCTCGATGGTACTCATACATTGGCTCCACATTAAGTGCATGTGGTTTCTGTCGATTATTAGTAGCTATCACAGTTTAGTCAGACTGTTCCGCATTGACCAGACTTTAGCATTTAGTCTTAGAATGTTATAACTTGGTTGTTGCATTCAGTTCAGTTATGTTTAGTATTTCAGATTCCTTATTATTTTCATATTATGCTATTGTTGAATTATTTGTTCTGTTATATGTTATTTCATCTTTACTCTATCTCTCATTTTCAGTACCTTCCAAATACTAATGCATACTCTGCGCAACATCATCTTATGATGTAGGTTCAGGTAACATTAGTAGTTAGTGCTCATTCTTTGAGGACTAATGACATGTATATCTTTATCGCTTTAGTCTTTAGCCTCAATTTTTCTAGATCTAGTTAGGGCATCCCCCAATATTTCTACTTAGTACAGGTTTATTTCAGACATAATTAGATTCAAATTAGTGTATGAGTTTGATATTTCCCTTGTATTAAATAATTAGATTTAGTATTTAGTTTTTAGTATATGGGTATTTCGCTATAATTTCAGTTTTTCCTTATATTTTAACTTTCGCATTAGTTCATATTATTATTATTCTTAGTATGCTCATGTAATTCCAATAGGGTTATCTTACGGTCACTTGTGACCTTACGTCCCATGTCTTCCTCCTAGGGGTAGCTTGGGGCGTGACAAATGCGTATAAAATAGAGAGATTCTTCATTATATGAATCATAATCCATTAATTCATAATACAAATTCAATGTAGAGTTAAGTATAAAGTCTTCGAAGTTGTTTCGAGTCATTTTGACAAGTCATTTACAATCTCTTAAAAATTTATTTTTAGACTTGAGTACTTTACTTTGATTATGAGGAGAGTTGAGTTTCAGGTTTTTTAAAAATGAATGTATGAGAACTATGTATTGAAAAGTGTAAATAGTTTTACATTTAAAATGAGAGGAAAGACCACTTTTCAAACAAGTTCATGAGAATTTTTTGAGTATAATATCATTAAAGAGAACTTTTTGAGTAATAACCTCATATTTTTGGGATTCGTATTGAGCATCGTTGTAGGGACAAGTTCATACAACTCAAAATCCTCATAAACCATGTAGCCAACATGAGTAGAAAGGGACATAGTTTTTAGATGATTCTTTATTCTTATTAAAAACAACTTAATGGATTCACTTAGTTGAAGATGTCTTATACTCAACAAGGTGTAGGACAGCTCTAGCAGCATGAGGATGTATCATCACATAGCTCAAGTTGAGTTTGAGTTGAGTTTGAGTTGAGTTTAGATAAAGTGAGTATGTTTCATTCTTTACAAGTTCAAGCTTTGATGTTATGTTTACGGTTTCCCTTACATGCTTGTACATTCAATGTATTGATGTTATTTGGCCTGCATCATTTTATGATGAATATACAGGAGATTAGGGTCATCAACAAGTGTTTCATTAATACCAATTGCAGCCCAAGATTTGTTTGGTGGGCCTTCTCACTTTTGGTGGATCCCTTATTTATTTATTTCATTTCAGTTTTGTGAGGATGATTGAGGTTATTGTCATGATATTTTTATAGTATTAGAGGCTTCATAGATAGACATTCGTAATTCATGAGTCTTTTCCATTTCCATTGTTAATGTTTTTTACTTGAGTTCCCTCTTTTTGTCAAATTGAATGTTCTTATCCATTTCGAGTTTATTATTTTGAGACAGTTGAGTTCAAGTTTTACTTTTAATCTCCTCTAATGTTGAATAAGTCTTTAGCTGAGAGTTCATCCAAACCAAGGGCTTGCTTGGGACCCGCAATGGTTTTTCAGTGTAAGCCACGTCTTGTGTATAGGCTCTGGGAGTGACAATTATGTCATATAGGACATAATGTCTATTTATTCAATTTTATACAAGTTAAATTATATACTTGAACCCACACAAATTTTGAGGGCACAGATGTTAGTTGAGCCCAAGTTACATGAAAAGTTTATGTAATATACCTAATTTATATCGTTAATAAAAAAACATTTTCGGGGGTTATAATTATATTTTAGGGGATTAAAAATCTCAACAATTTATTGTTACAACTGCTTAAAAACCCCATAGAAATATTTCATTTAGCAATCATATTTGACAAATTATTAAATTTCATTTAGTAGGGATTATTATCTGTGCAATTTCTTTATGATACATAATAATTTTTAATTTGTATGGGGTCATAACCCACGGTCATAAAACATAAATAGGACCTTCAACATGGATTTAGATAATATCTTTGACCTTTATCTTTGATAGTTCACAAAGAGGTACTTTAACTGTCCAAAAATATAAACAAAAAATACTCAAATATTCCACGTAAAACACATGATATGTAAATGCGTCGACATGTATAAGTGAATCACTAAGTTTCTACCAACTAATTAAAATAAATATGCATAGATCATTTTTTTAAAAATGTAATATAGAATAAGGTGAAAGTGAAAATAAATTCATTTTAACGAAAAAATATACTACGCTCTTCTCCTATATCTTCTCCAAAAAACCTAAATCTAAGTTTCTAAAATTCATGCTCCTTGTCTTCAAATGAAAAGAAAAATTATTCAAGATATGTTCTGAAATTTCGTAGACATGAATGTCTACCACATTACAAACAATAATTTGTGTATTATAGGCCACATCCTAAAGCCATTACAAGAATCACTAGGTGAAGCTAATGCTTTTGTTACAAAATAGTTTCAAAGTAACCAGTAAATATGGAAGGCATGAGAATCAATTAAATTTTCCTAAGTTTCTTTAGTTTGAAGTGCATTTTTGCTTTAAATTGTCAAAGACTCAATGGAAATACAGGATGCTTAGTGTAATGTGATTGTCATAGTGAGTAGCAAACTATAATTACTAATTTTCAGAGGCCAAATAATTAAACATAGAGTACTAAAATTATTAAGTTAATGATGCACTTAAAATTATTTTTAAAAATGTTGAATGAATTTTGTAGATACTTTTGTCAAATTTGAGTAGCAGTATGATATGATAAAAATGTAAAGAAACCCTTAATTGTATATTGGAGTCGTTGATTGATGGACTTAAATTGTATTTATTTCACCCCATCTTTCTTACAATCGAAGTAAGCCGAAAAATACTATTTCAGTATACTTTTTTCTTCACAATGAAGGAAGAATAATTAAATACCAATTACATTTAGCAATGACCAGCCAATAATGCAAAACTAAGAGGGAAATTGTTGAAAAAAATAGAAAGAGAATAAACTGAGAATATTTAAAAATGTAGATATATACATAATAAGGTTTGATTAAGGATTTATATGTCTTCTATGAATTTTCTTTTGGGCCCCTTACTGTTTACATCTGACGCGCATAATTTTTCATGTATTTCAACGCATTTTTGCCAAGTAAGATTCCAGTGTTCATGTTTTGGATTGTTGAAGTGCCTACTTTTGCACTGATAAATTCAATGTTAAAGTTGTAATTTGAATCCATGTTAAGGGTCGAAAAAATGTATTATTCTTGTTTGGAATACAAAATTTTAGTATTGTTTTTTACGAGTTAAAACCCTCCAGAAGAATACAATAGTAAGATTTTATTTTTGTAGGAATTCTTTGTTGCCTGAATATAGTGAGAATTTGAATTGAAAAATGGAGATGTAGACATAAAAAGGATATAATTATATGGATGTATATAGTTATATATGTGTATATATTGTATAAGCATGATTTCTAACTTGGCTTAATTTGTCAACTGTGACGTTTTAACTTTGTTAGTGCAGAAGAAGTCATCTAAACAATCAAATATTTGAACACTTTAACACTTATTTTACCTTTGACGCGCGTGACTAGAGTTAATTTCCCACATTTTCAGGTTGCATTCAAGTATTTATTTCTTCAAATTTTGGATAATTGGAGTGCATACTTGTGCAATGGAAAAGCTAAAATTAAGAGTTACCAGTCGAAGTCAAGCTAAGAATCATTATTAAGTATTCTAATTAAATTAAAAAATAATAAAAATTAAAAGCACCATTGTATTCAATTCTTAAAGGTGTGATTTATCCTTTCAAACTCTCTAATGATGTTTTCCATCCGAGAAACAATTTCACTTCGGCCATTACTCTCCAATTCTTTTTTATCAAGGAAAATTGGTGTTTTCTTCATTTTACCCATTCTTTTTGTGTTTATCTAGTTTTTCCTGAAAATTTTAGATTTTTTAAAATCTTATTTAGTGGAAAGGATCACAATGTCATGGATTTGAACAAATTGTCACTTGTAACTAAGCCACTTTTAAGAGAGTGGGTGTCAAAGATGATAGAGGGATCAAATCTATGTCAGATGTTTCTAATATTTTTATTTTAGTTTTGAATGTATTATATTTTTTAAATACAAGAATATTCTAATTAATTTCACTTAAAAGGGATCTGATGTCTATTATTTTGTAGTATATATGTGTGTTATAGTGAAAATCGTGTATAGTCGGTACGGTCTACTTGTCAAAGGCCTAACCTAAACCGATAAAAACATATCAATAAATGTATTTTCCCATTTATAAGGTTGTTAGGTGGTTTGGATCCAAGCCTCCTTTCAAGTTGCTAGTCATGTCAAGTAAGCCCGATTGGCCACAGTGATCCTAATCGGACATAGTAAGAGTTCTTTTGTGTCTTTTTGGTTATTTAGGTTCTTTTAAACTCCTAACGTTTCATATGTGTAATTTGATATGTAAAATATAACTTCTTTAATTAATAAGATGATGGGGAATAAATGTGTCATGGTTGCAACATATGAATTTTGTGTTGTATGGAATGATAAACCAAAGCATTTGGAATGGCTGTCTCACTTCCATATTTTTGTGATTCCTTTTCATGTACTATAAATTTTGAAAGAGTACTTGAATACATATACTTACTAAGGATGTGTAATTTTTTTTATTCTTTGAAGTTGCTAAACTTAGTCGGGTCGAATGTCTTGATATACGAGGCAAAATGTCACAACCCAATTCCACAAGTCGTGATGGCACCTACTATATCCCACTAGTAGGTTAGCGAACCCGAAACCCATAACAGCTTGAAGTGGGCAAAAGGGTGGAAACCAAGTGGAAGAATTAATAACAATAGAAAGGAATAAGACAAGCCAAAATAATATATACATATGAACTAAATCACTCCATAACTTGTAAATCACAAGTACAGAGCTATACTAAGAGTACAAGTCCCAAAAGTGGACCAACATACAAAAATATACGCAACTACAAAGGACCTGTCTCAAGTACAAAAGATGAGCCAAAAATATATGTACAGAAAGATATGGAAAGGATCAGGATGTTGTCCTCACCTTCGCCTCAGAATATTGGACTCTACAGGCTCGAATGGAAGCCTTGATGACAGGTGCTCGATCTTGCATCACAAAAATAGATGCAGAGTGTAGTATACGTACCGATCAAAAGATACCTAGTAGACATCATAAGTAGACAAAGTAAAAAATGTAAAAGGAAGAAGAAATGCTTGAATAATACATAGACAGAGGTAATGAACAAGAAATATAAAGACATGCATACGATTGTAAGGAAAAAAAATTTAAGGTGACTACTACAACTGGGCCCTATTAATCCCAAAAGGTACAATAATGTGCAAAAGTATTACAGAAATTTTAGTATTCCCGAGCTATGAATGAAAAGAAACATAGATCTTGCACTTCAAACTTTTGTGAGTCTTCCTATAATAGATATGTGTCGATAGAGCCGAACACTACAAGGGATAGTACATAGCCTAGACCTCAAACCGCGGATGTCGAACACCCATAGATAAGGTTATATAACCCAAAGGGGCATACTCCGCATGTTGTCTCTAGTATATGATGGTAAATAAGAAGCACTAGGAATAATAACGGATTTCTGCATCTAAAAGTTATGGGAAACTCTTCGTTACCCTCTAACAATCTCACGGTGATAAGAGACCACAATGAAGCGATATATATTACCAAATGGACCCGGAGGGCGGCCAAAAATATGGAAAGTTAAGATCATATGTGAAGTATGAATGTTAAGTCCCCACAAGTAAGTCACTGCGTAGCCTTAATTATGGATGTTAAGTCCCCACAGATGAGTCACTGCGTAGCTAAGGCTCATCTCTATTAGACACAAGTTGCTTTATCAGTCTACAACGTTGCCCAAAGTCACATCGGGTAGAAATAATAAAATATATCAGCTATGAACAATCATGAGTCTATGACATCACTAGTCTAAGCCTAGACTAAGGCCAAACATACTCCAATATAACTCATAAGTCAAAATCAGGCCAAACGAGGTAGCAAGGATGATCAACTAAAATAATTCAAGTACACATTGAACTTGAAGATTGCCTAGATAATAATTCTATCGAACATAGCATGCTAATATAGTTCCCTGTCCAAATATTTATGCAAATCCACATATGCACACACATTCAAACTCAATCTAAAAGAGAAAGTTGTATCTTTCCTATAGGTCAAACACATGCACTCCAAACTATGTCGCTAGATCTTTTCCCTTGTGAATTGCCTCATATTGGTTTCGTGCTTTAAAAAACATAATCACAACTCTTTTAAGGTAATTTAAACACTAAATTTTCAAGAAACAAGAGCGTACCAATTTTGAGGTAAAAAAAATAAGGAAATAGGGACCCTCGCCGGAAATTCTTGAATGAACCCTAAAAATAGGTTTTAAATATCTCTATGAACTTGTGTTCCAAATTGGAATACAATTCTGGGCTCGAAAGAATCCCAATAGGAACATTCAACGAAAAATCCAAAATTACTCTTAAAATGAACAACATTGGCAGTTGCTATTTACATAACATTTCAGAAACGATGCCCCAACTGCTCAAAACCAATCACACTATGACGATCATCACAATAAACCCCACAATATAGGCACTTGGATCACCTAATTCGGACCTAAAATGGTAAACCAAAATCATCTCCCAATATTTCCCAAAGATTGTGCTCGAAAATGAGCTATGGCAGCAACTAAAACATACTTTTATCTCCAACAAAACATTAAATACAAATTCCAACAATACAAATGCATCTTCCTTAAAAAAAACTCAAGATAGCCTCCAGAACAACTAAAATCAGAGCTTAAATTGTTGAGATATCAAGTCACGAATATTCCCAAAATCAAGCTCAGAAAAAGGGTCGTGACAGAAATCAATTTCCAGGCTCACAAACATTTTCCTTGCGAAAAACCACACAAACTAAACCTTCGAATAACAGAAATAGGCCTTGATATAACAGAGTTACGAAAGTTTGAAGTTGATTAGTGAGGCTGAAATACTCTGCTCCATCTATTTATATTAGCTAAAATGATGATATTTTAAGTCAACTTAGAATCTCCGACAGGATGCTCGAGATGCATCCAAAAATTGATAAAAATAAAATAGATATGTTACCCTTTTAAATTTGACATTCCAGATCCAACAACGGAGTTGAAATTCAATCATAGGTCATCTGGATAAAGTGGGTCCCACTCCTAAAGGCCATTTTCAATCGAAATCGACTGAGGGGCTCGAAATGAGTCTAGAGGTTTTTAGAGTCAAAGGAACTTTCATTATGACAAAAATCAACATTTTGGACTAATCGTGGTGTTAGAACTTTCATTTTGATATATTTTCTATGAATGTTGAACAAGTCAACTGTTCGCAAGTTTTCAAGGGTAAAATGAAACAAATGGTTTAAACTCACATAAAAAGCATCGGGAATCAATTCAACCACACTTCTAGCCTAGTTTTTCCATTTTAGTGCGGATAGAATTGTCCAAATCCCATTTTGAGACATTTTTCCCAATGAACTAACTAAAAGTCACTTACCAAGATTCAAGGCCTCTAAAATACCAAAAGTTGCACAAAATCAAAAGAAACAATCCGGTGACCAAACTATTAGCGCCAGCAAGTTGTAAATGGATTGGGGTTGCTTTAGAAAATCTCTAACCGACAAAAATAAGGTAGGTACACAAAAATGACTTGGAGGGTCATTACAATAGCTACTACTTAAAGACCTTTCATCTATGAAAGTAAGGATAAGGATATACCTTAGGGCTCAAATAAGTTGGGGAACTGATCCAACATCTCCTTCTTGGTCTCTTATGTATCCTCCTCGACTTTATGGTGTCACCATTGGACCTAAACTATAGTAATGTATCGGGAATGGAGCTGACTAACATTTGTGTCTAATATGGCTATCGGCTACTCAACAAGGTCAGGTTATCATCCAAATAATGTGAATTGTATTGTAACAAATGAGACTCATCTAGAATATAGCGACGTAACTTCGATACATGAAAAAATGGGTGTATACCTTAAAATCAAGGAGGTAGGGCAAACGTATAGCCAACATTACCAAACCTCCTCAAAATGTAAAAAGGCCTAATATATTTGGCGGTATTCCTGCACTGCCTTCCAAACCTCATCACGCCCTTCAAGGACAAAACCTACAAGAGCACCCGGTCACCAACACAAAAACAAAAAGGATGACGCTTATAGTCATCATAACTCTAGTGCCAGCTCTAAACTATCCTCAGCCAATCATGGATAACTCAAACTCTCGCCAAATCCTCCTAGAGTAAATATATATTGCATGCACTAGGCTCCTAGGACTCAAACAAACAACCTAGAGTGCGACAACGCCTATCATATAGGGCCTCAAATAGGGCATCTGAATACTCCAAGTGCTAGTTGGTGTCGTACGGAAACTCTATTAATGTATAACACTGATCCAACTAAACCCCAAACTCCAACACACATACCTTAAATATGTCTTACAGGACCTAAAAAGTGTGCTCCGACTGGCCACCAATCTGTGGGTTGACATCAGTGTCGAGATCAACCTTGGTACCCAGATCTCTCTTATATGCTATACAGAAAGTAGATGTAAACTGAGACTCTCGATCTAATATGATGAAATTGGAACACTATGAAGACGGACTATCTCGTAAATATAAACACGAGCAAATGGATTAGCACAAAATATAGATCGAACTTGGAGAAAGTGAGAGGAATTGGTCAATAGATCAACAATGACCCAAATATTATCAATGCCCCTGGGAGTCTAAGTCAATCCCCTCACAAAGTCCATAATGATATGCCCTCATTTCCACTCATGAATGGGTAATCTTTAAGACTCCCTAATAGGCCTTTAATGATCGGCCTTCACCAGCTTGCAACTAAAGCAATGGGACATCTAAACAACCATATCTCTCCTCATGAGACCCCCGCAGTTATGCTGCTTAAATTCTTGATACATCTTTGTTGTGCCTTCATGAATATATTAACTAGAATCTTGGGCCTCTTGAAGAATCAACTGAATAAAGCGCCTAACTCTAGGAAAACACAAAAAATGTCAAACCGGAGAACTCCATCTGAGCCTATAGTAGCATGGCTACTATCACCCTATAACACATTGTCCCTAAGGGCATCCCTTGACTAATTATCATACTACCTGGAACGGATCCTATCAAACAGTGAAGACTTAGCCCCGTTAGAGGCCAATACTCGCTTGGAGTGTGAAATATGTGATTTGATCATAGTGTTAACTAGAATAGAATGTTTATATCCAGGGACGCTCCATGGTAAAAAAGTAAGACAAGCTAACCATACTCCTTGCTTTCTAGCTCAAAGAGTCTGCTTTTAAATTCTCCATGCACAAATGGTAGAGAATAAAGAGGTCATAGTCTGCCGGAAGATCAATCCAGCGTCGCTACCTAGCATTAAGATCCCTCTGACCCAGAATGTATTGTACGTTTCGGTGGTCGGTGTAAGTCTCATACTGAACCCCATATAGGTAGTACCTTCAAAGATTGAGCGTGAATACTAATGTCGCCAACTCAGGATCTTGAGTGGGATAGACAGTCATAAGGCATAAGCAATAACCCAATTTCGTTACATCTATACACCCTAGACCAACACCGAATGCATCACAATATACAGTAAATCCCTCTCCCTCAACTAGAATAGTTAGAATCGGAGCAGTAATAAGAAACTTAATGAAGCTCAAAAATATCAACTCGCACTCCTCAAACCACACATAGAACACCCCCGCGAGTCAATGGAGTCAAAGTTGAAGAAATAGTGGAGAAACCCTCAACAAAGCTCCTAGAGTATCTAGCCAGCCCAACAAAGCTCTAAACCTCGTGCACAAACGTGGGCCTAGAGCAACCACGAATGGCCTCAATCTTTGCCGGATCAACCAAAACACAATCCTTGGACACTACGTGCCCTAGAAATTTTACAAATTCCAACCAAAACTCACACTTTGAGAACTTAACATACTACTCTATCAATGTCTGGACCACAATTCTCAAATGTTGCATAAACTCTTCTTCGATTCGTGAGTATACAAGAATATCACAAATGAAAACAATAAAGAAGGAGTCAAGATAGAGACTAAATTCATGGGTCATCACATCATAAAGGCATCATGGGCATGAGTTAGTCAAAATGACATCACTAAGGAGCTTATAATGGCCACAAAGAGTCCTAAATACGGTCTTAGGGATATTTAATGCCCTAATACTTTGATGATGATAGTTAAACCTGAATTAGAACTTATAAAAATAATAGCACCATGGAGGTGATCAAACAAGACATCAATGTGAGGCAGGATGTATTGATTCTTCCCCATCACCTTGTTTAGCTAACTCGATTCGATGCACACCCTCATAGATACGTCCTTCTTCTTAAAATACAAAATGGGGGAACCCCAATGAGTTACACTAGGCCGAATGAATCCCTGATCAAGGAGACCCTGAGGTTGAATATAGAGCTTCTTAAGCTCCATGGGGTGCCATCCGATAGGGTGGGATAGAAATGAGCTTTGTGCCCAGCTCCAGTCTTAGAAAAGACAATATATCTCTGAAAGGCTAGGGCAGGCAAGTCCACAGGGAATATGTCTTGAAACTCGCAAACCACTAGAGCTGAGCAACTGGAGGAGACCGCACTTGATACATCACAAACATAAGCTTAATAGGCTAAACATTCCAAAATACTAACTTCTCGGCTAAAAAATAAGATATAATCCTAACTATTATGGGAGTAAAAAACCCATTCCATTTACACTTTTGGCATAACAGTCCAAAACCGCATGATGAGGGGTTTAACCAATCCATTCCCAGGATGGTGTCAAAATTAATCATATCAAGAAGAATAAGGTATGTCTAGTATCCTTCCCCTATAAAATGACCACACAAGATATACACACCTGATTCACTATAAAAGAATATCATATGAGACACGCACTAGGCAATGGTGTTCTTAGAGTCTTAGGATTCACAATGAATTGGGGTGCAAAATATATAGATGCATAGTAATAAGTGGAAAATAGATCAAGTAATGTTTAAATTGAATAATGACATAAAGAAACCATACTTGAGATAACATCATCTAACGCCTCGGTCTTTGCCCTTGTTGGTGCAACATAGAAATGACCCGAACAGCCTCTCTCGAACATTACCTCTACCACCCGACCTGCCTCCCCATGAGCTACATCGAGATCCCTAATAATGACCTTTACGGTCATGGCCCTTGTATTTGCCCCTAGATGTGAGTATTGTTGTTTCTACTGGAGCAGACTGAATTGTTTGGGAAGTCGAAGGCCTAGCCCTCCGCCAGGGGCAATCTTTGTACAAATTGTCTAACTCCACATAATTAAAGCACCACTTGGAAGACCATACCATGAATTAGCAACCACCATGACCCATAGTACACACATTTGAAGTCATGGTACTCTTAACCAAGAAATGTGATGAAACAATCTGACCTGAAGTAGCGAATGTTGCATCTCTTGCCCTCTATCCTTCAATATAGGAAGGGAAACCCTGACTGGATGGATCCTACTTGTGTTGAGCACTCCCTTAAGCCTATAGCAAGTCTAATATTATTCCTCCATACTAACCCTACTAGAACTACTACTAGGGCCTACCTTGATAACATCTGGACCTCTAAGGGGGTTCAATTAACTACCCTCATGTAGGGCCCTCATTTGGCAACCCCATTGGGCCTCGACATGGAACTACTCAATAATTGTCATGATTAACGATATCGAAAAAAGAACGGCCTATTATAACCAAAGAATGGGTCTTTACCCATAACAGGGTCCTCACACCTCGAACAAACACTAGATCCTCTTTTCCTCTGTGGCTAATATCATAGATACATACATAGAGATATCTTGACATATCATCTCATACTCAGACACAGTCATGGAGCCGTACTAGGAAGGCTTCTGAAAACTCTATCCAGGACACTACAGGGGACCCACCTAGCCTAGTCTCCATATATGTCAACCGCCACTGCCTGTCGGGTCCATCATACATATATATATATATATATATATATATATATATATATATATATATATATATATGTATATCATAGTACATAGTTAATGAGTCTAAGTATCTTTGCCATCTTAGACTAAATATCATTTGAGTACATTAGGGACACGACCCTTATAACATAAAATCACAAACTAAATTATTACAAGACTTTACTTAAAACAATGACATAAGAAATCCTTGAACTAAAGGATCACTTTCCTTGAACTTGGGAAACACATATAAAGCCCTTCACCTTAGAGAAATCCTTTAAGCATCCTTGACCCACACTTTGTGTAAAAGGTCAACAAGAATGGCTTTAGTAAAAGAATGTACTAAGTATGACAACCATGCAAAAATAATTTAAAAGGGACATTTTACTTTGAAACCATGCATCATCCCTTTTTGTGAAAACTTCATAAACTTTGATAACAGAAGCATCATGTAAGTCAACACTATCAATAACATCATTCGAGTAAATTATTAACCACACATACTTGGACTTCACTTCATAAAACATCATAGAACCCCACTCATAATCCCATTATAAGCCTACTAGTGCAATGTTCATGTGTAGTCCCATAACCTCACACATACTAAGTAAACCTACAAAGTGACTACAAGCCTTAACATATAGTTCATATATCAACAAAAAAGGTATAGAAAACTTCATACATGCCAAGCATGACCTTCACTGTATAGTCAATGAGACCCATTTTATGCATCTAAGGTAAGAACACATTATTAAGACTTATACCATGCATATCATCACAAAAAAGTAGAAAACAATACAATGACATGAATATGAACCATAAATATGATCATATACATTAGAACACCTTCCTAGAACTCACTTCAATAGCTACATGTGCAATGCATACGTAAAGTCCAATACCCTTACCCACAATAAGCAACTTCCCTTATGTTATCCTATTTAGAATCCTTATTTTACATCCATTATCCATTATACGTTAGGAAAATTATACCCTTAATGGACACTATGACCATGGTTACTAATCATGGAATTTGGTGTTATAGGACCTTACACCAACGAAATGTGCTCTACCTTGCCAAAGTAGAACATTAACATCATGGTAGCAAATTAGGTGATATCACTTGCTAGATCCTATTAGGAGAGCACATTTTATAGAACTTGGAGGCATATATGGGAATATCACTATATGCCCATTGGACTGGAGACGAAGCACCTCGTGAGGACTATGATGAACCTACCTTGTCACATTGGGAAGGAACACCCATCATCTTCAATCTCACTCGGTGCTAAACTAAGTTCTCATTATTAAAAATCTTTTATTAACATTACTTTATAAAAGCAGGCTTTAGAATATTGACTCCCCATATGCTTAGCGCGTATGACATATATGAGAGTTCATCAACCTAATTCATGTGAGAAGACTTTTCACATGGACATACAATATTCAAGCACCATCTAGTTTATGATAACTGTTAGGACATCTTTAAATAGCCCCTATATTGACTAGATTATCATACATGCATAATGGAAATATTATCATGTGTGTGTAAATATACAAGTGAGCAAACCTTTCACATAAACACCCTTAGGTCACACATGTTCATACTTCACATCAATCATGCATAAATTTATAGGTGTAACTATATGAGAAATCCTTTCATGTAAACACATTTAGAAACAATGCATATTCATAACATATTAATGCATTCATATTCATGTACATAGATCTCAAACCTAGGAACTATACTATCAAGGCACACATGTTCAATGCATATACAAGGTCCCATACCCTTATCCATACTAGTACACTTATCAAGTAATCATAGTTAAGGGATACATAACATATTTAATGGATATATACTCTATATGCATAGTAGTAGAAAAAAGTACATATAAGAATACCCTTTTATTAGACACTATGAACCTATACTACTTATAAGCACTCATGAGGTGTAAGTGTGTCAAGACCGGAGTCTAGACCCTAGACGAAACTGACATCGTTGACCTGTTAGAGGTCGCAGAAAAGCCTACATATGTCATCGTTACATCATCTAGGTTAATTTTAGCAGAAAATTTGAACTTTTTGTTTACTTAGACTTCATAGTGAGAAACATTGAACTAGCATAACACTATCTACAGAAACTCATAAGCATTTACAACAAAACGAAAGACATAGTCAATATCTTTATAAAATATAGAGCCGCCAAAATGGCACCAATACAATATCTCAGAATAACTAGGAAAGAAACACTAGTGTAACATAGTCAACAAGCTAATGTCTATGTCTAATGCTAGAATAAAATAGTAAGCATCCTCGAAAGCATAAGGGCCTAAAATTAAAGAGTTGTATGGGATTAGTATACACTTTTTCTAAGTATGGGTATATGCAAGCACACACAAAGAACATGAATGATTAAGAAGATATCTCTCCTAACGATATGAATTATGGAAAGTCAAGTCAATGGACTTGCCAAAATTGGATTAGGAAAGTCATGCTATAAGAGTAACATGCATCATCATACCTAACATATTGCACACAAAACATAACATATTGCTTATTAGCACATAACATATTTCATATCATTCGTCCATATGCCATGAGACCTTGGAATCATGGACTTTACCTTAGGACTTCCCAAAATGAGGGCTCAACAAAAGGGACCTCAACTAGGGAGCCTTCTTTAGTGAACACAAATCTGCTTCATTCATTCATTTGTACTTCATTTTCATTCGTTCCTAAGCTAGTGTAAACACCAGCCATACCTAGGATGTAGTTTAAGACTTTCAATGGATTCGCTGTGCAAAGACAAAGAATGACCTAGTGTCATTACTTAATTCTAGCTCACCTATTGATTATTCTATCCTAACACCTTTGATATTGTTCATTTCATTATGTGTATTACTTGAGGCTGGGCTCATACTTTCTTTGGGAACATTAATCATGAAATCCAGTGTTTAACCTCACACCTAAAAGAGGTGGAATCACAAGCCAAAGTAAACCAAAACGTGTTAGCGTATATAGGGAGGCGAACCCTGCTAGAACTCTATATTGACAGTATAGGTTCAAAGACTAGGATATATAAGGAGAAATACATGAATATCGTCCTTCTCAAAACAAGGAATCGCAACTCATAGCTAGCATGCCCGTGATCAATATAAAGCTCCATTAAATTCATCTCACACATCATAGAAGCTCGCTTCTAGCATGAGGCATCATACCTCATTATATGATTTCTCATCTCATCATTAGTATTAAGTATGATTTAACTTCAATACTTTTATTAGACTGTTCATAGAGACAGGTATCTATATTAACCTTACACTCTCATCGGTGAGTATGTCTTGGTATAATTTACTTAGGCTCATTTGGGATTTCTTTGACCTTTCACATTATCTTCTTATCAAGTTGTCAGCACATTCATTAACTTTATCATGTTTACTCTTCATAATTACTCACCCATTTAACATGAATGTTGATTTCATCGTATGCGAAAACACTTGACCCTTTAATGTGTGTGACACTCTTACGTAACCCCTCTGCGTTTTCATCAGCTCTTCACATAACATATTAGTTTCACTTACTTTTAAATGTATGCTAGACATATGAATCCACACATACATGCCATGAAGCTTCAGTTAGTTCTTCTAAGTGATTCCTATTTACCCAATATTATGTGATAAAAGACTTATGCATCTTGTAGTTATGCCAATATATCAATTTCGATCATTAGAGGCAACATTCATTAAATATTTGTTTACATACGACTTATGTGTCAATACGGGATTGGGCAAGGGAACTCGATTTTGAATATCTTGAGCAACACTTAATCTTATATTAAACATTATAATTGCATTTTTTCAGATTTGGGGGACCCTAGTTCGATCCCCTTAACTCCCATAATATTTCCTTTCTTTTCCTCTTCTCTTTTTCGTTTAGGGCAAGGAAGTTGTGCGATAAATCCCCCACAAGCTCATTCTTTTTCTGTTAATTTATCTCTTAACTTTCTCACGTATTCAATGGGTTGTGGGTTCAATCCCCACTCTTCACATTCATTTTTCTCCTTTATTTTTCTCCTAACTCTCTCATCGATTCACGAAGTCATGGCTTCAATACCCACTCTCCACATTTCTTTTTCTCCTTTAATTTTCTCCTAACTCTCTCATCTATTCAAGAGGTTGTGGGTTCAATCCCCACTCTCTACATATATTTTTCCTTTCATTTTTCTCATGAAATTTTTATGTAGTTTACATTTGGTGAGGTCTTGAGTTCAATACCTAATGACCTCACAATTTTTTAAAATTTTTAAAACATAGATAGATTTTCCACACATAGGCCGAGACCAACATTTCCAGCAAGCTGGAAATGTGATCTCTTCAAACTCCATCTTCCTCTCATTCTTTTATGTTGATTCTTGGAGTGTTTTGGGTGACATTTATTCGAACACATTAACCTTATACTAAAATCACACTTTTAACATTTTTATACGCGTTAAACACAACATTTTTTAACATATAAATTTTTGGCTGCAAACATAGTTAATTCACAACACACACATGATCAAACCGTTAACATAATACACTTTTTCGGAATACATCTTTCATTCCTTACATAATTTCCGAATACACATTCAAACACATAATCACAGCCAGCCCTAAAATCACCTACCGGAAGACATACCAACGCATACTTTGAATCTTTCAAAGGATCTAATGACAGGGGCATGCAACGGGGACAATCTTAGATTCTTGATAGGAGTTTAAATTGAAATTAGGGGTCTATTAATAATGGAACCAAGAGAGAAAAAAACTCATACCTTAATGTCATTCCACACTTGTTTAAGTGCTGTCAATTTCCCAGGAAACCACTGCCTTACCACCAAAATCCCAAACACAATCCGTTGAGAAGAATGTTGTTTATTTTCATTTTTAGCCTTGCTTTTCGTTGGTGTTTCTGTATGTAAATTCTTCAAGAGTAAAGAACTATTATTTTTGGTTCTTTTGCTAATGAAAAATGTGAGAATGAGAGGATTAGGATTAGGAGAGTAAGGTGGAGACTAAGTCAAACTAGGACTCCCCATTATTGATTATTATTATTATTATTATTATTATTATTATTAAAAATCTGATTTTCCTTTAATTAAATCCGCAAATTAAATATTAATTAATTTAACTAATTCACTAAATACGATAAATTATTTAAATCATTGCTTCCACCAAAGCTCAAACTTGGGTGGAGCAAGATTTTGCTTAAAAGGTCAATTTCAAACACCTCTACCTAAATTGCCCCTAAACCATATTAATTAATTAATTAGCGTAATTACAATACTACCCTTATCCTGGAAAAGACCATTTTACCCCTACACCCTCAAAACATAAGATTACCCCTTTTTAAGTTTTGTTAAGACTCATCCGGGTAAATATTCATATTCGGGTTTTATAATGGCTGGACCCAACCTTTCCTAGACCAACTAACTCACCAAGGTTATTATCTTGGTTGTTGCAAGGGTTCTGAGGTGTGGTTCTACATGCATCAATTCGTGTGAACCCGGTCTAATCGTAGGCATTCTAGACTGATCAAGGGTTACTTAGCTTAGCCATTTTTACGGTTGTTATATTATCCCCCCCTTAGGAACATTCGTCCCCAAATGAAACTACACAATATTTTAAAATAAAGAGGGTAATTTTTGAAAATATCTTAACATACTTGAGACTTTACTCTTTGCGAATTTATCGTTCACACTTACTCAGGATAATGCATATTACTCAAGATTATCTGAAGCTTCATATTTGAGATTGAGGAACTTCCTTATCAATCACACTTAACTTGATGCACCTCACAACTCATGCAATACAAAAAAAATCAAGTACATGCTATACAAAAATAGCACCATGATATACAAACATGAATTCATTTTAACTCATATAGTGTAATTATTACACATACGATCTTTGGACTTACAACACCAAGTCAACTATTACGCTAAAACTTAGAGTTTCTTAAACAAAACCAACCTTAGGTGTAGTATATCTAAGCACTTAGATAACATCTTGTTGGCCTTATGTTTTGAAATTATATGGATTTGTTGGATTGATCCACACCGTGTTCATTTATATCCTATCTCATTTGGCAACTAATACTTCACTACCCTTGTTTAACAGTCTATGGTAGCATAACAATTATGGAGAAAATCCATACCTAAGCTATTACATGCTTTTATTGGTGATTATCCGATTCACGTATTATTAAGTTGATGCACATCCTTGAGACCTACTAGAAACTTCACATTAATAAACTAAGGAACTCCGTCCGTAACTAGTCTCATCGAAGCATACAACATAAATAAATACATAAGTCATATGTCAGCAACAAACATGATGACTCCAACATATTAACTTCATACTAGTGCATAAAACCATACACATGAAAAACTAATTTAGGCTAAGCACCTGAGACATCACCAGAGGTGTCTTCTCCTACACCCCTAGACTTGTGTGCGAAGAATCATTACCTCCTTCGAGACTCTTCACTTGGACCATGCAACTGAACTTTCTCCCTCCCTTTTTCTCGACCTCTCATACACAAACAATTCTTCATCATGTGACTCGGTTCGCTACAACTACAACAAGCGTTAGAGCCCCTCATACACCCTCTTACATGAAGTTTCCCACTTCCTACAAGGTGGCCTCTCCTGAAGTGTATCTACTTCACTGTTTCTCTTAACTATGGGCTCGGAATCCCTATCAAAGTGACCCTTTGACGAACTTGACTTTCTTTGGTGGGAGAGTCCCTTCTTAAACCTGGGATTATCCTTGATTTCAGTACTACTCTCCTTTGAAAAATTATTTTCAGCTTGCCTTGACTTGTTCCCTGCCCTAGTATGCTTCCTCTTCTTGCTTTCCTCCACTTGTTGGAAATGGACCATAATCCTGGAAAGCCCCATTCTAGCATACAGCATAGCTACCCTACACTCCTCCTCGAGAATTTCAGCAATCTTAGATCCAGTGTAAGCAGGAGGATTCATCCTCGTGTAGTCCCTTAACCTAACAACCATGGTGCTGGCAGGTTGGTTCTTTCTGGGAACACCTTTTTTCTCTTCCTGGACTGTCAAAGCCTGAGCTTGTAATGCGATGGCTTGGGCCATCTTTAACAGGGCTATCCTTAGTTCTCCATCTTTCAACCCATATGGGTTAACAGACATCTGCATTTCTTTAGCTCGGCCTGAGGAGGAACTTGGTTGCCCCCAACAGCTGCTTCTCCTCTTCCCTGACCAACATTCATACTTGTGTTCATTTTATAAATAAATTGAATTTATGATAGATATGATCATAACACAAAGAAATCATACATTAGAAAAGGCACGATAAGATTAGAAGAAGGGAATTTTTCCTACGCATCATGTTGTCTCTAATTCAGGATAGTGGTGCGCTTCACTACCATGACTTTGAAAATTCTTTATGTGGTTTATGTGAACTTATTATCCTTTGAATTTAACCTCATGATCAGATATCAACTTTGTCACGACCGGATTCTAGACCCTAGCAAAAACCGGCGTCGTTGACCTCACTTAGGTCGTAGACAAGCCTCCATATATCATCATTACATTATTTTCATATTATTTTAGAGGAAAATTTGAACTTTTTGTTTAGTTAGACTTCATAGTGAGAAACATTGAACTCTCATAACACTATCTACAAATACTCATAAGCATTTATAAAAACTTTCTAATTTGAATATAATCAAAAGATAGACATAGTTAATATCTATATAAAATATAAAGTTGCCAAAATGGCACCATCATTATATCTCAAATTAACTGGAAAAGAAACACTAGTGAAATATACTCCACAAGATAACGTCTACTTTTCATGCTAGAATAAAATAGTAAGCATCATCGAAAGCATAAGGGCCTACCAAATCTAGATGAAAGCTCCACGTTCAGATAACTTCAGCATCGATTCGTAAGTTCTAGAATCCAGCTGCATCTTCACCCAAAAGTAGAGAGTTGTATGGGATCAGTAGACACTTGTACTATGTATGGGTATATGCAAGAACACACCAAGGAAATGCATGATTAAGAAGAGCTCTCTTCTAACGATATAAATTATTGAAAGTCAAGTCAATGGACCAACCAAACTCGGATTAGGAAAGTCATGCTATAAGAGTAACATGCATCATCATACGTAACATATTGCACACAACACATAACATATTGCTTATTACCTTCTAATCATGTTGTCACCACATTCATTAACTTTAGCACATTTACTCTTCATAATTACTCAGCAATTTTACGTCAATGTTCATTTCATCGTATGCCAATACACTTGGTCCTTTAATGTGTGTCAAACTCTTACCTAACACCTCTGGGTTTCATCATCTATTCACATAACATCTTATTTTAAATTAATTTTAAATGTATGCTAGACTTATGAGTCCACATATACCAGTCGCGAAGCTTCATTCATAGTTCATCTAAGTGATTCACATTTACCCAAGATTATGTGGTACAAGGCTTATGCATCTTTTAGTTATGCCAAGATATTGATTTTGATCCTTAGAGACAACATTTAATAAATATTAGTTTAGGTACGACTTATGTGTCAATATGTGATTCGGCAAGGGAACCCGATTTCGAATCTCTTGAGCAACACTTTATCATATATTAAACATGATAATAGAATTTTTTTATTTGGGGGACCCTAATTAGATCCCCATCACTCCCATAATATTTACTTTCTTTTCCTCTTCCTTTTTTCGTGTAAGGCAAGGAGATTGTGGGATCAATCCCCCACAAGCTCATTCTGTTTCTCTTAATTTATCTCTTAACTTTCTCACCCTATTCAAGGGTTTGTGGTTTCAGTCCCCACTCTTCATATTTATTTTTCTCCTTTATTTTTGTCCTAATTTTCTCATCCATTCTTAGGTAGTGGGTTCAATCCCCACTCTCCACATTTATTTTTCTTCTTTATTTTTCTCCTAACTCTATCATCTATTCAAGAGGTTGTGGATTCAATCTCTAATCTCCACATTTATTTTTTCTTTCATTTTTCTCATTAAATTTTTATGTAGTTTACATTTGGTGAGGTGTTGGGTTCAAACCCCAATGACCTCCGAATTTTTTAAAATTTTTAAACTATAGCTAGGTTTTCCACACATAGGCTGACACCAACATCACGCTTTTGACATTTTTATACACGTGAAACACAAAATTTTTAACATATAAATTTCAGGCAGCAAACATAGTTAATTCACGGCATATACATGATCAAACAGTTAACTTAATATACTTTTCCGGAATACATCTTTGATTACTTATATAATTTACAAATACACATTCAAACACATAATCAAAACCAGCCCTAAAATCATCTACAAGAAGACATACGATCGCATACTTTGAATATTTCAAAGGATCTAATGAAAGGGGCATGCAACAGGGACAACCTTTGTTTCTCAATTGGAGTTTAAACTTAAATTAGGGGTCTCTTAGGAAAGGGACCAAGAGAGAAGAAAACCCATACCTTAATGTTGTTCAACACTTGATTAAATTCTGTCAATTTCCCACGAAACCACTGCCTCACAACCGCAATTCCAAACACAATCCATCGAGAAGAATGTTGTTGATTTTCGTTTTTAGCATAATTTTTCGTTAGAGTTTTTGTGTGTTAGTTCTTCAAGAGTGAAGAACTATTATTTTCTGTTCTTTTCCTGATGAAAAATGTGAGAATGAGAGTGAGAGACGTGAGAATGAGACTATTAGGATTAGGCGAGTTAGGTGGAGACTTAGTCAAACTACTACTCCCCATTATTAGTTTTTATTATTATTATTATTATTATTAATATTATTATTATTATTATTATTATTATTATTATTAAGAATATGATTTTGCATTAATTAAATATTAATTAATTTAAATAATTCATTAAATACAATAAATCAATTAAATCATTGCTTCCACCAAGGCTCGAACCCAGGTGGAGCAAGATTTTGCTTAAAGGGTAAATTTTGGCCACCTCTACCCAAATTTCCCATTGACCATATTAATTAATTAATCAATTAATTAATTAGGGTAAATACAATACCACCCTTAGCCTAAAAAGACCATTTTAACCCTAGACCCTTCAAACTTAAGATGACCCCTTTTTATGTTTGGTTAAGACTCATCCGGGTAAATCTGCATATTCGGGTGCCCTACATGGATGTACCCAACCTTTCCTAGATAAACTAACTCACAAAGTTGGTTTTCTAGGCTGTTACAAGGGTTCAGAGGTATGGTTCTATGCGCATCAATCCGTGTGAAACTGGTCTAATCGTAGGCATTCTAGACGCATTAAGCATTACTTAGCATAGCAATTTTTAGGTTTGTTACATTATCCCCCCGTAGAACATTCGTCCTCGAATGACACTACACGTCATTTTAAAATAAAGAGGGTGATTTTTGAAAATATCTTAACATACTTGATACTTTACTCTTTGGGAATTCCTGATTCACACTTATTCTGGATAATGCATATTACTCAAGCTTATTTGTAGCTTCATATTTGAGATTGAGGAACTTACTTCTTAATCTCACTTAACATGATGCACGTCACAGCTCATGAAACACACAAAAAAATCATGTCCACGCTATACAAAAACACCAACATGATATGCAAACATGAATTCATTTTAACTCACATAGTGCAATAATTACACATACGATTTTTGGAATTACAACACCAAGTGGACTATTGCGCTAAAATATAGAGTTTCTTAAACAAAACAAACCTTAGGAGGAGTATATCTAACCATTTAGATAACATCTTGTTGGACTTAAGGTTTGAAATTATATGGATTTGTTAGGTTGATCCACGCACTGTTCATTTACACCCTATCTCATTTGGCAATTGAAACCTCACTACCCTTGTTTGATAGTCTATGGTTGCATAACACTTATGGAGGAAATCCATACCTAAGCTATTTAATGCTTTTTGTTGGTGAATATCTTATTCACATATTAGTAGGTTAGTGCACATCCTTGAAACCTACTAGCAGCTTCACATTAATAGACTAAGGAATTCCTTCCTAAATTAGTCTCATCAAAGCATACAACATAAATAAACACATAAGTCACATACGTCAGCAACCAACATGATGACTCCAACATATTAACTTCATACTAGTGAATAAAACAATACACATGAAAAACTAATTTAGGATACACACCTGAGACATCACCAGAGGTGTCTTCCCCCACACCCCTAGACTTGAGTGCGAGGAATCGTTGCCTCCTTGGAGCCTTTTCACTTGGACCATTCATTTGAACTTTCTCCTTCCCTTTTTATCGACCTCTCATACTTGGACAATTCTTCATCATGTGACCCGGTTTGCTACAATTGTAACAAGTGTTAGATACCCTTATACACCCTCCTCCATGATGTTTCCCACAGTTCCTACAAGTTGACCTCTATTAAGGTGTAGCTACTTCACTGTTTCTCTTAACTCTTGACTCGAAATCCCTATCATAGTGACCATTGGACCAACTTGACTTCCCTTAGTGAGAGAGTCCCTTCTTAAACTTGGGCTTATCCCGTATTTAAGTACTAATCTTCCTTGAAAAATTTTTCTTAGGTTTCCTTTACCTGTTCCCTACCCTAGTATGCTTCCTCTTCCTATATTCCTTTACTTGTTTTAGATGGACCATAAGCTTGGAAAGTAAAATGCTAGCATGCAGCATAGCTACCCTACACTCCTCCTCGAGATTCTCAGCAATCTTAGACCCAGTGTAAACGGGAGGATTCATCCTCGTGAAGTCCCTTAACCTACTAGCCATGGTGATGGCAGGTGGGTTCTTCCTGGGAACACCTTGTTGTTGTTCCTAGACTGCCATAGCCTGAGCTTGTAAGGTGATAGATTGGACCATATTTACCAGGGCTATCCTTACTTCTCCATCTTTTAACCTATATGGGTTAACATGCATCTCCATTTCAACAGCTGGGGCCTGGGGAGGAACTTGGTTGCCCCCAACAGCTGCTTCTCCTTTTCCCTAACCAGCATTCCTCCTTGTGTTCATTTTCTAAAAAAATTGAACTGATGTTAGACACGCTCATAACACCAAGAAATAAGAAATTAAAAAAGGAACGATAAGATAATAATAAGGGATTTTTTTCTACGCATTTGCAGTCTCTAATTTAGGATAGTGGTGCACTTCACTACAATGACTTAGAAACTACTCGATGTGGTTGATGTGAACTTTTTATCCTCATAATTTTACCCAATGCTCAAATACCAACTTTTTCTTGACCGGACTCTAGACCCTAGCTGAAACCAGCATCGTTAACCTCTCCGAGGTTGCAGACAAGCCTACATACATAATCGTTACATCATCTAGGTTAATTTTAGCGGAAAATTTTTGATCTTTTTGTTTACTTAGACTTCATAGAAACCAACATTGTACTCACATAACACTATCTGCATAAACTCATAAGTGTTCAAAAAAAATCATCTAACATCAATATAATCAAATGGAATACATAGTCAATATCGGTATAAAATATAGTATTGCCAAAATGGCACCATCACGATATCTTAAAATAACTACGAAATAAACACTAGTGGAACATAGTCCACAAGTTAATGTCTACTTCTAATGCTAGAATAAAATAGTTAGCATCCTCGAAAGCATGAGGCCCTGCCAAATCTAGATGAAAGCTCCACGTCCGAATAACTTCAACGTCGATTCATAAGTTTTAGAGTTCAGTTGCACCTGCACCCAGAAGTAGAGAGTTGTATGGGATTATTAGACACTTGTACTAAGTATGGGTATATGCTAGGAAATACCAAGGACATGCATGATTAATAAGAGTTCTCTTCTAATGATATGAATTATGGGAATTCATGTCAGTGGCATTGCGAAAAATTAGATTGGGAAAGTTATACTATGAGCGAAACATGCATTATCATACGTAACATATTACTTATTCACACATAACATATTTCATATCATTCGTCCATATGCCATGAGACCTTGGAATCATGGACTTGACCGTAAGACTTCCCAAAATGAGGGCTCATCATATGGTACCTCAACTAGGGAACCTTCTTTAGCAAACATAGAGTCTACTTCATTCATTCATACATACTTCATTTTCATTCGTTCGTAAGCTAGTGTAACCATCAGTCGTACCTAGGACGTAGTTTAAGACTTTCATCGGGTAGGCTGTACAGTGACCTAGTGTCATTACTTAAGTCAAGCTCACCTCTTGATTATCCTCTCCTAATACCTTGTGTATCCTTCATTTCATTATGTGCATTACTTAAGGCTGGCCTCATTCTCTCTTTTGGAACTTTAACCTTAACCGACATAGATAATGTTAGCATCATGAAATCTAGTGTTTAACCCTACACTAAAAAGAGGTGGAGTCACTGGCCAAGGTTATACCAGAACATACTAGCGTATATAGGGAGTCAAACCCTGCTAGAACCATATATTGGCAGTATAGGTTCAAAGACTAGGAGATATAAGGAGACCCATACCCGTCTAAATGAAAATTTTCATCTCAGGAGAATTACACGAATCACTGCCTTCCCTAACGAAGGAATCGCAACTCATAGTTAGACTATCGGTGCTTATTAAAAAGTTCCATTACATTCATCTCATATATCATAGAAATTGGCTTCTAGCATGATGCATCATAGCTCATTAGATGATTTCTCGTCTCATCATTAGTATTCAGTATGCTTTAACTTCAATACTTTCTTTAGAATGTTCATAGAGACTGGTCTCTTCATAACCTTACACTCTCATAGGCGAGTATGTCTTAGTAAAATTTGCTTAGGCTCATTTGAGATTTCTCACACATTACACATTATCTTCTTATCAAGTTGTCAACACATTCATTAACTTTAGAGCATTTACTATTCATAATTACTCACCCCTATTACGTGAATGCTCATTTCATTGTATGCCAATACACTTCGCACTCTTATAGGTATGCAAAGATATTGATTTCTATCCTTAGAGTCAGCATTCATTAAATATTTGTTCACATACGAGTTATGTTTCAGTACGTGATTGGACCATGGAACCCGATTTCGAATCCCTTGATCAACACTTAATATTATATTAAACATGATAATTTCATTTTTGCAGATAAGGGACCCTAGTTTGGTCCCCATCACTCCCATAATATTTCATTTCTTTTCCTCTTCTCTTTTTCGTTTATTGCAAGTAGGTTGTGGGATCAATCCGCGAGAAGTTCATCCTTTTTATCTTTATTTATATCTTAACTTTCTCACCTATTAAAGGGGTTGTAGGTTCATTCCCCACTTATCACATTTATTTTTCTCTTCAATCCTCACTCTCCACATTTATTTTTCTCCTTTATTTTGCTCCTAACTCTCTCATCTTTTCAAGAGGTTGTGAGTTTAATCCCCATACTCCACATTTATTTTTTCCTTTCATTTTTCTCATGATGTTTTTATGTAGTTTTCATTTGGTGAGGTATTAGGTTCAATACCCAATAACCTCACAATTTTTTAAGAATTTTAAAACATAGCTAGATTTTTCACTCCAAGAATTTTAACACATAGCTAGATTTAAAACATAGCTTGCTGGAAATGTGATCTCTTCAAAATCCATATTTCTCTCATTCTTTTATGTTAATTCTTGGAATATTTTGGGTGACATTTATTCATCCACATTAACTTTATATGAAAATCACACTTTTAAAATTTTTATACACGTGAAACACAACATTTTAAACATATAAATTTCAGGCAGCAAACATAGTTAATTCACATCACATATTTTAACTTAAAACACTTTTGTGGGATACATATTTCATTACTAATATAATTTCCGAATGAACATTCAATCACATAAGAACAACCATCCCTAAAATCATCTACCAGAAGGCATATCAACGCATACTTTGAATCTTTCAAAGGATCTTATGACATGGGCATGCAACGGGGACAACCTTAGTTTCTCTAGTAAAGTTGAAACTGAACATAGAGATCTCTTAGGAAAAGGGACCAAGAGAGAATAAAACCATACCTTAATGTCGTTCCACACTTGTTTAAGTGCTTTCAATCTCCCATGAAACCACTTCCTCACCACCAAAATCCCAAACACAATCCGTCGAGAAGAATTTGTTGATTTTCATTTTTAACTTAGCTTTTCATTTGAGTTTTTGTGTGTAACTTCTTCAAGAGTTAAGAACTATTATTTTCACTTCTTTTGCTGATGAAAAATGTGAGAATGCGAGTGAAAGACGTGAGAATGAGAGGATTAGGATTAGGAGAGTTAGGTAGAGACTTAGTCAAACTACGACTCCCCATTATTTGTTAATATTATTATTATTATTATTATTATTAAAAATAAGATTTTCCTTTAATTAAATCAGAAAATTAATTATTAATTAATTTAACAAATTAACTAAATACAATAAATCAATTATATTATTGCTTCCACCAAGGCACGAACCTGGGTGGAGCAAGATTTTTCTTAAAGGGTCAATTTCTTCCACCTCTATCAAAATTTCCCCTTAACGATATTAATTAATTCATTAATTAATTATTTAGGGTAATTACAATATCACCCTTAGCCTGAAAAAGACCATTTTACCCCTAGATCCTCCAAACATAAAATTACCCCTTTTTAAGTCCATTTTATACTCATCCGGGTAAATCATCATATTCGGGTGTCCTATATGGCTGGACCCAACCTTTCCTAGCTCAACTAACTCAACAAGTTGGTCGGCTCTGCATTTGCAAGGGTTCATAGGTCTGGTTCTACGCACATCAATCCGTATGAACCCAATCTAATCATAGTCATTATAAACACATTAAGCATTACTTAGCATAGCCATTTTTTAGGGTTGTTACAAAGTGTGTGTACATTGATCTACATGATCACATAATGTATATCAAAAACCCATTGAGGCATCCACCCTCTTAAGACCACATTTCACATTCAAGCATAGAACACATGTCATATGCTAGCATAGGAGAACACACAACTTAAACCTACATTCTAGACTCCTTGCATTATCTAATCACACATTAACATAGGGGTACATTGGTAGGGGTTCATTAATTATTATTACCTCATAAATGACGATAACTAATCCACACCTAACCCTAACATATTCTTTAAATTATAGAAGACATCATCATTACCTAGAACATTCTACTAGAGTGAGAAATAAGGCTTATACTTCACATAGTGTGATCATCATAACCACGCGTTCATATTATACCAATTTGCCTTCAAGGACATGATCACATCACATAAGGATTGATAAGAAAGTAAAAACTTGCAGCATAAGTGGAACATACCACACAATTCCATACAAGTCCAATAATCTAGCAAGCCTATAGAAAAATAGAGACAATAGGACCAACTAATAATTCCTCCAAGCTTTGATTATCATTGATCACTTCCCATAATTCATAAATAATTCAAGTATATGGAAGTAGTTAAAAGTATACTCACATAAACAAAACTCACAATTCAATAGTCATAAGATCAAGGTCAGAATATGTACACTACTCAACAATATAAGAACATAAGTCAATCTAACCAAATCATCAAGACATTATTCGCATTTGATCAACTATACATAAATTCAACATCAATTGACATACCAGGCAGTAGATATAAGCAATTCAACATGCTACAATCATAATTCAATAAACGTAAAGTAAAGATCACAATGCCTATGATATAGGCTAATTTGAGAAATGGATGGAATATGAGTTCATCATGAAATTGAATTGAAATTCACTTTAAAATAAGCATATAAACATCAATTAATAATGAACATGCTTTGGAAAACGTTTTGAGATAGAATTCATGGTTAGGTTGAAAAGCTTTGAAGGTTTTATAAATATGAAGGACAACCATATCTCTTTTTAAAAAAGAACCATGAAAACTGGGTGAAGAAAGCTTGAGATTCCATCACCATGGTTGTTCTTGAGCTTCATCTCCAGTGGAGGTTTCTAAAGAAGTTTCTTTTTGAGAGAGAAAAGTTTAATTTGAAGAATAAATTGGGTAAGGGTTTTTGATGTTTTAAATTAACTTAAAATTCTAAAAATAAATATCTATACCAATTCAGGGATATGGGGTGAATTTCCCAATTCACCCCTTGCATGGCAGCGTGGATGCTGCAATTAGAGGCAACACCTACGGAAGACAATCGACGGGGAATCGATGGAGGGACTACCCGTCCTCTTTCTCCGTCTATGGTGATTGAGAATGAAAATTTGGGGGCTCATGCTGAAACACAAAAGTGTGAACTAAATCCCGAATTGATGGTACGTAGGTGGGACTAGTGGTTGTCGATCATTGGCCTAGGTAGGCAGTGTTCGGGTCCTACTTGAGGGACTTTTTTTGGGCTCCAATTTTATGATTCTACCAAGGGTTATGGCATTATTGATTTCTTAACATTGAATAATTATTTAATTGATATTGTATTAATGATTTTAACCTAAATTAAATATGAACCCATGAATTGGATGAACCCTAGATTTTGACTATGTTATGGGTTACTTGATATTGACTTAACTTTTATGATTTATAGTGTAGATTTCTATGGGATTTCTAATGATGTAAGAATTTTGTTTAGTTGATATTTAAGTTTTATTATATTGATGAATCTTTATTGATTAACCTATTTTCATTGTTTATCATAATTTCTATATTGAATTATTGTTCATGGCCATTGGTATGGGCCTTATGGTACTGAAATGAATGATTTATCATCGAATTGAGGTGTTGAGGATGTTGTGGTGGTAAGATTCCCTATTTCCATTATTTTGATGTTAATAAGACTTCAATTATATTGTAACTGGTATGTTCCACTTATGGTAGCGGTGTTATGTGCTTTACTTGCAATTAACGTGGTCTTGTAGCGTTACTTTATGTATTATGATGATCATAGCCTTTTCGGCAAACTACTTGAAGTAATGTCGCTATTTGAATAGTTGATTATGTGATGTATTATCATATATACCTATATGCTAGTAATGTGAATGTGTGATGTATATTAGAATATCATGATAGACTATGACTATGTGCTTATATGTGTTGTCTTAGAGTTGATGCATGATTGTTCCTACTTGACTATATGAATTTATAATGGTTATATTGAAAATGTTTTAGTAATTATAGGGTGACATAAATATGATAATTGTCATCCTAAGTGCTTTAAAAAATTATATGTTATACGTGATGGGGTGAAAGAATCTTGTGTCTTGTTGGGTGGACTTGTGTCCCTTACTTGATATATGAATGAATGTTATGAGGTTATGATATGTCTTGACTAGGTTGTCTTAGTGCACCCTTTTCATGCATGTATGAATGAAAGATATGTGAGAACACAGAGGATGTTAAGAAGGTCATATACGTGGTAAAGGTTATCTTATGAATATTGAAGTCTAGAGTCGTAATGGTATCCTTCATGTAAGGGAATGGTGGACTTAAGGTAAATTGGATGGAAATAAATCATATAAATCATTAGGAAAGTCATAATGATCTATCTTAGTCTCCATTGAAGGTATCCCTAGTGGACCTCTTTTGTAGGGTGAATGTGATTGGGTTATGATCTAGATAATGAACCTCTTCATGTGATACCTTAATGTCAATTACTCTATGAGAACCAAGGATAGCACCGAGTGATTATGTTATGGGAAGTAGCTCTACTTGAGAACGAGACTAGAGTATAATCTAACTCTACTTGAGAATGAGACTAGTGTGCATAAAAGCCCTTCATATACCTTAACCATGTATCTACATAGGATGTGTCCTAGTACTACCATTGGCAAGTAGAACACCCTTATCGGAGTAGGTTAGAACTCCGGATTCCATGTCTAGCTATCATGGTCTATGTATATTATTGCATATTCTCATCATGTGGGATACTTACTAGCATTAGAAAAGTTCTATGAAGTTTAGGTGGTGGTATGGGACGCTATCTAGACATGCACAATAGGCTTTGAACGTGTCAGTTAGAGGTCCTAGGTCTTGTCCAACACTATTATTTGAATGTTCTTTATGTCAATTTCTACTAAATGAACTAATGAATGTAATGACTTAAGTTAAGTAAGAAAGTATGTTAATGGAGTAAGTACTTATCTAGAGTAGTTAAGGGTTGTCTACTTAAGGTGTAAAGGGGGAATAGGAATGGTCAGTTCGTATCTTACCTAGATAAGTCATAAGAATGACTCTAGTTAGGGAATATGTTGATTCTATGGACATGATCCAAACTTAGGAAGTCTTAAGGATTATTAAGGTAGTGTTGAAAAGGCCAATCATGGAGGTTATCTTCTTGATCACTTAAGTAAGTTTTTTGATAAACTGTGATAAGTAAATTTCAATATATGTGTGGGTACCATGATGTCTTGTAAATGTGTATGTGACTTATTTAAGTGTTCTTGAAGGTCATTAGGTATGCTTAGGGACGTTGTATTGGATGTCTCTTTTTGTGTTGATTAAGTGGGTCTTAGGTAGATTGTTGTGAGAAGACTACACGTTAAGAAGTGTTAAGAAGGGAGGAGAAGCACCTCACTGTAACAATGAATTACTTCACTGTATAGTGAAAGTAGCCTACTGTAAAGTGAGCTCAAAAATGTGAATAATTGGCTAAATGTTATCCTATGTGTTTCTAAGTTGTTAAATGTTGTTCTTATGATCATAATATAATTTTTGAATGAAAACATTCATATTTCAAATACATGTCTGTTTCCATGACTTTTATGCATTATGTCATACTCAGTACATGTGGTTGTACTAACTCCATGCTTTTACCTATCCCTATAGTTGTTGGTAGGTGAGAAGCATTTGGGAAGAAAGACTTGGACCGTAGCATCAATCAAGAGAAATTGAAGTATGTCCTCATTTGACTTGAGGTCCTATATGTATTTTATGTTCCTTATTGAAATATTATAATAGACTAAGTATTTCTATATTAGTATTGTATATGGGTCGTTTCCCAAGTATCCTCGTTTCTTAAGTTTGATGGGATTGAGACTTACTATTTCATACGACATTATATGAAATAGATTTTTAAAGAGTACGATATATTTTGTCAAATTTTTTAATTCCGCACTACTTTTCATTATGTATATGGGATGAATGATAGGTAAGGGCTTGTACAAGACCTCCAAGAGATCAAGTACGCCAGTTGCAATCCAAGATTTCCCCTATCTTCTAAGGTGTGGTTTCAGGATGTGATAAATGACACAGATAGAACCCCATAATCCTATCTAAGTCTAAGCATCATATTAAGCAACCCACTTCATACTTACAACATATTCTCTTTAAGTCATCATAACACGATTATTACATAAATACTACTCATATATTATCAACATAGTAATAATCATAGTCATAATCATAAAAATAACACTACTAGAACCATCCCTTAGGATCCCACATGTGCAATGAGTAAGAGAAGTCTCATACCCTCCCTTACCCTACGTAGAAGCCTTCGAGACAACCTTAACAAGAGTTCACATACTTAACTTATTCATTTAATTTTACGTTAGGGAAATAAAGCAATAACGTACATGAGACCATGTGAGTTACATGGAATCTGATATTCTACTCCCACACTGAAAAAAGAGGGTTAACACTTGCTTAAGGTGTAACAATTCGTACATAGCTATCTAGGTCGATCCACTAAGCTAGAGTACAATGTGGGCACATAGCTAAGGGTAAAATAGATTGTTGCTAGAAACCTTAAATTACTACCGTGGAGGTTTCCATCTTATGAGACAATACATTATTAGGGAATCTGGACTTATTAACGTGAGAAAACCCATGTGGGGGCCCGAATTTACTAACGTGAGACCTCCATCTCATTTACAAGCCCTTTCGGTGCGAAGCAATTATTCCCTTTAGTAATCATCTTATAACATCACACAAGTTTACATTAGTCTATTCTAGACCCTTATGTAAACATCTGATCATAATAGCTCATAGGTGATCACACGTAAACTATCCTTTCACTTTAGATACATTATCATAATCATGAGAAACTACATTAAATCATATAATAATCGTATCATAACATAATTACATACTTCATAGCGTATTTATGAATATAGGGTTAGGGATGAGGGATCCTTTACACCAACATAACACAACACAATTAGCTATAGCATCATTATCACATAAGTAGAATTCACCTTGCATAATTGAGATCAAAGGAAAAACAAGATCATACCTCATTGACCTTCATGGAACTTCACACCTTAATACCCAAGAAAGCTCAACCAACATATGGAATAGGGAAAGTCATGAAGTATTAACATAACTAAAATCAAAGTAAAGAAGGGACAGGTTCATCACCCTCAACAATTCACCTTAATCAATCCAAGAAATTATGGATTTGGGGAAAAGACATGGGTCAAGGTAAAACTCATAGGAATTGATCAATTGACCATCAATTAATACATAAATAATATTCATTCATCATAATTTATGACAAATAACTCGCAATTTCATTTTAGGAAGAAGACCCATATGAGGAGAAAAACCCTTGTTTTGGGGGATTTAGAAATCTTCTTTTGAAGGACCTCTTGGGAAAGGATTACAAACAGTGAAGTAAACCATAACTTATAGATGATAAATCCACAAAATTAAGTCGAAAAACTTGAAGGCTTGAACTTCTTGTTGGAGCTCTATTGGTCTTCAACGGATTTTTGGAGGAAGAGAGAGAATTTGGGAGAGAGAGAGTGAGAGATATTTGAGTTCAACTTGAGGGACTTGTTTTGAGTGATAAAATTGACCTAAAACTGACCCTAAGACATTATATAGTCACTCATTAAACTACCCAAAAGACTCTTCACTTAAATGGGCTTCTTTATAAAGTCAAAATACCAAAAATATGACCTTTTATAAATTTGGGAAGTCGCTCCGCGTCTCGGTGTCAGTACGCACTCTTTGAGAGCCTCTGAAGGTCCGTGTGGGTTGTGCGTCACACAGCAGCCCACTGAATCTTGACTTACGCCAAGCTACTTTGAGAGCCTGCCCTCCCAAGTTAGGGTCCTCCTAAGGACCATTCCGGTGGTCTTGTCGTTATTGAACTTTTAGAATCTATACACTAAACTCTACCTATTGAATGAATTTTTACAAGTTTTAGACTTCATTTGACCCTCCGAAACCTTTATTAAACATAGGGACGTCAACTAGTTAAATTTTGCTAGTTTCCAAACCTTAAGAACTTTCTTTAATGTTATGGCTACGGAACCTCTCAAACAAGTTATTTATACTTATTTAGCCCTAAAAATCATTATTGCTGGATTTTTTTATCCTAAAATTTGTCATGGAAATTTCCTGGTGTGTCAGGTTCATGCCTAATTATGGTTATGAACAACTCAATGCATGGTATTTAATAACCATGAATAGAACTAAATACTTTTATCTCAAGAACATTAATGATGCTAATCATTATGGGATTCTCAACTCGTAGGTATTATGCGGGATTATGAGCATGTGCTACTAAACTCAAGTACTTCCAAATACTTATCTTCTCAAGATTCTTCGACTTATAGGGTCCATGTGGAACGATCGAACTGAAGGACTTCATGGGTAACATGTAATAGTACCATGATTATAAATATAAACTCAAATGAGTTAGAAACTTATTGCTAAGGACTTAGAACTTGAAGATGCTACTCCTCCCAAAGGTACTCAACTAATGGAGTTCATGTGAAAGTTATGGGAATGAACGACTCGACTCAAGGGTCAGAACATCAACAAGGAACACATGTATATGATTATTCTCATTCTCATACTTTATTCATCAGAACATAGTTTAAATTTATAGTTGATTTAAAAGGATTCACAATTGAACAAAAAGATTTTCATGAACTTTACCCTTAACTATCTCTTCAATGTAAACTATGAATTCAAGAGTTAAGGTTCATGATATAAAGGATCCCATAATGAAAATGTTTACTCCTGAATAAATTCTCCTCACTCTCATACTCACTTGCTCGAGTCTTGAAACAACTTACTAGAATTTGTAAAAGACTCCACAAAAGGACTCAAACGGACTTTCTTAGAATGTTAAAAAGAATTCTTAAAACTTAGGAATGATCTTTGGTGTTTAGAAGTGGTTTAGAGTAGTCAGAATCGTAAAAGAGTGAAGCTACCCTTCGAAAGAACTCAAATAGAGCAACCGACTACAAACTGGATGGGGAAGGTCAACCTGGGGCTATGGGTGGTGTGGGATACAGACCCTAAAGTACATAGCATAATTTTGGGTGCTTTGGATGGTGAGACGATCCAGTCCCCAACCAAGAAGACTCAAAAAAATTCTTTACTCGTTTTCTCAACCTAATTTGACTAGAATCAAACAGTTTCATCCTAACTCACTTGGATTTGATTACTTAACCTAATCAAACTATAATTTACTCAAAATAACACTAAAATAAAAAAAAATTATCTCAACAAATCATCAAAAACCTAATACAACAAGATTTAGAATGAACTACAAGAATACCTATCAAGAACTCTAATCTTTCAACATCAAGAATGAAATTTTGTTGAAAATAACATGATGGGCATGTGGGTGAACTAACCCAACATTATGGAATCTTACATGACTCTAAGGTATTAAACACATGGAAAAATTCTGAAAAAAATGCAAGATCTCGATGAACGCTTGATCTTCTCCTCTTTTTCTCTTCTTTTTTGTTCTTGAACTCTCAACTAAAACCCTAGGCGTATATTAGGATTATGAAACTGAAACAAAAAGGATTAGACCCTAAAAATATTACTTAAATGAATTAAATCTTATTGGATAAGGAGAAGACCAAAATACCCCTCACTATTTTTGGCTAACTTACCTTAACTGAACAATTTTACTCCGAAAGGTCATATCTCAATCATTTGAACTCAAAACTAAGAAAAGTTGGTGTAGTGGGATAGATAATTAAAACATATTTCCTAAGGTGTCTTTTAGCAAACCTGAATCGTCATAAATTAGGAGATATGTACATTTGAAGTTGACCAAAAACTCATACTTAGCTTAACTCTACAAGTATAAGATTTATGTTATTTCCAATTTATTTATTTTCGAACTCAAGGTGCTACATCTAGTGACCTTAATACTTAAGAAAATTTTGATTTGTTGATAAAATCTCATTCACTACTAAAAATTACTCGAGTCATACATAGAAAATATTATGGAGTGTTACAAATCTAATTTTATTTAGTTATGCCCATATGTGGAAATCTAATCCCAGATAGTTATGCTGGAACGTGAAAATTCGGACCCAATTAGTTATGCTAGAATGTGGAAATCAATCAATCAACATATTACAATAACATTAACAAGTATATTCTCAATAATCAACTCTCTAGAAGTGATTCATGGCATGTAATTTTTCATTTATCTTATTTACAACAAGTATGAACAAAAAAAGCAACATTCGCATACATACATGCATCATGATGATGCATTAACAAGAATATATCACAAAATCATAGAATAGCAACCATCACCTACAATAGGTTCCTCGTCCCGCACCCTCTGTGAACCCTCATTCAATAATATAGAGCCCTAATTCATTATATAAGACTTCTTTCTAAAATTTAAATCATAAATCATTCAGTGCATGAAATTCTAAGAATAAATCCTTCTATCGGTTTAGATATATTACACAATGAGCACAGGTTTAAACTATTGAATTCATAAAACATAGCCTCCAAGCTATTATGCAAAGCTTTTGACTTTTATTTCATTTTTTTGATCGTCGTGACGGTAAATGTTGCCAAGAATACATAAAAAATCACCACCTTCACACTAGAATTGTCCTTCTCCTTCATTCATAAGATTATAGCAGCCTTTCTTAAGTTTCTAGGGTGTTTCACAACTTATTTAGGTATTTTAGAAAGATGAAGAAAATAAGATTTCTTTTAATTTACGTTCTGCCTTGTCTATCCCGCCCTACCATTAGCTTATCTCTCCCTTGCACTACTAAGACAATTTTGTGCCTCCATATGTGAAAAAAAAGTCTATTTGAGATTGATCTTTATGTAAATTAGATATATATGTTGTATCTATGTAACAATTTAGTTCTGACTTGGGATCATTGAAATAGAATAAACTCATGTTCATGGTCCCACGATGATATCTAAGTATGTTTTAAACACCATTCCAATATATTTTTGTTGGGGATGAATTAAATCTTGCCGATAAAACACTACAAAATGTATATTTAGTTCATTATTGTTTAGAAGGTACATTAGTTCCTCAATTACACTAAAATATGGAATTTCATCACCAAGAAGCTCTTTGTCCTTTTTTGAGGTCGAAATAGATCTTCTTTGATTTCAAGTTATCATATAATCATTAGGGTACTCAATGTATTTGATTTATCCATGTAAATTCACTTTAAAATATTTTATCTGCATGTTGATTGATGGACAAGTATTTCATTTATCAGGTTCTCAATGTGTAAGCAAAGACAAAATTTAGTTTTGCCAAGATCTTTCCTTTAGAATTCCCTTTTCAAATAATCAACAACTTCTAAAAGCTATTTACAAGTGTCAATGACTTAAGTCATCAACAAATACAACTATTAAAAATAAGTCAAATTCCGATCAATTCATAAAATTGAAAGGACAAATACAATAATTTTTTTGTACTCTTTCGTTGATTATTATAATCCATAAAAGGATTCTCAAATCTTTATTGGAAGTTTCTTTCACACCCTTTATATGCTTTAGGTACCACTAATGCTTCAAGGATTTTTATAAAATATTCATTCTCTAACTCAACATGAAAATTATTCATTATATGCTTTTGATGTTTTTCATATATAGTTAACTCATAACAAACCTTATTACATCCATCATAGGAGAAAATATCTCAAATATGTCAGGACTTTTACGAAAAATATTTATGCCCGAAGGCACAAGTCATACTTAATATCTTATGATTATACTATCAGATAATAAATTATTTGTGTCCCACCAGCATTATACCTTGCTTTTTGGAGTGTTAGTCCAAAACATTACTTTTTTAAGTGAAACAAAATATTCTTGAATTATGTATTTTACTTGGCCAATCATTGTTGTCCACATTATATGACATATTTGATTTAAAAATCTTCATCATGATCTATATCATGAAGCACTAATTCATATCAACGATACTGATATTGATTCCAATATGATACAACTTATCAAAATCTCTTCATTTGTAATCATTTAATGTATCTTAAATTTTGCCAAGGTTTAATGAAGAGTTATTTAGTTGTGCTCTTTTAATTAATATGCCTCATTGTCATGACCATTGTGATCATTTTATCATCTCATTCTTCTGTAAATTTTATATTTTGAATTAATTTGTCTACCACGCTTCAGGGGTATCATTGACTTTGTCCTTCATGAACTTCTCGTTGGAGCATTTTCAACTGAAATATAACATAAGGTTAGTAAATTCATCTGGCAACAGATGCAACCTTATGCAAATGAATTATCTATTAAACTTCAAGTTCAAATTTTTAATGAGGATCTAGATATTCATAATTCACCACATATATAATTTTGATCTATCAATCTTCTCTTCCTCCTCTAATTGAAAATCCAGCATCAATACCAACATCATTTGAGAATGCATCATCCTCCGTGGCGAAGAAATCATAAAAGCACATCCAAAATTTTAGATAAATACAATTTGAATCCTGACCCTGAACCAATTTTGATAGGGGACCTTTGTGTGCTTGATGTGTACAAGTGTTGCTACATGATATATAAATTCATCTCATACAAAATTTCTTTAGAGAGATTTGTTCTTGTAACCATTAGTTTAGTTATAATTAGAGATATAAAATTTCTGCTAAACCAACCAACATTATCAACCTCATTTTATAATTTGAAACATTTTCTTGATTTAATTATTTTGAGAAAATGAACTTCTAAAAAATAAGTTGTAAGTCGATCAAACCACATTATTTATTATACGTATAATTGCCAAAACATCCGGGGATACAATCTCAACCTTCGCTAGTACAATGATCATCTTATCACAAAAATAAGCAAACACAAGAGAATTTTTGAAGAATCTTTTATTTCTTCAATATATAACCACATGAATTCTCAATTACTTTTGCACCAAATTTAAATAAGAATGATCAACTGGTAATGTCAACTGATCTTTTATTTTCGTACACTTAGTTTACTTTTGCTAGTGATTCCACCAGCACCCCCGTGTTTTTGTGCTACAAAAAAAGGAAAAATGAGTATTTTTTACACAAATATTTATAACCCACTTCTGTTGTATGAACATATTTATTCTTTTCATAATTTATAGTCTCAATATAGTTTTTTCTTTTCAAATCATCAAAAATAAAAAAACATTCTTTTGAAACTTATTACAACTCCAATATTATTGTTCCTCCAATAGTAACACAATTCTTTAGAGTTTACAATTAATTTTGTATACCATCACATGTTACATGAAAACATCCGTATGATGAGCATCTCCTACAAGGCGAAAATTATACTATTATTATCATGATCAAAATGATCACAAGCAAAACATGTTTCTTGCTTACTTATATTGTACCATAGGTACACAATCAATGAAATATTTATATTGCCAGGCAATAATATTATTTTAGTCATGACCACCACCTGTATTGGTAAGACTTATTTCTTTATTTTACCCTTTCGATAGTTCATAATAAACATACCATAGTATTTCTGGCGTATAAACATACACAACCATTGACAATTTTTTGCAAAATACAACCTGTTTATTTCTCTCAAACCTCTAGTATATGTGAGTTGTGAGACATTTTAAACCATACATGAATATGTTCTTATTAATGTTTTTCCAACATATTTTAACACATACACTTCCAAAAATGGTCAAAAATTCACAATGCTTATTACAATTCACAATCTTATCATGAGTTGACAATAACCATATATACATGTCGTACCTTTATATTTGACATATTTACATGACCCACCTCAACATCACTTTTAAAGATAAAGTGCACCCTCATTTTAATTTACGGAAAAGGGCCTAAAATACCCTTTAAGTATTGAAAATGGTACAAAATTACCCTTCATCTACCTATTGGCTCCAAAATGCCCTTTTCATCCACCTATTGACTCCAAAATACCCTTGTCATCCACCTTTGGATTCAAAATTGACCACTTTTTTATTTTTTGTAAAATTGAACTCTTTCAATATTTTTTAAAATACTTGACTTTCAACTATTGGTTATAATTTAATTTATTAATATAATTTATAAACCAACCCACTACCCACTAATTACTAACTAAACCTCACCCAATTAATAATTCAATTATAATATCAAAATCATCATAAACACTACTAAAACACGATGAAATTAGAGATTCCTAAAAATAACATTCAAAATTGTTCGAGTCCGAATCGAAACCCCAATTAAATTTAGGTTGAGCCGCTTATTTAGGAGGACACTTTCTTTCAAGATTGAATGAGAAATATATGATTAAAGGTAAAGAAGTAATACATCCCGAATTAATTCATGCATTTTTATAAAATATAATTTTATAAATATTTATTGTTTGTTTTAGAACCTTTAATATATTTTTTTTAAAAAAAGTTACCTATGAAGTAACATCACATAATTGATATGTAAGAATAATTAAGATAAACATAGTCAGACATTTAAGTTTATCGATAATTTTATTTTAGACACTTGAATGTATGATAATTTACTTTCATAGATACTTTTGCCTCAAATTTTTAAAAACACTCAATTGGTAGTAGTAGCTAATCTGTTGTTGCATTAATAATGTGACTGATTTATTAATTTAGAGGGGTTTAATTAGAAATGGGTGGGTAGTGGATTGATTTATAAATTATATTAATAAGTTAAATTATATATAACAAATAGTTTAGCGCCACGTATTTAATAAAATATTAAATAGTTTAAATATAAAACCGTTAAATAAGTGGTCAATTTTGAACCAAAAGTTGGATGACAAGGGTATTTTGGACCCAATAGGTGGGTGGGGAGGGTGGAGCCAATAGGTGGATGGAGGGTAGTTTTGAACCATTTCCAGTACTTTAAGAGTATTTTAGGACCTTTTCCGTTTATTTTATTTTATTTTGATGGAGGAATTATAAAATTTACTAGATTAGGCCCGAAAAAGTTGAGTGTCAAATGACTTTTCAGGCCGAATCACAATAACTACTTTCAACCTTAGAAAAACCATTTTGACATGATAGAATAGAGAAATTTGATGGATTTCAAGCTTATAATACACTGCTACCATATCCGCTTCAGGGTATGGAGAAAATTCAATAAGACGAATTTTAAACAAATCATTAAAAATATAATATTTTTGTCTTAATCATCATTTTATCATCATTGTTGTGAATTGAGAATCAAACTCAATGTCATATCATCATGGTACGTGAAATCTTAAATTAATGTCTTACCTTCTAAATGTGATAGAACTTGAATCTACCATCTTATCCTCAAACATTTTTTATTATGTGCATCCGAATTGAACCTAATGTCTTGCCCTTTTGGTGTGATGGGACTTGAATCCATTGTCTTAACTTTCAGCTGATATCACGTACCTCTAAACCAATAGAACTCAATCGTGAGCCTTTAAAACAAATAAAGAACTATAGAACCAAATTTAGTCAAAATAAGGCATTGAGAGTTTTCTCCCCTAGTAATTATAAATATTAATAAGTTTCTCAAAACAAACACATAAAATATCAACATGAAAAATTACTTCTTTATTCTTAAATTTTTTTTAAACAAAGAATTATTAGTATAATCATAAACCAATATATAATGTTTTTGGAGTAAAACAAACCAAATATGTTCTACCTGAAGAATATAAGCAAATGTAGGATCAAGAAAGAAAGTTGAATATTGTATTATTTTTCTGGCATATACATGGCTGGATACCCACATTTATAGAAGAGAAAGCTATTTGTATTATGCTTAACCTAGAAAGCCAAAAGCTATTATAGAAGACTCTTGTATTGACTCCTACTCATTGTTTAACTCACTTTCATTCCCTCTCAAGATGGATGTTGGTAGAGAGACAACTTCAAGCTGGTTGGATACAAAATGAAATTGATGCTTTGGCACTAGATTTTGATAAAGCATCTTGTTTGCTAGATGACCAGGAGATAAAATTATCTCGTTAGAACACACAAAGTGTTGTTGTTGATCCACGAGTGATTTCACAGCCTATCAATCGGCATCTAAAAAGCTAGCAAGTTGTAAGGAGGATCTGGAAATGATGCGAAGCCAAACGTTTATTGTCCCTGCGAGGTACCGAAGAATATGTTTCACTCCTTACAAATGAGTAGTTGTAAGAGGTTGCAAAAATTGACAAACTAATCGACCACATGAATAAGACCAGGACATGTTAGTGTAAGATATTGAAGCCCTCCAACTATACTCTGATAATCAAAGGTATCAATAGGAGATCTAGTTGGGATATGAAAATCACTTCTCCTCGACAAGGACTTATGGGTTGCTCTATCACAATCCATACTAGTTCGTTTGATAATGTCTTTTGCATATTTTACTTGAATAATTTAGATTCCATCTATATATGGCACAACTTCAATTCCAAAGAAAAATTTTAAACTGCCCATATCTTTTAGAGCAAACTGAGTACTCCATTGAGAAATGATGGTCTACATAATCATGATATTGTTCCCAGTTATTAAAATATCATAAACATAGAAAAGAAAAATCACAATTTCACCCTTGTGTCAACGCACAAACAAAGAAGAATTGGCATGGCTTGAAGAGAAGCCTAGGTGAAGAAGAGTTTCACTAAATCTTTGGAACCAAGCCTTTGGTTCTTGGTTAAGCCCGTAAATGGCCTTTTCCAGTCGACAAACATGATTTAGGAAATTAGAATCTTCAAAATCCACAGGTTGTTGCATATAGACAGTCTCTATGAGTTTTTCATGATGGAAATCATTTTTTACATCGAGTTGGGGAAGAGGTTATTTTCGTATGGTGGCTTTAGTTAAAATTGTGTGATAATACACTAGACTAAATTGTCTTCAAAGTCTATACCTTCCATTTTATTATATATTTTTGCGACCAAGAGTGCTTCGTATCTCTCTAGTGTACCATCCGTCTTCAATTTGGTTTTGAACACCCACCTTTATTCAACTATATTAATTTGACGTTCCCGATGTGCAAGTCTCTTGGTGTTATTATGATATAGGTCCTGCATTCTTCTCTAATAGCTTTCAGCCAATGATGTTGATATAAGATTTCCTTTAGGTTCTTGGGTTCTCTATTAGGAGAAGACGTGGTAGCTAAAAGTGTTAGAAAATTTGGTGGTTGTGACATGGCTTTTGATTTTGTCTTTCTCACTATTTGATGTGTGTTATCTTGATAGGGTGGTCTTATTGTTGGAGGACACTGGTATCCACTGAGATCAACACATAAGTTAATACCTACAGACTCACCAACATGCGGACATGTTGTTGATCAGACTTGTGGATTATTTTTTTGAATTACAGTTGAAGAGATGCTTTTTGAAGAATGTAGAATTTCTATTTGTGATTTTTTTGTCGGGGACCTCGTCTAGACAATATTGACACTGGTAGCATTTGGTTAACCAAACGAGGGAGGATCTACTATGTTCTAATAATCTTCATCAACAATGGCGTCTTGAGTAGCTTTAGGACTAGCAACAACTTGTATTTTATCAATTTTGTACTTAAAGTTCTCGTTGGTTCAATTATGAAGTCTTTGTAAGTGCACAAAGTGTAACTATTGTTGGCCATATCCTGTGTAGAATTACAAAGAAGGGTAGACTAGTTTCATCAAATATTACATGTCGTGATATATAAACTATTTTCTTGCAGATGATAGAATCTAAAGCCCTTGTGTAGAGAACTATATTCAATAAACACATATGGAATATTCTTTGGCTGAAATTTACTTATTTTGTGTCCCTTCAAACGTGGATAGAACCTAAAACCAATGATCTTCAAACCTGTGTAATCTGTTTATTTTGTGTAACTTCTGAAAAGGATACTACATTTTCAAGACTGATGTTCGGAGTTTTTTGATAATATACAAGGGTGTCAAATAGACGGGTTAGGTTGAAATTTGAAATTTTAGAATGGGTTTAATAAAAATCGGATTGGGTTTTGACCCGCCCAAGTTTAGTTGGGGCACAAATGGGCTAAAAATGGGTTGGGTCTTGACCCGCCCAATCTAACCCAATTAATCTTAATAATTTATTTTAATGATCTTTAATGTTAATAATCATAATTTTAATCTGCGCTCAAGAATTTTTTATTAAAAAAGTGATAAATTGATAGATAAATCCTAAAAGATGTTAGATAGATAATAATTTCATACCTTCAATATAGAAACATATATTAATAAAAAAAATTAAAATTGGCTGAAATTGGAGATTGAATTGGGCTTAATTGAGAATTCTCTTCAAATGGTTTAAGCTTGAATAGGTTGAGATTGAACCCAACTCAAATTATCTTGAGCCCAACCCTTAAAATTCTTGGCGGGTTGGGTCGTACATAGATTGGGTTCATTTTTGACAGCCCTAATAATATATGTTGTTTTCATAAGCGCTTCAACCCATAAGTAAAAAGGGACACTAGCATTGTGTGGTCAAACCTGTCTCAACTTAGTGTGTGTGTTTTCTTTTGGCAACTCCATTTTGCAAAGGTGTCTGTACATGATACATGTCTTTGAATTCCACATTCAGTAATAATATCGATAAACTTACAACTACTAAACTATCCACCTCCATCACTATAGAATACTTTTATTTTCCTATCAAATTAATTTTCTACCAATCAATCAAAATTAACGAAGGTGGAGAAAAAATCATACTTTCTTTTCAATGGGTAAAACTAAGTGTATTTTGTGTGATTATCTAAAATAATCACGTCGTATACGGTGAAGGACCCCATAAAACACAATCAATTTCGATAAGAAGTTCAACCTCAACTTTATTTGAATCTCAAAAGGTTGTTTAAAACTTTTTCCCATTTGACATGTAGTGCAAATAGAAATGTTTTTGTTCCAACTACTAAATCTAACTAACTTATTAGAATGTAAAAACCCCATAGTCCTAATATTAGGATGCCCCAATCATTGATGACAAACTTAATCAGATGCTTTATTGGAACGTATAACAGCTAGAGCTTGATACACTTCTCAATTTACACAATTGTCATCCAAAGCATACAATTCTCCTTTTCTACTCCCCTTTGTTAGTATACTCCTTGTTTTCTTATCCTTAACAACAAACTCAGTCAAAAATTTCCAAAAGACATTCATTTTCACTTGCAAGTTTACTTACAAAAAAAAATCTGTAATATAGGTACAACTAGAAAATTCTTCAATTGCAAACTTGTACCTGTATTTTTATTCACAGTATGAGTAATTTAATTTTTTTCCGTGACCTACCATAATAAAACCCATACCATCGAATAAATTAGGGTTTTTTAAAGTATCTGTTGTCTTAACATATGATGAGTTACTCTACAATCGATATACAAATTGTTGAGATGGCTCATGTCACGACCCAAAACCGAGCCGCGACTGGCACCCACATTTACCCTTCTGTGTGAGCGAACCAACCAATCTAAACCTTATCATGTCAATTTAATATCAACATAAAGCAATGCGGAAGACTTAAACTCATAAATAAAAGACAATTCAATAACTTCTAAAATTCAACATCTATTAATTCCCCAAAATCTGGAAGTCATCACCACAAGAACATCTATGATCAATTTACTAAACTAAGAGTATTCTAAGAAGCTAAAACAAATAAAAGCTAGTCTATGCCAAAACTTCAAGGCATCAAGACATGAAGAAGGAGATCCAGTCCAAGCTAGAAGCATTAGCTCACCCTGAAGATCCAGTGTGACGAAGACTGGCTGAAATTACTGTTGAGTCGAAGATGACGGCACGTTTGCTGCATACCACAATATACAAAAAGAAAACATAAAAGTAGGGGGTCAGTACAACCACAAGTACTGAGTAGGTATCATCGGCCAACTCAAAATAGAAAGCAATATATCTCAGATAATATCATAAAATCAACTAATATTCTTAACATGTGATAGCAACAAGTACAAACATCATTTATAATATCACCGATCATATCTATGAGGACTCAAGCCTCCATACCATACTCTTTTGGGATACATGTTCTTTAGATTGAGTATATTAGCATCTTTCAAGATTCATTATCTTTATTCCTCTTGTGTCGGTACGTGACACTCCGATCCCCTACTACTATGTGTCGGAACGTGACACTCTGATCCCCTAATTCAATGTGTCGGTACGTGACACTCCGATCCCCTACATCTACGTGTCGGTTCGTGACACCCGTCCCACTAATTCTATGTGTCGGTACGTGACACTCCGATCCCCTACATCTACGTGTCGGTTCGTGACACCCGTCCCCTAATTCTATGTGTCGGTACGTGACACTCCGATCCCCTACATCTACGTGTCGGTTCGTGACACCCGTCCCACTAATTCTATGTGTCGGTACATGACACTCCGATCCCCTACATCTATGTGTCGGTTCGTGACACCCATCCCACTAATTCTATGTGTCGGTACGTGACACTCCGATCCCCTAATCTGGTTCTATTAATTCATCAAGCCTTCTTTTATACCAAGGCGTCATCATCTCATCACTTTAGTTCATCAAGCCTTCTTTTATATCAAGGCATCATCATTAACAAGAGATTAGGTTTTTATCAAGATTTGGGATTCAATAGCTTCATCATGCTTGTTTCATCACAATCATATATATAAAATCACATCATGCATACACACAATTAAGCATAAAGAAGACTCTATAATACTACCCAACACATATCATTCGCTATTAAGAGTTTACTACGAATAGTGTAAAAGAAACCATAACCTACCTCCACCGAAGAATTGCGATCAACAAGCTATCTTCTCAAAATCCTTGCTATCCTCTTCGTTTCTCTCTCTCTACTCGTTCTCTTCTTCTTTTTCTGTCTCTCTTTGTTCTTTCTATTTTTCTTATTCAAACCCTCTTTCTTTTACCCTAATTAGTATATAATTAAGAATGAAAGATGGCAATAATAACCCACTAATTAACTTAAGGTTACCTCTTCTAACCCCCAAGTAATTAGACTTATTAACTTTAACCCTCTAACTTTATAATTAAAGTAGGAATAGTCCAAAACGTCCCTTAAAACGTGTAAAGAAATCCGACCCAGACTGGGATTACGCAGCCCGTGATGGGCCGTCGTGCCTGCGACGGTCCGTCCTGCTGTCCGTCACAAGGGTCAGGGACTGGATTTCCACTGAAGACTCTGTGACGGTCCATCACACCTGTGACGGTCCGTCCTGCCATTTCGTTACGAAGTTCAGACAGTCCATTTTCAGTACCCAATTTCAGATTTTTCCAAGTATTTTGAAACGAGACCCTGCGACGGTCCGTCGTGCCCATGACGGTCTGTCGTGGGGTCCGTCGCCTCAGCCTATTTTTCCAGAAATAAAATCTGCTGCTCAAAACGACTAAACAGGTCGTTACAATAGATACCAATTTACCCATCGTTCGTCCCCGAACGATCACAAGAAGGAAAACAAGAGTGAAAGGGAGTACCTGAGTCTGTAAATAGATGTGGGTATCATTCTTGCATATCTGCCTCCTTCTCCCAAGTGGCTTCTTCAACCGGTCGATTCTTCCATTGTACCTTGATGGATGCAATCTCCGTTGACCTCAACTTGCGAATTTCTCTATCTAAAATGGCAACAGGCTCCTCCTCATAAGACAAATTCTCATCAAGCAAAACTGAATCCCAACGGATAATGTAGTTTCCATCCCCATGGTACCTTTTCAACATGGACACATGGAATACCGGATGCACTCTGGACAGCCCTGGAGGCAAGGCTAACTCATAAGCCACCTCCCCTACTCGCTTAAGTACTTCAAAGGGACCAATGTACCTTGGGCTTAGCTTGCCTCTTTTACCAAACCGCATCACCCCTTTCATTGGTGAAACTTTCAACAAGACTTGTTCACCCTCCATGAACTCTAAGTCTCTAACCTTTCGATCTGCATATTCTTTTTGTCTACTTTGCGCCGCTAGAAGCTTCTCTTGAATAGATTTCACTTTCTCTATCGAATCCCTCAAAAGATCAGTACCCCAAGGTCTAACCTCGAATGCATCAAACCAACCAATGGGGGACCTACATCTCCTACCATACAATGCTTCAAAGGGAGCCATATCAATGCTTGAGTGATAGCTATTATTGTATGAAAACTCCGCTAAGGGTAAGAAGCTATCCCAATGGCCACCGAATTCTATCACACATGCATGAAGCATATCCTCCAACACTTGAATCGTTCGCTCAGACTGACCGTCGGTCTGAGGATGGAACACAGTACTAAGATCCAACCTAGTACCCAATTCCACATGCAATGTTCTCCAAAACTTAGAAGTAAACTGCGTACCTATATCTGATATGATGGATAGTGGAACTCCATGCAATCGAACAACTTCTGAGATGTAAAGTTTGGCTAACTTCTCTGCATTGTAAGTCATCTTAACCGGAATGAAATGAGCAGACTTAGTTAACCTATCCACAATCACCCAAATGGAATCAAACTTACCCAATGTCTTTGGAAGACCAACCACGAAGTCCATTGCAATTCTCTCCCACTTCCATTCAGGAATGGGCATTCTCTGAAGTGTTCCTCCGGGCCTTTGGTGTTCATACTTTACTTGTTGACAGTTTGGACATTTGGCAATAAAATCCACAATATCACGCTTCATTCTACTCCACCAAAAGTGTTGCTTTAGGTCACGGTACATCTTGGTTGCACCCGGATGTATCGAATACCTTGAACTATGAGCCTCTGTCAGAATGGTGTTGATCAAATCATCGACGCGAGGTACACATACCCTTCCCTTAATCCTCAAAATACCTTCCCCATCGATTGTCGCTTCTTTAGCCTCTCCTTGAAACACTTTATCTCGGATCTGGATCAATTTTTCATCATTAAACTGCTTTCCCTTAATCTTGTCAAGGAAGGAACATCTTGCCTCCACACAAGCTAAAAATCCTCCCTTCTCATTTACTTCTAATCTCATAAGGTCGTTAGCCAGAATCTGAACCTCCCTAGCTAATGGGTGTCTAGAAGCTTGCAAGTGAGCTAGACTTCCCATGCTTCCCGCCTTTCTACTTAAAGCATCCGCTATAACATTCGCCTTCCCCGGATGATACAAAATAGTGATGTCGTAGTCCTTCAGTAGTTCCATCCATCTCCTCTGTCTCAAATTCAAATCTCTCTGAGTGAAGACATAATGTAGACTACGATGATCCGTATAGACCTCACACTTAACCCCATATAAATAGTGTCTCCATTGCTTTAGTGCAAACACTACCGCGGCCAGTTCCAAATCATGAGTTGGATAGTTACGTTCATGCACTTTTAATTGTCTTGAAGCATAAGCAATCACATTCTTCTCTTGCATTAGCACTGCACCCAAACCCGAATAAGATGCATCACAATACACAATGAAATTCTTGCCTTCTACTGGCAAGGTGAGAATTGGTGCAGTAGTCAACATAGTCTTGAGCTTCTGAAAGCTTTCCTCACACTCATCCGACCATACAAATGGAACATTTTGCTTAGTCAAGTTCGTCAGTTGGGAAGCAATAGAAGAGAATCCCTTGACAAATCGGCGGTAGTAGCTAGCTAACCCAATAAAGCTCCTTATTTCTGACACATTAGTAGGTCTTACCCAATTTTTCACTACTTCGATCTTAGAAGGAACCACCATCACTCCATCCTTGGAAACCACGTGCCCCAAGAAGGACACTGCATCTAGCCAAAACTCACACTTAGAGAACTTGGCATAAAGCTTTTTCTCCCTCAACATTTCCAATACCATTCTCAAATGCTCCTCATGTTCCTCCTTACTTTTAGAGTATATCAGTATATCATCAATAAATACGATCACAAAGAGATCCAAATATGGCTTAAAAATCCCGTTCATCAAACTCATGAACGCAGCAGGGGCATTCGTAAGACAAAAAGACATCACTACAAATTCGTAATGCCCATACCTGGTTCTAAAAGCAGTCTTTGGCACATCCGTTGCCCGTATTTTCAATTGATGATAACCGGATCTCAAGTCAATCTTAGAGAAGACACAAGCACCTTGTAAATGATCGAACAAGTCATCAATGCGAGGAAGAGGATACTTGTTCTTATGGTTACCTTGTTCAACTGCCGGTAGTCTATGCACATCCGAAAACTCCCATCCTTCTTCTTCACAAACAAAACCGGAGCACCCCAAGGAGATGCACTTGGTCTAATGAAGCCTTTGCTCAACAACTCTTGAAGTTGGGCTTTTAACTCTCTTAACTCCGCGGGAGCCATTCTATAAGGGGGTATAGAAATGGGGCGAGTACCCGGTTCAAAATCAATACAGAAGTCAATATCCCTATCTGGTGGAATACCAGGAAGATCTGCAGGGAACACATCAAGAAACTCACGGACCACCGAAACCGACTCAATCGAAGGTACTTAGGTAGTGTCATCCTTGAGATGTGCCAAGAAAGCTAAACACCCTTTACTAACCATTTTCTTAGCACGAAGAAAAGAGATGATACGCACCGGATTGGAAGTGTAGTCACCCTCCCACACTAACGGATCTGTCCCAGGCTTGGCTAACGTCACCGTTTTAGCATTACAATCCAAGATCGCAAATTGCGGAGAAAGCCAAGTCATACCCAGAATTACATCAAAATCAACCATCTCTAAGATAACCAAATCTACATAAGTGTTACTCCCCACAAAGTTCACCAAACAAGACCTATATACCTTTTCAACTACCACAGACTCACCCAGGAGAGTAGAAACACGAATAGGCATATCAAGTAATTCACAATGTAAATTTAGACCATTAGCAAATGAGGAAGATACATAAGAAAATGTGGATCCAGGATCAAACAATACAGAAGCCATGCAATCACAAAAAAGAAGATTACCTGTGATGACAGCATCAGATGTCTCCGCCTACGATCTCCCAGGGAAAGCATAACAATGGGCCCTTTCGTTTGTTTGCCCGTTGTCCCTACCATGTTGTGATATAGTGGCTCCCGTTTGCCCATCACCCCGGCCGTTTTGGTGACCACCATTACCTCGGCCACCACGCTCTCCAGAATAACGGCCTCTGCCATGACCACCTCTACCTCTAGCCATTGGGGGTCTATTACTCTATTTTGGACAATTCCTCCTAATATGTCCAGTCTCCCCACATCCATAACACTCTCTAGGCTTAAAAACTCATCCCTTTTCCTATCCCTCAAAGTCCGGGGGATATACTTCTCCATAAACAAACTAGAGAATGAGGCCCAAGTCATGGGTGGTGCCTCTGTTGGTTGACACTCAACATGTGACCGCCACCACATTTTGGCGTTCCCTTGAAACTGGTAACTCATGAACTCAACACCAAACCGTTCTACTATACCCATCTTGTGTAGTAGCTCATGACATTCAACCAGAAAATCGTAAGCATCCTCAGATTCTGCACCCTTGAAGACTGGAGGTTTTAATTTCAAGAACTTACTGAAAAGTTCATGCTGATCATTTGTCATTATAGGCCCAGTAGTCATACGTGGAAATGTGCCTATGTCCAATGAGGCATCCATACGAGGGGCCATAGTGGCTGCATGTTGTACCTCTGAAACCGGAGGTGTTGGTGCAGAAAACATTGGGGGTGCCTGACCCTGATCAGACAACCCACTAAGATAAGGGAGAACCTGATTGATCATCTCTGGGGTAGGTTGGGGTGGCATTTCCTCATTCTGTACTTGTTCATTCTCCCCATCCTCCCCTTCTCTTACTACTTCCTCAGTCGGTGGAGGAGTCACCGCCCTAGCACCAGATGGGCTAGGTGCTCGTCCTCTCCCTCTAGAGGACGTCCTCCCACGACCTCTACCGCGACCTCTTGCCACTGTTCCACTTCGATCTAAAGCCCCAGTGGCTGGCTCAGATGCATCTTGTCTTGCTGATGTTGATGTTGGCGTAGTTGTTGCTCTAGTTCTAACCATCTGCGAAATAGAGTGAAGATGGTCAGATACCAATTTGTATCACCTAGATACCAATTGGATCCAAGTAATAGCACGAAAGAAAGAAAGAAAGAATGGAATTTTCCTAAAGTCTTATAGCCTCTCAAAGAAAAGTAAAAGCGTCCCCCTACCGTTCTTTAAGACTCTACTAGACCTGTTCTTGTGTGATGAGACCAACGAACCTAATGCTCTGATACCAAGTTTGTCACGACCCAAAACCGAGCCGCGACTGGCACCCACATTTACCCTCCTATGTGAGCGAACCAACCAATCTAAACCTTATTATGTCAATTTAATATCAACATAAAGCAATGCGGAAGACTTAAACTCATAAATAAAAGACAATTCAATAACTTCTAAAATTCAACATCTATTAATTCCCCAAAATCTGGAAGTCATCACCATAAGAACATCTATGATCAATTTACTAAACTAAGAGTATTCTAAGAAGCTAAAACAAATAAAAGCTAGTCTATGCCGAAACTTCAAGGCATAAAGACATGAGGAAGGATATCCAGTCCAAGCTAGAAGCATTAGCTCACCCTGAAGATCCGGTGTGACGAAGACTGGCTAAAATTACTGTTGAGTCGAATATGACGGCACGTTTGCTGCATACCACAATATACAAAAAGAAAACATAAAAGTAGGGGGTCAGTACAACCACAAGTACTGAGTAGGTATCATCGGCCAACTCAAAATAGAAAGCAATATATCTCAGATAATATCATAAAATCAACAAATATTCTTAACATGTGATAGCAACAAGTACAAACATCATTTATAATATCACCGATCATATCTATGAGGACTCAAGCCTCCATACCATACTCTTTTGGGATACATGTTCTTTAGATTGAGTATATTAGCATCTTTCAAGATTCATTATCTTTATTCCTCTTGTGTCGGTACGTGACACTCCGATCCCCTACTACTATGTGTCGGAACGTGACACTCCGATCCCCTAATTCAATGTGTCGGTACGTGACACTCCGATCCCCTACATCTACGTGTCGGTTCGTGACACCCGTCCCACTAATTCTATGTGTCGGTACGTGACACTCCGATCCCCTACATCTACGTGTCGGTTCGTGACACCCGTCCCACTAATTCTATGTGTCGGTACGTGACACTCCAATCCCCTACATCTACGTGTCGGTTCGTGACACCCGTCCCACTAATTCTATGTGTCGGTACGTGACACTCCGATCCCCTACATCTATGTGTCGGTTCGTGACACCCGTCCCACTAATTCTATGTGTCGGTACGTGACACTCCGATCCCCTAATCTCGTTCTATTAATTCATCAAGCCTTCTTTTATACCAAGGCGTCATCATCTCATCACTTTAGTTCATCAAGCCTTCTTTTATATCAAGGCATCATCATTAACAAGAGATTAGGTTTTTATCAAGATTTGGGATTCAATAGCTTCATCATGCTTGTTTCATCACAATCATATATATAAAATCACATCATGCATACACACAATTAAGCATAAAGAAGACTCTATAATACTACCCAACACATATAATTCGCTATTAAGAGTTTACTACGAATAGTGTAAAAGAAACCATAACCTACCTCCACCGAAGAATTGCGATCAACAAGCTATCTTCTCAAAATCCTTGCTATCCTCTTCGTTTCTCTCTCTCTACTCGTTCTCTTCTTCTTTTTCTGTCTCTCTTTGTTCTTTCTATTTTTCTTATTCAAACCCTCTTTCTTTTACCCTAATTAGTATATAATTAAGAATGAAAGATGGCAATAATAACCCACTAATTAACTTAAGGTTACCTCTTCTAACCCCCAAGTAATTAGACTTATTAACTTTAACCCTCTAACTTTATAATTAAAGTAGGAATAGTCCAAAACGTCCCTTAAAACGTGTAAAGAAATCCGACCCAGACTGGGATTACGCAGCCCGTGACGGGCCGTCGTGCCTGCGACGGTCCGTCCTGCTGTCCGTCGCAAGGGTCAGGGACTGGATTTCCACTGAAGACTCTGTGACGGTCCATCACACCTGTGACGGTCCGTCCTGCCATTTCGTTACGAAGTTCAGACAGTCCATTTTCAGTACCCAATTTCAGATTTTTCCAAGTATTTTGAAACGAGACCCTGCGACGGTCCGTCGTGCCCATAACGGTCCGTCGTGGGGTTCGTCGCCTCAGCCTATTTTTCCAGAAATAAAATCTGCTGCTCAAAACGACTAAACAGGTCGTTACAGCTCATTAACTATTAAGGCTAAAAAGCCTATGGTGTTTCTTGTAAGATTGATAAGAATAGTCCTACCTATACATGCTAGTGACGGTTGTGTGATTGTTTCTTCAACAAATTTTACATGTGCTTTCTTGTGCTGGAGTGATCCTTTGATGATCCTTTGATTATATATAGTGAAACAAGATTGTCTCCCAGTTGTGTAGTTATTTAGCTTAGGTCCTTGTTGATCTCTGTCTTAACCTTGTCATCTTTATATCCTCGACCTCTGCCAAAACTTCCTTTGTTTTTCTGGATTGAAAATTCATGGCCTGATCAACATTATCAGATTCACTATTATATTCTCGCATGTTGAATCCTTTTAGTGCATTAACAAACCCAAGAAAAGTTGGATATGGAGGCTTACCCAACATGATGATCTTAAAAGTCTTGTATGTGTTTCCAATACCCTTCACAAAGTTTATAACTTTGCTTTCTTCGTCTAAGGATTTGTGTATGGCTGTGAGGATATCACGAATTTTTTTAAATTCTTTCACATATTCATCCATATTTTTTGAACCCATCTTAATATTCTAAATTTTCTGTTTTAGTTGAAACTCTTTATCTTTGCTAGCTTGGACTCCTCAGCCATGGTTTTGGGGAGCCATCTTCGAACCAAGACATCCCTTTCTTCCCATTTATGGAACTTAAGATTCGATATATCTTTGTATTTTTTTTCTACAACTGGTGATGGTGGATCCTTTTGAATAATCTCGCCAACTTTCAAAGCCTACATCAAATCTCCTAAGAACAAGCAGCAGTATTCTCCAAAGTTCTTCCCCAAAATCCAAAGGATTTCTCCGTATACTGTAACATTTAAAAAATCCAGGACTTGTCCTAAATCCTAACATAGGTGACTTGGGGTATAAAAATTATTTCAAGACTTATCTTAATTAATATAGGTCATTTAGGAAGTTTAGGAACCAAAATGTCCAAGAACGTCCATGGTGTCCGGAAACTAGTTCTAGTGAGGTACTAGAATGCCTAAGCCTATTTGATGCTCTTTCAGAAGTCGGAAATTCATGAATTTAGGTTGAAGGGTGTATAACATGCGTTTAATATGATTCGTAGTTGAAATTTCTGGGTAATAATCTCCAAGGACCAACCAAGGGCCCTTGAGGATGACCTTTGTACGTTAGTGTCAACACTTCTTGTACAGTGTGTAACCACGAGACACAGTCGACGATCCGTGTGCGGGACGACGAGGCATCATTTCCTACCGTAGAACAACACCTAGAATTTTTTTTTGAAGAACCACGATTGCATAGTATCTGACAAGAACGACGGATGTTCAGCATGGAAGGGCACAGTGACCATCGACTCACAAACGGACTGTCGATCAGGGTCTCGTCTGTTAGGGTCAAATTTCGTGCACATTTTAAGTTAGTTTCATTTAATTAGTTTGGGGGCTAGGTAATTAATTAGGGGTGTAAGGGAATATAATTAAGTTAATTAAGCCCCAATATGAAGACCCTCAACACTTATTAGTCTAAACACACCTCACTAAATAAACTCTTTCCTTATCTCTTTTTCTCTGTCTATTGAAAGTGACCATTGAAGACAAACTAGGGGTAGGTTTTGGGTGACAGAAAGGGAAGATTTCACCATAAAATCTTCTTCAACTGTGAGGTATGGGATCTTTTTCACCTTTGAGACTTCTTTCCTCAAAGGGCTCCTTCAAAGTATTTCTAAAAGTTGGGTTTTCAAGTGGGTTCATTCAATTACGAATTTGATGTTAGGAACTTACTTGTTTATGGTTTCTTTAGGATATAATGAATATATTAACATTTATTTTAACTTGATTATGATAATTTGTGATTGTTTGATCTAAATAGAGGAACATGATCCTTAACCTTAACCCTAGGTTTGATCTTGATGTTAATTAGATTTTGATCGATTCAATTGACTTGAATATTGGTTAAATAACCATTAGATGATATTGTTACACTAATGATGAACAAATTATGATGATCTGTAGCCTTTCCTACTAGTTCTTGACAAGTGAACTAGGTTATGAGAATTGACCTAAGTATCTTGTCTAAAGCTTTGATTTTGTATTGAATTATAGTATAGTGATTCTCCTAGTCTTTAATCATGTTGATTATTGAATTATTATATGTTACATGTAAATTCGATTAAAATGAGGGTTTATGGTAAGGCCTAAATGATGAACTATAAAGTAGACTTGTTAAGTCTTATGATCTCTATCTTTACTTCTAGTTGTAATTAATTGTGGATTAAGTCATGATAAAATGTTGGAGTATGCCTTGTATTAGGATTAATAGGGTGGTATGATGTTGAATTGAAATGTCTTGACTATGTTGTGAGGTTTATTAAGGTGTATGTGTTATAAAGATGCTGGTGACTATCAATGTGCACTATTATGATATGAAATGCTAATTTGCTAACCTCACTTATATGAATTATAATGAAAGGACTTATACACATACAATTCTTCTCGAGCTATTGATGATGATTATTATACAAAGGGTAGATCCTATGACCTAAACTAAGCTATGATTGATAATTAAAGGCTTAAAGACATTTCAAAAAGGAGCTCTAGCTTAGCACCGAGTAAACTAGATTGAGGAGTGTCCTTTCCCACATAGGGAAGGTAGGAGCACTAAAGTACCGTTGAGATTTAAGACTACAATGCATGGAGTATAAATATGGTCCCAACTATATCTCCTAGTTCTTGAACTATGTTTCGTCCATAGGAATACTACCTAGTAGATCCACGTAGTCGCTATGTTTATGTTTTGGTACTACTTTGGCAAGCTTTCCACCTTCTTTCGTTGTAGGGTTTTACGACACCGGATTCCACAGTAGATCATGTGGTTTATGTTTGTTAGAGCAATATGTTCCCAAAAGGTAAATTGAATTAAAGGATTGAACCCTAACAAGGACAACCTAATGGTCTAGCTTAGTGTAGTTAGGGTTATGGGACTCTACCTAAGCATTGCACTAGTTAGCCTTGAGGAGAGTCTTAAGAGTATATTCCTATTAATGTTTACGTTCGTGATGCTATATGATATGTATATGATGAACTTGCACATATTTGATACTATATGTTGATTAGTTCAATTATGAGTATGTGTTGGGTTATATCGTTAAAGTAATATGAAAAGTATATCTAAATGTAATTTTATGTGACGTAGGGTGTTAGTCATGATTATTGTTAGGTTTTTTGATTGAGTAAGGTAATGAAATTTTGCTTGGGCATTGCACTTGTTGACTTGATAGGAGTTCATGGGTAATTGTTTTGTTTTTTTATTATTAAATGTACTCTTATTCATGCTTGTGATGTCATTCTTCATGATATGGTTGTAGTAGATTATGGGTTCAAGTATGATGATTCGCATATTACTTGTTTGAGTTAGTAAGCATGTTTTGTTACTTGGCATGACTTGCTTGATTATTCATAAGACTTTTAAAGGGTAAAATAGCATGGTTTAACTAATGTCCCTTTTGAGCATGTTTTGATCATATATGTGTTTGTGGTCTCATACTTAGAACAAGTGGCGTACTAACCCCCTTTTCTTTATTTTTCCCAAACATTTTAGGTTTCGCTCGTTGAAGGCTCATTCGACACGATTTGAAGAAGGCTTAGATATTCTCTATCATCCAAGTGGGTAGGTCCTCACTTTCTGAGGGCGATGCCAATTTCTTGCTTATGGAGTTACTTCGTTTTTCTAAGACTCTTATGTTCATTCCACTTTCATTTGAGTATAATTTGTATAAGCCTATATGTGACTTATTTAAATTGATGTAGGGCTATGCCCAAATTGCTATAATCGTATAGATGGTATAATGTGAGACAATCTTTGAGACTATTTTCTATCTTATATATGTATGTTCAATAAAAGTAGAAGGCTATGTAACCTTCCTATACGAAGGGTTTATGTATACTCGATATATATAATTATGTGCATGTAGAGGTCTATGTAAACCTCCAAGTAGAAGTAATTAAAGTTATAAATTTTCTGCTAAATTTGACATATGAATGTGATGATGTAAACTAAGAGGCTAGTTAAGGTCCTCAAAGAGGACGAAGGCACCGGTTACGTCTAGGGGGTAAACCCGGATGTGACATATAATTTGTCACCATGTAAGTGGGATTTTACTAGTCCATTGCTTTCATCCACTAGGTCCCTAAAATTTAGTCTGGCTCTTATTCTCTATACCATTTTTAGACCCAGGGTTTCTCCAATGTTATATCTTTGTTGTGAATTAGTTCTTATCGTATTATTAATCATATTGTCATGTTTTTGTGAAATTGTTGCTTGGTTCATTGCATGAAGTTCAGAACCCAAGTTTTGTAGATTTATTTAATTCATGAAATACACTAGCTCGGTCACATAAATAGATATGCATATCTCATATTACGAATGTCTCATTGTCAGTTATAAATCTTGTATTCTCGAATTTGCATGTCAGAATATTGAGTTATTTAGTATTTTAGGTATCTTGTTTGTAAACATTCCAGATGGGAGTAATCTTAGACCAAGCTGGACTAGGGTTCAACGTACCCTCTTAGTCCTAGAAATGCGTGTCCCCATAGGTTTATAAGTCCTCTTTATTGGGCATCAGATTAAGTGATCATGCAATAATGACTTTATACCATTGTAGGGTAGATTAGGTCCTCTCAATGGGGCGTATGCATCACACTCCATGTTTAGTTAACATGGTTTTTTTTCGGTTAATAGTAGCTCCACATTAACAATTTTGTACATTTGACCAGATTTTCAATTATACATCAACATTAAGTTTTAGTATGTCATGTTTAAGATTAGTACTTTGCTACATTTAGTTAAGATTATATATTTAATCAGCATGCTTTGTTTAGTTTATATATCTTGTTCATCTATATTTGATATCATGCATGCTTAGTACATTCCAAGTACTGACACATACTCTATGCTACATCCTTTCATGATGTAGGTTCAGCTACTAAGAATCAAAATCAAGCATAGATTTGTTATTGATCTTCACTTCATCAGCTTTAGTAGTGAGTCCTTATACTTAAACAGAATAGATATGTTCCCTTTAGATTTTGTCTTTTCATTTCAGATTTAGTTTTTATAGACTTAGTTGGGACATGTCCTAGAAACTTTAGTCAGTAGAGACTTTTTCATACATAGTATTATATTCAACTTTAGATTTGAGTTTAATTTTTTAGTGTTATGAACTCATATTATATTTCATATAGTCAGATCAGTTTTGGATATTCACTACTTTCAGTAATTATTGTTGAAGCTTCAGCATAGTATGTTTATTATATGCCAACTTCCAGGTTAGTTTGGGGTCACTCGTGATCGTAGGTACTGTGTTTATGTAAAGGGGGTAGCATCGAGGCATGACAAACTTGGTATCAGAGCATTAGGTTCAAGAGTTCTAGGATGTACGGAAGTCACACTAAATACAATCTCTTTCATGGGTGTGAAGTGTACCATATCTAAAGGGATAAAGGCTACGAAGATTTGTAAGATAACTTCACTTTGTTGTAATTCTGATCGTCTGTGAGTTTGATCTTGAAACACCACGGATACTCCATGAACTAAGAAAGAGCCTAAACAAATGCATTATGATCTAAAAAAGGGTAATTACAATCCCAAGTGTTTGGGGAAAGAATCGGGGAAGTTGTGAGAGTATAGAGATTATAAACGAAGAAGAAATTTCAACGGACGAAATTTGATAGTGACTGGGCGTCGCGCGCCTGATGCCAGATTCTTAAAATGTTAGGATTTTATCATGGAGATGACACAAGGTCTTCTGCCTCAAAATGCATTTTCATGAAAATAATTTTTACCCCATTGCGCGTCACGGACCCACCTCCCAGATTTGACAAAATTGGGAATTTAATAAAAAGTCAATTTAAACTTTTGTTATAAGGTCCGACAAGTGTAGGGTTTTTTTGGTATTTTGGGAGGGTTTATCGATATAGTTTTTAGCCATTTTCCACCCATTCCCCAATCAAAACTCAAACTCACAATTAGAATCAAAAGAAAATAATTAGAAGCTCTACCTTCTCTCTAGTTTCTCTCTTTACTCAAACCTCCATTGAAGAACTTTGGATGTCCAAGAAGAATATCAATTTTCAAAGGATTCAACTCAATTTCGTGGATAAATATTCATTAAGATATGATTTCTTTAACTCTTGGGATTCCTTTCCCCAAGAAGTCTCTCCGAATATATTTTAAAATCCCCTACATCTGGGGTTTTTCTCTACACATGGGTCTTCTTTGAAAAACAAAATTATGAATGAATTATGATTACTTATGGTTGTTTAGGTATATAATAATGAATAATTGTTATTGTTCACTTGTAATTCCCTTGGACACATGTTCTTCCCCAATTGCATAAATCTTAGATTTGATATGGTGAATTGATTGAAGATAATGAATATATAAAATGTTTATATTGATGTTAGTTATGTTATTGCTTCATGAAATACCTTATATTATGTGTTGGTTATGCATTGTTGGGTGATTGAAGCATGAAAAAACGTTAAGGTCAAGAAGTTACGAATGTTAGTTTGTCCTTGACTAAATTATAAAATATAAATTACTTAGATAGTAATGATGATATATCTAATGCGTTATTGTGGTACTAATAACAAGGTCCTCTCATCCTTAACCCAATACACTTTAATTAGCTATGAAGTATGTATGTATGATATCGTATGAATGTTATATGATTAAAAGGTAGTTCTCATGATTATAATGAAATGTTAAAGTGAAAGGCTTACTCACTTGTTAGTGTTTCTAAAGTGAAAGGCTTGTTCTCACTTCTCTATGAGTTGTTATGATAAGATGTTTACATAAGAGTCTAGTAAAGGCTAATGTGAACTTATGTGAGGACTTATATGCTAAGCACCAAAAGGGAATGTAAAAGATATGGGGGTGTCATGTTTAGTATGTTTGGCTTCCCACATGGCTTCCCTCATATTTTCCAAGTCCGAATTTCCAATATATGTGTTATCTCATGAGATAGAAACCCCCATTGTAAGCAAGTTAGGATTTCTAGTAATAATCTCCTTGACTGTTTAATATGTTCCCACATAATATTCTAGATTAGTGGATCCACCTAGATAACTATGTACGAAATATTAAACCTTAGGCAAGTTCTAACATTCTCTTTTGGTGTGGTAGTTGAACGCCGAATTCCATGTAGCTCTGATGGTCTCATGACGATTATTGAAACCTGTTTCCCTAATGTAAAAGTATATTTATGAATTAAACGTATGAATTCTCACTAGGGCTTCCTTAAGGGGTTATACATGGTGTAAGGGAGAGTATGGGACTTCTCTTTTGCATTGGACTTGTGGGATCCTAAGAGATGGTTGGAGTGGTGTTCTCCTATGACAATGTTGCTTATGATTTATGTATGATTAGATATTTATGATCTTCATGAACATGAAAAGATATGATTTAATATGATAATATAAATGTATGTATGAAGGAGGTTGCTTAATGTGATACTTAGCTTTGGATAGGGTTATGGGATTTTATTCTTTGCATTGCACAAGTATTGCTTGGGTTGTCAACATATTGGGTTGGCTTATGATGCTTACTTCATGTGCATATTGGATTTACTTGGTAAAAAGTTTGTTTTGACTAAAATGGTCTTTTATACATGCATTGATGATTTTTATGCATAGAAGTAATACTTAATACGTGTGATGTACTAACTCATATTTTCTTCGATTTTTCCCAAACATTGTAGGTTTGGACCTTTGAGAATATTTCAAGGCTATTTCTCAAGCTCCTTGGATTTTCTTCTCCAAGTTAGTGAGTCCTCATATCCGAGGACAAGACCCTATGTTCTATATTTTTAGTTCCTTTGTTATGTTAAAATATTGTGTTGTACTTTCCTATTTCTAGACTCATTATTGATGTAAGGGTTATGTCCAAATTTCTATACTTCTTTTGTCTAGATGGTATGATATGACGAAGTTGGATTCTATTTTCATATATGAAGTGAAGTTTAACTTCCAGAGTAAAAGTTTTAAAATTTTCCACATTTTTATAATATGATACGTGCGTTGACGAATGCTAAGGGCTTGTATACAAACCTTTTGAGGTCAAATACGCAGGTTACGACTAAAGGGTGTTCTTCGATCGTGATAGATCTCCTTTATAATTCATCATTATACATTTCACATAAATCCTCCTCGTATATCCTACGCAATGAATGTGAATGCATGAAATGCTAACACAATTCCTCAAGTCCTGGACCATCAAGTTTCAAATGTTGAATGTTGGAAATAGACCAAATTTTTGTTTAGAGTGTATCTAACAAAAACAATTAGCTGGTCCAGAACCTACTAATACTAATGGTGGAACACTGTCAATTAAGTTCAAGATCGGTGAGGACCTACAGAACTTTATTGAGGAGGTAAGAAAATCTTTGGATTTACAAAAGTGACTAGCAATAATAAGGTAGAGTTGGAATTCTACGAGCTTAAGGTGTGGATTAGATTTGGTCTACTAAATGGAAAGACATAAGATTATGGATAAAATTCCCATGTCTTGGGCATGTTTTACTGGAGTTTTTCGGGACAGGTTCTTCCTCAAAGAATTAATAGAGGATAAGGCTCATTAGTTTATAAATTTGAGGCAAAGTACAATGTCAGTCAAAGAGTACGGACTTGATTTAACCCAACTCTCTAGGTATACTCCACACATGGTTGCCGATCTAAGGGCGCATAAGTGTAAGTTTCTATTTGGGTTGTCCAACTTAGTGAATGTAGAGTGAAGAAGTGTTATGTTGTTAGAGAATATGAATATCTATAAGCTCATGACTAATGCTCAGTAATTTTGAAGGAGATAATCTTTAGAAAATAGTTAAGGAGAACAAGAAATCTAGAATAGGAAACTATGAGTACTTTCATCAGAAATCGGGTGGTCAAAATCACTAAATGTTTTGGTTGGATCAAAATAGTATGCTATCAGGCTCTAAGTCTCATGAGAGTGTTTTAGGAAATGGAACCTACCTAACTTGTCCAAAGTGTGGTAAGAATCATCTAGCTGAGTGTCTTGCAGGTTGGAAAAGATATTTTAGGTATGGTCAGTGTGGTCATATGGTGAAGGATTTCCCTTCTACCAAGTTGGGGCAAGAAGGTCACGATAGTAGGGCTCAATCTACAGTCCCAAATCAACTAGTTTATCTCCCAACTCATTAGGGTGTGTGAGCTGGTACAGGTAGCAATCAATGCCAACGTAGGTTTTATGTTATACAATATCACCATAATCAGGAAGATTCTCTTGATGTGGTCCCTAGTATGTTACGAATCTTTCATTGGATGTTTATGCATTGGTAGATCTAGGGGATACTGTTACCTTTGTAACTCTCTTTACAAAAATAATATTAGTTATCAGTGCAGAAACTCTTTGAAAACCCTTCTAAGTCTCTATTCTAGTTGGTGACCCAGTTATAGCAAGACGAGTATACCAAAATTGTCCTATCATAGTTTCTCAGAAAGTCACCCGAGCATATCTTGTAGAATTAGGAACGGTAGATTTTGATATCATTGTAGGCATGGATTGGTTACATTTCTTTTATGTCTCAGTAGGTTGTAGAACTAGGGTCATTTTGTTCAAGTTTCCAAACAAGCTAATCTTATAATAGAAGGGTAGTAGCTCAGTGCATATCGTTTGATTTCTCTCTTACCTTAAGGCCTTAAAAATGATCTATAGAGGATGGTGTACCATATGTTGATAAAAAAAGGGAAATAATTTTGAAAAGATGTTCATCGGCTTGCTCACTAGGAGTTAGTCTTACGAACACATCAGATGCTGGTGTGATAGTCCAGAATAGATCAAAACCTTCATTGGTATGAAGGTTAAGGAAAAAATAGGACACTGATCCTATATTATTCTAGTTGGAATGTGCAGTTCATCAGCCGAAAGTAGAGGTTTTCTCCCTAGGGGATTATCAGATTTCACAATCGGTCTTTAAAAGGGAGCTACTTCGGAAGAAAAAGGGTCCATGAAGGCCATGTATCCTCATCTATTTCATTCCGATTCCATTTTATCTTGAGGTCATAGTTTTTTGCTTGTCTCTCAGTTTACTGGTGCGTATATTTAGTCTTTATACCTTGTTCCTTCTGTTGTTCGTGCACTTTAACATATTTGCATGTTATAGGAACTTGTTTCAGTCACATATCAATTTCTAATACTTACGAGTGGGGGTTGTAGCTCCTTCCCTCCATAATCGACTAGTTTAGACTTCATTTAAGGATGAGTGTTCCCAAGGGGAAGATAATCTAACACCTCGAATCTCAAAATTAAGAAAAAATCTTGTTTTTAGAAAAATACTGCAAGTACCAACAGAACTACCCACGGACTTTATGTGGGACTATGGACCCTAGGTGGGGTTTTATAGTTATGGTCAAAATCTTTATAGTATCCCACCAACGATCGATTAGTACAGTGAATGGTTGGACCTACGAATCATAGGTGAGGGTTTACAATTAGTTAGAGGAAATTGTTGTTAGGTCAACTTCAAATGTTCATCACTCCTAGCACAAAAGTAATTAGGTGTCTCATGACCTACAAAATTATAGATAATTGAATATTCTTCCAAATGCCACTGAGGTTGCTAAAATCCCATCTCAGAGTAAAATATTATGTTCATTATAGTAAAGCCCTGTCAGTTAGAATGACCCTATTTGTGGTTGGCAGTTTGACCTACGGCCAGTAGGTTCCTCCGTGGGTGGCCTTCTTCCAAAATAAGTCAGGGTCATTTCGATCCTTCCCCCTATGTGTGGCAACTTAAACTTCATCCTTTATGCCTAGACTATGTAATTTTAATCAAAAGGAAAATTATTTAATAAAACATACCCACAACTTCTATTCCCCAAATATCGTCAAAACATAGAGCAAAAAATAGTAGGAAAAGTCGACCAAACCTCCCAAGAATAAGTAGCAATGTTCTTCAAAGTTCATCCCCAACATCTAAAGGATTTATCCATACATTTCGTCACCAGGTTTGTGAGATTTAACTAATGGGTTCCTTACTTCCACTTGGAGCCTAGAATTGAGTTAGATACTTTATCCTCTATATCATGTTTAGACCTAGGGTTTATCAAGTCTTGCAGAACTGTTGTGAATAAGTTGTTATAGTATTCTTAATGATATTATCATGTTTTTGTTAAATTTTTGTTTACTTCTTTGGATGATATTAATAACCCTAGTTGTGTAGATTCGTTTAGTTCATGAAATACTCTAGTTAGGTTAGATAAACAAATATACATGCCTCAAATTAGAAATGTTTCATTATTAGTTATAAATGTTGCATTCTCAGATTTGCATATCAGAACATTGAGGTGTCCGCTATTTCAGATATCTTGTTTATACACAGTCTAGTTGGGAGTAGGCTTAGTGATACACTCAAATTACACCTCTTTCAGGAAGTATAAGCGATCTTATCAATAAAGAACTCAACTTGTAGGTTGGGGTTGATCCCACGAGGAAAAATTATTTAGACTTGAACTTAACTGACAATTATATGCGTTTAGCTAATGTATTTCCAGAAACAAGTAATTAAAGGAAGGGGGGAAGGATTATTGAAACAAATTCAGAAAATTAGGTAAGTAATTAGTGAGAAACATTCAAACTTTAGCTCTTATTAAGATGAGACAAAAACAAGGGCATAAATATTCCTCATAAGCTTATAATGCGGTAATCCTAATAACAACAATATCTTCCTAGTGTATTACATACAGAGTGATAAGTTAGGTATCTTTAAATCCTTTGTCCGGCATCTAATGAATTTCACCCCGCACCTTGATCTATGTACGTGTGAAATTTACTAACCCTTACTTTTACCTCATATTAGACATCACATCGATGTATGACTTAGTTTTCACCCTCTCACCAATCGACACTAGACTATTAGATAGTATCACACTAAATATATATTGATAATTCTTTTCTTATTAACTACCTCTTTGGTCATACAAGTAGCAACAAGGAGAGTTATAATGTTGACAACCATTAAAAACACTTCTAAACAAAAGAATAGTCGATGCATGCAATAAAATTATTCATGCAGATTAGTTACTAATCATACTTTGTTAATCACTTATGGTCCCCACAACCTTAGTTGTTGAATTAGTTACCCATATTTTGATGACCACAATTCATAGTTTAGATGAAAGAATCATGAACTTACGTAAGAATAAGAATAAACCAGAATATTAACTTGGATTGCAAAACCAAAATCCTTAAAATGTACTTTTGAAATCAACAATTGCAAAAACTTTTCAAGATTAATATTCAAAAGTAATAACTAAACAAAAACAATAGTGTATAACCCCAAAAACAAAGTTTACATACCCTATATATAGAAAAACAAGTCCTAAATTAAAAGGGAAACAAAATAAGGAAATACTTATTTCAGACACGTATTTGATCTACGATATTGACATATAATCTGTAAGTTATTCTATGGTTCGTACGCCCCTTACGTGTCTTAGAACTTAAGAATTTCATTCATTAAAATCTTAAAAATATCTGTTAGATTCTACAATCAATCAGTACGGAACGTAAATCAAACGATGGTCCTTACCTCCCTTTCGTCACTCCACACTTAGACTTTTCAGCATCAGGTGCTGGAAACCTTTCTCTGATCACTTCGACGGACTTGCAGTACAGTTCGTAGATCACCATTGTGGTTCCGCACTTGGTCAAGATCTCCCTAATCTTCAGCAATGCCTTCCCTTCCCTTTTATGATCATGATCTATGGGGTGTAACTCGACCTACGGTCTCTAGGTTGCCTCCTTAGGTCTGTTTTTATGCACTTCTATCTCCAGTGTTTCAAATTCCCAGCGTCTAAACTTATTTTCTATAAATACAAGAAAAACACATAAAACCCCATGCAAAAAGGATCGATACACACACGACTATCAAGTGAAATGTATTAGAAATATCACAAACTCATGGTACAGCAACACCCTCAACTTAAATAGTTATTTTTCCTCAAGCACACACTAAGACTCCGAATGACACTTGTATAGAAGCAAGTCATTCAAGCATAGGCAATCATATGGCTTTCTATACCGACACTCTTTTTGTGAGAATATCATTTCTCAAGGACTCAACAAACTAATTTTTTCTGATCCAAGTATGACAAAGATTCACCACTCAACACGCAACATACACGTTTTTCTATGACCAAGGTACCAACTCTTCGACAATGTCATCACTGTCCTCACTCTAAATTGAACCCTTTTTTTCACACCACCAATAAGAATGTTTAGTAAAAGGGTTCATTAACACTCACACTCAAAAGTAAGTTCAAGTCATAGTTTTAGCTCAATACCATATGATTGCCCTTATTTTTATTGCGTAGATTCTCCAACAAGGTTTTAAGATCAATATAGGACTTTCTTGGCTTGTAGCATAGGATCAGGGTCAGTTGTTGTACTTTTAAGTACTTTTAGTGACTTTCTTCTCTCCTTTACACTATATTAGGCTTTCTAGACTCTCTTTGCCCTTTATAGACATCATACCTTTTTCTCTTCTTTCCCTTGATTCTTATCAACCAAGGATGTGACATTTAGACTTTGTAGATCTTTATTTTTTTTCGTTTCTTCTTTTTCTTGAATTTACTTATTTTTGTTTATATTTTGAAATATATCTTAATATCTACCACAAAAACAAAAGTGACATTCTCTTCTTGTTTTTATTTTTCAACACCAAACTCTTTTCACACCCATTTTTCTGTTGATTCCCTCTTTCATAGCAACCCTCGACTTATGGATTTTCCATTAGTGGATGTGCATAATGCCCGATGTCGGATCAGAGCCTAGATTGAATACACTTTTGCATTAGAGGCCACAACTTAGGCTTTTAGCCTAAGTCAAATGGACATTTCCAAGGAGGGATCGAGACTAACACAATAGATTGTGGGAAGGTGAGCTTAGGGATTTTGAAATAAATGGTCTTATTAAGTCTCAAAGCATTTAGTTCAATGAGAATATTCTTATCGTTTGACTGGAATAATTTAAGCATTTGCTGCACTTTATAGAATAAAGGCCTATCATCACTTCCGAGACTCTAGAGTGGATTATCTACACAGGACTAACCGGGCAGGTTCTAGATTGGCACAACACTGTTTGAAGAATCAATTTATCTGAAACACTATTGACACATGGTTTCAATATCACATTATCATATTTCTTGGTTTAAGTTAGAGCTAAAGTCATGAGATCTCAATTTTGTTCATTATCAGGTCATACTTAGAGCCAACATTCAACTTATTCTAACCAACAGATTTAGCCCATATTTTGAAAATTTTGAAAGGGTGTCATTTATATGTTCAACTTACTTTGCCATCATGCTCTATTCTTTCTCACACTTGTATATATACAATCCTAACACATGTTGGTTCAATAGAAATTAAGCATTCTGTTAGGGAAAAAGATCATAGTCAAGTAAACCCCAAGAGATGACTGTGACTTGGGTTACTTAGTATTCACCCTATCACTCACAACCTATTCACCTTTCCCGCAACAAAAATAGGTGCAATTTTCCCCAATGAACACAAAAGGGAAAAAAGGTCATGGATTTAGGTGAAGCAAAGTTGTGGCGTATAGCGCTGAAGAACCCTCAACAAGCGGGTTGGTTTAGTTTTGCAGCCTCCTCAAAAATCGTGAGGCCCCACCCTCAGTAGTACCCATATATCTAGTCGCAGAACCCTCTACAGTGCTATCTCCTGGTCTTAGAGCACCGTTAGTAGTGCTTACAGCCTCTGCCAACGTAGGACGAACCTCAGCAATAGGCATGGAACTTGATGCCCTAGCAACCATCTCTCAGACTCTTTGTTGCCTAGGATTGAGTATTTCTTTGCCTTCTTCTCCATCTAGTGTTGCTTCTTGCTGGCCTTTTCCTCATCCATACGCTAAAATTTCAGACTAAATCGGGGCCTCTTACCTCACGCACGTGCAGGAACTGGCTGCTCTTCCCCATCATCTCTACTAAATAAAGCACCAAGGACTAAATCATCACCAAGTAGAGAGGGTGCATCTCGTGTCTCAACAGATGGTGTGGCAAAGATATCATCAACATTGTTACAGAGACTAGCTAGATCATTCTATAAAAGGACATATTAATAGTGGGGGCCAGCCTCTATAAAACTCTCAGCTCGAATGCATAAAACCACTTATGAATTGCTTAGACCTTTTGGTCCGCTACAACGTCCATCCTCTTCTCAACTTTATCTTCAAACTCTATAATCAATTTCCAAATCAAGGGATTAATGTGGTGAAGCAGGGTGGCCATATGAGCCTATAATATTTAGAGTCACCCTAGTGGTATTATAGAGGATCCGAAAGATGGAGTGACTCTAGATGTGTAATGCCCCAAAATGAATTAAGGTGAACTAGAGCCTCGTGGTTGTTTCTTGAATTTATTTTAAGTTAAAATGAGTTAATTTAGTATTAATAGGCAGTGTATAATTTTTTGTTAAGTTTGGAGGTCAAACGCTCAAAAACGTCCATGACGTTCGAAGGGCATTCCTTAGATTGTACTTGTGCGTCTTGACATGTATGAGTGAGTTTTACATGTTCATTTTAATTGAAACTAAGGTGGGATGTTCGTAAGACCTATAAGACTTAGTTTATAGGCTAAATTTCCGTGCACGACCCAACCTATGACCCATAAGGTGCCCAAGATGAAGGGCCCAAGAATTGGACAAAAGCTGCAAAGGACACTGCCCAATCGATGGACCAATCTACTGGGCGTAATCCAATCAACGCCCCGTCGACTGGAGGGCCATAGTTCCATACTTAGTGGGAGTCTCAGCCCATCCCTTGTAAAGTCTGTGATGCCATCGATGCCCAGCAGCACGAGCCGTCAATCAATCGACGCCCAGTAGCTTGGGGCATCGATTGGCACCATCTAAGACTGCTGCATCTGGCTGCCTACTTGGGGTGTTTTCTGTAAATTCACCCCAACTCTTTTAGGACCTTAGGCTGATATTTTTACTGTTTTTAGGTTATATTAGTTTTATTTTAAACCCTATACCTATAAAAGACCCCTCACTTCAAATATTCAAACTCCCTCTGTAAAGAAAACTCTCATAAAATCACCGTTGAAGCTAAGACTCAAGGAGGGAAAGAAGGGCAGGTTTGAACATGTGTCTTCATAAAAAAATTAGTAGGTTTCATTCTATTTGAAATATGGTATCCATACTTCAAAGCTCTTTCATTCAAGGAGTCATTTCCAAAAGATTTCAAAAAGGTTTTTCAAATTCTATTTCCTTCTATCTTCAAATTTAAGTCTTCTTCTAAAAGTGTTTTAATGATTTAAATGTTTTTATTCTTGTATGAATTGATGATTTTAATTGTAAAAACCAAATGAACCCATGTATATTCATATTTCAAACTTTTAGCTTAAGAAATGGGTTAAATGAGTATGTTTGGGTAAGGGATGAACTTCGGTTTGCTCATGTTGTTATTTTGGTTAAGCTACTGCCCTAAGGGCCTTATTATGATGAAATATTGATAAATTGATTATCGTGGATGATGGCTTGGTTAAATGGTGATGTTTCCTATATTGAATAGTTCTTATGATGAATTGCTTTTGAGTGGTCTAGTCCACCTTATTGGTGGCGATGTTTATTGATGAACTTTATATTACTTGGTATGTTTTGTTAGTATGGATTTGAAGGCCTAGTGTATGAAAGAAGTGATATTGAAGATAAGTCTTGTCTTGTGTTTTGTGAAGTTGAATAGCATGTTTGACTTAGATTATGCCTAGGTAAAGTACATGACTTGTGAATCATGTAAACTGTGTAAATTGATGAATGTAGGACTAACGCATGTATAGAATCTAATGTTAGTGAAATGATGCTTATATGCGAGATGAGCTCCCAAGTACATGATTACAAACATACTTAAATGAATGTATGAAGTTTAATTGAGTAAATAGAGGAGTTTTGAGGTGGACACTCTTCGTGACTTGAGATGTAGTATTTAGTAGAAACCTCACTACATCCTAAGAGCTTTTTAAGGTAGGTCGAAAGATGAATGCCCTTCGTGAGTTAAGATATGGTGTTCACTAGGTATCCTTAACCTAGAGTTTAAACTGTTTAGGATTTGTGGGTTATGTCGAGCATCGAGAGGATATGAAGAAGAGGTGGTTACACTTCGTGAGTTGAGATATTGTATTCCAATGTATCTGTTAAGATAAGTACTCCTCGTGAGTGGAGAATGAGTAGTTAGTAGCAATCCTTTAATACCTTAACTATGTGCCAGCATAGGTGTAGCCATTGGGAAAGTCATGTAAAATCTTAAAAGAAGGACCTTACTCTAGGAAAGTGAGGATCCCTCATATGATAGGGGTGTCAGAATTCCATGTCTTTTTCTCGTGGTCTATGTCGGTTAAACTAACCCTCAACAAATGAATTGATTGCACTAAGTCTTCTAAAAGAACGTATTGCTTACGGTAGGTGGTGGTATGGGACGCTATCTACTCATTGCACTAGGTAGGACTTTCCAAAAGGGAATACTTGGTGCCAAACCTTCTAAAGAATGTACTACTTAGGGTAGGTGGTGGTACGGGACACTATCTACTATTGCACTAAGTAGTCATTCCAAAAGGGAAGACTTTGGTGGTTTGTTGGGCGTTTTCTAATGTCTTGCCATTGACTGAGGGGCTTGTTTCTTCCGAGTTGAGTAAGCCAAAAGGGGTAGTCTTGAGGGTTGATTTAGTGTGTATTGAAGGATGCATATACATACTTCCTTCATGTCTTACCTTAGTGAGTCTTAAGATAATCCCGTGGTAAGGAAACTGTTATGGAAAATGAGTTCACTTTATATTTTGCTTGGCCTTGGAAGTTCACTAATTTAGTATAGGATTATTCATTGTTAGTGCCTTAAATGATTAATTGTTAAAGTTCCAATTTGTTCACTGTAGTATCAATTAGAGTTTAATGTAAAGTTTTGGAAGTTACTGTAAATGGTTCCTTTTGGTTGAAATTTATGGAATCTCTTATCTATGTGTTAAATAATGTCACTTATGATATTTTGCTTCTATTTTTTTGAATATTTTACTTAAATTGCATGAAATGTATTTTATATTAAGACTTATTATGTATTTTATTTCAATGTAAAGGGTCGTGTCCCTATGTTATTATATGTCACATCTTATGTTCGGTTTGTGACGATAAGATTTCTTAAATATTTATGAAATATTCCTTTTTATATTAAATGTTCGTTAAAAGTTTTAATTCCTCACTATTATTCATGTCTTATGTAATGAAAGCTAGTTAAAAGGCTTGTATAAGACCCCAAAGGGTCAAATACGCCTTGACACGAACCGAGGGTTCTCCGTAACTTCTAAGGGGTACTTTTGATTCGTGACAGACTTAGTATTAGAGCATAAGGTTTTGGGGAATAGTTTAAGGTCTAAAATTTTCACAAGCCACATCTAGTAGTATCTTGGTCATTGGTATGAGTCACGACACATCCATGGATAAGAGGCTATAGGATGATAGAAGTTTCGCTTTTTAATCCCATTCTAATGTCGTGCCTTAGAGTTGAGTTCTATAAGGTATATTTGCTTTACCTCTTCTCTTTGTGTTTATATGACATGAATATGAGGAGATCGACCGCTAGAAGGGAGGAGGGATGTCTAGCTAATGAGAGGGTCCTTCCCCATGTTGACCAAGTTCCTATTGTTGTCTTACGGGAAAATAATAATGAGGTTCCTCTTCAAGAACCTCAAGTGCCTCCAGAACCCCAAGAGCCTCAAGTGCCTCGAGTAACTCCTTGGCCTCAATCTCGTTTTGTTGAGGAGGATATGACTAATGCTGAGTTAAGGGCTGCCCTAATGAACTTTACCCAATTCATGACGGCTCAATCTCATGTCGTCAACAATAACTTTGTTGCCCAAGATAACCAAAGATATAGTCCCCAACCTAATTCTAGTACTCCCGCTTCTAGAATTCGAAACTTCATGAGGATGAACCCACCCACTTTCCATGGCACTAATGTGGATTAAGATCCATAAAGTTTCATGTTATGGGTGTGACCCCTAGAAAGAAATCAGAGTTAGCCGCCTACAAACTCAAGGATGAGGCTCAAGTGTTGTTTGAGCAATAGAGGAGTGAGAGACCCTCATAGAGAGGTCCGGTGGATTAGGAGATTTCAAAGAGGCTTTTCTAGCTAGGTTCTTTCCCCTAGAGTGGAGGGAGAATAAAATGGTTGAGTTCATGAACCTTCGTTAAGAAGAATGAGTGTGCAAGAGTACTCTCTAAAATTCATCCAACTCTCTAAGTATGCCCCAACCATGGTAGGCAACCGTAGGGCTAGGATGAAAAGTTTGTTATGGGTGTGTCTATCTTGGTGGATAAAGGGCGTCGTACGACAACGCTTCTTAATGGCATGGATATCTCTAGGCTCGTGGTATGTGCACAACAAATTAAGGAGTAAAAAATTAGGGGGATAAGGCAAGAGGGTAAGAGGCCTAGGTCAGATGATTCTAGTCACCAAAAGCCTAAGAAGAGGTTCTATCACCAAGATTCTTCCATGGTAAACAAGGAGAGGGATCAAAACCAAAATTCCCTAGGTGGTGGTCATTCTTTTAAGAGGACTAGGTGCCGTAATTGTGGGAAGCAACATTTGGGTAGATGTCTTGCAAGAACGGATGGATGTTTTTCATGTGGTAATAAGGTACACAAGATGAGGGATTGACCTAACATCAAATCAAGTGAGAAAGATGTCAATCAAGTTTCTATAGATCCTAATACTCCAAAGAAGAACCCTTCTTATGGGATGTGGGCTAGGAAGGATAACTAATCAAGATTTGATGGTTCTTGTAAGTCTTAATACTTTATAATTTTTGTTTTATGATATGAAGTGAATTTATGTGGTTTTATAAGTCATATAATCATATCATCTTGATGAATTTCTCAAAGATAGGATTTTTGAAAATTTTGAGTATGTTGGCAGTGACACGCTGAATGTTCACTGTAAAATTTTTGAGTTTTGAGGAAAAATTCCATCTATGAAAAAGTGTTGTATATGTGCATGTTTATTGTTGGAAAAGGTATTTCCTCATAAAAGAAGTCTAAGAATGAATTTTGACTTCTTGAAGTTTTGATAAAAGTGTTTGTATTGCTAAGTCTTTGAAAGTGTGAAAGGATTCCCTTTGTTAGTTGATGCTTTTATTTTTCACTGTTTTGATCATGATTGAAATTTTTTATGAGGTTCTAAGTGAGTCCTTGTCGTTCTTGAAGTTTAAGTGTCATTCGAGGACGAATGTTATTCTAAGTGGGGGAGAATGTAACGCCCCAACATGAACTAAGGTGAACTAGAGACTCGTGGTTATTTCTGGAGTTAATTTTAATTTAATTTGAGTAAATTTAGTTTTCTTAGGTATTATATAAAGTTTGGTAAAGTTTGGAAGTCAAACTCCAAAAAAGGTCCATGTGTTCGGAGGGCACGCCTTAAATTGTACTTGTGCATCTTGATATGTTTGAGTGAGTTTTACACGTTTGTTTAACTTGAAACTAAGGTGGTATGTTCCTAATACCTATACGACTTATTTTATAGGCTTAATTTCCGGGCACGACCCCTTCCTAGGACTCACAAGGGGCCCTAGATGAAGGGCCCAAGAATTTGACAAAAGTTGCCAAGGACAATGCCCAATCGACAGAGCAGTCTATTGGGCATATGCCAATCGAAGTCTCGTAGACTAGGAGGCCGTCGTTCCATATTTAGTGTGAGGATCAGTACCTCCATTGTCCAGTCACTGATGCCATCGATGCCCAGCAGCATGGGTCGTCGATTGGCACCTATTAAGACTATTGCACGTGGCTGCCTACTTGGGGTGTTTTCTGTAAATTCAACCCAAGTCTTTTAGGACACTATGCTGATATTTTTACTGTTTTTAGGTTATATTTTAAATTAGTTTTAAACCCTAGATGTATACAAGACCCCTCACTTAAAATATTCAAACTCCCTCTCTAAACAAAACTCTCCCAAAGTCACCATTGAAGCTAAGGCTCAAGGAGGGCAAGAAGGGATGGTTCGGACGTGTGTCTTCATCAAAATAAAATAGTGGGTGTCCTTCTATTTGAGGTATGGTATCCATACATGAACCCTCTTTCATTGAAGGAGTCATTTCAAAAAGATTTTAAAAAGGGGTTCCAAACTTTATTTTCTTATATCTTTGATTTTAGGCATGAGTCTTCTTGTAAAAGTGTTCTAATGATTTATATGTATTTATTATTTTGTGAATTTATAATTTTCATGTTAAAAACCTAATGAACTCATTTATATGCATATTTTAAACTTTTAGCTTGAAAAATGGGTTAAACGAGTATGTTTGGGTAAGGGATGAACTTTGGTTTTGTCATGTTGCTGTTTTGATTTACCTACTTCCATAAGGGACCTATTATGATGAAATAATAGGACATTTATTATAGTGGATGATGTCTATGATAAATGGTGAAATTGCCTATATTGAATAATTCTTATGATGAATTGATTTTGAGTGGTATGGTTCACCTTCTTGGTAGCGGTGTTTATTTAATGAACATTATATTACTTGGTATGTTTTGTGAGTGTGGGTTTGAAGGCCTAGTATATGAAATTAAGTGATATTGAAGGTAAGTCTTGTCTTGTGTTTTGTGAAGTTTAATAGAATTTTTGGCTTAGATTATGCCTTGGATATGACTTGTGAAGCATGTAAAGTGTGTAAATTCATGAATGTAGGACTAAAGCATGTATAGAAGCTAATGTTAGTGAATTGATGCTTATATGCAAGATGTGCTCAGAACTACACACATACATACACACTTAAATGAATGTTTAAAGTTAAATTTGGTAAATAGAGGAGTTTTGAGGTGGACACTCTTCGTGAGTTTCGATGAAATGTTTAGTTTCTACCTCACTACATCCTAAGAGCTCTCTAATATAGGTCGGAGGATGAATGCCCTTCGTGAGTTGAGATGTGGTGTTCACTAGATATACTTAACCTATAGTTTATGTGTTTATAATCCATGGGGGTTATGTCTAGCACCGGGAAGATATGAAGAAGAGGTGGTTACACTTTGTGAGTTTAGATGTTGTATTCCAATGTACCTCTTGAGATGAGTAGCAATCTCCTTATCACTTAACTATATGCCCGCATAGGTGTATCCATTAGTAAAGCCATGTAAAAGCTACAAACAATGACCTTACTCTATGCAAGTGAGGATCCCTCATCCAATATGGTTTAATGTCAGGATTCCATGTCTAACTCTCATTGTCTATGTCGGTTAAGCTAACCCTCCACAAAAGAATTGATTGAACTAAGTATTTTAAAAGAACGTACTACTTAGGGTAGGTGGTGGTACGAGACTCTATCTACTCATTGCACTAGGTAGGACCTTTCGAATGGGAAGACTTGGTGCAAAACCTTCTAAAAGAATGTACTACATAGGGTAGGTGGTGGTATAGGACGCTATCTACTCATTGCACTAAATAGTCATTCCAAAAGGGAAGATAGAGTCTCATACAAAAAAATTTGTTTACTTTATCTTTCGCTTGGACTTGGAAGTTCACTCATTTAGGATAGGATGATTCATGGTTAAAGTTCCAATTTGATCACTATAATATTGATCGGAGCTTAATGTAAAGTTTTGGAAGTTGTTGTAAATGGTACCTTTTGGTTTAAAATTAAGAAATCTATTATCTAAGCGTCAAATGATGTCCCTTAGAATGTTTTGCTTCTGTATTCTTAAATATTTTACTTAAATTGCATGAAATGTTCTTTTTAACAAAATATCTCTTTTTGCATATTTTTTCATATTCCATACTTAGTACATTATTTGTACTAACCTCATACTTTTCTATAGCTTATAAATATAGGTTGAAGACTTTTTTGAAGATTTGAAGGCGAAGCTTGAGAAATTTCACTCTCTCAAGAATTTGTCTGTCCTCATATATTTGAGGACATAGTCTTTTGTTTCCTAGTTTTATAATTAAGACATAATGTATTTGCTTTCAATGTAAAGGTCTGTGTCCCTAAGATATTATATGTCGTGTCTTAAGTTCGACTTGTGACGATAAGATTTCTTAAGTACTTATGAAAGATTCCTTTTTATATTAAATGTTCGTGAAAAGTTTTAATTCCGCACTACTTTTCATGTCTTATGTATTGAATTCTAGTTAAAGGGCTTTTACAATACCTCAAAGGGTCAAGTATGCCTTGCCACGAAACGAGGGTTCTCTCCAACTTCTATGGAGGTACTTTCGAGTAGTGACAAGATTAGCTCGGAGTCTTGTTGGCTGGTGAATAGGAAGCCGGTGCATCATCAGTGTGGGATGCAGTCCCATCTCCCTGCATTTGTTCCATGCCTTATATAAGATTAGTTCCCAAAGGAACATCGACTCGAGGCCCTTTCTGTGGGGTGTCCACATTAGCCTCATCATGTATTAGCCTAATACCCAGTGTCTATGTAGCATGCACCACTTTGTCATAGTTTTAGAGAGTCACTCCAGCATCCCTGCATAATTGAAAAATCATACACGAGAATGGGTAAGTGGTGGCGGTCTTGAATTCCCTCTCGTGTATCTCCGCCAATTGCAAGTAGGGGAAGTCAATCTCAACGCCAGCAACCAGGCAGAAACAATGTGTAAAACCCCTTATTTTCCATGACCTATACTGAGACTCATATGTTTTATAATAATGATTTTAAACCTTAAATAGTGTAAATAACTTGTTTGAGAAGTATTGAATATATATCATATAAGAAATGTCTTGACATACGAAAAACTAGCTAAATTGAACCAGTTGACGTACCTATGTTTGGTGAATGTTTCGGAGGGTCTTATGAATTCCAAAACTAGTAAAAAGATTTTTAATAGGTATAGTGAGTATAGATGGTCAAAATGTACAGTCACTACACCCTAAGGACCACTAGAAGGGTCCTTGGCAAGGATCCAAACTTGGGCGAGCAGGCTGCCAAAGCAGCCTGCGTGCAGCAAGAACAGGGTGGTTGCAGCGCGACACGACGCCATCATGAAAGGATTTGTAGTTCGCCTCATAAATTAGGTACTACACGAGGCTCACTATCTCAACCCGAATTTCAATAATAAATCTTGAAATCTATCCCGCGACGCGCATCCACTTCCCATATTCGTAAAAGTCGTATTTTAAGCATTTTGACTTAACGAAAGACCCATTTAAGTGAGAAGTATTTCGGATAATTTAATGGGTCAATATATAAGGTATTAGGGTAAGTTTTAGGTCAATTTTAACACTCAAATTAAGTCCCAAAAGTTGAAATCAAAAACATCTCTCTCTCTTTCCCAAAATTCTCACTTCCTCCAACCTCCATTAAAGACCAATAGAGCTCCAACAAGAAATCACGCCTTCGAGTTTCCAGCACAATTTTGTGGATTTATCATATCTAAGGTATAGTTTCTTTCACTCTTGGTATTCTTCCCCAAGAGGTCCCTGCAAAAGATGATTTCCAAATCCCCAAAATCTAAGTTTTTCTTCTACATATGGGTGTTCTTTGAAAAATGAAATTATGATTCAATTGTGATGAATTGTGATGAATTAATGTTTTTTAAGTAAATATTGATCGTTAATTTATGAATTCCTATGAGATTTACCTAGACCCGTGTATTTTTTCCTATTTCATGAAAAATATTGAATTGGTATGGTGAGTTATGAAGATTATGAATATGTAGATGGACTACATTGTTGTCAATTATGTAATTACTTCTTGAATTTACCTTGTTTACGTAATTGGTTATGTGTTATTGGTAATGGAAGTACGAAGGTACTTGGAAGGGACACAGAGGTATGTTGATTTGTTCCTCTTGGATACAACTGTGGTTTATGAGTTACTTATATAGTAATGTTCATATGTTTAATGTGTGGTTTTGATGTAGATGCTAGAAATTACTCATCCTTAACCCTACCAAAATTGAATTATACATGAATTATGTATCTATGTTATGATATGGATATTATATGACTGAAAATAGTTTGTTATGATTATAATGAAGAGTTAAGTGAAAGGTTAACTTACTTGTTTGTGGTTTCTAAAGTGAAAGGGTAGTTCTCACTTATGAATACCTATTAGCTATTATCATAATATGTTCACATAGGAGTCTAGAGGAGACAAATGCCATCTTGCATACTGATTTTGATGACTATTAAAGGGAATAACTACTTAGCACCGAAGGGAATGTAGATGAGATGGAGGTTCCACATTGGTAAGTCTGGTTTCCCACAGGGGTTTTCTCACGTTAGTAAGTCCGAATTTACTAATTATGTGTTGACTAATGAGATGGAAACCTCCAGGTCAGTATGTCAAGGTTTCTATCAAAATCTCCTTTACCCTTAACTATGTTCCCACATAGAACTCTAGCTTAGTGGATCCACCTAGATAGCTACGTACGAATGGTTGCAACTTAGGGAAGTGTTAACCCTCTCTTTTCGGTGTGGGAGTAGAATACTGGATTCCATGTACCTCATATGGTATCATGTCAGTTGTTGCACTTCTTTCCGTAATGTAAAATTTATTAACAAGAATGCATATGAACTCCTATTAGCGGCGTCTTAAAGGCTACTACATAGTTTGAGGGAGGTTATGGATCTTCTCTTATAAATTACACATGTGGTCTATGAGTGAGTATTGATGAATAAGAATGTTAAAAAACATGTTGAAAGTATGTAATGGGTTGCTTAATGTGATACTTAGCCTTGGACGGGATTATGGGGTTTTATCTTTGGCATTGCACAAGTATTACTTGGATGATCTATATGTTGAATTACTATTATGTTGAGTTGACTTATTATGCTTCTTACATATCCGTGTTGAGTTAAATTTATAGAAAACATGGTTTTGACTAAATTGTCCTTTTTCTCAAGCATTGATGATTTTTGTGCATAGGAGTTATACTTAGTATATGTGTTTTGTACTAACCCATATTTCTCATTTTCCCCCCAAACATTTTAGGTTCGGGCCATTGAGAAGATTCGTGGTCATTAAATAAGAAGACTTAGCTCTTTCCTAAGTCAATTGGTCAGTCCTCATGAGTTCCGAGTATAGAACCACATGTCAAGCCTTATTAGTTTTGTCTATGTTTTAAGACAATTATTCCATTCTCATGTTGATACTTCATTGTAGCCTACATGGGTATATTGTAATAAACTAAGGTCTATGCCCAATTTATTGTGATTCATTCTTTAAATGGTTAAATGTGAGATGAACTATTACACTTTGTTGTTGTTAAATGTTAATTGAAAAGCTTATGTAATCTTCCTACATAGCGGTCTATGTAAACCTCTTTACGTATATATGTAAATTTTAAATTTATCCGCATTTTTGAACTATGATATATGATGACGAATGCTAAGAGGATTGTCTTAGTCCCCTTCAAGGACGAAGACGTCGGTAACTACTAGGGTGTACTTTGGGTCATTAAAAGCCATGTATAAGAGCATTGGGTTAAGTAAATCTTAGGATTAATGTCTCACTAAACCACATCTATGTAGGTTCTTATTCATAATTGTGAACCACACCACACTTACGAATGAGAGACTATGTGATGCTTAGGAACTTTCACTCTCTTGTTATTCTGTAGTCGTACCTAAGAGTTTTAGATTTATTTAAACCTTTCTTCTAATCCTTTTATTGTACTTATAGGCAATAATTACAAGGAGGAACAATGCTCGAATGCTAGAGAGGACAATTTGTGAGGCAGTTCCCCCTCAAGCTCCTCAAAACTGTCAAGTTCCTATTGAAGAGGGGGCTATGTCTGATGTTGAAATAAGTCGTCCCTACATAGCTTGACTCAAGTTTTGGCTACCCAAGTTGCTAGGGATGTAGGAGTGAAAGTGAATCTCAATGCGAAAACTACCGCTCAAAGGATTAGGGACTTCACACGGATGAATCCCCCTACTTTATTTGGTTCCAAGGTGAAGGAGGACCCCCAAGGGTTCATAGATGAAGTGTTCAATGTTCTTGATGCTATGGGGGTTTCTTCTCAAGAAAAGGCGGAACTAGCCGCCTGTCAACTCAAAGACGTAGCTCAAGTTTGGTATGAGGAATGAAAGGATAAGAGGCCGGTTATAGAAGGCCATATTAATTGGGGAGATTTTAAAATGAATTTCCTTGATAGATTGTTACCCTTGGAACTAAGGGATAGAAATATGCAAAAATAATCTGTCACATTCCGGAAAATCATATTTGTAATGAAGAGCCCGGTATGCCCTTAGGATAGCCTATTAGGGTTACATGGGCACCCAAATGCCCAATGTTGAGAAATATTGATTATTACCCTTGGAACTAAGGGATATTAGCCAATTTTCTACATACGAATAAGAAATATACTTTTTGGGTTGTCATACCCCAATCCAAGATTTATGTTCAATAAATGTACATTCAAGGAAGACCCTAACCTAAAATTCGGTATTCAATCATACCACCACACAAAATACTAGGCATCCAAGTGTCAAGCCTAGTACCATAGCACATGATCATTTAAAATGATCAAGTAAATTAAGCACTACCCAAGGACATAGTGAGGGTCCTTGGGACAATAAGTATACATTCCCAAATAAACCATAAATAATAGTTAGTTAAGGAAGTACAACCAACCCATATGCAATCACATGTGCAAGACATGTGAAGAAGTTGTCAAAGGAGGGGACCACCCTAATCGAATTCGGTTAGGGTAGTTAGGGGGGAAAACGTGCACAAGGGACAACTCCATGTGGGGCCTAACTTCCTAACCAAATCTAGGTCCTAACTAAAAGTAATAACTAGATAAATAACCTAAGACTAACCAAAATGGACCCATTAGTGCACCTGACAACCTAGGACCAAAATCGGGTTGACACTAACCTAGTACTAGTTAAAGAGACAACCTAGTACCTAACCTAGGATGGTCCGAAAGGTTAGTTATGGTCCTAACAACTTAGAGGTACTTTATTAATTCCCCTACATTACCTAATTAATTAATTAATTAATTTAAAACATCTAAAACCGAAAATAAAAAGGAAATTTTCAAATTTCGGTTAAGACAAGAAAGGGACAACCTAGTACCTAACCTAGGAAGGTCCAAAGAGTTAGTTAAGATCCTAAGGACTTAATGGTACTTTAGAAATTACCCTAGGATACTTAATTAATTAATTTATAAACTTAATTAATTAATTTAAATATGAAAAACCGAAATCAAAAAACAACTTCCAGATTTCGGTTAAGACAACAAAAAGACAACCTAGTTCCTAACCTAGGATGGTTGAAAGGATTATTTATGGTTATAACGACTTAAGGGTACCTTATTAATTACCCTAGGTAACTTAATTAATTAAATTAGATATTTAATTATTTAAGTGAAAGGTATATAACCGAAATTCTTATGCTAACCTAGTACAATTCAAGAAATATTCTAGTACTTAACCTAGGATGGTCCTAGAGAGTTGATTAAGGTTACAATAACTTAGAGGTACTTTAGTACTTACCATAGGTCCCTAAATTAATTAAATTAAGGATTTAATTAATTAAAACAAATTCAAAATGTTTACCAAAACCGTAGTAAACACCAAAATTCTAGATTTTGGGTCAAGTCAACATTTTCCTATGTTTAGTCAATTTAGGAGGGGCTTTTTAGTAATTAGTTGATTAACTTATTAAACCCTAAGTTGAATGATTAAATATCAGTTTTTAAGACTTAGAATCACGTTCAAACTCATAGTAAAGGCGACGTAAAAACAGTAAGCAACGAACGAAAGAAAAAGGCAGAAAATTTATCGATTTCTCTAGGGTTTCTTCAAGGTTTCTTTCAAGGTGGTCTTTGTAGATTAAGTTCTACTTAAGGTATGGGTTTCTCTCCTGGACTTCTTTCTACAAGTGAACTTTCTTTCGAATGATTCAAATATCTTGAAAACTAGGGTTGTTTCCCGTTGTTCTTGTCGAACTCCTTTCCCTAGTATCCTTGTTACGATTTCAATGTTTTAGAAATCATGTTGTTGGTATGTGGTGTTGGATGATCTTAATGTGTATGTTTTTTGATTAAATAATGATTGAATTAACCTATTAAATTTGACTCATTTGATGCTAAGTGTTATTATGTGAATTAAAAGAATAATATTATGTTAGAGATATCTCCGAACATGTTATGTATGAAGATTCTACGGTCTGTTGTGCATACTTGTTGTTACTATGACGTTATAAAGATTATATATTAATCAAATGATAATATTATTATGTCCAATATGTTTAATAAATACGATATGCCTAAAGTTATGTTATAAGGTTAGCTAAAAAAATCTCCGACAAATCATAATTTAAGTTAATGTTTCGCTTATGTCAATAAAATGACTAACAAAAACATTGTTCAAAATTTAAATCAGAACTGGATATAATGTTATCTCTAAATAAATACAAGATTGGCATATTAATAATGTATCCCAAATGGAGTATGATTGAATGAAACTTTTCCTTATGCCAACAAAACAGTTATGAAATCTATAGCCAATTGCTTATGCCAATACTAATCTTATGCCAATAAATTGGGTAACACTTCATTTTCAAACAAGTTGTAGGGAATTGGATATAATATTATGTTAAATAACTTAAAGATTGGCTATTTTATAATGTATAAAAAAAACTGAAGCATGTTGAACATGAAAAATGGCTTATGCCAACAAATATGATTATGAAATCTCTGCCCAATTGTTTATGCCAATACTAATCGTATGCCAATGAAATGGCTAATGATACATTGTCTAAAATTTATGCTTTTAAATGGATATAATATTATGTTAGTTAATGAAAATATTGGCTAATGGTTCATACAAATTAAATTTAAATATGAACATACGTAAAATTGGCACATGCCAACAAAAATGGTTATGTAGACTAATATTCAAAGGTTGAGGCCATACTAATCACATGATAATCTGTGTAGTTAGAGTATTAATTGAGAATATAAGCATTTCTAAACTAATTAAATGAACCCATAATCAAGGGCATGGCACTCAATGGGACAACTCCCAACATTCTCTAAAAGAATGACATATGAACTTATAAAACTCATTGAATAAAGTGCTCATCATCCATAAACGATGATATGAATCTAGTACACTAAAGTAAGTAAGTAACATGAGTTAAAACATAATTAAAGGGGTCTAAAGTAAGTAAGTGACCAGAATGGGGTGTTAAAGGAAGTGAGACAAGTCTCACTTGCAACTAAGCTACTATGTTAAAAGAATAATCACGTATGAATGTGTTAGAATGTGTGAGACCATTCTCTTTAACACCAAATGATGATATCTAAGGAAAATTCACATTTCATCAATGTAATGTAAGGATAACCAGTCATTAATAGAGTAAGTAATTCTCAATCTAGAATCAAGCCTCCATAATGCTTGAGTCAACACTAAAAAAAAAGAAGAAATGAAAATTCACGTAATAAGGTGAGTAAGAATGTTAATCTATGATGCTAATGAAAATGGTGAGAACATGATAAGAGGCTAAAATGAATGGTGGGACAAGTCTCAACCAAGCCTAAATAAAGGTCACTAAAAATACTCACCTAAGAGAGTGTTGAATATCAAGAGACAAGTCTCAATGATACTCTATATGTAAGTGTAAGGACAATCCACACTTAATACTAATGATGAGATAAGAAATCATGTAATGAGAAATCATGCCCTCATGCTAGAAGCCAGCTTCTACGATGTGTGAGATAAATATAATGGAACTTTATACTGAGCACCGATAGGCTAGCTATGACTCAATATTCATTCTTTCGAGAAGGATGAGGTTCGTGTAAATCTCATGATATGAGACTGTCCGTTTAGGCAGGTATAGGTCAACTTATATCTCCTAGTCTTTGAACCTATAATGCTAACATAGGGTTCTATCAAGGTTAATTTCTTTATGTTTTGGTTTAATCTTGCCCAATGACTCCACCTCTTTTCGGTGTGGGGAAGACACCGGATTCATGATTCTCACTTGATCTATGACGTTTAAGGTTGGAGTTCCTCAAATTATGAAATATAATGAAATGAACTATATCGAAGGTGTTTGTGCAAGACAATCAGGAGGTGAAATCAGATTCAAGTAATGATATTAGGTCATTCTTGGTCTTTGCACTTCATGATCCCGATGAGAGTCTTAGACTTCATCATAGGTATAGCTGGTGTTTATATCAGCCTATGAATGAATGAAATGAATAATGTGAAGTACGAATGAAAGAATGAAGCAGACTTTGTGTTTGCTAAAGAAGCCCTCTCTCCCCCGTTTGAGGTCCCATATGTTGGGCCTTCACTTGAGATGTCTTAAAGCTATATCAACGATTCCAAAGTCTCGTGTATGTGAAATATATAATATATAACATGAATTTAATGAACAATGAAAGGTAATGAATATATAGTGTAAAGAAGGACTCACTATAAGGTAGGGAAATCATTCTTTAGTCCTTGGATTACTTACATCGATTCATTGTGGGTATGGGACTACAATGAATCATTGCACTTGTAAATAAAATATAGGACCAAAATAATTATTGAACTACACAACAAGAACAAGAAAAATACTTTAAAATAATCTAAGATATACAAAGAGGAGTTCTCGGCCTAAGATGATCAAAAATCTCAAATCTTCGCACGAGTTGTTCTAAAATTATGTTGATGATACTAATGTATTGTAATCATATATAAAATGAGTTGTGTAATTTGAATTCATTAAAATACATCATGTTCATACCACAATTCACAACTAACGATTTAGGAAATTCTAGTTACTAGACTCTCCAGAAATAGCATGTTGTTTAGGAAGAACTTTGTTTGATCATGCATAGACTTATGTGTATGTGTGCATACACCCATACTTATTACAAGTGGTTTACTAACCCCTACTATTTACTATTTCATAGATGCAGGTTAAGGGACAGATTGACGACTCTTGCAATGGTTTGAACATCTGCGTTTCTCCAAACCATTTGGTAGGTCCTCTTGATTTCGAGAATGCTACATTTTTAGTCTAGCCTTAGTTGTAGACAAAGATAGTGGATGTTGTCCCTAGCGTTTCTTTTGTACTTTCTTTTCTAATCTTTTGTAATAAAGTCGTGTTTGGCAAATGTATTTATGATATATTCTTATTCTGTTTCGAATTGATTCTTATGATAGATGGTTGTTACATTTATGTTGAGCTTAGTATATGACGAATTTATGAAATAACTATATAAAGCCTATGTATACTTCATACGTTTAAACGTTTTAATTTTTCCACTTATATTAACCATATAAATGTGATGAATGCAAGATGAGGCTTTTCTGCGACCTCTGAGAGGTCAACGACGCTGATTGTGATCTGGATTCCAGAATCCGGGTCGTAACAACATCAACCTTCGTCAAGGGGTAGGAGTGTGAAGGAGTACATCCTCAAGTTCACTCAACTATCCAAGTATGCCCCTATTATGGTTGTGGATTCTAGAGCTAAGATGAACAAATTTGTTATGGGGATATCTGACCTAGCGGTTAATGAGTGTGGGTAGGCTAATTTTATTCCTCGAATGGATATCTCTTGTCTTATGGTTCATGATGAAAAAATTGACGAGCAAAAGCTTAAGTAATTTTGTAGGAAGTTGAAGAAGGTAAGAATCGAATATGGGAATTCTTCCAACGCTAAGTTTAATATACAAGACAAACCAAGGTTCAAAGGGAGGATTTCCAACCAAGGACCTTCTAATTTTCCAAGTTTCAACAAGACTAAGGTGCCTACTACCTAGACCCAAGATAGGAAAGGTGGAAAATATCATGTTGAGTAGACTAACATTTTTTGATTTCTACCCCGGTGGGTGCTTCCGTGGTGGTTAATAGAGTCTATAAGGGTTGTCCTATTTCCTTTCCCAATAGAGTTACATTAGTTGACTTGATAGAACTTGAAGTGCTAGATTTTGATGTCATATTGGGGATGGATTGGTTGCATGCTTGCTTTGCTTCTACTTATTGTAGGACAAGGGTAGTCAAATTTCAGTTTCCAAATGAACCCATTTTTAAGTGAAAGGGAGGGAACTCATATCCGAGGGGTAAGATCATCTCATGTCTAAAAGCTTGCAAATTGATTGTAAAGGGTTGCCGCTACCTCATAGTTAGCGTTAGGGATCTTGAATCCAAGGTCCCTTCAATAGAGTCAGTACCCGTAGTGAGGGATTTTCCATAGGTATTTACTGAGGAATACCCAGAATTCCTCCTGAACGGGAACTGACTTCTTCATAGATTTATTGGCAGATACACAACATATTTCAATCTCTCCTTATTGGATGTCCCCGACCGAGTTGAAAGAACTAAAGGTTGAACTCAATGATTTGATAGATAAGGGTTTATTCAATTAACCATATCTCCATGGGGTGCCTGTATTGTTGTTGAATAAGAAGGATGGATCTTTCAGAATGTGCATCTTCTATCATCAATTGAACAAAGTCACTATAAAGAATAAGTACCCACTCTCTAGGATTGATGACTTGTTTGATCAACTCAAAGGAAAGAGATACTTTTCAATGATTTGTTTGAGGTCAGGTTATCATAAACTTTGAGTAAGGGAGGTTGATATTCCAAAAATGGCATTCTGAACAAGATATGGCCAATTTGAGTTCCTAGTGATGTCATTTTGGTCTAACAAATGCCCCGTTGGCATTCATGGACCTTACGAATCGAGTTTTTAGGAAATATCTTGATTTGTTTGTGATTGTATTCATTGACGACATTTTGATATACTTTCGGAGTAAGAATGATCATATGAGACACTTGAGAATAGTTTTGCAAGTTCTCAAGGATAACCAACTTTTTGCTAAGTTTTGAAAGTGCGAGTTTTGGTTAAGATCGGTTGGGTTTCTTGGTCACATTATCTCTAGTGAAGGGGTAAAGGTCAAGAAAGATGGAAGTAGTCAAGATTTGGCCTAGACCTTAGAATCCTACCGACATTCAAAGTTTTCTAGGATTGTCCGGTTATTATAGGAGGTTTATTTAGAGAATTTCATCTATCACATCTCCAATAATGGCCTTAACTCAAAATAAGTTTAAGTTCCAATGGTCAGTATCGTGTGAAAAGAGTTTCCAATTATTGTAGGATAGACTCACCTATTCTCCGGTATTGACTTTACTAGAGGGTGCCGGAGGGTTTGTTATTTATTGTGATGCCTCCCAAGTGGGTGTAGGGTGTGTGCTTATGCAACATAACAAAGTAATAGTGTATACCTCTAGGCAACTCAATCCTCATGAGAAGAATTATCCAACCCATGACCTTGAACCTGCAGTCGTGGTTTTTGCATTGAAAATTTGGAGACACTATCTCTATGGGGTACATGATGCTATGTTCACTGATCAAAAGAGTCTTCAATACGTATTAACTCAAAATTACTTAAATATAAGACAAAGAATATAGTTAGAACATTTAAAGGATTATGACATGAGTGTCTTTTAACATTGGTGAAAGAGGTTCATAGGTTGGCCCGGTTAGGTATCCGATTAGAATAATCTTCAAAGTGTGGTTTCATGGTTCGTCATAACTCCGTATATCTCTAGTGGTTTATGTGAAGTCCAAGAAACATCTTAATCCCCTGTTGACGAAGTTGAAAGAATCGCCTTAACAAGAATAATGAATCTTTATCCCAAGGGGTGGATGGGTAATTTAGGTACCAAGGAAGATTATGTGTACCAGATATGGATGGTCTAAGGGAGAAAATCATGGATGAGGCTTTTGGCTCCCGATACTCCATACATTCGGGGGCACCAAGATGTATCGTGACTTGCATGATATCTATTGGTTGAATTGAATGAAAAGAAAGGTTGCTAAGTTAGTCTCGAGGTGCCCAAATTGTCGATAAAACAAAGTCGAACATCAAGGCCCGGGTGGTCTAACCCAAGATATTGATACCCCCACTTGGAAGTGGGAAATGTCAACATGGACTTCGTGGTAGGTCTTCTTCGAAAGCATCGACAACACAACCCAATTTGGGTAATAGTGGATAGGTTGAGTAAGTAATCCCACTTCCTTCCCGTAAAATTTTCTTTCTCGGCAAGGAGTATATTATATTGTATGTTAAGGAGATTGTGAAGTTACATGGGCCCCCCTTGTCTATCATTTCGGATAGAGGATCTTAATTCACTACACATTTTTGGAGATATTTCCAAAGTGGGCTTGGTACTCAAGTCAAGATTAGCACCGCTTTCCCCCCCCCCCACCCCCCTCCAAACGGATGGTCAAGTGGAGCACAACATCCCAACTATAGAAGACATGTTTAGGGCTTGTGTCATTTATTTCAAAGGGAATTGGGATGATCACCTTCCTTTGATCGAATTCTCCTACAACAATACCTACCATGCGAGTATTGGTATGGCGCCTTTTGAAGCATTTTATGGTAGAAGGTGCCGATCTCCAATTGGATGGTTTGGAGTGGGTGAGTTTTTTCTTCTTGGTCTCGAATTAGTGTATGATGCCACGGAAAAGATTCGAATCATAAGAGAGACGTTGAAGACAACTTATCGTCGTCAAAAATTTTATGCCGGCAATAAAAAGAGGGACCTTGAATTCATAGTAGGAGATCGCATCTATTTAAAAATTTCACCCATGAAAGGGGTGATGATGTTTGGAGAGAAGGTAAAGATTAGTCCCCATTATGTGGGGACATATAAAACATTGAAAAGGGTAGGGTAAGTGGCATATGAGTTAGAGTTGCCAATTGAATTGACCTCGGTTCATCCAGTGTTCCATGTGTCTATGCTCAACAAATGTGAAGGTGATCTTGTGTCAATTATTCCTCTAGAAGGTTTAGGAATAAGAGAGGACTCTCTTATGAAAAGGTCTCGGTTGATATTTTGGATCTCCAAGTTAAGATATTGAGAAACAATGAGGTTACCTCCGTGAAAGTTCCATGAAGGAACCACCTTGTTGAAGGTGCAGCATGGGAGGCCAAGGCTGACATGAAGAGTCGTCACCTACATCTCTCTCCCACTTCTCCTATACAAAGTTGAGGTTAGTAGTTTTCTCTTATATGGGTTATATGAATAATGTTGAACTTATCATGTTTATCTAGTATATGCATATTCTTGTAGAAATTCATGCCTAAATGTAGTTTTTGTGAAATATGAATATCATGATTGACTTGAACTTAAATATGTAAAGTGTTATATTGCTTTCATGAGAGATGTTTTAGGCATTTTTTAGTGTTGTATTAACAATAAATTAGCATGTGAACTATTTGAAATTGTTCATGTTGAGCTCATATTGAAAAGGAGAAGGTAGTTCTTCCTTATGTGATGTAAATAATGAGTTCTTACGTGTCATGAGTTTGGATTAAGTTCCTTTGTGTTAATGTTATGTGTATATGTTTAAAGAGGTTGAAATTCCTCCTATGATTTGTGACTCATTATTATATGTCTGGTTTGTTGGCAGCTAGTTTTGAGTCTACTACTTTTTCCAATTAGAAGGTTCAACCTGTCATTCGGGGACGAATTTTCCTGGGGGGCGGGGAGGGGATATTGTAACACCCCGTATTTTTCATGAACTATACTAAAGCATCATATGTTGTATAATTATGATTTTAGACCTATAATAGTGTAAATAACTTGTTTGAAAAGTATAAAAGAAAGGCCTTGACGTCCGAAAACTAGCTAAATTGAACTAGTTGATGTCCCTATGTTTGGTGAAAGTTTCGGAGGGTCATTTGAAGTCCAACACTTGTAAAAAGACTTTGAATAGGTATAATGTAGTATATAGGATCAAAATTTACAGTAACGACACCCCAAGGACCAAAGGAAGGGTCCTTGGGGAGGACCAGAACATGGGTGAGCAGGCTGCAAAAGAAGCCTGGTGCACCAAGAATTGGGTGGCTGCTGCGCGGCACGCTACCATCACGCAAAGATTTGGAGTTAGCCTCGCGATGATGGTACTACACGAGGCTCACTACCTCAACCCATATTTAAAAAATAAATCGTGAAATCAACCCCGCGATATACAACCACTTCCAATATTCATAAAAGTCGTATTTTAAGCATTTTGACTTCGCAAAAAGACCCATTTAAGTGAGGGGTCTTTTGGGTAATTTAGTGGGTGAATATAAAGGTCTTAGGGTCATTTTTAGGTCAGTTTCAACACTCAAATAGTGCCCCCAAAGTTGAAATCAAAAATCACTCTCTCTCTCTCCCAAAATTCTCTCTTCCTCAAAACCTCCATTGAAGACCAATAGAGATCGAAGGAGAAGATCAATCCTTCAAGTTTCAAGCCAAATATTTTCTCTTTATAATCTAGGTATGATTTCTTTCAATCTTGGGATTCTTTCCACAAGAGATCCCTCCAAAAGATGATTTCTAAATCCCCAAAATCTAGGTTTTTCTTCAATATATGGGTCTTCTTTGAAAAAAAATTACCAATCAATTGTGATGAATTAATGTTGTTTATGTAAAATTGATGGTTAATTGATGACTTCCAATGATATTTCCCTAGACCCATGTATTTTCCCAAATTTCATGAAAACTTTGAATTGATTGGTGAATAGTGAAGATTATGAATATGTAGATGGACCACATTGTTGTTTATTATGTAATTGCTTCTTGAACTTACCTTGTTTGTGTAATTGTTTATTTATTCTTGGTAATGGAAGTATGAAGGCTCTTGGAAGGGACAAAGAGGTATGTAGGTAGGTTCCTCTTAGATTCAATTGTGAGTTATGAGTTACTTAGATAGTAATGTTCATATGTGTAATGTGTGGTTGTGATGTTGATGCTAGAAATTTCTCATTCTTAACCCTAAGGCATCGAATTAGACATGAATTATGTATGTATGTTATGATATGAATATTATATGATTTAAAGTAGTTTCTCATCATTATAAAGAAGTGTTAATTGAAAGGTTTACTTACTTGTTTGTGGTTTCTAAAGTTAAAGGGTAGTTCTCACTTATGAATACCTATAATCTATTATGATAAGATGTTCACATAGGGGTCTAGAAGATACTAATGTGATCTGGTATAATGAGTATGATGATTACTAAGGGGAATAATTTCTTAGCACCGCACGTGCATGTAAATGAGATGGAGAACCCGCGTTAGTAAGTTCGACTTCCCACTTGGGTTTTCACGCGTTAGTAAGTTTGGATTCCCTAATTATGTGTTGTATTATGAGATGGAAACCTCCACATTAGTAAGTCAAGGTTTCTAGCAACAATATTCTTGACCCTTACCACATAGGACTCTAGCTTACTAGATCGACCTAGATAGCTACGTACGAATGGTTAAACCTTAGGCAAGTGTTAACCCTCTCTTTTCGATGTGGGAGTAGAACATGGGATTCCATGTAGCTCGCATGGTCTTATGTTGGTTATTGCACTTTTTTCCCTATTGTAAAAGTAAAGAACAAGTATGCATGTAAACTCTTATTAGGTTCGTCTTAAAGGCTACTACATAGTGTGAGGGAGGGTATGGGACTTATCTTACATATTTCACATGTGGGTTCCTAAGGATGTTTCTAGTAGTGTTCTTTTATGATTATGATTATGCCTATGTTAATAAGCTATGAGTAAGTATTGATGTATAAGCATGTTATGGAAATATGTGGTAAGTATGAAGTGGGTTGCTTAATGTGATACTTAGCCTTGGATGGGATTATGGGGTTCTATCTTTGGCATTGCACAAGTATTACTTGGATGATATACATGTTGGGTTGCTATAATTGATTTATTCTTCTTCTTATATATGCATGTTGAATGAAATTGATAGAAAGCATAGTTTTGACTAAATTGTCCTTTATTCATGCATTGATGATTTTTGTGCATAGGAGTCATGCTTAGTACATGTGTACTAACCCATATTTCTCCATTTTTCCCCAAACATTTTATGTTCGGGCAATTGAGGAGATTTGTGGTCATTGAAGAAAAAAAATTTGGCTCTTTTGTAAGTCAATTTGTGAGTCCTCATGAGTTCTAAGGATAGAACCACATGTCAAGCCTTATTACTTTTGTCTATGTTTTGAGACAATTAGTCCATTCTCATGTTGAGACTTCATTGTGGCCTATATGGGCATCTTGGAATGGACTAAGGGCTATGCCCGAACTATTGTGATTCATTTTTTTGATGGCTAAATGTGAGACGAACTATTAGACTATGTTGTTGTTAAATGTTAATGAGAAGCCTATGTATGCTTCCTATGTAGAGGTGTATGTAAACCTCATTGCCTATATATGTAAAGTTTTAAATTTATCCTCGTTTTTGAACTATGATATGTGATTACGAATTCTAAGAGGCTTATCTTAGTCCTCTTTGAGAATGACGATGCTGATAATGACTAGTGTGTACTTTGGGTCGTTACACCATGTTTGTTATATCCCATGTGACTAGATTTTCTACCATAGTTAGTGACACTCTATTGAAAACCAATAACAAAAAGAACTTGGCCACCAAAGTGGGGGTGGCCTCCCGTATGCCCACCTGTGGTGAAGCAACCCACTCAACTATCTCACCATCCAGGTCCATATGTCTTGTCGGTCATAGTAGAACTACCTCCAATTTTTACACATTCCGTGTGAAGGCCCATGTCTACATGATGTCCCACCTATAGTGATAACCCGTCATGTTTCTTCCCCGACTATGATGAGGGTTGGGGAAATAGAGGAATCTGTTGAAGGTAATATGGGAATTGTCCACCGTGTAACCTCATACCAAGTTGCAAGGGCTCAACCTTCTTGTGTATGGACACTCGGATAGTGGAAACATAGGAATCATAGAACTCTTGCACAATCTCTTAACTATATGTTCCAGGACACAAGACATCCACTCGCATTTGTGTTGTTGAAACAACCAGTGGATCTCTGGCACCATATTTAGACTCCCTGTCAAAACTCTACACTCCTCTGTGATGATTAGGCCATTTTCTCCTTTGAATTCATCATTTTGGCATCTCGGTTAATTTGTCATTTCCCTTTGACGCACCATCAGTTAGGCTCCCTAGATACCAGATCCGATTGATCATTTTGAGAGATTAGGGATTCTTCGGATCTAGTGGACTCAAAAGAGTAGGCAGCTTGATTTCGGTCCCTAGAACCGGCAGCAAATTATGAAGTAGACCGGCAACTGAATTTGTGAAGGAACTGGAAGTAGACATTTTCGGTGACCTGATCAGTGTGTGCTCTTCAATAGACTGGGAGATAATGACTACGTTAGATGTCACCTTCTTGGGTTGGTTCCGATTAGCCCAGGCTTCTGTAGTAGGAGTTCTTCCGGTGGTGGCGACGTACTCAGGGTTTTTGTCACCCTCCAGATCAATGAAAACAAATTTTCGGGAAGGTTAGTTGATTTGGACCTCCCCTTAGTGATATGTGCCTTCTTGGGTGCCATTGAACCAGTAGAGGAATTGTTAGTATCCAAAATAAACCTAAGACACACCCAAAATAATTTCAAAACTAAAAGCAAAAAATTAAAAAAATTGTACAGGATGCTATAGTGACGTCCTATGATGGGGACATATGGTATGTAGATAGACTTACGGTCCGTAGAACCCTTCAGTAAGTCAGAGGTTCCAAAATACATAGTCTCTTATTGAAACTACGGAGATGAAAAACAATTTGTAGATTGATCTATCGACCATTTTCCACCTCCGTAGTCTCACACTTAGTCAATTCTTACAAGTTCCTCCATCTACGGACCTTATATATGGCGTGTAACTTAACTTACGGTCCGTAGATGAGGTCTCGAAAATGAGGTCTTTGCCAGGTCTCAAATTGTAACTTATTTCAAAACCTATTTTGAGGCTTATTCTGATTCTATCCTAGTCTAACCATGCATTTCAACATAACACATGCTAGTTTGTTATTCCAAGGGTTCCACAAATCCAATTTTACACTTATTTCCGAACACGATACGGAACCCTAAATCGATGCTTACATATAGACTATTTTTTTACTGATTTTATGTTAGAATTTACATACAATCACGGGATGTCATCCCAAAGGTGTTTATACTTCAATTTAAACATGCATTTATTAAAAAATCATATACCCAAGGTCAAGACCTAACTCCTAACTTTCACTATTCAATATATGGATCGAAATTAACAGTGACAGGAAAGTCTATTATCTTACAAGCAACGAGGAGTGGTTTGATTGTATGTTGACACTACGAATCAAAAGCCAAAACTAAAAATGACATAGTTACACCTCACCCAGACACCAAAATTCTTTGATAATGGGAGTTTAGAAGAATTTGGGGAAAGAGTGCGAATGTGGAATATGGTGGGATTAATTGTGATTGATGATGGATTGATAAAGGAGTGATTTTAGTTATTTTGGGTTTTGGATGATTTTTTGAGGATTTTAGAAGAAGTGGGAAATGATTTGAATATGGGGGTATTTAAATTGGAGGATCCTGGTCAGGTCGGTTAGTTTAGGGTTTAGACCTACAAGACCCAGCTTACGGTCCATAGGTCGGGACTGTAGATTGCCTCCATGCTTACAAAAACATAGGAACTTACTTGGGATCTATGGGTACCATTTACGGTCCATATACTGACTTACAGACCGTCGATGGTATCCATAGACCTTTGCATCAGACCTTTTTCTAATGTTTTTGCCTTGCCCACCTGCACATGTTGCAACTATTAGGCCATTCTTTTTGTATTTTTTGTACACAATCTAGACATGGAACCTATGCTATATCTAGCAAACATTAAAACATATTTCACTTAATTAATTTTGTATAGAAAATCAAATAAACAAAGAAAAGTACTAAACAGAAGTTTTGAACCTCTTGTTGGCTAAATTTTATAATAGGGTTCCCTCCCAAGCAGCGCTTGACTTACCGTCACGGCACGATGTAGGCCTCTTGATTATTACCATCAAGATGGTAGGCCTCAATCGCTTCATGCAAACTTTTCACATTCCCCAGATACATCTTGATCCTCTGCATGTTCATCTTAAACCATATTCCCTCAATGTTTTCGAGCTCGACCACTCAATGTGGGAACACTTTCTTGAGTAAAAATGGCCCGGTCCATTTGAACGTAAGTTTTCTCGGAAATAAGTCCAACCACAAACTCTCGCTTTTAAATACTTTGATTATGTTACTTCTTCATCTTCTCTTTATACAAGGCTGCACTTTCATAGGCTTTAGGCAAAACTCATTTAAGTCATTCACTCTTTGAGTTGATGTGGCGCCCCAATATAAGTTTAGCTCCTTCTTTTCCCACACAACCTTATGCTCTAGCTATACCAGGAAATTGCAAGACATCCTATATATGAGTTGGTATTGAGACATACCAATAGGAGTCTTGTATTCAGTGCGTTAGTCCCACAGAGCATCATCAAGCTTCCTTGACCAATTCGTTCTATATGGATTGTATGTCGATCTTATAGATCAAAGACGTTTCTGAAATAATTATTTATTTATTTTTATTCTTTTTTAATTTAGGGCTTGTTTTTCTATATATAGGGTATGTAAACCTCATTTTTTGGGTTAGATACTATTGTCCTTGTTTAGTTATTGCTTTTGGAGATTAATCTTTAAAACTTTTGGCAATTTGTTGATTTCAAAAATACATTTTGAGCATTTTGGTTTTGCTATACAAGTTGAGATTCTGGGTTTATTCTTATTCTTACGTAAGTTCATGACCCTCTCATCTATAACTATGAATTGTGTTCTTGTGAATATGTATAACTAAATCCACTGCTAGATTGTGCAAACCACGAGCAATTAACAATGTATGATTAGTAACTAAGCAATCCATGAATAGTGTTGTTGCATGCATTGATATTTTTTTCGTTTAGAAGTGTTTTTAACAGTGGGCAACGACATGAATCTCCTTATTGCTACTTGCCGGACCAAGGAGGTAGTTAAGAAGAAAAATTATCAATATAGATTTAGTGTGATACTATCTAATAGTCTAGTGTCGATTGGTGCAAGGGTAAAAACTAAGCCATACATCGATGCAATGTCTGATATAAGGTAAAACTTAGGGTTAGTAAATTGTACACATGTAGCAGGACCAACGTGCGATGTAAAATTCATTACATGCCAGACACAGGATTTAAATATACCTAACTTTCCACTTTGTATGTAATACACTAGGAAGGGGTTGCTTGGATTACTGCGTTATGAGCTTATGGTGAACACTTATGCACTAGTTTTTCACATCTTGATAAAAACTAAAGTTTGAATCTTGCTCACTAATTACTTACTTAATTTTCTTAATTTATTTCACAAATCCTCCCTTTTAATAATATTTTTCTGGAAATACATTGGCTAAACCAATATAATTGTTAGTTAAGTTTAAGTCTAAACCATTTTCCTCGTAGGATCGATACCAACCTACTAATTGAGTTCTATACTTAATAACGATCGCTTATACTTCTTCAGGGAGGTTTAGTTGAGCATGGCTGTAACATCCCAAGAGCGTCCCCAAGTCGTCACAAGGCATATTAAGCCTCAAAGAGGTCTTATACAAACCCTTAGCATTCATTCATCAGTAGGATATTAATAGTGCAGAGTTAAAACCTTTTTAACTAAATGAAAAGACTTAAGAGTCAACACATTTATAAAAGAATTCTTCATAAGCAAGAAAATTCTAATATGATGATGGCAAACATAGACCCAATTGATGGACGCTACAAATTGTTCACTAGTCTGTGGATGGTAAGGAGTGGCTACATTGTGGCGGACACCATATTTCCTAAGCAGTGCTTTAATCAACTTATTGCAAAACTGGGTACCTCCATCACTAATGAACGCCCTTGGGGTTCTAAATCCGGAGAAGATATTATTTGTTATAAATACGGTGACACTATTGCCTTCATTGTTGGGGAATACGATTACCTCCACTCATTTTGAAACATAATAAACCTCAACAAGGATATATTTCATCCCATATGAACTTACGAATAACCCCATAAAATCAATGCCTCATACAAAAAATTACTCAATTACCATATTGGAGTCATAGGAAGCTCTTGCCTTTTAAAAATCTAACCTTCTCTTTGGAAATGGTCACAAGACTTAGCAAAGTCATGAGCGTCTTGGTGGATGGAAGGTCAATAGTATCCACACTGCACAATCTTGTGTTCAATACAGACACCACTATGATGCCCTCCAACAAGTGGTGAATGACACACCTCAACAAAACTCAACATCTCAACCTCGGGAGCACATCGACGAATAATCCCATCAGCACAACTATGATACAATTATGAATTATCCCAAAAGAAATTTTTCACATCATGAATAAACGTCTTCCTTTGGTGGAAAGAAAAATCGGAGGGCATCAATCTCTTGCCAAATAAATAGGGAAGTCATCAAACCAAGGAATGAGATCATAAGAAGCAGTCAATACATGTTCATCTAGGAACGCATCATTAATCTCAACCTTATCACCCAGCTTGATCAAACCTTCATCCTTCATCCAAGATAAGTGATCGGAAACTTGGTTCTCTTTTCCCTTACGGTCTTTCACCACAAAATCAAATTCTTGTAACAATAACATCCACCTAATCAGTCTCCATTTTGAACCCTTCTTGAACATGAAATACCTCAATGTTGAATGGTGGGTATGCACTATGACCTCTGTACCAAGCAAATAAGATCAAAATTTCGCAAATGCACATACCACTTTAAGAAGTTCTTGCTCAGTTATGGTGTAATTTTGTTCGTTGTATTAAGAGCTTTGAGTGTATAGTAAATAGGATGAAGTTTCTTCTCACTTCTTTGTCCCAATACCTTACCAAGTGCTACTCCACTTGCATCACATATGACCGCAAATGGTTCCCCCAAATCTAAGGCAATAGTGATGGGGGTAGAGACCAGCTTCTTCTTTAACTCTCAAATTTCTATTAAACAAGTATCATCAAAATCAAACTTACTCTTCTTTTCAAGAAGTTTGCACAATAGATGTGTAACTCTCAATTTATGAACCTCCAATAAAATCTCGCATGCCCAAGAAAACTTGTAACAACTTTGATGGAGATGGGTTGGAGAATCTTTTCTATTACCTGACTTTATATCTATCTACCTCAATACCTTTCTCAGAAATCTGATGCTCGAACACTATACCTTCTTTCACCATAAAGTGACGCTTCTCCCACTATAGCACTATGTTACAGTCTTCACACCTTTTGAGTACCTCGGCCAAATTATCTAAAAACACTTATCTAAAGAGTTGCCAACCACCAATAATTCATCCATGAACACCTCAATTGAGTCTTCAACCATTTCGGATAAAATTGACAACATGCAACGCTGGAAGGTTGTCGAAGCATTACACAACCGAAATGGCATGCGGTTGAAGGAGAAGGTCTCGTAGGGACAAGTGAAGGCAGTTTTCTCTTCGTCTTCCAAAGATTACGAGATCTGATTGTATCCTGAATAACCATCAATAAAGAAAGATCAACCTTTTCTCACAAGTCTATCCAATATTTGATCCATGAAGGGCAACGAGTAATGGTCCTTCTCTGTCCAAGCATTCAACTTCCGATAGTCCATGAAAACACTTCATTTGGTCAACGACCACATCGAGACAAGCTCGTTTCTTTCATTAGGGACCTCATTAAAATCGCCCATTTAGGCACACACTATACAGAGCATACCTAACTACTTTCTGCAATGGGGTAGATAATGTTGGCATCCGGCCACTTGATAATCTCTTCTTAACGACCTCCTACATAGGAAGATTCAACATCCTGTGATTCCTAATACTAGGCTTATGATACGACATGAGTGTTATTTTGTGAGAACAAATATCAAGAGAGGTCCCAATAATGTCGACAATACTCCACCCAACATCTCACTTGAACCTCTTTAACAACAGACACATAACACTCGACATATCACCCATTAAGATCTGCCCCAATACTGACTAGGAGAGTTTCATGTTTACCCAAGAACGCATACCAAAAATGTGAGGGTAGAGTCTTGTGCTCAAATTTAGGTGCCTCTTCCACAAATGGTCTCGCATGTGGGGACTCACGATTATTCATATCCAACTTCGATTTCTTTGGCTTGAAACGATATTCACACTTATCAAGTGCGGCCACTAACTCATCATACTCTTCAATGAAATCACACTCAAAGTTCATGATGACTGTTGCTAATGTGTCAACACCATGTATCTCTTCAAATTGAACCTCAGAATCACTATCAACTCTATATATTATAGCAGATATCGATTGGAGATTACCACTCTACTTTATGGACCTACAAATGTTGAAAGTTACTTCTTTATTGCTAAGTCTAAACTTCATCAGCCCTTTATCCATGTCCACCAGAGCATGCCCTATGGCAAGGAATGGTCTCTCAAGAAAAATGGGAACCTCTAGTCAATATCACAATCAAGAATGACGAAATCGACAAGAAAATGAATGACTCCACTTTTACTAGAACATCATAGATTATACCAATAGGACTTTTCACAGTTCAATTAGCTATGTGCAACCACATTGTAGTTCATTTTAGATTTTCCAATCCTTACTTTTTATAAATGGACAATGGCATGAGACTAATGCTAGAACCAAGATCACACTACGCCTTAGCAACGTGTGATAACACAATGGTACATGGATACTGAAAGCACCCGTGTCTTCCTTTTTTTTGCACAAGGGACCATGTAGCAATAGCACTACAATGTTGCAACTTATCATCATCTTAGAAACTAATAGATCTCTTCTTTGTCACCATGTCCTTCACAAACTTTTACCTAGGCATTTTCTTCAAACCTTCTATCAATGAAACATTGATCGAAAGGTGTTTCAACATAGTGATATACCTGCAGTATTTTCCTTCTTTGGTATTCTTCACAAATTTCTGTGGGAAAGGAGGCGGAGGTCTGGGTATGGGAACAACATTCTCAGTCACCACTACCTCTTTATCTATCGCATTCTCAAACTCTCCCTTCTTATCAATTACATATTTACTAGTATAAATTTCAAGCTCAAACGACATTGGTGGATCAATGGTTTGATTACCATCGCGAGTAATGATTGTCATGCAATGCCTATCATTCTTTTGATTCTGGATAGTGTTGCTTGGAAGAGTGTCAGGTTGGCGTTGGTCCACCGTGGTTAGCATTTCTGTCATTTTCTGCTCTAGATACTTTATGGACACTGCACGTGCATCAACTTTTAACCGATACCAGACAAGTCACTCCACATCTCTTTGACATTCTCATCAGTCACGTCAAACCTTCTCATCATCTTCTATATCATATCCTCAATACATGACATATTACCTCTAGTTTCCCTAGGTCCAAATTCCTGATTTTAAGGAGGAACATAAGTTCCAACCCAATCATTTCAGTTGCCATAGTTGTGTCGGTTGTAGTTGTTTTCACGGTTATAGCTACCATCTCGGATATACTGACCCTCTCAATTGTAGTTTCCATAGTTCTGACCTTCATTTCTTTGACCTTGGTTCCAAATATCCATGTTGGATCCTTGGGCATTCTGTTAGAGACCCTCCATCTGATCATTCACTGCATATGCATCCTCCTCATGGAAATACTCCTTGGCCGGTGGTGGAGGTCTAGTCAAATAGTTTACAACATTTACCTTCTCAGCACCTCCACTCACATGCTTCAACACTAACCTTAATTTTGTTCTCATTTGTTTCATCTTCACGAATGTCGTCTGAGGATTTGTCGCTTGTGTCTTGGATTGCAATTCTGTTTCTCCAAGTATCCAACTTTCTAGTGCTCCAAGATTTCTTGTTCCAGGAGATATTCTTCAGTTTCTCTGCAATCTGCTCAAAGATGCATTCACCATACGAACCCCAGCAATAGTGTTAAGCACCGCCTTGCCATTGTCATCCTGACCTTGGTAGAAATATTCTTTGAGCGAAAGATCATCAATGCGGTGATTCAGAACACTTTTAATGAAAGTGGTAAACCTATCCCAAGAATAACTCGTAAACTCTTCAAGTAGTACCACAAAGTTATTGAGCTATCTTTTTTGTTTAGCTTCTTGAACACTGTAAAGAACTTTTCTAAGAAATCCTCTTTTAATTTCTCCCATGTGTAGATTGAGTTGGACAAAGTTCATTAAACCAACAATTGCATCTCCGATAAAAGATATAAAAAATATTTGTTGTGCGATAACATCCATGTTCCAGTCAGTCGACCTACACAACTTTTGCAAACAACCTCGAGCTTGACTATTTGAGCATGAGCGTCATTCGACACCAACCCTGCTAATAAGACTGTTGATGTGACCATTTGAATCAAGCTACTAGATACCACAAAGGTGTTACCCGGTGGTAGAAGGGGTAGGACAAGAAATCTTATAGTATCAGCAATGTTGAAGTTGACTCTGTATTATTCTAGGGTTATGGCTCTGGTGGCTCCTATATCCTCAGTGCATCTGCCATATGATTTTAAACTAGAGAATGGTTATTTTCTTTAACCACCCTCATAGGTTGCATCCCAACACCATCTCCTAATTCTCCTCCAATGGGGTTAACTTGTACTCTCATATTATTCATTCTTCGTGGTATTCGGTTAAGTTTTGGATCGTAGGAAGTGATAGGTTCTCCTTCACTTCGTCTACTTGGCATACATTAGAGTTGGAACCTAATAGAAACAAACGAAAAGAGGAAAAGTAAAATTAGAAAATAGTTGACTAAAGTTCAATAATGTTGTTAAAATTAATCTAAAAGCCAAGTTCCCCAGCAGCGGTGCAAAAATTTGATACACCCTCTAAAGAAGTATAATCGTTATCAAGTAAAGAATCCAACTTGTTGGTTGGGGTTGATCCCACGAGGAAAATGGTTTAGACATAAACTTGACTAAAAATCATATTCGACTATCCAATGTATTTCCGGAAATAAGTAATTAAAGGGGGGTATTAGTGAAAAAAATTAAGAAAATTAAGTTAATAAATAGTGAGCAAGATTAAAGCTTTAGTTTTTAGCAAGATGAGAAAGAAACTAAGGCATAAGTTTTCCCCATAAGCTCATAATGTGGTAATCCTACTAATGGAAACCCGTTCCTAGTGTATTACATACAAAGTGATAAGTTAAGTATCTTTAAATCCTTGGTCCTACATCTACAGAATTTCACCCCGCGCCTTGGTACAGATATATATATACAATTTACTAACCCTTATCTTTACCTCATATTAGACATTATATCAATGTATGGATTTATTTTCACCCTCGCACAAATCGATACTAGACTATTACATAGTATCACACTAAATCTATGTTGATAATTCTCTTGTTATTAACTACCTCTATGGTCCGGCAAGTAGCTACAAGTCGAGTTCTAATGTTAGCCACCGTTAAAAAGGTTTCTAAACAAAAATTATTAATGCATAAAACAACACTATTTATGGATTGCTTAGTTACTATTCATACTTTGTTAATAGCTCATGGTTCCAACAACCTTAGTTATGGATTTAGTTACCCATATTCTCAAGAACACAGTTCATAGTTTATATGAAAGAATCATGAACTTACATAAGAATAAGAATAAACCCTGAATATCAACTTGAATTGCAAAAAAATCCTCAAAACGTACTTTTGAAATCAACAATTGCCAAAACTTTTAAAGATTAATCTAAAAAATAAATAACTAAACAAGAGCAATAGTGTCTAACCCCAAAAATAAGGTTTACATACCTTATACATAGAAAAATAAGTCCTAAATTAAAAAGGAAACAAAATAAGGAAATAATTGTTTTATATGTGTCTTTAATCTACGAGACTGACCTACGGTCCATATGTCCCTTCGGTGGCTCAGGACTTGGGAAAAATTCCAGTCTTCAAAAAAAATTAAACTTTTACGGTCCATCAGTATAGATCATTAGTCAAATGACATTCTTTTACTCCCTTCCATCACTCCACACTTAGAGTCTTCAGCATCATGTACTGGCACCCCCTCTCTGATCACTTCAACGAAGCTACTGTACGGTCCATAGATCAACATCGTGGTTCCACACTTGGTCAAGATATCCATGATCTTTCTCAATGCCTCGCCTTCCTTTCTACGGTCATCATCTACATGGTGTAACTCAACCTACGGTCCATAGGTTGCCTTCATAGGTCTCTTTTTCAGCAATTCTATCTCTTGTGCCTCCAATTCTCCACGTCTGAACTTATTTCCTATAACTTCAAGAAAAACACATAAAAACCCATGCAAAATGGATCTAGACTTACACAACTCTCAAATGAAATGTATTTGAAATATCCTAAACTAATGGTACATCAATACCCTCAACTTAAAATAATGTTTTTGTCCTCAAGAGAAATACTAAGACTCTAAATGACACTCGTATAGAAGTAAGCAATTCAAGCACAAGCAATCATATGGATTTCTATCCTGACTCCCTTTTTGTATTCAAATTGTTTCTCATGGACTCTGCAAGCTTATTTGTGCGGATCCAAAAATGATAATGATTCACCGCTGAACACACAATATGCATTTTTTTTATCACCAAGGTAATAACTCTCCGACAATGTCATTAATGCCTTCACTTCAAATGAAACCCTTTTTTTATCACACACAAAGTCACATCCTCTTCTTGTTTTTCTTTTTAAACATAAAATTCTTTTCATACCCATATTTATTTTGATTCCCTCTTTTATATGTGCCCTTGAAATATGGATTTTCCATTAGTTGAGGTGCACAATACCTGATATCATATTAGGGCCAAGATTGGGGTCACTTTTGCATTAGCCACTGTAAGGACTCTCAAAATAAACTAGGATGAACTAGAGTTTCACATAAGTTTATTGATTTAAAGACTTGTAAAAAATTACGATAAATATATTTTAGTAGTTGGTTTTAAGATTTTTGAGGTCAACTTCGAGGAATGACCAAGACGTTCGAAAACTAGTCTTTTGTGTGGTAGTGTGTTCTAGTATGTTTTTAATGTTTTGATGTGTTGTTTGGAGTATACAATCAGCATACGTGACCCTATTTTGTAGAAGGTTATGTCTAGGGGTGAAACATCTGGGTACGACTCTCCAAGGACCACCCCAAAGGTCCTTGAGAAGGACCTATGGCTTAAACCCCAAAGTTGTCAAATGGGGGTGACTTCTGACCAGTAGGTCATTTGATAGGGCATGAGAGGACTTCGTGGGTCCTGCCTTAGTATAGGGAGACTTGGATCCCATTTAAAAGCCATATACCAAGACCACACCCATCTAGGATGAGACGTTAATCCACCTACAGTCTGTAGGTGGAGGTCATGGGAAGGCACCTGTAAAATTCTACATTATTTTGGCCAAGCCAAGGGTGATTTGGTAAATAAAACCTTGGATAAATAAATGAGAGGAGGTTATTTTATGTAATTGATGGTATTTTGAGTTAGTTTAAACATTAAAACCTAGAATTAGACTTCATTCTACAAACCTCAAAACCCTTCCCTCCCAAAAGTTCTCTCAAAATTCCATGGAAGCTTAAGGTCAAATTAGAGCTAGGGTTGAAGATTTACATTGCTTTCTTATTCAGATTTAGTGTTATTATCAATACTAATGTATGGTGACTCTTTATCTAGAGTTATATTTCACTCTAGAGCCACTTCTCAAATGATTTTCAAGACTTCAAAGGCTCTGAAAACCCCCAATTCTTCCTCAAATCCAAGGGTTCTTGAATTAAAAGGTTTCAAAAGAATTGTTATGATTATATTATTGTTTAATTGATGATTTCAAGTGAAAAACTCCATGAACCCATGATCCCTCTAATTCCCATATCTTTGACTTCTAAAGTGGGTTTGATAATTGTTATTGTCTATGGAAGAAATTGTATTTAGATTGATTTATTGTATTGATTCCTTTTGTTATCTATCTCTAAATTTGATGAATTGTGGATATATGGATGAGCAGGTGAATTTGACTTATTTGGCATGAGCAATTTAACTATTGGATAGGTTCTATAACATGTAGGTAGTAATATGGGATGCTATCTACACATGGCATTCTAGGCCTTAAAGGGTTAGAGTGAGTTCCTTGGGTATCTAACACCATTATGTGAAGTCCCTACTTGTTTAGTTGTCTCTTAAATGGCTTAAATTAACAATGTCCACTTAAATATAGTATGTTCAATTATAAAGGTTCTTATCTAGAATGGATTGAGGAACACTTATGTGTGCTTGAAGAGGGTGTATGGGAGGTCTCTTTATGTCTTACTTAGGTGGGTCTTGGATTAACCGTAGTAGAGATTCCAAATAATGAAAGGCCTATTTAATGAATGTGGAATTAAGTGTGATATATTAATGCTAGTTGAATATGTCTAGTATGCAAATGTTCACTTGGATTATGTCCTTGACACTTCACTTATGAAGGTTTATAAAAATAGCATGAAAATCATTTATATAAAGTAAATGTCCCTTTTTGCATGATTTTTGCATGGTGATCATACTTATTGCTTAATTGTACTAATTCCATATTTTTCACTATTTCTACAATGTGTAGGTGTTGGCAAGTGAGGTGATCTTTAGAGTTGAATCTTGGGATTCCAGCAGTTTGGACCGTAAGTCAAACAACAGTTCCTAACTCCCTTCTGTCACTCCAAACTTAGCTTTTCAGCATCAGATACGGGAACCATTTCTTTGATCACTGCGACGGAGGTGCAGTACGGTCCATAGATCACTCTATGGTCCGTAGATCACTATCGTGGTTCCACACTTGGTCAAGATTCCGTTGATCTTCATCAATGCTTGGCCTTCCCTTCTATGATCATCTACGGGGCGTAACTCGACCTACGGTCCTTAGGCTGCCTTTGTAGGTTTCTTTTTCTGCACTTCTATCTATTGTGTCTCCAATTCTCCGTGTCTGAACTTTTTTCTGAAGGTTCCCCACTTCAAAAAATTGTAAGTGGGTCTTGAAGAATCATTATCATAAGCACGTATAAAGACATTTTCTATTGTACCCATTTGATGAAGCCACTTTTTGATATTGATTTCTATATTTTACTATGTGTAGCTATATCCTCGATTCTTGGGGTGCAATCATGTGAATATGAGTTTAATTTACTGCTCAGTCTTGCGAATTAGTAGTTATTTTGTAGTTAAAATGTAATTTCGTTCAATAAATATATTTAAACTTAATGGAACTGTAGTTGCAAATATGATTTCATCTCCATGTCTTGGGCTTTAGAGAGAGAGGTTTTAAGGCTAAAACTACTGAATCGATAGTCGGTAGTCATTGGGTTTTCATGGGTTCATCTTAAGAGAGTAAACCCTACACCCTTTGCTATACTTTCAGCTCGAGAGAGTGAATGTGCTAAGGTGAAGGCTGGGCATAATAGCGGAAAATTGGTGTTCCAAAGAAATCGATTTGATTCAGGGTAAGTTCCTCAAGTTAGAATTTCCCCCACTAAAGTCTATCTTAGTCACAAATTTGCAGCAATTTACTAGTAATATCATGTAACCAATTTTTTATTTTAGATTATATTCCTATCACATCCCAAGAATCATGTCTCCATATTCGTTCCCCTTTTGTTTTTGCCATTTTTAGGTGCTAACTTGTCTACCAAACCCCCCTTTTACAAATTGACACTTGTGTCGCCCCCTTTGACTTATTATGTCTTTACTCTATAATTTTTTGCAGCTATGACTAGCATGAACTAATTTGTGCTTGGATATTAATTCTCAAACCCACTCCCTTGGGACTCAACCCCAACCATTAGTTGGGTGATGTATTGATTAACGAATGTTGATGCTTAGAATTGAATGAAGTGTTTTTTATGACATTCAAATTTGAGTTATCACTGAGTATATTCCAAATACTAACTCATAATATGTGCTACATCCTTTCATCATGTAGGTTCGGGTACTCAGCATCCATATCACGCATAGATCGACTGTCGATCATCACTTCACCAGCTTCAAAGGTAAGTCCATAGACATGTTTTCTTGATATTTAATCTTTTCATTGCAATTTAAGTTTTTCTAGTTTGTTGGGGGAATGTATCAACAACTTTAGTTGGTAGAGGATTTTTCAAACATAATATTGGATTCAGCTTTGGAATGAGTTTACTCTTTCAGTGTTATTAAACTCTTAGTATATTTTAATATTTTCATATTAGTCAAAGTATTCCCCACTTTCAGTAATTATTGTTTAAGCTTTTGCATAGTATTTTATTATGTTATTATTAGTATGTTTATGATATGCCAGCTTCAGATTATCATGTGATCATTCGTGATCCTAGATCTCGTGTTTACATCAAGGGGGTAATCTCGGGGCATGACACTCCTTGTCATGATGCAAGGGGTACCCCTTGGATTTAACGTCGTGTATAGAACCCTGAAGGAGCAATACAAAAAGAAGAGTAAAAACACATTGCAATGCCGAAAATTTTCATAAAAGAAAAGTAGAAGTCTAGACACTAAGTCTCAGCATAGCCATCTATGACAATATTTCAATGAAATAGGATGAAGACCTTGCTTAGATTTCACATCTGCCACAAAGACGATACGTACCCATTGTGAATCATGACACTATCCTTTGTGTAATCCACTAATTAACCTAAAAAGGCCAAATTATGATAATCGTGAACCAACTCATTGTTATGATTATACAACCTACTAAGAGCATCAGCTACCACTTTGGACTTGTCATGGTGATAAAGAACAATAATGTCATAATCCTTAAATAATCCAAGCCACTTTTTTCTGGAAAAAATTCAAATACATTTGACTAAACATTATGAAAACTCTTGTGGTCGGTAAACATATCAACATGAACCCCATATAGATAAATACCTCCAAATCATTAAAGAAAAAGCAATTATCACTAACTCAAGGTCATGGGTAGGATAGTTTGTCTCATGGAATCTAATTTGCCTTGAAGCATATGCAATCACCTTACAATTTTTCATAAGCTCGTATCCAAACCCAACTGTAGAGGCATGACAATACATAAAAAAATCCATCCATACCTTCTGGTAATGTCAACACTGGAGCAGAATTAAGTCTATCTTTCAACTCTTGAAATCTTTTATCAAAATAATCCATCCAAATTAAGTTAGCCTTTTTTGAGTTAAACCCATCAACGTAGAGGCAACAGAATAAAATCCCTCAATAAACCTTCTATAATAACCAGTCAAACCCAAAAAACTTCTTATGTCTGATGGAGTTAGTGGTTTTGGTCGACCCTGACTGATCCATCCACTTCGGTTCCACCTCAATAAACCCACTTCAAATAATGTGACTGAGGAAGGCCTCGAATCCTAATCAAAATTCACACTTACTAAACTTTGCTAAAAGTTGTTGGTCCTTGAGAATTTCCAATACAATTCTCAAATAGTCAACTTGATCATTCTCGCTCCTTGAAAAGATCAAAATATCATCAATTAACACAATAACAAACATATCAAGGTACTGTCTAAACACCCAATTCATCAAGTCTATAAATATCGTCTGACCATTCATCAACCCAAACAACATAACCAAAAACTTATAATGACCAAACCCGGTCCTTAAAGTCGTCTTTGAAATATCTTCACCCCTTACCCTTGATTTAACGTTTCACGCACACCTCATCCAATTCTAGGTGTTCAATGATCATAAATCAGTTTAAAACCAAACTAAATGAGTTGGGGTCAAATCCAACAGGGGATAACAAGTGTCTTAAATTCAATTAGGAAGTATCAAGTATGAATGTTGTCAAATAATCCATATGAATAGAAATTATTGATTAAAGACATAATACAGTAAAATGGGTGACATGAATGTCAAATTTGGATTTTTGGTTTTGATCAACTAAAAAGCAATCACAAACATTAGGAATTAACAATAATGAGACGAATTATTGGGATATGATCGGTTATAGGTAAATATTGGCATATGGGTAATTGAAACTATTACTAAATAGCTAGATATTAGTGAGTAGGCTAGAATATAAGGGAGATAATTTTTTCTCGAATAAGGCAATTTCTTTGACAATCATGAAAAGAGAAATCAACACCTTAATCCATTAACTCTCTCGAGCTAACTGTATGGGATTGGGTTTAGGATTTACTCTCTTGAGTCAAACCCACATCAACCCAATACCCACAAACCATTAATCAAAAACCTTATTCCAAAAACCTCGAGACAGAGAGAGAGAGAGAGAGCCAATAACACAAATATAAAACTGCATTTGCAACTACAATTCTTATATTAAACAAAAATTAATGATTAAACTAAATTTTAAATAGCATTTAAACTAACAATTAGCAATACCCATAAACTATTTCAGCCCATAATCACATGATCATACACACCCCAAGAATTGGGGTTTTAGCTACACATTGTTTAAAATTTAAAAAAAAAGTTATCAAATTGATTATCCATCAACTAAGTAAGAGTGATTTTGTCTTTACAATGCACCAATTTGATGAATCTCAAGGCCCACTTCCAATTTCTCAAAAGTGAATTTCTACAATCCTTCAAAGCTAAGAAAAAACTCTAAAGAGAAGTCTTCTAAAGTTACTAAAAATGATCATAGAATGTTTAAAGATACTAATTAAATGTTCAAAAACATATTTATAGTCGCCAAAAATATGTTACGAATAGGCATTTGGCGAAGTAAGTCGGCCTCGTTGGCACACTGGAACTTTGTGTGGTGGAAATGGCCCTTTCGCGATTCTCCATATGGTATTGGCAATCACCAGGTTTTTCTTTATTTAATTCTTCAATATGTGTTGTTTATTTTTGCATGTTTATGTCCTTGCTTTGTTCCTCGATCCATGTACCTAAAAATAAAGGATTATTATCAATTTATAGCACAAATTAAGCATTTGAGGACACTTAATATCTATAAACAAAGCCTTAAATGAGTCTAAATCTCAGGATAATAAACACCCCAAGATAATCTTTTGTTTGTCCATAAGTAAAAATCAAGTTAAGTGGATCAAAAATAATGTCTCAAAAAGTGTTACAAAGGACTCAACATGAATGCACACAATAGGACTCAACTTGTAAGACTTCGAAAATGATTTAGGTGAACTAGAGCCTAACATGGTCGACATGGGCATCTTCTATTCAAAAGGATCTTACTCAATTCAATAGAAACTTAACTTCTACCCCACTTTTTTTCTTTTCAGGCTAAATTGTTGGGACGGACTTTTTATAGGGATTCAAGCTTGCGAAATGTTATGATGGTATAAGGTCATAAATTTGTTTATAAGATTGTTTTGAGGAAATGTCTAAGATTTTAGGTGCATTGGAAGTGAAACGTCAACGGATGACTAAGACGTTCGACGACTAAGTCACATATGTGCCTCAAATGTGGTTCTATGTGTTTATATGTGATTAATGAGGTTATAAAGTCCTTAAATGAGTTACTATGATGCATTTAGTCAGTTTTTCAAGTATCATGAAGTTTGGAGGTCAAACGTCTATGACGTTCGAAAGGTTTGCCTTGAAAAGACCTTGTGTGTCTAGGGATGTTTTGTCGAGTTTTACGTGTTTGTTTTGGGTGAAATTAATGTGAGAGTTGATAAAATCATGTACGTTAATGTTTGGGTTGGATACGTCAGGCAAAACATCCCCAAGGACAATCCAAGGGTCCTTGAGGAAAGACCCAAGTTGGTGCAAAGATTGTCCAAGATAGCCTCAAACGACTGAGGCAATCGACGGCTCGTTGGCCAGTCGACGCCCTATAGATGGGTGTCGTTGGTGTAGACTTAGTATGGGGAGATAATATACCAATGTTGAGTCTCTGAACCCTACGATGAAAGGACAAGACGGTCCATTGGTCAAGGGACGGACCATCGACTGCCAACTGTCGATAGGACTGTCTCCTTCGTGCAGTTCACTGCCAAGTGAGGGGTGAACTTGTAAATTCACCCCACTTACAAATAAGAGGTTTGGAGGTTCCTAAGGGGTATTTTGGGTATTTTAAACATGTATATAAGTCTTTAACACTTAGAGATTTCATTCTTCCAAATCAAAACCCTAAATCCCTTAGAAATTCCCTATAACTCTATTGGAGTCAAAACTCAAGGAAGGGGCTTGGATTGAAGATCTTAGTGGAAATTCTTCATAAATTTAATAATTAGCTTCATTGAGTTATGGTTTTTGATCCTTGAAACTCTCTTCATCAAAAAGTCCAACTTTCAAAGATGTTTTCTAAAGTTTTCAAAGTTGAATTGTCCAATTTCATGATCTATCTATGGGTTCTTGCATAAGTGGTTTTTAAACATTTAATAATGATTTAATTGTTATTTTATTGATTATTTTTTAAAAAAATAACCTATGAACCCACGAATTTGACAAACCCTAGTTTTCCACTAAGTTATGGGTTACTTGATATTGATCTAATGTTGATGAATTATAATGTAGTTTTATGTAGGAAATTGATTGATTTAATAATTATAGTTAATTGATATCTAGGTTGTAATATATTTATGAATATATAGTAAATTTACCTAGTTTCATGAATGTTGTTCTAATTATGTTGAATTGTTGGTTATGTCCATGGGTAAGGGCCTTGTGATATCGAAATGGGTGATTTGACATTGGCTTGAGGTATTGAGAAGGGAGTGGTGGTAACCTACCCTATTTCCTTTATTTTATGATTGTGGTGGTGGTGTTATGTGGTTTACTTGCAATTGATGTGTCCTTGTAGGCGTTATTTTAAATAAAATGATATCATGGCTTGTCAGAAAATTACTTGAAGTAATGTGATTATTTGTGCAGTTTGTTATGTGAAGTATGATAATATCTATCTATAGGATAAGTAATGTGAAAGTATATGTGATCTTTTATTGATGTTAATTAGGTGATTGTGTTAGACTATGACTATGGCTTTGTGTGTATAGTCTTAGGGTTGATGTATGTTATTCCTACTTGATTATATGAGTCTATGATGGTCATATTTATGTTCATATGATAGTATATAGGATGAATTAAAGATGATAAGTGTTATTTCTTTGTGTTTCTAGAATGACATGTAATATGAGTTAAAGTGAAATATATGGTGTTTTGTCTCGGTTGAGTTGTATGAATGTGAATATGTGATGTCTTGACTTAGGATTCTAAAGTCTCTTAGTCTTGAATATATGAATGACATGTGACCTTAAATGAAGTAAAGAGGGTTTCTTATGTGAAACGTTGAACCTAGTTGTAAGGTTATAAATGTTGAAGTCGAAAGATGTAATGGTATCCTTCAAAGTAAAGAAATAATAGCCTTAAAGTTGATTTACTGGAACGGAATCATATTAATCCTTAGGAAAGTCATGATGATCTTTTTGTCTCCATTGTGAGGTAGCCCTAATGGACCTTGTCTTAGTAGGTTAATGTGATTAGGTTATGAACTTGATATGGAACCCCTTTTATATGAACCTTAAGTGTAAATTACTCTATGAGAACGAAGGCTAGAACCGAGTGAGTATGGTAAGGGAAGTATCTCTAGTTAAAGAATAAGACTAGATTACAAAGCATGCCTTTCATATTCCTTAACCATGTGCCTACATGGGATGTCTCTAAGTTCTACCATTGGCAAGTAGAACACCCTCATTGGAGTAGGTTAGAACTTCGTATTCCATGGCTTGCTATCATGGTCTATGTCGGTTATTTTCTATTCTCATCATATGGAATACCTATTAGCATTAGAGAAGTTCTATGAAGTTTAGGTGGTGGTATGGGACGCTATCTAGACATGGCACAATAGGCTTTAAAAGTGTTAGTTAGAGCTCCTAGGTCTTGTCCAAGACCATTACTTGAATGTTATTTATGTGTTGAATTTCTTCTAAATGAACTAATGAATGTAATGAATTAAGTTAAGAAAACAAGTTTATTGAATAATTACGTATCTAGAGTAGTTAAGGGTTGTCTAGTTAAGGTCTGAATGGGGCATAGGAATGGTCACTTTGTATCTTACCTAGATAAGTTTTAAGAACGACTCTAGTTAGGGAGAATGTTGATTATGTCGACTTGATCTAAACTGAATTAGTCTTAAGCATTATTTAGATAGTCTTAAATAGGTCAATCATGGACGTTATCGGCTTGATTTACTTGAGTAAGTCTTTTGCTAGCCTTTGGTATGAGAATGTCATATTATCTATATGTTGATGTGTTAAGTGAGAATGATTCTGTTGTAAGTGTGTGTTTAAGGGATTGTATGGACGGTCGCTTCACAACTCACTCAAGTGAGACTTAGAATCACCTTTGGTAGAAGAATCTCATGTTGATATGTTTGATGTCTTGTAAGTGTGTACGTGTCTTATTATAAGTATTCTTGAGGGTCATTTAGGTATGCTTAGGGAGGTTGTATGGGAGTTCTGTCTTTGTATTGCTTAAGTGGTTCTTAGGATAACTTTTAGTGAGAAGAATACATGCTAGAAAGTGTTAAAAGGTAAGGGAAAATACTTCAGAGTAACAGTGAAGCAATTCACTATACAATGAATTTAGCTCACTATAAAGTTGGTCGAAAAATGTCAATAATTGCTTAAATGTTATCTTATGTGTTTATAAGTTGTTAAATGTTGTTATTATGATTATAATATGATATTTACATTAAAATATGCATATTTCTAATGAATGTCTATTTTCATGATTTTCATGATTTTCATGTATTATGTCATACTTAGTGCATGTGGTTGTACTAATCCATGCTTTTATCTATCTCTATAGTTGTTGGTAGGTGAGAAGAATTTGGAAAGTAAGACGGATCCTAGCATCATTCAAGTGAAGTCAAAGTATATCCTCATTTGATTCGAGGGCTTAGATGTCTTTTATGTTTATTATTGAAATATTGTAATAGACTAAGTATTTCTACATTAGTATTGTGTATAGGTCGTGTCCCAAAAGTACTCTCGTGTCCTAAGTTTGATAAGATAGAGAATTAGTATTTCCTATGACTTTATATAAAAGAGTTTTTAAAGACTATGAAATGTTTTGTTGAAAAGTTTTAACTCCGAACTACATTTCATTATGTATATGCGACGAATGATATGTAAGGACTTGTACAAGATCTCCGAGAGGTCAAGTACACCAGTTGCAATCCGAGATTGACCCTAACTTCTAGGGTGTAGTTTCTGGATGTGACACAAATACTCCTGCAATAATTAATTGTACACTCAATGATTCATGTTGTGACTTCACCATTATCAAAGATTCTCAAGTTCACAATACTTGCTTCAAATTCAAGTTCAAGCTCAATAAATCTACTCAAATGCCCTCACGACAAAAATGATTCCATACTCACACATAATTTCTCGACAATTTATAGTTTTGGAATCACATATAATAAAGACCCTCAAACATTAATAAGGTGTCTAGAGCCTCAGATGTCCCTAAAAAGTTTAATAACATGTTGATAAAGTGTTTTAATACTTGTATAGTTGATTTAAAGTGGCGTGGAGGTCAACGTCCAAGAATGACTAAGACGTTAAAAATTTAGTCTTTAGACGTTCTAGTGTGTCCTTGTTTTTTTGCCTTGTTTTTATGTGTTATTTGGAGTCTATAAATAGTGGAGGTGACCCATAGTGTATTAATAAACATGTTTAGGGTCAAAACATCTAGGCATGACTCCCCAAGAACCACCCTACAGGTCCTTTGGAAAGACCCAACCATTGGCCAACAACCTGCCCAAAGAAGCAAAATTTGTACATAAAAGGAACATCTCCGTGTCGCGGACTTATTTCTCTCAATGAAAATTTTTTGTTCCTCTTCATGGACACGTCGCAAACTCTACTTTATAAAAAATTTATTCCAAAAATCATGTTGGAACAACTCCGCGACACGGACTTGTTCCTCGATGAAAATTCCAAATATGAAAGTTTAGTTTGACATGTATGAACGTCCAAATAAGTATGAGGGTACTTTGGTTAATTTGGAAGTCGGTTATAACCTGTTTTTAAGTCTTTTTTAACCCCTTTCCCATTTAAAAACCCCAACACTCAACAAGAAAATGAAAACGTCAAAACTCTCTTCTCTTCCAAATTCTCTCAAACCTCCGTTGAAGACTAAACTCAAGGTTCAAGCTAGGGTTGTATTTTTCAGGTTTCTTATTTAATCTTACTTATAAAGAGTTTAATCAATGATTTTTCAAAAGTGATTCAAAGACCAAAATTCTCAATTTTCAATCTAAGCATGGGTTCCTTGTCAAATGATTTTCCAAGTCATTCTAATGATGAATTAATGTTGAGTTACTGTTTTATGATGATTTCCTATGAAATTCCTTGAAGAACCCATGATCTCTTTAACCTCTCAAATTATGATATCATATGGGTCTTGTGATTTTGATTAGATGATGATTACATTAAATTTAGATTGTAATAAATTGTTTAGTTCTATATTCCTTTATGTCAATTGATTATAAATTGTGGAAAAATTTATTAATGATGATCATTAGCTTGGAAATTTGGTAATTTAACCTATTTCCTCTAATTAGCTTAGAATGTATATTGAATTGTGATGCTTAGTATGGTCTACTTATGGTGTTGGTGTTTACATTCATGTGTATCCTTTTATGTGATGATCATTTCCTTGAAGGCATTAGATGCAAGACAAATTGATATGATGATTTCTCTATTATGAGGTTGATGGGTGTAACCTTTATTCTAGTATCATGTTCTAAGTGAATTTATTTTATGTGAGGTCATATGTAGAGTCTTCCACACTAGTTGCATGATCTAGGTGTGTGGATAATGTTGTATGTATATGATGATCATGTTAGGGTTAGGTGTGGTCTATATGGATAATGATGATAAATACTCTTGTAGCATGACCCCTACATATGAAATCCCTATATGTATGTGTGATCAAAGTATGCTAGGAGTCTTCTATTATAATAATGAGTAAGTTATTGCCTCCTGTGATGTACTTTGAGTATGTTGAGTCTATATTCCTTCATACTCTGTATGTGTATGACTTAAGACTTGAGGAATGTTGTGCATATGTTGTGATCTTAGAGTGTGGCTTCCTCAATCTTATGGTATAGACATTATGTATCATTTTGACCAATGTACACACATATTTCATGCATGCCTATGAGTAGGATATATTCATGATGACTAAGGAAAGGATATTTCTCCTATGCATCATTATCTTTTTCTATTCATGTAAAGTATATTATTAATGAAGTTATGAGCATGTGTGACTAGAGGTGTTTATATGAAGGTAGATTTCACATTTGTATGCACACACACATGAATGTATGAATAGTAGAATTATTTGAAAGGACATTCTCACAAAATATAGATCTGAAAGGAAATTCTAATCTTAGATACCTTTGAGCTATATGATGTATGAAGGAGCAAGCTCATAAAGCCTTCTTAACAAACTAATGTTAATTAAAGGCTTAATTATGTTTTAAAGGGGAGTTTGAACTTAGCATCGAGTGATAATGACAAATGAGAGTTGGGGCTTTGTGTTTAGTAAGTCTTGTTTCCCATAAGAGAACCTACAAATTTAGCAAGTCTGAGTTCCCAACATAGATGTTGCCTCATAAGATGGAAACCTCCACATCTATCAAGTCAAGGTTTCTAGTAGCAATCTCCATGTTCCATAACTACATGCCTCTTGTAGGTTATAGCTAGTGGATTCCACTTAGATAGCTATGTACGAATGGTTACACCTTAGGATAGTGTTATCCCTCTCTTTTTTGTGTGGCAGGAAAACAGGGATTCCTTGTAGGTAACGTGGTTTATGTCGGTTATAACTATGACACCCAAAAGTAAGAAATGAATTGAGGTAATATTATGGACTCTAATCATAACTCCTTGAGCAGGTTATTTTGTATATGAGGACTATGGACCCTACCCATGCATTGCAAAAGTGAACTTCAAGATAAGATAAGATTAGTACTTTTATGAATGAAAGATGTATGCTATGTATGTATGAATTGTATGAATGCCTGTAAAGTGACTTTGCTATGTCAAGATGTGAATTATGATTATGCATGTGTATTGCTGGCTTCTAAATGAGTTTACTAGTATATGTGGGGTTATGGGACTCCATGTGTACATTACACAAGTAAGCTTGTGAAGGGGTTATGATAGTGGTTTACCTATGTTATTAACTAAATGAGTTATGACTAAGGTTGTAGTATATGCATTAGTCCTTATATGATGATATAAATGTGGCCTTATATTTAATAAGAAATGAATATGTTAGTACTTTTTGAGTATGATATGCCTAGTCTAAGGTGACTTCTTAGGATCATTTGGTGGAAGTAGTATTATGGGATGCTACAAATACATTGCACTAATCTGACTTAGGGGTTGTCTTATGTGTTGGTTCTTATGTGAAGCTTATGTCTATGATGTGATTATGACCTTATGATTATATTGGATTGTGTTGATGAAGAATGTTTATGATAGACTATCGTAGGTGACGTCAAGGTGATACATTATACTAAGTATAATTGAGGGTTGTTTAATGAAAGATGATAAGGTAAAAGAGAATTAATGAGTTGTACGTATTGAGTATGCCTCAAAATGTGATAAGTGACTTTATGTGTTATTATTAATAGTATACGTGTCTACTTTATGTAAATAAACTATGTTGTGGTTATTGTGCCAATGTTCATGAAGTTTACTAAAAAGACATGAGGATTTCTAACTAAATGTCCTCTTTAAATGCATGTTTTGCATGGTTGTCATACTTGGTGCATTTTTGTATTAATATCATTCTTCTTCATCTTTTTTAAAAAATTGGATGGTGATGGATAGAGGATGTCTCATAATGAAGAGCTTGGATAGATCTCCCAAATTTAAAAAAAATGGACCCTTATGATTCAAAGGTTGTCTATGTCAAGATGTTCTTTAAGTATATATAATAGTTAGATTACTATTTTATGTTTTTAAGGGTCGTGTCCCAATTCTATTCTATTGATTGTGTTTTAAGTTTGTAAACGAGACTTAGAGTCTAATTATGTATTATGATACTTTTATATATATAAAGTGATGATTATAGAATATGATATGATATCAAAAGTTTTAAATTTTCTGCAAATTTTCCTATGAAATATGTCTAAGGGATTGAATAAGACCTCCGAGAGCTAAAGTACATCATGTTACTTCTAGGGATTGCTCTCTGGTCGTGACAAACTTGGTATCAGAACATGAGGTTATGAAAAGTGGTTTTAGGGTCTAAAGTCTCATATTGCAACGTTTCCACGTCTAGTAAAGTCTAGTTCTTCAGTGGTAAGTCACTACACATCTATGAGCGAGAGGCTATAGGACGATAGAGTTTCACTTTATTCACTACTCTTGTGTCGGGCCATAGAATTTAACTCTATATGATCTCTTTCTATGTTTCCTTTTTCGGTGGTCTCTTAGATGTTACTGCTTAGATGGAATGATGTCTCAATGCTTGAGGGAGAAAAAGTGAGTTTTGATTCTTACCTTCGTTTTGTGGCTTGATGAGTAATTGTGAAGGTGAATTTGGTATGTTTTGATGTGATGCTATTCATGGAAATATGTGAATTACGAGATATTATGTTGAGAAGTTATGTATGATATGGTGAGAGCTTTTTAAGAGTTGTTATAGTTGAATGATGTCCCTTTTAGAATGATGGGTTATTTTAAGGTTATGTATGATGGTAGTGAAATGTTATGAGATGGGGTTGAAATGTTTTGGAGAAAAGTGGTAAATAGTGAAAGACGGATGTTGCCTAGTTTTATGAGAAATGCCCCATAGTTTCCCTTGTGTGGATCGGAATTTTTGGTGTAGACTTGCTCTTAAGGAAGGAAGATAGGTGTTAAACCTTGTAACGTAGTTGTGAAGTATGCTAGTTAATGGGAGAATCCTTATGACTAGTTGATTAGTTCCCTTATGAACCTATTCTAAGAGTGGGGAAAAAGGGAGAAAGGGTTTTATTCCATGAGTCGGGATCATGTATTTTCCCTAAAGTGATTTGGAGGGTAATATGTGACCCTTAGTTTATAGGGAGAAGAATAAGATAAATGTTGACCTACCTTGAAGTGGTTAGTTGACTTTTAAGATTGATCTTAAGTATGGCCAATTGAGGAAGTGCTTATATTGTACCCAGGCATGGTTGGTTTGAAGTTTACACCAAAAAGGTGAGGACCCTTGTAGGTTGGTCTTGACTTTCTTTTACCTTGATATTTAAGGGCATGAGGTGATGAATTTTTTATTAGGCTTACCCCAAGTGGGGGATAGTGTTCCTAGATGGTAAGGTTTTGAATGCCGGTCCTATTTTAAATCCGCTTGAACTTCCTTAGGTTAAGAATCACTTTGAGTGATGGTTATGGAGTGGAGTAAGTTTTTCATTTGTGATCTCTTTAATTCATCACCTAGTAGAGTGTGAATGAATAGCTAGTAGGAAATGATTCCTTCTTGAGATATGGAAAGAGGTAATCTTAAGAAAGGTTTGCATAAGCTTGATCCCAAGAGAGGGATGTTTGCTTTACTAGATTGGTGAGTCCAAGTCCTCTTAGAAGGATTGGTGATTCCAAGTCCTCTTGGATGAGATAAGTTTCTCTTAAATAGGTTTACCCTAAGTGGGGGATGATGATGTGAGTAGTAAGGTGGTGGATATCTCTATCTTTTCCTTTTATTCCTACTCAAGCTTGAAACCAAAGAGTTCAAAAGCACCTTGGTTATGATGGGAGTTTTGCATATGGGTGTAGGTTGCATGTTCTCAATATGTTATGCATGTCTTAAATGACATTATGTTATGCATGTTATGAAAGATCATTATTGCATGGAAAAGGGATTTTTATCAAATTGCATGTTTCTGATGTTGTTGTGCCTCTTAATACGATAAATGTGCATTCAACTTCATGAGATGCCTATATGAACATGATTGATAACACCTTTGATGTGAGGATGTTTTCGCACGATAATGAGGTGTTGAGTCTTCTTTAAATAATAGATTATGAGTCCCTTTAAAAATGTGTGACTTTTATGACTTGGGAAGTGTTGTTGTATTCTCACTCTTTATAAGTGATTGTATGTCTATCCAATATCATCGATGTGTGCATTTGGATTGTAGCAACTTTCGTGTCATGCTAGAAATTGGAATTGTATGAAATAACTTTCTATTGTTGTGGTGTGTGTGGAGTAAGAAGTCATTTTTGATTTCATAAGGAAGCGAGTATTAGCATAATGTGGTTTGGAGTAAAGAAATCCTCCTTAAAATGAATTGAACTCTGTGCATTGCTTTTATGTGAAATCTATGATGCCATGTGTTTATGTTGTGACTAAGGAAAAGGTAGTTTCTCCTTGAACAAAAGTGAAACATGGTAATGTCATATATGACCTTGATGGTATCATGTCTAGACTATAAGATTGTAATGTTTAATGTTTTGAGCTAATGTATGGTTCATTGTGTCCTTGAAAGTGTTTTAAAAGTTTCAAATGTCATTCGAGGACGAATGTTCCCCAGTGGGGGATATTGTCAAGACCCTCAAAAATTAACTAAGTTGTCTAGAGCCTCACATGTCCTATAAAGGTTAATAACATGTTAACAAAGTTTTATAAATCTTGTATAGTTGATTTGAAGTGGTTTGGAGGTCAAACGTCCAAGAAAAACCAAGACGTTTGAAATTTAGTCTTTAGATTTGCTAGTGTGTCCTTGTATGTTTTCCTTCTTTTTATGTGTTGTTTGGATTCTAAAAATAGTGGATACCCTAATGTCTTAATAAACATGTTAAATTCAAATTGTTCGGTCACGACTCCCCAAGGACCGCTCTAGAGATCCTTGAGAAGGACACAACCATTGGCCAACAAGCTGCCCAAGGCAGCAGAATTTGTACATGAAAAAAACATGTCCGCATCGCGGACTTGTTCCTCCCAATGATAAATTCTTCCTCCACGTTGCAGATATGTCGGGGAATCTATTGTCTCAAAATTTAATTCCAAATGTCATGTTGGAACAGCTCCGCGACGAGGACTTGTTCCCCAATGAAAAATCTGAAAATGAAAGTTAAGTTTGACATGTCTAAAAGTCCAAATAAATATCGTGGTATTTTGGGTATTTTGGGTAATTTGGGAGCCAGTTATAAACTTTTTTTTATATCTTATTTAACCCCATTCCTAAGTCCAAACACTAACACCCAATAAGAAAATCAAAACCCCAAAACTCTCAAACCTCCATTGAAGACTAAGCTCAAGGTTCAAGCTAGGGGCCAGATTGTTATGGTTTCTTCCCCTAGTTTTCAAGGTCTTCGCATATAGTAAGGTATGGTAATAGTTGATCCTTAGTTAGTCTTCCATCTAAGGAGTTTAATGAAAGATTTTTTCAAAAGTGATTCAAAGACCAATATCTCTTATTTTCAATTTATGCATGGGTTCCTTGTCAAATGATTTTCTAAGTCATTCTAATGATGAATTAATGTTGAATTACAGTTTTCATGATGATTTCCTATGAAATTCCTTGAATAAACCGTGATCACATTAATCTCTAAAATTATGATATAATATGGGTCTTGTGATCTTGATTAGATGATGACTAGATTATGTTTAGATTGTAATGAATTGCTTAATTCTATATTCCTTTTTGTCAATTGATTATGAATTGTGGAAGAATATCATTAGTTTGGAGATTTTGTAAGTTGACCTATTTCCTCTAATTAGCTTTGAATGTATATTAAATTGTGATGCTTGGTACGGTGCACTTATGGTGGCGGTGTTTACATTCTTGTTTATCCTTATATTTGATTATCATGTCCTTGAAGTCACTAGATGCAAGATGAATAGGTATGATGATTTCTCAATTATGAGGTTGATGGGTGTAACCTTGATTATAGTATCATGTTCTAAGTGATTTGATGATTTATGAGGTCATATGTATAGTCTTCTACACTAGTTGCATGATCTAGGTGTGTGGATGATGTCGCATGTATATATTATGATCATATCAGGGTTAGGTGTGGTCTATATGGCTAATGATGATGAACACTCTGGTAGCATGACCCCTACATATGAAATCCCTATATGAATGTGTCATCAAAGTATGTTAGGAGTCTTCTATTTTAATGTTGAATAAATTCTTCCCTCATATGATGTAATGTTAGTGTGTGTAGTCTATAGTCCGTAATACTCTAAATGTGTATGAATTAAGACTTGAGGAATGTTGTACATATGTAATGATCTTAGAGGGTGGCTTCCTCAATGTTATAGCCAGTATGTGATCATGTTGACCAATGTACACACACACTTCATGCATGTCTATGAGTAGGATATATTCATGATTACAAGGAAAGGATATTTATCCTATGCATCATTACCTATTTCTATGCATGTAAAGTAAGTGATTATTAAATTATGTGCATGTGTGACTAGAGGTGTTTATGTGAAGGTAGATCTCACATTTTTTTCAAACACATAGTTTATGAATAGTAGAATTATGTGAAAGGACATTCTCACATAATATAGGTTCTATGATGAAAGGACATTCTCATCTTAGATACCTTTGATATATCTAATGTATGAAGGAACAAGTTGATAAAGCCTTCTATATGAACTAATGCTAATTAAAGGTATGATTATGTTTAAATGGGGAGTGTGAGATTAGCACATAGTGAACATGACAAATGAGAGTGGGGGCTTCACGTTTAGTAAGTACGGCTTCCCACAAGAGAACCTTCACGTTTAGCAAGTTTGGGTTCCCATCATAGATGTTGTCTCTTGAGATGGAAACCTTCACGTCTAGCTAGTCAAGGCTTCTAGTAGCAATCTCCATGTTCCATAACTACGTGCCCCCGTAGGTTATAGCTAGTGGATTCCACCTGACACAGAGGTATGTTGATTTGTTCCTCTTGGATACAGTTGTGGTTTATGAGTTACTTATATAGTAATGTTCATATGTTTAATGTGTGGTTGTGATGTCGATGCAAGAAATTACTCATCCTTAACCCTACCAAAATTGAATTAGACATGAATTATGTATCTATGTTATGATATGAATATTATATGACTGAAAATAGTTTCTTATGATTATAATGAAGAGTTAAGTGAAAGGTTAACTTACTTGTTTGTGGTTTCTAAAGTGAAAGGGTAGTTCTCACTTATGAATACCTATTAGCTATTATCATAATATGTTCACATAGGAGTCTAGAGGAGACAAATGTGATCTTGCATACTGATTTTGATGACTACTAAAGGGAATAACTACTTAGCACCGAAGGGCATGTAGATGAGATGGAGGTTCCACATTGGTAAGTCTGGTTTTCCACAGGGGTTTGCTCACGTTAGTAAGTCCGGATTTACTAATTATGTGTTGACTAATGAGATGGAAACCTCCAAGTCAGTATGTCAAGGTTTTTATCAAAATCTCCTTTACCCTTAACTATGTTCCCACATAGAACTCTAGCTTAGTGGATCCACCTAGATAGCTACGTATGAATGGTTGCAGCTTAGGGAAGTGTTAACCCTCTCTTTTCGGTGTGGGAGTAGAATACTGGATTCCATGTACCTCATATGGTATCATGTCAGTTGTTGCACTTCTTTCCGTAATGTAAAATTTATTAACAAGAATGCATATGAACTCCTATTAGCGGCGTCTTAAAGGCTACTACATAGTGTGAGGGAGGTTATGGATCTTCTCTTATAAATTACACATGTGGGGTCCTAAGGGATGGTTTAGTAGTATTATTTTATGATTATGATTATTATTATGGTTATGTTTATAATCTATGAGTAAGTATTGATGAATAAGAAAAAAACAAGAAGAGGATGTGACTTTGTGTGCGATAAAAAAAGGGTTTCATTTGAAGTGAAGGCATTGATGACATTGTCGGAGAGTTATTACCTTGGTGATAAAAAAATGCATATTGTGTGTTCAGCGGTGAATCATTATCATTTTTGGATCCGCACAAATAAGCTTGCAGAGTCCATGAGAAACAATTTGCATACAAAAAGAGAGTCAGGGTAGAAATCCATATGATTTCTTGTGCTTGAATTGCTTGCTTCTATACGAGTTTCATTTAGAGTCTTAGTATTTCTTTTGAGGACAAAAAATGATTTTTTGTTGAGGGTATTGATGTACCATTAGTTTAGGATATTTCTAATACATTTCATTTGAGAGTTGTGTATGTCTAGATCCATTTTGCATGGGTTTTTATGTGTTTTTCTTGAAGTTATAGGAAATAAGTTCAGACGTGGAGAATTGGAGGCACAAGAGATAGAATTGCTGAAAAAGAGACCTATGAAGGCAACCTATGGACCGTAGGTTGAGTCACATCATGTAGATGATGACCGTAGAAGGGAAGGCGAGGCATTGAGAAAAATCATGGATATCCTTATCAAGTGTGGAACCACGATGTTGATCTATGGACCGTACAGTAGCTTCGTTGAAGTGATCAGAGAGGGGGTGCCAGTACATGATGCTGAAGACTCTAAGTGTTGAGTGATGGAAGGGAGTAACGGAATGTCATTTGACTAATGATCTATACTGATGGACCGTAAAAGTTTAATTTTTTTTGAAGACTGGAATTTTTCCCAAGTCCTGAGCCACCGAAGGGACATATGGACCATAGGTCAGTCTCGTAGATTAAAGACACATATAAAACAATTATTTCCTTATTTTGTTTCCTTTTTAATTTAGGACTTATTTTTCTATATATAAGGTATGTAAACCTTATATATTCCTATTGCAGGTACAGTGATCAAAGCATCTCCCTTCAAAGAAAAGAGTGATAAGACAGGCACCTTGCTCACTACTGCTGATATTGATAGAGTTGTTGAGCAAAACAACTATTCAAACCAAATTCTTCATGTGATTTCTAGACAGATAGAAGACACCAAACCATACCTTAGTGGGAGACCAATTCCGGCCTCTACTTCTTCCAACCACAATATTGAAACCTACCCAGGATTAAAAATACCTGAATTTTCCAAAGAAAAATTCCCAAAACTTTCAGATACTTTTGAAGTGACAGGAAGTATCATTGAAAAGATCAATGCTCAGCTTAATAACTTTAACATCTCTAAAACGAAAGATAAAGAAATCAATAAGGTTTCCACAATCCAAACCAATTCAAACTCCTCTCCAGAAAAAAACAATCTTCTCCAAAAACTTGCCAGTAGTCGCTTTCATAACATGAAAAACTACCACAACAAACCTTCTTTCCCAGACCTACAGTATGAGGAAAATGCTTTCTTATCCACTTCATCTCATGAAGGAAGAAGCATCACTGAATGGAATATTGATGGCCTTGCAGAACATCAAGTCTACAACAAACTCCATGAAATGGGAGTTGCCATCACCGCATACAAAATGCGAGGGTCGAAAGATAAAGATGCTGCAAATATGGTTATTGCAGGTTTCACTAGAATGCTAAAACATTGGTGGGACAATTACTGCACTGACAAAATCAAGCATCTCATCGTCAACGCAACAGCAAATGAAACTGTGGTAAAAATGGAAGGTAACACACAAACAACTTCTACTCAAACAAGAGAAGATGCTTGTGCTACTCTGCTTTATCATATTGCTAAACATTTTATTGGAGAACCAAAGTTGTTTCAGGACTGAAGTCTCCAAATTCTGAGTAATCTAAGTTTCCCAAACTTAGACAACTTCATCCACTACAAACATGCCTTTTTGAGCAAAGTCATGATCCGTCCACATTGCAATTTGGACTATTGGAAGGAACGTTCCATCAGTGGCTTACCTTTCCTCTTTGCAGATAAGGTAAGAACCAATATACAGGACAGGAACAATGGAAGCATTCCTTATAATAATCTTACCTATGGTGATCTGGTAAGCACCATTAACATTGTAGCCCTAGAGCTATTCACAGACATCAAGTTGAGGCATCAGCTTAAGAAGGAACAATCTTCTTCAAGGAAAGAAATTGGAAGTTTTTGTTGAGATTTTGGATTTATCACTCCACCAGATACTAAAAAGAAGGAAGAAAAAGAAAAATCCTACAGAATAAAATCAACAAGGAAAAATGATTCCTCTAAATCTGAAGGAAAGAAAAGTAGGTCTAAGAGATCCACCCAAAAGAAACAGGATATCTACTGGAACTGTGGCAAAAAGGGCCACAGGGCAAATGAATGACGCTCAAAAACAAAGAAGAAGAAAATGAATCTTCTTGACATGGATAAAGATACGAAAGGTAAACTCCTCGCTATCCTTGATGAACCATTTTCTGACGTTTCAGGTGAATCTGATGAAAACAGCTCAGAGGAAGACATTAACCTGGACTATGATTCAGACTACAGTCAATCGGAAAAAGGTTGCACTTGCACAGAAGCTTTATGTACTTGTGGAAAGGAACCACATATCAGGGTTCTCTCTGATCACTCCAAAGAAGCTCTCTTTGATGTTATCCAACATATCAATGATGATGAGGCTAGGAATCGTTTCCTCCTAGAACTCAAAAATCTAATCCTCAATACAGGTAAACCAAAGTTTCGTCCTATTATTGAACCTTTCAGCATGAAATAAATCATGAATCGCTCAGAGAACCATTCTGAACCCACCATCTCAGACCTTCGCCATGATGTATCTCTCCTCAAAGATGAAATCCGAGATATCAAATCTTGACTTTCCATTATAGAAACTGACATACCTATTCGTCAGAATCCTAATAAACCAGCCTTCTTCGATCATGAATCTAGGCACATCTCCTCAGATAATGATGATGATATTAGTAAACCTGATATCAACAACGACCATCTGGTAGAACCAGAAATACCTACTCAAACAGGTAACAATGCCTCCACTTCTTCAACACCAGGTTTAACGGTAATTTCCTCTATCAGGCCTCAGAGTCATCATATCCCTATTAAAATAGTGGTAAATAAACATTTTGTTATTAACAAAGTTGCTTTGCTTGATAGCGGTGCTGATAGAAACTGCATCATGAAAGGTATTGTTCCTCTTCAGTATTTACAAAAAAGTACTTCAAAACTATACTCCGCTACAGGAGAACTTTTGAAAATAAACTATAAGCTTTCTAAAGCTCATATTTGCAACAATGGCATTTGTTTAACAAATGATTTTGTTATTACTGAAGATATTAATGAAAATATCATCCTTGGAATACCTTTTATTACCCAAATAAAACCATATTTCACTTCACTGGATGGTATCTCCACTAATATATTAGAAAAAGATTTACTTTTCCCCTTTGTAAAAACTCTTTCTCAAGAAGAAAGTAATTTTTTCCGAGAAAAAACTGTTTTCAAAATAAACAAACTTTCTCAGCATCTCACCTTTTTAAAGGATGAAATTCGTATCAAGAAAATCGAACAAATTTTAAAAACCCCGGAGATTGTTAACAAAATAGCAAATCTTCGAGAGAAATTTGAAAAAGAAATTTGTTCTGATTTTCCTAATGCTTTTGGAATAGAAAAAAGCATATTGTTTCCTTACCCTACATTGAAGGATTCAATGAAAGGGCCATTACCACCAAGGCAAGACCCATTCAAATGAATCACGAAATGATGGAATTTTGCAAAGAAGACATTAATACTCTTTTAAAAAATGGTATCATCAGGGTTTCTAAATCTCCTTGGAGTTGCTCTGCTTTTTATGTCAACAAAAACTCTGAGAAAGAAAGAGGTGCTCCTAGACTTGTAATTAATTACAAGCCTCTCAACTCCGTTTTAAAATGGATTAGATATCCCATACCTAACAAAAGAGACCTTTTGAAAAGAATTTTTAATGCTAAAGTTTTTAGTAAATTTGATATGAAATCAGGTTTTTGGCAAATCCAGATTTCTGAAAAAGATAAATACAAAACTGCTTTTAATGTTCCATTTGGTCAATTTGAATGGAATGTAATGCCTTTTGGGATCAAGAACGCCCCTTCTGAATTTCAAAACATTATGAATTCTATTTTTAATGATTATTCTTTCATGTCAATTGTTTATATTGATGATGTGTTGATATTCTCTGATAACATTGATTCTCACTTTAAACACCTCAACACTTTCTTCAATGTTGTCAAGAAAAATGGCTTAGTCGTCAACGCTAAGAAAATGATTTTATTCAAAACAAAGAATAGATTCTTAGGCCACGATCTCTTCCAAGGAACTTATAAACCAATCTGTAGAGACTTAGAATTCTCTTCTAAATTTGCCAATGAAATTACTGACAAAACTCAACTCCAGAGGTTTCTAGGAAGTTTAAATTATGTTGCTGATTTCATTCCTAAAATCAGGCACATCTGTGAGCCTTTATATAAGAGACTTAAGAAAGTCCTCGTACCTTGGAGTTCTGAGAAAACTCAGGCGGTCCTTCGAGTCAAAGCCCTTGTTCAAACAATTCCTTGCTTAGGTATCCCTAACCCAAATGCATCCATGATTGTCGAAACTGATGCTTCTGATTTAGGTTATGGAGGTATTCTCAAACAAATGGTAGATCCTGAATCTACAGAGCAATTAGTTTGCTTTACATCTGGAATCAGGAATTCCTCTCAAAAGAATTATTCTACTGTTAAAAAGGAAGTCTTATCGATTGTTCTTTGTATCACTAAGTTTCAAGACGACCTTATTAACAAAAAAATTTTATTACGAGTAGATTGCAAATCTGCTAAAGAAATTCTTCAAAAAGATGTTAAAAACATTGTTTCAAAACAAATCTTTGCTAGATGGCAAGCTCTACTATCTAGCTTCGATTTTGATATTGATTTCATCAAAGGGGAAAACAACTCTTTACCAGATTTCTTAACCCATGAATTTTTGCAGGGGAAACATGAGGCCGTTTAAGACAGCAACAAAAGGAGACAATGATCTTCCAAAACAAAGAATGACTAGACCATTCCACCTCCCTCCTCTTACACCATCAAAAGCAGAATCTTCTTCCATAAGACCTGCTTTGACTTTCAAAAACAAATTCACAGCCTTAGCTGATTATCCAAAGCTACCAGCTTCCTCCCAACAAACACCTCTAAGGCCTAACTACCCCCCTCAACCTCAAAAAATAAATTTGAGACCAACTGTCGCTTCTGAAGCGTCATCCTCTTTCCATACCAAAGCAGCCTATACAATGAAAACCCCTGAGTCTTTTGCCCAAGCAGTCAATCCTGAATTGGTTAAAACAATCACCCCAAAACCAAAACAAAAGGAAGAAACTTTTGATTTTCAGGTTTCACAAGTGTTGCCCTTAATGGCACTTAGCAAAGAAGTGTCCAGCATGGATACTGATAATCCATTGAAGACCAGGAGATATTATGAGGCCATCTTAGTGGATACAGATTCCATCGACATTGAGCATTGCAAAGATGCTAATAATCAAATCATGTATTCCAGGTTTACAATTAAGAGAATACTAGAACCATATGAATGGTTTGCAGATCACCTACACACTCCTATCGCATTAACGATGACACACCACCCACAGACTTATAATTGGTATGATTATAAAGCAGCATGGATGAACTTCATCTACGTAAGACCAAGACATACTTGGTTTATCAAATATAGCACACCTGTCACAAAGGCAATCATTCCTAGATGGTTTTACGAATGGTGGAATTTATTTGGAGGAACCAAAGAGATCCTTCCCCAACGATTCTCCGCCAGGTACGAAGAATTCCAAACCAGGGAGGAGATAAAAACCCTACCAGAACATATAAAAATATGCAAATACTACATAAAGAAAAGAATTTCTTATATCATCACTTGGAACTTTACCAAGAGTGAAATAGACCGAATTAACTATTTGTGTAAACAAATCCAAATCAAAGGCTGGGTTCCAAAACTGCCAGCAAGTCCTATCACAGAGAAGGTCCAAACTTCTCCAACAAAACTATCCAAGACAGCCCTCAAGCAAAAATTGAAGGAAGCCATGGATAACATAGAAGATTATTCTGAGGAACAAATCTTCAAGATGCTCAAAGATGCCGCTTCCACAGAAAGCGACAATGACGATAATGGTGACATGTGCAATCCCCAAGGTTTAGCCTTGTCCTACATGGAGCCTGATTATGAATAGGAAACGACCTTTCACAAAATATAGAGGCAAAGCCGGAATTATCTTTAGTGTAAGCAACTTTAACTATTCCTTAACTGGCATCCATTGAGAAGCTAAAAGACAAAACTCTTTTGGAAAGCACTATTGCCTTTATCAAAAGAAGTTGTTCAATCATACCAAAGAAAGATGCTCCACTATCTTTTGATAGGTCCCACACTCAGTGTCGGCAACATCTCAGCTGTCCACATGTAAGCCTAAGATGAAAAGCACCCATTTTCCCTTCTATAAAAAGGGACTTATTTTCCACTAAAGATCATCAGAAAATTTACATTGTATTCTGAATATCTCTCTCTCTGTATAATGAAGTTTGAAGCTTGAATAAATAGCCTCTTTTGTAAGTTATCTTCTCTTCTTTTAATTCCGCATTACTTATGATCCTTTGCAAAATTATATTATGAAGTAATTTATAATTCTAGATGTTGTCTTTTAAGTAATTGTTTAATATTATATACTTCTTGACCTTCTATTTTATTTCTATACTTGGTGTGAGGCGTATCGATCTTCTGATATGAGTATGAGGTATCCGATTAATATCCGGAGCATGCGTTGGTCAGCCTGAACTTGGAAAACTCGCTTTAGCCAGGAGGGCATCAAGAGTTAGTACTATTGGTGGTCCCGTAACTAAGATGACTCTATCAGAACGAACTCGATTGTTAGACCAAGAGCACCTGCCATAGAAATATTATATTAAATCTAGAATTATATTCTATTAATCTTACTTAACTTTCAACATATTTGGGTTGTGCTTGCTTAATGATTTAATTTTGTCATGTAAGTCCATTAGACAGTATTTCTTCTTTTATGGATAGAAATCAAAACATTTTAAATAAAATTAATATATCTTCGCAATCTACAAAAATTGCTAAAATTGAGAATGATTTGCAAAATTGGAGTATTTCAGAAGAACCTTTTAAAAAGATTTACCAATTAGGTAATTTCAGCTTCCTCACTCGTTGTAATATTAAAACTTGTGAATCTAATATTGCTATTAACAATTCTTCTGAAATTGTTCGTCTTCTTAAAGAAAAAGATTTAGACAGGTACAAGTCTAGTTTCAATTATTTGCACATTGGCTTAGTGCAAGTTGCTGTAAAACCTTTATTTACAAGAGGTCTTGACATTCCTGTCTGTGTTCTCCTCAGAGATGACAGATTTCTTAATTTTGATGATTCTCTTCTAGGATTACTTCAAAGTAATCTCACTGATGGACCAGTTTACTTCAACTGTTATCCTAATTTCTCAGTCGACATTAACGATCCTAATGTCACAGACACTCTGACTCTCAATGTCAAAACCAAAAATCTAAACAGCAAAACCGATTCAAGAGAAATTGCTGTTGTTTATCGAGTCTATTACAGACTTATGAAAACTCAACTTGCACCAAAAGCTTGTCTTGAAAGTGTCAGAGGAGAAACCATGCTCATGGAAGCTAACCACTCGCATAGTTCTATTTTTGTCCCTAGAACTTTGCAATGGAAGGATATTCTCTCCAATAACGAATGGCATTTTGAGAATATCACTCAACCCTTTACTTCCCAACCCCAACGATCCCAGATCGAAAGGGTTATTCAATTCCCCGATGGATATATTGATTTAAAATTCCTTGAAAATCCATCAATAAGATCTTCATCTGCTCGAAGATCATCTTGGTCACCATCCACCTCAGACCCTTCCAAGTCAATTCCTCGACCATCTTCCTCAAAAACCCCGGAGGACAAAGAAGACAACATTACTATTGCAAGCAACTCTGTGGACAATAGTAAAGGAAAAGTCACAGGTGTTGATATCACAGGTGATATACCCAAAGTCTATTACCAGGATATCTCAGGAAGTCCTACAGAAAGCGAAATGGAACCGCCTGCTGACAAGCCAGCCTGGTTGGGAATGATAAAGGTAGACAAACCTTTTGAACCTAATCCGATTATTCTACAAAAACAGTGGACTCATCCGGACAATCAAGTCAGGAGAAAATGGTATGTTTCCTCTTATACTCTTAAACAAAGAGAAAAATTCAGAGAAATTTGGATGAAAGATATGAGAAGAATAGGTTGCGAAATAGAATTCTTCAAATGGTTTGAAATAACTGGTAGAATTGAAAATTGTACTGAGTCTTTACAAGTTATCATAAACATTGTAGACATCTTCTAAACAAGGGTAGAACTACCACTACTCCTCTTGAAGAATCATATTCATTATTGCAGTTACAGGATCAAAGCCTCTCCCTTTAAAGAAAAGAGTGATAAGAACAGGCACCTTGTCACTAGCTGATATTGATAGAGGTGTTGAGCCAAAACAACTATTCAAACCAAATTCTTCATGTGATCTCTAGACAGATAGAAGACACCAAACCATAATCTTAGTGGGAGACCAATTCCGGCACTCTACTTTCTTCCAACCACAATATTGAAACATACCCAGATCAAAACCAAATTTCAAAGAAAAATTCCCAAACTTTCAGATCTTGAGAGTGACAGGAAGATTCATATGAAAAGATCATGCTTCAGCTTAATAACTTTAACATCTCTAAAAGAAGATATAAAGAAATCAATAGGGTTCACAATACAAACCAATCAAACTCTCTCAACAGAAAAAAACAAGCTTCTCCAAAAAATCTTGCAGTAGTCGCTTCATAACATGAAAAAACTAAACAACAAAAAAACCTTCTTCCCAGACCTACAGTAGTGGGAAACTGCTTTCTTATCACTTCATCTCATTGAAGGAGAAGCATCACTGAATGGAATATTGATGGCCTTGCAGAACATCAACTCTCACAACAAAACTCATGAAAGGAGAGTGCATCACCGCATACAACATGCGGGGGCGACAGATTAAAGATGACGCAAATATGTTATTGGAGGTTCACTAGAATGACTAAAACATTGGTGGGACAATTACTGCACTGACCAAAATCAAGCATCTCATCGTCAACGCAACAGCAAATGAAACTGTGGTAAAAATGAAGGTAAAACACACAAACAACTTCTACTCAAACAAGAGAAGATGCTTGGTGTGTAATCTGCTTTTATCATAGGGCCTAAACATTTTATTGGGAAACCAAAGTTGTTCAGGAATGAAGTCTCCAAATTCTGAGTAGTATCTAAAGTTTCCCAAAATTAGACAACTTCATCCACTACAATATGCCTTTTTGAGCAAAGTCATGATCCGTCCACATGCGCAAGTTGGACTATTGCGAAGGAACGTTCCATCAGTGGCTACTTTCCTCTTTGCAGATAAAGGTAAGAACCACTATACATGACAGAAAGGAACAATGAAGCATTCCTTATAATAATATTACTATGGATCTGGGAAGACCATAACATTGTAAGCCCTAGCGCTATTCACAGGACATCCAGTGAGGCATTCAGCTGAAGAAGGAACAATTCTTCTTCAAGGAAAGAAATTGGAAGTTTTTGTTGAACGATTTGGATTTATCACTCCACCAGATTACTAAAAAAGAAGAAAAGAAAAAGAAAAATCACAGAATAAACTCAACAAGGAAAAAATGATTCCTCTAAATTGACGGAAGAAAAGTAGGTCTAAGAGATCACCAAAAGAAACGAAACAGGATATACTCTGGAACTGTGGCCAAAAAGGGCCACAGGGCAAATGAATGACGCTCAAAACAAAGAAGAGAAAATGAATCTTCTTGACATGGATTGGATAAAGATACGAAGGTAAACTCCTCGCTATCTTGATGAACCATTTCTGACGTTTCAGAGAATCTGATGCAACATCTCAGAGGAAGAATAACTGGACTATGATTAGAAATACAGTCAATCGGACAAGAAAAGTTGCACTTGCACGGAAGCTTTTGTAATTGTGAAAGAACCACATAGCAGGGGTTCTCTCTGATCAACTCCAAGAAGCTCCTTTGAGTTATCCAACTATCCCAATGATGTATGAGGCTAGGCATCGTTTCCTCCATAGACTCAAAAATCTAATCCTCAATACAGACCAACCAAAGTTTCGTCTATTATTGATCCTTTCAGCCTGAAACAAATCATGGAATCGCTCAAGAGGAAGAACCATTCTTAACCCCCATCTCAGGGGGGGGAGGGGGGGGGGAAAACTCGCATGAGTATCTCTCCTCAGAGAGAAATCGAGATTATCAAATCTTGACTTTCCATTATCGAAATCTGAATACATATCGTCGGAATCTCATAACCAGCCTTCTTCGATCATGATCTAGGCACAGCTCCTCGGTAATGATGATGATAGTAGTAAACCTGATATCAACAACGAACCATCTGGTAGAACCCAGAAATACCAACTCAAACAGGTAACAATGCCTCCACTTCTTCAACACCAGGAGGTTTAACGGAGTAAATTTCCTCTATCAGGACTCAGAGTCATCATAATCCCTATTAAAATAGTGTAAATAAACATTTTGTTATTAACAAAGTTGCTTTGCTTGACAGCGGGGCTTCACATTCCACTATACTTTCCTTCGTCTCTCTCCGATAGCACACAGCTCATGAAGGGTAGTTCCTCTTCAGTATTTACAAAAAAGTATCTCAAAAAACTATTACTCCGCCCTACAGTGAGAACTTTGAAAATACCTATAAGCTTTCTAAAGGTCATATTTGCAACATGGCCATTTTTAAAAAGATTTTGTTATTACTGAAGTATTAATGAAAATTATCATCCTTTGGAATACCTTTATTACCCAAATATAAAACCTATTCAATTCACTGGATGGTACGCCACTAATATATAGGAAAAGATTTACTTTTCCTTTGTAAAAACTCTTCGCAGAAGAAAGTAATTTTTTTCCCCCCCCCCTCCCTCCCCCCCGAGAAAAAAACTGTTTTTCAAAATAAACAACCTTTCTCGCATCTCTCACCTTTTTAAAGGATGGAAATGAAATTCGGATATAGAAAAATCGAAAAATTTTAAAAACTCCAGAGATTGTTAACCAAAATAGCAAATCGTTCGAGGAGAATTTGAAAAAGAAAATTGTTCTGATTTTTCCTAATGTTTTTTTCGAATAGAAAAAAGCATATTTTTTCCTTACCCCTAAACATGAAGGATTCAAGAAAGGGCATTACACCAAGCGCAAGACCCATTCAAATTGAATCACGCAATGATGGAATTTGCAAAGAAAGAAGACATTAATACGCTTTAAAAAAATGATCATCAAGTTTATAAATCCTTGGAGTTGCTATGCTATTATGTTCAACAAAAACTCTGAGAAAAGAAAGAGGTGCTCTAGACTTTGTAATTAATTACAAGCCTCTCAACTCCGATTTTAAAATGGATGAGATATCCCACACCTAAAAAAGGACCTTTTGAAAAGAATTTTTAATGCTAAAAGTTTTTAGTAAATTGATATGAAATAGGTTTTTGGCTAAATCCAGATTTCTGAAAAAGATAAATACAACTGCTTTTAATCCATTTGGTCAATTTGAAGGGATCTTGGTGTGTTGGAATGTATGTGTTTATGCTTTTGGCTCAGAAACGCCCCTTCTGAAATTCAAAACATTATGTATTCCATTTTTAAGGATTATTTTCATGTCAATTGTTTTATATTGATGATGTGTTGATTATTCTAGAGAACATGATTTCTCACTTTAAACACCTCAACACATTCTTCAATGTTGTCGAGAAAAATGCTTAGTCCGTCCGCCGCTAAGAAGAAAATGATTTTATTCCAAACAAAGAGTTAGATTCTTGGCACACGATCTCTTCCAAGGAACTTATAAATAACTGTAGAGCCTTAAATTCTCTTCTTAAATTTCCAATGGAAATTAATGCAAAACTCAACTCCAGAGGTTTCTAGGAAGTTTAAATTTAAATTATGTTGCTGATTCATTCTAAAATCAGGCACATCTGTGAGCCTTTATATAAGAGACTAAGAAGTCCCCGACCTTGGAGTTCTAGCAAACTCAGGCGAGTCACTTCGAGTCAAAGCCCTTGTTCAAACATATTCCTTTCTTAGGTATCCTAACCAAATGCCATCCATGATTGTCGAAACGGATTGCTTCGGATTTAGTATGGAGGGATTGTCAAAACATAATGGTAGATACTGAATCTACAGAGCAATTAGTCGCTTTAATCTGAATCTGGAATCCTCTCAAAAGAATATTCTACTTATAAAATAGGAAGTATTATCTATTGTTCTTTGTATCACTAAGTTTCAAGACGGACCTATAACAAAAAAAAATTAAATTTAAGAGTAGATTGCAAATCTGCTAAAGAAATTCTTTCAAAAAGAGTTAAAACATGTTCAAAAAAACTTTGCTAGATTGCAAGCTCTACTATCCTAGCTCGAGTTTGTTTGAGATTGATTTCATCAAAGGAGAGAAACAAACTCTTACCAGTTTCTTAACATGGGTGCATTTTTGCAGGGAAACATGAGGACAGTTAAGCCAGCAACAAAAGGGGAAAAAGACAATGATCTTCCAAAACAAAGAATGCTAGCACAATTCCAACTCCCTCCTGCCGTACACCATCAAGTAGGAATCTTATTCATAAGACCTGCTTTGACTTCAAAACAAATTCACAGTCCCTTAGCTGATTATCCAAAGACTACCAGACTTCCTCAACAAAACCTCTAAGGCCTAAGTAACCCCTCAACTCAAAAATAAATTTGAAACAACTGTCTATTCTGAAGCGTCATCCTCTTTCCAAACCAAAGCAAGCCTTCTACAATGAAAACCCCATTGCGTCTTTTTCCCAAGCATTCAATCCTGAATTGGTTAAAACAATCACCCCAAAACCAAACAAAAGGAAGAAGAAACTTTTGATTTTCAGGTTACAAGTGATTACCTTAAGCTGATGCCTCACCTTGATGTCTGTGCATAGCTCTAGGGCCTACAATGTTAATGGTGCTTACCAGATCACCATAGGTAAGAATTTATTATAAGGAATGCTCTTCCATTGTTCCTGTCCTGTATTTTGGTTCTTACGTATCTGCAAAGAGGGGAGGTAAGCCAATGATAAACGTGCTTCAATAGCCAAATTGCCAATCTGGACGGATCATGACTTGCATCGAAAAAAAGCATGTTGTAGTGGATGTGAAGTTGTCTAAGTTTGGGAACTTAGATACTCAGAATTTGGAGACTTCTGTCCTGAAACAGATTTGGTTCTCCAATAAAGTTAGCAATATGGATAAAGCCAGAGTGCACAAGCATCTTCTCTGGTTTAGTTAGAAATAGAAGTTGTTTTGTGTTGTTACCTTCCATTTTTTACACATTTCATTTGTTGTTGCGTGACGATGAGATGCTTGATTTCGTCAGTGCATAATGTCCCACCAAATTTTTAGCATTGCCAGTGAAACCTGGCACAATAACCATATTTGCCGCATCTGATCTGGTCGACCCTCGCCATTTTGTATGCGGTGATGCAACTCCCATTTCATGGAGTTGGTTTGAGGATTGATGTTCTGCAAGGCCATCATATATTCGATCAGTGATGCTTCTTTCCTCATGAGATGAAGTGATAAGAAAGAATTTTCCTAATAATGTAGTGTCTGGGAAAAAAAGGTTTGTTTGTGGTAGTTTTCATTTATGAAAAGCGACTACGGCAAGTTTTTGGAGAAGATTGGTTTCTCTGGAGAGGAGTGTTCAATTGGTTGGATTGTGCGAAACCTTATGATTTCTTTATCTTTCTTTTTAGAAGGATGGTAATTATTAAGCTGCGAATGATCTTTTCAATGATACTTCCGGTCAATTCACAAGTATCTAAAAGTTTTGCGGAATTTTTCTTGGAAAAATTCAGGTATTTTGAATACTGGGTAGGTTTTCAATATTGTGGTTTGAAGAAGTAGAGGCCGGCGGAATTGCGTCTCCCACAAGATATGGTTTGGTTGTCTGTCTATCATGTCTAGAGATCACATGAAGAATTTGGTTTGAATTAGTTGTTTGCTCTAAACAACTCTATCAATACAGCAGTATTCGAGCAAGGTGCTGTCTTAATCCTCTTTTCTTTGAAGGGAGAGGGCTTTGATCACGGTACCTGCAATAGGAATATATAAGGTTTACACCTTATATATAGAAAAATAAGTCATATTAAAAAAAAGGAAAAACACAAAAAGGAAATAATTGTTTTATATGTGTCGGTAATCTAGAGACTGACTACGGTCCATATGTCCCTTTGTGGCTCAGAATTGGGAAAAAATCCACTCTTCAAAAAAAATTAAACTTTTTACGGATCCAGTCAGATATAGGCTCATTAGTCAAATGACATCGTTATCCCTTCCATCACTCCACACTTAGGGTCTTCAGCATCATGGTACTGGCACCCACTCTCTGAATCCACTTCAACGAAGCTACTGTACGGTCAATAGATCCCACATGTGCGTTCCACACTGCGTCAGATATCCAGATCTTTCTCATGCCTAGCCATTCCCTTCTACGGTCATCATCTACATGGTGTAACTGCAACACTCGGTCCAGAGGTTGCCCTTCATAGGTCTCTTTTTCAGCAACTCGATCTCTTGTGCCTCCAATTATCCACGTCTTGAACTTATTTCCTATAACTCAAGAAAAACCATAAAAAACCATGCAAAATGGATCTTAGACAGACACAACTCTCAAATGAAATGTATTAGAAATATCCTAAAACTACTGGTACATCAATACCCTCAACAAAAATATTTTTTGTCCTCGAGAGAAATACTAAGACTCTAAATGACACTCGCTATAGAAGCAGAAATTCAAGCCACAAGAATCATATGGATTTCTATCCTGACTCTCTTTTGTATGCCAAATTGTTCTCATGGATCGACAAGCTTATTTGTGCGGATCCAAAAATGATAATGATTCCACCGCTGAACACACAATATGCATTTTTATCACCAAGGTGGTAATAAACTCTCCGACAATGTCATCACAGGCCTTCATTCAAATGAAACCCTTGTTATCGCACACAAAGTAACACCTCTTCTTGTTTTTCTTATTCCTCAATACTTACTCTAGATTATAAACAATAACCATAATCATAATTCATAAAATAATTATACTAAACCTCCCTTCGGGACCCACATGTGTAATTTATAAGAGAAGATCCTAACTCCCTCACACTATTGTAGTAGCCTTTAAGATGCCGCTAATAGGAGTTCATATGCATTCTTGTATTAAATTTTACATTACGGAAAGTGAAGTGAAACAACTGACATGATACCAATGAGGTACATGGAACCAGTATTCTATCACACACCGAAAAGAGAGGGTTAACACTTACTAAGCTGCAAAACCATTCGTACGTAGCTATCAAGGTGGATCCACTAGCTAGAGTTCTATGTGGGAACATTAGTTAAGGGTTAAAGGGAAAGATTTTGATTAGAAACCTTGACATACTGGATTGAGGTTTCCATCTCTTAGTCAAAACATAAGTAGTAAATCCGGACTTACAACGTGAGCAACACATGTGGAAAACTAGACTTACCAATGTGGAACCTCCATCTCATCTACATGCCCTTCTGCTGGCTAAGTAGTTCGTCCCTTAGTAGTCATCAAAATCAAGTATGGCAAGATCACATTTGTCTCCGCCTAGACTCCTATGTGAACAATTATGATTAATAGCTAATAGGTATTCATAAGTGAGGAACTAACCTTTCACTTTAGATAATATGAGGCAAGAAAGAATTTATTCAACATTATAATAGAAGACTCCTAACAACTTTGCTTGATGACCCCATTCATATAGGGATTTCATATGAGGTGGTCATGCTACCAGAGTGTTCATCATCATTACAATCGAGATGTTTCGTGACTCACCATGAAGAACTAGACTTTATTTGACGTGGATGGCAACGTTGCACAATATGCTTTTTTTTTTTTTTTTTTTTTTTTTGGGACTTTAGACCCTAAAACCACTTTTCATAAAACTCATGTTTGGATACAAGCTTGTACACCCAGAGAGCATCCCTAGAAGTAACATGATGTACTTTAGCTCTCGGAGGTCTTATTCAATCCCTTGACATATTTCATAGGAAATTTGTACGGAAAAAAATTTAAAAATTTGATATCATATCATATGCGATAATCATACTTCATATATATAAAAGTATCCTAATACATAATTAGACTTAAGTCTCGGTTAGCAAACTTTAAACACAATAATTTAATAGATAGAATTGGACACGACCCTTAACAACATAAAATAGAATCTAACTATTATCTATTCTTAAAGAACATCTGACATAGGACAACCTTTGAATCATAAGGGTCCATTTTTGAATTGGGGAGATCTGCCTAGCCTTCAGTAGGAGACATCCTCTATCCATCACCATCCCAATGTTTAAAAAAGATGAGAGAAGAATGATATTTAATACCAAAAAGCACCAAATATGAAACCATGCAAACATGAATTTTTTAAAGAGGACATTAGTAGAAATCCTCATGTCTTTTATAAACTTCATGAACGTGGCACAAATAACCACAACATTAGTTATTTACATCACGTAGACACGTATACTATAATAATAACACTTTAAAGCATTACACATGTTTGAGGCATACTCAATACGTAACAACTCGTTAATCTCTTTTTACCTTATCATCCTTCAATTAACACCCTCAATTATACTTAGTATAATGATCAATTGACGTCACTACGATAGTCTATCCATAAACATGCTTCATCAACACAATCCAATATTAATCATAAGGTCATAAGCACATCATAGACATAAGCTTCACATAAGAACCAACACATAAGACAACCCCTAAGTAACATTAGTGCAATGTTATTGTACACACATAATAATACTCCACCCAAATGATCCTAAGAAGTCACCGTAGACTAGGCATATTCATACTCAAAAAGTACGAAAATATTTCCTATTAAATATAAGGACCACATTTATTATCATCAATATAAGGACCAAGCATAACTAAACCTTATCATAACTCATTGAGAATACATAGGTAAAACCACTATATAACCCCTTCACAAGCTTACTTGTGTAATGTACCACAGGAGTCCCATAACCCCAAGTATACTAGTTAAACTCATTTAGAAGCCAGCCATACACATGCATAATCATAATTCACATCTTGACATACCAAAGTCATTTACATGCATTCATACATTCATACATCATAGCATACATCTTTTCATTCATAAAAGTACTAATCTTATTTATCTTGAAGTTCACTTGCAATGCCATGGGTCAGGGTCCACTAGTCCTCAATACAAAATAACTGCTCAAGGGTTCTAATAGAGTCTTCCTCCATAATATACCTCAATTCATTTCTTATTTTGGGTTTGTCATCGTTATAACCGACATAGACCACGGTCATCTACAAGGAATCGTGTTGTTTTTTTTTTTTTTTTTCCTGCCCCACCAAAAACGAGAGGATAAAACTATCTCTAAGGTGTAACCATTCGTACATAGCCTATCTAAGTGCGAATCACTAGCGATAACCTACAAGAGGCATGATAGAGTTATGGCACATGGAGATTTGCCTACTAGAAACCTTGACTTGATAGATTGGAGGTCATTTCCATCTTATGAGGCAACATCTATGTTGGGAACTCAGACTGCAAATTATGTGTAGGTCTCTATGGGGGACCACAAGTACTTCTAAACACAAAGCCCCACTTCATTGTCATTATCACTCCGATGACTAAGTTCAAACTCCCTTTAAAAATTATTAAGCCTTTAATTAACTTGTTTGTTAAGAGGCTTTATGAGCTTGCTCCTTCATACATCATCTATCTCAAAGGGTATCTAAGATTAAGAAGTCTTTCAAATCTATATTTTGTTGAGAATGTCCTTTCAAATAATTCTAATATTCATACATTTTTCATTGTGTGTGCATACAAATGTAAAAGTCACTTCGTATAAACACCTCTAGTCCAACATGCTCATAACTTCATTAATAATAACTTACCTGATAGAAAAAGATAATATGATGATAGGCAGAAATATCCTTTCCTTAGGCATCATGAATAATACTACTGGAAAGACAGCATTGAAATATGTGTGTACATTGCGTCAAAATGATACATAATGGCCTACCATAAGATTGAGGGAAGCCCACACCTCTAAGATCACAACATATGCACAACATTCCTCAAGTCTTAAGTCATTTACACATACAGAGTATGAAGGAATATAGACTCAACATACTCAAAGTATCACAGGAGGCAATAACTTACCATTATTATAATAGAAGACTCCTAGTCAACTTTGATCACACATACATATAGGGATTTCATATGTAGGGGTCATGCTACTAAGAGTATTATCATCATTAATCCATATTAGACCACACCTAACCCAACATGCTCATCATATACATACAACATTATCCACACACCTAGAGGCATGAAACTAGGATGGAAGATGGAAGACTCTACCATGTGACCGACATAAAATAAATCACTTAGACATGATACTAGAATAAGCGTTACACACATCAACCTCATAATAGAAGAAATCATCATATCAATTTGTCTGCATCTAATGCCTTCAAGGGAAATGATCATCACATCAAAGGATACACATGATGTAAAACACAACACCATAAGTAGACCAATACTAAGCATCACAATTCCAATATACATTCTAAGCTAATTAGAGGAAATAGGTTCAAAATTACAAAATGTCAAAGCTAATGATCATCAATTATAAATTTTCCACACAATTTATAATCAATGACATAAAGGAATATAAACTAACAAGTATTACAATATAAATCTTAAGTGCTAATCATCATCTAATCCAAAATCACCAAGAACCATATGAAATCATTTAATGAGAGGTTAAGAGATCATGGGTTCTTCAAGAGAATTTCATAGGAAATCATCATAAAACAGTAACTCAACATTAATCATCCATTAGAATGACTTGGAAAATCATTGACAAGGAACCCAGTAGATTTGGCAAAAAATGAGAATTGTTGGTCTTTGGAATCACTTTTGAAAAATCATTGATGTAAACTCTTTATAAGAAGATTAAATAAGAAACCTGAAACAACAACCCCCTAGCTTGAACCTGAGTTTAGTCTTCAACGGAGGTTTGAGAAATTTGGAAGAGAAGAGAGTTTTGACGGGTTTCATTTCGGTTGAGTGTTGGGGTTTTTAAATGGGAAAGGGGTTTAAAAAAGACTTCAAAAAGGTTAGAACCGACTTCCAAATAACAAAGGACCCTCATACTTATTGGACGTTAGACATGTCAAACTAACTTTATATTTGGAATTTCATCGAGGAACAAGTCCGTGTGCCGGAGTTGTTCCACATGATTTTGCGAATAAATATTTTATAAAGTAGAGCTGCAGACGGTCCATGGAAGAGGAACAAAAAAATTTTCATTGAGAGAAACGTCCGCGACACGGAGATATGTTCCTTTTATGTACAAATTTTGCTTGTTGGGCAGGTGGTTGGCAATGGTGTGTCTTTCCAAAGGACATGTAGGTTGGTTCCTTGGGAGTCATGCCTAGATGTTTGACCCTAAACATGTTTATTAATACACTATGGGTCACCTCCACTATTTATAGACTCCAAATAACCCATAAAACAAGACGCAAAAAACAAGGGACACACTAGAAGTCTCTAAAGACTAAATTTTAACGTCTTAGTCATGCGTGGACGTTGACCTCCACGCCACTAAATCAAACTTATACAATGTATTAAAACACGTTATCAACCTATGTTATTTAAACTTTAGGGACATCGGAGGCTAGAGACACCTTATTAAATCATGTTGAGGGTCTTTATTATATGTGATTCCAAAACTATAGATTGTCGAAAATATGTGTGGAGTATGGGAATCATTTTTGTCGTGAGGGCATTTGAGTTAGATTTATTGACCCGCCCACTGCCAACCACTTGACACCGTTGAAGCAAGATTGTCGCACACTTGAGAATCTTTGTAATGGTGAAGTCACAACATGAATATTGAGTGGACAAATGAATTATTGACAGGAGTATTTTTGTGTGTTTTTTTTTTCTGTCACATCCAGAAAACTACACCCTAGAAGTTAGGGTCAATCTCGGATGCAACTGGTGTAACTTGACCTCGCGGAGATCTTGTACAATCCTTACAATCATTCGTCGCATATACATACAGAAATGTAGTTCGGAGTTAAAAGTTTTCAACAAAACTTTCCCCAAAATTGTTCTTTAAAAAATCTTTTATAAAGTCATAGGAAATATAATTCTCATATCTATCAAACTAGGGACACGAGAGTACTTGGGGGACACGATCATATACACAATATTCGTAGAAATTACTTGATCTATTTACATAGGTCAATAATAAACATTAAAAGACATGCTAAGCCCTCGAAATTCAAATGAGGATCTACTTCGACTTCACGAATGATGCTAGAGAGCCTTACTTACTTTCCCAAATCTCCAACCTACCAACAACTATAGAGATAGATAAAAGCATGGATTAGTACAACCACATGCACTAAGTATGACATAATACATGAAAATCATGTAAATAGACATTCATTAGAATATGAGATTTTAATGCTAAATATCATATTTAATCCTAATAACAACATTTAACAAACTTATAAACACATAAGGATAACATGTTAAGCAATTATAGACATTTTCGACAACTATAGTGAGCTAATCATGTGTATAGTGAATTGCCTTCACGTTACTCTGAAGTATTTTCCCTACCATTTAAACACTTTCTAGCATGTATTTTCTCACTAAAAGTTATCTAAGACCCACTTAAGCAATACAAAGACAGAACTCCCATACAATCCTCCCTAACCTACCCTAAAATGACCCTCAAGAATACTTATAATAAGTCACGTACCACCACTTACAAGACATCAAAACAATAACATGAGATTTCTACCAAAGGTGATTCTAAGTACTCACTTGAGTGAGTTGTGAACGACCGTCATTCCATAAATCCCATAAACCACACACGTACAACAGAATCATCTCACTTTCTTAACACATCAACATATAGATAATATGACATTCTCATACCAAAGGCTAGCAAAAAAGACTGACTCAAGTAAATCAAGCAGGATCACGTCCATATTGACTATTAAGACCATCTAATAATGTTAAGACTAATTCAGTTAGATCAAGTCGACTAATCAATCACGAACTAGAGTCGTTCTTTAAAATTATCGAGGTTAAGATACCAAAGTGACCATTCCTATGCCCCATTCAGGACCTAAACTAGACAACCCTTTAACTACTCTAGATGATAGTAATATTCAAATTAAACTTGTTTTTTAACTTAATCATGACCATCATTAGTTCATTTAGAAGAAATGCAACACATAAAGAACATTCAAGTAATGGTCTTGGACAAGACCTAGGAAGATCTAACTAACACTTTTATTTAAAGCCTATTGTCCATGTCTAGATAGGTCCCATACCACCACTAAACTTCATAGAACTTCTCTAATACTAATGGTATTCCATAGATGAGAATAGAAAATAACCGAAATAGACCTGATAGCAAGCCATGGAATACGAAGTTCTAAACCTACTGCCAATGAGGTGTTCTACTTGCCAATGGTAGAACTTAGAGACATCCATGTAGGCACATGGGTAAGGAATATGAAAGGCAGTTTGTAATTTAGTCTTATTCTTTAACTAGAGATTACTTCCCGTACCATACTCACGCTGGTTCCTAGCCTTCATTCTCATAGGTAATTTACAATTTAAGGTTCTATAAAGGGTCCATATCAAGTTCATAAACCTAATCCATTAACCTACTAAGACAAGGTCCATAGGGCTACCTCACAATGGAGACAAAAGATTCATCATGACTGTCTAAGGATTAATATGATGACGTTCTGTAAATCAAACTTTAGGCTATGAGTTCTTACTTGAAGGATACCATTACATATTTTGACTTCAACATTTATAACTTACAACTAGGTTCAACGTTTAACATAAGAAACCCTTTTACTCATTTAAGTCCAAATGTCCATTCATAATTCAAGACTAAAGACTTTAGAATCCGAAGCAAGACATACACATTATTCACATTCATGAACTCAACCGAGCAAAAAACACCATATATTTCACTTTAACTCATATACATGTCATTCTAGGAGTTATTATTTCACCTAGAGGCCAATTCTCAAATGGTTTTCAAGACTTCAAGGTCTGAATGGAAAACCCCCAATTGTTCTCAAAATCCAAGGGTTCTTGAATATTTAAATGGTTGCAAAAAGAAGTGTTATGATGATATTATGGTTTAATGATGATTTCAAGTGAAAAAAAATCCATGAAACCCATGATCCCTCTAATTCCCAATCTTGACATTCTAAAGTGGGTTGATAATTGTGGTTGCTATGGAAGAAATGTATCTAGATTGATTATTGTATTGATTCCTTTTGTTATCTATCTCTATATTTGATGAATTGTGGATATATGGATGAGCAAGTGAATTTGACTTATGGGCATGATGATGGGTAAATTCTCTTGTTATGTTGAAAGTGTTGAAAGTTGGGTAATGATGATTGTGGCATTAAAGAATGGTAAGTTGACTAAACTTCATAGTGTAGTAGGATTGCTCGGTGTGGTTTGACCCACTTATAGTGGAGGTGTTTACTTCTTTTTGTCATTATTATTGTGGCCTTGATGGTTATGAGGTAAATTGAAGGTTGGTTATGTTGTTGTGTGGAAGGTGGCATAATGTTGAAGTTGCTATGTGATGGTAAGATGAACTTGTATAAAGCTATGTGGTATTGTGATTGAAAGCATGGTCCTCTAAATGTTTACATGTGATAATGGTAGACAATGAAAAGTTTTTATCTGTTGATATGGTGTCTTGATTAGGTAGACCTAGTTATCCCTACTTTATACATGAATAATATGATGAATGTGACCTCTTGACTTAATAGGCTTAGGTACCCTTGTCTTGAATGAATGAATGAGAATAACATGAATCAAATACACCTAGCATGGTACTCGTTTCATGAGAACCTTGATCGGTAGACCCTTGTGGATTCCTTCTCGGTAATGGTATTATGAGTTGGTAGGCTTAGTGATGGTACCTTCTCTAATACACTTATGTAAATGTACCTAGTCTATGGGGACCAAGGCAAAGCACCGAGTGGATATGCTAAAAATATTTGCTCTACTTGAGTTTGAGATTCGAGTACTAATAGCCTTTCGAAATCCCCTAAACCATGTGCCTACATGGGATGTGTCCTAGTTCTACCATAGCAAGTATAACACCTTCCACATTGGGGTCTTATGCAATGGATTTCATGCCTAGCTAGTATGGTCTATGTCGATTAATGTTTATTCCCATGATTTGGCATGAGCAACCTTAACAAACTACTCCGGCCCAAGTAGGTTCCCCTATAACATGTAGGTAGTTAATATGGGATGCTATTACCATGGCATTCTAGCCTTAAAGGTGTTAAGTGAGGTTTCCTTGTGTATCTAACACCATTATGTGAAGTCCTTACTTTTAGTTGTCTCGTAAGATGGCTTAACATTAACAATGTTCACTTAAAATAGTATGTCAATTATAAAGGTTCTTATCTAGCATGGGCTGAGGAACCTATGTGTGCTTGAGAGGGGTATGTGAGGGTCTCTTTATGTCTGACTTAGGTGGGTCTTGGATAACCGTATTAGGATTCCAAATCATGAAAGGCCTATTAAGGAATGTGAATAAGTGTGATATATAATGCTACTTGATATGCTGTATGCAAATGTCACTTGGATTATGTCCTTGACACTTCATTATGAAGGTTTATAAAAATAGCATGAAAAATCATTTATATAAAGTAAATGTCCCTTTTTGCATGATGTTTGCATGGTGAATCATACTTAGTGATTAATTGTACTTAATTCCATATTTTTCACTATTTCTACAATGTTGTAGGTTTTGGCAAGTGAGGTGATCTTTAGAGTTGAATCTTGGGATTCCAGCAGTTTGAGACCGTAAGTCAAACAAAGTCTAACTCCCTTCTTCACTCCAAACTTAGCTTTTCAGCATCAGATACGGGAACCATTCTTTGATCACTGCGACGGAGCTTGAAGTAACTCGTCCATAGATCACTCTATGGTCGTTAGATCACTCTATGTGGTTCCCACACTTGGCAAGATTTGTGATCTTCAGCACGGCTGCCTTCCCGTTCTATGATCATCTACGGGGCATAAACTCGACCTACGGTCCATAGGCTGCCTGGTAGGTTCTTTTCTGCACTTTCTATTTAGGTGTCTCCAATCTCAGTGTCTGGCTTTTTTCTGAAGGTTCCCCACTTCAAAAAATTGTAAGTGGGTCTGAAGAATCTTATCAAAGCAAGTAAAAGACATTTTATATGTACCCATTTGATGAAGCCACCAACTTGTGATTATTGATTTCTAATTTTACATGTGTACCTATAACCTCGATTCTTGGGGTGCAATTATGTGAAATGAGTTTATTACTGCCTCAGTCTTGCGAATTAGTAGGTATTTGTAGTTAAAATGTAATTTTGTTCATAATAGTTTTAAACTTTAATGGAACTGTAGTTGCCAAATATGATTTCATTCATGTCTTGGGCTTAGAGAGGAGAGAGGTTTTAATGGCTTATAAAACTACTGATATAGATAGTCGGTAGTCATTGGGTTTTATGGGTTCATTCGCAAGAGAGTAAACCCTACACCCATGCTATACTTTCAGCTCGAGAGATGTGAAGTGTGCTAGGTGAAGGCTGGGCAATAGCGGAAAATTGGTGTTCCAAAGAAATCGATTGATTCAGGGTAATTTCCTCAAGTTAGAATTTCCCCCACTAAAGTCATCTTAGTCACAAATTTGCAGCAATTTACTAGAATATCATGTCAACCAATATTTATTTAGTTTAGATATATTCCGATCACATCCAAGAATCATGTCTCATATTGTTCCCCTTTTTTGTTTGGCCATTTAGGTGCTAACTTTTCTACCAAACCCACCTTTACCAATGACATTGTGTCGCCCCCCTTGACTTATATGTCTGTACTCGATAATTTTTTGCAGCTATGACAGCCTGAACTAATTTGTGTTGGATTAGAATTCTCAAACCAACTCCCTTGTGACTCCTAAACCCCAACCATTTTAGTGGGTGATTGTAGGCTATTGATATGAACGAAAAGTTGATGCATTAGATTGAAATGAAAGGTTTTTTTATGACATTCAAATTTTAGTTATCATGAGTATATTCCAAATACAATCATAAGATGTGCTACATACTTAATCATGTGGAGTCGGGGTACTCAGCCATCCAGATCACGCATAGATCGACTGTCGATCATCACTTCACAGATCAAAGGAGTCATAGAAATGTTTTCTGATATTTAATCTTTTCATTGCAATTTCAGTTTTCTAGAGTTTGTGGGGAATGTAATTCAACAACTTTAGTGGTTAGAGGATTTTTTCAACATAATAGTGGTTCGCCTTTGGATTGCGTTTACTCGTTCAGTGTTATTAAACTCTTAGTATATTTAATATTTTCATATAGTTCTTAAAGTATTCCCACTTTCAGTAATATTGTTTTAGCTTTTGAATAGCTATTTTATTATGGTTAGTATTAGTATGTTTATGAATGCCCAGCTTCAGATTCTCATTGATCATTCGTGATCCTAGAATCGTGTTTACATCAAGGGGGGGTAACCTCGGGGCATGAACCACTCTTGTCATGAGCAAGGGGTACCCCTTGATTTAACGCGTGTATAGACCTTGAAGGAGCAATACAAAAAGAGAAGAGTAAAAACACATTGCAATGCCCAAAATTTCATAAAAGAAAAGTTAGAAAGTCTAGACAATAAGTCGCGCATAGCCATCTATACAATATTTCAAGGAAATCGGATCAATACCTTGCTTAGATTTCAATCTGCCACAAAGACGAACATACCCATTGTGAATCATGACACTATCATTTGTTGTAATCCACTAATTAACCTAAAAAAGGCAAAAGTATGATAATCGTGAATGACACCAAACTCATGTTATGATCTTTTTGTGATATGAGCCACACTACCCATAGACAACCTACTAAGAGCATCAGCCCAACCTTGGCCTGTACTGCGTGATATAAAGAAGAACATAATATGATCATCCTTAAATAATCCAAGCCACCTTTTTTGGAAAAATTCACATACATTTGACTCAAACATTATGAAAACTCTTGTGGTCCGGTAAAATATCAACATGAACCCCATATAGATACATACCTCCAAATCTTACAGAACAAGCCAAATTCCACTAACTCAAGGTCATGGGTAGGATAGTTTGTCTCATGAATTAATTTGCCTTAAGCAGATGCAATCATTCAATTTCATAAGTCGTAATCCAAACCCACACTGTAGAGGCATGACAAACATAACAAATCCATCCGTACCTTCTGGTATGTCAACACTGGGCAGAAAATAGTCTATCTTCAAACTCTTGAAAACTTTTATCAAAATAATCCATCCAATTAAGTAGACTTTTTTGAGTTAAACCCATCAACGTAGAGGCAACAGAAGGAAAATCCCTCATAACCCTTCTATAATAACAGTCAAACCCAAAAAACTTCTTATGTCTGATGGAGTTAGTGGTTTTGGCCGATCCTGACTGAATCCATCCACTTCGAGTCCACCTCAATAAACCCACTTAAAATAATGTGACAGAGGAAGGCCTCGAATCCTAATCAAAATTCACACTTACTAAACGACTTGAGGGTTGTTTAAGGAAGGATGATAAGGTAAAAGAGAAGTAATGAGTTGTATGTATTGTGTATGCCTCAAAATGTGATAAGTGATTTTAAGTATTAGTATGACCAGTATCCATGTCTACTTTATGTATATGAACTATGTTGTGGTTATTATGTCAATGTTCATGAAGTTTACTAAAAAATACATGATGCATGATTTCTAACGAAATTCCCTGTTTAAATGCATGTTTTTTCATGATTACCATACTTAGTGCATATTTATACTAATACCATTCTTCTTCTTCGTTTTACACAAACTTTAGATGGTGATGGCTAGAGGATGTCTTATAATGAAGAGCTTGAATAGATATCCCAAATTCAAAAAAAAAGGACCTTATGATTCAAAGGTTGCCTATGTCAATATGCTCTTTAAGTATAAGTAATAGTTAGGTTATTATTTTATGTTGTTAAGGTTCATGTCCTTATTCTATTCTATTTAGATTGTCTTAAGTTGGAAAACGAGACTTAGAGTGTAATTATGTATTATGATATTTTTATATATATGAAGTGATGATTCTACCATATTATGAAGATCTTGGATAGATCTCCCAAGTTAGGAAAAAAAGGAACCCTTATGATTTAAGGGGACCTATATCAAGATGTTCTTTAAGTGTATGTAATAGTTATATTACTATATTATGTTTTTATGGGTCGTGTCCCTTTTCTATTCTATTGAATGTGTCTTAAGTTGGCAAAGGAGACTTATAATCTAATTATGTATTATATTTTTTTATATATATATGAAGTGATGATTCAATCATATGATGTGCTATGAAAAGTTTTAACTTTTCTGCAAATTTTCCTATTAAATGCAATGGAAGATGTCTAATTTCTTGTATAAGACCTCCAAGAGGTCAAGTACGCCGTGTTACTTCTAAGGGGTGCTCCTCGGTCGTGACACATATGATCTCACACTCATAAAGAAGCACGCATGCATGATTTCACCCATATGTTTGTCCTTAATTTCTAATCATCCTTCGTTTCAGCTCACTCATAATCAAAAAGGTCTTTTCAAGTCTTGTAACGGGTCTGGATGTAAAGGTATGGTCATTTAGGCTCAGTGGTTGCTACATTAATGAAATATGGTCTAGATATCACCTTTCTTTCTTTTCTTCAATACTTTGATCATGCTCATGTTTCACCCCATTATTCAACTTCCAAATAACTACTAGACACTCAATTTCTTTTGCAACTTTCACAACTTTTTCATTCCTTTCTTTTGTTTTCTTCATTTATTATTTTTACTTGGAGGGGTTCTATATTTTTCAAGACCATGGTTCAAAGGGGAATTTTAGCCTAAGTTGGCTATTTAGACAAACCACACTTCATGACATATTGTTGAATGGGTAAATAAGGGTCACAATTGTTCAAGGTTCTTCCAAGAAAAGGATAAGGATCAATGGGGTTCAAACAAGGTTCACACATCTCACAAGGTTGGCCACAAAAAAGGTATATTGTCAAACTGTTTCACTCAATAAAATTGTCGTCTAGATCATTTCAAGAGCTTGCATCACTTAGCTAACAGGACCAACGGGGCAAATTTTAGGTGTCATCACACAGAATGTTCAAGGTAAGCTCATCACACAAGGCATTGGCAATAATGTAGGACGAGACTTATTCGAGCTAGTGTGAAATGATCATCAAAAGAGACTCTATTTAGTTATCGTCTAGTCACACCGAGATACAAAAAGTCCACATATTGTCTATGCAACTACATTTGGCCTTATCGTAGTTGTGCATTCATTTCATTTAATTAAGAGCAATATTCAAGTCATAACTTTGATCATAACTGATACTCAAATTTTCATAAGAACAACCACAATCACAAATGAAAATGGTAGCATAAGTTTTTCAAAATTGGTCAAAAACCATCTTTGTCACGACCAGGGAGCACCACCTAGAAGTAACCGACATCATTGACCTCTCGGAGGTCTTGGACAATAGTCTTAGCATTCAATTATCATATTGTCATAGAAATTTAGCAGAAAATTTAAAACTTTTCATAGCATAACTTAATGCTAAAAAGTCACTTCATTTATAAAATCATAAGTACATAGTTATGACACTAAGTCTCATCTTGCCATCTTAGACTCAACATTAATATAATATAACAGGGACACGGCCTTAACCACATAAAAGAATTACCTATACTGTTACATGAACTTGAGTAACATCTTATCTTGAAGGCTGTTGAATCAAACTAACATCTTGACATGAAGGACCTTGAATCATAAGGACACACTTGAACTTAGGAATAGCTAGCCAAGATCTTAATTCTAAATAAAGATCCTCTAGCCATCACCACCTACACATTGTGTAAAAAGATGAAGAAGAATGGTATTAGTATAAGAATGCACTAAGTATGATAACCATGCAAAAACATTATTTAAAGAGGACATTTAGTTAGAAATCATGAATCATGTCTTTTAGTAAAACTTCACGAATATTTTATACAATAAGCACAAATAGTTCACAGACATTATATCGACATGGATATTAATCACAACGTCACATAAAATAATTTATCACATTTAAGACACATTCAACATCGTCATAGCATTACCTTTCTTTTTACCTTAACTCATTCCCCATAGAAACCCTTAAGTAATACTTAGTGAAAAGCATGAGTACATCCCATTCCACCATTCATACTAAACAATCACCTTAAGGTCACCAAGATGAAGATTTATACAACCTTCATCAATTCAAGCATACACTTTCATAAAGACATAACATATGATGAAACACATACTTCAAATAAGGACCACCATTTAAGACAACCCCAAGTCACGCTAGTGCAATGTGCATGTAGCATCCCACCAAGTGTACCTTTGAAGTCACCCTAGACTTAGGCACATAATACTTACCAAGGTATAATAAATGCATTTAACCCTTAGACATAAGACCAACATACTTCATAGACCTCATATAAGAAATCATTCATTTATCACATCACAATCATAAGCCATTAGGTCCCTATACTCACCACAAGACAACATGTAAGTCAATACTACAAATAGCTCCTTAATGAAACAATAGTCAACATTGCATATATAGATAATTCATTTCATCAATACATCATAACACCCTACTCATAATACCTATCTAAGCCTACTAGTGCAATGTACATGTGAAGCCCCATAACCTCACACATACTAAGTAAACAAATCAAGGAGATCACAAGCATTGCCACTTACTTCATACATCAACATTACAAGTATAGCCAAGAACATGCATACTTAGACCTTCATTATGTAGACACAATGAGACTTTCACATTCGTGAATACCCCCTAGACGTAACCGGCGTTGTTGTCCTCTATGAGGACTTAGACTAGCCTTTTAGTTTACATCATTACATTCATAGGTCAAAATTAGCGGAAATTTAAAAAAATTTACTACTTCTACATTGAGGTTTACATAGACCTCTACATACACATCATATATATATATATCGAGTATACATAGACCCTTCGTATAGGTTTATTACTTGGTCTTCTACTTTTATTGCACATAGATATATAGAAATATAACATAGTCTCAAATAGTCGTCTTATCTCATAACCATCTAACAACAATTTCATAATTTGGCATAGCCCATTCACCAATATAACAAGACAACATATAGGTCATAAAATGTCTAGTATACAGATGAAAAGGAAAGAACATAATAGTCTTAAAAACTAAAGCAACATCATAAGCTTGATAGTGGAATTGCCCTCGAAAAGTGAGGTCCTACCCAACTTGGATGATTAAGAATTCCAAATCTTCTTCAAAGTAGTCTCCAAAATCCCTTCAACGACCGGAACCTCAAATGTTAGGAAAAAGGAAAAATGAGGTTAGTACACAACTTGTACTAAGTATGAGACCATATGCACACATATCTTGAAATCATGCTAAGAAAAGGGACATTTCATTTAAAGTATGCAATTTACTTTGAAAAGTTTTACGCACATTCAATAAGACATATTTGTTAAGTCATAGCCATGTACATCACAAAACGAACAACACCAAGTCTAGAGAAGTCAACATGCGTATCACATAATTGGACACATAGTCAAGTAACTCTATCATCAAGTAGTAACATCAACAAGCATGAATAAGAGTTCATTATAACATAACCAAAGCAACACAATTACCCATGGACCCCTATTAAGTCAACAAGTGCAATGACCAAGAAAAGCCCACATAGCACGCACAATCAAGTCACCCAATAACTTAATGGACCAAACATCCCCTTCAATAGCTATGCATTTAAGCGTACAATCATCATACTTTAACAATGTAGACCATAACGTTTTCCACTCAGTGAAATTAATCAACATCATTATAGTAGCAAACAATGTGCAACTCATCATATAGCATATCATGACCTGATAACCATATTTTATACATAAGAACATACCTCCTAAGGACTTCCTGCAAGGACTAATAGAATGCAAATGGTGAGTGAGTCTCATACCCTACCTAACTAAGCTAAACCCCTAGGTTATCTACAGTTACGAGATCATTCCTTTAATTCATTTTACCTTTGGTAACGTCTTCTAACAACGACATACACCACATGACGATAATTTGGAATCAGGGGCACGGAACCATATTGAAAAGAGGCGGACTACTTTGTCAAGGTAGTACCCAAAACAATGCATCATAGCATACGTGGATCCACTAGTAGTATTCTATGGGGTAAACCATAGTTCAAGAACTAGGAGAATTTAGTCGGGACCTATCTAGGCTACATTATTATAGATCAAATATCAAGTAGGACAGAGTGATCCTACCTTCACTATGGGTGAAAGCGAACTTTTCAATGCCTAGTTCACTTTGGTGCTAAGCTGGTTCCCTTTTGTAAAACATGGCTTACTGTCTTTCTATATCATCGAGTTTAATATGGTCATGGGTCTAATCCTTGTTTATAACAAATCTCATCCATAGCCTCAAATAAAAAAATGCATGAGTATGCTCAGTTATTACAATTATATCGGTGAGGTTTAGCACATTAACATATCATCTCTATGCTAAGGCACAATTTGTAATAATCCATCATCCTTTCTACACACGTACACATCGTATTGGACAAAACCTCGACACACACCAAAGTTTCTAAGACATGTGCCAATTCAACATTTTCATATACAACACCCTAGTAAATGCTTAAAAGACGAAGAATAATCCAGATACAATTATCATGACTTACTTAATCATAATTAACCATATTTGGAAGTAAGGAATAGGGATCACAAGATCTTACAAGTCTCCTAAAATTCTCCTCAAGGTCTTACCTATAAACCCTTTTATATTCAACCCCCCAAATGTGTGTTTATAGTATCATCCACATATCAATAACCAACATGATAACGAGACAATGCGTCACTAAAATCACAATCAATTTACAGTTCATAGACTTAGATACGAGACTTAGGTCCATTACATAATAAACTTCATACCATGAAATAAATTATTCAAAACTCGGAGAGGACTTAAATTCAGCTTAAGGATTAGTAATTTGATACAACACATATTCCATCAAGTGGGCATTCAACAAATAACCCAAGTCCGTTGCAACCAGCAGCATTATATGATTCACATCAGATCATAATCTAGGGTAAGGGGAATAGGTCATATTCGACAAACTAGAAAAAATTCAATCAAGATACTACACAATTGAGTGGTTAACAATAAATCGTTTATATATAAATATATCCTAAAAAATCATAAACAAATCAATTAACAACATCAATTTCGGATTGGATGAATATCCACTTGAGAAACCAAACTTTGTGAAATCAAGTTATTTGATGGAACACTTGAGGAAAGAGGTGTCAAAACGGCTTAAGAGGATAACATACCTTACTAATGATGATTATTAAATGGAGAAAGACAAATTGACCCTATTTGACTCTTATGAACCTCACCTCTATCCTTTCGGTCTCAATGGCGGGTTCTTTGGGGGCGCCGAGCGACGACGAACTCGCCCGCAGGGCACTAGAGTTTTGGGCGGTTGGGAACTTCTCCGAGTCGGTTAGTCTCATCGCCTTGAGTAGAGGCTTTATATATGTGGTTAACATCCCTTACTTAGATCCCCTAACCCCTATTATCATCCGAACAAAGGTCAACTAACTAAAATGAAAGTAATTCGAAACATTGTAGCAAAACCCAGTCCCACCCAGACCGAGACCTAGATCGATGATCCGTCTGATGAAACAACGGCCACAGGCCTCTGTCCTATTGTCCAAGCTTTGGGTCCGAGATAGTCCAAAAACCAGTCTTGGAAAAATAACATGACCAAGGTGTTCCTAGACGAGGCAATCAATGCTGAGCTGTACGAAAGGTTTCACGGTTATTTTTAATTCTTTTACTTAGGATTCGATGGTGGTCCAAAAGCCCTTTGTATTGATTTTAATTGAAGTTTCTTCTTATGTGACAGGAAATTGTCCCAAGATGAAGAGCGAGTTTTTGAGCGACATAAATGCAGAGAGGGACCAGAGACCACCAATCGGAGCCAATAATGGTCCATCGAGCTTTTGACGGTCCGTAGCGGTGGCATCGTATTGAAATGTAGAAGGAAGATGGGGAAGTTATGACCTATGTGGAATTAAGGAACGTCAATGATGGACGTTTTAGACACGACGATCCGTCCTGTTGCTGGTGCTCGCAATGATACAGAGTCAGTCCAGAGTACCAACATCAAAAGTTTATTCAGATTTGAAACAGGAACCCTCGATGACACCTTAGTTTTGGGAGGTCCGTCATACGTTCGTCGAGGGTAATAAGAAGCAAAATAAGTAAGTTGTGAAGTATGGGACGCCGAACAGGCACATGATGGCAGTCCGTGAGCCGGACAGTCCGTCATGAGGTCCGTTCGATTCCTAGACGCAGTGTTTTTGACAGATTTTCAGAAGTAGAATCCTTCTTTTATTTAGGTTTTTCTTCCTTATTATAAAAGTTCGAAAAACCTCATTTTTGGGTTAGGACTCCTTGATAGTGGACTTTTTGATTGTTAGACTTTTGGATAATCTTTATGAGGTCTCTGTTCAAGTGTTGAAGGGATTAATTGAGCAATTGACAATTTTGTTGGAATTGATTGTTGGGGATTTGTTGAGAATCAAATGGTGAATTTTACGATTTCTTCGTTCTCATATTAAAGTAAGTTTACCTGAATCTTATATTAAATATAATGAATAAGTGTTGTGAGTTATTACTATGGGTAAGTACACTCCATAACTAGGGTGGTGGGAACCATGGGAGGATAATGTAGGTAAACTCAACTAAAATAGCAAATTCTATCAGAATAGTGTCTTGCAATGTATTGTTAAATTCTTTCGGTTTAGACCCTTTATTTAACGGATGGAAGGAAACGTTTTTAAAATCTCGCCCCTTAATGCTACTTTGTCGGCCCAACGGAGGTAGATAATAGAAAATGCAATTAATCAACATAGATTTAGTGTATATATAGAATAGGCTAAGTGTCGATTGGTCGAGGTTATAACTAGTCAAATATCAGAATCTACAATGCGTAATATGAGGTAAGGTAAGGGTTAGTATAGCAACACAGTAGAAGGACCAAGGTGAAGAGGAAATTTTCTAGATGCCGGACCAAAAGGGACTTAGAGCTATCAAAACTTATCAACTTTAAGGCAAGATACTAGGAAAGAATGTTTAGTCTAGGATTATTCCAGTCTCAGGATCCTGGGGGACACTTAAGCCCTAATTACTTTATGATTGTTAAGCTCCAAGATTTACAATTCTGTTAGTTGTTTACTTTAGTTTAGGATAATGTATTTTTTAATTTAGATATAAAAAAGCCACCCTTTATTGTCTTGTGTTTCTCGGGAACAGAATTGACTAAATATAGTAAATAATAGAATAAAGTTAAGTTGAACTATTATCCGGTTGGAGGAACGATCCCAACCCATCATGGTTGGGTTATCTTACTTGATGACCACTTTACTTTATTAATTTGAGAAAGTAAGTAAGTAAGTTTGAGCGTATCAATGCCCCCCATCGATTTACACATGGATCGTCGACTACAAGTCGTGGTCACAGTGCTTTCGCAGTCTTTTGACCCCAAACGCAAGGGTCCTCCTCAAGGGCTTAAGTTTCCGTACTTGGATAGTCATCGTACCAAGTCCTTCGAATATGAATTAACTTAACTATAAATTGCGACCACCACTCCACCATTTTCATCATTTTCCGACTCGTAAAAGTTAGTCAAATAGTCTAAGGCACGCTAGTACCTCATTGAACTAGTTTCCAAATGTAATGGACGTTCTTGGACGTTTTGGTTTCTAGACTTCCTAAATGACTTATATTCCTTAAAATAGACCTTAAACAGTGTCTAAACCTTACGACACTCAAGTTAGGCTCTAGCACACGTCTTAGATTTTCAAAGTATTACAGAGACCAATACTATGCATATCATTATAACAAGTATGTTAACACAATAATGTCATGAATAGGATACACATACATATACATATCGAAATAATCCTAAAATTCCCTTAAAGAACTACTTGTGCAATGCATAGGTAAAATCTCATTCCCTCACATACATTAAGCAACATCTCTTAGGTAGTCCTAGTTAGTGTCATCTTACTTTCGTTGCTCATTTTACATTCAGGAAACTTCACCTTAACCTACATTAGACCATGTGATCTAAACATAGAATCCGGTGTCATCCCCTCACATCGAAAGGAGGGCATCCTACTTGCCAAGGTAGGACATCAACATCATCATAGCATCTAGGTGGATCCACTTGCTAGGTTCCTATGGGGGCACATAGTTAAGGAACTAGGAGGCTATTACTAGAAACCCTCTTTATTCTACATAGCATTGTAGTTTACACCTTATGAGAGCATCGGGTGAACCTTTCTTCCATTTGAAGGAACACTTCTCATTGTCAAGTTCACTCGGTGCTAAGCTAACTTTCTCTTTTTGAAAACCCTTTAAGTCTTTGTTAAATATTAGAGTATAAGATAGGCTTTAGGATATTAACCCCTTATATACATATACATTGCTCATAGGTTAATTGATGAGAATGTCCTTTTATCAAAACCTACATCATGTGAGAATGTCTTTTCACGTAATCATAACATAGTCTAGTTTAGAGTACATATAAGGAAACCATCCAAGAAACTCTCATTCACTGGATTATCATTAACACCCTTCATTCATACATTCATGTGTGTATGTGTACATATATAAAAAAAAAACCTTTCACATAAATACATTCAGACAACACATGATCATACTTCATTAGTCATATAATTTACATGCATAATAAGAGACAAAGGTGCATATGAGAATTATCCTTTTAATTGACACCATGAACATATTATACTCATAGTCATACATCAGATGTGTGAGAGTACATATTGGTCATCATGATCCCATAATAGCACCAACATTGATATTGAGGAAACCACCCTCCAAGGATCACAACACATTACGATATCCCCACGTCAAGAACAACTCTCATATAGAGCATTTAGGTACTATAGACCACATACTCACATTGCATCACAGGAGACAAGAACATATTCAAAATTGAATAGACAACTCCTAACATGTGAAGGATCAAACATTCATATAGGGATTACATAGGTAGGGGTCATTCTATACTAGTATCCTTCACGGCCAAGCATGCAGACCATACCTCACCCTAACATCATCATCATTCACATTACACTTCACATTATCCATACAGCTAGATCATGATACTAGAATAGAAGATTGCACAAAACCTTCATACTTATTATCATCATCACCACAATTCACATTAAATATATTGCCCTCAGGGTCATGATCACAACATGCACAGATAGAAAATAAGTAAACACTGCCACCATAAGTGGACCAAACCATACAACATCAATCCCAATATTATAGACTAGAAGTTAGGTCAACTTACCAGTTCTCCAAACCATGATCATCATAGATCTATCTTCAACAATTCATAATCAATTGATATAGACGGCAATGGAAGTAAACAATACATCATAATCTAATTACAATTCAACCAACATCTACACAAAATCAAAAGACCCACATTATAGGTTAGATTAAGAGATTAGGGATATTATCGGTTCATTAAGGAATTACATTTAAAATAATCTTAAAACCATTAATTAAAAATTAATACATCATTACAATGACTTAGAAAATAGTTTGACAAGGAACCCATGCTTAGTTTGAATTGGATTTTTGATCATAGAAACTCTTTGGAAAATCTTTGATAGAACTCGTTAGATGAAAGGTTATCCAAGTATAAAGGGTTACCATACCTTCATAGAAAAAATCCCATGAAATTCGGAGAATAATCACTTGAAAAATCATCTTCTAGATTGAGCTTGATTTTTGTCTCCAATGGAGTTTTGACAAAATTTGGAAGAGAAGAGGGTTTTGGATTTTTGATTTCTCATTGGGTAATTGGGTTTTGATATGGTAATGGGGGTAAATATGACATAAATACCATTTATAACGAACACCCAAAATTCCCAAAATACCCCACATAATTTGGACCTTTATAAATAAGTCAAGCTTCTCTTTCGTTTTTAGAATTATCGTCCGGGAGCAAGTCCGCATTGCAGGTCTGTAGTGGTTGGTCATCCTCATGCTCAGAGAATGAGGCTTGATAATAGAAGAAACAATTCCCATAAGTGTTGAAGTGCTGCTCCAATCTCTTCGGTACGGGCTCTTTTCCCTTGCCCTTGCGTCCCATTAGAGATGTTTTCTTTCCCTTTTTAGAAAGAGCAGTTGCTCCCTCATTAATTATGATACCCCGTTGTCTTTTCAGGGTAGGATTCCATTATTGTCCCAGTTGTTCTTAGCCTATCTTCAAAACACATTTGAAAAAGTGAGAAATAATTCAAGAAAAATCCCATAATTTAATTGTAGAAAGACTTGTCGAATCGATCGGCAAGTCGCTGAGTAACTTTGGTGATCCAAGTTTGACTCGTCGATAGCCTAAAAACTTTATAGAAAAATGGTTGGTTCGTGATGTGCAGGGCCCTTCGGAAAATTGTTGGCACCACTCGGCGATCTCAGACTAGGCCGTGAATTTTACAACATGTTTTAAGGAATAAGGGGCAAAAAGAACAATCAGGGAAACTTTTGGCGAGTCGCCGCTGAACTCGGAAACCTCATGCTTCCTTTAGAAAGTTACAAACTCTAAGTCAGACAAATAATGAAATTAAAGCAGTCAAGGAGGATGTTGGTGAACTGTCAAATGGTTTGGCAAGCTCCACCCAACTCGCTAAACTATCCAACGTGCCAAATTTCAACCTTGTTGCCCGCGGCCCTGGAAATCAAAATCAAACTACACACTAATGTAATTAGACTCGGACCCATTCGACCCATTCCTTTGGGTACTCAAACTTCCCCAGTTTCACCAAAATTGGTCATTTGATGACTTTTGCCCTTAAGAAAGACGTTAAACACTCTATCATTGGGCAAAGTACGTCATTTAACATAATTGAGGGTTACTCAGGCTTCACCCAATTAGACCCACAAAAAATTTACCGCAAACCAATAATTTATGATCAATCTTAATGCCCAAAACCTGGGAAATCAACACTTCAAGCAATTTAAGTACAACTATGAAACTAAGACGAACACATTACCTACAATTTCAACACAGGCCTAGCTCACTATAAGATTCCACCAAATGCATTCGATTTCAACTACTACTCAACAGTTCGAGGTTCAAAAAACCAAACTTTTAGATGACTAAATAGCTTGAGGAGCTAGGCAATCTGAATATCAGCATGAGATCAAGAGCAAAAGGCAACAAGATGGGGAAATGTTGAAAATCTAGAGTATGGATGAGTGAGTATGAGGTTAGAAATAGGAGCATGTGAAAGATTTTGAAAGTTTAAACTATTTGGCCTCTTAAAACCTTTTAGTTCGCAGCCCTTTCGGCGGTATTAGTCGTCCTCCCCGAACCACTCAACGATCCATCACGTGTTGACTTACATTTTCCATGTTTTGGTCTATCTCTTGATCATTTTTTATTTGCTCCTTTAATAGTTTATAAGTGAGAGGAGAGTTGGACTCACGAATGTACCATGCCCCGTTAATTTTGGTCATACCATCAAGCGGTTAGGTTATTATTTCATAAGGTTGTTGCATTAAACCTCCTGAAGAAAGTTGATCAACCACTCCTTGTTCACTGAATTGAAGCTTCTGTAGAAGCATTGAAGCAGTACATTATCGGGCAACCCATGAGTTGGTCATTGCAGCACCATCTTCTTAATCCTAAGCCAAGTCTCATAGGTTGGCTCACCCTTCAAGCATTTGAAGCTTTGGATAATGTCCCTAAGTGACATCATATTTGAGATAATAAGCTCTTCTCACTAAGTGATAGAATCTCTTGGAAACTCAACCAACCACTTGCATGCTTCTCCCATTAGACAAAATGGAAAAAACCTCAGTCAAACCGATTCATGAAATATGTTCTTAAAGGAGAACGGTCTCCAAATATCAAAAAAAGTTCCTTATATGCTCATGGGGATCCTCATCAGCGAGGCATTCAAATAAACCCTTCAGTTTAACATGCTGAAGATGTTGCTTGTAATGTGGAACACAACGTTCCCTTCACCTGGAGGCAAATGAATGGCCCCAACACCACCCATTTGGATTGGGTGATTGGTGTTTGGGTTATTGACATCATTGAGGTTCTCGATATCATCCCGGTTGCCCACTTGACTACCATTACTAACGTTTATGCTCATTTCATCTATTAAACAAGTATCACAAAAAGCAAAAACAAAAATAAGTAGATTAAAAATACAAATAAAAACTGCACAATTGAAGCTCAGCACAAAAAATTCAAATGCCACTCTCTAGCAGTGGCGCCATTTTGATTTATCATTTCAAACACACCTCATCAAATTCGAGGTGTTCAATGATCATAAATTGGTATAAAATCTAACTTAATAAGTTAGTGTTGAATCTCAAGGAGCGGTACATGTCTTAAATTCAATTAGGATTTATGAATGTGGTCAAATCAGCCATATGAATAGAAATTGTCGATTCAAGACATAATCAAGTAAAAGGGGTGACATGAATGTCAAATGAGGGTTTTTGGTTTTGATCAACTAAAAGCAATCAGAAACACTAGGAATTAACAATAATGAGAAGCATTCTTGTGATTTCAAAGATTATAAGAAAATATAGGCATATGGGTGATTATAACTATTAGTAAATAGCAAGATATTAGTGAGTGGGCTAGACTATAAGGGAGGTATTTTCTCTCGAACAATTATTCCGAATCAGACGATTTCTTTCGAACATCGACAACATCAAATAAACACCAGCCCACACCTTAATTCATTCACTCTCTCGAGCTTAGTATATGGGATTGATATTAGGATTTACTGTCTCAAGCTAAACCCAGATCAACCCAATACCCACAAACCATCAATCAAAAAGTTTAGTTCTAAAAACTCTCTCTCGAGCAAGCCAAGAACACAAATATAGAATTTTATTTGCAACTACAATTCTTAAATTAAACCACAACTAATGATTAACCTCACTTTTAAATAACATTTAAACTAACATTTAGAAATACCCATAGACTATTTTAGCCCATAATCACATGATCACATCCCCCAAAATTGGGATTTTATCTAAACATTATAAAAAGGTAAAACGGTTGTCAAATTGATTATTCATCAACTGGGTAAGAGTTATTTCATCTTTACAATGCTCCAAATTCATGATTCTCACTGACCCACTTTTAATTTCTCAAAAGTGTGCTTCTTCAACCCTTCAAGCTAATGAAAAACTCTAGAGAAAAGTCTTCTCAAGATACTACAAATATGATACATTGTAAAAAGATACTAATTAAATGTTCAAAAATGTATTTATAGTCTCTAAACATTTGCTACAAATACGCATTCAATGAAGTAAGTTGGGCTCTCGGATCCACTCAGCGAGCTGCCTTTCGATATCATCCATCGTTTTTTCACCTGGTCTTTCGGCATCCTTGGGTTCTGTAACTTTCGGTGATATATCACTGCATTGTGAAACAACTCGGCAATGCGTCGACTACTCATTCTTGTCACTAATTTGGTTTCTTCCATCAAGACTGGAACACTGGATTTTAGGCGGCGGAACTGTCCCTTCGGCGATTCAGCAAATTCTATTGCTGATCACCATGCTAGCTTTTCTTTAATTCTTCAATTTTGTTTGTTCTTTTTTTGAATGTTAGTGTCCTTGCTTTGTTTTTCAAATCATGTACCTGAAAATCAAGGATTTTTCATCAGTTTATAGAACAAATTAAGCATTTGAGGACAATAAATCTGTATAAACAAAGCCCCAAATGAGTCCAAATCTCTGACTCATCAACCCTTAATTGGTGATAATCCGACCTAAGGTCAATTTTCAATAAGTAACTTGCCCCTTGCAATTGATCAAACAAATCATCTATCATTGGAAGATGATACTTATTCTTAATGGTCACCTTTTTCAACTGAGGATAATCAACACACACGAAGGGACCCATTTTTCTTTCTAACAAACAACAGTGGAGCACCCCATGAAGATACATTCGGTGGGATGAAGACTTTATCCAACAAGTCATTTAATTGTTCTTTCAATTCCTTTAACTCAGTCAGGGCCATTTTATAAGGAGTAATTAAGATAGGTTGTGTATATGGGACAAGGTCAATACTGAAGTGCATTCCTACTCGAGAGAAATACCAGGTAAATTATCGGAGAACACTTCTGCAAACTCAGTTACAGTGGGGATCGACTCAAGAGTAAGGGTCTCGGAATCTAACTCCCTCACCCTAACAATATATTTAATGCAACCCTTGGAGATCATCTTTATAACCTTAAAATATGAGACAAACTGACCCTTAGGCATAGAACTTCCCCCTTGCACTTGAGGATAGGCTCATTTGGGAACTGAAACCTGACTATCCAAGTTTTACAATCAATCGACGCATAATAAGAGTGCAGCCAATCCATACCAAGTGTAACATCAAAATCTAGCATGTCAAGCTATACCAAATCAACCAAAGTAACTCTATGAGATAGGGAAAAGAGATATCTTTTATAAACCCTCTTATCAACCATAGAATCACCAATAAGGGGAAAGACAGAAAAATGTTCTAACAACACATTAGGGAGCATATCAAATTGCATAGCCACATATGGCATCATAAAAGACAGTTTCATCGGGGTCCCAATTTTAACATATCGGTGACCATGTCCGGAGAATTATTTTGTTGACCTCGTTTTTAGAAAGCATAGAAGTAGTTTTTCTTGGGAGCATTGGAGTTTGAATCATTAGAAGAAGCTTGCTTGCCCTCTTTTCTTTATACCTTAAGCATTAGACAATCTCTCATTTTTTCACCACTATTTCCACAACCAAAGCAACCATCCGTGCCAACTAGGCACTTACCATCATGCCTCTTTCCACACTTTGCACAAGTAGCCATATAAGAATAACTGTCATTACCTCCTTGAGGTTTAGGGTTGGAAACCCTATCCTTTTTTACCCTTGGAGTAGTGATAGAGGAACTTTGGTTGGAAAACCTTAATCTAAACCTTAGTCGACCTTGTCCATCGGACCAGAATTGGAGAATTTCCCATCACCGGTCCTAGATCTTTTCACCTCCATATTCGATTCTTTGAGCTTTGACAATTTATTGGGAATGCACCATAAGACGTGACATATCCATATCATTGATGACCATTGTTGTACAACATTCTTTTTCTACCATGTCCGACACTCCCATCACAAACTTATGCATCTTAGCAGTCGAATCTGTCACTATTCTTGGAGCATACTTGAATAGTTGGGTGAACTTTAGAGAATATTCCTTCACACTCATAATTCTTTAACGAAGGTCAATGAACTTATCAAGAAACGTCAATTTAAACACGTCCCACTCTACAAGGCCCACTCCTACCGACCTTTCCTCCTTCCATTGATCATACCACACTTGAGCAACATCATTCAATTAGTAAGAGGCTAACTATGCCTTCTCTACCGAAGTCTCCTTATAATAGCATGTACCTTATAGGCCTCGTTGATAAACCATTTATGATCCTCCTCCACTTTTAAGTCTTAAAATACAGGAGGGTTCATCCTTGCAGAGTCACTCACTCTTGAAGGAGACGAATTCACATTAGGTTTCACGGGAGAAACCACCTCTTTATTGGCTTGAGTTGTCATGGCTTGAGCCAAAACATGAAAAGTCTCCTAAACTCCGCATGAGTAACATTCTCGACTAAAGGATTAACTATATCTTGAGGAACATGAAGAGGAGCTCATTGATTCACGTTTTTGTCCTCATTTCTTCTAGAGAAAGCCCTTCCAGCAGTCATATCATGTATACCATCAAGTAAGGGTTACGACAAAGACCATGTAGATTTAAAGAAGTGGAATTTCCTAAGCATCTTCTAGCTTTCCATTCAAAAATGTGGCGCACTTTACACTTAGTAACAAGACTCTACTAGATGTGGCTTATGAGATATAATCCTAGAGCCATTAAACTTTGTGCTCTAGTTACCAAGTTTGTTACGACCCAGGGGTACCCGACCCCTAGATGTAACATGGCTTATAAAACCATGAATGTCTCTATCCAAGAAACTTAGTCTTCATAATATAAGCAATATAACAATAAGAGTGAAAACACATTTCAATGTCTAAAATTTTCATAAAAGAAAAGAGGAAGTCTATACATTGAGTCTTAACATTTCCATCTATTACAATGTTTTAATGAAATATGGAATGGCACGTAAAGCATGTCCAAAAAGGGAAATAAATAGACAAAACTATAACATAGGAAAAAGTCATCCTCGAACCATGAGGACTAACCAACAAGCTGGGAAGATACTCAAGTCATAGATCAAGCCACTAGAATAATCACTTCAAGAACCGGACCCTACACTTGGGGAAAATGTAGGAAAAGTAGGCATTAGTACAATAATGAACTAAGTAAGTTTGCATGCATAAAAACATTGAAAACATGCTAAAAGGGACATTTCACTTTGAAGTGTGCAATTTATCAATTTAAACATGATATAAGAGTTTAGAGAGCATAAGTCATAAAACATATTCAACATAGTCATCATCATCTTAAAAACATTGGAAAACTCATTCATCAAGCTTATTGAGTAACCATAGTTTATAGTTCATATTCTTGTTCTTGTTGTGGGAATAATCCTTAACTGACATCAGACTGTGTAAGCTATACTCTTAGCTTAGATGGATCCACTAACTAAAATAACCTATGAAGGAATATAGCTTAAGGTATTAGGAGATCTCTACTAGAAACTAGAACTCCACTTGCATAAAAGGTCTTCATCTCATGAGATATACTTGGTAAACCGAACTCAACTAGTGTAAAAGGATGTCATTGGGAATTCTAACTAAACTAGTGTAAAAGCTTTCATCTCATTTACAATATTCACTCGGTGCTAAGCATTAAATGCCACAAAGTACTTATTAAGTCTTGACTTAGTTCATATTCTTGGAAGAATTTCTTGACACTCAATCCAACATAATTCATAGGATATCTTTTAGATCATGCATGACAATAACCTTTCACCGTCCATGTCTACATAAACATATCTTACATTCAATTCAATGAGAAATCCTTTCAACCTTAATATCTTCATTCTGTGAGAAAAAATTCACATCATATCATATTCATGCATAAGTGTGTATATGAGAATAACCTTTTAACAAAACAAGAAGATCATAATAATAGACACTTCACTCTCAAAGTGTTCTTAAAGCATATACATAGTTTTCATAAAACATACATAATTCTCTCACTTTTCCCTTTCAAGGTTCAAATATCAATCACAATAACACGTCTAGAATTCAATCATTAGACATGGATATCATCATAATTAAAGTTACGTAATCATTACATGCATAATTTCATATCGTTCTTCTTTCATCAATAAAGACTCGTATCATAAGATCAGAATTAGGAAATATGGGGAATTCATGGGTTCTTGGGCAATTCAAAAAAAACATAGGAAATCATCAAATAATGCTTAACATAACATAATTCAATCATTAGAATCGTTTTTGAAAGGAACCCATGAATTTGGAACCAAACTCTAACATTTGGGGATTTCTATCTTTGAAATTCTGATTTTGACAGGACTCATGGATGAAAGCTACCATACCTTATCAATAAAGCCCAATGAATTTGGTGTGAAGAACCTTGCTGCTTGAACCCTAGCTCCAACTTCCTTCTACTTCAATTTCTAGAGAGAGAATATTTAGAGAGGATGAACTTCGGGGATTTATTTGGGTTTTGGAAATAACAGGTTGAATGGCTTAATTTAGGGGCCTAAAGTCCTTATATAGGAGGTCTATATTAGGGTAAAACAAAACCACTTAATCCTAATTAAAATGGAAAATCCCTAAAGTACCTCTCAAATAATCGTCTAAACTTCCCCAAAGTATCTCTCACCACCCATGAACCACATTGACACACTTCTATCCACGAGGCGTGGACCCACCCACGGTAGTCTTTCAGGGGTGGCACCTAAAAGTTCTACTATTCTATACCCTCTAATTAAGTTCGGTGTGTTACACTCCTACTCCTTGTCGAACTTTCTTTCACTGGCTCTTTTTATAACACATATATACTAATTGTCACATCCGGGAATACGTCCTAGACGTAACCAGCGGCGTCGTTCTCTTTGAGGACTAAGAGCCTTTTAGCTTACATCATTACATTCATAGGTCAAATTTAGCTGAAATTTAAAAAAATTCATTACTATTACTTGGTAGTTTACATAGACCTCTACATACTCATAGTGTATACATAGACCCTTCGTATAGGAAAATTACTAGTCTTGTACTTTTATTGAACATAAATATATAGAATATAAAGTAGTCTCAAAATATTTGTCTCGTCTCATAACATCTAATAAGAGTATATCAAATTGGTCCTAGCCCATACATCAATGAAACAAGACCACATATAGGTCATACAATGTTTAATATCCAAATGAAAAGGAAAGAAACATAAGAGCCTTAAAACTAAAGCAACATCATAGGCTTGCTAGTGGCATCACCCTCGAAAAGTGAGGACCTACCTTACTTGGATGATTACGAAATCCAATTCTTCTTCAAGTAGTCTCCAAAAGCCCTTCAATGACTGGAACCTAAAATGTTGGGGAAAAGGAAATTTGGGGTTAGTACACCACTTGTACTAAGTATGAGACCATATGCACACATACCATGAAAACATCCTAAAAGAGGACATTCATTAAGTATGCAATTTACTTTGAAAGCCTTTATGCACATTCAACAAGACTATACCAAATCACCTAGGCATATTCATTAAGTCATATGCATGAACATCACAGGAACAACAACATCAAAACTAGTCAATTCAACATTCATATCATGTAATTGAATACATAGTCAAGTAACTCTATCATCAAGTCATAAATAACCACAAGCATGAATAAGAGTTCATTATAACATAATCAAAGCAACACATTTACCCATTAACCCCTATCAAGTAAACAAGTGCAATGACCAAGAAAAGCCCCATAACTTTACTCAATCAAGTAACCTAAGAAAAATCATGACCAAGCTCCTACTTCACATAGCATAACATTTAAGATACATATTATCATACTTTAACAACGTAGACCAACACATGTTCATAAGTGACACCAATCAGCACATAGTATCAACAATGTGAAGGTTCATCATATACATATCATGTACCATTATAAGCATATTCATTCATAAAAACATCCTCCTAAGATTCCCTTCAAGGCTAACTAGTGCAATGTTTAAGTAGAATCTCATACACCTACCTAGACTAAGCTAAACCCCTTAGGTCATCCTAGTTAGAGTTCATTCATTTAATTCATTTTACCTTTTGGGAACATCTTGCCTTAACCGAAATGGACCACATGAGCTCATGTGGAATCCGGTGTCATGGAATCCTACACCGAAAGAAGGCAGACTACTTGCCATGGTAGTACCAAAACATGAACATAGCAACTACGTGGATCCACTATCTTGTTTTCCTATGGGGCAACATAGTTTAAGAACTAGGAGATATATTTGGGACACTCTTTATGCTACATGCATTATAATCTCCAATCTCAAGAGTACATTAGTGATCCTACCTTCCCTATGTGCGAAGGGATTGTCCTCACACTATTTCACTCGGTGCGAAGCTAGAGTCTCTTTGAACTGTCTTTAATGTCCTTATTATTTGTCATAGCTTATTGTAGGTCATAGGATCTAACCCTTGTATAATCATCATATCTCAATAATAATTGCATGAGTATAATCCCTTCATTACAATTATATAAGTGAGGTTGGCACATTTATATATTACTTCATAATAAGGTACATTGGTTAATCATTCACCATCCTTATAACATTTACATCTTAGCCAACACCTCACAAACCATAGTCAAGACATTTCAATTCAACATCATACCACCCTATTAATCCTATACTAGGCATACTCTAATACAACATCATGACTTAATCACAATTAACCATAAATTGAAGTAAAGAATAGGGATTACAAGACTTACAAGGTCTCCTTCATATTTCAACATCAAGGTCTTACCATAAACCCTTAATTCAACCCAATTAGGGTATAACATCATCATAATTCAATGAAAAACATGATAATAAGGCTCAAAGAATAACTATATCACAATTCAATACTAATTCATAGCTTAAGACATGATACTTAGTTCAAACTCACAATATACTTCATAACCCAGACCACTTCTCAAGAACTAGCATGAAAGGACTATAAATCACCCTAATTTGTTCATTATTAGTATAACAACATCATCTAGTAGTAATTCAACCAATAACCAAGTCAACTGAACCAATATAACATAATTTATATCAAGATCATAATCAAGGGTTAAGGGGTAAAGTCCATCTTCTACAAACAAGACCAAACCATCCAGATATATAATAATTAAGTTAGAATACATTTTAATCTATTCATAATATCCAAAATAAATCATAAATAATTTAATTCATAACATTATTTTCGAGATTGGATGAAACCCACTTGAAAACTCAACCTTGGAAATCAATTTGATGGAACACTTTGAGGAAAGAGGTCTCAAAGGAGAAAGAGATCCCATACCTTGCTAAGTGATGAAGATTGGTGGTGAAACTTTACTCTTTGCAGCCCATAAACTCTCCCCTAGATTGGTCTTCAATGGATTTCTTCACTAGAGAGAGAAAGAAAAGAGAAAGAAGAGAGTTTGAGTTTGTGAGTTATGAGAGTTTTAGCTAGTCTTAATTAGGTTAGGACTTTATATAGGGTGTTAACTAAGTTAATTAGACATCCCTAATCCCCCAAATAATTAGCTAACCCTTTGATTAATTAATTGGAACTAACTTAAAACGTGTAGAAAAGTCAGGCCCTCACAGACGAGACCTCAACCAACGGTCCATTTGTGAGTTGACGACTCCTGCCCCCCTTCCATGCTGCACTTCGACGATGAGTTCAGAAAGTGGTCCAAATGGACCATTAGCCAAAATTCCTAAGTGTTGGTCAACAGATGGCATCGACACCCCATCAATCCCCACATGCTTTGTCGACTCCCCTCGTGGGTGCACACTGCCCAGGCAATGCTTTTGACCCTAAAACGAAAGGGTCCTCCTCAAAGTCCCTTGGTTGGTCCTTGGGGAGTCGTGCCAGACGTTTCGACTATGAATCAACTTAAACACATGTTAGACACCCTTCCACCAATTTCATCATTTTACGACATCTAAAAGCTAGTCAAATAGGCTAAGGCACGCTAGCCCCTCATTGAACTAGTTTCCAGACGTCATGGACGTTCTTGGATGTTTTGGTTTCTAGACTTCCTTAATGACTTATATTCAAAAAAAATAGACCTTAACCAGTGTCTACACCTTATGACACTTACGTTAGGATCTAGAACACATCTTGGATTTTCGAAGTGTTACAAAAATAAATTATAAGAATAAGAGAAACTTTTGCAAAAAATAAATGTGTAGCAAGAAAAAATAGATAGAACATGTTTGCTCACAAGTGTTTCAGCAACAACTCTTTTGAGAAGTAGTGCCATTTTAGATCATATTCATGTTGATAACGTGTTGTAAAATAAAGCTCGAAATGATATAACTAAAAAGAGAAGAATAAAACATATGTAGATGAAGGAGAAAACTTTTTCTTCTATTCAAGTGTATCTTCCAAATGGTGAATGATGTCTCTATTTTTAGTGTTAAGATATCATTTATGAAGGTCAGTACCAAACTAGTAGATAATATTATCCAAAAAAATTATTTTAACCTTGGAAGTACACATACATGAATTCAAGTAATTCTTGAATAAATCAAATGGACAATCCACAATTCAATGGATTTATAGCATTATGGTTTTTATCTTAAGAAGGTATTAATAACCAATAATAAAAAAAAGTATCACAATTACTATTCGAGAAATATCATTACCCTATATTAAAAAAAATTGTGATTTAAAGGAAAAAAGTTAATATAAAAATAACGCCTAGGCTTACGTTTTTACGCTTGGAGCTTAGTCCCCAAATTTTTAAGGAGTTACGTCCTATGGATCTACGCTTCAATTTGTGCTCCAGAGTGTTTTTGGTATGTCTCGCCCCCATACTCGCCCCAAAAAATTATTTTTGAAAACATTACTTTGCATGAACATGTACCAAAAACAATAGAGAAAATGATCATTGACTAATATATGGAAAAAAATAATTGATATTGAGAAGCCAATTATATCAAATAAAAAAATTATATATATATATATATATATATATATAACGCTTATGTGGCGCCACCACAAACCAAGATTATCGTTTCATTTATCTATTTTCAAAACTAGTCTCTCCCTTCCTTGAAGAGTTGTGACTTTCATGAAAGGTTGTGCCCCTTTCCGCAGGGTTGTGTCCTTTTTTATAAGGTACAATAAGTATTTGTTCACACTACCCTTTGTTGTCTATAAATGGAGGGATTTCCTTTCATTTTAAAATAACAAAAATTCTAAACATACTATTATTCTTCTGCACAATTAAATATTTGTGTACTTTGCTCTTGTTGAGTGGCTCATGACACTACGAAAATATGTTCAATTTATGTGGGTTATTTTGTCAATTTATGAAAGTTTAGGGATCCCACAAATTCAATTGTGGCGGCTTTTAAAAGTGCTTCAATTACTGTTGCCATGAGCATATTTGTAGAGGTTTTAGTAAACCTCCACGACGTCCCCCGCAAAATGACTTCTAAATTTTTGGAGTTCTTTTAGTGTCAGTTTTTGAGGATTTAGAACCTTTACAATATGATTTCAATATTTTAAAAAATATACTTTTATGGGTTTAAAAATGTCATAACATGTCATTAATATTTACATAATTTGATCTATGGAATTTTACAAAATTATTATTTTTATTTTAATAATTGATGTGTGCTTGGTATAGATCAAGCCTTCAAAATAATAAATGAGTTTACTAAATATCATATTTAAAGCAAATCAAATTTCATCAAACAGCTATATGTTAGTAAGTTCTACAGATTCAAATTCATGTCAAATAAAAGTAATATAAACTTGTGTATAATGACTTTGGTAACGACTGGAGAGTATCCCCTAGAAGAAGTTACCAGCGTACTCAACCCCGAAGGGGTCTTATACAAGACCATAGCATATTCATCATTGCATAATTAACATGAAATAATGTGGAAAATAAAAAAAGAACTTTACATATGAAGTATACTTAGACTTCTCATTTAATCAACATAGCCACGTTCATATAATAGTCTAATATTGTCTCACACACCATCCATTAATAAGAGTTCAACAAAAGTCTTCAAATAAGGTCCTTAGACCTATAGACACAATAGTCTTTAGAACAAATGTACATCAGAGAAGATTACTAAGTATATAACATCAAACGAGAAGAAAAAAAATGGTATCAAGTGCATATATCCTTGGATCTTTGAGGACCTACCACAAGTCTTGGAGATAGAAATCCAAGCTTTCTACAAGAGTGGAGAAGCAACCAATTAGTCAGAACCTATACTCATAATAAAAAGGGGAGAAAGTGGTTAGTACAAGTAATGCACTAAGTATGGGGAAATTCACAAAAAAAAAACCTTTAAAACATGAGTGAGGGACATTTACATATAAAGTATGCACTTATGAGGCTTTAAAAAGTCTTTTACATTATCAAGAGAACACATAAGACCATAACCCTAAGATGTCCAAATTTCAATTAAGGCATGACCTTGGCACTTCCTAAGGTCCACTTGTGCAATGTAGAGTTAGCATCTCATACTACCAACCCTCCCAAGCATTCACACAGAAACCACCTCAGCCACACATATTACCTTTACCTTCATATAAATAGACATGTTATCATAATCATATAATAACTACAAGGAACCTCCCACAACAACTCCTAAGCCCACTACTGCAATGTACAAGTGAAGTCTCGTACCCCCACTTCTACTTAGTAAACTCATTACGATGTCATAGACTAATTCCTCTTTCTTCACTAATTCATTACTTTAGAAAAGATCAACCTTAACCGACATAAACCATGAAATCTTCCATGGAATCCGGTGTCATAAAACCCCACACCAAAAGAAGGTGTTCTACTTGCCAAGGTAGAACCAACATATTAGCTACAATGTGGATCCACTAGCTATGTCTTATGGGGCCCGTAGTTAAGGGATAGGGAGATTGCTTTTAAGGAATCTAACTATTGCATTATCAGAAGAGCCCCCATCTCATGAATATCACTAGGATGACCCAACCTCTTGCATTAACGGAAGGGTCTTTCCTCATTGGACATATTCTCTCGGTACTTAATATACTTTCCCAACTTACTACCATTGTTCTTTAATTATATCTACATGTGTGAAGATTAATCCATCTTAATTCAATACAATTAAATATAAGCTCTTAGATTCACTAGGTGAGAATATACTTTCACCCTAGGATTATCAACATATATGAGTAGTTCTTTCACAATCTCAATTATAGTGTTTCCATCACGACTATACGAATCAACACAAAAGACCAATTTCATTATACAAAATACATGAAACATCATAAAAAAGGTTCCAAAGGATGAAAACCATACCAATTACCTTTCTTGTATCCTTCCATAAGCCATACACCTTGCAAGTGAGTTTAAAGTCTATGTACAACATCTTTCATCATATATATACAACCCTAGAATTTACCCTCCTTTCAACATTAGGAATAAATTATCATAATTACCCTCATCTAAATCATAATAAACATGGAAGACAAGATTCTATAACTAGATAATCATCAATTACCATGCTACATGTTCATATTTACTCAATTCATCCATTAACATTCATGAAATTGGGTTATAGGGTGCACATGGGTTCTTGGAAGGTTTTAACCATAGAAATAATCCACTGATACCAATATAATCACCATACAATTCATATAACATAAAGTAAACGATTTAAGAGTGAAGCCATGGCTAGATCACAAAACCCTAGTTTTGGTCATAATTTAGATTTCCAAAATAGAAGTTTTGAAGGGCTTCATGGAGAAATTAATTAATGAATCAATATCCACATACCTTAATTAATGATATTCCATGAATTTGAACTGAAAAAGGATGAATCTTTAGTGCCCTATCTTGATTTCTTCTTTGTTCTTTATTGGTGGTCTAGAGAGAGATTTGTGAGAGACTGAAAGTGGGTTTTGATTTTTGATTTGGAAGTTATGAAGAGTTAGTTGATTTTAAAAGTTAAATTATTTTAATATACTTATAATAACTAAAATCGACCGACCCCACATTTAATTAGACAAGGGTGAAATTTACTAAACCACCCTTGGCTTGGTCGTGCAGTGCACTAGATTTGCAAGCACCATAGACGTTGCCAAACGACGGTCCATGAACGAACCATCTTGGCAAGCTGTCGTTTACATCAGAGACTGCTCAAAATGGAGCCTTGACTCCATATTCTAAGTGTGGACTCACGACTCCAATGACGGAGTGTGAGTCAATCGACGGGGCGTCAATGTCATTCACCATTTAAACACTATTTTGGGCAGTTTCTTAAGGTCAAATGTTGGGTATTCCTCAAGGAACCTTAGGGTGGTCCTTGGAGAGTCGCACCCGAAAGTTTTGACCCTAGACACACTCTAAGGTGTATTTCTAACCCTTACACCAAATTTCACCTTTTTCCAACTCTTTAAACCCCTTGAAAAACACCAAGGCACACTAGCTCATCTTTCACAAATCGCCGGACTTCATGGTCGTTTCTTGAAATTTTGACTCTAAGACTTCCTAATTGAGATTATTACCTTTGTTTAAGTTTATAAACTCTGTTTTTAGTCTTAGTTCATCAAATGAGTCTCTATACTAAGTCATAGAACTTCTGTAGTGTTACATTATCCTTCCGTTGAGAACATTCGTCCCCGAATGACACTTAAACCTTTTTATTAGGAAAGAATGAGACTCAATACTAGCAGTTCAACCAACAACATCATTAACAACATTTAATCATCACGAGTCACCGCTCATTGGAGTACTTCTTAACTCTATTCAACACATAAACATGGCATTACACATAGCAACTAAACTCACAATTCACCACATATAAGAGCTCAACATTTTAACATGAGGAACTACCTTCTCAACATGAACATGATCTCAACATGAACATCAAGAGTTACCATGTAATTTTCTTTCAAGCAACATCAACATGCTTACTACCATTTCTCATGAACACAACACGTAATACACTACATGCAAGTGCAAATTTAATAGGGCAAATTTCTAAAAACACATTTTAAGCATGAACCTTTACAATTACATGCACATATTAGCCAAGCAAGCCAAGTTCACATTACTCAAAATTTTATTTTAAGAGGTACTACTAACCTCAACTTTGACTAGGATTTTGAGGAAACAGATGAGGATAAAGGGACTTCATGTTGGCCTCGGCCTCCCATGTTTCACCTCAACTAGGTGGTTTCTCCATAAAACTTTTACGGAAGCCACCTCTTTATTCCTAAACTTTTTGACTTGATGATCTAGGATTTCAACCAGAACCTCTTCATAAGAAAGGTTCTCATTCACTCCTAATCATTCAATCAGGAGAATGATATCGGGTAGCCTATACATTTCTTTAGCATGGAGACATTAAATACAGGATGAACTGGGCTAGTTCACTTTGTAACTTCAACTCATAAGCAACCTGTCCCAACCCGTTTCAATATCTCATAATGGCCCACATATCGGGACTAAGCTTCCCCTTTTTACTAAACTCATCACCCCTTTAACGGGTGAATTCTTCAAGTACACCTAATCACCTACTTCAAGTTTAAGGTCTCTTCTTCTATTGTCGGCATAAGATTTTTGCCGACTATAGTCTATTTTCAACCTATCCCTTATCAACTGAAACTTCTCTAAAGCCTCATAGATTATCTCGCGACCAAGGAGTGAAAACTCGCCTACCTCAAACCACCCAACTAGAGACCAACATATCCTTCCACAGAGTGCTTCAAATGGTGACATGGAAATACTCAAATGGTAGCGATTATTGTAGGAGAACTCTATCGACGGTAGGTGATCATCCCAATTACCCTTGAAGTCAATACCACAAGATCTTAACATATATTCTAGGGTTTGGATGGTATGCTCCACTTGGACATCCGTTTGAGGATGAAAAACCATGTTTAGTTTCACTTGACTACCTAGCCCCTTTTGGAACGACCTCCAAAAACAAGAAGTTAATTGGGCACCTCTATTTGATATGATGGACAAAGGAATCCCATGCAATCATCAAGGTACAATCTAGCATATTCCTCCGCTGAATTAGTAGATTTGATAGGGATAAAGTGGGAATATTTCATCAATCTATCAATAATAACCCAAATGGAATTGTTTTTCCAACATGTTCGAGGCAAACCAACTATGAAATCCATATTGATGTTTTCCCACTTCCAAGTAGGGACATTCATCACTTGAGTTAAACCTCCCGGCCTCTGATGTTCGGCCTCGACTTGTTGACAATTAGGACACTTAGCCACAAATTCTACTACATCTCTCTTCAAACCATCCCACCAATAGACGTTTTGAAGATCATGATACATTTTGGTGGTTCCTGGATGAATAAATTATCGGGAACCATCACCTACTTCTAAAAATTGTCTTGTAAAGTCATCTAGATCCGGTACACAGAAACTACCTTGGTACCTAAGTACACCATCTCCCCTTGGGAGAAAGACTCATTGATCCTACTAAGAACTAGTTCCTTCAATTCCATCATTAGAGGGTCAAGATGCTGCTTAGAACCACCTCAACCACTAATGACGACTCGGAGTTATGATGAATCATGAAACCCTCTTTTGGAGAATATGCTAATCCAACACCCAATTGGGCCAATATATGAATATCTTTTTCTAGCTCTTTATTACCCTATTCAATATGAGCCACACTACCGATAGTCATTTGACGCAAAGCATCTGCAACAACATTTGCTTTTTCGGGGTGGTAAAGGACACTCACATCATAATCTTGTAAGACTCTAACCACTTTCTTTGTCGTAGATTCAACTAATTTTGAGTGAACACATATTGGATACTCTTATGGTCGGTAAATACATGCACATGGACCCTATATATATAAGCCTCCATATTTTTAGAACAAACACTATGGCCGCTAACTTAAGATCATGAGTCGGATAGTTCTTTTTATGCACCTGAGTTGCCTAGAGGCATATGTTATCACTTTGACATTTAGCATAAAGACACAACCCAACCTTACTTGAGAAGCGTCACAATGTATCACGAACCCTTTTGTGCCCTCCGGCAAAGCTAATATCGGAGTAGAGGTAAGCTTGTCTTTCAACAATTGAAAATTCTTCTCACATGTCTCCGACCATACAAATTTAGCCTTCTTTTGAGTCAAGGCCGTCAATGGATATGCGATATAGGAAAATCCCTCAACAAACCTTCTATAGTACCCGGCCAAACCCAAAAAGCTTTGAATGTCGGTAGGACTCAAAGGTCTAGGCCAACTTTTGACTGCTTCCATTTTTTTTGTATCTACTCTTACCTCTTCACTAAACACAATATGACCAAGAAAATTAACCGATCTCAACCAAAACTCGCACTTACTATATTTGGCATAAAGTTCGGCATCCTTGAGGACGTGCAAGACTATCCTCAAATGGTTCATATGGTTACCCTCACTTTTAGAATATATCAAGATGTCATCAATAAAGACAATCACAAATAAATCAAGTTAGTTTCAAAAACTAGATTCATAAGGTCCATGAAAGCCTTCGGGGCATTTATTAGACCAAAAGACATGACTCAGATTTCAAAATGATCAAACCTAGTACAGAAAGTCTTCTTGGGTATGTCAACTTCTCTAACTCTTAGTTGGTGATACCCCGACCTCTAATCAATTTTTGAGAAGTAGCTTGCATGTTGGAGTTTTTCAAACAAATCGTCAATCCTAGAGAGAGGATACTTGTTCTTTATAGTGATCTTATTTAGTTGTCTTTAATTAATGCGCATCCTTTGGGACCCATCCTTCTTTCTCACAAACAACACCGGGGCACCCTATGGAGAAATACTTGGTTGTATGAAACCTTTATCTAGTAAATCATTTAGTTAAATCTTTAGTTCCTTCAACTCGTCCAGAGCCATCCAGTAAGAAGGAATTGAAATAGGTTTTGTATCCGGCAGTAAGTCAATGCCGAAGTCTATTTCCTGCTCGGTAGGAATTCCGGGTAAGTCATCAGGGAATACTTCAGGAAAATCCTACACTATGAGGACCAACTCTAGTGGTGGAGTCTTGTAATCAAGATCCTTGACTCTCACAATATGATAGAGACATACCTTAGAGAACTTACAAGCTTTAATACATGAATTGATTCGACTCTTTGGAGCGAGGTTCCCCCCCTTCCACTCAAAAACAGGTTCATTTGGAAATTGAAACGTTACTACCCGAGTTCTACAATTGATGGAAGAAAAATAAGAATGTAACCAATCCATCCCCGAAATAACATCAAAGTCCAACATATCTAGTTCTACCAAATCTACCAATGTGACTCTATTGGGCAATGACACAAGACAAACCCTATATACTCTTTTAACAAGTATGGAATCACCCACAGTGGTAGAAACCAAGAAAGGTTCATGGAAAATATCAGGAAGTACGTCAAACATCATGGACACTAGAGGGGTTACAAAAGATAATGTGGCATTAGGATCTAGTAAAGCATAGACATTAATGGAAAATATTTGTAACATATCAGTGACAACGTCGGGAGAATCCTCTTGATCACACCTAGAGCGGAGAGCATCGGGGTTTGGAGTATTAGTGGGAGCTTGGGTACCTTCCCTCCCTTTGGCCATATAGTTTGGAAAATCTTTCAATTGGTGACCACGTTTCCCACATCCATAACAAACTCCCATACCAGCAAGACACTTCCCTTCATGCTTTTCACCACACTTGGCACAAGTAGTTCTTTCAACAAAAGGACCACTCTTGTATTCTCCTTGAGTCATAGGGGGTAGTCCTCTTCCCTTGATTGGGATTTGGAGCATTGGTGGGATTTGGATTAGAAACCCTTTTTTCGAACCTTGGTTTATCTTTTATCTCAATCCTAGCCTTGGAGAAATTTCTCTTATTAGGCTTTGATCTCTTCAACTCCCTACCAACTTGTTTAAGTTTTTGCTCTTCAATTTGTTTGGCGTGGACCATTAGACGACAAAATGTACATGCTTAGAATTAGCATAGCCGACCTATATTCATTCACCACAAAATTGGATACCCCCATAACAAACTTACTCATCTTGGCCCTAGATATAAATCCATGGTAGGAGCATACTTGGATAGTTGAGTAAACTTGAGGCTATACTCCTTCACACTCACATTCCGTTGACAAAGATTGATGAATTCTTGCATTTTTCTCTCCCTTAGTTCCAAGGAAAAGAACCTATCAAGGAAAGTCATTTTGAAAGCCCCCCAAGTAATTCGGCCTTCTCTAATTGGCCTCTCATCTTTCCATTGTTCATACAAAATTTGAGCCACATCTAGTTCCGTCTTTTCTTGAGGAGTAACTCCCATGGAATCTACCATCTTGAATATTTCATCTATGAACCCTTGTGGGTCTTCCTCCACCTTGGAGCCAAAGAATTTAGGGGGATTCATCCTTTTGAAATCCCTTATCCTTGAAGCGTTGGTACTAGCATTGGGGTTCACTTGCACTCTAGCATCTCTAGCAACTTGGGTAGACAACACTTGAGTCAAACTATGGATGGCAACCATTATCTCAACATTAGACATTGTCCCTTCTTCAATAGGACTTTGAGGGGGAACCACCTCATTTGCATTCTTCTCTTTGACCCTCCAAGTATTATTCCTCCTTGTATTCATGGCCTATAAGCACAAGAAAATGATTAGGGAAGGAGTTAAATAGAGTTACGACTCCAAGCATGATCATAAATAAATGAAGAGAGAAAGGTTCCTACTCATCTCATAGTCTCCTATTCATAAAGGAGGTGCGCTTCACATTTATGAGTAAGACTCTACTAGACGTTGTGTGTGTAATATCAACCACACTATTATCCCAAAATCTTATGCTCTGATACTAATTTGTAACGATTGGAGAGTACCCCCTAGACGTTATCAGTGTACCCAACCCCAAATGGGTCTTATACAAGCCCTTAGCATACTCATCATTGAATAATGAACTTTAAATAATGCGGAAAATAAGAAAAAAACTTTACACATTAAGTATACGTAGACTCTTTATTTAATCAACATAGAAACGTTCATAACATAGTCTAATATTGTATCACACACCATCTATTAGTAATAGTTCAATAAAATTCTTCAAATAGGGTCCTTAACCCTTTTTACAAAATATTCTTTAGAACAAATGTACATAAGAGAATATTACTAAGTCTATTACACCAAAAGAGAAAAAATAAAGTGGTATCAAGTGCATATGTCCTTGGATCTTTAAGGACTTACCAAAAGTCTTGGATATAAAAGTCCAAGCTTTCTTCAAGAGTGTAGAAGCAACCAATTATCCGGAACCTATACTCATAATAAAAAGGGGAGAAAGGGGTTAGTACAAATAATGCACTAAATATGGATAAATGCACTCAAAAAAAATGTTCAAAACATGAGTAAGGGACATTTACATATAAAGTATGCATTTATGAGGTTTTAAAAAGTATTTTACGTCATCAAGAGAACACATAAGACCATAACCCAAAGATGTACAAATTTTAATAAAGGTATGACCTTGGCACGTCCTAAGGTCCACTTGTGCAATGTAGAGTTAGCATCCCATACTACCAACCCTACCAAGCATTCCCATAGAAACCACCTTGTCCACACATATTACCTTTACCTCATACAAATAGACATGTTATCATAATCATTCCATAACTACAAGGAACCTCCCACAACAACCTCCTAAGCTTACTACTGCAATGTACAAGTGAAGTCTCATGCCCCCACTTCTACTAAGTAAACTCATTAGGGTGTTATAGACTAATTCCTATTTCTTCATTAATTCAATACGTAAGAGAATTTCAACCATAACCGATATCGACTATGAGAGCTTCCATGGAATCCGGTGTCATAAAACCCCACACCAAAAGAAGGTGTTCTATTGCCAAGGTAAAGCCTACATACTAGCTACTATTTGGATCCACTATCTATGCCTAGTTTTTTGTCACAATTTAGATTTCGAAAATAGAAGTTATGAAGGTATTCATGGAGTAACTAATCCATGAATCAATATTCACATACCTTAATTGATTATATTCCACTAATATGAAGTGAAAAATGATGAATCTTTAGTGCCCTAGCTTGAGTTCTTTTTTATTCTTCAATGGTGGTCTAGAGAGAGATTTTGCGAGAGGGAAAGTGGGTTTTGATTTTTGATTTAAAGGTTATGAAGAGTTGGTTGATTTAGTTGAAGTCTTTAATATACATAAAATAACTAAAATCGACCGAGCCCACATTTAATTAGCCAACGGTGGAATTTACCAAACCACATTTGTAGGCACCATCGATGCTACCAAACAACGGTCTGTTCGTCCCATGAACGAATCATCCTGGAAAGATGTCGTTTGCATCAGATACTTCTTAAGATGGAGCCTTGTCTTCATATTCTAAGTGTGGACTCACGATTCCAACGGCGTAGCGTGAGTTAATCGATGGGGCATAAATGCCCTTCGTCGTTTGCACACTGTTTTGGGCAGTTTCTTAGGGTCAAATGTTGGGTCCTCCTCAAGGACATTTAAAGTGGTTCTTGGGGAGCCGCACCTAGACGTTTTGACCCTAAACACACTCTAAGGTGTATTCCAAACCCTTCCACCAAATTTGACCTTCTTCTGACTCTTTAACCCCTTGAAACATACCAAGTCACACGAGCTCATCTTTCACAAATCACTTGACGTCATGGTTGTCTCTTTATGTTTTGACTCTAACACTTCCTAATTAAGATTATTACCTTTGTTTAAGTTTAGAAACATTGTTTTAAGGCTTAGTTCATCAAGTGAGGCACTAGACTAAGCCATGGAACTTCCGAGTGTTAAAACTTCAACATTATAATTCTAAATCCTTTAAAATCTATATCAAATAAACATTAAAAAAACATCTATAGCATTTACTTGGTGATGTAAGTTGTTTTCATCCAATATTTTAATCCAAAAAGGGAAATAAGTTCAATCTCTGCATGAGGCTGAAACAATGAAAACAATATACATAATTAGATAACTATATATATTAATACATATCTTTCTACTTCTTGATTAAAAAAATTGGCATTCAATTCATTTTAAAAGCAAATTCATATAAAGCTTTGCTTTGAAACAAAATTATAAAATGTGAAAGAAATTTACTTTAATATTCTCTCATACACACTAATAATGTGAATAATAATGACTTCATGTTATTCCTACATAAAAAACTAGATTAACATTTTCCAAAAACATACGTTGATGTTCGCTCTATTTAACAAGTTGGTTCGGTTGGAAAACTATATCATGATCTTTACTGCTTGCATGAATAATAGATAATCAATATCATTTATGCTAGAACACATTAAGCATGCTCTTAGAATACATAAAATTTCTAGAACGTAGTTCGATATATACCTCTTGAAGCGTGAAGATATATCTTCATGAGAATCCCCAAGTTAGACAGACCTTCAAGTGAATCAACAAGATAGCTATGCTCTTCTATAGTGATCCCAAGTTCACATCTGAACCGTCTCAATACTTGGGTGGGCAAGCATAGAATAGAAAACTAATTCCTCTATTTTCTAGGTTAGGAGATCCCTATTTATTGAGAGTAATTCCTAATCTAAAAAGGACTAGAAAACCTAGTTTTTTCTAAAAAACTAGAAAAACTCATATTATTCTTTCTTTTTCCAAAGACATAGGATTCCAAGTTCTAGTTAAATATAGGCCCTATAGGGACCACATATTTGATTACTGAGACTTTGTATTGTGGAAATAATTTTAAATGATTAATTTGAATTATTCTTACCATAATAAATTACAAATCATTCCACTAGAAATTCGTAATTTTAATCCTCTATTTATATTTCGTAATTTCCCATTAAACATTTATGTAATTCCCCAGGTTAAGATCTCATATAATAATCAATAAATTAAATTACTGACGAATTGTAACACTTCAAAAATCCAAGACGTATCGTAAAGCCTAACATAGGTGTCATGGTGTCTAAGTACTGTTTTAAGTCCATTTTAATTAATATAGGTAATTTAGGAGTTTTAAGAACCAAAACGTCCAAGGACGTCCATGACGTCCGGAAGTACGTTCAAAGAGGTACTAGTGTGCCTTAGCCTATTTGACTAGCTCTTAGGAGTCGGAAATGTATAAAAATGGTGAAAAGGTAGCTAATAGGTATTTAAGTTTTTTCATGGTCCAAACGTCTGGGTAAGACTCCCCAAGGACAACCCAAGGGCCCTTAAGGAGGACCCCTACAGTTTGAGGCAACACTAACTGGTAGTGTGCATCGACGGGACAAGGAACGGCCCGTGTGTGGATCGATGGGGCGTCGATGCCACCGTCATCCCACACTTATACAATTAGAGGAATCCCCTCTCTTGCATTCTGAACTTACGTATGGAGTGCATACGGAGGGGAGGCCAGCCCATCGACTCACAGACGGCCCGTCTATGGGGTTCCGTCTATGAGGGTCTTGAGTTGCTGCACGTTTTAAATGTTAATTAAATTAATTAATTAAGTGGTTTAGGGGTTATTTAGGGATTAAGGGGAGACTAATTAACTAACTTAATTCCCATATAAAGGCCCCAACCCCAATTAATCTAATTACAACTCTCAAATACAAACTCTATTCCTTCTCTCTTCTTTCTCTCTCTACTTGAACTCACCATTGAAGACTAGCAAGGAAAGGGGTTAGGGGGATGGAAAGGGACAAATTCACCATCAATTCTTCATCAATGTTAAGGTATGGGATCTAATTCACCTTTGAGACTCTTTCCTCAAAGGGTTCCTTCAAAATGGATTTCAAAAGTTGAGTTTTCATATGGGTTTCATCCAATTCCGAAATTGATGTTGCGAATTGAGTTGTTTATGGTTTATTTAGGATATAATGGATATATTAACATGTAATTGAACTTGATTATGTTTAATTGTGATGGTTTGATTCAAATTGAAGAATATAATCTTTAACCCTTAACCCTAAGTTTGATCTTGAGTGTAAATTGGGTTGTGATTGATTCAATTGTCTTGCTTATGGGTTATATCACTATTGAATGATGTATTTACAATAATCATTAAAAATTAGAGTGAATTATAGTCTTTCATGAAAGTCTTGAGAAGATGATCTTGGTTAGAATGTGAGTTCACCTAGGCATCGTATTTTAAGTATGATATAGTATGGAATTGTGCTATAGTGTTTATTCTAGTGTTGTTATCATGGTGATTATTGAATTATGATGTTGAACATCTAAATTGACTTGAATTGAGGTTTTATGGTAAGGCCTATATGATGAATTATGAAGGACTTGGTAAGTCTTGGAATCTCTATCTTTACTTCCAATTGTGATTAATTGTGGTTAAGTCATGATGGTATATTGGAGTATGCGTTATATTAGGATGATAGGGTGGTATAATGTTGACTTGAAATGTATTGACTATGCTATGAGGGTGATTAAGGTGTATGGATATAAGTATGGTGATAACTACCAATGTGCCTTGATATGCTATGAAATGCTAATGTGTTAACCTCATTTATATGAATTGTGATGAAAGGACTATACTCATGCAGTTCTTATTGAGCTATTGATGATTATGATTATACAAGGGGTATATCCTATGACCTAAAATAATCTATGATTGATAATTAAAGGCTTAAAGACATTTAAAAAAGAACTCTTGCTTAGCACCGAGTGAACTAGATTGAGGAGTGTCCCTTCCCACCTAGGGAAGGTAGGAACACTACATTACTCTTGAGATTGGAGACTATAATTCATGGCGCATAAAGAGGGTCCCAACTATATCTCCTAGTTCTTGAACTATGTTGCTCCCATAGAAATACTAGCTAGTGGATCCACGTAGTTGCTATGTTTCATGTTTTGGTACTATCTTGGCAAGTAGTCCGCCTTCTTTCAGTGTAGGGTTTTATGACACCGGATTCCACACTAGATCATGTGGTCTATGTCGGTTAGGGCAAGATGTTCCCAAAAGGTAAAATGAATTAAAGGACTTTAACTCTAACTTGGATAACCTAAGGGGTCTAGCTTAGTCTAGGTAGGGGTATAGGACTCTACCTAAGAATTGCACTAGTTGGCCTTGAGGGGAGTTTTAGGAGGATGTATATATTTATGTTATGATTATATATGATATGTACATAATGAACTTACACATTGTTGATACTATATGTTGGTTAGTTCACTTATGAGTATGCATTATGTTATATTGTTAACGTAAGATAAAATGTATATCTAAATGTTATATTATGTGAAGTTGGACATTGGTAATGGTTTCTTGTTGAGTCTACTTGATTGAGTAAGGTTATGGGGCTTTGCTTGGTCATTGCACTTGTTGATTTGATAAGGATTCATGAGTAGTTGTCTTGCTTATTATGATATGATTGACTGTTATTCATTCTTGTGATGTTATTCCTTGATGATAGGGTTGTAGTAAATCATGGTTTCAAGTATGTTGGAATACATATTACGTGATGAGTTGGTAAGCATGTTTTGTTGGTTGATATGACTTGCTTGACTTTACATTGGGTTTTTAAAAGGGTAATATGGCATGTTTTGACTAAATGTCCTTTTTAAGCATATTTTGGTATTATATGTGCATATGGTCTCATACTTAGTACATGTGGAGTACTAATCCCATTTTTTTCCCTTTTTCCCAAACATTTTAGGTTTCACTCGTTGAAGGCTCATTCGGGACGACTTGAAGAAGGCTTGGATATTCTCTATCATCCAAGTGGGTAGGTCCTCACTTTTCTAGGGCAATGTCAATATCTTGTCTACGAAGTTTCTTTGTTTTCTACGACTCTTATGTTCATTCCACTTTCATTTTGTACGACTTGTATAATCCTATATGTGGTTTCTTTACATTTGATGTAGGGTAATGCCCATAGTGATAATCGTTTAGATGGTATGAGATGAGACTATCTTTCTATCTTATATATATGTATGTGCAATAAAAGTATAAGGCTATGTAACCTTCCTATACAAAGGGTCTATGTATACTCGATACGACTATATATTATGTGTTTGTAGAGGTCTATGAAAACCTCCAAGTAGATGTAATGAAAGTTTTAAATTATTCCGCATTTTTCAAACTATGAATGAAATGTCATGAGACTAAGAGGCTAGTCTTAGTCCTTCAAAAGGACGACGATACTGATTACGTCTAGGGGGTAAACACGGATGTGACACGAATTTACCGCATTGATTAATTTTCTTTAGGGTACTGCTTAACTTATTTCATGTGTCCGATTCATAAATCCACTTGCAAGGTTTGACACAATGAAAACTTATAAGTTTCTCAAATAGGAATATTAATCAACTCTATAATGAAACGTGAATTCCATCAACTAACTTATTATTTCACCAATATATATTATTATCATCAAACTTACCAGACATATTGACCCATCTCAGAATCTCATCTTTTAATAAATCAAAACTACAATAAAATATATACATATCATAATAGTTATATCAGGATTGAGAATATAGTACATTTAATAGTTTAGAGAATATGTTTTTGCGAGCCAGTCTATCTCTACTCAGTCCTGTTCAATACATACAAAATGCACTAACACAAGAAGTTGGAACTATATTGTTCCCATAATCAAGATAAATTACATATAATCTTATGCTACAATTGCACCAACGGCAAGTCCAATTTCCATCATGAATTGTGAATAAAAAAAACTTTATACTTATAAGAACCGATGATATAATCCTCTTTGTATAAATTAAAACTCTACACAGTAAATCATCTACTATATAAGTAAACTAACACCATAATCGAATATATGATCTACTAAAATTGAGCAAATATTTATTCTATAATAAATATTATATCTCAACATATGTTAATAGTATATATATCAACAATCACCCACTTAGACTTTTAACCACCACAATTGTTTAATGTACTGTATCTAAATGCATGGTTAATAGTATATTCTCTAACAATCTCCCAATTAGATATTTAATCTGAAAAATTATTAGAATACTATGTCTAAACACATGATTAATAGTATGTACCTGAACAGGTTCTACCATTTCTCACTTTTTTTAATTTATATGTTAGATATCCTCCTTGAACTTATTTTTTCCTTTTATTTACCAAAAAAAATTAACTTCAACTATTTATCGTATTTATTAAGAGTACATGATATTAAAATTATATTGATATCAATGTCAATATGCAAAAAGCTTCTTTAATTTATAATAGTCAAATCCAATGAAGAATAAAACATGTATATGATCCTTAACTAAACAAAAATAGAATTGAGACTTTCCAGAAATCAATCAAAGATTGGGTACATGTAACTTTACAATATGGTGAGACTTTAAATAACTCTTGAACAGATAAAAGCATCGAATCATTAAGTTTAACAGCTTGTAAATATAAGATGTCTAGACATTAAATAAATAATATATTAATATAAATTTTAAATTCTAATAAAATTATCAAACTTATATAACAGAAAATTACCTTTATATTCTGATTATTTGCACTCTATTTCACTTTTCAAAGCTTAAAAAAATTATTAAAATGACACATAAAAAATGATCCAAAAAATAAAGAGAGAAGAGGGGAAGGGTTACATAAAGAAAATGAGTTAAAGGAAAAAAAGAAATGGAAAATGGGTTAAGGGAAAAAAGAAATAGAATTTTTGTGAGTGTACGTGTGTTTGTCTTACGCGGAATGGTTATTTGAGAGATTTTAGGGGAAATTTTGATTTTTATTTTTTCTTAATATTTTGGAGGGAGAGATACATAAATTTTAATTGGGTCGTGTCCAAATAAAAAATAAAACAATATTTTTAGTGCATAAAACAAACTTTTATTTTGAATTTTTATTAATTAGTAATACCTATTAATTAAATATTTCACCTTAAAAAATCAACAAGTATTATAAAAGCTCAAATACATCTAAAATACAAACAAAATATAATCTAAATAAATATGATTATTGATTTGGCATCGCATATATATACATATATATATATAATATATATATATATATATATATATATATATATATATATATATATATATATATATATATAGCGATTTTCTAACCTTCTTAATTAAACCACCAAAAAAGATTTATATTGTAAGAGTTACAACAAAACGCCACAAAATGAATTATTAGTGGGATTTCTAAAATCTCTCACGAATTGAGTCATTTTTTTAGTGTGAACACCATTATTTTTGTATTAATACACTGGTGAATAGAATCGTTCTATCATGTGAGAATCTATTCCTTTAAACCTCGGATAGTAGAGGGGAATAATTTTCTTTAAGGAGACACTGTGCATTCAATGAGCTCAATTTTTTTCTTTCTATTTCATTCTATTGTATATGTTTTTTTTCAGTCGCTAATTTATGCTTATGTTATTAATTGTTATTTTTTAGTACATGATTCAAACTTTGTTATTTATGTTTCTGTAAAGTTATTATTATAAATATTTGTTAGTACGGTTATATAACATATATTAATTGAGTTTCACAAAAGTTTTCTCTATTAAAATTGTTGAAGGTACAATAAACAAATATACTTAAAGATCTATATTACCATCTCGTGAAAAAAATTCAAATTTGTATGCCATTGTAAAAACATAAAAAACTTAAAAAATTTATCTCACCTTGATGTGCGAAGTGACAAGGAAAAGAACATAAGAATTAATAAACTTTTGACATGGGTTCAAAGGTAATTATAAAATCAAATTAAAGATGATTAATTGAAAGATAAAGAGAAAATAGACAAATACCTCCCTAACCTATTATCGAATTCTCGACTACACACTTATACTTTTGGGGAGTCCTATTACCCCCCTGAGTTTTTTCAAAATAGAATATGTACCACCCTAAAACTAGACAACCACATTCTCAATATGTAGTGATGCACACTCGCGCCAACTGTTATTTTTTATTATTTATATTTATTTTTTTCTCTTTATCACTTTTTTCATTAATTACAAAAATATGTATACTTTTTTCTTCCTCCTCCTCTTTCTTGTTCTTGTTCTTCTTCTTCTTTCTTTTTTTTGTTTTTTCATTCCCTTCTAATTTCAAATCACTCATCCATGAAAAAATAGTTATTTTTAGTATCATTTTCTCATCATTTTATTGTATACCTTGACAAGCTTGATAATTCATCTCTTTTCTTTTTTCTTGTTATATTTTTATTATGTTATTTCTTTGTCTTCATGACACCAAATTTGTAATACTTTACTACGAATTTGCGATGTTTAAATTCTTGGGTCTTAACCAAACAACAATAGAGATAAATTATAAGATCCGATGGTTGATGTATGTTACTTACCCAAAATCGATTAGAAGGTAGATTAATGGTGTTGATATTTTGAAATAACTTGAGATTGATAAAAGAGAAAAAAAGTTGGATGATGACCCAAATTATATACCCAAAACTCATGTTTGGTTAGTTTATGAAATTCATGATCGAAAAATCTATTATATAGTCATAATTGTTGTAAAGCTAAAGCAAAATAACAATATAAAGATAAAGAAAAGAAGAATATAAGATAAGAGATGAGAGCTTTTCTTATTATTCCAAGACTTCAAGTGTATACAATATGAACCTTTATGTCTCTATTTATAGTGTAACATAGAGGCATACAAATGGTTAGTCATAAACATGACATCAACATGAATATAATGGGGAGGTTATGAAAGTGAAAGGTTACAAGAATAATGGTTATAAAGATGGAGGTTATGGAGGTTATGATCATCTTCATAATGAGGAAAGTAGTGGAGATATTGGAGGTTATCTTCATAATGAAGGGAAGTAATGTAGTAACTTCTTGGTGTAATGGATTATCTTCATAATGGAAGGAAGTAATGTAGTAACAATTTTGTGTAGTGGACATCCATAATATATTATTATATAACAATCCCCCTTGGATTTCCATAGATAATATGCCTCGTTAATACCTTATTAGGAAAAAATTCTTTGGGAAAAAATTCTAGTGAAAGAAAAAGAGTACAAATATCTTTTAATATGCTTTAAATGTTGTCTCGTTAAAAACCTTACCAGGAAAACCCAATTGGGACAAAACCTTGGTTAAGGAAAAGAGTACAACGCGAATTTTTCTCCCCTGATAAAAACTTTACTTGATATCTTGGAAACAGTGCATTCCACTCTTACATCACAACTTCTCAAATATTGATGTTGACAATCTTTAGTGAATAAGTTTACAAGATTATTACTTGAACGAGTCTTTGAACGTCAATCTCATTTGATTGTATCCCCCCTTCAATATTATTTTCGTATAAAGTGGCTGGAATATCCTTAGCCAAAGGAAAATCACATATTGGTTGAATATGACAAATCATGATTCCAACCAAACACACTCCCGACTTACTTCATCTATCAATATCATTTCTGCATGATTTGAAGAAGTGGTTACCAATGTTTGATTCTTTGAACGCTAAGATATTGGTTTACCTTCATATGTAAATAAATAGTCCATTTGCGATCAGCTTAATGCGGGGATCAAATAAATATTCTGTATCTACATAATCAAATCATTTCTGACTCGGAGATTGATCCTTTCAATTTTATTGAAGCTCATTTTTTCTTCTCAAAGAAAATCACATATCTTCTATGTGTTGAGTCACTTGCTTTGTAGTTTCTTGTCATAACTTAAGTGATACTATGATAATCTTTTCACATAACTTTCGTTATGTATATCAAACAATCTTCTAGCATTTTCATAACCAACAATATGTAAGTGCACCAATTGCACTAATACATGACATTTTAAATCATTTTCATGAGACCAAAAAGATTCTTTTTCTATGTCAAGCAGTCTCAAAATCATTGGGTAATCAATGAAATTGCTTTAACATCTTTTAAATCCTTCAATGATTTTCATTTAACCTTCATCGTCAAGTTAGACTTAATAATCAATCATTATGCATATTCAAGTATTTCATCTATTGGCAGACTGAAACAAGTCTTATTGCATCCACCACTAGAGAATGTATATCCATTTAATTATGTCGAGGATTTTTGCGAAAATCCTTTATTGTCCAAGGCATAAACAGTACTTTATATCTTACGGTTATACTTTCACACAATGATTCATTTGTACCCATTGACATATATTTTGATCTATGAACTATAAGTTCAAAAACATCACTTTTCTAAGTGAAACAAAATATACTTGAATAATTCATGTTATTTGGCTAATAATTTATCTGTCCACACTATATGACAGATTTAAATTTAAGATCCTTGTAACCGTTTATAGTATTCAGTGCTACTTTATATCAAATATATCGTCGACGATCATTTTGATTCGATTCCAATACGACATGACTTATCAAGATCTCTTCATAATTCATCATTTTCAGGTACCTGAACCTTCACCAAGGTTTTATGAAGTGTTATGTCATAGTGCTCTTTCAAAGCACTCACCTCATTATCAATGACCATTTTGATAATTTGCTCCTCTCCTTTATCAAGGAGTTTTACATTTAGAATCGATTGGTCTATCACGCTTCTGACGTACCATTGACTCTGTACTTCAAGGAATATTTATCGGAGCATTTGCAACTTGATGGAAATATTGGGACAACAAATACATCTAGCAAACTACTTGCAACCTTTTGGAAATGAATTATCTCTTGAACTTCAAGTTCACATTTTTTTTAATGAGGATCTAGATAATTCACCCCACACATAATTTTCCGCTGCTAACAAATCTCCCCCTAATGTTAGGAAATCTAACATTAAATCTCAACCTCATTTGGGGATCCATCTTGGTGCATGGAGCAATAGAATCATATGTGCACACATCAAATTTTAGATGGCAATTATTTGGTTCCTGACCTTGAACCAATTGTGTTGGGAGAACCTTGTTGGCTTGATGCATACATGTTAAATAAACTAATCTCATACCAAATTTTATTTGAGAGATTTGTTTTCATAATCAATGGTTAACTATAATTGGAGGCATAATATTTCTGCTAAACCAACCGGCATAATCAACATGACTTTATAGTTTGAAACAGTGCTCTAAATTTAGTAATTCGAGCAAACAACCTTACAAAAACCAATTTGTAAGTTGATATAAATGCACATGTGACCATACCATAGATGCATCTATTAAATCATAATAGTAAACGGTCCACATGGCAGGTGAACGAGCCCATATTCACCTTTTTATATGTTCCAAATAATTTTAGGGGATACAATCCCAACCTTAGCTGGTATAATGATCATTTTATCACGAGAACAAACTACAAAAGAGAATTCTTGAAGAATCTTTTATTTCTTCAAAATATAGTCAGGTGAATTCTCAATTTCTTTTGCATCGCATTTGAATTGGAATGGCCAACCAATTATGTCAACTAATATTTATTCAAGTAAACTTCTAATTTACTTTTGCATGTGATTCCATCATCATGCCCATATTTGTATACCACAAACAACGAAAAATATGTATAATCTTATGCGTAAATATTTATTACCCACTTTGATTGTAGTAATTCGAAGATATTAAATCTTCCATAATTTATTACCCACTTTGATTATAAATAATTTCATTCCTCCAGATAGTAACAAATTAGCCCTTTCGGGAACTATCAATTAATTTTGTGTACTACCATAATTTTCACAACTCCATCCTTATGGTAACCATCTCCTTCAATGAGAAAAGTATTATTATTGTCATGGTTAAAATTATTACACTCAAGACTTATTTCTTGATAACTAATGACAAATTTGTGTTGTCACACAACAACATTTATTTTGGTCATGGACACAACCTTTAACGAAAAAATTTATTTCTTTCTTTTGTCTTCCAATAGTTCATTTTAAAATATACTACAATATTTGTGTAGTACTCGAAGTAAATATACGACCAAAATGACTATTTATGTCAAAAGATTTTTTTCAATCTCTCAAACCTCCCGTAGAGGTGAGATATGACATTCATTCAACAATATATGAACATGTTCTTATCCATACAAACACAAGTCACATTTTCTTTAAGAAATGGACCATAACTATTTGTACATGTTCCATAAGTTTTATTAGAAACTCATTGTCATGTTTTGGCATTATGTGACTCACCTCAATATTACTTTAAGAGGTCAAATGTATCAAATGTACTACCATTGTGTATTCATTTATTTTGATGTAGGATTTATAAAACTTTTTAAATTGATTTGCACAAAAAACAATGTGCCCAACTTCTCATACCACTTTGATGGATAAAAATTACTTTTAACAATTACCTTCACATTTGAAGGACCATCTTAAGAAACCATAATGTTTTTCCTTTTAATTACCACAATGATGGCCATTAACATTCCATACCCATATGCATACATTCAACCACTTGTCATTTTCATACATATTAATACACTGCTATCACATTCACATAAGAGAATGGAGCAAATTAATTGGGTAATTTTCATTACTTCCAGTCAAAAGTATAAAACTTTATATTAGTCATCATCATATCATCACTATAGTTAGGACTTTAACCAAATGTCTTACCCATATAAAGACACCTTTGGTCATAAACAATGGGACTTGAACCAAACTTCTTATTATCATGGTGCACCAAGACATTAACTCGATGTCTTACCCACTTGGTGCGATGAAACCTGAAGTCACCATTTTACCCTCAACCAATGCCTTAATAAACCAAGTGCATTACCAAGAAAATAATTATCGTAAAATCATAAATATAATTTGAACTTGACTTAATATACAAGAAAAATGAACAAAATCAATCAATTAGAATATTAGAATCATATAAAAGTCTCGAGTTAAAATAAATCAAACATTTTAATAGTCCCTCTCAATATTGTTATGAAGATTATTAAAAACTATTTTAGAATAACTACAAAACAAGTTTTGTTAGTACAAATAATATGTTAATAACTCAACTAGTAAATGTTTAGATAAATAAAAATAAAGAGGCGCAAAAGTAACCAACAATAATAATTCAATCAATATGTATATGTCACGTAAATCAATAAAACGAGATCATAAAGAACAATTTCTTTACAAATTATTAACTTTCAAAACTAATTTTACTTTTTAAATATATGAGTGATCAAATTAAAAGTTTGCTAAAAGTAAAAGCAACTTGTTGGACTCATATGATTTTGAGATGGTAAGAAAATTAATGATGCATAATCAAAAATAAAATATAAAATAAACTATATAGTAATTTACCTTGAGAGAAAAATAAACACAAATATTTTTACCTTCCTTATATTATTTTTGCTTCAATCCTTCAATAATAGAACAATCGTACTGATAAGGTGTTGTAAAACTAAAGCAAACTAACAATATAAAGATAAAAAAAAAGAAGAACATAAGACAAGAGATGAGAGCTTTTTTTATTATTCCAAGACTTCAAGTGTATATAATATGAACCTTTATGTCTCTATTTATAGTGTAACAAAAGACATACAAAAGGTTAGTCATAAACATGTCATTAACATGAATATAATGGGGAGGTTATAAAAGTGAAATGCTTGAATAATGGTTATAAAGATGGAGGTTTTATCATCTTCATAATGAGGAAAGTAGTGGAGATAGTAGAGGTTAGCTTCATAATGGAGGGAAGTAATGTAGTAACTTCTTGGTGTAATGAATTATTTTCATAATGGAAGGAAGTAATGTAGTAACAATTTTGTGTAGTGGACATCCACAATATATTATTTTATAACAATAATTGTCTTAATTGACTTGATTTCTCCAATAATTTTGATAACTCTAATAATAGAATGATTTTTTTTATCATAGAAGGTGTTTAATAGTTTTATTTTTTTTTTCTATTTTATTTTTGATGATTTACAGCGTTAATTTGTAGAAACTGGTGAAGCAAATTCTAAAAAATATTAGAAGATGGACAAAAAATATGGTTAGAGCAATGTTGGTGGTTCAAGGTGGAGGAAATGGTGGTGGAGTGAATGTTGAGTAATGAGAAAGAGATGGAATAAAAGAAAAAGAAACAAAAAACTTAAAAACAAAAGTTAAAAAAATTATATATCTAATAAAAAGTTAAATTTAAAAATATTATTATAATATTATTTATTTAATTCTACTACTTCCACATGCCTCCTGAGAGTGCGAATACTCTCTATGCCATGTCAACATCTAAGGGTGTAATTATGCCATTTTAAAATAATTTAGGGGGGTTATAGGACCCCTGTGAAGAATAAGTGTGTAGTTGAAAACTCGATAATAGGTTAAGGGGCATTTGACCATTTTCTCAAAGATAAATTATAGATGTTATAATTATCATTTTCTTTTACATTATTAATGTTCATTACTACGTAATCTTGAATGTAAGATCGTATTGTGTTTATGTTTTAATGATTGATAAGTATTAAGTATTATTTATAATTTTTGTGATACTAAATTTTCTCGCGAGGCGCAGATAATTTTACTAGTTGAAAATATGTAGAAAATAAAATTAATTAAAGAGTAATAATTTTACAATCTTTCAAGTTCTTAATGTATGTGCCAATACAAAATTTCTATTATTCGAATATTAGAAATGTCATTCATAATTGTAATGAGGCCATGAATTGACGCGCCAAACGAATTAATTTATCTAATAGAAATAATAATAAAACATTATTTGTTTGCATTTACTGAAGGTTTGAATCTGAATGGTTAAGATCTCAGTCCATTAAGTGCATTTGTTTTTATTTAGATCTAATCACTTAATATTTCTGATTCACATATGATTCGTTCAGACCCTCAACATAGTCTGGATATCATGCAAGAGGTTTATCTAAAAAATTCGCAATGTAACTATGAAGATGTTTTAAATACTACACATGGGTTACTGGGCATGCCAGTTTGATATAGTCCATTTGATACCTTCTAATCGAGAATCAACAAATTCAGACTCTTCTTTCTTTTCACTTTTTAATATTAAGTTCTTCATTAAAACTTCTCTTTTTCTCAAACTTTTTCTTTCCCGTACAAATCCAAATCATCTATTGGTAAGCATTTCTTAACTTGACCCTTCAAGTTGTCTTTCTCCAATTTTTTTCCGTAGTAGTCAAATCACCGATTTTCTATAATTGACCATTAAAATCAACAAATTACCATTCAATCTCTAAAACAGAAAAACATGATACAATCTCTACTATTGATCATGTTTCTTTTCAATCATCACTTCTTCATTAACCAAAGAAAATATACTTAAAATCTATGACAAAAAAAATCACATCAAATAATAGTTTAATCAAAGATTAGCACATGAAAAGTAACCGTGAATGAGATTTGAAAAACCCATTCACTATTATTTTGACAGTGTTAATTTTTCATAAAATTATAGCAGTAAAAATGATGGATCTTTTAACGAGTGCAGGCAGTTGAATGCTTTTTTAGAACTGAGAAAATAATCAAATTTAAAATTGAATCAATTTCTTTTTCTTTATCTTTGAAATTTGAGTTTATACAGTGATAATATATAATTAAGTGAAATATGAAATTTGAGTTTATACCGTATAATTTAGTGAAATTTGATTCTTCAAGGTGGATTCTAAAGGCATAATACATAAATACAATTTTTAATTTGACTGTGCACAAATTGACACTTTCACTTGTATAACATTAAATAAGTAGATATGTGTATTCTACGTGATATAATACACATATAACGCAATGTTGGATGCAAGACATCACTTTACTATAAATAGTGAATTAAATTATCTTAATACATCTAAATTTTATACCACAACTATTTTCTATCCCACAACTATTTGTACTTATTCCCACGCCAAATGAGTCCTAAATCTTAATTAATTATTGAGGACTAACAAAGAATCCCGATTCCAAAAGAAAATGGCGGCAAATGCGTTGAAATTCATAGTTACTTCCTAAGCTAACCTAGGGTTTGTCCTTTCTCACCATCTCCACCACTGCAACAATGTTCGGAGCTCAGCCCTCCTCCGCCTTCGGCACTCCATCATTCGGCACACCTTCGTCAACCCCAGCATTCGGCACACCTGCGTCAACCCCAGCATTCGGCACACCTTCATCAACCCCAGCATTCGGCACGCCGTCAACTTCATCATTTGGCACTGGTTTTGGATCGACACTATTTTCAACACCATTTTCACAGCAATCACAGCCACATCAACAGCAACAAACTTCCTTATTTCAAACACCTCAGAGTTCGTCCCCTTTCAGCTTTTCCACACCCTTGAATACTGCAACACTGGCCCAATCCAGTCCATTTGGTACTTCCTTTCCATTTGCAAATGCCCAGTTGACTACTCAGATGGCTCCCGTGGCTCCACTCCCCTTTTCTCTCGCTGATAGGGATATCCAAGTAATTTCTCTACTCTCAAATCTTTGTGCACATCACGATTCTAAGAATATTTGTTTATGTGCACAACAACTTCATCAAGCCATGGCTACCGGACCTGACTGGGTGAGGGTGGATCTTTTTCTTTGGGAAGATGTTTCATTTGAAAAAAAATATATGAAAGGAGATAATAGACTAATTTAATTTACGTATATGAATAACACAAATATCTGATGAAGGGAGCTTAGTTGGATTGGACAATTGCTAACAGTGTAAAGCACTTTTAGTAATTAATCAAGTCACGTCAGGCTTCCTCTGCTGATTGAAGAAAGCCTCATATGGTTTCAAATAAGCAAGAAACACTCTTTCTATCTTATTCATAACATTACTGAGAAAAATTGGTGGATGCTAGAGTCATTAAATGTTTGCAGAAACAATTAAAATTCTCTAATCTCTACCAGACACTAGAAATTAAAATATTATCTGAACTCTTAAACTCCTGATTTTAGACGTAAAAATAGGCAACTCTGGACCTTTTCTTCAAATCGTCTTAAAAAGTATTTCAATCTTGATAATATGGAAGACCTGGGAGTAGTTTTTTTGACAGAATAGTGGAGCCACCACCAAGGAGCTGTCCTTAACTGTGGCTATCCAAGGGTTGGTAGTGCGGGTCTTCTTAAAACAAATGCTCGTTTAGTTAGAATGTCTTTCCTTTGGATAGCAGGTTACTTACCATTTTATTCAGGTGATCAATCAATCCTTATTTATGGAGTGACTACTACAACTTAAACTCGTTTCCTTATAGTTGTCTGTTCACATCTGTATCAGGCAATTGTTGATGCGTACAAGGAGGAGCCTGGTAACCGTAAATATGCTTTCAAGGTTTGATCTCTTTTCCTACTAGGCTAGGTCATATTGAAGAGGTGAGTGAATCAAATGAAAAATCTAAGATAAACAATAGTATATTGTCACTTGTGAAGCAGTCACTGAATTGCTTATCTATTTTATTCGAGTCATTCGCTAGCATTGTGAAGATATTTATGAACTCTGTTTTTGTTATGATATGTCAGTTGTTAATAGATTATGGTTGGAGGGTTTCCATCTTTTGGATGTGTATAGAGGCGCTTACATCCTTCTCATTTATGTGCACTTATGGTTGTTTTGCAGCATCTTTTGTCCAGTGTGACGGAACCTCAATACAGGACAAAACCTGCAGGGGTATCTGATGTGAGTTTGATATGTTTAAATTTTTTATTTCAGTGTAGGCATTCTGGTTTCATTGCTTGTTTCTTGCTGAGAGTTATGTAAATGCAATGAATTAGTTTGCATTGCCAGATAATGTGGGCAGAGGCAATGGGCAAACTTGAAGGCATGGAGAGTACTGACCGTGAGCGCCTGTGGCCTCAACTTGTACACGGCTTCAAGGATCTTTCCCAACGGCTCAAGGTACCTTGATATTAATCACTTAGGAACGTCTTTGGTATGATAGAAAGCGATTTGGAGGGATATGTATTCCTTAAGGTGAATGTTTTCAGTATTCTAGAACTGCAAAATCTGGAAAATGTTTTTCTTAAGAAAAAATATTTTCACCAAAATGGGAAAGTAACTTCCTCCCCTCACGCTGTCATGCACAGAAGCCGATTTCTTATATAAATCCCAACTCTTATTTGATATCATGTTTTTTCTTTTAATTATTATTGCGCTTTGATTTGCTTTTTTTTTTTTTGGCTATGATTTGCTTGAGCGTCTTTTGGAAACAACCTCTCTACCCCGAAGAGGAGTGATATGGTCTGTTACACTCTACCCTTCCTAGACCCAACTTAGTGGGATTTTTTTTTTGGTAATTGGAATTTTATTAATCACCGAAGTAGATAATTACAAAGCTAAACCAGTCCTACTTATAAACTGGTTATCTCAATATCTGCAGTCTGCTTACAATCTTAGAGACTTTAAAGCTACATCTATCTATTAAATAAAAGCCTGTCTCAGACAGTAGCTCTAACACAACAAACACAAGCTATTCTTCAAGCAATATCCTCTATTTTAGTCTCCGTCCTCTAAAAAACTCTATTGTTCCTGTCCTTCTAGATGACATGGATAAATTCTGTTTATACTAGTTGTAGTAGCTGGGCTTGGTGGCTTTTCCCTTTGATCTTCTGGATGATCTGCTGTGGCATTCCAAGTAGTGCTTGGAGGTTGACTGATAGTTGTCCATTGGAGTACTCTCCTCCATTAGGAGTTGGCAAATGCACACTCAAAAAATAAGTGATCTCTTGTTTCATCTTCCTGCTTAGACAGAACACATTTAGGATCTACTTGCATTCTCCATTTCAGCAACCTATCTGTTGTAGGAGTGTTCTGGATTCGCAGCCATAAGATAAAAAGGGCTTTAGGTCTTGCTAAGTTGCGACATATGAGACCTCTCCAAATCAACCTTTGGACAATCACCTAGCATTTGATTATAGGGTTTCCTTAACTTGCTTCTCTTGCCATCAATAGCATGACAGTACATGTAGGTGATCCTTTGCTCCAAAAACGTTTCTAACCATCCAACAAGCTTGAGCAGGAACCTGAGTGCTTCCATATTTTAGCCATTGATGTAGTAACTGTGTATCCACTTGATCCATAGTCTATCCTGCTTCTTCTCTATATCCCAACACATCTTTAGAATTGCTGCTTTGTTCCATACCTTTAAGTTCACCATGTTTAATCCTCTAGCCACCTTTGGTGGACACATCTTCTCCCTAGAGACTAGGGCCTTGTTAGTTATGCCGTTGACAACTGACCATATAAACTCCTATAGTTGGCTTGGATTGCTTTCATCACCTTAGTTGGTATAACAAAAAGTTGTGCACAGTATGCTTGAATCCCAAAAATAACTGTCTTAACAAGCTGGACTCTGTCGGCATAGGATATTTTATTTTTAGCTTTCCAGGAAGATATTTTTGCTACTATTTGATCAATTAATGGCTTCCACTGGATAAGATGAGTTCCTTGGTGGGCAAAGGTATACCAAGATATCGAAAAGGTAACCTGTGACTGTATTCTAGAGTTTGTTGGATTTGAGACATTATAGTACCGGATACTCCTCCAAAATGTATAGCACTTTTAGACCAGTTAGCTTTCAAACTGAAAGCTACTGTAAACACAGTGAACTTGTCGTGGAGAAGTTGAACTGGTTTTTTGTCACCTCTTGTAAATATGAGAGTTCATCTGCAAAGCTTAAATGTGTGATGTTGAGCCTATGGCACATAGGGTGGTATTTGAATATCTTTTGATTGGATAAGTCATTTAGGTTCCTACTAAGATATTCCATGACCATTGCAAACAAAAAGGGGGACATTGGATCCCCTTGCCGTAGTCCTCGAGCTGCCTCAAAAGGTTTTCTTAGTTCCCTACTATTCAAGAAAGAATACGAGACAACAGTTACACATTGCATCACCCAACCTATAAATTTGAGAGGAAACCCCAATGTTAACATTATTTGTTCTATATATTTCATCCACAGTATCATAAGCTATCTGGATATCAACCTTTATCATACATCTGGGTGAGATATTCTTCCTGTTATAGGCCTTGACTAGATCATGTGCAAGAATAATGTTATCTGCCACTTTTCTCCCAGTATAAATCCAGCCTGCATTCCTGAGATCACAGTTGCTATCATCTGGTGGATTCTATTTGCCAACACTTCTGCTATGAGTTTGTATAGGACTGTACAACATGCTATGGGCCTATACTCCCTTATATTGGAGATATTAGGAACTTTGGCAACAGTGTAACTACAGTACAATTCACCTCTTTGTGTAACTTTCCAGTAAGAAAGGCCTCTTTAACTGCTGCATAAACATCCTGTTTGATCACGGGCCAGGGCATCGACTTCTGGAGCCTTATCATTACCAGTAGAACATAGTACATCGTTAGCTTTCATCTTAGTAATCTCTAGACACGAGGCCATTTGTTGAGACTTGAGAGTGATTCAGTGTTGCCCTTGCTTCATAATACTCTTACGTTCCCATTAAAGACTTGTAAATGTTAAATTGCATCCGGATCCACAATTTTTTCTCCATTTGTTGAAGTAAACCTGACAATCTATTTCTTGTGTCTTCTTTCTTTCATGAGTCTCCCAATTTAATCCACATAGCTCGGGATTTTTTTTGTTTGATGCTCTCCTCTCTATTGCTCCATTTTTATAGTTGGATCAAAAGATCCTTTCTTCCAGTGCTATAACCAAGAGAGTTTCAGCTGTCCGAATTGTCATGTATTCTTGAGGTGATGGATCTTCTCTGTTTACTCCTTTGTAATTTGTATTCTTCAACTGGTTAGTATGAGGTTTCAACTCCTTCAACTTTTGCCAAACCTTGGAAACCTACCACTCCAGCTTCTTTGCACGATTGGAAGAAATGTCTCATGTGTGTCCACACTTTAAAGAACCGGCTAAATGGAACTTTATTGTTGAGTGTAGTCATTTTCATCTCCAGGACGATAGGTGTGTGATTTGAAATTTTTCGCAATCTGTAGTCCAGCACAAGTTGGCCATACTGTAGTATCCATTCATCGTTCACCATTCCCCTGTCCAGTGTACTAAATATTTTGGCTTATCCAAGTTCTGTTTGGCCATGAATGAAATTCTCCTTTCCACATCACCTCATTTAATAGTAGATCTTGAACACATTCAGCAAAGTCTCTGGTTTCAGCCCTTGTTACTGGGGCACCATACAATCTATTTTGACTTTGTAGAAGAGTGCTGCAGTCTCCCCATACAAGACAAGGTTTATTGCATTGAGTTGCCAGATTCCTTAGTTCACTCCATAAAGTTCTCCTCTGTTCTATAGTGTTAAAGCCATGCACCACAATCATACAACAGTCAATCTTCTTGTCTCTACTAAGCACTGCATAATGAAGATATTGGACACCTTGTGTAAGATCTTCAACTTGATAAACATTCTCATCCCATACTATCCAGATTGTCCCATTCATAGCATTGTTATAATTGTGTATCATGTTCCAGACAGGAGTTGTTCTTTGAACTATAGACGCTGCGTAATTATCTCAACTCTAGTCTCTATAGAGCCTACTAGCTTTATATGATTGTCCTTTACATACCTACTCAATTCCTGTTGCTTATACCTTTTATTAGTACCCTTACATTCCACACTAGCCAAGACATGTAAATATTCATGGATGTGCCACCTCCTATACTGGAGGTGGAGGGTTTTCCATTGCGTTTGCGATAGGTTGCAAGGGTTGCAGACCATTCTTTGTGGTTGGTGATATAGCTGGAATATAGCTCTTTGGACCACTACTATCAGGCAAAGTATTGACCTTGCCTGCCTGCTTCCTTCTATCAATCACTGGTGTAAACACCTCATTCTCCTGTATTGCCTCTTTGGATTTGGTATGCCCGTCACCTTGCTGCAATGAGGTTGTTGGATTTTCTTGTAGCCTCGGATGGTTCTGAACATTTGTTTCTCTGGGTAGCCAAGTAGGAATCAGTTTTGGTTGTTTCTGTTTGGCTGGTGGATGAGTTTGTTGTGGCCTTGGTTGGCCAACTTGCTTGGGGTTATCCTTGTGACAGTTATATCCCACCATCATACAACCTTTCACAATACTCAGGCTTCTAGTCAAACACAATCACTTGTTGGAATGATATACCATGTGCATACATGACCGTAATCTCTGTAGGGATTGGCTTGGTGACATCCAACTCAATAAGCATTCGTGTATAGGATATCCTTATTTGTTTAGTTCTACATTCATCAGCAAATATTGGGATTTCACTGGATTTGTTTTGTTGTATTTGTATCTTACAGCTTTTGCAATTACCATTTTCACATATACGCTAACTAACTGGAAATTACAGAAACACTTTCCTGGACACCAAATGCATCCTAGGTAGAGGATGTTCTGCCATTGCTTGAATCTTCTCTAGGTTTATAGTTATTCCATAAGCTTTTCCTATTATTGAATGGATCTCTTAATACCACTTGGAACAACCCATCTTTGCCAGCATATGTTTGGATTGTTAAACAACTGATTTTGTTTTGGCATTGATTTCTGGAAAAGAACATACTTATAGAATTGATTGTGGAAAAGCAGTCATGTGTAGGAAGATGTAGCTTACCTAAGGCAATTTTAAATGCTTTCACATGAGTGAAAATTTATAGATTAAATCTGACTGAAGATGTTTATTTTCTAGCAAAAATGTATTTCCAAGTTGTCAAATGGACAAAATTAAAGAACAAACCATATTTGTTTAGAGGGAGGGACAAACATACACTCTCTGAGAGTTCACAAGAACTTCTCTGGAGAAAACATCTTTTGGCTGGTTGCACTGATTTCTGGAAGCAGAAAGAAATCTTAAAATGTGCTCAATTTTCAAAACAAACAAGCCATAGGTTCCAAATTTCTTATTGGCTTGAAATATTTCATAGTAAATATGGAACTCTGTTGTGAGGCAAAGTTTGTAAGGTAAGGAACTGATCTGTGAGGCAAAGTTTGTTAGTTACCGAATGGATCTGCGATTCGACGTTTGTAAGGAAGTTCCAGGATTATCAATTAAGCATCCTTCTGCAAGTGTGAGGTAACCTTTCCCCTTCTCTACCTTTTTTTTTCCTTCTTCTGTTTTTGGTATAGGTAAACTACAAATGGAATGGATGGCCTAAGATTGTGTGTCTAAATGACATAATCTGCAACTCCTGGTTCATATCTTACTTGATATCTACATCTTTTACATAAATTAAGTGGCACCAACAAGCTAACGGAAAATACAGCTGAGTTTAAGGCTACTATATTCTTTCTTTTGCATTAAAAAAGTAAGCTGCTTCTTTCTGTCCAAATTGTCCATCAAATGACCAAAGTTGTGGTGTCCCAAATCTTGTATGCCTTCTCGTCTAGCTCGACTCTTTCCCAACTGTGCAAAAATTCTAAGACAGAGTGGGCATTGTCTATTTCATGTCAAAAATTGCAATGAACATGTGCCAAATCTGTTTTGTGAACTGCAGTGGGAAAAAGTTGACATGCCTTTCTAACAATTATTAATAAATAAAAATAATTGACATGCCCCTTCAGGGTTCTTTTCACATAGGAGACATCTGCCACAAAGTGGCATTCTTTTTTTCTGATTATTAGATTGAGTGAGATATGCTTCCTTAGCCACCAACCGAGAGAAGCAAGATACCTTCAAAAGTGCTTTTTTGTACCAGTTTTCCAAGGCCAAGAATTAGTGTTGCAATTTGTTCAAAGCTTGTATCATAACCTCAGGGAGAAATCCTATTTTGAATGACCTTCCTGTTTAATAGTATCCTCATTTTGCTTCTCTACAACTCATAGCATGTGATTTGGGGGGCTGGCCCAACTGTTCTCTTCTTGTTTATCGCCGGAAGGAAGCATCCATCAGATGGTTCATAAGTCTCTTCCCCTAAATGCTTGTAGGATACCAAGCTGCTCTATGGCTTGTAGTGTGGTTCCCAAGGACTTGCTACCGAGAATTTCCTTTTCTTAAATTGATTTAAGAATCAATATGGGCTCCACTTTTCCTGTTGTTGTGTTATTGTTATAGTTAAAGCTATAATTTTTTTCTTTGAAAATTGTAATTGTTTCTATATCTGCAGAACAGTACAATAGGTTTTACTGAAAACCATATTTACATAAGGAACTCTAGTAATACCAACCTATCCCCTATAATGAGCCTAAGACATTGATGATAGAGATAATATCATTAGAGTAAACTTGGTTACACCAAAAACACAAAGTCAAAAGGCAATTCAGTTTTACTTGTTGTATACTATTTTCCCTACTCTCAAAAAGCTCTTAAGGTTCCTCTCTTTCCATGTTGTCCATCAAATAGTGGCAGGACAATTCTGTGGTTACTTCTATTTTTTGCTGGTGTCCCTGCTTCTTCCCAGCTATATTGAGCTTCTGAAATTCTCTTAGGCATGGACCAGGAGATGTTTTTGAGACTCAGGAACAAATTCCACAGCTAGCCAGTGACTTTGCATTAGATGAACAAATGATCGACTTGTTCTGCAGTTTCCCCGCAGAAAAAACATGTAGAGCAAAGTGTAATTCCCCTCTTCATTAAATTCTCTTGTGTCAATACTGCTTCTTTAGCCAGTAACCACACAAAGCTAGACACCCTGTAGGGGATCTTGGCTTTCCATTCCACTTGAGTAACTGCAGATTTCGGTGGTTCAACTTCTTGTATGCTCCACCTACTTTAAAAATCCCTCTACTTCCCACCATTGCAATCTGTCCCACCCTGTTTTCAGACCACTAAGCTGATCAATGCTCCTAAAAATTCTGTTAGTCTTGGAATTTCCCAGTCATTGAGGTGCCTTCAGAATACAAATTTCCACCCTTGAGGAGTCCATAAGTCAGCTATAGTACTTTGTTGTTGAAGAACTAAATTGTGGATGTCAGGTAAAAGAGTCTCCATATTTCCTTCTGCATGTCAAGTATCCTTCTAGAATTCTCCAATTCGGCTTTGCTAAATCCTGAGTTCTCTGGCTTACCACTTACAGCCATTGTAGCATCGGTACACTCTGAACTTGACCAGTATGTCTTGATGTGTATCTTTATGTTGCAGCTTAAAAAGAGTGCATCAGTCCCCAGTGTTATACCTCGAGAAGTAAATGAATTGATAGTATTACTGAGGGTGTGACTTCAAATCCTGTTCCTAGAAGCTTAGAGCTCTTCTAATGCTTCATAATGAGTACTTGGAATACTGTAAAAGTTCCTTCCTCAATTAAGTGTCTGAGCTATTCAAAAGTAATATTCAATCAATTTTGTTCATTTCTCCACATAATATAACATTCTATTTGTTATATAGATAACTAGTTAGATTATTTAAATTTTCAGTGCGGTTAATATTTGGATTTCCTAGTTCTCAGCTTTTCATGGCTAAGCGCATATGTGAGAAAACATTTCAATCATCCGAGTTGCCTTTGCTTCACAATTTCTCATTTTAACCATGACCTTTCATTTGTTTCTATTTGGCTCTTAAATTTTGGCCCCCTAGGGTGGGATGCGTGGTTTCTGATAATTGATATTTCCCAATTGAATTTGTGTAGCTTCAAGATGAAGTCATAGTTTCAGATGCTGAGAGGCTGCAAATGACGCAGAACAATGTGAAAATGGTTAGTCTCCTTTCTCCTCTCTCATTGTGTGCCTACATATTGTCACAAATGTGTCTTTTAGTGTCTGCATTAATACTGTTCTTATTGGCTTGACCTTCAATAAATGCAGTTGCAAAGGCATTTTCAAGCTGATACCCTTCCTTGGATTGAAAGAATGAGACACAAAGAGCAAGGTCTTCAAAGACGCCTTCTGAGGGTGCGACTTTTATTTGGCCTTCCTTATAATCTCAATTTTCTATTAGTAAAACTTGCAAACCTGCTCCTTCAGTGTAATTATTAATTGTCATTTGCTTGAACCAAATTGGCTTCGCACCTATTTAATGAGATGTGTCCTTTCATGGTCTTCGTGGATCACTGCCATCCTGGTGTTCGCTTTCAGTTATATTGCACTATTAGGTTCAACAGTTATGCTCATTCGACTGTAGTTCTTTCTCGCCTGCACTACAGGTGATGAGAATACTAGAGGCACTTGAAGGTAAAGGTTGTCGATTGCCTTTGATGAAAGGAGAAGCTGAATTGGCAGAGAAGTTGGCAGCCATCACGAGACAGGTTAGTAGCCTAGTCTGTTAACTTATTATGTGCTTTATGGTGGTCTAGACTTCCTGACAAATAGTCACAACTTACAGTTAAAAGGTTCTGGAGCAGAACTTTCTAGGAGGGTTCAGAATCTGCTCACCATATGTCGTGTTCAAAATGGCCTTGGAAGTGGTTCTGTTTATCTCCCTGGCTCAACTAAGATCCATGAGCAGAGTCTTGCTGACATGCAGGAGGTATGAGCATTACATTCTGTTCACAACAATAATTAAATGAAGTTTGTTATGGCTTTCTGTAAGTTGTGGTTGTCTAAGACCTCATTTGTTTTCATTAACTAGATGTTTGGACATGCAATTTGGAATGATGATTTCAAATTCCAAATTCTTCAAAGAGCAGGATTTGATGTTCCATGTTTTTTAAAATGTAAAACTTGACCCCCATAAGTTTAAATTTTGTAAAAAAATGATCCACCATTTTAAAATTTGCAAAAAATACTCATGCTCGTCTTGAAGATATTGTCCGTACCATGTGAAAAGATTATATTAATGAAAAGCTAGTTGCTACAATTGTGGACGAATAAATTCTTTATAAAATTGTGTATATTTGGAAGTATGTAATATCAAATATTTATTTATAAAAGGAAGATGAAGATATTGATTTATCAATGCTGCACCTTAAGATATTCTGATATTTTGTTTATGAACTATAGTTTGTTCTTTTGCTAAGATTGTATAAGAATTGAAGAAATTTTGATAATTTTCACAACTTATGGGGTTTTCACGTTTATGAGAAAAAAACAACTTAAGAAGTTTAAATTGCATGCCTAAAATCTAAACAGAACTTCAACTTCAAATCATGTCCAAATAGGACCTATGATTAAGACGTCTGAATTTGAATGATTAAGATAGCCTCTAGATTTGAAAACCGAATGATTAAGACGTGTCTTTTTCAACATTCGAATATGCATAGTTTATATATTTGTATACATGAGAAATATAATATTCAAATAAGATAGTAATTAGACATTAGAAAAATATATATGTTTAATAAAAAATGGAACATCTATGTTTGTTAGTGATGGTGGAGATTCTTTGTACTGGTGGTGGTCTCGGCGGCAAAGGTTGGTGTTAGGGGCTAGTAATGGTAATGGTGATAGTGGAGATATTTGGTGTTGTAGTGACTGGTCATGATGATGGTGATTACTAGTGGTGGTGAAGTTGGTTGATCTAGTATTAGCAGTGTTAATGGGGGTGATGGAGGAATTTGTGGTGGTAGTTCAAAGCGATGCTAGTTGTAATGGTAGAGGTGGTTGATAGTAGGGATTGGCCGTTAGAAGTGGGTAGTGGTTAATAGTGGCGGTTACAGTTGTGGTGCTGGTGGCTGAAGAATATGTGGTGGTTGAGGATGTGTTGGTGGTAGTTGCCTGGTTGGTGGTAGTTCTAGTTGTGATGGTGGAGGTCCTTGGTAGTAGGGATTGGTCATAGTGGTGGCAGTGGCTGATAGTGGTGGTGGTGGTGGAGGCGGTAGTGATAATGATGGTATGTGTGGTAGCTATTGACAGTAGTGGTTGGCATCGGTGGTGGTTGACAGTGGTGGTTGTGATGACATAGGTGGTTAATGATTGGCGATGGTAATGGTGGTGATGGCAAAGGTGATTAGTGGTGGTGACTGGTGTTAATTATCCATATAAAAATCTCTTAATGATATTAAGACTTCGTTAAAGATTTTGAGGATTAAGATGTATTCATATCAATCAAATGTTTAGATCTTCATGAATACATATGCAGTTAATGATTTTAGGCTGGAACTACTCCGTTGTAGACTTCTATTAATCCCAACCAAAGTGTAACATGTGCTTCAACTTATCCAAATTGTGATATTTGCTCTTTGCCCTCTACATGCGGACATGCAATAGGTGTGAGCAAAATATTCATCTGCTACAATAATTAAGTGATGTCCCTGGTTGCTTTCCGTAAATTGTGGTTGTCTAGTAGCACTTTGTATAACCATATAGAGGAAGGTAAAGATCCTAAGTTTCCATAGTGAAAGATGTGCAAATATGTGGGCTTTTCAAGCAATAATTGTAAGCAGTGAAGAGAAGTTTTTTGGAGAGACATGCTCCCATGAATTAGTTTTGAGACACCTTTCTGAAGTCCCTTTTGGATTTTGAATCTCATTCTTCCAGTGGACTTCTTTCATCAGAATACCATTCTTTTCTTCTCTTCTTCCTCTTCTTCTTCTTCTTCTTTTATTTTCTTCGTATCTTCTTTGGACTGTCCATTTCGATGGACAATAGTGTATATTTCAGATCCGGGGGAATATCTTACGACATAATAGAGTCAAGATCAAAAGTTGAAATTTGGTATAATTGGGTTGAGAGTGCTAGGTACCATATGAGGATAATGGTTCTTACCCGTGGCTGGACATGCAAGATTCTAGTAAAAGCATTGGGGATCATAGTGAAAGTCTCCAAATCATGGTTGTGCAGGGATTTCTGTACAAATTTCCGTCTCTGAAATTTAATCAATATGTGAGATACATAACTTTAATTTCAGGGAAGGTAGTGACAACAATTATTATAATTCCAAAAAATGCATTCAATGAGAACCAAGAGAAGTTAGCAAAGAACACATTCTTCATTTATAGGGGTACAAAACCTACAGAAGTCATTAAATTCACTGAGGCAAACATAACTGCTAACAAGGGGAAAATGAGTTATCGGGATTCCTTGCAAGAAAACAAATGGGCTCTGACAAAAGCAAAAATAAAGATTGATGTAGAATCTGAGGATGCTGATATGTTGAAAGCTCGAGTCCAACTTGAAGATATCTTTTGGCTGATGTCTGGTGGAGAAAATCTTTGGTGAAAATGATGCACCCACCAAAAACAATGTAAGACAATGGGCTCACCAGACTTGGAAAGGAGCACAGGGAATCCATGTTTACGATATGAATGGAATTCAATTCCTTCTTGATTCTTAGTCTTGAAAGGCAATAGAGCACGTCTTGATGGGTGGACTGGAGAAGACAAGGGAGCAGTTTGAAGCTTCAATGGTGGTCGCCGACCATAGGGGCCTTCCCAAAAGCTCATGAGTTCGAGTCGTTTGGTTTCGAGTTTAGGGTTGCCTTTGCTTGCACCTCTGGTCCTTGCCAGTAATGAAGAAAATCAGAGCTTGATGTGCTGGCTGGATTGAGACGGAGGAAGAAACCGATCTCAAAACTTTCCTGCCATGATACTTGTCGAACTCCGAGTAAATTTCATTGTGTTCATCATTGGAAAGTCACAATTTTTTCTTGTTACGCTATTTTACTTTGCCTCGTCTTTCTCCAAAATAATTTTTGCTAAAATTTTGTTGCAATTCTACCGAAATATTCTCCGTGTTCGAGGATATGTTCAATAGGGCACCTTAAATATATTTTTGAGCAGTTTTGGTTCAAATGATTAGCTAATTATTGGTTATTAGTAAAAAAAAAGTCATGAAGAGGATTATAATTATAGAACAAGATGTTTGAAACTTATGATGTTTTGAGCATGTCTGATTACTTACATATGGTTGTGTTGACTAATGTAAATGTTCCATTTGGGTAGGTTTTGCAACAGCAAACCGAGGCTATTGCTAGGCTTGGCAATGTATTGAAGAGAGATATTCGAGATGTGGAGATCATAATGGCCGAGGAAACAGAAATGATGGAAGGCTGAGTCTAGGACAACTGATTTCTATTTTGCTTGTATGTATGTGTTTAGGTGGTAAGAAGTGATCACTGTTACCAAACATCAAAATGTATGAAAACAATTTTTCTTCTGCTTGCTGGGCGATTCTTGACAAAATTGCCGTTTGATGAACATGTTCCGCTTAGATATCTCCAATCTAGCTGAAGTTACAACTACACATGATACCAGATACCCCCTATTCCTATATTGTCATTTTTCCTTCTGGGTTTTATAAACAAAAATCAACTAAAAGTAAGCATAAATTGACTTTAACTAAAGCTATTTGGTAAACATAACATAGTTTTTGCTTCCTTTTTATTACTTTATCTTTTTAACCAAACAAACAGAAGTTTATTTCACATTCTTGCACCATTTACGACTGTTTGAAATGTTATTTTGACCTTGGCCAAACTTATGTGATGTGATAAACTTTAAGCGTGAGTTATACGTGGAGTTCATGGTTCAGTTTGAACAAGTTATTGGTTGAAATTAAAAGTAAATCAATTGACTATGTTATTAAATTTCTAAATAAAATCAAACGAAAAAATAGCCATTATAGTTGGTTCGGTTATTTTTATTGTTCGAAAGTAATATCTTTTTTAGGACATATGTCTTCAATTGACGCAAACACCCAGTACATGAATAATCACAAGAAAACTATGTCGTTTCAATCAAACAATAAAGCAATACTAGAGTTATATTACACAAACAAAGTGATTCAGTTAAGAGAAATTGTGATTATATTATGTGATGTAAGGTAGGTACAAACAATGAATTTTGATGGAATTGACTTAGTGTTGTAATAGTTGGGCCAAAATCTAAGTGTTCTTAAGAAAATCGTAAAGTCAAATACTTAAGTTAATTTTAAAAAAATTGTATTATATTTATGAATAACATAAAATTGTATAAAATTTATATAAATAATTTCACGGTTCAGTTTGGTCATTATTGCAGTTTTTTTGTACAATCGAAACCAAACCAAATAGTGTCGGTTTTCAAAATTTAACCATGAACATTCCTGATTATTAAAATTTTTATTTTACAAAATTACAAGTAATTAGAAAAATGGGATAGGATAGTAGAAATTATGTTTATTTTTCAAGACAACAAAAATCCCCATATCCTGATTTTTTTCTCCATTCCCCCATTTTCTCGTCTTCATTCCCCAACTCCCTTTCCTGGGGATTCTTTTTGAAATATAATAATAAGAAGAAAGTAGAGAGATGACTTGTTATTATCCTTGAAGGACTTTTTACATTGCGAAGTTTATATTTATTTATAAATGGAAACTGACTTACTTCCTAATTGAAATTCCTGACTTTTCATATACATACTATAGTACAAATATGTTTGTAACATGTTCCTTCTTTTCCTTCCCACTCCCTTGTACTTTTTTCCTCCATATTTTTGTTTCCACTACTTTTCCCTTTTTCTGTTTTCATTTAGGGTAAAGAGTTTCACTTCATATTTTAAAACTAATCTCATCTGATTCACATTTTAATGTGGTCCATCAATTATACTTCCGTTGAATAAATATTTTTTCAACTCATAGAATAAGTAAATATTTTAAAAGGTCATTTAATTATGAAGAATTACGAAAAAAATATGTTTATTTTTATCATGTCCCGAGCCTACACCCTAGGCGGAACTGACACTCGAGAACCATTGTTGGCCCCAAGCGAACCCTTGGCCTAACTAGACTCTTAACAGAATATTTTAAGCATTAATAAAAGAAATCAAATGCACTTAAATCATTTGTCTCAAAATAACTTAGAATATTTTAAGATTAAGCACTCAACTAACCAAAGTGGCAAACCAAGTCTTATAACAAAACAACTGAAATGTAAAGACAAAAGAACTATAATTATCCGTCTATGAAGCCTCTAAGACTATGAGGGATGTCGGGACAAGACCCCCGATCATCCTAATAACTAAAATACCAAAACAACGAAAAAATGGGATCCTCTAGAAAGCATGGAGGCTCACTAATTGACTCTGAATACTCAATTGGATCAATGAATTGCTGGATGCTGATCATGGTTACATGTATATGCATCATACACCGATGCAGATCAAATGACATCAATACATTGAATGTATGGGCATGGAAGTGGAAAACTAAACATGACAAAAGCTTGAATTGAATTCGGAAAGAAACACTTACCTCAACTTTACTCAACTCAAGGATACTCAACTCAATGCCAAAATACACTGCCAGAACTGTCCTATAACATGCAGGAATATAGAAAGCCTCAGCTAAGTGGATCCACTAGTCTATGTTTAAAAGCATTAACGAATCATCTAAAAAATATCACCCTTTCTACTCACGATGGCTAAATGGTTTATGGAGACTTGAGTTATTATGAACTCGTCCCCATATCGGTGCTCAATACTACTATCAAAATATACTCAACTCATATGCTTAAAAACATGACTCTTTCTCTGTGGTTTGAGGTTATTACTTAAAAATTATCTTTTGAAAGAGATTGAACTCAAAACTACTCATGAAAAATCATTTGGAAATCCGTGTTTCCTCTTTGGGAATACATAGCCCCCATATAAAATTTTAAAGGTAATGAACTCGACCCGACTCTACTCTTTCTCAATCTCAATGCTTAGGTCTTGAAAAAGGTTTGAAGGATTTATAAAATACTTCTTAAAATGACTCGAAGAACCCTCATTACTTGACTCTTAACTCTACCTTGAATTTGAGTTACGAATTCAATGTTGTGGTTTGAATTAGGAAGGATATCGTGATGATTAGGAGTGTTTTTATATAGTTAATATGAGAAACGATCAAGAATCCCTGTATGGAAGCAAGTCCGCAACAATGAGATGCATTTTAATATTCGACCGCGAAATAAATTTTGAGGCAGTTGGGTCCGCGATCTCTCTGGGATGCAGAGAGAAAAGTTCCACTTTGAAGAACAGGTCTGTGACATAAATACCCAGTTTCTACCTGACTCTTTCGTTCTTAATTTTCTCATGTCAATTCGCTTAAATTCGATTCTTTTTCTCAAATTCTCTTTAGATTCCTATACTCAATATATGTACACAAGAATCTACTCATAAACAAATCTAAAATCACTACGATTTCCTCAAGAAGTCTGCAATTTCATCCCAACTCAAGAGCGAAATCCAATTTCTAGAACACAACACAAGATCGTCAACTTTCAACTTTCTAGAACGAATTTCACTGAAGTTAACATTATTGGCCCGTGGGTGAAAGAACCCAAAACTATGAAAGTCTCATATACCTCTTTAGGGATCAACCCTTGGCGAAATCCACAAAGAAACCTTATGAACTTGACAAGATCTTGACCTTTCCTCCTCTTTTCTCCCCTTTATCTTATTTTACATTCTCTCAAAGCCCTAGCGTTAATATGGAATGCGTAAGCTGAAACTAATCAGTTTAGATACCAACTAAATTATTGAAAATGAAATTATTCAATTGGATAATGAAAAGACCAAAATACCCTTTTAAAATCCAATTGAAACAGGCATATCTCCCTCATACGAACTCAAAAATTAGCAAACTTGGCGGCGTTGGAAAAATAATTCAAAGAACTTATATTTGATATCTTGTATCTCACCTAACCCATCCTGTGATGAGAGTTATGGTCGTTTGAAGTTGACCCATAGCTCATACTTTACATAACTTGTCAAAATTTCCAAATTTAATTATTTCCAAAAATGGCTTCTTTCTAATTCTTATTCTTTGAAATAGCGGAGTGTTACAATATCTCCCTCTTGGAATTATTCGTCCTCGAATCAGATTACTCTTAATATGATATCGGTGTAACATCTAACACATCTCAAACACCCAACAAGCAAAATATAAATACAACAATCTACCTTAAAACAAATACCAAGAAAAGGGTTAGTGATATACCATGGTTTCACGGTATTTTTAATGCTTTTTCCTTAAGTTTTGTATGTCCAAAAGCCTTTTTGTATTAATTTTTATGTAAGTTTCTCTTTATTTGCAAGAAATCTGTCTAAAAGATGAATGCGGAGGTTTTTGAGCAAGAAATGCAGAAAAGTACACCTACAGAGCTTGTGACGGTCCGTAGGTGGCATCGTAGTGCAACTGCAGAAGGAAGATGGGGAATTCTGACCAAGTGTGGGGTTACGGAGTGTGTGACGGACCATCGTAGTCATGACGGTCTATCCTGCTGGTTCGTCATGAAGATCAGAGAAGTAGTCCTAGTACCAAACTTCCAAGAGTTCAAGTTTTATGGAATGGAGACCCTCGACGGACCGTTGTGCCTGTGACGATTTGTCATACCTGCCGTCGAGGGTAATGAAGAGAGCAGCAGAAGAAATTGCACAAGTAAGGGAGGACGGAGTCCATGACGGCCCGTCGTGACCATGACGATCCGTCGCGAGGTCCGTCGACCCAACCGCGTTTTTGACAGATTTCCAGCAAATAGAGTCCTTATTTAATTAGGTTTTTATTTTTTTAATAAATAGTTCAAAAAACCTCGTTTTTGGGGTTATACTCTTGGTTATTTGAGCTTCTTTTGTGGATTAGACTTGGTGATCATTATTACACTTTTGGAGAATCTTTAGTCTTGAATTAATTTCACTAATTGATTGTTGGTGATTTTTATTGATTAATCAAGTGAACTTCTGTATTTTATTCTTTCTCATTAAAGTAAGTGCATTAATTCTTATATTACATATTTTAATATTGTGATTATGACTATGGGTAACTAAACTCCATAACTAGGGTTGTGGGAACCATAGGCGAATAATGAGGGAAAACCTAACTGAAATAACAAATCTAGAATAGTGTTTTGCATGTATTGATAATTACTTCGCTTAGAAGTCTTTTTAACAGATGGCCAACGTTAGAACTCGCCTTAATACTACTTGCCGGACCAAGGAGGTAGATAATAGGAAAAGAATTATCAATATTGATTTAGTGTATACTATCTAATAGGCTAGTATTGATTGGTACGAGGTAATAACTTAGTCAAATATCGAATACGATGCTTAATATGAGGTAAAGGAAAGGGTTAGTATAGCAACACACGTAGCCAGACCAAGGTGCAGAGTAAAATTTTCTAGATGCCGGACCAAGGATTTAGAAATACATAACTTATCACTTTGTATGCAAGATACTAGGAAAGAATTGTTATAGTTAGAATTATCAAGTTATGAACCTGTGGGGAACATGTAAACCCTAGTTACTTTTATTAAGTGATTAAACTCCAACATTTGAGGCTGTTAGTAGTCTCCTTTAATTTAGCTAGTTATTTTCATTCATTTAGAAGTAAAAAAAACCCTTATATTGTCTTTGCTTTCCAAGGAAATAATTGACTAAATAGTAGTAATAATAGATTGAAGTTAAGTCTGAACTATTTTCCTCGTGGAAATGATCCCAACCTCATTAGTTGGGTTCTTTACTCGATACGACCGCTTTACTTTTTATTTGAGAAGTAAGTTTGAGCGTATCAAATTTTTGCGCCACTGCCGGGGAAAGTAACTTTTGGATTAACTTAAACTTATTACTATAGTTTAGTCAATATTTTCTTGATTTTACATTGTTTTATTGTTTTTGATTTTTGCAGAACCATCTTCCTTGTATGCCAAATACACGGAGAGGAAGAGAACCCTTGTTTCCCTACGATCAAGAAATAGAGCGTACACTACGCAATGAATCAAAACTTGGGTATTAATGATGATGATTCAAATGATAACATCCCAGATTCGATTGATGTTTATGGTCAGTTGTTACCCGATGCTTCGAGTGAGAACCAACAGAGGGGAAAGAACCCCGCTCCACGTCCCGAAGAATACTACAGAGGCTATGACAATATACCAGACTCCGATGGGCCGCTTGTCTTGCCCCCGCTACCACCAGGACACACCTTTGTGGTAACTAGTAGCCTGATGCAAATGCTAACTGCCAGAGGTTTGTTTTCATGGCTACCTTTTGAGGATCCACATGCCCATAGAGCTAAGGTAAGGGCAGTGTGTAAAAGCTGTGTAGGGTGGCCTGGCTTGGACTTGGATGTAATAGGGCTAAGAGTGTTTCCTCTCTCACTGACGGGAGAGGCTGCTATTTGGTTCACTGAGCTCCCTTACAATTTCACTTGGAACCAACTAAGGGACGTTTTCTTAGCACACTACTACCCGGTCTCCAAGAAACTAAACCACAAAGACAGTGAACAACTTTGTGGCACTACCAGGAGAGTAAGTTAGTAGTTATTGGAATAGATTCACCTCGTTTATGAGAAGCGCCCCCAATCACCGCATAGATGATGATCACTGAAGGAATACTTCTATAGGGGACAAGATGATAATAATAAAGCGATGTTGGATACTATAGTGGGTGGTTCTTATGGGGATTGTCCTTATGCTCAGATTGCCGAAAAGTTAGAGAAAATCTCCCGGAACAATAAAGCTTGGAGTACTAGGAAGTCAGATACTGGGAGAAACACCTTCGCAGTGCAATCCACTCACAACTCAGCCACAGATGAGATTCGTGAAGAGATGGATCAGATAATTACTGATCTTGGGTTGGTATTAAACATATCACTGGGGTGCAGAAAAGATAAATAGTTAACTACTTGTCTAAACCACCACCACCAAATGATTAATGCTATTATGCGGAGGATTCCTATGCAGTAAATGAGCAGAAGGGGGGTTTCTGACCGAGTGCCCAAGGCTCAAATCAGGATAATTGGTGCCAAGGTCAGGGAACCAAGGTCGGATCTATGGTAACTATAACCGTGAGGTTCATTATATTCGAGATAGAAACTACAACCGCGACAACAACTTCAACAAGGGTAACTACGGTAACAAAAATGATAGGAATGGGCCCTATGTCCCTCGTCAAAATCGTGAAGTTACTCCTAGGGATAGTGGAGATAGTATGGCGCGAGTTAAGGATATGTTGCACAAAATGATGAAGAGGTTCGATTCTAATGATGAGCACATTAAAGAGTTAAGGAGTGATTTAGCGGGTATTGGGCAGAAAGTCGATACACATGCAATATCAATTAAGCAGATCGAGTTGCAAATGGCCCAATTATCTGCAACTATGAACACACGGCAACCGGGCACTCTTCCTAGCAACACTGTCCAAAATCCAAAAAATGATGCACATTGTATGGCAATCACTACTCGGGGTGGTAAGAAAACCATTGGCCCACCTATGCCGTCTAATGAGGAAAAGGTGAGAAAGGATAATGATAAGGTGGTAGAGGATAGTGGTGAAGCAGAAGATAGCACTGGAAAAGATGCAGAAGTCCCTATAAAGGTAATTCCCATTCCTAGACCACCCCCCTTTCCCTCAGAGATTAGTGAAAAAGACCGAGGATGGTAAATATCGGCGTTTTATAACAATGTTGAAGCAGCTTTCTATCAATGTCCCTTTGGTAGAAGCTCTAGAACAAACGCCCGATTATGCCAAGTTTATTAAAGATCTGGTTACAAAGAAAAGATCGGTCACTTTCGAGGATGATGATAGAATGCAGCATTGTAGTGCTATTGCTACAAGATCTCTCGTACAAAAGAAAGAAGATTCGGGTGCGTTCACTATTCCTTGTACAGTCGGGTCATTACATTTTGCGAAAGCATTATGTGATTTGGGGGCAAGCATAAATCTCATGCCTCTCTCGATTTACAAGAAGTTGGGTTTGGGTGACCCAAAGCCCACTGCGATGCGACTACTGATGGATGATCGAACCATGAAAAGGCCTATAGGGATACTCCACGATGTGCTAGTAAAAGTGGAGTCTTTCATATTTCCGGCAGATTTTGTTATTCTTGATTGTGAAGTTGATTTTGAAGTGCCTATTATTCTTGAGAGGCCATTCCTTGCTACGGGTAGAGCCTTAGTTGATATGGAAAATGGGCAGATGAAATTTTGGTTGAACAATGAAGAAGCAACCTTCAACATTGGTAGATCCATGAGGCAGAGTGGTGAGCTCCAATCGGTATCTACTATATCCTACAAAGAAAAGATGAAGAAGGATAATGACCTAAAAAGTGAAAAACAAGAGTTTATGGTTGGGGATTCGGTGCTTTTAGACAGTTCTAGGTTGCGTTGGCTTACGGGCAAGCACAAGTCCAAACAGACTGGCCCTTACTTGATTACCCAAGTATTCCCTCATGGATAAGTTGAGTTAGAAATCAAGGAGGGAGTGCGGTTTAAGATGAATGGAGAACGAATAAAACTCTGTTTTGGGCATACTGCATCGGTTAATGACGTGATAGAGGCATACCATCTTGATGAAGGCTGAGTAATCAAGTGTCCTCAGTCGTGCTGCGACGTTAAATCAAGCGCTTGTTGGGAGGCAACCTAATACTTATAGTTTTTCTTTTTAGTAATGGTAGCATTTTCTACTAATGGGTTTTAAATTTGTAGGCACATCACCAGGAAATTCTGCAGAATATCACTCTGCAGCAGTCACTGACGGATACATCGACGAACCGTCATGCATGCGACGGACCGTTGCATGAATTCGTCGTGCCAGGTATGTCTTTCTATTATTTTCAAAACTAGAGCACATGCGACGGAACCAATGACGGACCATCACAACTACGACGGACCGTCGTTGGGGACTCGTTGCGTCATTAATGAAGCGTACCCGACCCAACCCGGTTGGGTTTTTAAAAAAATTCTGAACATTTAAAATCCCCACCCCCTTCATTTAACCCATTTCGTTCCCTCTTCCTCCTATTTCCCTCCCTTTTCAACTTCCAATTTCCTACCTTTCTTTCTTTCAACCGATCATTTTCCCAAATTCCCCAATTTCTAAAATCCACTCTCTACTAGTCGGAGTCTGCTGATGTGGTTCTCTACTTGATTATCAAGTACCTTCCTCGCTTGTTTTTCTCATATTCTCAGGTATGTGTCTCTGATTTCTACCCATTTACATTGCATTTTTGTTTATCAATTAGTATTAGCCTATTTCTTATTGATGGTTCTTTAATACATATTCTGTCTGACCTAGGTTGAGAATCCTCAAAATTGCCTTGTTAAAACTCTAGAAATAGGTGCTTTAGCATTGCTAGTTTACTAGGTATTTGGGTTAGACAAATGTAGATTTAAAACACTAACAATTTCATTTGGGTCATAGGGGATGAATGGGGCATCCCTAGTTCTATCACTAAATAACAGAACAAGACCCCAATGATGGACCGTCGTACCCACGACGGACCGTCATTGGGTCTGTCCCAACATCCCTAACACGCCACTGTCCAATTTTCTCCAAGGTCCACCAATGGACACATGCGACGGACCATCGTTCCCACGACGGTCCATCCTGCACAACCTTTCTGGTTGTCAGAGACCCTATTCCTAAGGGTCTCTCACTTTTTCTAACTGTCCTCCAACGGACACATGCGACGGACCGTCATTCCCACGATTGTCTGTCCTGCACATACCGTCATGACGATCAGAGACCCTATTCCTAAGGGTCTCTCACTTTTTCTAAGTGTCCTCCAACGGACATCTACGATGGACCGTCATACCCTCGACGGTCCGTCCTGCATAACCTTTATGACGGTCAGAGACCCCTCTCCTAAGGGTCTCCATACTTTTTCCAAGTGTCCTCTGACGGACAGCTACGATGGACCGTCATATTCTCGACGGTCCATCCTACATAACCGTCATGACAGTCAGAGACCCCTCTCTTAAGGGTCTCCATACTTTTTTCTAAGTGTCCCACGACGGACATCGACGACGGACCGTCATAATCACAATGGTCCGTCCTTCTTATCCATCATACCTGTTAGAGACTTTCCTCCAAGGGTCTCCACATAAACATAGTTTAAACTAATACATGACAGACCCCATGACGGTCCGTCGTACTCATGACGAGATGTCATCTGGTCTGTCGTGTTTCACTGTTACTATAGAAATGTCATTACATCTTAACTCTTTTATTTATTTTGTGTCGTTTTGCTTGTCTTGTTTGCTCCTTCTAGTACTTATATAAATTCTTCTTAGGTACTATCTATTATGGATCTAAAACAAGATCGAGTCTATGCATGTGGGCGATCGAAGTCTGTCGCCTCGTCTGCCCGCCTGGTCATTGGCTTTGATGATGAGCGTGACCCCGAATACGTGCCCTCAGGCACTTCCACCACATCCCAAGATTCACGTGCTGCTAGAGCCACACCCAAAAAGGTGGCGTCCAGCGTAGTCACTACCTCCCAGTCTGATAAGGAGTGCACGCTGGCCGACACACCTTATGGGTCAACTACTCACGAAGAAGGAGCGTCTGGCTCCTTAGGAGTTTCGTGGTAGGAGGAAGCCTCTAGATCAGCTGAGGTCCCTGCACCCGCCACAAATGCACAGTCTGCCTCATCTGATGAGGCTGATAGTTCTGAATACACACTCAGCTCACCGACTCGTGCTCTCACCCTGGTTGTCGACCAGCCCAACCGGTGGTGTGTCGACGGGAAGTATCAAGTATATTCAGACGCAAAGTTTCTGAATGACAAAGGAGTCATGACACGAATCCTTACATTGGAGCGGCGGGTCCTTACGAGAAGTCTCCCGACTATGCCAGCGATCCATAATGTCTTCACCAGACATCAACTGGAGTGGATAGCGCGTTCGTTGGGTCGTTATATTGAAGAAATAATCCGAGAGTTCTACGCCTCCTACGTGGCTACTCTCAGATCATAGATTGATAGGCGGGCTGCCCCGGCCAAACAGGCCCCACTGGAGTATGTCCAATTACGTGGCATTTAGGTTGATATCTCCCTGCCTGCCATCCGCCGATATATATACGGTGAGGATGTTGATGCAAACCAAACCCCTCTTACCGCCGAGTTTGACTACCGATGGCAAATTGTCAAAGATGGCCAATTCTTGCGTGAGCCATAGCTGAGAGAGACCACCAAGAGGTGGATGACCCTGCACTTGTCTATTGATGGAGAGGGTGCTGACTAGGTGACCAAGCTTAAGGGATCCATCAAGAAGGCTTTTACCTGACCTTCACGACGAAGTTTTTATGGTTGATTGTCCACCACTACCTTTCCCCCACAGCCGCTGATAATATAGTAAGATGGGATCGTGCAGTACTTATGGCGGCGATGATAGCCGGGTTTGAGGTGGACTTTGCTTGGCTTCTACAGGCGGTCATGCACGAGAGGGATTTTAAGGTCACAACTACTTACCCTTTCCCGTGTATGATATTTTCTCTATGCAGGTCCGCAGGTGTTCCTATATGGCACGTTGATCAGCTCAAGACCCCGCTGGGCACGGTTGATATCGGCCTCATTAGGGATGAGGCCGATAAGGCCAATGAGTTGGCTCCACGCAGAGGGCCCCGTCCAGAGTTTCCTCCACTTGGTGACAATCTGGCTGATACGGTAGCACAGGCCCGCATGGCTACGCAAGCGTCTTCCACTGACACTACCACGGTCGAGCCTATCTCGGGTAGTAGCACTGCCCCGAGCTCCTCTCACTCAGCCCCGTTTCCCGCTCTGGTCCCGCTTGCTAGGGTCCAGAAATTAGAGGCACGAATGGCTACACTTCTGCATCACATCCAGCCTTGGATGCAGAGGTCTATTGCTGAGGCAGAAGAGTGCTTTGAGCAGAAAATGGTCCAACACACTGAGAGGAAGATCGCTGAGGTTCATCAGTGCTTGGACGCTTTTGAGTTGCGGGTGCTAGCCCGGCCAGCCCCTCAGGTCGATGTGTCGACCCTTCAAGCTGTGGTAGACAGCCTTCGCGCAGACATCGATATGATCTTAGAGGCTAGGGTGCCTGAGTCGATGCCCCTTCTGTAGAGCCTACTGAAAACACAGTGATGGCGGCCTTATTCGCCACTTCTGAGATTCCACCACCTCCCCCTTGAGAGAATGCCAAGAGGCGTAGGGGTTGAGAGGAGGATGTGGCTCGAGCACGGAAGAAGGAGCGCTGTGAGATGGAGGTTGCAAGGACTGCCTCGCTATTTGATGAGGAGGCGCGTCGGATGAGGGCCGTAGAGTCAGCTACTGGGGAATCTAGCTCCAGAAATGTGGAGATAGCGGGAGGCACTGCTGATAGTGCTGTTGATGCTGAGGACACTACTGAGGGTGTCCAGATTACAGAGGTAGTGGGTTCCGGGGAACCAGACCCATCAGCATGCTGATCGTCGGCGCTTTGCGCCCCAGGTTTGCTTCACCTACCACTCTTGCATTTCAATTTTTTATGCATTGGGGAAAATTACATGTCTTTTTGTTGGGGTTGGGGTAAATGGAAAGTGAGTGCTAGGGTGAATTTTGAGTAGCCCAATTCACTATCCTCTTTTGGGGTTTTCTTGCCTGTGTTCTTTTTCCCTATGAGACTGATTATTTTTACTGTTGAACCGGCATGTCTATATCTTGTGTACATAGTTTAATTTTGAAGCATGATGGCTAAAATTATATCATGATGAAATGAAAATGATGCATGACTAGGCATAGTAATTGATAAATGTGTGGCTCTAAGCATGAAATAGAGGTACACCACTACATGACCCTAAGTCTAAAATTAGAACTAGGCGTCTGATAATCTGGTAGAGTAATGAGATATCAAGTGAGCTTGAGAAAGATTTGAATAGTCCACTATTTGTACTGAGCTAGAACTTACCTGGTTAGTCGTGCTAAAAGTAAGCTGTAATAGACAATTAGGAAATGATCATAGGCCCTTGTTCAAAATAGCCCATTGTTAGCCTAAATAAAAAAAAACAAATGAAATTAATCCTTCTTTGATCCAAATGATTTGAGCTTAACTAGACCTTTCTTTTTCATCCCAACTGATCTTTTCTGGGAATAATGTGTTGGCCCTGGTCCCTCCTTGGACATGTGCACCTCAGCTTATGCCAAAAACATAAGTTGAGGGTGGCTAATGCAGTAAACAACCTTTATGGCCTTGAACCAACTTTGGGTATTGTGTACTTTGACTTATGGCAAAGCCATGAGTTGAGGGTGGCTATTATGAGGAATGCTCTGGAAAGTGGGGTTGAAAGAACAAAGAGAGATAAAGAACAAAAGTAAAGTGACTCAAGAATCAGTTGAAAGAAAAGTGAAATAAAAAAAATACAATAAATACAAGCAAGAAAAAAAGAGAGTCACTTACACAAATGAAGAAAGAAGGGAAAATAGCAAGGTGAAAGAATATGAGAAGCAAGAAAATAAGAGTCACTTACACAAATGAAGAAAGAAGGGAAAATACCTAGGTGAAAGAATATGAGAAACTAGGCGAAATAAAATGATAAAAAGTGGTACGGAATTACCCTTCATCCACCTATTGGCTCCAAAATATCCTTCCCACCCACCTATTGGGTCCAAAATACCCTTGTCATCCACCTTTTGGTTCAAAATTGACCACTTATTTAACGGTTTTATATTTAAACTACTAAAATATTTTTTAAAATACGTAGTGCTCAACTATTTGTTAAAATTTAACTTTTTAGTATAATTTATTAATCAATCCACTACCCACCATTACTAATGAAATCCCTCTAAATTAATAAACCTGTCACACTATTAATGCAAGATACTACCATTTGGTGTTTTTAAAAATTATAGTATTAAATTATCATACATTCAAGTGGCTAATTAAAAATCACCGATAAACTTAAAAGTCTGACTATGGTCATCTTAATTATTCTTAGGTCTCAATTATGTGATGTTACTTCATAATTAACTTTTTTTTCAAAATAATATATTAAAGGTTTTAACACTAATCATAAATATTTATAAAACTATATTTAAAAAAAGTGCATGAATTAATTCGGGATGTATATACTTCTTGACCTTTAATCATAAATTTCTATTCAATTTTGAAAGAAAGTGTCCTCCTAAATAAGCGTCTCAACCAAAATTTAATTGGGGCTTCGATTCGAACTCGAATAATTTTGGATGTAATTTTCAGGATTCTATAATTTCATCGTGTTTTAGTAGTGTTTATGATGATTTTGATATTATAATTGGATTATTAATTGGGTGAGGTTTAGTTAGTAATGAGTGGGTAGTGGGTTGGTTTATAATTATATTAATAAGTTTAAATTATAACCAATAGTTGAACGCCAAGTATTTTGAAAAAAATTTAAAGAGTTTAATTTTAAAAAAAAGTAGTCAATTTTGAACCCAAAGGTGGATGACGAGGGTATTTTGGAGCCAATAGGTGGATGAAAAGGGCATTTTGGAGCAATAGGTGGATGAAGGGTAATTTTGTACCATTTTCAATACTTTAAGGGTATTTTAGTCCCTTTTCCGAAAGTGCTATGTTTAGCCGATATGTCAAGGAGGGAAAAAGTCACTAAAGTATACCTAAATATACTCTACATGACCCTGATCCTATGTTACAAGCTAAGAAATTCCTATCGTGATCCTAAGAGTTATATAGCGAACTTAAAGCAGTGAAAATACGGGCAAGCTTATGGTAATATGTATAAATGAGTGTGAATTTGTTTTGAGAGTAAGTGTTGAAAAGTAATCCTTATACTCAAACAGAAATCATTGTGTGAAAAATGAGGATATTGTTTCGAAGTGAGGACACTAGTTGCAATACCGAAAATATTAGCACCTCGGTGAGAAATTAAAGAGGATAGGTGTTAGTGCATGGTGAGACTGTGTCATGGTATGATTCCACATAATTCAAGCCTAATAGTGATAGCAAGCATAAATATGATGAGACTGATCAGGATTGATAGCCAAATGATTGCGAAAGATAAAACATGGATACTATTGTACAAAGATTTTGTATTGAGTCATAGTAAGTCGATTGAGGATAAACAACGAATTTAAGTTGAGGGTGTTGATATACCGTGGTTTCACGGTATTTTTAATGCTTTTTACTTAAGTGTAGTGTGTCAAAAAGCCTTTTGTATTAATTTTTATGTAAGTTTCTCTTTATTTGCAGTAAATTTGTCTAAAAGATGAATGCGGAGGTTTTTGAGCAAGAAATGCAGAAAAGTACCACCTACGGAGCTTGTGACGGTCCGTAGGTTGCATCGTAGTGCAACTGCTGAAGGAAGATGGGGAAGTCTGACCAAGTGTGGGGTTACGGAGTGGGTGACGGACCGTCGTAGTCATGAAGTGCTGTCCTGCTGGTTCGTCATGAAGATCAGAGAAGTAGTCCTAGTACCCAACTTCCAACAGTTCAAGTGTTATGGAACGGAGACCCCCGATGGACCATTGTGCCTGTGACGATTCGTCATGCCTGCCGTCGAGGGTAATGAAGAGAGAAGCAGAAGAAATTGCACAAGTATGGGACGATTTCTAGCAAATAGAGTTCTTATTTAATTATTTTTTTTAATAAATAGTTCGAAAAACCTCATTTTTGGGGTTAGACTCTTGGTCATTTGAGCTTCTTTTGTGGATTAGATTTGGTGATTATTATTACACTTTTGGAAAATCTTTAGTCTTGAATTAATTTCAGTAATTGATTGTTGGTGATTTTTGTTGATTAATCAAGTGAACTTCTGGATTTTATTCTTTCTCATTGAAGTAAGTGAATGAATTCTTATATTACATATTTGAATATTGTGATTATGACTATGGGTAACTAAACTCCATAACTAGGGTTGTGGGAACCATAGGCGAATAATGAGGTAAAACCTAACTGAAATAACAATTCTAGAATAGTGTTTTGTATGTATTGATAATTCTTTCGCTTAGAAGTCTTTTTAATGGATGGCCAACGTTAGAACTCGCCTTAATGCTACTTACCGGACCAAGGAGGTAGATAATAGGAAAATAATTATCAATATAGATTTAGTGTATACTATCTAATAGGCTAGTATTGATTGGTACGAGGTAATAACTTAGTCAAATATTGAATACGATGCTTAATATAAGGTAAAGGCAAGGGTTAGTATAACAACACACGTAGCCGGACCAAGTTGCGGAGTGAAATTTTCTAGATGCCGGATCAAGGATTTAGAAATACATAACTTATCACTTTGCATGCAAGATACTAGGAAAAAATTGTTATAGTTAGAATTATCAAGTTATGAACCTGTGGGGAACACGTAAACCCTAGTTACTTTTATTAATTGATTAAAATCCAACATTTGAAGCTGTTAGTTGTCTCCTTTAATTTAGCTAGTTATTTTCATTCATTTAGAAGTAAAAAAACCCCTTTATTGTCTTTGCTTTCCAAGGAAATAACTGACTGAATAGTAGTAATAATAGATTGAAGTTAAGTATGAACTATTTTCCTCGTGGGAACGATCCCAACCTCATTAGTTGGGTTCTTTACTTGATACGACCGCTTTACTTCTTATTTGAGAATTAAGTTTGAGCGTATCAATTAGTACCTTAATTTGGATCTTCTTCGGACTCAAAGAGATGTAGGTATATATTCTTCATGTCATCTTAGCTTCCCAAGTATCTTTATCAACAAACTGATATCTCCATAGAACCCTTAACTTATGCTACTTCCTTGGTCCTCAACTTGCGAACTTGATGATCTAGAATCTGAACATGAATCTCCTCATAAGATAATCTATCCTACCAATATATTTGGTAGGTATATAACTGAAGGATCACCCATACACTTCTTCAACATAGAAATTTCAAATACCGAATGGACCGCTGCTAACTCATGGAGTAGCTCCAACTCATTGGACATGTTACCGATCTTCTTTGATATTCTGTAAGTTTCAATATATCGAGGATTAAAGCTTCCACTTTCTTTCCAAATCTCATACCGATCTTCCATTTCTAACGAATCTGCGTTGTTTCCAATCTCTGTTGAATAACCTTCACTTTTCCATTGCTTGATACACTTAGTATGGTCCTATCAACCAAGCTTCACCAACCTCAAACATCCAATAGTATATTTTCATCTTCTCCCATAAAGTGCCTCATACAGATCCATTTGGATGTTAGAGTGATAAATATTGTTATAAGTGAGATCTATGAGAGGTAGTTGATCATCCAAATTACCTTTAAAATCAATTGCACAAGCCTTCAACACGTCTTCTAAAGTTTGAATGGTGTGCTCTGCTTGAGCATCAATATGAGGATAAAAAGCAGTACACAAGTTCACCTTCGAATCCAACCCTTTCTGGAATGACTTCTAAAATTGTAGAGTAAATTATGTACGTCTATTTTAAATTATCGACAATGGAACTCCATGAAGTTTGAATAACTCTTGAATATAAAACTTAGCATAATCTTCTACTGAATGGGTAGTCTTTACTAGCAACAAGTAGGATGATTTAGTCATTCAATCTACAATCACCCAAATGGAGTCATGTTGCCTGTAAGATCCTGACAAACCTATAATAAAATCCATATTGATCATCTACCACTTCCATTCCATATTCTCTATATTTTGAGCCATATCACCACGCCTTTGGTTCTTTATTTAAACTTGTTGGCAATTCAGACTCTTAACTACAAACTCTACATTGGCTTTCTTTCTATGATTCGATCAATAAACCTATTTCAAATCACGATACATCTTTGTGGAACCCGGATGGATAGATATCTGAAGTTATGATCTTCCTCCATAATCCTATCTTAATTTTAATCAGACTTTGACACATACAATCTACCTTGATAACTCAATTCACCATCTACCCCTTGTTCAAAAGCCATTACTTTTTGCTTATGAACATTTGCTTTTAATTCAAGAAAAATAGGATCTTGGTCTTACTTTTCTTTAACTTCAGACACTAATGATGATTCATCCCCATTCATCACCACTACTTTTCCTTCATTGGAATCCATTAAACGAACTCCTAATCGCGCAAGTCTGTGCATATATTTAACTCAAACTCGTTCTTGTCTTTCTCAAAATGGGTAGCTCTACCCATATATGATCTTCTCAAAGCATATACAATAACAATATCCATACCTGGGTGATAGAGAATACTAATGTCGTAATCCTTGATTATTTCTAACCACCTCCATGTGTGAGATTAAGCTCTTTCTGACTAAACACATACTAAAGGCACTTATGATCGACGAACTCATCTACATGAACACCATACAAATAATGATGCCATATGTTCAAATCAACTACTATGACAACGAACTCTAGTTTATTGGTTGGGTAATTCTTCTCGTGAATCGTAAGTTGTCTAGAGGCGTAAGCTATACCCTTGCCATTCTACATCAACACACAATCCGAACCGACTCTGGACATATCACAATACACGACAAGACCTTGTGTATCATCTGGTAAGGTTAATACTTGTAACATCTCTCAATTAGAAAGAACTAGAAATAATTTTAAAATATGGAAATACTTATTTTTGGAAAGTACAAGGAAATGTGGAATTTTTTAAGTAGGTTAAAAAGTGAGTTCTTGGTCAACTTCAAATGGCCATAACTCCTAGCACAGAATGAGTTAGATAAAGTTCCAGATATGGTTGGAATGAACTTGAAATGATATTTCCAATTTCCTCTGGGTTTGCATGATTTTGAGTTCGGATGAGTGAGTTACACCCTTTGGAAGTTGGGTTCTTTAAGTAAATGTCCAAATCCAGATTTTTAAGTAGTAGTTTTTTCGTTTCCTTGCCCTATTAATTTATTTCATTTTTGGTGATTAAGTTAGGGGTATAAGTTGAACTAGATAAGTTTTTACTTTTACCAAAAGAGTTAGGGCTTTGAGAGAAGAGGAGAAAGGAGAAGAGCGTTCAAGATTCACCAAGATCGTCAAAGTAACTTGTGGATTTCGTCGGGGGTAATCCCTAAAAAGGTATGTGGGTCTATCTCAACGTTGGGTTCATTCACCCACGTGCCAAACATGTCTAATTCAGAGTGATTTCATTGTAAAAGAATTGTATTTTGAATTTTCTTGAATGTGGTTTCTCAAATTGCTTTTGTTATTGAACATGAGTTGAGATTTAGGAGTTCTTCGATGATCTAAGTGTAACTCTTGAATTCATTGGGTTAATTTGGGGAAAGGCTGCCCCCCAATTGCACCAGACAGGATGGGACGGCACGCCAACAATGCGCCAGAAAGGATTTTCAATCAAATGAGGCTAGCTTGGCACACCCTGGATGTGCCCGAATCGACGTTTTTCACCAACTTTTCATAATTTAATCCGTTTAGGCCTTTTTAGAGTGTTTTAACACTTCCAAATAATTCTAAATACTCTAAATGACTTCTAAACATATAGAATCATCCAGAAACATGAAAATTACAATCTTACATCAATACCTTCGATTCAAGGAAAGTTAAGTTCCAAGTCTAGAAAGTTCTTAGAGTCTTTTTAAGAAATATTTTGAAAATGATTTTAACTTATTTTAAGACTTAAAGATAAAGTTGAGAGAAGAGTGAAGATAAGGAGAAAAAGTCCATTCCAAGATTCATAAGTCTTTTACAAACATTTTAACTTAGTTTCTAAGGCTAAAGTTTGAGTTCAGTTTAGAGTAAAGTGAAGTTTTTTCTTCAAGGAAGTATATGGGGACTATGTATTCCCAAAGGAGTATAAAATGTTTTCACATTTAAATAAGAATGGAAACTATGTATTCCAAAGAGCCTTCAGGATAATTTTCAGAAAAGAGTAATAGATTTCTAAATGAAGCAAGCAGGAGAAATTGACTTTCCAAAGTAGCCTTTGAGCTAAGTTTTGAGCACTAATCTCAAATCACAAAAGTAAGTATGTTTTCTTAAAAAAATATAAGAGCTAATATGATGATATTTTTGGGAGTAGTATTGAGCACCGATATGGGGGAGAGTTTAGATAACTCCAAGCCCCCTTAAACCATGTAGCCACCATGGATATAAAAGGGTCATACTTTTTAGATGATTCCTTTACTGCTTTAGCATAAACTAGTGGGTCCATTAGGCAGTTCAAGTCCTATATCGATGACAAGGTGTAGGAGGGCCCTGGCAGCGTGAGGCAAAACTTTGTATCATCACTCTAGCTCTTAAGTGATGATTTTTGGTTAGAGAAACTCCCACAAAAGTTCAATGTATTTATATATGTACATCAGTTTATTTGTATTTTACATGCATCTCAGAGTTAATTGTATCCTAGTATACATTCAGAGCTTACAACATCTTTTCAAACAACATTTCTTTATATTAGACTTGATTTTAAATTGTTGTATATTGAAATGTATCAGTTATATTATTCATGAGTTGAGCAGAGCCAAGCTGAGTGCTCCTTTTTACTCTTTTCAAGCTTAAGTTGTTTTAGAATTCCAACTCGCATACTCATACATTCAATGTACTGATGCCAGTTGACTTCCATTGTATCATGATGCAGACGCAAGTAACGAGGATCTACATCCAGCGCACCGTTGATCCAGTTGACCAATCCAAAGTCCGTTGGTGTGCCTCCTTGCTTTCCGGAAGACATCTTTTATTGATTTCTAGCTAGTTCATTAGGATGTTGTGGTATTCGTCCGAACATCCATCTCAATCATCTTAGATGCTTCATAGATAGTTAGTAGTTCAATTGTCTTTACACTATTATTTTCAAACATTGTTTAAAGAATTGAGTTGTCATTTGGGTTAAGTACTTATATATATCTTTGAGATATATTTCTTATGTTTAAGTCTTCCGCTGAGTTAAGTAATCCAGTCCAAGGGTCCGCTCGAGGCCAACAATGGTCATCGAGTGCCGGTCACGCCCAGGGTGTATGCTCGGGACATGACAATACCGGGCCAGTAATTAAACACTTTTTCAATTCTCGAAAGCATTTCTCACGAGGTTCAGACCATTGAAAGTTAACTATATTCTCAGTCAACTTAGTCAAAGAAGATTAAATAGATGAAAACCTCTCGACGAAACTTCTATAATGCACAACCAATCCCAATAAACTCCTAATATCAGTTGGAGACGTGGGTCTAGGCTAGTTCTGTACTTTCTCTATCATTTGAGTGTCAACTCCAATTCCATCATCAAAAACAATATGGCCTAAGAATGACATAGACTCAAGACACAATGTACACTTAGAAAACTTAGTATATAACTCTCTATGCTTGAGAGCGTGGAGAACTTCTTTTAGATGAATAACATAATATTCCTCATTCCTTGAATAGATTAGGATGTCATCAATGAATACGATCACAAACATATCTTAATAAGGCTTGAATACTCTCTTCATAAGGTCCATGAATGTTGTAGGATTATTGGTCAAACCAAAGGACATAACTAGAAACTCATAATGACCATAGCGGGTCCTAAAAGTTGTCTTAGGAATATCACCTTCTCTTACTCTCAACTGGTGATAGTTAGATCTGAGGTGTATTTTAGAATAAAAATAGCCCCCTGAAGTTGATGGAAGAGATCATCCATTCTCGGAAGAGGATACTTATTCTTGATTGTAACCTTGTTCAACTGATGGCAATCTATGCACATTCTAAGAGAACCATCTTTCTTCCTCACAAATAAGACCGAAGCGCTCCAAGGTGAGACACTTGGTCATAGGGGTGGGCATAAATACCGAAAAAAAAACTGAACCAAACCAAATTGATTCATTTTTTCAGTTTTGGGGTTTGATTTCAGTGCTTTTTTTGGAATTTCTGGTTTTCGGTGCAAGGTCAAAAAAATTCGGTGAACCAAAAAGTCAAAATTTTTAATAATTAAATTTAAAATTTATTAAATATCTATTTTAAAATTTAAACTTAAAAATTTTAATGTTTTAAACCCTCTTGGGACTTTGGAGCCTTAAAGTTTTGAGCATACAAGTTACAACTACAGCAACAGGCCAACCACATCCAACTCCATTCTCCATAGTCCATCTTCTCCGTAGTTCGCGATCGCCGGCGTCGATGGTGCATGTGTCTCTCAGTTGTAAAGGTAGGTAAGTTGTAAGTCTCACTCTCATCTGACTTTTCTCACTCTCTCTCTGTTTCTCTTCTATAATTATTGAAATAGTTCCTTCAGTTTTTGCTTCCTTAGTTCCTTTAGCACGAACAATAATTTTTGACAAATGTCATGAGAATTGAGACGACCAAGAGAGAATAACTATTATTTAAATTTGTAATTTGAATTTGGTGGCTTGTGTTTGGAATTGTGATTGCTTTTATTTTTAATTTGAAGTTGAATATTAAGACATTTATGACTCTGTGTTATTTTAACTTGGATGTTTCAAGTGTTGAATTCTTGTTGTAACTGTTGGGCCAAGCTAGCAGGCTAGAAACAACCATACTTAGTGCTAGGATAATTTGGTTGTGGCATTGTATTTGATAGCTAGGCTGGGTTTGAAGTTTGTAATGCTAAAGAGCTTCCAGCAGCCACTAGCAAGCAGCAGCAGCAAGAAACCATGCTTTGCAATGCTGCGCACAGCTGCAATGCTGCCAGCAACAATGCATTGCCATGCTGCAATGTTTCATAATTTATTATTCTCATTTTAGTTTTTATTTTCACAGAAAATCCATTTTAAAAATATCAAATTATACCGAACCGAAGTTAAAAAAAACTAATCGAAATATGATGGTTTGGTATTTGGTGCTCACTTTTTTAAAACCGAACCGAAGAGTTGGTCGAATAAGCCTTTTTCAAGGAGATATTTGAACTACTCTTTTAGATATTTCAAATCTATTGGAGCCATTCTATATGTCGGAATAGAGATAGGACGAGTATCGGGAAGAATATTTATACCAGTCTTTTTCTCTCTCAGGAGGGACTCTAGGAAGATCGTCTGGAAAGACTACTGGACACTCACTAAGAACTGAAACTGATTGAATAGGTGGTGTTTCAACACTAAAGTAATTAAGTCAGAGTAAGTGATAGACACACCCTAACTCAAGAACAAAATAATAAGGTCATCAACTTTCAACTTTCTAGAACTTTCGCTTAAATAAGCATGATTTTCTCATGGGTGAACATGTCCAACACAATGAAAGTCTCACAGACCTCTTTAGGGATTAACCCTTGGAGAAATACGCAACAAAATCTTATGAACTTGACGAAATTTTGACCTTTCCTCCTCTTTTCTCCTCCTTTCTCTTCTTCTCTCTTCTCTCAAAGCCCTAGCGTTAATTTGGAATGCATAAACTGAACCAAATCAGTTTAGACCCCTAATAAATTACAAAAAATTAAATACTTAATTGGGTAACGATAGGACCAAAATACCCCTATAAAATCCGGTTGACTGTCCTTATCCTGACATCCCCACTTCAAGCGGTTATATCTCTCTCATACAAACTCAAAAATTAGCAAAATTGGTGGCGATGGAAAGATAATTCAAATATCTTTCATTTGAAAATTTATGGCTCACCCAACTCATTCTATGCTAAGAGATATGGTCATTTGAACTTGACCCAAAACCCATATTTAGCATAACTTGCAAAAATTTCCAAATTCAATTATTTATTTTTAATTTTAGTTCTTTCAAATAGCGGGATGTTACGATTTATATCAATAAAACACCTTAACAAGATTTTTTTCTTATAAAATTGCTCAACAATTATTATTAAAAAACACAATTCACTCCCTTAACATTTTAGGTTTAGAACAATACCCTTTCACATTTTGAATGTGATCATAAACCCCATTCATCTTAAGAATTGATAGAAATGAATCGGATTATATATATATATATATATATATATATATATATATATATTTAAAACCCTTTCACACACGCCCGCGCGCATACACACATATACATACATACACACATATACATACACACACAACTTATGTGTCATAACAATAAAACACTATATTATTGTACATTCAAGATTACGAAGTAACGAACATTGATAATGTAAAGGAAAATAAAAATTATAATATCTTATCATTATCCTTCAATCATGCATCTTTAATTTTATTTTATAGTTTACCTTTTTTGCTTCCAAGAAGTGTTACTATTTGATATTTTTGGGGAATCAAATGAACATCAACCCGAGATATTTAAGTTTCTAATAAATAAATAATTATTGGTGAAGGGATAAATAAATTTTAAAAGGCTGAAAAAGTGAAAAAATATTCTAATTCTATTGTGTATAAAGTTCAACCCTACCTTTTGCTTTACATATATCATTCTAACGCTCTCCATTTAGAGGTATCATAAAAAAATATTAAAACTGAAAATTAAAGGGAGAATATGTTATATTTGACAACAATTCCACTCACTATATATAATTGATAGGGAAAATATCACACAAACTATTGAGTTTGTTTGGGTGTTTTTTTTTTAAAAAATCAACGTACCAGAGTGATGAATTTCAATTTGAAACTACACTTTTATTCCAATCACAGTATCAAGAAACACATTTATTACTTCACAAAAAGAAAATAAAACTTTTAGTAAGCTTGAGATCTGTCCATTCTTTATAATAAATATGAACAATAAATTTATTGTGTAGTTATGTATGTCTTTGGGATTTAAAGTGACTCCAGACTAGTCATATTCCTCTATAGGTCACCTGATACATCCTTAAACCCTTGTCAAAAGTTTATTAATTCTTGTCTTCTTTCTTGGTTCACTTTGCACATCAAGGTGTGATTAAGGCTTTAAGGTCTTTATGTCCTTACAATGACATACCAAATTTGAATTTTGTCTTCAAGAGATGATAATATTGATCTTTAAGTAATCTGTTTTTGTTGTACCTTCAATAAGTTTAGTAGAGAAAACTTGCGTGAATACTCAATTTAACGTGTTATTTAATTTATAATAACAAATACTTATAATAATAACTTTAGAGAAGCATAAACAACAAAGTTAAAATATGTACTCAAAACCAATAATTAATATAAAAAACATAAGTTAATGACTTTAACAAAACATACAATGATCTCTAACAATAAAATGAAATAGAAAGGATAAATTGAGTGCACTGAATGCACAATTTCCCCTTAAGGAAACTATTTCCCTCTAGTACTCGAGGTTTGAAGGAATAGATCCTCTTAGGATGGAACGATTCTATCATTAGTGTATTTATACAGTAACAATGGTGTTAGTGAGCCACTCAATAGGAACAAAGTATATGAATATTTGATTGTGCAAAAGAAGAAGAAATTCAAAATTTTCTTTGTTTTAAAATAAGAGGAAATTTCTTTTTTTGTAGACAACAAAGGGTAGTGTGAACAAATTCTTATAGTGAAATATCATAAAGGTGGGCCATTCTTGACATTTCCGTTTAAGTTAAGACTATACATGAGCAAATACTCTCTATTTCAATTTATATGATATTTTTTACTCCGTTAAAAAAGAATTCAACGTATTTGACAATTAGTTTTCTGACACTACGTCTCACGTGATTACCAATTTTAAAAATACATCAATAAACTTAGGAAAAAAATAATAGTGCAGACATTTTCTGACACTACGTCGCCATATATATCTCTTATTCACGCAAACCTATGAAGATGGTCAATGAAAATTTTTATTAGTTAAATGCAAGTATCTATATATTTAATTTAATTTGACGAGGTTCAATCATGTAATAAGTCTTATCTCACTAATATTACCTTAAAAGAAATATTTATTTTGTATTTTTTTTGTCATCTAACCAGATGGGCTTTGCATGTGTATTTTACGTTAAATTGTTTAGATGTCATATGAACATGTGAAGAGAACAACTATATTTTATATATCACATATTTTCATATTTGTTGTAAAAAATTTTCCTTTAAAGATAAGAACTCGAAATATTTTAAACAATATTTTAAAGTTAGAATATCTCTTAACTTGATAATATATTTATGACATATATAATACTTTAATTTAAATACAAATACCTAATGAAAATATTTATCTCATAAAATTAGCTATTGAATAAATAATAATAATTATACTAATACAAACTTCAACTTGTGCCCTTACAATTCATATGAACTTTTCTTTGTCTACAATGCTGAAATATTTAGAAATAGTAAATAAAATAAAACAAAAGGGCAATGTTTGTATAATAATAACTATTTTGAAGCAAACTTCGTGAAAGTCTAAATCACATAAGTAGCATTGATAAATAAAATCATTCTTTTGTCTTGAGCATAAAAAAAAATGTGACAATTCTCTAAATTTAGGAAAAAATATTCAAAATCATACATCTACATCACAAGAGAAAATGTTAACAAAAATAAATAAATCTAGACTACACCCATGTTAACTTCATATATAGAACATTACATACTAATTATATTAAACAAAAAAATAATTATTATATCATCAAAATTATATTATTTTTTTCAAGTACTCGAGGTTATGAAATATGCCCTCTTAGGATAGAATGACGTACTTAATCAGAATAGTGGTACCTCATATTCCGCTAAACTATGAATCACTCAACGACAATAAATTATAAAAAAAATTAAATGTGCAAGAGAAAGAGTAGAAGATTAGAAAAATTTGTGGTTGGAAAATGAGAGGAAGTCTCTCTAATTATAGTCAACGAAGGTAGTATGAACAAATATTTTTTGTGTCTTATCAAAAAAAATCATGACCTTTTCGAGAAGTCACAGCACTTTGGGAATGTTGTAACTTATTGAAAAAGTCACAACTCTTTGAAAAAGTCACAACTTATTGAAAAAGTCTACTCTTTGGAAAAATCACAACTTATTAAAAAGTCACAACTATTTGGAAAAGTCATAACTCATCTAAAAATCACAACCCTTTGAAAAAAGTCACAACATATCAAAAAAGATAGAACTCATCGAAAAAGTCACAGCCCAAGTTAGGGAAACTATAATAATTTAACATTCAAATTAGGAGTTCATGAACAAAAATCAACTAAAAGTAAGCATAAAATGACTCTTTAACAAAACCAATTTGGTAAAATAATATAGTTTTTCCTTCTTTTTAAAAAATCTTTTCCGCTCAAAAGGTGTCATATAAATTAAGGCAAAGGGAATAACTCTTTTTTAGTTCGTACTCGTTATCTTCTTAACCAAAAAAATAGAAGCATGTTAGACATTCTTGCCGCATATACTTTAAACTATTTTAAATGTCTTTTTGACCATTTGCCAAACTTATGTGATGTGGCTAAACTTTAAGCGTGAGTAATACGTTGTGTTCATGGTTCGGTTTGAATAAGTTATTTATTAAAATCAAAACCAAATCAATCTAGTCGTTTTTTAAATTTCTGAAATAAAATAAAATAACCGTTGGTTTGGTTATAGTTGTTTTCTATTTTTTGTGCTTGAAAGTAATAATTTTTTTGAGGACGTATTTCTTCAAAAGACACACCTAATATATGAATAATCCACAGGAAAGATATGTAAATTCAACCAACTAATTAAGCAATAATAGAGTTGTCATACGGAGAAAAGACATAAAGTCACCACTGAAGTTGTCCTGAATTTTTAAAAAGACACCTTAACTTTGCAACCATCCTATTACCCCACTAAATTTTTTTGAATAGATATTAATACATCATTTTCGTCCACCTAAAATAAAGAGTAGATTGCACTCTCTCATAGAGGGTCAACAACCTAAAATAACTAATAAAATTCTGAAAAGGGCCTAAAATACCCTCAAAGTATTGAAAATGGTACAAAATTGCTCTCCATCCACCTATTGGCTCCAAAATACCCTTTCCACCCACCTATTGGGTCCAAAATACCCTTGTCATCCACCTTTTGGTTCAAAATTGACCACTTATTTAACGGTTTTATATTTAAACTATTTTAATATTTTTTTAAATACGTGGCGCTCAACTATTTGTTATAATTTAACTTATTAATATAATTTATAAATCAATCCACTACACACCCATTACTAATTAAACCTCCTCTAAATTAATAAATTCGTCACATTATTAATACAACAACAGATTAGCTACTGCCAATTGAGTGTTTTTAAAAATTTGAGGCGAAAATATCTATAGAAGTAAATTATCATACATTCAAGTGTCTAAATAAAAATTACCGATAAACTTAAAAGTCTGATTATGTTCATCTTAATTATTCTTACATCTCAATTATGTGATGTTACTTCATAGGTAACTTTTTTTTAAAATAATATATTAAAGGTTTTATAACAAATCATAAATATTTATTAAATTATATTTTAAAAAAGTGCATGAATTAATTCGGAATGTATTACTTCTTTACCTTTAATCATAAATTTCTAATTCAATCTTGAAAGAAAGTGTCCTCCTAAACAAGTGGCTCAACCTAAATTTAATTGGGGCTTCAATTCGGACTCGAATAATTTTGGATGTCATTTTCAGGAATCTATAATTTCATCATGTTTTAGTAGTGTTTATGACGATTTTGATATTATAATTGAATTATTAATTAGGTGAGGTTTAGTAAGTAATTAGTGGGTAGTGAATTGGTTTATAAATTATATTAATAAATTAAATTATATCAATAGTTGAACGCCAATTATTTAAAAAAATATTTAAAGAGTTTAATTTTAAAACAATTAAAAAAGTGGTCAATTTTGAACCCAAAGGTGGATGACAAGGGTATTTTGGAGCCAATAGGTGGATGAAAAGGTCATTTTGGAGCCAATAGGTGGATGAAGGATAATTTTGTACCATTTTCAATACTTCAAGGGTATTTTAGGCCCTTTTCTGAATAAAATTTCATTTTACAAGTACTTTATTATAAAATAAAGTGTTTTCTTATTATTTTAATTTTTTCCTTTTTTTTTTCTTTCTTTCTTTTTTCTTTTAAAAAATTCATTGTCATCTCCATCCATTGAAGCTTCTTACTTTCAACGTCCCCATGTTTACCACAATTTCAACTTTTTTTTTATTACTATTGGTTTACTCTCTTTAATTTTAAAACTTTATCCAAATATTTTCTTACATTTCGAACAATTTGATAAACTCATTATATTTCAAGATGATTCAGAAGTATCATAAAGTTTTTTTTAACCAATTTCAATTAAGTTCTTTCAATTTTCAGCAAAATAATTGATTTGTTTTTAAAATTATCATCTCTAATTTTTATTTCATATGAAAATGAGTACGTGATGATACCTTCAAAATTTTAAATTTTCTTAAAAAATTATTAATTTTTTATCACTAATTCAATAAATTCTAAATAATAGTACGAATTCTATAAAAAATTTGATCGCAAAAGAAGAAGAAAATGAAAAGAAAAAAAAATGGAAGTGGGGCTCAATTTGACATGGGAGGTGAGAGGAAAAAAGAAGAAAATGGAGTGATGAATCACTTGAAAGTGGAAGGTGGAATATGGAATGAAATTTAAGACATATCAAAATAAAAATTTCAAAAAGTAAGAGAGAGAGAAATAAAGAAAGAAAAAGATAAAGGAAAAACTTATAATGAAAAAAATTACATTTTAATTGAATTAACACGTGTCATGTAATGATTGGTGTATGAACACATTTGCTTCTTAAAATTTGGGGCTGATCGAAAAATGATATAATAATATTTGTTCAAAATTTTTTAGTGGTATAATAGGACAGTTGTAAAGTTAAGGTGTCTTTGTGAAAATTCGGGACTTCTTCACCGATGATTTTATGTCTTGACAATTAAGTGAAGTGCGATTATATATATGCAAGGTAAGGTAGGTAATAATTAAAGTAATGAATTTTGATGGACTTGACTTAGTTTTGTAATAGTTGGGTTGAAATTTAGGTGCTGGACTTGAGAAAATCATAAGTCGAATAACTCTTCTTCGTTGCTGGCTGATTGGGCAAAGATAGAGAAGAAATATTTCAATGTTGGGGTTCGATATTGGTTTGACTTTATAAGTAGGAACATCATGCTGTTAAGAAATGAATAAATTCTCTACCATGCAAAAGTTGTTTTGGTAGGTACGATAATTGACTAGGGAAAGATAAATTGGCGGCGATTATTGCAGATCACCCATGCCTCCTCCCACGATAATTGGAGGATTGAGGATGACTATTTACGGGATGATGTAGCTAGGAAGAAGCCGCCACCACCAGAAACTACGCCCCTAGTTTATCCTACCGCTCTTGAGGTCGAGTCCACTCATTCCACTCCTTCTATGGAGCCTTCAGGTATATCACAACCTTCTTTGTGCCATCTGGCACTTTTGGTGTACCAATTGTTTTTTGTTGAGAAAACTATATAAGAAGATTCGTAATGATTTGGGGAAACATTACGTATAATATACTATTATTTTCATGCATATTATCATATTTATGAGCCAACTTTTACGAATTACCCAAATTTCACCGCTTTTCATGTTTTTTTTTCCATGGATTAGCACTTTTGGGGCACCAGTTTTTTTTTTCTAAAAAAACAATATGGGAACTCCGTAATGAGTAGGGGAAGAATTACATACCGTCCTAACATTTTTTAGGAATATTGCCTTTACGAGCCAATTTTTATGAATTACTTGAATTTTATCATTTTTCTTGTATATTAGCCTATTGATCTGGTGCCTTTAGGGCACTCAATTTTTTTTTTGAATTTTTTTTATGAGGACCTATATTATGAGTTGGGGAAGAATTACGTACAACCCACCATTTTTTTCACTTATATATTCGCATTTACGAGCCAACATAAATGAATGACCTAAATTGTACCGTTTATCATATGCATTAGCCCATGAATTTGCCTTCTTCATGGAAAACAATTTTTTTTCTAAAATAAATATAAGAGGACCTCTGTAATGAGTTGAAGAAGCATTCCACACAGTTCTGCCATTTGTTTCACTCATATTTTGGCATTTACGAGCCAACTCATACGAATTACCTAAATTTCACCATTGTTCGTTTGTATTAGCCCATTTATTGACGCCTTTGGGGAACCAATTTTTTTCTCAAAAAACTATATAAGTACCTATGTAGTTAGTTGTGAAAGCATTATGTACAGTCTCCCCATTTTCTTTCACGCCATATTTTGTATTTACGAGAAAATTTTAACTAATTACAAGAATTTCGCCTTCTTCACGTATATATTAGCCCATGGATCAAACGCCTTTTCGGCACTGATTTTTTTTTCTGAAAAAAAATATACGAGGACCTGCATAGTAAGTTGAGATAACATTAGTTACAATTCCATTATTTTTCACGTAGTTCCCTAAAGGCGCTTGATCCATGGTTCTGGCTCCTTAGGGCACCAAATTATTTTTCTAAGAAAACTATATAAGGACCTCCGTAATGAGTAGGTAAAGAATTAATTACATTCTCTTCATTTTATTCACAAATATTTTTGTATTTACGAGTCAACTTTTACCAGTTCCTCAAATTTTGCCATTTTCTGTGTGTATTAGCCCATGAATTTTCTGCCTTTAGAGAACACAATTTTTTCTAAAAAACTATATGAGGACCTACGTTGGAGAAGAATTACGTATAGTCCCCCTTTTGTTTCATGCATATTTACACATCTATGAGCCAATGACTTTAGGGCAATTTTTTTTTTTTCAAAAACTATATAAAGAACTCCATAGTGAGTTGGAAAAGCATTGCGTACCTCTCTATTTTTTCATCACGCATATTTTTGCATTTACGAGCCAACTTTTACGAGTTACTTTAATTTCACTATTTTCATGTGTATTCGCCAATGGATCTAGCGCCATTGGGGAACCCATTTTTTTCTAAAAAAACTATCTTGAGACATCCGTAATGAGTTGGGGAAGCATTACATACACTTCCGTCATTTTTTTATGCCTAATTTTACATTTACTAGCAAATTTTTACGAATTACCCAAATTTTGTCGTTTTCCATGTGTAGCTCATGGATTTGAACCCTTTTTTGCACCCAATTTTTCTATTATAAAAATTATATGTGGACCTCTATAATATGTTTGGGAAGCATTACGTAAAATGCCACAATATTTTTCACACAGACTTTCATATTTACGAGCCAACTTACAAATTACCCAAAATTTATCATTTATTATGTATATTAGCCCATGGATCTGACGCAATCAGGGAAACAAATTTTTATTGAAAAACTATATGAGTCCCTCTGTAATGATTTGGTGAAGCATTACGTATATTCCCACAATTTTATGCATATTTTTGCATTTACAAATAAACGTTTTTACAAATTACAAGAATTTTGCCATTTTTCGTGAGTATTATCCATGGATATGGCACCTTTGGGGCACCCATTTATTTTCTGAATAACCTATATGAGGAACTCCACAATGAGTTGGGAAAGCATTACAAACAATCCCATCATTTTGTCGCACATATTTTTGCATTTATAAACAAATTTTTACGAACTAATCAATTTTTGTGTTTATTATACCATGAATTTAGCGTCCTAAGGGCACCATTTTTTTTCTGAAAAAAACTATATGAGGAACTCAGTAATAAGTTGGGGAAGAAATATGTACAATCCTGCTATTTTTTACATGCATATTTTCGTATTTACGAGCCAATAGTTATGAATTTGGGTAATTTGTAAACGTTGTACATCCATGGGCTAATAGACGGGGCACCCAATTTGTAAAAAACATTACGAGGACCTATGTATTGAGATGGGGAATCATTACATACAATCTCTCTATTATTCACGTACATTGTCACATTTATGAGCCAACATTTACAAATTACTTTAGGCTTGACATTTTTATTGTTTATTAGCCCATGGATATGACACCATTAGGGTGAAAATTTTTTATTATGAGAAAACTCTATGAGGAACTTCGTAATGAGTTGTGAAAGAATTACGTACAATACCACCATTTGTTCACGCATATTTTTATATCTATGAACAAACTTTTTTGAATATCGAGAATTTTACCATTTTTGTGTGTTATAACCGATGGATCTACCACCTTTCGGGCATTAAAAAGCTTTTCTTAAAAAACTATATGAAGAAATCCTTAATGAGTTTGGAAAGCATTATATACAATTTGCCAATTTTTTCACACATACTTTTACATTTACAAGAAAACTTAACAAATTACCTGAATTTGAGCATTTTTTCTTGGAAAACATAACATACAGTTCCACCATTTTTTCACTCATATTTTGCATTTACGAGTCAAGTTTTTATAAATTACTCAAATTTCACCATTTTTCGCATGTAATAGCATGTATTTTGGGCCATTGGGGCACAATTTTTTTTTAAAAAGTAAATATAAGGACATCTATAATGAGTTGGAAAAGCATATCGTACATTCCCATCGTTTTCCACTCATATTTTTGCATAATAGGTTGAATTTCTCGTTTTTCCCGTGTATTAGCCCTTGGATTTGGCGCGCCTACTGTCCACCCAATTTTTTTTCTCAAAAAACTATTTGAGGATCTTTGTAATGAGTTAGGAAAGCATTACGTACTGTCCCACCATTTTTCCATGCATATTTTTGCATTTCCGTGTCAACTTTTAAGAATTACCTAAATTTTCCCATTTTTCAATGGTATTATCCCATGGATATGGCGTCTCGAGGATACCCAAAATGTTTTTCTGAAAAAAAACGATATCAGGACCTCCTTAATGATTCAGGGAAGCTTTACGTATTGGCCCACCAATTTCACTTATATTTTTGCACTTACAATCTAACTTTTGCGTACTTAAATTTTGTTGTTTTTCATTGGTATTAGATCCTGGATATGGTGCCTTGAGGGAACCCGAAATATTTTTCTGAAAAAACTATATGAGGATCTCCGTAATGAATTAAAGAATCATCAAACAGTCCTACTATTTTTTAACACAGAGTCACATTTGCGAGCTAACTTTTATGAATTACTCAAATTTCGTCGTTTTCCTTGCATATTAGCCATTAGATATGTTTCCTTTAGGTCACTTGTATGATTTCTTATCAAAAAACTATATAAGAACCTCCTTAATGAGTTGGGGATGAATTACATATAGTCCTATCGTGTTTTCACGCATATTTACACATTTAAGAGCCTTTGTTTTATACAAATTACCCAATTTTCACCATTTTTCATGTGTATAACCAGATGTATTTGTAGACTTTAGGGAACCTAAGTTATTTTTCTTAAGAAACCATACGAGGACCTCCATAGGAGTTGGGGAAGCATTACGTACAATTTCGTCATTATTTTCAAATGTATTTTCACATTTACAAGCCAACTTTTACTAATTACCTAAATTTCAAGTTTTTTCGTGTGTATTAGCCCATGGGTCTGGCGCCTTGGTCACCTAAATATTTTTTCTAAACTACCATATGAGGACCTTCATTATGTGTTGGGGAAGGATTATGTACACTCCCGCCGTATTTTCATGCGCATTATCACATTTACTAGTCAACTTTTATGAATTACCCAAATTACATATTATTTGTGTATATTAGCCCATGGAAATCACTCCCTGGTCACCCTAACATTTTTTGAGAAAACTATACGAGGACCTCAACTTTTTCAAATCAATAGGCTAATATAAACAAAAAAAATAATCAATGGGCTAGTATTCACGAAAAACAACAAAACTGGTGTGATTTATAGAAGTTGGATATGAAATGTGATAATATGCGTTAAAACGACGGGAATGTACCTAATGTTTCCTCAAATTTTTTGAAGTACCAATATTTTTCTTTTTTGTGTGTATTCGCTCAGGGATAAGACGCCTTTGGGGCACTAAAATTATTTTTTCTGAAAAATTGTATGAAGACCTCTGTATTAAGTTGGAGAAGCATTACATACAATCCCTTAATTTTCTTGTGAGTATTAGCCCAAGGATCCGGCGCCTTGGGCACCTAGAATGTTTTTGGAAATAACTATATGGGGATCCTAATAATGTGTTTGGTAAGCACTACGTATAGTCCCATCATTTTTCATACATATTTTCGCATTTACAAGTCAATTTTTACAACTTACTTGAATTTCACTGTTTTTATGAGAATCAATTGAATATGGCATACTTGGGGCACTTGAATATTTTTCTGAAATATCTATATGAAGACTTCCCTCATGAGTTGGGTAAGTATTACATACAATCCCACTATTTTTTCATGCATATTTTTAAATTTACAAGCCAACTCTTACGAAATACCCAAATTTCACTGTTATTTGTGTGTATTAGCTTATGAATCTGGCGCCTTTGGGGAGTCTAAATTTTTTCTGAATAAAATATATAAGGACCTTTGTAATGATTACGGTATAATGACTTGATTTCTTCGTTATGCATTAGTCAATAAAGAAAGAATTAGGACCAGAAAACTCTTGTGTAATAACTTGGAATTACCCAACTTAGTCTAGATTTTGAAAAGATCGGATTCACTAAGGTGTATGAATAATTTAGTAATGAATAAGACATTTAATTTTGAATTTTATTACATGAGTGCTTTAGGGGATTCAAGCTTGGATTAAAGGTAGGTAATGGTTGTGATTCTATGATTGTGTGATATACACGTGCTTTGCTTCGTTGTGGCACTTGTACATGTATGCATGTTGTAATATTGATCATAGATGTTGAATGAGATATATGAATATCAATACCATGAAACTGTGACTTGAATAAGTGATCTTGATGTGTTATTGTAATGTGTGATTGGGATCGGCTTCCACGTTCCAACACACTAACTTGGATCGGTTTGCCACGTTTTGGTATACTAACTGGGATCGGTTGCCACATTTCGGTATAAATATTGGATCGAATTGACACATTTTGTCATACTAACAGTTTGACATCGGTTTCCATGAGAGGACCAACTATGTGATGAAGCATGTGAATTATGATGCTGATTCTTATGATAAAATTGAATATGTTGATATTCATGCATGTGTTATAATGTCGTAATTGCTTGTTTATGTTACACTAATGGGATAGCCACGTGATGGTTGTGTACTGATTTCGCACTTGCTCTTATTTTTGTTGAGTACAAGGCATCTTCAAGCGGCTATTGACAGACCTTATTTAGAAGATCAGTGACCGTCTTGAATTCAAGAATGAGGTAGTTCTTCAGGGATTCCTTGAGTTCTCCTTGGTTAAGTCTACTCTCTTTAGACTCAAACTAGTATTTAAGGTCTTGTTTAGTTTTGGGGTTGTACCCATTGTTCTTAAACTTGTCGTTGTTAGATTTTTGATACATTGATTTTTAGGTTCTAGGCGTATTTTTTCATTGTTATAGTTTATTTAAATTTCTTTCGTAACTTAAATACCTTAGTTTTAGATTATTTGCTTTATTTTTATGGTAGTAGTGGTTCTCCCACTGGAGTGTTAGTGTGGATGTCAGTCACGATGGTTTGGGTACGTGACAAAGTTGGTATGAGAGCCTAGATTTTTTGATCTCATTTGTACCAAAACGAGTATATTAAAATCTTGCATAATGGTATGTTGACATTTGTACTTTTCTTCGATAGGCTACATGACTTCAGCAAAAATTCACTTTTTTATACTCCTTCGTGTTATCACTTCAGTCCAACTGGTATCTGGGTGATACAAATTGGTATATTTACTCCTTCACTATATGGTTCAACTATAGCAACAAAAGTGGTAACACCGTCACTAGCAAGAGAGGAGGTGTAGACTACCGATAGGTTAATAGGGTTACCATTTGGAACAAATAGACATTGCCTCAGATAGATGACATTTTTGACCAATTGCAAGGGGAATCAACTTTTTGTAAGATTGATTTAAGGTCTTGTTACCATCAGTTAAAGATTGACTCAGTTAATAATTAGGTTTGGAAAAGTTCTGCGATTGAAATTAATAGTTTTATGGGCTCGCTGGATACTATTGTTGCGTATGGTATTAGTTGAGTCCAATTGGTATCTCCCACTTCTAATTTGTATCTCAACATAGTTAACTAGGAGGAACACAAGCAAGATAATTGAAACTGAGAAAGTTCCAATTGGTATGTGGACTTAGGGATCATATAAGGCATGGATCATTACTAACAATCATCTATGGACAGAAATAACTATTTAAGGATTTGGACTTATCTTCGAATTGTATCTTGGAATGATTAATGTGTGCTTCTAGTTGTATCAAATTAACTATGAATGTAAGTAGTGTATTACTTGAATGCTTTGATATGATAAGGTGCCCAGTATTGCTTGACTGAATGTGATATGTGAAATGTGTTGGTCTAAATGTTGAAAGTGCGCCAGTTGTAACCGCTTGAGTGTCGTGGCACTGGTTGTAAAAGGAAAATCATCATGAGATTAGGCGCAAGGGGCTATATATGATGTTGTTTGTAAGAAAGAAATATTGGTGAGTGTTGCGACCAACTGATAATCGTATTAATGTCTGGGTGTTTCCTGGGAACGAGTGAGTTGTCATGTTAAAAGTAACGTAAGGGAAATGGTGGAACATGTGTCGTTAAGATTGACTCGAGGTAGATAATGATTGTCCTTGCTATGGGGATTATTCCAAAGGTGGTGGAAATTAGAAAAGAGAAAAAGCCCAGAAAATTAATTGGCTTGGGTTCTATTTTTGTTATGGTCACTGGGCGGGATTCTTTCCGCCAGAGTGAGTCTGCTGGAGCGGGATTTCTCCTACGAGAGTGGGACAAGGCGAAACAGAATCTCAACCCTGTATACCCTATTTTCCTAGTCATATTTATGGACCTAAATTGTACCTCAGTGTTCACCATCGAATATAAATTATAAGGCGTGTTTAAATTGTGGAAAACTTGGGCATATGAGGGTTATATGTAGTGATCACAAGTGTTAAAATTGTTGTGATTGGATGACTAATGTGTTGTTGAACCGCATTCTACTTATTCGTATGTGACAGTTCAATTGCCTTGGATATTATATGGTTTGTGATATACTTGATGCCCTCATCCATGTTTCTACCCTAGTTGAGGAGTCATGGCCACCCATGTGTATCATGTTTTCATGTTGTGTGGTGGATTCTCAGATTTGAGTTGATTTGATTATGTTGGATATGACTGACTTGATATAATATTAGGCACGACTTGTCTATTTTCCCATTTTACCGGGCTTAATTGTGGTGCCAAGACAGTAACTCTACAGATCCCTGTTAGGGAAAGATCACAGGGAAGGGGTGTACATGTCTAATCTAGCTAAGATCATATCCTTCATTCAGGATAGGAAATTGGTAGGGCAAGATTATTTGGCGTAATTGGCCCATACTAGGGATTTTGTAGTCCAATCCCCCTTTATTGAGTCTATTCATGTTGTGATAAAATTGAGAGAGATTAAAGCTTAAATCTAAGGGCTTCTTGATAAAGGTTTCATCTGTCCTAGTTTTTCCTCATGGGGTGCTCCTATCTTGTCTGTTAAAAAGAAGGATGGTAGTATTAGGACTAGTGATTTTATCATAATCAATAAGAGAGTGGATTAATATCGGAATGACAAGATTATAAATATAGAAATTTCCATTGAGTATACTTGGATGAAGGAAATTGATGATTTTAGTTAGAAAGTGCTTACCAATATTGAGTTAGTTTTTTTAAATTTGATGAGTATACATGAGTTTGAGGTGTTATGTTTTCCGTAAATTTTGACTTGTAGAGATAGTCAGGGCTGACTGGGCATAATGGTAATTAGAGTTCGTTGTAGATTGGGATGGGATGCAACTATATAATACGATTGTGGCTAAGCAAATTTGGTGTAGAAATTATGACCTGTAAAGTTTAAGGTTGTATATTTCTAATATTTGGTGATTAACGTGGTTGTATATGAAGTTTTAAGAGTTGGTGGGACAACACTCATGTAGAGTTTTAAGGAACAAAGTATAGTGGGATGTAGTACAACCTTTGAAGAGAGGTGGGCAAAAATACTGTATTGATTGGAAAGACTAAAGAGTTATCTTTAGAGGTGTAGTTAATTAGGTGCAAAGATTCATAATTTATTTTTTGTTGTTGTGACCATGGTAATAGTGTCACAAGTCAATCAGATTGGTAAAAACTATTAAAAAATGCTTCGAGAAAGTAGTGTAGAATCATTGGCTCGAGAATGATGAGAAGTGCCTTGTTTTGTTTTGTTGGATAAATAGATCTCCATTAATCCATTCTAGCATTAAGTGTAGTTTCTGAGCGTAGTGGGTTAAAAGTGTGTTGTAAAAAGCAGAGAATTGAAATTCTCAAAAAAGCCCAGTATCTTGAGTCATGCCGCTGCAACGGGAGTTTTACCGATAAAGCGACGCCGCTACACTGAGATGGGTGCCGCTGTAGCGAACAAGGCGGGGATTGAAATTATAAGATTCTTTGGACTTTTCAGAGGAGAGATTACTAGTTCAAAAACTTCTGCTGCAGTGGGATTAGTGTCGCTACAGCGGAGCCGCTACAATGACGTTGCTACATCGAGATAGGACCGAAGGATGTTAAATAAACATATATGCTAATTTTGATATATAAGGGGTTTGTGTTAAATGATTGAATTTACAATTCAGCTTTTCATTGTACATCTACATTCATGGTGATATGTGATTCTAAGGTATGAATTTGCAAGGTGTGAAAAGGTCACTTGTATCAAGTATTGAGCATTTGAAAAGACTTATATTTGATTTGATTTTGTAAAGTTTATCACTTTTGATTGTTAAAGTATTTGATGAAGGTTTTCATTCTGAATGTGTTGGTTTAAAATAAGTTCAATGTTCGGAATGTTTATCATGATTGTAAGTACTAAGAGTATTGGGTTCAATCGAAGGATGTGAAGAGTATGTAGAGTCAAGTAAATGGGAATGACTTGTCACGACCCAACCCGATGGGCCGTGATTAGTGCCCGTTTTGGACACCCACATACAAACCTGCTGAGTATAACCAACTGAAACTAAGACAATATGAAATTTAATCAAATCAAGCCAACCCCAACGTCATATATTTATAAAGAGGACCTGCCTCATAAGGAGTCATAACCATTCAACCGTAACAACATACGCGAGCCGACAAGGCCGCCACTATCCAAAGCATAATAACATACGTAAGCCGACAAGGCTGCCACTACACAATACACGATGATGTACGCAGCCGACAAGGCTGCCCCTGTACAAGCGGACATCCCAAACAAACCATGTCCAGACCATTATCCAAAACATATATATACGACCCACATAATGTCCACAGACCTCTAAGAGTACAGTAGTGAAACTCGATGGGACAGGGCCCCGCCATACCCATAAACGAGCAAAAGACTACACAAAATTTATGTACCAAAACGCCTGGGCTCCGGAACAGTGGAGCTCTCCCAATCAGCTGAGTTGATATCCTAGGCAGGAGGATCACCGAACTGTGCGTCTACACCTACGGGCATGAAACGCAGCCCCCGGAGGAAAAGGGGGTCAGTACGGAAAATGTACTGAGTATGTAAAGCATAAGGTAAAGATGACAGGATACCAATATGGCCAGTCGAAACAAAATATCGCTACACATGTACCCTTTTAAGTGAAAATCATGCATATCTTTAACATATAAGGTGCTTCCCTAGTAAGGGGCTCGGCAAAATAATCATCACGTCATCTCCGTCATCATCATCATCATAACCATCCTCATCACCAATCATATATATAATATACATACCCGGCCCTCTAGTGAGGAACTCGGTGACATATGCAAGAAACTCCGCATGAACATTACCCGGCCCGGGACTCGGTGAAATGATAAATGACTTTATGCACGCGCAGAATATTATGAGCAACCATATGCAATTAAAATCATTTCTTCTAACTCAATAGAACAATCAACGTGAACCAGAAAGGAGTATTACCAAAGATTAACATTTTATCAAGATTATGAACCTTTAATACGATATGGAAATGTAAAATCTCAATGACTCTAAGAAGCACTACCATAGATATGAGAAATCATCATAGCCTTAGACATAGCCGATATATAGAGGAATAATTGTGGAAGCAAGGATATACGTCACCTAGACACTCTAGAGGTAAGTATCAAACTTGTCCGTTATTCGCTTATTTTTAAAAGTCATGCCAAACAAAGAAAGAAGGGACAGCGTTACATACCGTATAATCGAGCCGCACGTCCAATATTTACTGCTCAAGCTATTAATCTATAACAAGCAACAATCGTGCCGCAATTAGATAAACATCGCGCTTTACTTTCTTGTAAACTAGCTAATAATCAAACAAAAATTCGGCAGCACTTCCCCTATTTTCCTTACTTCGTCCCAATTCGACAACAACCCAAATTATCCACAGCAATACCAATAACACATATAACCCAACGAATCATATTAAACATCTCCCTCCCCAAAACAGTTCCGTCTCGGCAACCATAGCAGCGAAGCAACGACACACCGAGCGATAACTCGTTTTATAATTTGCAACACATCTACCTTATCGTATTCATCCTTTGGAGTATATACTCATAATCACATTTAACATATACATAATGCCAAAACAGAATTTTCCCGCAGTTTGCTTTAATCAAAATAGCCCAATCACCAACACGACACCACTAATAATCCGATTATGGTTTCCGTTCATACTTAGCACATTCAATAACTAAAACAAACTTCCTAAGCTACTGGTCACGTACCCTTCTTAAAATTAATGGATAATTAACAAAGGTATTCTAAAGAATTAACACACCAAACAAGGAGATTACTAACCAAATTATTTGCAGCTGCTGGCCAAGAGTTGCAGGGTTGGTTTCTCCATTTCCATGGCTGCCTAAGACAAGTGGTGAAGAAGAAGATGATATGCAACAATGCATTTCACCACTTTATTTAGCATGGAGTGGATTTCTCCACCTCATTTAATAGTATGAAGTGGAGGCATCCCCCCCTCTACACCTGTCCACTAAGGCCAGCTCACAATCTGATCCCTTTTAAATTTGCCTTGAGTGGTGGGGCCCACTGGATTAAATTAATCTTAATCAGCCACTAACTAATCCCTCACTTAAAGTTAATGGCACTTACATTAGCCAAATCATACTTAATATCACATTTGGAATTAACATCCTTGCCTAATATTTCTTTAATAGCTTGTAACTTAAAATATAATCTCATTCCCCGGACTTACGTCTACTAGATCTAACGAGCACTACGTATAAAAAAAAATTCGAGGCATAACATCCTTCCCCCCTTAGGAACGTTCGTCCTCGAATGTTAAGTTAGCCTCTTACAAAAACAAATTCCAGCGAGGTCTCTGTAACAGTTATACCTATCAACCTGCATTCCGTAACTTACAGATTCCTCACAGAGTCACAACTTACTACATAATCTCGTTTATCTATCAATGTAGTAAAGCTAGTAATTGAATTACCTGCAGGTACAGGGAACAAGGAAGGATACTTATTCTTCATTTCGTCTTCCGCTTTCCAAGTCATCTCCTCCCTATTGTTATTTTGCCACAACACTTTGACGGAAGCCACATCCTTAGTACGTAACCTTCTAACCTGACGATCAAGTATAGCTACGGGTTTCTCTTCATATGACAACTCCTCTGTTACCTGAACATGATCTACGGGGAATACTCTAGAAGGATCACCTATACATTTACGTAGCATCGATACATGGAAGACTGGATGTACCGCCTCCAAATCAGATGGTAGATCCAACTCATAGGCAACCTTGCCTATCCTACGAACAATCTGATAAGGTCCAATGTATCTCGGACTGAGCTTCCCCTTCCTGCCGAATCTCATCACACCCCTCATAGGTTATACCTTCAGGAATACCCAATCACCAATCTGAAACTCCAAATCTCGACGCCGATTATCTACATATGACTTCTATCAACTCTGGGCTGCTAATAATCTTTCTTGAATAAGCTTCACCTTGTCAACAGCTTGCTGAATCACATCCGGGCCTATTAACTTAGTCTCGCCAACAACAAACCAACCAATGGGTGATCTGCACTTCCTCCCATATAAGGCCTCGTACGGTGCCATTTGAATACTATAATGGTAGCTATTGTTATAGGCAAACTCAATGAGCGGAAAGTGGTCATCCCAACTACCTTTGAAGTCAATAATACAGGACCGCAACATATCTTCTAATGTCTGAATAGTACGCTCAACCTGCCCATCAGTCTGAGGGTGAAATGTTGTGCTAAGGTTCACCTGTGTCCCCAATCCCTTCTGAAACGATCTCCAAAAGTTGGCTGTAAATTGAGCTCCTCTGTCTGATATAATGGACTTGGGAACCCCATGAAGTCTCACTATCTCCCTGACATATAACCTCACATAATCTTCAGCCGAATAAGTAGTCGTGACTGGAAGAAAATGGGCCGATTTTGTCAGCCTATCTACAATAACCCATATAGAGTCATACTTCCGTTGAGTGCGAGGTAAGCCTGTAATGAAGTCCATATTAATCATCTCCCATTTCCAAGTCGGGATCTCTATCTCCTGTAATAACCCACCAGGCTTTTGATGTTCGATCTTGACTTGTTGACAATTCGGGCACTGAGCAACAAACTCCGCTATGTCCTTTTTCATGCCATCCCACCAATATAAGCATCTGAGGTCATGCTACATTTTCGTTGACCCTGGGTGAAAAAAATAACGGGCAGAGTGTGCCTCTCCCATAACCTGCCGTCGTAGCCCCGTAGTATCGGGTACATACATTCTGCCTTCATATCGTAACACTCCGTCAGGTGTAACCTTAAATGGGGTCTTTTCCTTTTGAAGAGCTGCATCTCTATACTGTGCCAAAATAGGGTCCTTGTATTGGTGTCTCTTTACCTCATCTATGATTGAGGACTCAGCAACCTCTCGAATAGAAACTCCACTATCTTCTGAATAAGCCAGACGGACTCCAAGGCTGGATAGCCGTTGAATCTCCTGAACCATATCCCTTATTTCTGGTTGTACATCTGTCAAGCTACCCATGGAAGTTACGGCTAAGAGCATCTGCTACAACATTCGCTCTCCCTGGATGATATAAAATATCAACATCATAATCCTTAAGCAACTCTAACCACCGCCTCTGTCGTAAGATCATCTCCTTCTGTTTAAAGATATATTGGAGACTCTTATGATCTGTATAGATGTCCACATGGACACCATATAAATAATGCCTCCATATCTTCAAGGCATGAACCACGACCGCTAACTCCAGATCGTGAGTAGGATAGTTCTTTTCATGCTTCCTAAGCTGTCGGGAGGCATAGGCTATAACTTTGCCATGCTGCATCAATACACATCCTATCCCAACACCCGAAGCATCACAATAAATAACATAGACGTCTGGTCCCTCCGGAAGAGTTAGGACTGTAGCTGTAGTCAATTTGTCTTTCAATAGCTGGAAGCTTCGCTCACAAGCATCAGTCCACTGGAACTTGGCTGCCTTTTGAGTTAGCCTTGTCAAAGGCACTGAAATTGAGGCAAACTTTTCTACGAATCTCCTATAATATCCTGCTAACCCCAAAAAGCTGCGTACCTCAGTAGGTGTCGTAGGTCTGGGCCAAGTCTTTACCGCCTCAATCTTCTGCGTGTCTACCCGAATACCATCAGCTCCAATAATATGCCCTAAGAATTCCACTAAAGTCAACCAGAACTCGAACTTAGAAAATTTAGCATACAACTTTTGGTGCTGAAGCACCCTAAATACCGTTCTTAAATGGTCTGCATGCTCCTCTTCTGAACGTGAATAGACCAGAATATCGTCTATAAATACAATAACAAACATATCAAGGAATGGTTTAAATACTCGATTCATTAAATCCATAAACACCGCTGGAGCATTAGTCAGCCCAAAAGACAACACTCTAAACTCATAATGCCCGTATCGGGTCTGGAATGCCATCTTTGGAATATCTGCCTCCCTTACCCGCACCTGATGATAACCTGACCGCAAATCTATCTTTGAAAAACACTTTGCACCCTGCAACTGGTCAAATAGATCGTCAATCCTTGGGAGGGGATACCTGTTCTTTATTGTTACTTTGTTTAGCTGCCTATAATCAATACACATCCGCAGCGACCCATCCTTCTTCCTCACAAACAGTACCGATGCTCCCCAAGGTGACGTACTAGGCCTGATGAAGCCCTTTTCTAGCAAATCTCTCAATTGCTCTTTCAATTCTTTCAACTCAGCAGGTGCCATTCTATAAGGAGGTATAGATATAGGCTTGTTATCTGGCAGTACATCTATAGTAAAATCTATCTCTCGTTCTGGAGGAAGGCCTGGAAGTTCCTCGTGGAATATATCAGGAAATTCATTAATTACCGAGACTGATTGAAGAGTCGGTGCCTCTGCATTTATGTCATGCATCCGAATCAGATGGTAAATATAGCCTTTTCTAACCATCTTCCCGGCCTTGAGGTATGAAATGAACTTAACTTTCGGCGATACTGTACTCCCCTTCCACTTTATAATCGGTTCCCTCGAAAATTGAAATCGAACTATCTTTCCTCTGCAATCAACATTAGCATAACAAGCAGCCAACCAATCCATGCCCATGATAATTTCAAACTCAATCATATTTAACTCTATTAGATCTGCTACGGTACGACGACTATATATAACTACTGAACAATTCTTATATACTCGCGTAGCTATGACAAAATATCCTATAGGTGTAGCTACCTCGAATGGTTCTATCAACTCAGACTCTATTCCGATCCTACTAGCAACAAAGGGTGATATAAATGATAAGGTGGAACCTAGGTCAATCAATGCATACACACTTCGGGAGAATAGTGATAATATACCTTTGATCACGTTAGGTGACGCCTCCTGATCCTGCCTATTAGTCAAAAGCATATATACGGTTCGAGGGACCTCTAGAAGTGGAAGCTCTACCACGTCCTCTACCACGGCCTGCTGGCGCCTGAATACCCTGCCCCGTAGGGCGCATAGCCACAGAAGAAGATGAACCAGCAACGGACCCTGTAGGCTGTGCCATACCACTTGCACTACCTCTAAGGTGACAGTACCTCATAGTATGGCCCTGACGGCCGCAAGAAAAACACGCACCTGTAGCCCAACGACATTCTCCAGGATGGGACCTACCACAGTGAGAACACCGAGGCAAAGGTGGCCTCGACTGGCTCAAACCCCTGCCCATCTGTGACCCTGACGCCCTAGAGCTCTGACCAGCTTCCGAATATCCCATACGATCGAACCCCCTACCCATGAAACGTGGGGGTGCACTCTGTGCTGGCTGGGAAGAAAATATAACATGCTGCTAAGACTGCCCGCTTCGAAACTCGTCAGGATAACCTGCTGATCTAGCCCTCTTATGTTGGCCTCTATTATAATCTCTATCTGGCTAACGTCCCCGGTGCCGATCCTCTACCCCTTGTGCATATGCCTGCAAAGGAGCAATGTCCATACCTGGCTGAAGAGTCACTGCCATACAACCATCAATCAGATAACGATCCAATCCCATCACATAACGATGTACCTTGTCTGCCATATCAACCAAAATAGTAGGCGCATGCCTAGCCAATGAATCAAACTCAAGGCTATACTCTCGAACACTCCTGCCATTTTGCTTCAAACACAAGAATCTATCGACTCTAGCTCGCTTCATCTCTAGAGGCAGGAAGTGGACCTGGAAAGCCTCCACAAATTCATCCCATACCGCTGGAGGAGCACCCTCACCCTAGATAACTCCCAAGACTCATACCAATTAATAGCTACATCCCGCAAACGATACGTAGCCAACTCAATAGACTCAATCTCCGAAGCCTTGATTATCCTCAATGCATGCTGCATCTGACGAATAAACTCTTGCGGATCATCCTGGGGCCTTGACCCAAAGAACTCTGGAGGATTACAACTTAAGAAGTCACGAGCCCTTAAGCTATCAGATCTGTCCGCATGATCAACTCCTAGTCCATGCCTGCGAGCCTGACCTCCACTAATCTAGTCAGCAATTGATCCGCATCTGTCATGGCCCTATCCTCCGCCCCTGACTGAGGAGCTGGAGGTTCAGGTGTTGGGGCCTCGGAGGCTGGTGGTGTCCCCCGAACTGGAGTTGCTGCTGCTCTAAGCTCCTCTGGCGGTGGCGGTGTAGCAAAGCTCTCCGACTGGAGCATAATACCAGGCATAGACTGGGCACGAGCCCTAGTAACTCTCCGAGTCTGACTAGTACCTTCTGCTACCGATTTGCCCTTCTGGGCGGCTGTCGCTTTCTTTGGAGGCATACCTAAAAACACACGGATTCGTTAGAGAGGGATTATCCTGTTAATATAGCTCTATCGCACGATCTAGAATAAGAAGAAAGGATGACATCCTAAATGTCCTGTATTTTTGTTTATAGATGTGGTGCACAACACACCGATAAACAAGACTCTACTAGACACGGTATGTAGACACTTCCGAGGAAGAACTGCTCTGATACCACTCTTTGTCACGACCCAACCTGATGGGCCGTGACTAGTGCCCGTTTTGGACACCCACATACAAACCTGCTGAGTATAACCATATGAAACTAAGACAATATGGAATTTAATCAAATCAAGCCAACCCCAACATCATATATATATATATAAAGAGAAACTGTCTAATAAGAAGTCATAACCATTCAACCATAACAACATACGCGAGCCGACAAGGCCGCCACTATCCAAAGCATAATAACATACGTAAGTCGACAAGGCTGCCACTACACAATACACGATGATGTACGCAGCCGACAAGGCTTCCCCTGTACAAGAGGACATCCCAAACAAACCATGTCCAGAACATTATCCAAAACATATATATAGACCCACATAATGTCCACAGACCTCTAAGAGTACAGTAGTGAAACTCGACGGGACAGGGCCCCGCCATACCCATAGATGAGCAAAAGACTACACAAAAGTTATGTACCAAAACGCCTGGGCTCCGGAACAGTGGAGCTCTCCCAATCAGAAGAGTAGATATCCTAGGCGGGAGGATCACCGAACTGTGCGTCTACACCTGTGGGCATGAAACGCAGCCCCCGGAGGAAAGGGGGGTCAGTACGGACAATGTACTGAGTATGTAAAGCATAAGGTAAAGATGACAGGATACCAATATGGCAAGTCAAAACAAAATATCGCTACACATGTACCCTTTTAAATGAAAATCATGCATATCTTTAACATATAAGGTGCCCAGCTTCCCTAGTAAGGGGCTAGGCAAAATAATCATCACGTCATCTCCGTCATCATCATAATATAACCATCCTCATCACCAATCATATATATAATATACATACCCGGCCCTCTAGTGAGGAACTCGGTGACATATGCAAGAAACTCCGCACGAACATTACCCGGCCCGGGACTCGGTGAAATGATAAATGACTCTATGCACGAGCAGAATATTATGAGCAACCATATGCAATTAAAATCATTTCTTATACCTCAATACAACAATCAACATGAACCAGCAAGGAGTATTACCAAAGATTAACGTTTTATAAAGATTATGAACCTTTAATACGATATGGAAATGTAAAATCTCAATGACTCTAAGAAGCACTACCATAGATATGAGAAATCATCATAGCCTTAGACATAGCCGATATATAGAGGAATAATTGTGGAAGCCAGAATATACGTCACCTAGACGCTCTAGAGGTAAGTATCGAACCTGTCCGTTATTCGCTTATTTTTAAAAGTCATGCCAAACAAAGAAAAAAGGGACAGCGTTACATACCGTCTAATCGAGCCACACGTCCAATATTTACTGCTCAAGCTATTAATCTATAACAAGCAACAATCATGCCGCAATTAGATAAACATCGCGCTTTACTTTCTTGTAAGCTAGCTAATAATCTAACGAAAATTTGGCAGCACTTCCCCTATTTTCCTTACTTCGTCCCAATCCGACAACAACCCAAATTATCCATAGCAATACCAATAACACATATAACCCAACGAATCATATTAAACAACCCCCTTCCCAAAACAGTTCCGTCTCGGCAACCATAGCAGCGAAGCAACGACACACCGAATGATAACTCGTTTGATAATTTGCAACACATCTACCTTATCGTATTCATCCTTTGGAGTATATACTCATAATCACATTTAACATATACATAATGCCAAAAATAGAATTTTTCCCGCAGTTTGCTTTAATCAAAACAGCCCAAGCACCAACACGACACCACTAATAATTCGATTATGGTTTCCGTTCATACTTAGCACATTCAATAACTAAAACAAACTTCCTAAGCTACTGGTCACGTCCCCTTATTAAAATTAATGGATAATTAACAAAGGTATTCTAAAGAATTAACACACCAAACAAGGAGATTACTAACCAAATTATTTGCAGCTGCTGGCCAAGAGTTGCATGGTTGGTTTCTCCATTTCCATGGCTGCCTAAGACAAGTGGTGAAGAAGAAGATGATATGCAGCAATGCATTTCACCACTTTATTTAGCATGAAGTGGATTTCTCCACCTCATTTAATAGTATGAAGTGGAGGCAGCCCCCCCCTCTACACCTGTCCACTAAGGCCAGCTCACAATCCGATCCCTTTTAAATTTGCCTTGAGTGGTGGGGCCCACTGGATTAAATTAATCCTAATAATCCACTAACTAATCCCTCACTTAAAGTTAATGGCACTTACATTAGCCAAATCATACTTAATATCACATTTGGAATTAACATCCTTGCCTAATATTTCTTTAATTACTTGGAACTTAAAATAGAATCTCATTCCCCGGACTTACGTCTACTAGATCATAACGCGCACTACGTATAAAAAAAAATACGAGGCATAACATGACTGGTGTCAACTCTGCAAGGAAAAACGTTTTGTGTTAGTCGATAAATTCTTATGTGAACATGTATTTCATTTTGTACATGATTGGAAGAGTTATGAACTAGATATGGTCACACGTGTTTTATTTGGTGGGTGGATTCTCTAATGGTGGATTAAGTGTACTAATATTGCGATGTTATCTTAAATGATGGGCTAATTGGTTATTCAGATGACTTAGGTGGTGTTGTTAAATTATTTAAGAGGTTGTACATGTACCACCTTGATTATGAGAATTTATGGAAGAGTTACCCTGCGAATTTATGGTTGTCCGGAAATCTTGATTTTCATCTTATCCTGAGGTCATGTATCGATTAGGTGTTGTTGAATGTGGGGATCATTGAATCCAATTCTACTCTTCTTAAGAGGTAACCTATAATTACTAAATCTATCATTTGATAATGTTGTTTGTTGGTTTGAGGATGGAGATGTGAAACTATTAGGAGGTTATGAGATTCTGTAAAAGGGGCATGTGAGTCATGTACCCCTAGTAATTCGATGTTCCAGATACAAGTCTACCTTTATTTCACCCAAGTCTTTCCTAGTTGATCACTCGAAGACGAGTGATGGGTAAATTGATATCTATTGAATAACGACCTGATTCTGTCATTATGGAAACATCAATGAAGATAAAATTGGTGCGGAAAAACTCTTTTGTAGTAACTTGGAATTACCCAAGATAGTCCATATTTGAAAGAAATCGAATTAATTAAGGTGTAGGCAAAATCTACTAATGAATAAGAGATATAATTATGAATTTTATTACACGAGTGGATAGATAATATGATAATGAACCCGTACCACTGTAAGGAATCAAATTTGGACTTGTAGAACTCCCGAAAATGTTATTTTCGTGAAGGGGTACATTCTGCCTCTCCATCGGGGCCGCTAAAGTTGGATTTTGGCTGCTACAATGATATGGGTCCGCATGAGCGGGCTAGACGCATTTTAATGTCTCTTTTAAGCCCTAACACGACCCTATTTGGTAATTTTAGACTTTTAAGAATAAGGAGGCGACCCCGGATGATTTCTTAATAGTTATCCACCATTTTTGAGGCGAAAGGAAAGGTTTTAACTCCCCAAATTCGTTTTCGATCCATAGAACCTATATCCTTAGGTTATTTTCAATAAGGAAGGGTTTTGATCTAAGAATTATGGTGGAAAAAAATCTTAATTTGGGTATTATGATTTTGGGTTTGGTCTAGGGTTATTGGGTTTGTTATAATCTTAATAATTAGACCTTTGATTATTGATCCTTGCATATATCAATTATTGTAGACCTTGAACAAGCGGAAAGAATACGAAAAGGGGAGATTCAAGTTCCTTAGAGGATTCAAGCTTGTATTCGAGGTAGGTGATGGTTGTGACTCTATGATTGTGTGATATACACTTGCTTTGCTTCGTTGTGATACTTGTACATATATGCATGTTGCAATATTGATCATACATGTTGAATGAAATATATAAATATCGATACCATGAAATCGTGACTTGAATGAATGATCTTGATGTGTTATTGTGATGTGTGATTGGGATAGGCTGCCACATTTCGGCACACTAACTTGGATCGGATATCCACATTTCAGCATGTTAACTGGGATTACTTGAGTTCTTCTTATTTAAGTCCACTCTCTTTGGACTCAAACTATTATTAAGGTGTTGTTTAGTTTCGGGTTGTACCCCTTGTTCTTAGACTTGTCCTTGTTAGAGTTTTGGTACATTTACTTTCAAGTTCTAGGTGTATTTTCCACATTGATTTAGTTATTTAACTTGGTTCCGTAACTTAAATACCTTAGTATTATATTATTTGCTTTAGTTGGATGGTTGTAGTGGTTCTCCCACAGGAGTGTTAGTGTAGGTGTCAATTGCGACGATTTGGGTCGTGACAAATGGAAGCATTAAACAGAGTCCGACCATTTTTCATGCATGTTTTTGCATTTACGATCCAAGTTTTATGATTTACCTAACATTTGTCATTTTTCATGTCTATTAGCCAATGGATTTGACACCTTTGGAGCACCCATTTTTTTCTTCTGGAAAACCCATATGAGGATCTCCTTAATGAGTTGGAGAAGCATTACTTACTACCCCACTATTTTTCCATCCATATTTTCGTATTTTTGAGCCAACTTTTATGAATTACCCAAATGTGCTGTATTTTTATTTGTATTAGCCCATTCATCTGGCGCCGTGTATAGATAAAATTTTAAAATAAATATATAAGAGATTCAATAATTAGTTGGGGAAACATTATCTACAATACCGCTGCTTTGTCACACACATTTATGAATTTAAGAGCAAACTTTTATGAATTACTCGAATTTAGATTAGTCCTTTAATCTAGTTCCTTTAGGGAACCCAAATTTTTTTCTGAACAAACTATATGAGGACCTCTGTAATGAGAGAAGAATGACTTACAATCCCTCCATTTTCACACACATATTTTTGCATTTACAAGCCAACTTTTATGAATTACCCAAAACTCACTATTTTTCGTTTGTACTAGCCCATGGATTTGGGACTTAGGCACCAAATTTTTTTTTGTTTAAAAACTAAAAGATGACATCTACAATGAGTTGGAGAAGAAGTGTGTACAATCCCACAATTTTTTGACGCATACTTTTCACATTTACGAACCAAATTTTACAAATTACTCAAATTTCACCATTTTGTTGTGTATGAGCCCATGAATTTTTGGCACTTTTGGGGCACCAAAAAATCTTTTCTGAAAAAACTATGTGAGGACTGATACGCTCAAACTTACTTCTCAAATAAGAAGTAAATTGGTTGTATCAAGTAAAGAACCCAACTAATGAGGTTGGGAGCGTTCCCACGAGGGAAATAGTTCAGACTTAACTTTAATCTATTATTACTATTGTTTAGTCAATTATTTCCTTAGAAAACAAAGACATTAAAAGGGGGGGGGGGGGTTATTTCTAACTTAATGAAAATAACTAACTAAATTAAAGTAAATAACTAACAAATTTAAATATTGGAGTTTAATCAATTAATAAAAGTAACTAGGGTTTAAATGTTTCCCATAGGTTCCTAACTTGATAATTCTAACTATAGCAATTCTTTCCTAGTATCTTGCATGCAAAGTGATAAGTTATGTATTCTAAATCCTTGGTCCGGCATCTAGAAAATTTCACTCCGCACCTTGGTCCGTCTACGTGTGTTTCTATGCTAACCCTTACCTTTACCTAATATTAAGTATTGTATTCGATATTTGACTAAGTTGTTATCTCGTACCAATTGACACTATCCTATTAGATAGTATACACTAAATCTATGTTGATAATTCTTTTCCTATTAGATAGTATACACTAAATCTATTAAATGCTTAATAACCTAGTATTGATTGATACGAAGTAATAACCTAGTCAAATATCGAATACAATGCTTAATATGAGGTAAGGATAAGGGTTAGGATAGCAACACACATAGCCGGACCAAGGTGCGGAGTGAGATTTTCTAGATGCCGGACCAAGGATTTAGAAATACATAACTTATCACTTTGCATGCAAGATACTAGGAAAAAATTGTTATAGTTAGAATTATCAAGTTGTGAACCTATGGGGAACACGTAAACCCTAGTTAAGTTGATTAATCGATTAAAATCCAACATTCAAAGCTGTTAAGTGTCTCTTACAATTGCATTATTTATTTTCACTCATTTAGAACTAGAAACCCCCCTTTTTACTGTTTTTACTTTCCAAGGAAGTCATTGACCAAACAATAGTAATACCGAGTTAAAGTTAAGTCTAGACTACTTTCTTCGTGAGAACGATCCCAACCTCACTAGTTGGGTTATTTACTTGACACGACCGCTTTACTTCTTATTTGAGAAGTAAGTTTGAGCGTATCAAATTTTGGCGCCGCTGCCGGGGATTATAGCTTTTAGATTAACTTGAACTTATTACTATAATTTAGTTGATATTTTCTTGATTTTACTTTGTTTTATTGTTTTTTATTTCTTTTCAGAATCAGCCTCCTTGTATGAGAAATACACGGAGAGGAAGAGAACCCTTGTTTCCCTACGACCACGAGTTAGAGCGTACATTGCGCAATATGAATTGAAACTTGGGAATAAATGATGAGGATCCGAACCAGAACATCCCAGATCCGGTTGATGTTCATGGTCAGATGTTACCCGATGCTCCGGGTGAACATCAACAGAGGGGACAAAATCCCGCTCCACGGCCTCAAGCATACTACAGAGGCTATGATAACATAGCAAATCCGGATGGGCCACTGGTTTTACCTCCTCTACCCACAGGCCACACTTTTGTGGTAACTAGTAGTCTGATGCAAATGCTCACTGCCAGAGGTTTGTTTTCAGGGCTACCTTCTGAGGATCCACATGCCCATATAGCTAAGGTAAGGGCAGTGTGTAAAAGTTGTGTAGGGAGGCCTGATTTGGATTTAGATGTAATAGGTCTCAATGTGTTTCCTCTCTCACTGACGGGAGAGGCTGCTATTTGGTTCACTGAGCTCCCATACAACTCCATTTTTACTTGGAATCAACTAAGGGATGTCTTCTTAGCACGCTACTATTCGGTCTCCAAGAAACTAAATCACAAAGACAAAGTGAATAACTTTGTGGCACTACCAGGAGAGTCAGTTAGTAGTTCTTGGGATAGATTCACCTCATTCTTGAGAAGTGTTCCAAATCACCGTATAGATGATGAGTCACTGAAAGAATACTTCTATCGGGGACAGGATGATAACAACAAAGCGGTGTTAGACACTATAGCAGGTGGATCTTATGGAGAATGTCCTTATGCTGAGATTGCTGAAAAATTAGAAAAAATCTCCCGGAATAACAAAGCTTGGAGTACTAGGAAGTCTAATACAGGGAGAAACACCTTCGCAGTACAGTCCACTCACAACCCAGCCACAGATGCCACAAATGAGATTCATGAAGAAATGGCTCAAATGAGAACTGAGCTTGGGTTGGTACTAAAACATGTCACTGGGGTGCAGAAAAGATTAATGCAGTGAACTACTTGGCTAAACCACCACCCCCTAACGATGAATGTTACTATGAGGAGGATTCCTATGCAGTAAATGAACAGATGGGGGGTTTCCGACCAAGTGCCCAAGGATCTAATCAGGAGAATTTGTGCCACGGTCAAGGGAACCAAGGTCGGAACTATGGTAACTACAATCGTGAGGGTCATTATGTCCAAGATGGAAACTACAATCACGACAACAACTTCAACAGGGGTAACAATGGTAATAGAAACGACAGGAATGGACCCTATGTTTCTCCTCAAAATCGTGAAGTTACTCCTAGGGATGGTGGAGGTAGTATGTCGCGAGTTGAGGATATGTTGCATAAAATGATGAGGAGGTTCGATGCTAGTGATGAGCACAATAAAGAGTTGAGAAATGATTTAGCGGGTATTGGGAAAAATGTTGATACCCATGCAATATCGATTAAGCAACTTGAGTTACAATTGGCCCAATTATCTGCAACTGTGAACACACGACAACCGGGCACTCTTCCTAGCAACACTGTCCAAAATCTAAAAAATGATGGACATTGTATGGCAATTACTACTCGCGGTGGCAAGAAAACCATTGACCCACCTATGCCATCTAATGAGAAAAAGTTGACAAAAGAATCTGATAAAGTGGTAGAAGTTGATGCTGAATTAGAGGATAACACTGCAAAAGATGCTGAAGTGCCTAAAAAGGTAACTCCTATGCCTAGGCCACCACCCCCATTTCCTCAAAGATTATTGAAAAAGACCGAGGATGGCAAATATCGGCGTTTTATAACAATGTTGAAGCAACTTTCCATCAATGTCCCTTTGGTAGAAGCTTTAGAACAAATGCCCGGTTACGCCAAATTTATGAAAGATCTGGTCACAAAGAAAAGATCGGTCACTTTTGAGGATGATGATAGAATGCAGCATTGTAGTGCTATTGCTACAAGATCTCTGGTCCAAAAGAAAGAAGATCCGGGTGCGTTTACTATTCCTTGTACAATCGGGCTATTACATTTTGCGAAAGCATTATGTGATCTGGGGGCAAGCATAAATCTCATGCCCCTCTCGATTTACAAGAAGTTGGGTTTGGGTGACCCAAAGCCCACTGCGATGCGGCTACTGATGGCTGATCGAACAGTAAAATGGCCTATAGGGATACTCCACGATGTGCTAGTAAAAGTGGAGTCATTCATATTTCCAGCAGATTTTGTTATTCTTGATTGCGAAGTCGATTTTGAAGTGCCCATTATTCTTGGGAGGCCATTCCTTGCTACGGGAAGAGCCTTAGTAGACATGGAAAAGGGGCAGATGAAATTTCGGTTGAACAATGAGGAAGTGACCTTTAATATTTGTAGGTCCATGAGGCAGAGTGGTGAGCTCCAATCGGCATCTGCTATATCCTACAACATGGGTGAGACATCTGAGACACAAATAGAAGAATGTCTAAGTGTAGAAGCATTAGCGGCAGTAATAATGAACTTTGATAGTGATTGTATTGAAGAGTATGAGTCATTAGTTGCGGCTCTTGAACGAGGTGATGTTCGGTTTAAACCGAAGAAATTCGAGCTTGATATGAAGAATCGCGAGTCCCCACCCGCGAAACCATCTATAGAGGAGGCTCCAAAATTAGAACTAAAAGCTCTCCCACCTCATCTCAAGTATGAATTTTTAGGAAATGGTGGCACTTTGCCGGTAATCATTGCATCAGACCTGGATGAACAACAAGTTCAAAGTTTGGTAAAGGTACTAAAAAGGTTCAAAAGAGCTATTGGGTGGACTATTGCGGACATTATTGGGATCCCTCCTGGTATTTGCTCTCATAAAATCCAACTCATGCCTGATCATAAGCCGAGTATTGAGCACCAGAGACGCTTAAATCCTCCTATGCAAGAGGTCGTGAAGAAGGAAATCATTAAGTGGTTGGATGCCGGAGTAATCTACCCAATTGCCGATAGTAGTTGGGTATGCCCGGTTCAGTGTGTACCTAAGAAAGGGGGAATGACTGTGGTCCCCAACGAAAAAAATGAACTTGTTCCAATGAGACCGGTTACTGGTTGGAGGGTGTGTATGGATTACCGTAAACTAAACTCATGGACTGAAAAAGACCATTTTCCTATGCCCTTCATGGATCAGATGTTGGATAGACTTGCCGGAAAAGGGTGGTACTGTTTTCTTGATGGATATTCGGGGTATAATCAGATTTCTATTGCACCAGAAGATCAAGAGAAAACCACTTTCACTTGTCCATATGGGACCTTTGCGTTCAGAAGAATGTCGTTTGGGTTGTGCAATGCACCCGCAACATTTCAGAGATGTATGATGTCGATATTTTCTGACATGGTGGAGGATACTATAGAAGTCTTTATGGATGATTTTTCTGTGGTTGGTGATTCATTCGAGCGGTGTTTGACCAATTTATCTGAGGTCCTTAAGAGATGTGAAGACTGCAATTTAGTACTAAACTGGGAAAAGTGTCATTTCATGGTGAAAGAGGGTATTGTGTTGGGTCATCGCATTTCAGAAAAGGGCATAGAGGTTGATCGAGCTAAAGTCGAGGTAATAGAGAGACTTCCCCCACCAATCTCTGTGAAAGGTGTGAGAAGCTTTCTTGGGCATGCAGGTTTTTACCAAAGATTCATCAAAGACTTTTCAAAGATTGCACACCCATTGTGCAAACTGCTGGAGAAAGATTGTAAATTTTGTTTTGATGAATCTTGTCTTAAGGCATTCGGTGAGCTAAAGGAAAAATTGGTGTCTGCGCCTATCATTATTTCTCCGGATTGGAACAGTCCATTTGAGGTGATGTGCGATGCTAGTGGGGTGGCTCTTGGTGTAGTACTGGGACAGAGGAAAAACAAAATCCTTCACCCCATCTACTATGCTAGTAAAGCCCTAAATGAAGCTCAGAAGAACTACACAGTGACTGAGCAAGAACTCCTTGCAGTAGTTTTTGCTTTTGAGAAATTTCGCTCCTATTTGCTAGGTACTAGAGTTATAGTGCATACTGACCACTCAGCATTGAGATATTTGATGGCAAAGAAGGATGCGAAACCTAGGCTGATTCGTTGGGTATTACTGCTACAAGAATTTGACTTTGAAGTGATGGATAGAAAAGGAACTGAAAATCAAGTTGCTGATCACTTGTCTCGTCTAGAGGATGAAGCTATGAGAGAGTTAGGGGATAAGACTGACATTGATGATACTTTTCCCGATGAACATGTATTGGCTGCTTCACAAGACTTGATCCCATGGTTCGCAGATTTTGCGAACTATCTGGCTAGTGATATTGTTCCACCAGACTTGTCCTTTCATCAAAGAAACAAGTTCATGTACGATGTGAAGAAGTTCTTTTGGGATGAACCATACTTGTATAGGAGTTGTGCTGACGGGATTATTCGGCGTTGTGTGCCAGAATGTGAGATGTTGAGTGTGTTGGAGGCATGCCATTCCTCACCCGTTGGTGGACATCACAGTGGTATCCGAACCGCTCATAAGATATTACAATGTGGCTACTATTGGCCAACTCTTCATCAAGATGCTCATGGGTTTGCTAAAGCATGTGACAGATGCCAACGAGATGGCGGTATTTCAAGAAAGCAAGAGCTCCCTCTAAACCCCATTCTTGTGATTGAGTTATTTGATGTTTGGGGTATTGACTTTATGGGCCCTTTCGTGAGTTCTCATGGGATGAAGTACATTCTAGTAGCAGTTGATTATGTATCTAAATGGGTCGAAGCCATAGCCCTCACAAACAATGAAGGGAAAGTGTCACTGCATTTTTGAAAAAGACTATATTCTCTCGTTTTGGCACCCCAAGGGCCATTATTAGTGATGGGGGCTCCCACTTCTGCAACATATTGTTCAATTGGATAAATACGGGGTTCGCCATAATGTGGCCACTCCTTACCACCCTCAAACTAGTGGGCAAGTTGAAGTGTCGAATCGGGAGATCAAACAGATATTGTCAAAAACAGTGAACGCTAGTAGAACGGATTGGTCAAGGAGGCTTGATGATGCTCTTTGGGCCTACCGGACAGCATATAAGACTCCCATAGGTATGTCTCCATACCAACTTGTATATGGGAAAGCTTGTCATCTTCCGGTTGAGTTAGAGCATAAAGCCATGTGGGCTATGAAGAAGTTAAAAATGGATTGGAGCGAAGCTGCAGAGCAACGGTTAAATGGGTTGAATGAACTTGATGAATTTCGCCTGAAAGCCTATGAAAGCTCAGCCCTATACAAAGAAAAGATGAAGAAGTACCATGACAACAAAATTGAAAAACGAGAGTTTATGGTCGGGGATTTGGTGCTTTTATTCAATTCCAGATTGCGCTTGTTTCCAGGCAAGCTCAAGTCCAAATGGACTGGTCCTTACACGGTTACCCAACTATTCCCTCATGGAGCAGTTGAGTTGGAAACTAAGGAGGGTGTGCGGTTCAAGGTGAATGGACAGCGCATAAAAATCTATTTCGGGCATGCTGAATCGGCGAATGAAGTGATAGAGGCATACCATCTTGATGAAGTCTGAGTAATCAAGTGTCCCCAGTCGTGCCGCGACATTAAATCAGGCGCTTGTTGGGAGGCAACCCAATACTTATCATCTTTTTAGTAATGGTAGCATTTTTCTATTAATGGGTTTTAAATTTGCAAGCACATCACCAGGAAATTCTGCAGAAAAATTACTCTGCAGCAGTCACTGACGGACACATCGACGGACCGTTGTGCCTGCGACGGACCGTCGTATGCATCCTCCGTCCCAGGTACGTTTTTCTGTTATTTTGAAACTAGGGCACACACGACGGAACCAACGACGGGTCGTCACAGCTGCGACGGACCGTCGTCGGGTTATCGTCACGTGATTAATGAGGTATACCCGACCCGACCCGATTGGACCCGTTTTTTCAAAATCAGACCGTTTAAACTCCCCAACCCCTCATTTCACCCCCATTACTTCATTATTTCTCCCATTACTCTTCCCTTCTCAACTTCCACAATCTATTCCTCTACCAACCACCGATCATTGCCCTCTCACAATTCTCCAAAGCCCTAAAGTGTTATCTACTAGTGGAAACTGCTGCTGTGAGTGCCTATCTTGCCACTGAGTACTTGTGCATTTGTTTTTCTCCATTTCTAAGGTATGTGTCTCTAATTTATACTCATTTATCTTGCATTTTTGTTTACTAGTTAGTATTAAGCTTAGTCCCTCATCGTATTTTGTTTACTTTATATGATTCTGTCTAACCTAGGTTACAAATGTTCGAAATTGCCATGTTTACCACCCTAGACATAGGTGCTTTTGCATTGCTAGTTTCCTAGGTAGTTGGGTTAGACACATGTAGGTCCAAAACACTACAAGGTTGATGTGGGTTCATCGGGGATGCTTAGGGTACCCTTAGTTCTGTCACTGTCATTCAGAACGAGACCCCGATGACGGCCCGTCGTACCCACGACGGACCATCGTAGGGTCCGTTGCAAAAGCCCTAGCACCCTATCCTAACGGACACATGTGACGGACCGTCGTCTTCACGATGATCCCACCTGCACAACCGTTTCGGTTGTCAAAGACCCTGTTTCTAAGGGTCTCTCATTTTTCTTCCAAGTGTTTACCAACGGACACATGCTGCACAACCGTTCTGGTTGTCAGAGACCCTGTTTCTAAGGGTCTCTCACTTTTTCTAAGTGTCCTTCAACGGACACATGTGACGGACCGTCATACCCACTACGGTCCGTCCTGCACGACCGTCATGATGGTCAGAGACCCCTCTGCTAAGGGTCTCCATATTTTTTTTAAGTGACCTACGACGGACCGTCGTACCTGTGACGGTCCGTCCTGCATATACCGTCATACTAATCAGAGACTCTCCTTCAGGGTTCTTTATATATACATAGACCAAGTAAAACACGACGGACCTCATGACGGTCCGTCATAGCCACGACGAGCCGTCACCAGGCCCGTCGTGTGTTACAGTTTCAATAGCCATGACACACTATTTTCAATGTTTTCTTTCGTATGGTTTTGCCTGTCTTGTGTGCCACTACTCGTACTAATATTGATCCTTTACAGGTACTATCTACTATGGCACCCAAGCAAGACCACCTACGCACGCGGGCGATCGAAGTCTGTCGCCCCATCTGCCCGCATGGTCATCGGCTCTGATGATGAGCGTGACCCTGAGTACGTGCCCCCAGGCACTTCCGCCCCTTCCCGTGCTGCGCGTGCTCCCAAAGCCACACCCAAAAAGGTGGCGTCCGGCGTAGTCACTGCCTCCCAGTCTGATGAGGAGCGCACACTGACCGGCACACCCTCTGGGTCAGCCACAAATGAGGAAGGAGCGTCTGGCTCCTTAGGAGTATCCTGGTCCGAGGAAGCCTCTGGCTCTGCTGAGGTACCCGCACCCGCCACCGCTGCAGCGTCGGCCTCGTCTGATGAGGCTGACAGTTCAGACTCTACATCCGGCTCACCAGCTCAGGTCCCCATCCCAGCCACTGACCAGCCCAACCGGTGGTGTGTCGACGGCCAGTTTCAAGTCTACTCCGACGCCAAGTTCCTCACTGATAAAGGAGTAATGACTCGAACACTAACTTTGGAGCGGCGGGTACTTACAGGGAGCCTTCCATCGATGCCTGAGATCCACAATCTCTTCACCAGGCATCGCTTGGAGTGGACAGCACGTCCGTTGGGATGATACAGCGAAGAAATGGTCCGAGAGTTCTACGCATCCTACGTAGCGACTCTCCGATCACAGATCGATAGGCGGGCTGCCCCCGCTAAACAGGCCCCACTGGAGCAGGTCCGAGTCCGGGGACAGGTTGACATCTCCTTGCCAGCCATCCGCCGGTTTCTATACGGCGAGAGTATTGATGCTTCTCGGACCCCCTTACCGCCGAGTTCGACTACCGCTGGCAGATAGTCAAGGATGGCCAGTTTTTGCATGAGCCCGCACTGAGAGAGACCACCAAGAGGTTGATGTCCTTGCACCTGTCAGTAGATGGAGAGGGTGCCGATTGGGTGACTGAGTAGAAGGGGGACATCAAGAAGGCCAACCTCACGTTCACAGCAAAGTTCCTGTGGCTGCTTGTCTGTCACTGCCTCTCCCCCACATGCTACTGATAACATCGTTACCTGGGATCGAGCAGTGTTGATGGCGGCGATTATAGCCGGATTCGAGGTAGACTTCGCATGGCTTCTCCAGGCAGTCATGCACGAGAGGGCATTCAAGGTCACTACCACCTACCCTTTCCGCGCATGATCTTTGCCCTTTGCAGGTCCTCAGGTGTGCCCATATGGCACGTAGATCAGCTGAAGACCCCGCAGGGCACCGTTGACATTGGCCTCATCAGAGACGAGGCTAATGAGTTAGCCCCACGTAGAGGGCCCCATCTAGAGCTGCCACCACTTGCTGATGATCTTGCTGATACGGTAGCCCAGGCCCGCACAGCTACACAGGCATCCAGTGACACTACTCCGATCGAGTCTATCCCGGGTAGTAGAGGCACAAATGACCACTCTTCTGCATCATATCCAGCCGTGGATGCAGAAGTCAATTGCTGAGTCCGAAGAGATCCTAGAGAGGAAAATGGTGCAGTTTACAGAGCGAAAGATAGCTGAGGTTAACCAGCGCCTGAACGCCTTCGAGTTCAGAGTGCTAGCCCGACCAACCCCTTCGATGGATGTGGCGACTCTTCTGGCTGCAGTCGACAGTCTTCGTACGGACATCGACACGATATTAGAGGCTAGGGTGCCAGAGTCTGAGGCCCCTCTTGTCGAGCCTGCTGAGGACACGGTGTTGGCGGCCCTTTTTGCTACTCCTGACATTCCACCACCTCCCCCTCGAGAGAGTGCCAAGAGGCGTAGGGGTCGAGCAGAGGACGAGGCGCGAGCAAGGAAGAAGGAGCGCCGAGAGATGGAGGCTGCGCGGAGAGCCTCACTTGCTGACGGGGCGACGCACCAGATGAGAGCGTCAGAGTTAGCGGCTGGGGCGTCTAGCTCCCGCACTGTAGATATCACTGGCGGCACTACCGATGGTGTGGTTTTTGTTGAGGACACCACTGAGGGTGTCCAGATTGCAGAGAACGTGGGTTCCGGGGAACCGGACCCACCATCTTGCTGATCGACGGCGCTTTGCGCCACATTTTTGCTTCACCTACCACTCTAGTAGTTACATTTTTATGCATTGGGGACAATTGCATGATTTTTTGTTGGGGGTGGGGTAAATGGATAGTGAGTGTTAGGGTGAAGTCTGAGTAGCCCAATTCACTATCCTCTTTTGGGGTTTTGTTGCCTGTGTTCTTTTTTCCCAAAAGACTGATTACTTTTTCTGTTGAACCGGCATGTTTATATCTTTTGTACATAGTTTAATTCTGGAGCATGATGGCTAAAATGATATCCTGATAAACTGGAAAATAACGCATGACTAGGCATAGTAACTAATAATTGTGTGGCTCTAAGCATAACATAGAGTTACACCATTGCATTACCCTAAGTCTTAAATTCGAACTATGTGTCTGACAATCTGGTATAGTGATGAGGTGTCAAGTGAGTGTGAGGAAAATTTGAATAGTCCACTATTGATACTGAGCTAGAACTCTCCTGGTTAGTCCTGCTAAAAGTAAGCTGTAATAGACAATTAGGAAAGGATCATAGGCCCTTATTCAATATAGCCCATTTCTAGCCTAAATAAAAGAAACCAAATGAAATTTATCCTTCTTTGATCCAATTAATCTGAGCTTAAAATTAGACCTTTCTTTTTCACCCCAACTGATCTTTTCTGGGAACAAAGTGTCGGCCCTAGTCCCTCCTTGGACATGTGCACCTCAGCTTATGCCAAAAGCATAAGTTGAGGGTGGCTAATGCATGAACAACCTTCGTTATGGCCCTGACCCAATTTTGGGTATTGTGTACCTTGACTCATGGCTTTGCCATGAGTTGAGGGTGGCTATTAGGAGGAATGCTCTGGAAAGTGGGGTTGAAATATCAAAGAGAGAGAAAGAATAAAAGTAAAGTGACTCAAGAATTAGTTGAAAGAAAAGTAAAGAAGAAGGAAAATATACAAGAAATACAAGCAAGAAAAGAAGAGAGTCACTTACACAAATGAAAAAAAAAAATATAGCAAGGTGAAAGAATATGAGAAACTGGGCGTGATAAAATGATAGAAAGTGGAAGGTTTAGCCGATATGTCAAGGAGGGCAAAAAGTCACTAAAGTATACCTAAATATACCCTACCTGACCCTGAGCCTACGTTACAAGCTAAGAAAGTCCTATCGTGATCCTAAGGGTTGTATAGCAAACTAAAGACAGTGAAAATAAGGGCAAGCTTATGGCAATAGGTATGAATGAGTGTGACTTTGTTCTGAGAGCGAGTGTTGAAAAGTAATCCTTATACTCAAACTGAAATCATTGTGTGAAAAATGAGTATTTTGTTTTAAAAGTGAGGACACTAGTTGCAATACCGAAATTGTTAGCACCTCGGTGAGAAATTTAAGAGGATGGGTGTTATTGCATGGTGAGTCTGTGTCATGTTCTGATCCCACAAAATTCAAGCCTAATAGTGATAGGATGCATAGATTAGTGAGATTAATCGGGATTGATAGCCAAATGATTGCAAAGGATAAAACATGGATACTATTGTACAAAGATTGTGTAGTGAGTCATAGTGCGTCGCTTGAGGACAAACAACGAATTTAAGTTGAGGGTGTTGATATACCGTGGTTTCACGGTATAATTAGTACTTTTTCCTTAAGTTTAGTGTGTCCAAAAAGCCTTTTTTGTGCTAATTTTTATATTAGTTTATCTGTGTTTTGCAGGAAATTTGTCCAAAGCTGAATGCGGAGATTTTGAGCGAATAAATGCAGAAGAGACCACCTACAGAGCATATGACGGTCCGTCGTGCTTGTGACGGTCCGTAGGTGGCAGCGTAGTGCAGCTGCTGAAGGTAGATGGAGAAGTCTGACCAAGTGTGGGATTACGAAGATTATGACGGTCCGTTGTGGCCATAACGGTCCGTCCTGCAGTTTTTTCATGAAGTTCAGAGAAGTGATCCCAGTACCCAGATTCCAAGAGTTGAAGTATTTTGGAACGAAGACCCTCGACGGACCGTTGTGCCTATGACGGTCCGTCATACTTGCCGTCGAGGAGAATGAAGAGAGCAGCAGAAGAAATTGCACAAGTATGGGACGATGGAGTCCATGACGGTCCATTGTGACCACGACGGTCCGTCGCGTGGTCCGTCGACTCAGCCGCGTTTTGGCAGATTTCTAGTTATTAAAACCCTTGTTTAATTAGGTTTTTGTTTTTTTATAAATACTTTGAAAAACCTCGTTTTTGAGGTTAGACACCTGATAGTTAGACATCATATTATTAGACTCTTTGTATTAGTGTTAGACTTTGGATTATCATTGATTGTTGGTGATTTGTGGTGATTAATCAAGCAAATTTTTGGATTTTATTCTTTCTCATTCAAGTAAGTACATGAACTCTTATTTAATATATTTGAATATTGTGTTTATGGAAATGAGTAACTAAACTCCATAACTAGGGTTGTGGGAACCATGGGCAAATAATGAGATAAACCCTAACTAAAATTACAATTCTAGAATAGTGTCTTGCATGTATTAATAATTCTTTCGCTTAGAAGTCTTTTTAACGGATGGCCAACGTTAGAACTCGCCTTAATGCTACTTGCCGGACCAAGGAGGTAGATAATAGGAAAAGAATTATTAACATAGATTTAGTGTATACTATCTAATATGCTAGTATTGATTGGTACGAAGTAATAACCTAGTCAAATATCGAATACAATGCTTAATATGAGGTAAGGATAAGGGTCAGGATAGCAACACACGTAGCCGGACCAAGGTGCGGAGTGAGATTTTCTAGATGCCGAACCAAGGATTTAGAAATACATAACTTATCACTTTGAATGCAAGATACTAGTAAAGAATTGTTATAGTTAGAATTATCAAGTTGTGAACCTGTGGGGAACACGTAAACCCTAGTTAATTTGATTAATCGATTAAAATCCAACATTCAAAGATGTTAAGTGTCTCTTACAATTGCATTATTTATTTTCACTCATTTAGAACTAGAAACCCCCCTTTTTACTGTTTTTACTTTCCAAGGAAGTCATTGACCAAACAATAGTAATACCGAGTTAAAGTTAAGTCTAGACTATTTTCCTCGTGGGAACGATCCCAACCTCACTAGTTGGGTTATTTACTTGACACAACCGCTTTACTTCTTATTTGAGAAGTAAGTTTGAGCGTATCAAATTTTGGTCAAGTAAATAACCCAAACTATATATAATGACTAGTGTTCGCTTCCACATTTTGCGGGGAATTTTTCACAAACACATTCATTACTTCTATTCATGATGACATGAGTTGAAAATAAGTCGTCACTTAAATTCATTGCTTGTTGTGGTTGAAAAAAGTGGAGCTAACTATTGAGGGGGTTTAATTAAATCTCTTTAGTAGAAATATAATATTGAGTATATATGATAAAATAGTTTTGTATGTATACACATTGTTGGATATGGTAGTGGTGGCATATGGCCACCATTTGCTCAAATAATTCTTTTTCATGTGTCAACAATGATTATTATTTAAACCTTTACCTAGTGCCAACTTTTTTTGTTGTTAGATATATCATCACAATGTTGACATGATGAAGTTGTACTCATATCTTGACAAATACAACTATTATATAGTAATGATTATATTTAAATACACGATGACATACTTATTCGCTAATCAAGATCGTCCACAATTCAAATGATAAAATTCGTAGTGGTGGAGCTAACTATTGTCACACAATATTTTTCTAGGATACTCTACCTTCTCACACTACCGTTATCTCGTTCTATACCTTTCTTATAGATTTATCATTCAAACTGTAGACATGTGACATAAACAATACAGTACTATAAATATAATACATTATGAAACAAGAAATAAAGACAATCCAAATTAACATTGATTAACACCTCAGATTTTAAAAGAAAAGAAAGTTAATTTTTTAAGAAATATGGGGCCTGTTCTTACGGTTCCATCCACATACCATAGGTCAGGTCCGTGGTTGGCCAGGCAAGTCTTCCTAAAATTTTAAGTTAAAGTACTTTATCAATGGGACAACAAAACGGACCGTCGTTCAATGCACAAACTGTAAATAAGTTTCTTAGGTGAGTTCCAGACATAAGGAGATTTTAAGGTCGAAAGTTGAGGACCACGGTTAGGACCCACAACGCGGCGATTGTAACATAATCTGTGTGTGGGTCCCGTCATTAGGGTTCATGATTTTTGAGTTTATTACACCAAATGATTGATGACTAGGATGGTCTGTTGGTACAACCATAGACCCTAGGTCGTCAACATCGTTGGGTCGAAAATTATTTTTAGGGCCTTTTTGTTTTTGTTTCCTAATTATTCTAACCTAATACTATGTCATTTTGGCCTTTACAAAAACCCCTATATAAGCGGTTTAACCCCTAAATTTCCCCAATTGAAATCATTTCCTCAAATTCCTAAAAGAAGAACAAGTCTTCCTCTCAAAAATATTTCTCTCTCTAAAAAGCTTGAAGAACAAGGAGTCAACCTAGGGTTTCAAGTAAAGCCTCCAATTCAACCAATAGTGACAACCTTTTAGCATTGAAGTATGAATTTTTTCATCCATGGAGCCCTTTCCTCCATGGAGTCCCTAAATTCTCCAAGTTATAAAGTTAAAGATCCCAATTGAGTTAGGATTTTTTCTCCATGTCATGGGTTCTTTTGAATGCTGATTTATTTTATTGATTTATGAAATTTAATGTATGAATTAATATAATCTCATGATTTAAAGATGAATCCGCATGAACCCATTCTTAACCCATGTTTTCAATATATTGATGATTGAAGGTGAGCTTTAAACTATGAAAGGTAAATTATGAAATTATGCATGTCATTATGGAATTGCCACCTAAAATGAATTAAATAGAAAGAATTATTCTATGAATTCTAGCTTGGATTGGTTATTTAATTGTAACTTTCCATGGATGAAGTACGACTTAGCTTGTATTGGCATGATTGCATGTCCATCCATGGATGATAAGAAAAAAATTAAAAAATAACTACTTTGTGGAATTTATGCATAGCACCGAGTGGATATTGAGATGAGAGTTCTCCTGTTAGTGGAGGCCGAGTTTCTAGAAGCAATCTATTTATACCATACCTATTTTCCCCATTGGATAATAGTATTATATATACATTATCTTGTAAAAATCCACATAAGCTAGAAGTTCATGGTCTTACCTTGTCAAGTAGGAAACCCTTTTTTGATGTGGGGTAGACAACAAATTTTGTGTTGATCTCTTACATGGTCTTATATGTCAGATAAAGGAAAATCTCCCACGATAATGAACTAATATTACTTCAATAAGTATTGTGACTTAAGAAGATGTTTATTTGTAGTGACCATGTTTTAGGAATTTTGACTTTTAGTTCTCTTACATTCGTAATTTAGCTTGGGTATTGACCTTTATGAAAATGTCCTCTGTTTCATGTTTTCAAATGTTTTATTACTGGATATCATACTTGGATAATATTTTGTACCAATACATACTCTTTCCTATATATTCCCAAATGTAGTGTTCGACAGTCAAGGTTCCCAGTTTGGTGGCTGGAGTTTTTCTAGGGATTGCAAGCTTTGGTGAGTCCTCATGGTTTGAGGACCAGTCATTTGTCGTTTTCAGTCTTTCCTTTCAGTTTTGAAACTTTATGTATGTGCTATGTCTTGATAAGCTCTTAAGTTCTAGATGGATTTGAAAGGATGTTTAGATTTCCAGTTTTATCTATTAAACTTTGCAATGTTGAAACTATATTTTAAATCTCTTTATTCTACTATCTTGGATGATGAATGCTATGTTTCTTATATGGGGCCTCTCAGGGTCTTATCCGCCGATGTTATGCCTAATGGTATACCTTGGGTCATAAAAACTTGCTAATAAGATAATAAGGTTTAGAAACTTCCTAGGAAGTTTCATAAGTCACGTCGAGTAGAGTGTTTTTCATGAGTGTGAAATACACCCCATTTATGAATGAGAAGCTATAAATGTTTAGGCACCTCTACTTCTTTGATTACTCTAAATTCGTGTGATAGAGTTTAATTCTATATTTTCTCTTTACTAATCCTTATCCATTGATCTATAGTATATGTCTACTTAACGGGCATATGATAGGTGGAATGCAAGAGAAAATGCAAATTAAGAGGGTCCTCCTCAAGCTCCGATTGATCCTTTTGCCAAAAAAGTGAATAATACAGAGTTTAGAGTTGATATTCAAGTATCGGATCAATCTCTGATGTATCAATCAAATGGGAGGTTGCTGTGTCCATGAATCTAAATGCGGGTACGACGACAACTAGAGTAAGATATCACTAGAACGAATCCTTCGGAATTTTATGGTTCTAAGGTTGAGAAATATCCTCAAGAATTCATTGATGAAGTTTACCAAGTGTTGATGAACATTGGAGTGACGCCAGCGGAAAAGGCAGAGTTGTCCTTTTACCAACTTAAGGTTGTTGCTCAAATATAGTTCAACAAATGGAAAGAAGGGATATTGGAAGATGAAGGTTCTATTGATTGGGAAAGGCTCAAAGATGCTTTTCTTGATAGGTGTTTTCCCCTTGAGATGAGGGAGGCAGAGGTTCTTGAATTCATTAACCTTCATCAAGAAAGCATGCGTGTGAAGGAATATACTTTGAATTTCGCAAAATCGTCTAGATATGCTCCTACTATAACTTCTGATCTTAGGGAAAGGATGCTTATAAATGATATGTACATTTCTTTCCTCATGGTTCTTGCTGAATAAATCAACGAGAAAAAACTTAAGGAAAGGTCTAGGGAGTCAAAGAAGGATAAGGACGATGATAGTAACTTCTCACATTCAAGGTACGTGGGCATTGTTTTCTCTAAGTTTCGACAAAGGTTTTCCGACCAAGGTTCCTCCAATGTATTTTCAAAGTTCAACAAAGATATTGTGCTTAACCCTAAGCCTGAAGGAATATATGGTGGTTGATATTCATTGCCTATGTCTAGTCGAGCTAGGTATAGAATGAAGCATAAGGGAGGTGCTTAGACGACATAGGTGATTTTCGATTATGGTAAAATTGGTCATAAGATGAGGGATTGCCCGATGCTTATGGATAGAGAAAGAGAGGGTAGAAATCTCCTCTTAGTGGTAATAAGAGGGTTCTCTTGATGTTATTACCGGTATGTTGAAAGTTTTGCAATTTGATGTTTATCATTTACTTAAACCCGATGCTACCTTGTCTTTTGGGAAACCATCCGTGGCTATAAGGTTTGATACTTTCTGAATGTGTTGTTAGATCTTTCTTCTATCTACTCCTATTAGTGATTCTGTTGTGGCTACGAGGGTCTATAGAAAGTGTCCTTTCTACTTGTCCCATAGAATTACTTTTTTTGACCTTGTTGAGCTTGCTATGCTAGATTTTGTTATCCTTGCTATGGATTGGTTGCATGCACGTTATGCTTCTATCAAACGTAGGAATATTGTAGTCAAGTTTAGTCTCCAAATGTGCCTTTCCAAGAGTGGAAAGGGGAAAATTCTATGCCTAGGTCAGTATATCTCTTGTCTTCAAGATAGAAAAATGATTTCTAAGGGTTGTATATACTATCTAGTTAGGGTGATGGATGTGGATTCTGAAATCCCTACTTATGAGTTGTCCCCCATGGTTAATGAGTTCCCATAAGTGTTCCTATAAGATTTACCTTATATTCCTCCACAAAGGGAAATAGACTTTGGCATTGACCTTCTCCAAGATACGCAACCTATCTCTATTCCTTACCAAATGTGTTGTAACACTTCAAAAATCTAAGATGTGTTCTAGAGACTTACATGAGTGTCAAAAGGTTTAGAGACTGTTTTAAGGTCTATATTAATGAATATAAGTCATTTAGGAAGTTTAGAAGTCAAAACGTCAAAGGACATCCGGAAACTAGTTCAATGAGATGCTAGTGTGCCTTAGCCTATTTGATTAGCTTTTAGGAGTCGAAAAATTTTGAAAAATGGTGGAAGGTTGTATAATACGTATTAGTGTTAATTCATAGTGGAAACGTCCTTGCAAGACTCCCCAAGGACAACCTAAAGTCCCTCGAGGAGGGCTCTTGCATTTTGGGATCCAAGGCTGCCCAAGGTAGTGTCCACCAATAGATCCAACCCATGATCCGTTGTCCAATCGACGGGGAGTGTACTTACTCCGTCGATGTACACTTAGAAAAATTCATGGGAAGACTCTTTTGTGTAGTCTCTGAACTCATCGACGGATGTGCACCACAGACGTGCACAGTGCCCATCGATGGACACACAATCCGTCGATCGTGGTGTCGTTTGTGAGGGGTTAGTTTTGCTGCAAGTTTTTATTTAAGTCAAATAATTAGTTGGCTTAGTTAGGATTTTAATTAAGGGTTAGGGGAGGTCTAATTAATTAAATTAACAACCTATATAAAGCCCCTAAACTAGTTAGACTAACCTACGATCTCATAATTCACAAACCCAAAGTCTCTTCCTTCTCTCTTCTTTCGCTCTCTAGTTTAAGAACTCCATTGAAGAACAAGATAGGGGTTGGTTAAAGGGATGAAAAGGGTCAAATTTCTTCATCAATATTCATCAATTAGTAAGGTATAATATTCGTTTCACCTTCGAGACCTCTTTCCTCAAAGGGTTTCATCAAATTGATTTCGAAAGTTGAGTTTTCATGTGGGTCTTTTTCAATCTCGAAATTGATGTTATGATTACTTCGTTATGATTTATTTTTGATAATATGGATATATTTACATGTATTTTAACTCAATTATGTTATATCTTGATGGATTGGTCTAGTTTGTAGAGGATGACCTGTGATATGAATTGTGTAATATTGGTTTAATTGAATTGGCTATTGGTTGAATTACTACTAGATGATGATATTGTATCAATTATGAATAGGTAAGGGTGAATTGTAGTCCTATCATGCTAGTTCTTGAGTAATTGATCTAAATTATGACTTTGACCTAAGTCTCTTATCTTAAGCAATAAACTAGTGATTGATTGTTATGTAATGATTCAACTCATCTTGTTATCATGTTGGTTATTGTGGTATGATGATATTACACCCTTTTTGGGTTGAATTAAGGGTTGATGGAAAGACCTTGATGGTGGATTATTATTGAGACTTGGTAAGTCTTGGGATCTCAACTCTTTACTTCAATTATAGTTACTTGTGGCTAAGTGATGATGTTGTATTAAAGTATGTCTTATATTAGGATTGATAGGGTTTGATGATGTTGAATTGAAATGTCTTGACTATGGTTTGTGAGTTGTTGTCTAATATGTAAATTCTATAAGGATGGTGATGACTTACCGATGTGCCTTAATATGATGTGACTATGCAAATGTGCTAACCTCACATGTATGAAATGTAATGAAAGGATTATACTCATGCAATTCTTATTGAGACGTAATGATGATGATTATACAAAGGATAGACACTATGAACTACATTAATCTATGATTATTGATAAAGGTATTAAAGAAATTTCAAAAAGGGACTTAGCTTAGCGTCGAGTGAACTTGACAATGGGAGGTGTTGACTTCCTATAGAGGAAGATTCACCCTATAGTTCCACATGAGGTATTGACTCCCCTATGAGGGATACTCATCTTATGTATTCCCATGAGATTAGGCTCCAATTGCCAAGTGGCATGTAGAGAGGTTGTACCTATCTGTTAGTTCTTGAACTATGTTGCCCCCATAGGAAGACTAGCTAATGGATCCACCTAGAAAGCTACATTTATGTTTTCTTTTTATTTTGCCTGCTGACGACCTTTCATCGGTATAAGGTTTTACAAAAATAGATTCCACATCTAGATCTTGTGGTTTATGTCGGTTAAGGCAAGTGTTACCTAAACTTAAATGAAGTAATGAAGTACAAAACCAACTAGGGTGACCTTAGAGTTTTGACTTAGCCTAGGTAGGGGTATGGGACTCTTTCTATGCCTTGCACTAGTGGCCTGGAAGGAAGATTTAGAAGGTTGTTCTTATATACATAAATTCTTTATGGTACATGATATGTATATGATGACCTTGCACATTGTTGATACTATATGATGATTGGTTTCACTTATGAATATGTGTTTGGTCTCTAATTCTAAAGTATGATGATATGTACTTTTAAATGCCATGCTATGTGAAGTTGGATGTTGGTCATGATTCTTGTTGAGTTACTTGATTGAGTAAGATTACGGGGCTTTGCTTGGTCATTGCACTTGTTGATTTAATGAGGTTTCATGGGTAATTTTCTTGAGTTGGTCATGTTGACATGTAGTCTTATCAATGTTTTTTTCCATTATAACTTTATGATAGAGTTTCTTTAACTATGTGTTCAATTATGTGATATCCATGTCGACATAACTAGATGTAACATTGTTGGTCTTTTGATGTACATGCTTTGGTCTTAATGAATATGTATTACTGATTGGTATGGTGTTGTTAAATGTAAATAAAGCTTTTCAAAGGAAAATGCATAATTTTAATGAAATGTCCTCTTTTTGCATGATTTCATGATATGTGCGCATATGGTCTCATACTTAGTACAAGTGGTGTACTAACATTTTTTTCCTTTTCCCCAAAATGTTAGGTTTCGGTCGTTGAAGGGCTTTGAGACAACTTTGAAGGAAGACTTGGAACTCTCATTCATCCAAGTTGGGTAGGTTCTCACTTTCCAAGGGCAATACCACTATCAACTTTATGGAGTTGTTTTAGTTTTAAGACTCTTATGTTCTTTCCTTTTTATTTGAGTACTAAGCATTGTATGACCTATATGTGGTCTTATTCCATTGATGTATGGGCTAGGCCGAAATTAATATTGTACACCCTAAAACAAACAGCGGTAAACTGGAGCTTTGTTAATTTTTCTTGAGTTAATTTTGTATGAAAGTGAGTTATATTGATGTCCTTAGGTAGTGTTTGATGTTTGGTTAAGTTTGGTGGTCAAACGTCCACGACGTTCGTAAGGTATGTCTTAGAAAGTGCTTGTGTGTCCTTGTGTGTTTGAGTGAGTTTTACACGTTCATTTTGCTTGAAATTGGTGTGAGATGTTCCTAAAACCTAGAAGACTCGATGTTCCACGAGGGGTCCTAGAAGAGGACCCCACCTATTGGCAAGAATCTGCCAAACAGTGACAAACGATGACCTAAGGGATGGTCAGTTGGTCAACCAATAGTCCGTCGACCATCGGCGTCGATTGGACCTGCAAGAAAGGATAGCATTCTCTTGAATGAGGCTAATTCCCAACAAAATAAACCCCACCAACGACCTGTTGATGGACCAACGGTCCGTTGGTTGATCCTTCTTTGAGACTACCCCAAAAACTGTCTTTTTCCTGTAATGACTTGGGGTGTTTGGTAAATTCACCGCAACTGTTTTATGAAACTTGAGTGATATTTTTAGGGTCTTATAGGTATATTAAAGTCTGTTAAACACTAATACCTCATTTTAAACATCATTTCCTAAAACCCAAAACCCCTCTCTCTTAAAACTCTCGCTCAAGTCTCCATGGAAACTAGAAGTCAAGAAGAGCTAGGAGGGATGTTGGTGGTCAATTTCTTCACTGAAAATCAGTAGGGTTTCTCATATATAAGGTATGGTATTCATCCTTGAACTCTCTTACATTCAAGGATCCCTTTCTAATGAATTTTCAAAAAGGGTTTTCAACCATAACTTCTGCTATCTTTAACTCTGAATATGGGTCTTGCATGACAACGTTTCAAATGATTCAAACATGATTTTTCTAATGTTAGTTGGTGATGTTAATACTAAAACTTTAATGAAATCATGTTAAAGATTTTTATCAAATTGTGGCTAAAGAAATGGGTTAAATGAGCTTGGTTTCATAGTCCTTGAGCTTTGCTTTACTTGTGTTGTTATTGATTTTTTTCTACTTCCCTAAGGGATAATTTATGATGAATTATTGAGTAAAATGTTATAAGTTATGTAATCTTGAATTAAAGGGTAGGTTGGTTATGTTGTTTTGTTTTAATTATGAAATGCTCTTGAGTGGTATGGTCCACCTTCTTGGCGGTGTTTACTTGAATTGTATGAATGTATAGTTACTTGTGTATTGTGAATAAGTCCATGAAGGAATATTATGTGAATAAAAATGGAAATGAATATAATCTTGTTAATGTGCTTTATGAAACTTGTTAAGTTAAGTGTGTGATGTGATGAAATAAACTTTAAGCATGTATAGAATGAAATGTAAATGAAATGATGCTTATATGGAAGGTGTGTTCACATGCGTACCCACACTCACACTTGAATAAATGAATGAAGCTAAGTAAGTCAAAAGGGAAATTTTGGGGTGAACACTATTTGTGAGTTGAGAAGAAGTATTTAGTAGCAACATCAATATTCCCAAGATCTTTCTAATGTAGGTTTGAGGATGGATACCCTTCGTGAGTTGATTTGTGGTGTCCAAAATTTATCCTTGACCTTTAGTAGTGAATGTTGAGAATCCATGGGGAGTTATGTCTAGCACCGAGAGGATATGAAAAGGGGGTGATTACACTTCGTGAGTTGAGAAGTTTATTCCAATATACCTCTTGAGATGAGTACTCCTCGTTAGTAGAGAATGAGTTACTTAGTATAAATCTCCTTATCTTGTAACTATGCGCCCGCATAGGAGTAGCTATTGGGAAAGCCATGTAAAAGCTAAAAAAAGTAAGACCTCACCCTAGATAAGTGAGGGGACCCTTCTCCGAAAAGGGAAGTATCGAGATTCGATGTATAGATCTCATGATCTATGTCATTTAAGATAAATCCCAAAAAGTAATGAAAGTGCTAAGTCTTCTAAATGAATGTAATACTTAGGGTAGGTAGTGGAAAAGGATGCTATTTATCCATCCCACTAGGTAGGCATTCTGAAAGGGGAGTCTTGGTGAGACCTATATGAATTGAATAAACTAAGTCTCCTAAAAGAACGTACAACTGATAATAGGTAGTGGAATGTGACACTATCTATCCGTTGCACTAAGTAGACCTTCCGAAAAAGGAGTCTTAGTGCTTAGCCTTCTAAAAGAGTGTACTACTTAGGGTAGGTAGTGGAATGGGATGCCATCTACCCATTGCACTAAATAGGCATTCCGAAAGGAAAGTCTTGGCATGTTTCTTGAGTGTTCTTTTATTGTCTTGTCATTGAGTGGGGGCTTATTCTCCCTAGGTGAGTAAGACAAAAGGGGTAGTCTTGAGGATCACTTTGGTGTGTATTGAATGAGGTATATGTGCACTTCCTTCATGTGTTACCTTGATGAGTCTTACGATAACCTTAGTTAGGGAAACTCCTGCATAAATGAGTTCACTTCCTGTTTTGTTGGCCTTGGAAGTTCACTATTTTGGAATAGGGATAGTTCACTGTAATGTTTTAAAGAATATACTGTAAATTTTGATAAGCTTACTGTAAAGTATCTCTGTTTGTTAAAATTCTGGAAATCTTTCTCTAAGTGTTAAATGGTGATTTTTATGTTGTTTTACTTCTATATTCTTGAGTGTTTTAATTAATTGGTATGAAACTTTATTTATACTAAAATTTCCCTTTTTGCATGCTTTTGCATATGCCATATTTAGTACATTATTTGTACTAACCCCATACTTTTCTATACTTTTTAAGTATAGGTTTTGGAATCAAGGTTGAAGTCTAGAAGGCAAAACTTGGGAAAGATTATCTCAAGACAAAGTATGTCCTCATATATTCAAGGACATAGTTCTTAATTCTTTTATTTTGTATAAGTTCTTATCATGTATTTCTTTCAAATGTAAAGGGGAGTGTTCCTATGATTTCTATGTTGTGTCTTATGATGGCTCTGTAACGATGAGATTTTCTTAGTATTTATTATTGATTCCTTTTTATATTAAATATCATGAAAAGTTTAATTCCGCACTATTTTTCATATCTTATGTAATGAATGGTAGTTAAAGGGCTTGTACAAGACCCCAAAGGGTCAAGTACACCCTATCATGACCAAGGGTTCTCCCTAACTTCTAGGGGGTACTTGGGGGTCGTGACAGACTTGGCATCAGAGCATTATGTTATGGGAAATAGTTTAGGGTTTAAAAGTCTCAGAAGCCACGTCTAGTAGAGTCTTTGTCGTTGATGCAAGTCGCGACACATCCACGGACAATAGGCTATAGAAAAATAGAGTTTCACTTTATTTATTACTCTTGTATCGTGCCATAGAACTTAACTCCATAAGATCTCTCTCTTCTTCTCCTTTGTCTGGTGGTTATTCTAGGCATGATTGCTTGGAAAGGGAGGTATTTCTATATTAAGGGAGAGAAAGGTGAGTTTTGATACTTATGATGGTTTGTGGCTAGAAGGGTAAATGTGAAGGTTAGTTTTGAGAATTGTGATGTGAAGCCATTTATGGCTATGTATGACTTCTGAGGTTGGAAGTATTGTGATGATAATTGTAAGATGATGTAGTTCTAAGCATGCTAAGAATTTTAATGATTGAATAAAGTTTCTTTGAGAGAAAATGAGTTATCTTGTGATTATGTACAATGATGGTAGAAATGCTTTCAAATGTAAATTTGAGGAATGTTGAGAGGATGTGTAGATTTTGTAGGAGTAGAGGGAAACCATCTTGTCTGGTTAATGTTTCCTAGTTGTTCTTGTGATTTGGTTGAGATTCTTGTGTAGTTTTACTACCAGGGGGAAATGTGGTATGATTACCTAGTGAGGAAGTTGTGGAGTTGTGCTAGACAAAATGGTGGAGTTTATATAGTAAGATTTTTTATTTTTCCAAATGAATCTACCTTCATTGGTGTAAACGGAAAGGCGGAGTTTTGTTCCATGGGATTGAGTTAGGAGGTGCCTAAGGGTTGAATGAGGTGATGTTTATGAAAGTTTGTATAGGCTTAAATCTGAAGAGTAAGTGTTATGCTCAACTTGTAAGGTTGACGTTTAGTCTTAATGATCATGTGTTAAGAGTAGTGTGAGTTCCTATCTTGTGAGAAGCATAGTGGGACTTTGAAGTATGAGGTCTTGAAGATGGCTTTACCCTATGTGGGGGAGAATGAGTCGAGTAGAAAGGTAGTTGATATCCTCATCTTCCATTTTTGTTCTTATTCAAGCTTGAGACCAAATTCTTAGAAGATTGGTAATGATTAAGAGTCTTGCATAAAAGTATGAGTTATCATGTGTTGTATATGAATTTAGATGACTTAAGGTCTAATGTTAAAGAAGCAATTTAAAGCTATATTTTGCATAATGAATGTTAAGTAGAACTGCATATAGTGTACTTAGTCCAAGAAAATCCTCAAGGGTCACTAAGTGGGAGTGGTAGAATGGGATGCTACTGTAACACCCCGTAGCCAAAATAGACCAAAAATTAGTTTTTTCAGAAAAATTTGCAGGTGGAACCAACAGTGGAATCGACATTCCTTTGGACAGACAACAGTCCGTCCTGCACAACCGTTGATGGGATTAGAGACTCCCAAGAAAATTCATCTGGGAAAAATTGGCTAAGTCTTGATCGACGGACGGACCGACGGTCCATAGTCCGTGACCGTCGATCGAGACCCCCATTCACCCACTCTCTGAAAAGACCTATAGATGACCAGCACAGTCTGTAGGTGGAATATTTGCAAATAGTTAAGGGGAAATGTAGTTGGGTCAACTTAAAATGGTGATAAGTCTTAGCACAAAATGAATTAGGCGTCCCATGACCTACCCACATATATATAATTGAATTATCTATCCATATATAATGACCTTGATAAAATCAGATCTCCGAGTAAAAAGTTATGCCCATTTTTGTAAAGGCTTGTCGAACAGGCCCTCACGACGGACTTAACGATGGGGCGTCGGGAAGACGACGGACCGTCAGTCCTGGCCGTCATTTGGTCTGACAGCAACCTTCCCAGGGGTCTTTTGGACCTTTCCCATTCCATTTAAACCCTAAGTTACGTCGTTTTGACCCTCAATTATCATATTTTAGTAAGTTTAATCCTAGAAACATAATTCAAACATATGTAAGTCAAATCATTAAATCAAAAGTTCGAAAACTAGAAGCAAGAAAAGAGAAAAATCTCAAGAACCCTAGTTCAAAAACGAAACAAGTGTCTAGCAGTTCCAGCCCCAAAACTTAAGTATTTTTTTTCTGTGGATTTCATCACCAGGTATGTCGGTTTACACTAGTGGGTTCCTTTCACCCATTAGGTCCCTAGTTTTCAGTAAGATTCTTTATTCTCTAATCATGATCAAACCTAGGGTTTCTAGAACTTTGATAGAACTTCATGATTTAGTTAAATATATGTTCCAAATCAAATTATCATGTTATTATTCATACTATCGCATGAATTTCAAAACCCTAGCTATGTATTTCTTTAGTTATTGAATTACACATGCTAGGTAAGATATTTAAGACACTTCAGATATACATGCCTCAGTTATAAATGCATAATTACCTGATTAATTATTACATTCTCAGTTTGCATGTTCAGTTTTGAGCTATCCAGTATTTACAAAAACTCAGACATAATCAATTAATTTACAAAATTCATTTGGAGTAGCATAATACCGAGTTGGACTAGGATTTAGCGTGCCCAATAGTCCCAGAACTACTAGCCAAGTAGGTTGTAAGTCCCTTCTATGGGCAATCAGTTTAGTGTTCATGCCAGCATGCCTTTATACCTTTGGCAAGGTATATTGTGTCCTCTCAATGGGGCGTATACATCGGACTCCACATTTAGCTCATGTGGTTTTATTATTTGTTATTAGCATCTCCCACAGATTAGTCAGACTCTTTGCATTGACCATTTATCAGTATTTTCAGTATTCAATTTCAACATGTTATAAATTGGTCATTGCATTCACTTAGCTTAGAAATTCAATATATAACTTTCAGATTATTATACTTCTTTTGTACTTGTTAAGTTATGTTTTATTTCAGATTATTTATATCCTAATTGATCAGTATCTTTCAAGTACTGACGTATACATGTTCTACATCTTCTTGTTAAATAGGTTCAGGTTCTCAACATCTAGATCATGCATAGATTGATTTCCCGATCTCCAGTTCAACAGATTCAATACTGAGTCCTCATTCTCGGAGGACCACATTCATGAGTTTCATTTCAGTCTTTAGTCATTTAGTTTCAATTTTTGCTAGATTTAGCTGGGCTTGTCCCAGTATTTCTAGTCCAGTTTAGAGGCTATTAAAAGATAGTTAGTTTTAGCTTAGTAGTGAGTTAATATTTCTTTGTATTAAACTCATCGGGTTTTCATATTTCTCAGTTTCAGCATATGAGTATTCCCCATATTTTCATTATAATTTATGATTTAGCTTCCACAACAGTTTATTATCTTTAGTATGCTCTTGATAACCCCAATAGGTTTAGCTTGGGATCACTTGTAGTCCTAGGTCCCGTGTCCGCGTCTCGGGGGTAGCTCGGGGCGTGACAAAACTTTTTATCAAAGCACTAGGTTCAAGAGTCATAGGATGTCTTAAAATACACACTAAGTAGAGTCCTTTTCATGGGTGTGAAGTGGACACATCTAATGAGAGGGAGGATATAAAGTGTTTTTGGAAAACATCACTTTCTTGTTACTCTTATCGTGCATAAGGTATGATCTAATTCCATTCAAACTCAACGTTGAGCGTTTAAGATCATGCCTTCCAGTAGATCTTAGGCATGTAATGCTAATGCACGCAATGCTAACGAAGTTCCTCTAGTACCAGATAAGATTGTCCAAATGAAGAGTTTTAGAAAACCTATTCAGTTTTTTGCTCAGAGTATGACCAACCAGAATAATCAACAGGTTGTAGTTCCTATTAATATAAATGACCAATTAGTGGCAGCTAGAGTATGTGATTTTGTTAGGATAAATCCGCGTAAGTTTTAGGAATTTCAAGTTTGTAAGCACCCACAGAAGTTCATTGATAAGGTCAAGAAAATATTTGGTGAGATGTCAGTAACAGGTAGTGATAGGTGAGATTGGCATCCTACAAACTCAAGAATGTGACTCACATATGGTGGTATTCACTAAGTGGAAAGACAACATACATGACTTTGTCTTTTGTAACTCCTTACATCGCAGTCCAATTCAGTGTCAGTCCAGAAACTTAATCAAAACCCTTCTCAGTCTCTACTCCAGTCAGTGACCCAGTTATAGCTGGACGAGTATATAGAAATTGCCCTGTCAGATCTCTCAGAAAGTCACCTCAACAGATCTAGTAGAGTTAGAAATGGTATACTTCGATGTCATTCTAGGCATGGATTGGTTACACTCCTGTTATGCCTCAGTTGATTGTAGAGATAGGATTATTCATTTTCATTTTCCGGACAAACAAATCTTAGAATAGAAAGGCAGTAGCTTAGCGCCTATGGGTCGATTTTTTTCTTACCTTAAGGCCAGAAAGATGTTATCTAAGGGTTATCTCTATCATCTAGTTTGGATTAAGGATTCTAGCCTTCAAACCCCAACTCTTGAGTCAGTTCCAATAGTCTGTGAATTTCTAAAAGTGTTTCTAGAAGATCTTCTCGGAGTCCCTTGGAAAAGGGATTTCGACTTTGGAATTGATCTTCTTCCAGATACCCAGCCTATTTCTATTCCTTCTGATAGAATGGATCTAGCAGAGCTTAAGGAATTGAAAGAGCAGTTGAAAGACCTTCTAGATAAGGGTTTCATCAGACCTAGTATTTCACGATGGGGAGCACTAGTATTGTTCATAAAGATGAAAGACGGTTCTCTCAGAATGTGCATTCACTATAGACAGTTGAACAAGGTTACAATAAAAAATAAGTATCTAATCCCCATGATTGATTACTTGTTTGACCAACTTCATGATGCTAGTCATTTCTCAAAGATAGACCTCAGATTGAGTTATCATCAGCTTAGAGTAAAAGATAGTGACATTCCAAAAACATCCTTTAGAACTCGATATGGTCATTATGAATTTGTAGTTATGTCGTTTGGACTAACCAATGCTCCTGCAACTTTCATGGATTTGATGAGTAGAGTGTTCAAACAGTACTTAGACTTGTTCGTTATCGTCTTCATTCATGATATACTCATTTACCCTAGGAGTGAGGAAGAACATGCAAGTCATTTGAGAGTTGTTCTGCAGACTCTCAAAGATCGCTAGTTATGCTAAGTTCAACAAATGTGAGTTTTGGTTGCGATCCGTTGCTTTTCTTGGTCAAGTTGTATCTAGAAAAGGGATCCGAGTGGATTCACAGATGATAGAATCAAGGAAATAGTGGCCCAGACCTACCTCTGATACAGGTATCAGAAGTTTCTTAGGTCTAGCAGGTTAATACAGAATGTTAGTGGAAGGATTTTCATCCATAGCCTCACCATTGACTAAGTTGAATTAGAAGATGGTCAAGTTCCAACGGTCAGATGATGGTGAGAAAAGCTTCAAAAATATAAAACTAGATTGACTATAACTCTTGTCTTGACTCTACCAGAGGGTTCAGATGGTTATTTGATCTATTGTGATGCATCTAGAGTTGCGCTAGGTTGTGTGTTGATGCAGCGAGGTAAGGTGATAACTTATGCCTCTAGACAACTTAAGGTTCATAAGAAGAACTATCCAACTCAGGACCTCGATCTTGCAACAGTGTTGTTTGTACTCAAGATCTGGAGACACTACTTATATGGTGTTCACGTAGATGTGTTCATAGAACATAAGATCCTTCATTATGTGTTCACCCAGAAGGAGTTGAATCTTTGCATGAGTAGATGGCTTGAGTTCCTTAAGGATTATGATATGAGTGTGCATTACCATCTTGGTAAGAAATTCACCTTATGAGCATATCAAATAGCAGTGTAACAGTTCATAATGGGGCAAAATCGTCTTTGGTAATGGAGGTTAAGAAAAATCAAGACAGTGACCCAATTATGCTTGAACTTAAGGATGCAGTCCATTATCATACAATGGAGGCTTTCTCCTAAGGGAGAGATGGTGTACTTCGCTACCAGGGTAGATTGTGTTGTCATGATATGAGCGAGTTGAGACATCATATTCTTGTAGAAGCCCATAACTCTAGGTATTCTATTCATCCAGGTGCCTCTAAGATGTACCGCGATCTTTGAGAAGTCTATTGGTGGATTGTCATGAAGAAGGATATAGCAGATTGTGTGAGTAAGTACCCCAATTGCTAGAAAGTCAAGGTAGAACATCAAAAAACAAGGAGGTTCACTCAAGAGATCGATATTCGTACTTGGAAGTGGGATGTGATCAATATGGATTTGATCACAGGGTTACCTTGTACTAGCATACAACATGACTCCTTATAAGTCTTCTCACTTTTTAGAGGTCAAGATTACAGATTCGACGGCGGACTATGCCAAGCTTTACATCAATGAAATTGTGAGGTTGCATGGGGTTCCTTTTTCTATCATCTCAGATAGAGGTCCTCAGTTTACCTCTCATTTATGGAAGTCATTTCAATAAGGTCTTGGTACTCAATTTAACCTTAGTACAACATTTCATCCACAAACAGATAGGCTGGCAGCGCGTATCATTCGAAACATAAGGGATATGTTGAGAGATTGTGTGATCGATTTCAAAGGTAGTTGGGATGATCACCTTCCTCTTATTGAGTTTGCCTAAAATAATATCTACCATTCCAACATTCAGATGGCCCCTTATGAAACTTTATATGGGCGTTGATGTAGATCTCCTGTTGGTTGGTTTGAAGAAGGTGAAGCATCTTTGATAGGGACAGATTCAGTCTTTATGCTATGGAGAAAGTGAAAATAATTAGAGATAGACTTAAGACAACCCAAAGTCGTCAATAATCTTATGCAGATGTAAGAAGAGGGGAACTAGAGTTCCAAGTTGATGATTAGGTTTTTCTGAAAGTCTCACCTATGAAAAGGTTTATGATATTTGGGGAAAAAGGGAAGCTCAGCCCTAGATATGTAAGCCCTTACAAAATCTTAAAAAGGATTGGCAAGGTGGCATATGAGTTAGAGTTGCCAGCAGAATTACCAACAGTGCATCCGGTCTTCCACATCTCACTCTTGAAGAAGAGTGTGTGTAATACATCCTCTATAGTTCCATTGGAGAGTGTGGCGGTAAAAGATAGTCTTTCTTATGAGGATGTACTAGTTGAGATTCCTGAGCGTCAGGTCATAAGGTTGAGAAACAAAGAAGTCTCTTCAGTCAAAGTTCTGTGGAGAAGTCAGTCCGTAGAGGGAGCTACTTCGAAAGCAGAAGCAGCCATGAAAGCCATGTATCCTTACCTCTTTCCTTCTGATTCCACTCCAGCTTGAGGTAATAGTTCCTCTTCATTTTTTCCAGTCATTCATGCATAAAATCAGTCTCAGAATCATGTTTCCTCAGTTTGTACTTGCATTTTCAGCGTATTTGCATGTACTCAGAACTCGATTAAGTCAGAAACTTAGTTCTCAGTGTTTAGTAGTGGGGTTTGCATACCTCTCTTTCTCTATTTCAGCTAGTTTAGTGTTCATTCGAAGAAGAATGTTCTCAAGGGTAGATAATGTAACACCTCATAGCCAAAATAGACCAAAATTTAGTTTTTTGCAGAAAAATTTGTAAGTGGAACCAACGGTGGCATTGATGGTCTGTTGGACAGACGACAGTCCGTCCTGCATAATCATCGATCAGATTAGGAACTCCAAAAAAAATTCATCCAGGAAAAATTGGCTAAGTCTTGATCGATGGACGGACCGACGATCCGTAAGTCAGACGATGGTCCGTTGTACGTGACCGTTGATCGAGACACCATTCACCCACTCTCTGACAAGAGCTAAGGATTACCAGCATGGTCCATAGAACTTCATGATTCAGTTTAATATACATTCCAAATCATATTATCATGTTATTACTCAGATTATCATTTGAATTTCAGAACCCTAGCTATGTATTTCTTTAGTTCTTGAATTACACATGCTAGGTCAGATATTTGAGAGACTTCAGATATACATCCTCAGTTACAAATGCATAATTACCAGATTAATTGTTGCATTCTAAGTTTGCATGTTAAGTTTTGAGCTATCCAGTATTTACAACAACTCAGATATAATCAATTAATTTACAAAATTAATTGGGAGTAGCATAATACAGAGTTGGACTAGGGTTTATTGTAACCAATAGTCCCAGAACTACTAGCAAAGTAGGTTGTAAGTCCCCTCTGTGGGCAATCAGTTTAGTGATCACGACAACATGCATTTATACCTTTGGTAGGGTATATAGGGTCCTCTCGATGGGTCATATACATCAGACTCCACATTTAGCTCATGTAATTTTATTATCAGTTATTATAGCTCCCATAGATCTGTTAGACTCTCTGCGTTGACCATTTATTAGTATACTCAATATTCAATTTCAGCATGTTATATATTGGTCATTGCATTCAGATAGCTCAGGAATTCAGTACATCATGTTCAAAGTATTATACTTGCTTTTGTGCTTGTTCAGTAATGTTTTATTTCAACTTATTTCTATCCTACATGATCTGTACCTTTCATGTACTGACTCATACGTGCGCTACATCTTTTTGTGATGTAGTTTTTGGTTTTCAGCTTCTCATGATCTATATCAAGCATAGGTCGATTTCCCGATCTCCAGTTCATCAGATTCTATGGTGAGTCCTCATTCTCCGAGGACAAAGTCATGAGTTTCATTTCAGTCTTTAGTCATTTAGTTTCAGTTTTTGCTAGATTTAGCTGGGTCTTGTACCTGTATTTCTAGTCTTGTTTAGAGGCTATTTTCAGACATAGTTTTAAATTCGTAGTGAGTTAATATTTCTTTGTATTAAACTCATTAGTTTTTCATATATCGCAGTTTCAGCATATGGGTATTCCCCATATTTTCATTATAATTTATGATTTAGCTTCCACAATAGTTTATTATCTATAGTATGCTCATGATCACAGAAGCAGGGTTAGCTTGGGATCACTTGTGGTCCAAGGTTCTATGTCCGCGTCTCAGGGGTAGCTCGGGGCGTGACAGTTATTCTCACATTGCACTTAGTGTAACTTAACAAGTCTCTTGGATCAAGTTAGTATGACCTTGTCTCTTACATTGTCATGCCTTCTTGTTAAAGTTGCTTATATGTGCATTATTGAAATTTTAAGCATGTGACACAGTGAAGTGTTAAGTTCACTGTAAATAAGTCTAAATTTTGAGAAAATTGCATTTTTCATGAAAATTGGTTTCAATGTGTTTACAAATGATGTTTATAAGTATGTTTAATGTTGGAAAAGGTAGTTCACCCATATGTGAAGAAATGAAAGTGAGATTGAATTTGTGAATTTTTTCAAAGTTCCATGTACTACAGTGATGCTCACTGTGAAAATCTTCAATTTTTGAAAAACAAATTGCGTTTTCTTAATTGTAGTAACAATGTGTGTAAAAGTGTTGTATATGACCATGTTTAATGTTGACGAAGGTAGTTCACCCAAAAAGAAGGATAAGGGTAAGTTTTGAAATTGTGAAGTTGATGCAAAAGTTGCTTATGTTGCAAAGTGTGTGAAGATGTGAAATTGTGATCCTTCTTAGTTGGTGCCTTGAATATGATGTTTGAGCCTTTATGTTAATCTGTTATGTGATTGTAAGTGAGTCCTTGATGGTCTTAAAGTGTTAAGTGTCATTCGAAGATGAAAGTTATTCCAAGTGGGGGTGAATGTAACACCTTAAAACGAACTAAGGTAAACTAGAGATTCATGAATGTTTCTTGAGTTAATTTTGTGTAAAAGTCATTTATATTGATATAATAAGGAAGTTTTGAGTGCTTGGTTAAGTTTGGAGGTCAAACGTCCAAGAACGTGCATGACATTCAGAAGGTGTGTCTTAGAAAGTGCTTGTATGTCCTTGTGTGTTTGAGTGAGTTTTACGTGTTTGGTTTGCTTGAAATTGGTGTGAGATGTTCCTATTATCTATAATACTGTTTATGGCTTTAACATCCGGGTATGACCCCACCTAGGACCCACGAGGACCCTAGAAGATGACCCCACCTCTTGGCAAGAAGCTGCCAAACAGTGATCAAATGATGACCCAAGGAACGGTCCGTTGGTCAACCAACGGTCTGTCGTCCTTTGGCGTCGATTGGAACTTCAAGTAAGGATAACCTGCTCTTGAATAAGGCTAAGTCCCAACCAGTGAAACCCTACCAACGGGCCGTTGCTGGACAAAAGGTTCGTTGGTTGATCCATTTGTGAGACTGCCCCAAAAACAGTCTTTTTCATGTAATGACTTATGGTGTTTGGTAAATTCACCCAAGTCTTTTATGAACATTGAGTGATACTTTTAGGGTCTTTAAGGTATATTAAAGTATTTTGAACACTAAGACCTCATTTTAGATTTCATTTCCTAAAACCGAAAACCCCTCTCTCTTAAAAACTCTCTCTCAAGTCTCCATGGAAACTAGAAGTCAAGAAGATCTAGGAGGGATGTTGGTGGTAAATTTCTTCACCAAAAACCAGTGGGGTTTCTCCTATATAAGGTATTGTAGTCATTCTTGAACTCTCTTCAATTAAAGGAGCCCTTTCTAATGAATCGTTAAAAAAGGTTTTCAACCCTAACTTATCCTATCTTTAACTCTAAATATGACTCTTGGATGAAAACATTTTAGATGATTCAAATATGATGTTTCTAAATTTAATTGGTGATTTTATTGCTAAAACTTTAATGAAATCATGTTTAAGTTGTGGCTTAAGAAATAGGTTAATGATGTTGGTTTTGTAGTCTTTGAGTTTTGCTTTACTTGTGTTGTTATTGATGTTTAGCTACTTCCTTAAGGGCTAACTTATGATGAATTGATGAGTAAAATGTTATAGGTCATAGAATCTTAAATTAAAGGGTAGGTTGGCTATGTTGTTTAGTTTTAATTATGTAATGCTCTTGAGTGGTATGGTCCACCTTGTTGGTGGCGGTGTTTACTTGAATTGTATGAATGTGTAGTTACTTGTGTATTTTGAATGAGGCCATGAAGGAATATTATGTGAAGAAATATATAAATGAATGTACTCTTGTTAATGTGCTTTATGATGCTTGTTATGAAAAGTATGCTAAGGATTATGTCTAAATGACTTGTATGATTATGTGAAGCATGTTAAAGTGTGTGATGTAAAGAAAGAAAGTCTAAGCATGTATAGAATGAAATGTAAATGAAATGATGCTTATGTTCAAGGTGTGTTCACATGAGCACACACACTCACATTTGAATAAATGAATAAACCTAAGTAAAGCCAAAAGGGGAATTTTGGGGTGAACACTATTCGTGAGTTGAGTAGAAGTATTTAGTAGCAACCTCACTATTCCCTATATATTTCTAATGTAGGTTAGAGGATGAATACCCTTCGTGATTTGAGATGTGACGTCCAAGAGTTATCCTTGACCTTTAGTAGTGAATGTTGAGAATCCGTGAGGAGTTATTCCTAGCACCGAGAGCATATGAAGAAGGGGTTGTTACTCTTTGTGAGTTGAGAAGTTGTATTCTAAAGTAACTCTTCACATGAGTGATCCTCATTAGTAGAGAATGAGTTAGTAACGATCTCCTTATCCCTTAACAATGCGCCCGCATGTGAGTATCTATTGGGAAAGCCATGTAAAGGCTAAAAAATGTAAGACCTCACCCTAGGCAAGTGAGGGGACCCTTCTCCGATAAGGGAAGTATCCGGATTCCATGTTTAGGTCTCATGGTCTATGTTATTTAAGCTAAATCCCACAAAAGTAATGAAAGTGCTAAGTCTTCTAAAAGAGTACTACTTAGGGTGGGCAGTGGAATGGGACAATTTTTATCCGTTGTACTAGGTAAGCATTCCGAAAGGGGAGTCTTGGTGAGCCTTATATGAATTTAATAAACTAAGTCTCCTAAAAGAACGTACTACTTAGGGTAGGTAGTGGAATGGAACGCTATCTATCCATTGCACTAAGTAGACCTTTTGAAAGGGGAGTCTTGGTGTTAAGACTTCTAAAAGAGTGTACTACTTAGGGTAGGTGGTGGAATGGAATGCCATTTACTCATTTCACTAAGTAGGCTTTCCGAAAGAGAAGTCTTGGTGTGTTGCTTGAGTTTTGTTCCAACGTCTTGTAATTGAGTGGGGGCTTATTCTCCCGAGGCGAGTAAGCCAAAATGGGTAGTCTTGAGGATCACTTTGGTATGTATTGAAGGAGGTATTATTTACACTTCCTTCATGTCTTACCTCTGTGAGTCTTAGGATCGCCTTAGTTATGGAAACTCCTACGAAAATGAGTTCACTTCCTCTTTGGTTGTCCTTGGAAGTTCACTATTTTGGAATAGGGATGGTTCACTGTAATGTTTCAAGAATTTACTGTAAGTTTTGATAAGCTTACTATAAAGTATCTCGCTTTGTTAAAATTATGCAAATCTTTCTCTGAGTGTTAAATGGTGATGCTTATGTTATTTTACTTCTATATTCTTGAGTGTTTTACTTAATTGGCATGAAAGTGTATTTATACTAAAATGTCCTTTTTTGCATGCTTTTGCATATGCCATACTTAGTACATTATTTGTACTAAACCCATACTTTTATATACCTTATAAGTATAGGTTTTGGAAGCAAGGTTGAAGTCTAGAAGGCAAAGCTTGGGAAAGATTCTCTCAAGACAAAGTATGTCCTCATATATTCGAGGGAATTGTTCTTAATTCTTTTAGTTTTGTATAAGTTCTTATTATGTATTTCTTTCAAATATAAAGGGGCGTATCCCTATGAATTTCATGTCATGTCGTAAGATTTCTTGGGATGATGAGATTTTCTTACTATATATAAAAGAATCCTTTTTATATTAAATGTCATGAAAAGTTTTAATTCCGCACTAATTTTCATGTCTTATGTAATAAACGATAGTTAAAGGGCTTGTACAAGACCCTAAAGGGTCAAGTAGGCCCTGTCATGACCCAAGGGTTCTCCCTTACTTCTAGGAGTTACTTGGGAGGTTGTGACAATTATACTCTTGTTAGATGGCTATGAGATGAGCCTATTATACATATCTATGTGCAATAAAAGCAGAAGACTAAGTAATCTTCATATACGAAAGGTGTATGTATACTCGATATAAATATTATGTGTATGAGGTCTATGTAAATCTCAATGTAAAAGTAATGATTTTTTTTTTATTTTTGAATTTTAACCTATGAATTTAATAATATAATCTAAGAGGCTAGTCTTAGTCTTCAAAGAGGATGACGACGCCGATTACGTCTAGGGGGTGCTTCACGTATTTGAAATATCTCTAGCAGAACTTAAGGAGTTAAATGAGTAATTGAAATATTTATTGGATAATAGTTTCATACTACCAAGTGTCTCTCCATTGGGTGATCTAGTTTTGTTTGTCAGAAAGTAAGATGGCTCGCTCCGTATGTTTATTGACTATTGATAGTTAAAGAAAATTACCGTTAAGAATAAGTAACCTCTCCCAAGGAGAGATTACTTATTTGATCAACTTCAAGGAGCAAGTTACTTCTCTAAAATTGACCTACATGCAGGTTATCTCCAATTGAGGATGAGGAAGATGACTATTCAAAGGCATGACTATTCAAAGGCATTCGTTCGAACTCAGTATGGTCATTATGAATTTTCAATGATGTAATTTGGTTTGACTAATGCTACGGTGGCGTTTACAGATTTGATGAATAAGGTGTTTAGACAATACCTTGATATGTTTGTGAGTTTCATTATTGATATATTGGTTTTTTTAAGGTATGAAGACGAGCATACTTATTATTTAAGAATTGTGTTGTATGTCCTCAAGACCAACAACTCTTTGCAAATTTTAGTAAGTGTGAGTTTTGACTAACATCTGTAGCTTTGTTGGGAATATGTTTTCGGTGAGGGTATTGAGGTAGATCCTAAGAACATGGATGCGGTTAAGAGTTGGCCTAAACCTCTAACTCCATCGGATATTAAAACTTTCTTGAGACTAGCCGGTTACTATAGAAGTTTTGTCGCAGGACTTTCTTAGATTGCTTCTCCATGGACAACATTGACTCAAAAGACGACTAAGTTCATTTGATTAGAAGTGTGTGAAAAGAGTTTTCAAGAGTTGAAAGATAAATTCACTTCCATTGTGGTGTTAACATTACCAGAAGGAACATATGGTTTTGTTGTTTTTTTGTGATTCCTCTAGAATTGGCTTAGGATGTGTCCTTATGAAAAATTGGAAAGTCATTGCCTATGATTCAAGGAAACTTAAGATTCATGAGTAGAATTATCTTACCCATGAACTTGAACTAGAGGCAGTTATTTTTGCCTTAATGATTTGGAGACAGTATTTATATAGTGTTAATGTGAATGTCTTTACCGACCAAAAGAGTTAACAATATGTGTTTAATCAGAAATATTTGCATCTTCATTAGAGTAGATGGCTTGAATTATTTCAAGATTATGACATGAGTATTATCTACCATCCCCATAAATTGAATGTGGCGGCAGATGCTCTTAATTGATTGTCGATGGGGTAGTATTGCTCATGTTGAGGAAAGTAAGAAAGAGTTAGTTTGAGATTTTCATTGATTAGTCCTATTGGTTGTGCAGTTAGTTGACTCTACCAAGGGTGTTATTGTGGTACACAATGATTCAAAATCATCTTTTATTGTTCATGTGAAGGTCAAGCAAGGTCTTGACCAATCATTGGTTGAATTGAAGGAATGGATGTTTAAAAAGTCTGTTGAGGCTTTCTCCCTAGAGGAGTTGGTGTACTTTGATATCAAGGTCAGGTATGTGTTCCTAATGTATATGAATTAAGAGAAGATTTCTTGTCAAAGGCTCATAGTTCTTGATATTCCATTAACTTAGGAGACACCAAGATGCACTGCGACATGCGGGAGGTCTATTGGTGGAATGTGATGAAGATATTATTGCTGAATTGGGGCTAAGTGTCCTAATTGTAAACAAGTGAAGGTTGAGCATCAAAGGATTAGATTTTTACCTTAAGATATTAGTATTCCTATTTGAAAGTGGGATTTAAACATGGACTTCATTGTGGATTGACTCGCACTTGGCGGCAACATGATTTTATTTGGCTTATCATACATCGAATGATGAAATTGGCTCATTTCATTCCCGTTTAGGTTTCTTATTGGGTGGAATGTTATGCTAATTTGTATTTAAGAGAAATGGTTAGATTGCATGGAATGTCCTTATCCATTATCTCATACCGTTATACAAAATTCACTTTTCAATTTTTGGAATCTCCAAAAGGGTCTTGGTACTCTTCTTAAGCTTAGTAAAACCTTTCATACACAAACTAATGGGAAAGTAGAGCGTACTATCCAAGGTTTGGAAGATATATTAAAAGAATGTCTCATTGACTTTAAGGGATGATCACTTTCTTTTATTTGAGTTTGCATATAACAATAGCTATCACTCAAGTATTGTCATGGATCCACTTGAGTCCCTTTATGATAGGTAGTGTAGGTATCCTATAGATTGGTTTAAGGTGGGTGAAATTTCATTGATAGGTCCCGAGTTGGTACATGAAACTATGCAGAAAGTTTGACTTACTAGAGAAAAATTGAAAATGGCTCAAAGTAGACAAATGTCCTATGACGATGTTAGAAGAAGATATCATGATTTTGATGTTACTGATTAGGGATACTTGAAAGTTTCACCCATGAAGGGTATAATGAGATTCAGGAGAAAGGGAAGCTTAGTTCCCAAGATGTGGGACAAGTTGCTTATGAACTTGCGTTTTCTAATGAATTGACATTGGTACACCCGATTTTCCATGTTTCATAGTTCAAAAAGTGTGTTAGATCCAACATCTATAATTTCCTTAGAAGTATTGGAAGTTAAGGATAATATTTCATATGAGGAAATTCAGATTGAGATTTTAGACGAGAAAGTAAAAAAAAAGTTGCTTTCGAAAAAGTTCTTTTGAAGAATCCGCTAGTCGAGGGTGCGATCCTCATCTCTTTGACTCCGTCCCTACTCCATCTTAAGGTATTTATTTCCTCATAGTTTACTTATTAGGTGTCATGTATCTTAGATATTCCCATGATTTCCTCATTATGCATGATTTATGAAAACTTTAAATTTTGAGAAAATGAGTTATTTGATTGATTTCTACATGTTTATGTGCATATGAGTATGAGTTGCATATAGACTTCATAATATGATTGTTTAAAAATGCTTCAGCGTGGAGCTGATGTTTCCTACTCGAATATGTGCACCTAAGTGATTTCATGCACGTTGGGTTGTTAGGTTTTAGTTCCTACTTTCTTTATAATGTCTAGAATCTCAATCTAGGAAGAATATTCCCAAGGAAGAGATAATTTAACACCTCGGATTTGAAAAAGCAGGAAAATTTAGTTTTAAAGAATTGTTGTGCCAATTGCTACGGAACCATCCACAACCTGTGGAAAGACCCACGGACCATAGGTCAGGTCCATGGTTGGCGTGGAAAGTCTTCCAAAATTTTCAAGTTCCAATACTTTTTCAACGTTCCAACAAGCTGGACTGTTGTTCAATGCACGATATACAAATTGGTTTCGGAGGTGAGTCCCATACCTAAGGAGATTTTGAGGCCAAAAGTTATTGACCACGGTTGGACCCATGGCCTGTCTATTTGACCATGGCTCGTGGATGGGTCCCATCATTTGGGGTCCTGATTTTTAAGTCTCTAACACCAAACGTCGGATGGCCAGGATGCTCCGTTGGTTGAACCACGGACAATAGGTCATCACCGTCGTTGGGTCGACAGTTATTTTTATGGGCTTTTGGATTCTTTCCTACTTATTCTAGCCTAATACAATTTTGATTTTCCCTTCACAAAAACTCCTATTTAAGTGTTTTAATTTCAAAAATTTCCCTAATTGCAATCATTCTGTCAAATTCCCAAAAGAAGAACAAGTCTTCCTCTTCAAAATATTGCTCTCTCTAGAAAGCTTGAAGAAGAAGGATTCAACCTAGGTTTCAAGTCAAGCCTCCAATCTACCATTGAAGGAAAAATTTTGGATTGACGTATGATGGTTTTCATCCATGGATCTCTATCCTTCATGGAGTTCTTAATTTTCCAATTTACGAAGTTAGAAATTCCCAATTAAGTTAGGGTTTTCCTCCATGGCATAGGTTCTTTTAAATGTTGATTATTTGATTGATTTATAAAATGTTATGCATGAATTCATATAATCTCATGAATTAAATATGAATCCCCATGAATCTATGCTTAACCGATATTTTCTAGATATTGATGATTGAATGTGGTTTTTGAACTATGAAAGGTTAATTCTGGAATCGTGCATGTTCTTATGGAATTGATTAGATGATGTAGATTTCTTTGAACGGAAAAATATTACCTTGTCATTGTAGTTAATTGTTGTGAAAGGATTGCTCACATAGCCACCTCATGCATGAATATGGAAGGTTTTTCTCACACAAAGGATTCTAAGGTTGAAAGGTCTCCTCACCTAAATTGAATCAAAGATAAGGAGCTATTCTAATGAAACCTAGCTTGTATTGGTTACTTAATTGAACATTTCCATGTATGACATATGAATTAGCTTGGATTGACAAGATGACGTGCCCTTCTATGGGTAACAAGAACAAGTTAATAAAATGACTATTATGTGAGATTTACTCTTAGCACCGAGAGGATATTGAGATGAGCTCTCTCTCCTTAGTAGAGTCCGAGTTTCTAGAAGCAATCTCATAAATATACATTAGAAAGTGGATCAACATAGTCTAGAAGTTCATACTCTTACCTTGGCAAGTTAGACACCCAATTTTTGTGTAGGGTAGACACCAAATTCTGTTGATAGATCACATGGTATTATATGTCCGTTAAAGGTAAATCTCCCACAATAATAAACTAAGGTTACTTCACGAAGTATCATATATGTGACTTAAGATGATATCTATTTGCATTGCCATTTTTTATGACTTAAGTCTTCTAATTCATTTACATTCATGATTTAGCTTGGTTATTTCCTTTTATAAAAAATGTACCTTTTTCTCATGTTTTAAAATGTCCTATCCATGACTATCATACTTGGTACATATTTTGTATTAACACATACTCTTGCCTATATTTCCCCAAATATATGGTTCAACACTACGGTTTCCCAATTTCATGGCTAGAGTTCTTTGAGGAGATTCTGAGGTTTGATGAGTCCTCATGCTTCGAGGATAGAATATTTATTGTTTCAGTCTTCCTTACTTTATGTTTTTGAACTTGACGTATGGGCTACGTCCCAATAAACTCTTATGTGCTAGATGGCTTTGACACGATGTTTAGTTTCTGCTTTTCTCTATAAAACTTTGCTACATTGAGTTTGTCTTTTAAATCTCTTTATTCAACTATCGTGAATGATGAAGCCTAAGTGACTTCTATGGGGTCACTCGGGCTTTGATGTTTGATGTTATGCCTAGGGGGATACCTTGGGCCGTGATACATTGTAATATAGAAAAAATAGAACAATTTAGATCCTGATTAGAACAAAACTAAAAGTGACTTCTTTTGAGAAATTACACAAACACTTAGGGCACAAATAGTTTTGACTAACAAAACTAATTATGGTCCAAAATATGGAAAACTAATGTTGGGTGATATTCATATTCTACCACTATCATCTCCGTGTCTTCTCCCACCTTATTTGCTACCACCGTTAGAAAAATTACTAGCTCTGTAGTCGTCACCAACTAGACCTCCAATAATTAGTTGAACCTTGCTATACCAACACCATTTTAGGTTGTTCAGAACAAATTCTCGCTTGCATAAGTCCTTTGGTGTGAATAATATTCATATTTGGTCCTTTATTCAAGGCTCTCCATCCAAGATTGAAGATTCTATTTTTCTTTTCGGGGAGGATTCTTTTTATGATATTCCAGCATTCTTTCGTTTAAATTATTAATGTTGTATCAATAGATAAAAAATATATAAAAATATTGCAACAAAAAAAAAATAGTGCAACTACAAAATTACTCACTAAATAGCTTATGGATAACAAGTTTTTTTTTGATAATTTGTTGTTAATCCGTTATTAAATAAGATTATATAATTATAACCTTTTTTTATTTTAATGATCAGATTTATCATTGTCTAATTCCTATATTTTTATAGTTGTTTTTTTTTGTTAAAGAAATTTGTTGTCTAATAGCTAGCGTAAGATTAACTTACCTTATTTTTGTGTTTGACATCCCTATTCATGAGGTTGTTCATCGCTTTACCAAGAAACATTTTGACCTCCCTCTTGCCATAATTGTTGATTTTATATTTCTTTGTTGAAGACTTCCTTTTCAAGATGGAACGTTCAAGTTTTCTTTTCATGGAGTGCTTTTTAATAATCCCAACCTTTGGATTGATAAGAAAAAATTAATAATAATAATAATAATAATAATAATAATAATAATAATAATAATAATAATAATAATAATAATAATAAGTTAAATGTCTTTGTGTCTTAACATGATAATAAAAGTCAATTTCATATAGTTAGGAGGTCGTCATGGAAATCACTATTTACATAAATGCAAAGTAAGACTTCGTAAATATTTCTTACACACATATATGTGCACAAGTAACTTAGTATAAAAAGCTATAGTAGTCCAACAAAATGCAAATAATGTAAGCGCTTACCTCTTTTATTTCAGTGGTTTCTTTATCAACTTCAAACTTTGATAAACCTTGAAAATGTATTTTCTTACCTCGAAAATAGAACGATATTGTTTTCTCTTATGATTGTAATATTGCAATCCAACACTGGTTTTTGTTAATAACTAACCATATATATGATTTTGACAAAGTACAAATTGCACACATTACGAAATAATTATATTACTAGCTCTCATTTTCTTGATATATCATTGGTTAGAGATTCACTAGTCCTTAGTTAGGATAAAAACTAATTATATAAAAAAAATTAAACAAGTAAAGAAAAATAAACAATATTAAATCCAAATAAGTTTGAATGTGATACCACAATTGTGGTTTACTTGTCCAGTTTTAAATAAGAAAATAAAGTTCAATTATCGTCTAACACACACAAAACAAATGTTTTGATTCTTTTTTTTTTTCCAGGAAAAACAAAAGATAAAACAAGTAACAATTGTTGATATGACATGACACTAACATAATATAATTAAGTGGAAGATTCACGATATTGGTTGTGTTCAATAAATCCAAAAAAATTGTATAAGCCATGTCAAATGTTACGAATCCATTTTAACGTTGTCTCTTTTCAGCTACCCAACCATGTTGCATCTCCTTGTATTTATGGATGAGGCGATCACAACTAGGTTCTTCCACAGAATTTGTACTAACCGCTTGTGGATTATAAATGGTATAACAATTAACATCACCTTTAAAAGGTTCAATTCGGAAGCTAACACTAAGAAAGACTCATCTTTTCTTCATCTCATCATCAATCATGTTTCACAAAGATATTTCTTTCAAAAAATCATAATATGGGAATATAAATGTCAAAAGGTTATCTTGAAAGGAAATATCTTTTGAAAGAAACCAATTTATTCTAGTTTTGAAGAATTGTATAGTTCAAGGTGACATTTTTATCTTCTCATAAGTAAGATAGTTAAAAATGTAGCCTTATGAATTTTTATTTTGCTATAAATCAGCCCCCTTCTCCCCAATTCCCACTACTATAAAATTTTTTAAATATTTTATAGTTCAAACTTTTCTGTTCACTCGATTTTGAATATGTGAAACCACACATTTTATTAGACTCAGAAAAATAAGATGTTACCTGAGCTTAGTCAACTTAGGATAAGTATACGGGTTTCCTCAACCATTCGACCTTCAACAAACAATAAAGAAGTATTGACGATATATCAAAAATTCGTGATTTCTTTTCAAAAAAAGAGCCACCTTCTACAAATAATAAATAAGTATTGATCAAATTTCCATATATCGTAATTTTTCCTAAAAAAGTCACCTTCTACAAATAATAAATAATTATTGACCAAATATAAAATATCATAATTTTTTTCTAAAAGTAGTCATATCTTATTAGTTTCATCCGTATATATTTTCACAATGACTTTCTATCTTCTCAATTTAATTATCTATATAGTCCTATATAGTTGAAGCCTCAAACCACATTACGTCTCGATTCTTTACTTGTTTATTTCTTATAATTCCTTTGAAAGTATTTGAATACATGATTGATCATGAGAAGAATCAATGACTAGTGTTTCATGATGTTAGCTTCCGAATTGAACCTTTTAAAGGTGATACTAACTGTTACACCATTTATAATCCACAAGCGGTTAGTAAAAAACTTGCAGAAGAACCAATTTATGACCATCTTAACCGTAAATACATGGTGATGCTACATGGATGGGTAGCTGAAAAATGGATACCGTAAAAATGGATCCAGAGCATTTGACATGGTAAATACAATTTTTTGGATCCTTTGATCACTACGATTATCGTGAATCGTCAACTTAATTATATTATTGTTTGTTTTATCATTCTTTTTCCTGAAAAAAAAAGAATAACAACATTTGTCTTGTGTGTGTTAGGAGATAATTTCCTATTTCAAACTGGATTTGTAAACTACATGCAACAACCCTAAAAGTGGATACACTAAGTGATACTTGATGTGTCAAGAATGTCAATAATTAGACCAGGGTTCACACAGATTGATGCGCGTAGAACAAGACTTAGGAACCCTTGCTACATCAAAGCCAACTAACTTGGGGAGTTAGTTGAGCTAGGAAAGGTTGGGTCCAACCGTGTAGGACTATCGAATACGAAGATTTACTCGCAGGAGTCTTTACCGAACTTAAAAAGAGGAAATCTTAGGTTTTTAGGGTTTAGGGGGGAAATGGTCTTTCTCCAGGCTAATGTTAATATCGTAATTACCCTAAATATATAATTAGTTATTTATTTAATAAGGTGGAGGTGCGCATGCGGGTGATAGAGGAGCTCTTGAAGTTTAGTGTTGCTCCACCCGGGTTCGAGCCTAGGTGGAAGCAATGAATTATGTGATTTTTATTTAATCTATTGAATTAATGTAACTAATTAATAATTATTATTCATTAGCTGATTTGAAATAATAAAAAATTATATATTTATTAAATAAATAAACCCTATTGAGTAAGTCCTAAAACTAGACTCCTAAACCTCCAATAACTCCAACTCTCTCTCACGTTTATCTCTCCCTTCACACACTCAATATCTCTTCCTCTTTCAAATAAAAAATTCTATTCCAAAATAAGATACAATAGCATAAAAATAAACCAAGTTCTTCACACTTGAAGAACTCACACGAAATCACAACAAAACAAATGTTAATAGCACACTAGGCTAAGGAGGTTGTCTTTCGAGTGGATTTGACATTGAGGAGTCTTAGACGTGTTTTTGGGAGGAGTTTTTCGGCGGCAAGTCAAGGGTTTAACATCCAAAAGGTATGGGTTCTATTCTCTCTTTTTCCCTTTCCCAAGAGACCCCTTAAGATTCAGTCAAATCTTATCCGAAAACTAGGATTGTTCCCGTTCCATGTCCCTGTCACTAGCTCCGTTGATTCGTAGGTTGGATATGTTTGATGGTAGATATTAGGCATGTAATGTGTTGTCGTGTTGAATATGTTCATGAATTTTATTTGTAATTGTATGAATGACAACCTATGTTTTTCTGAAAAGATGTGTATGTGTGTACAATGTAGCCGTGACTCCTTTGGTTTGAGGTTCAAAAATAACATTATATGGTTTTGTTCTTACGTGCACAAAATTATATAAATCGTGATGTTCATATGTGATATAAATGTGCTGATTTGAGTGCAATTCTTTATCGAATGAAATCTTGAAAATACACATAAAGAACTCACTAAAAAACTACTTAAAATGTCTAAACATTTAATGTGAAAGAAGTGAGAAAATAGGCTGCAAAAATTTCCAGCAGCTTGTTAATGAGTTTCGGACAAGCTAAGGAGAATTTCATGCTATGAAAAAATGAACTAAAATATGTGAGATCACAGGGTATAGAACCTATGAACTCACCATGTTTAAAATCAATGAAAAAAGGTGAGAAAAAGGGAATATGGCATGTGGGACTCGAACCTATGACCTTGACTGGAAAATGAAAAATGGAAAGTAAAGAAATGAGAGGAGTGGGATTCGAACCCACAACCTCTAAAACAGTAAAGGAGAAAGGGAAAAATGAAAAAGAAAAGAAATGAGAGGAGTGGGACTCGAACCACAACCTCTCAGACAGTAAAGGAGAAACGAAAAAAATGAAAAAAAAATAAATGAGAGGAGTGGGATTCAAACCCACAACCTCTCAGGTAGTAATGGAGAAAGGAAAAATGCAAAGAAAAGGAATGTGAGGCGTGGGATTTGAACCCACGACCTCTTAGGCAGATTTAAGGAGAATTAAATTTGCAAATAAAAGAAATGTGAGGCGTGGGAATTGAATTCACGACCTCTAGGAAGTGAAAGAGAATTACAATAAAAATAAAGTGAGGTTGTGGGGGTTTCATTTCACAACCTCATTGTCAATGCGAGATAGTCAAAGATAAATAAATAAAGAAATAAAAGGGGTCGTGGGGGTTCGAACCCACAACCCCTCGTCCAAAAGGAGAGAGTTTAAAGAAAAAGAAACTAAAAGAAAATGAGGTTGTGTGGGTTCTATCCCACATCCTCTCAATCCCATTAAGCAAAAAATGAAGAGAAAAACTACAAGAAAAAGAAAATGAAGGTGTTTGGGCTCGATCTAGGGTCACAATGTCATGACGACTGAAAAATAAAGTCAAGGAAAAATGTAAGTATTATCCAAGAGGTTCGAACTTAGGTTCCCTTGCCCAAATTTCTGATTGATACATAAATCATACGTGAATTAAAGGTTCAAGAATAATGCCACCTACTTAGATCGAAATCGAGATCTTGGCATACATACAGGATACATAAGTATTGTACTACATAATATTAGGAAGATATGAGTCACTTAAACAAACTATAAATGAAGCCTCATGGCTTGTATGTATAGACCCATAAGTCTAGCAAACGTTTAAAAATAAGTGAACCTAAGATGTATTTAATGAAATGATGTAACCCTAGAAGGGTTAAGTATGAGTGTAAAACACATTAAATGGCCAAGTGCATTGACATACAATGAAATGATTATTATGTAATGAAATGATGAAACCCTAGAAGGGTTAAGTAAGAGTGTAAAATACATTAATGTCCAAGTGCATTGGCATATGATGAAATGAACATTCACGTAAAAAGGAGTCAGTAATTATGATGAGAAAATATGTCAATGTTGATGAATGTGGTGACAACATGATATGAGGCTAATGTAAAAGATAAGAGCAATCTCAAATGACCCTAAGTAAATTTCACCAAAACATACTCACCTATGAGAGTGTAAAGTTGATGAAGAGACCAGTCTCTATGAACACTCTAATGAAAGTATTAAGATTAACACACTTTATAATATTGATGAGATGAGAAATCATATATTGAGATATGATGTCCTCATACAAGAAGTCATCTTCCATGATGTATGAGTTGAATGTAATGGAACTTTATATTGAGCACCGATAGACTAGCTACGAGCGGTGATGCCTTCTTTTGGGAATGGCAGAGGTTCACGTAAATCTCATGAGATGAGACTGTACGGCATGCCGGGTATGGGTCTCCTTATATCTCCTAGTCTTCAAACCTATACTGACAATATAGGGATCTGGCGGGGTTCAATTCCCATGTACGGTAGCATATTTTAGGTCACTTTGGCCGGTTATTCCACCTCTTTTCGGTGTGGGGTTTCATGACACTGGATTTCATTATGCTCACATGATCTATGTCGGTTAAAGTTTAAGTTCCCAATGAATAAAGGAGTCCAACCTCAAATAATGCACATAATGAAACGAACGATACCAATGGTGTTGGGATAGGATAATGAAGAGGTCAGTTAGACTCAAGTAATGACATTAGGTCATTATTTGTCATTGCACAACGAACCCTATGAAAGTCTTAAACTACATCCTACGTATAGTTGGTGTTTACACTGGCCCATGAATGAAATGAAATGAAGTACGTATGAATGAAAGAAGCAGACTCTGTGTTTGATAAAGCAGACTCCCTAGTTGAGGTCCCATATGTTGAGCCCTCATTTTGGGAAGTCTTAATGTCAAGTCCATGATTCCAAGATCTCATGGTGTAGGAATAAATTATATGAACAGTGTTATGTGTTATATGAATTATGATATGTGTTATGTGTACGCTATTGTGTGTTGTGTACAAAATGTTAAGTATGATTGTGCATGCTACTCTCATGTCATAACATTCCTAATCCAAATTCGGAAAGCTCATAAACTTTCCTAATCAAAACTTGAAAGTTCACTCACTTTCTTAATCTCAATTTGTCAAGTCCACTGACTTAACCAGCTATTATCATGTTGCTATGAAAAAGCTATTCTTACTCATGCATGTCCTTGGTGTGTGCTTGCATATATCCATACTTAGAACAAGTGTGTACTAATTCCATACAATTATCTATTTTAGGTGCAGGCACAGGTGGACGTTAAATCGTACGGTAAAACGTTACAACTATCTAGACGTGGAGCTTTTATCAAAACTTGGTAGGCCGTCATGCTCTCAAGGCTGTCTATTGTTTTTATCTATCTTAGATGTAGGACTTAGCTAGTGGAGAATGTTCCACTAGTGTTTCATTTCCCACTTTATTTCAGATTTTGTATTGGTGCCGTTTTGGCAAGTACATATTTAATGCAGCTTTAAACTATTTCTTTCATTTGATGATCCATATATTAGATGGTTGATTTGTGAACGCCTATAATGTTAATTTCAAATTGTTTATCATGAAATAAGATAATATCAGGTTCAAATTTTTCGCTAAAATTAACCTAGATGAAGTAAGAATGACATATGTAGGCTTGTCTGCAACCTCTGAGAGGTCAACCACGTCGGTCTCATCTGGGGTTTAGATTCCAATCATGAAAAAGTTGGTATCAGAGTACTAGGTTAAATTCCAAGGATAATAAGTTCACATCAACCACATTGAGTAGTTTTTAAGTCATGGTAGTGAAGTGCACCACTATCCTGGATTAGGGACTGCATGATACGTAGGAAAATTTCCCTTCTTTTGATCTTATCGTGCCTTTCCTAATGTTTGAATTTTATGATGTTATGAGCATGTCTAACATCAATCCCTGTTGTTTATAGAGAATGAACACTAGGAGAACTATTGGTCAGAGGAGAGGAGTAGCAGCTGGTGGGAACAATCAGGTTCCACCCCAGGCTCCAGCTGAAAGAGTGGCTACGCCGGTTAACCCAACTGGGTTGAAAGATGCGGAGGTGTGTGCATCTCTGGCCAAGATGGCACATACCATCTATGAAGACCCAGGCCATGAATTCCCTGGTCAACTGGTAGAATGTTTAAAGGGAGAACCCACCAGTGCGTAGCATGGCTGACAGGCTAAGAGTCTTCACGAGGATGAACCCTCCTATTTTCATAGGGTCTAAGACTTCAGAGGACCCCCAGGAGTTTGTGGATGACGTGCATAAGATTTTTGTTGCTATGGGGGACACAGATACTGAGAAAGCAGAGTTGGCTTCCTATTAACTCAAGGATGTTAAACAGACTTGGTGCAAGATGTGGCAGGATAGCCGAGCTTTGGGTGGAGTTCTGATCACTTGGGAGCTGTTTAAGACAGCCTTCCTGGAGAGATTTTTCCCTAGGTATATATGAGGGAGTCCAAGGTTGAGGAGTTGATCAACCTTAAACAGGGATCAATGACAGTTAGGGAGTATTCCCTGAAGTTTGTGCAATTATCAAGGTATGCCACTTCACCAATGGGGAGTATTGAATTACCTATGTATGCATACATCCTATAGATGAATTACTTATTGTTAGTAAAGAGTAGTGTCATTGGACGAAGCTCCTAAGCGGGGGATAATGTAACAACCCTAAAAATTGATATGCTAAGTAATGCTTAATGTGTCTAGAATGCAAACGATTAGACCAGGTTCACACAGATTGATGCGTGTAGAACCAGAACTCGGAACCCTTTATACATCCAAGCCAACTAACATGGGGAGTTAGTTGATCTAGGAAAGGTTGGGTCCAACCATGTAGGTCTCTCGAATATGAAGATTTACTTAAAGGAGTCTTTACCGGACTTAGAAAGGGAAAATCTTAGGTTTTGTCGGTCTAGGGGTAAAATGGTATTTTTCCAGGATAAGGGTAGTATCATAATTACCCTAAATATATAATTAATTACTTAATTAATAAGGTGGAGGGGCATTTTGGGGAGAGAAAGCCGAAATTGGGCTCTTGAAGTGAAGTCTTGTTCCACCCGGGTTCTAACCTAGGTGGAAGTAATGAATTAAATTCTTTTTTAATTTAATTTGGTAAATTATTGTAATTAATTTATATTATTATTTATTAGCTGATTTAAAATAAAAGGAAATCAGATTTTTAATAATTAAATAAAACCTTGTTTGACTAAGTCTTAAACTAGACTTCTAAGCCTAAGAAACCTCTTCTCTCCCACGCTCATCTCTCTCTCACGTCTCTATCACTTTAACTCACATTTTTCTCTGCCAAATAACGTACTAAAACAGTAGGTAAACCAAAGTTCTTCAAAATTGAATAACACACACGAAATCACAAGAAAACAAACGTTAATTGCACACTAGGAAAAGAGAAGTTTTTCCGTCGAGTTGGTGTTGACTTTCAGGGGATTTGGACGTGATTTTTGGAGATGATTTTGGGAAGCAAGTCAAGGTTTGAACTTCAAAAAAGGTATTGGTTTTCTTACTCTTGATCCCTTTCCCAAGAGACCCCTAAGGATCAGATGAATCTACTCAAAAACTAGGGTTGTTCCCGTTCTTATCGAACTCATTGTCCCTAGTATCCCTTTGATATAAATGTGAAATAGGTTAGAGATCATGTTGTTGGTATGTTTGGTAGTAGTTTAAGTATGAAGTCTGATTTTTGTGATAATGTGTTCTTGGTTATGTGCTTTGAATTGTAAGCATGCTAAGTTATGTCAACCGAAAGTATGTGAAAAATGATATGTTTTTATGGTTTAATTTTATATGTGAATGTTTGTGTAAATCATGAGGCGTAAAAATGGTGTAATGTTGTTGGATGAAATGGTAATTCTTGGTTAGTATAATAATAAAAAGATTACACTAAATTATGCACCAATGATCCACGAAATGCCTTAAGAATTAACGTATGAATGATGATAAAAAGAAGCTGAAAATAGTGAACAAATTTTTGGCATTTGGTAGGTTGGGTTCGGCCAAACAAAATGGTACAAAATGCAATGAAAAATGACTGTAAAATAAGTGAGATCACTAAGATTTAACCCAAGACATCATTACATGAAATCTACAAAAACAAAAAAGATTAAGACAAAAATGGATTGGAAGAGATTAAATTTCAAGCCTGCTGGAAATTGTAGTCTCGGCCAACTTTTAAAACAATGAGCTTCGTTTAATTTTTTTAAAAAATGTGAGGTCATTGGGGATTGAACCCATGACATCACTACATTAAAATTTCATAAAATTTTGTGAGAAAAATGCAAGGAAAAATAGATGTGGTGACTGGGGATTGAACCCACAACCTCTTGAATGGATGAGAGAGTTAGGAGAAATATAAAGGAGAAAATAACTGTGGAGAGTGGGTATTGAACCCACAACCTCTTGGATAGGTGAGAAAGTTAAGATATAAATTAAAATAAAAATACTGAGCTTGTGGGGGATTGAACCCACAACCTCCTTGACTTAAACGAAAAAGGAGAGGACAAAAAGAGAGGAAATATTATGGGGTTGATAGGGATCGAACTAGGGTCCCCCAAATCTGAAAAATGCAATTATGAAGTTTAAAATAAGATTAAGTGTTGTCCAAGGGATTCGAAATCGGGTTCCCTTGCCCAATTTCGTATTGACACATAAGTCATACGTAAGTAAATATTTAATATATGCTGCCTCCAAAGATCGAAATCAATATCATGGCATATCTACAAGATGCATAAGTCTTGTACCATATAATCTAGGGTAAAGATGAAACACTTAGAAAAACCATGAATGGAGCCACATGGCTTGTATGTATAGACTCATAAGTCTAGCATACGTTCAAAAGTAAGTGAACCTAAGATATATGTGATGAAATGATGTAACCCTAAAAGGGTTAAGTAAGAGTGTAAAGCACACTAAATGGCCAAGTGCATTGGCGTATGATGAAATGAACAATGAAATGATTAAATGAACAAAGAAATGATGAAATTAACAATGAAATGATGAAACCCTAGAAGGGTTAAGTAAGAGTGTGAAATACACTAAATGGCGAAGTGCATTGGCATATGATGAAATGAACATTCACGTAAAATGAGATGAGTAATTACGAAGAGAAAGTGTGCTAATGTTAATGAATGTGTGACAACATGATATGAGGCTAATGTAAAAGATGAGAGCAATCTCAAATGAGCCTAAGTAAATGTTACCAAAACGTACTCACCTATGAGAGTGTAAAGTTAATGAAGAGACCAGTCTCTATGAACACTCTAATAAAAGTATTGAGATTAACACACTTAATACTAATGATGATATGAAAAATCAACTATTGAGCTATGATGTCCTCATACTAGAAGACAACTTCCATGACATATGAGTTGAATATAATGGAACTTTATACTAAGCATCCATAGACTAGCTATGAGCAGTGATGCCGTATTTCGAGAAGGGCGGAGGTTCACGACTCTCATGAGACTAGACTGTCCAGCATGCCGGGTATGGGCCTCCTTATATCTCCTAGTCTTTGAACATATACTGACAATATAGAAATCTGGCGGGGTTCAATTCCCATGTACACTAGCATGTTTTGGGTCACTTTCGCCGGTGATTCTACCTCTTTTCTGTGTGGGGTTTCATGACACTGGATTTCATGATGCTCACATGATCTATGTCAGTTAAAGTTAAAGTTCCCCATAATAAATGAGGTCATCCTCAAGTGATGCACATAATGAAATGAATGATACCAAAAGTGTTAGGATAGGATAATTAAGAGGTGAGATAGACTTAAGTAATGACACTAGGTCATTCTTGATCATTGCACAACGAACCCGCTGAATGTATTAAACTACATCTTTGGTATAGCTGGTGTTTACACTAGCCTATGAATGAAATGAAATGAAGTAGGTATGAATGAATGAAGTAGGCTCTGTGTTTTCTAAAGAAGGATCCCTAGTTGACGTCCCATATGTTGAGCCATCATTTTTGGGAAGTCTTGATGTCAAGTCCATGATTCCAAGGTCTCATGGCTTATGAATGAATGATATGAAAAATGTTATGTGCTATATGCAATATGTTATGTGCTATGTGCAAGATGTTATGTGTTGTGTGCAATATGATAAGTATGATGATGCACGTTACTCTAATGGCATGACTTTTCTATAAAAATTAGGAAACTTCACTCACTTTTCTGATCCAAATTTTGAAAGCTCACTAACTTTCCTAATCTCAATTTGGCAAGTCCACTTATTTGACTTTCCATAATCATATTTTTAGGAAAGAGTTGTTCTTAATCATGCATGTCCTTGGTGTGTGCTTGCATATATATATACTTAGTACAAGTATGTACTAATCCCTTATAACTCTAAAATTTTAGGTGCAGGCACAGGTGGACGCCAGAGCTAAAGGTTAACGGTGAAACTATCTGGACGTAGAGCATTCATTCGGACTTGGTAGGACCTCATGATTTCGAGGATGATTGCCCATTATATTCTAGCTTAGTTATAGGATTGAGATAGTGGAGTATGTTCCACTAGAGTTTCTTTCCGCTTTTGTTTAGACATTGTATTGGTGCCATTTTGGCAAGCATACACTTAATTCTATATTAAACTATTTCTTTCATTTGGTGATCTTAATGTTAGATGGTTGGTGGTGAACAATTATTAATCTAATATAATGATTAGCATGTACGTTCAGAAACAAAAAGTTTCAAACTTTCCGCTAAAATTAACCTAGATGAAATAAGAAAGACATAAGTAGGCTTGTTTGCGACTTTTGAGAGGTCAACAATGCCGGTCTCGTCTGGGGTCTAGAATTCGGTCATCACATTATGGGTAGCTAAAAATTAAGATATGGATTCAAATGAATGGAAATATTTGATATGGATACTATGTGAGAAGTATCTGGTATTATTCAATTATGCTTTCATACATTCTCATATGACCACTGTTTTCATTTTGGACATGATTTGGAGTATGGTTTGCTACATAAGTCATGCATGTTTCCACATCTATGGGTTAATTTCTAGTGGTTGATCAGGTGTACCAGTCGTGCGTTTTCATCCTGATAGGGTGGCATACTTGGACAAAATGGGTCATTTCAGTTATGATAGATTTGGTGTTGTTTCGGATAAACAAAGTATATCGATAGTTCTAGATACATAACCTCGATTATGTAAATGTATATAAGAGCTATGAAGAGTTATAATTTTCTAAGAGTGTTGTTAGAGGTTCTACATTTTGAAGTGTATCGCTTGTTGGGTGTTTACTTTATCATTTTTTTGGTTAGATAAGTTTGATTCTCCTTGAATGGATACCCGATGTTTAAATATAAATTATTATAAATTAAGCTTATGAAATGATTGTGTTGTTAAAAAAGGAACTACGATAAGATATGCGATGGTATGTGCATTATGAGTGTTTGGTGGTTTGTTTAGGATCACTTCTAGTTGTAGTCTGTATTAATTAAGAAGGTTATCTTGGTTATGTGAGAAAAAATTCGTCATGATGGTTGTGTTAAGGTCCAATGTGTTTCTATTCTGATTGAGTTCATGGATCAGTCTGTGGTTTGGTATAACTCTTGATTCGTAGGTTTGCCAAAGATTCATTCGAAGGTTCAGTTCTTAATATTGATCTTGATGGAATAGTCTTAAAGACAACCTCACTTGGAGAGATGAACACTGACTAATGGATACTAACTCAAGCTTTTGCTTATGTTGATTCTTCTTCTTTCTTCTTCCTTGTGATCGAGGTCAAACATGATTTTTAGAGGTGGATAATGTAATGACCCGGAAGGTCATTTTTTAGGAAATTTATATAAAATATTATCATTTCACCACTCTCAATAGTTTTCTTGAGTCACTTTTGATTAGTTTGTGAAGTTGGTTAGAAATTTTAAACTATTCGTGTACCAATTGTGAAAAATCTACATATAATATTTAGATAATTAATTTAGTTGGTGGTTAATGGGTCAAGTCCATATTATAAATAATACCCTATCCCACTTAGCCCGTGTAAAAATTAAATAGATCAGAATTAAAAGTAATTAATAGTATTAATTTTTGTGTAGCACGAAAGGACAAAATCAGTTGCGGCTAAAATAGTTAATAGAAGAAAATGAAGAAAACATTAAGCGACCTTTTGTTCAGGTAATATAATCATCATCATCGCCTCGAATTTTTTTTTATTTGTATATTTGGATAAGAACATATTGTGATGGTAAATTTAGGTGGACCCATACGTATGTAAAAAGTAAGTTTTTTTTTGAATTGGAAGTGGAATTGATAAATCTATTCTAATGTATTGTTTTGAATTGGAGAAACAAATACCTTCATGACATATGGATCTAATCATTAGATGATGATTGGATGGTCCTATACGTACTAATGATTGGATAATTAGATGTATTTTGACAATGAATTTATAATCTGCACATTAGTTTACTAGATTAACGCACTGATGTAGTAATTGACGTTGAGTTTTATTTTAATTATTTAGTAACCATTTTTATCATTGAATATTTCTTATGGTTATCAGATAATGATTCAAGTTTTGATACATAAAAGATAGAGAATTAAATTTATGATATTTGGAAGGATTGATACTTAAACCTAGGCTTGAAAACTGGAAAAAAAATGAGAGTTGACACGTTAACAAGTTAAACAAATTGATTATGTATTCGGATAATTTTTTGGGTCTAGACCTAATCTATAGTAAATTGAGTTTTGTTAGTTTCGAAATCTTATTGTAATTATTAATGTGAATATTGCTTAGATTTGGAAGAACGACGAAAAGCGGAAGATTCGAGTCCCGAAGTGATTGTTCAATACTACACTCAAAATAATCAATGTACTTTATTCTTAATGTATTAAAACATACTGATTTTCTGGTTTGAGATAATTGCTCAAACAATATTCTTAAAAGAGATAATTCTTCTTGAAATATCTTTGAACTCATAATCTCTTCTTAGAAATCAAATTTCTTTTCTCAATGTAAATATCATACATTTGGGAATACTTAGTTCCCTAAAACTTTATTTAAAATTATCTCTTAAAACATTTCCTCCAAACTTAGTTTAAAACACAATGATTAGCTTACAAAGTCTCTCGAGACCTATAAATCAAAATAGGAATTATGCTTTAAATATCAACATGAGCGAATGATATCTCTATAAAAAATATATAAATTAAATTCCTAGAACTCAAGGACTGAAGAACTCAAACCTCAACGATAGTTCTAATCTCAAGAATACTCAATTTATGGGGTTCATGCGGAATTATGAACTTGAAATACTCTACTCAAGGATCTCAATAACAATATATACTCGTGAATACAAATCTTCTCATTGTCATACACATCTACTTAAGACTTAGTTCTAGTCTATTGTTAATTGCAAAAGACTTCTCAAAATGACTTAAAAAGGACCTCTTACACTTTCCTGTTAACTCTACTTCAATTCAAACCATAAATTAAGAGATATGATTAGGTTAGGTAGGATCTATGAAGGAATAATCAACACCTTAAGAGTTAATATCAAGGAAGCTATTCAAAGGAGCACATACTGGACTAAGAACGGAAAATATAAAGGACAGGCGACGATGGAGTATCAGTGACATATCGCACCAGCACCAAAAGTACTTGGACTACATTAGGGCGCACTCTTGGCCCTGCTTTCACTAAAATGATACATTTCCCCAACCCAAACCCAAAAATATAATAGATTTTCTTGTTCAATTTCAGGTCTTAACTCATCTAGAATCGATTGGTTTATTCCAAACTCTCTTTCATTCAAAAACCCAACACATATTCAATAAAATCTCACTCAATTCTATCAAGAAATACTACATATTCTCCAGACCCTCACGTCAACAACTCAAAACCTCGATTGTTATAGAATGGGGCTAAAACTCAAGAAGCCTTCAAGAATCTGTGCATAAATAATTTCACGGATGAACTAATTCAAGAAATACATGATTGGTGTGAGGAAGAACAAGAGAATTACTATGCGAAACATCACATACCTGGAAAGAAATTTTTTTCTTGGAGACTTTTCTTAATTATTGAATGACCGCTTAGACACCCTTTTTCCTTTTCCTGTAAACTTGCTATAAAAGTCATAACTGTTTTGAATGTGAATGGATATTTTAGAATATAATTGAACCCTAATTTGTTTCAATTACCAAGTGCTTATACAAGTAGAGAAAAGGATATATAAGATCAAAATTTTCCTTCCTAAAATGAGTGGAATGTCTTAGACGGAGAGGCTTCACTCAATCGGGCATAGCATTTTACTCGGAGCTTGAAACTTAAAAAACTTTGTGGTGTTGGAATGACTACTCAAAGAATTTTTATTTGACACCTCATGGTCCATCTATGTGATATGGTCGATTTAAGTTGACCCAAGAAAAATATCATAGTGAAACTTAAATGGAAGGAATGTTTTCAATTAAACATTATGCTAGGGAACTCTAGTAACCTGAACACATGATAAAAAAAATATACCAATCTTATTTACAATTAAGAATGGTTTGAATCTTAATGTAGAAGTTTTTTAAATGTTACAAACATTTGGGTAGTTTTCATAACGCAACGACAATACTTTATAATGTCCTACCTAAGGCTATGTATCATGACCTTATTCTAGAGTAAGATTTTATTCCTAGATGACTGATAGTGGAACTGAGTAACTAGAAGTTGCACTATCTTAATTGCACAACCTCTGAAACTAAGGAATCCAAAATAGTTTTGGACGAGTGTTGAAAACCCCTCGCATGTTCATTGTGTGTTTGTGTACAACCAAAGACTCGATAAAAAGTGAAAATGACAGTGTGAGGAGAGAAACAGTATATAGTGTTTCAAAAGTTAATACGGAACATAAGTTTGGTTTTGATTTGCGACCTTTCAATCAGAGTAGTATATCGATTTGGTAAAGAAAACAATAATTTTATGATAAACATGGAATTGCAAAAAATTTTCCTAAATTGATTTTCTATGGTTAAAACCTAAGTCAGTCTAGAGCAGAGTCGCCAAGCTGTTGCCCCCTATATATTGAACTAGCTAAAATAGTTCATAACATAATATAGTTGTCAGTCTGATTTTTGATAATTGTTTTGGATTTTCCACCTAATTTTTAGGAAAACTAGTTTCTTATATGTAAATGTATACTCTATTTGATTTTTGAAAATCATTGAGATCTCATGTAAGGTTTTGGATTACTCGATGATTAGGTATTAAGCATCCCTAAGGGCATATCCGAAGATAGTCCTCAAACTCAATTTAAAAAAAATAATAAGGAAAATTTATTCATTTGTTTTCTTTAAAATAAATGATGGGTAAATTTGTTTGTTTAATAGTAGTATGTCAGTAAAATGAATAAATAAATGTACTTAATATGTATGATAATGTTATATTATTAAAGATATAGATATCTCTTATATAAATTATCCTAAATATATAACTTCTGAGTTTAAATGATATGAACTTTTTTTTCATTTTATACATATATAGAATTAAGATATAAAGAAAATAAACTAAACTAAGATAATACTCATATATAAATAGATAGTGGCATGTGTGATATTCATTTGAATGAAAATACATAAAATGGAGTTTCCTAAAAAAGAAACAAAAAAAACTAATGATACTAAACGTTAAAATATTATAGAACTAGGTAAATTACCCGCGCGATGGTGAACTACATCTATAATCTATTTTTGAACATTTTATAATATAAGTGTTTTCGAGAGGATACATCCCTACGGTAGCTTATCACAAAATATTTTATACAAAAAAAATAAAATGTTTTTTAATATCAAAACGAAAAAAGATTTGATTGTAAGTGTTTCTGAACTTTGTTATTAATTCTTCATTTTACTATAGTTGTTCATAACCAAATTCTTTAGAAAAGATATGTAATTGTTTCATTATCTACATTTAAATTTTCAAAAAGTGATACAAACATTTTATTAATTAATTGCAAGAGTTTTTCTCTTATGGAAGGCCTCTACGTGCATCATATAAATATTACACATCTTATAAAATAAGTTTTTTATTTGATAAGTTAGTAAAAACATAAAACACATCTCTTAGAGATCAATGAAGTAGCGCATGTCGCTCAAATAATTTGAATTAAATGATCTGTTGGGAAGTCCCTTATTCAAAATCATACGAAGTCGATGAGACTACTTGATAGACAAAAGACATATTTTATTATTTATATTTCGATCAATGTGGTTAAAACATTAGTTTTTGGAGACTTTACCTCTAAAGTTTATAAGGAGATAATAATTTCTTTAATATTTGATTGATATTGATTCATTTTACTTTGAGGGGGTAGTTCATTGACTCCAACCCAACATTTTAACTCCAAACATTTAGTTGAGGTTGAGTACAATACTTACCATCCCAGTACATTCCTTTATTTTTTGGTACTCACTAATTGATGGAATGTCTCGATAAGATAGAAACTTGAATAATAAAAATCCAAGGTAGTGTAGAACCACCATAGTTTTAAACACTCATAGTTTAAAAATACTAATCTACATGAGTCTCATGATTACATCAAACTCTTGACTAACACATATTTTCTTCAATTTAATGATAAAAAACATAAACATAAACAATAAAGTTTAAAACATGTACTCAAAACTAAAAATTAATAAAATAAGCATAAGTTAATGACTGTAAAAAATCCTGTCAGGATGTATAATAATTAAATGGGATATAAAGGAAAAACTTGAGCCCACTGAATGCACATTATTCCTTAAGAAAATTATTTCATTCTAGTACCCGAGGTTTAAAGGGAATAGATCCTCTCACGACGAAACAATTATGTTCAGCAGTGTGTTGATACAAAAACAATGGTGTTAGTAAGTCACTCAACAAGAAAAAATGCATGAATATTTATTGTGTAGAAGAAGAATTTCACAATTTTCTTTGTTCTAAAATAACAGAAAATCATTCTATTTATAGACAACAAAGGGCAGTGTGAATTAAAACTTATTGTGTCTTATCGGAAATGTCACAACTCTTTAGAAAATTCACAATCTTTCATAAAAGTGACAATTGTTTTATAAAAGTTGCAACTCTTTATAGAAGTCACAACTCTTCACTAAAGATGCAACCCTTCAGAAAAGTTGCAACTCTTCGTAAAAGTCACGACATTTCTTAAAAAGCCACAATTTTTTGTAAAAGTTGCAACTTTTCATAAAAGGGGAGGCTAATTTGGAAATAAATAAGTTAAAAAAGAATCCTAATTTGTGGTGACGCCACATACGCGAGCCTAGGTTTTTCTTTTATATAAATATATGGTATTAATTATGAAGTATAGTCTGTACCTGCAGGTTGTTTGAAAGATATGTACAATTAATTTTTTATTTACATATAGAGCAAAATTGATGATAGATTACATGTAGTAAAATAATATGTATATTAAAGTGTACGGATTTATAAATTTACACAAAAAAAAAGTAAATAACATATGTAAAAGGGAACTATACCAAAAGATACCTTTAGGAGCAATTAATCTATTATCATTGTATTTAATGTCGGTAAAGACTTTAACAACATTTGTTTAGAGTGCAGGTAAAGAACTTTATTAGTGCCGCTAAAAGTAAATAGTTCTAGCGGCATTCATTTAGTTACAATTATCATTGCCAGTAAAGTCACCTTACAAATGTGATATAAAACTTATTTTGTGACATTTGTTATAGCTGGAAAAGATGCAATAAGCGACATATTAAACCACACTTTTCTAGCTTAAAAATGATAAGAGAAATATATTCTATATTTTTTGGTAACTATATTTTTTATAAATAACCCAAGAAAAAACATAATAAAACTGTAGACAGTAATAACTCTACTTACTCGCCTGTGACAATAGAACTCAAAGAAAAAGCAACTAACAAATACCTAAGGGAACATATTAAAAGATGTAGTATATCAATAATCATCTACCACCTGTACATCTCTCATGTTTCGTATATATACTACTTCTTTGGCCGAGTCTTCCAACTTTTTGGGCTGCTTCTCGAGAATACTTTGTTTTTTGTCAAAATATCAGCAAAGAACTGAAATTGTGGGCAGTTTGTGATCTATCCTTCGATGTGTTGATTATCCACTAGATGAACAACCCCTATTCACTACCGAACTTTTTCCTAAGACCTGATTCATTAAAATACAGGAAAGACTGTTTGAAAACCCAACTTCATTGATCACCATGACCTAGATAGCCATCTTCCAACAAATCGTTATTATCAATAATAGAGAGCCTGCAATCAAGAAAAACATATATTAAATATAGACAATATATAGAAGTAGAACTTCATTTCAACTTCTCCGTACATTGTACTCCAACACTTGAAACATTCACGAAAAGTATATAAAAGATGCATAAGATGGACAAGGTCAGAGATTGATTGTCAAGAAAATTGAACGACTTCGGCAGAAGTAAAAATATAAGTACAAGTTGACCGTGGTAGTAATTCAGAGTGTGTTTGGTATGAAGGAAAACATTTTCTGGAAAAAGATTTTCAATTTTCTCATGTTTGGTTGGCACAAAATCTTGGAAAATGTTTTTCATATCAACTCATTTTCCTCAAAATTAAAGAAAATGACTTCCCTTAAAAAATTAAGGAAAACTTTTTCCAAAACACTCATCCAATTTCAAATTACCTTTTTTTTTTGGGAAAAACATTAATTTAAAAAAAATATTTTCAATTTCAAAATTTTATTTTTCATTCGATCACTGACCGTCCTACCACCCACCCACCACCGGCCAGCGCCCCAACCCCACCCCTCCCCAATAAATTAATTTTACTTTTCAAAATATTTTAAACTTGAAATTTTTATTTTTGAACTCCTACCCCCCCCCCCTCCCCTGGCCAGCCCTCCACCCACCTCAACCTCCTAAAATATTAATTTTGATTTTTAAAAATACTGTCAACTTTAAATTTTTATTTTTTCACTCGTACCCCTTCACCCCTTGCCCCATCCACTACCCCCCACCCCACCCCACCACACCACCATCCCAAAAAAAAAATTGGTTTTAAAAAATAATTTCAATTTCATTAATTATTTTTTACGCTATTAAAAATAAAGATGTTTCTAAAAAACATTTTTCATTCATAAATTAAACACTAAAAATTATTTCGGAAAATATTTTTCTAGTTAGCAACCAAACATGAGAAAATAAGTCCAAAATCTACTTGTTTTCCAGGAAAACATTTTCTAGGAAAACATTTTCCTCCATACCAAACACACCCTAAGTTAAAAATTATTTCCACCATGGAATCTATTCATTCATCCCTTAATGATTTACTCAATGATCAAAGATAATGTATGCATCATCTGCTTCTATTTGCTTTATGAGATAAATATCAAAAACAAGAGTTTTTTGTGTACAAAAGTTATGTAGAATAATCAGTAAAAAACAATATATCGATGACAAGATCAAATATACATGTTAGGATATAGATACACCTAAATCACATTTTCACGTGTTACAATTTTTATTATATGGATACTATTCACTCTTGGGACTCCTTTCATCAAGAGGTTCTTAAAAAATTGGATTTCAATGTTCTTCGGAAACCTAGTTTTCATCCAATTTCTTGGGTCTTCTTTCTAACTAGATTTTTTTAATATTAATTAGTTTATCAGTGATGGTTATGTCTGGTTTTGTGTGGATTGATGTATTGCTTTAGGCTTTGACCTAATTCCTTAGAAAGGCCCATGAATACTCCTCTTTCCCTAACACTAACTTGTGAATTAGGTTTGTTTATGATTACGGGAGATATAATTGAATATGTTCTTGTATAATTTACTATTATATGATGATAATTATTAAATTGTTGGGTGAATATAATGGATTTGGGGGTGATGTCTTGGATGTATTTCTTGAAGGCTATCGGTAAGAGTTTCAAGTTCATGAACACGTTATTGTAATAATGTTAGTCTATGAACATGATGGGTGTGATATGATGATTAGTGTATTATTACGAGGGATTGGAGGTGATTTCCATGCGCATCGTATTACTATGTTTTGATGTAATGTTCTCACAGGGTTGTGATGAAAGGAATTTATCATCCTTGAGCCTAGTATCTATAAACATGTTATATAAGGGGCTAAACTCCTAAGACCTATGTGATAAATTTATGCTAAAGAAGACTTGAAGATACTTCAAAATGAGAATTTAGCTTAACACCGATTGAACTTGAGAATGAGAGTGTCCCTTCCAAAAAGATAGCTTCATTCACCAAATGTTCTCATGAGGTGAAAACTACAATGCCAATTAGCATAAATTCAGTTTCAAGTAACAATCTCCTAGTTCCTTAACTATGTTCCACCATAGGAAACCTAGCTAGTATGGATCCATATAGATGTTATTATCATGTACATGTCCTACCTTGGCCAGTAGAATGTCATCCTTTTGGTGTGATGGGTTGTGGATTCCATATTTAGCTCAGATGGTTTAATGTCTATTTTGGCAAAGTTTCCCGAAAGTAAAATGAATGAATGAACTTAAAATATTAATACTAACTAGGATTACTTATGTGGTGTACTTACTGTAGGTAAGAGTATGAGACTTTACCTATTCATTGCACAAATTGACCTTGAGGAGAGTCCTAAGGTGGTTTATTTATGTACATTTGTTATGGATGCAATGCATAATGTAAATCCTATATAATTTTGGTATTATATGATGTTTGTTTCACTTGATATACATGAGGTTGGTCTAAATTGTTACGTATGAGGTTGACTACACGTGTTATGATGTTATATGATGTAAAGGAAATGCTTATGATCTCTTTGCTAGTTTACTTTGTTTATGTGAGGTTATGGACTTCACATATACATTGCACTAGTTGACTTGAATTGGATTATGATTAAGGTATTGTGATATACTGATTAAATGTTTCTTATGGATTTATTATGATGTTACTCTTGAACATATAATATGAAAATATATTATTGTTGTTATTTCATGGAATTGTATATGTTATTGGAATGTGCATGAAAGCTTTTAAAGTTAACTTGGCATGCTTATAAATAATATCCCTTTGTGCATATTTTCAAGTGATTTACATGCATATGTTTTCAAACATAGTACATATCGTTTGAACTAACCCATATTCTCTTCTATTCTCTACACAAAGTGTAGGTTTAGGCCATTAAAGATATTTCACTATTTCCTTTAAAAACTTAGATTGCTAACCCCAAGTTGGTGAGTCCTCAAGTCCGAAGATGAAGATGCATAACTCTAGTTTCACATTTCCTATTTTAAAGAGTTTATTGTAATTCCTATAATGAAACATATTTTAATGTTGTCTTGTACTCTTATGTTTAGATGGTCATGTGAGACAATGGTAGTCTATTTTTCATATATGTTAAATGAATTTGAACTTCAAAGAAAAGTTTAAGTTTATCCACTTTTATTTTACCTATGATGAGATGATTAATGCTAAGGGCTTGTCAAAGGGATCTTCGATGAAGAAGACCCTGGTTATGTCTAGGGAGTACTGTCCAGTCGTTACACACAGGGGCGGTGAAATATAACATTCTTCTTACATGACTATAAATTTTTTTTCATGTACCATCAAGAATATATATTATGTCAGGTCTTCTGTAGAATTGTTCGACGGCCTAAAATTTAAGCAAGAGGTTCCATACTTCAAAGAATATTCTACGTTTTATGCATGTCAACCCACAATTGAAGCAAAAGGTTGCATCGTTCAAAGTATATTCTATCTTTTATGCTTGACAACAAACTTCTCATCATTTGTGTTTGTATCACATGAAATATAATTTTTGTAGGTTCAACCTCTGTTTGAGCTAAGTCTTGAACAAAGTAACCTAAACATTTTTCAATCTTTCCCCTCTCTTTAGGAAAAACAAAGAAACCTAATAGTGTGATGGAGAAGGCATCCGAGCGATATGTTTCCCTTCTCTTGATGAAGAACTCAAAGCATCTATAAAAAGAGTAATAATTGTCTTTTTAACCAAAATGTGAATATGAAAATTCTAAATAAATACACTTTAGATCCAAACATGTTAATGTTGCAATGATGGCTTTTAGGATACCATCAATTTACACTTGTGGTATGAAAACTCGGTGAAACCACCGATGTTTATGATCATATGCACCAAATGGAAATCAACAAATTTGAAGACGATCCTCACAGGGTCCCAAAATTATAGCAAGGCCCAATCAAGTGAAAGTTGGGTATGACCAAAATGAGGAATGTAAGACCATTACTTTGTGCCTTACTTCTACGACCATTTGCGGGTTAAAGGAATATGGAAAGTTTATGACTCTACAAATACAAAACAAACAAATTCTTAACTCCATTTTTCCATAATTTGTCTTAGTATAATTATCGTGATCATATTGACAAATAATATGCAACTTGTATAAAGGGTGTTGGGAGCCTTTAGTCTATAGGGTGGCTACTAATCCTGCGCATTAACACAAAGGGTAAAAACCACTTAATGCTTATGCAACATGTATAACCTAATTGAAATTTTAAAAAAATTGTTTGACACAAAAACTTGAAGAGGTTTTATGCGAAAAGGAACTATACCCTTGTTCGATTATGCTTCTCAGCTATGTATAGTTCAGCATTAAAACTTTATTAACCTTATTATATATATATCCTTCTTTCTTAGTGAATTCCGTTTAAAGATGCATACTTTGCGCAATATCGTTTAATGATTTAGGTTCAGGTACTCATTGTCCAGATCAATACCTTTAGAAAACTACTGTCTAGTCTAATTTTCACATTTTACTATATAAAGTCAAGGGATAATGTGTATAATCCACTTACAAAAAGGCCTTACTAGAGGGAATGTTCAAAGATCATCTAAAGGAATGAGTTTATTGCTTAGTACAAGATATTATTGTGGTAACTCGACCTAGCAAACTAGAGATCTCAAAAACTAAGCTCAAAGAGAAAAGAAATTTGTGAATGATGTCATAGTATTATCAATCCATTCTCATGTTGAATAAAATGTTCGTAAATAAGGATAAAACAATAAGACTTGTTAATGAGTTAAAAAAGCCCAAATTTTATAATGATTTTCTATGTTTGGAAGATATGACCAAATTAAGTATCTATAGGATAACAATTTTTAGAAATCATCTATAGGAGTGTGAGAACTACAATTGGTAAAGGTTTTAATTGTGACATATGGTTGTCTATGTATACACCAAAGCTCGACCATTTCGAGTACGTCACTCCTACCAATTGACTGAGTATATTTATCTGACATATTTTCAGTCATTATGTCGATGCATTAATGCTTGCTTATAAAGTATAACACTTTTCTGTTTCTTTGTCTTGGATTCATTCACCAATAATGAGAGGGATTGTTGAGTTGTAAAAAGTGGGAATGGAAAACAAGAGTGTGACATTTGTGAAGAGTTGTGGCTTCAATGAAAAGTTCCGACTTTATGAAGAGTTGTAAACTCTTTGAAAAGGTGTTACATTTATGAAAAGTTGTGACCTTTCATAAGGATTGTAACTTTCCCAAAAGTTTGTGGTACTTCTGGTAAGGAACAACATGCACCTTTTCTCACTTACCTTTGTTGTCTATAAATAGAGGGGTTTCCTCTCATTTTAAGAGAACCAATTTTATGGACATCTTCTACTATGAAATCTAATATTTGAAGTGTACATTACTATCATTGGGTGGTCCACTGATACAATGGCTATAGGTATCTTTGCACAGGTGAGTAACATCATACAATCCTAGAAGGATGTAATCTATTAATGTAGGGAACTTGAGGGGAATAATTTACTTATGAGGAGAATATGCATTCAGTAGGTTCAGTTTTCTTCTTTGAGAAAAATATTTTTATTGTTTAATCTTATTCTGATTATATTTTTTTCGACTGGTTTCAATTTTTAAATTTTGAGGATAATCTTTAAATTTGTTTTTCCATACCAAGTTCTACAATGTTTTTGTTCTAGGTATCTTAGGAATACATGATGAACAACAAAATATTGCAAAGAACTTATAGTGACTTATATGCTCACCATGCTAGAGAATGGAATGTCAGCACATATAATAGCATTTTTGTATTCAATCCACACACACTACATCAAAAAGTAAAGAGTTTGAATTCCTTATATGCAAGAAATAATTCAAGCCCTAGTATCACTCATTCGACAAGTAGGAAGAGAGGTGATTTTTTTTTAACTAATGGACAAGATATTATGTTTCTTAGATTGTGGGATTACAATATATTCTTCAAATAAATATATAATGCATTTACTACAATATATTCTTAGTTGCAATTCTTTGTGAAAGGTGCAATATTTTTTATCACGCCCTGAACTACGCCCAGATGCGGACACGGGGCTTAGGATTACAAGTTACCCTAAGTTAACCGTAATAGCATAATATGAGCATACAAAATTATAATAATAACTTATCCAAAAGCAAATCATAAATACATCTAAAATGATGGGTCGTACGCATATAGTAAATTTAAATATATCAAATCTAAGGGTTTAATACAACATAAATCTAAAACTCAGATACTAAGCAAAATTTAACTATGTCTGAAATAAGCCTCTGAAGTTAACTAGCTATTTTGAGACATGCCCCTACTAGATCTACAAAACTGAAATTAAAGAAGAAAAGTGGCAAGATAAACATGTCACTAGTCCTTGAAGAATGAGACATCACCATTTGTGTTGTCGAACCGAAGATCGAGATCCGATTAATGCATGATCTAACTTATTTGACCGGACCCTACATCATGAGAAAAAGCTTAGAGTATGTCCTAGTACTTTAAAGTTATTCAGCATGCAAGATAGAGTAAATCTTAAATAACATAAAAATGAACAAGAAATAAAGCAAGAGCGTAATCTTAGAATGATATAGATACTGAATTTTGAGCGAATTAAATGCAATGACAAATTCATAACATGCTAAGGCTGAATACTTGCTAATGTGAAATGATTAATGAACTAGAGTTTACATAAACTGTGGGAGCTAATAATAATCTATAATAAAACCACATGAGCTAAATATGGAGTCTGATGTATTTGCCTCATCAACAGAACCAAATATACCCGCCCAAAGGTATAGAGGCATGCTGACGTGATCACTAAAACGCTGCCTACCAAAGGGGACTTAAAACATAAATGGCTCATGGTTCTCGAACTATATGGGTAGTTGAAGCTAGTCTAACTCGGTATTATTCTACTCCCAATATATCAGTGATTAAAATAGTATGACTTAATGTCTCTGATACACCAAATACCTTAAAATAACATACCAACTGAGAAGGCACATTAATAAACTAATTGTGACACATTTCAAAATGAAGCATGCACATTTGAAATAACTTAAATAGTTGGCCTAGCACGCTAATTCAAGAACTAAAGAACCACTTAGCTAGGGTTCGAAAATTCATGTAATGAATTGATTAATAAGATAATAATTTTATTTTGATCATTCTAACAGCTAAAACCCCAATAAATATCTCAGTCAAGAAACTCTAGGTCTATATGATATTGAGAGAGTAAAGAATCCGACTGAAATTTAGGTACCTAAAGGGTGAAATGAACCCACTAGTGGAATATCACATACTCCGTGACAAATTCAACAAAGAAATCATTTAATTTCAAGGCTAGATCTCGTTGAACTTGTTGCGTTATTTAACTAGGGGTGTCTCTCCTCTTTCTCCTTTTGCTCTTCTAATTTTCTAAGCTTTGATTAATGATTTGAATATGGTATGTAATAGTTATATTTCTTGGATTAAACAGATTAAAACAACATAGTTTAGGGGTTAAATGGTGTAGTTTAAGTTCCAAACAAATAAGGGAAAATACAAAAATATAAAAATCTGATAGGCCGACCACTGCTTCTACTTCCATGGATCTTGTAAGGAACCTGGACGTCCCCATGGTCCTCACTATGTCCGGAGGTCTGAGGGTTTTGGGGTTTGGTCCACAACCCCCAACCACAACCCGTATGGAGGAACACAAACTATGAAGATCCCTGTGATCCTTAAGCTTCGATCTAGAGGCTCAATTCTAGGGGTCTACTTGTTAAGCCTCCGCGAACTACCCCACGGTTCGTGTGAAGAACCACGAATTGCTAAGGTCCTCGTGGTCCTCACTAAGGCGTGGGGGTCTACAGGATTTTTAAGGTCCTTATGGATAATACATGGTTTGTTATCTAGACCGTGATCCGTGAAGGGTTTTGTGATCCGAAGTCTATGCCTCATTGATTTAAACTCCAGAATACAAATAGGTCAACAAACGATGGACCCTATCATGGTCCGTGAACCCTATAGTGGTTCAGTACTTCGGGTATGTTGTATGCAATTCTTTTCTAGGTCTAGTTTACGAGGTGTTACAATACTTCCCCTTCAGAAAATACATCCTCGAATGAAGGCTAAACTAAATTAAATGGAGGGAGAGGGCTGCAGTCCCTACCCCTAGACACTCGAAGCTTATTTGTGGATGAACTATGTTCCAAGAACATGCAAATACGCTTAAAGTAAGAGTACAAACTGAAGGATCATTGTACTAAAACTGAATTTACGCATGAATAACAGAAAAACTTAAGAGGAAATATAACCTCAAGTTGAAATTGAATTTCAAGGAAAGAGGTGAGGGTACTTGGACTTTATTTCTACTTCTTATTCCCAAGTAGCGGTCTCTACAGACTTACTCCTCCACAAAACCTTGACTAATGTGACTTCTTTGTTTCTAACCTTTCAAACGTAATGATCAAAGATTTCAATTGGTACCGCTTCATAAGTGAGACTATCCTTTATAGCCACACTTTCTAAAGGTACAATAGATGTTGGATACCTAACAACTTCTTTACAAATGTGGAAAACATGATGCACTACTGTGACTTTTTATAACAACACTTACCCATAAACCACATTACTAACCCTTTTTACGATACTTTAAGGGCCTACATATCTAGGAATGAGCTTCCACTTCTTTACAAATCTCATCACTCCTTTCATAGGAGACACTTTCAGAAAAACCTAATTATCAACTTGGAACTGTAATTCCCTTTCCCGTACATTTACATAGGATATTTAGCAACTTTGGGTTGTCTTAAGTATATATCTAATGAGTTGCACTTTCTGCATATATTCATGGACTAAATCATGTCATATCAAGGATTTTTCACCTAGTTCAAACCAACCAACTGTATACCCACATCTGCGCCCATACAATTGCTCATAAGGGGCCATCCAAATGAAGGAATTGGAACTATTGTTGTAGGTGAACTTTATAAGAGGAAGGTGATCATCCCAACTACCCGTGAAATCGATCACATAGGCTCTCAACATGTCCTCTAATGTCTGAATGGTATTCTCTACCTGGCCATCCGTCTGTAGATGAAATATTGTGCTAAGGTTAACTTGAGTACCAAGACTTCCAGAAATGAGAGGTAAAATGAGGACCTATATGTGAGATGATATACAAAGAAACCCCATACAACCTCACAATCTCATTAATGTAAATCTTGGCGTAGTCCTCAGCCGAGTCTATTGTTTTGACTGGAAAAAAACGTGAAGATATAGTAACTCTACCAATTATCACCGAGATGGAATCATGATGTCTGCAAGTACGACATAAAACATTGATGAAGTCTATGTTGCGCAATTCTCATTTCCATGTAGGATTGTCAATCTCTTGAGTCATACATCCTAGTTTCTGATGTTCAACCTTGAGTGTCTGGAAATTTGGGCACTTAGCAAAAATATCCGCTTTATCTCTTCTTATACCATTCCACCAATAGACTTCCTACAGATTGTAGTACATCGTAGTGACGCCAGGATGAATAGAATATCTGGAGTTATGGTCTTCTGCAAGAATTTTTTGTTTCAACTAACCTACCTGAGAAACACATAAATGATTCTTATAGCGAAGTACACCATCTCACCCTTGGGATAAAACCTACAGTCTCTGGTGATGGGTTGCATCCTTTATCTCAAACAATATTGGATCATTGTCTTATTTATACTTAACCTGCACTACCGATTAACATTTTCCCCATTCTAAACCATTACACCACTATATGATTTTCTTATTAGACGAACTCCAAGGTGAAAAGTCTATGAACATCCTTTGCTAGGTCCTTTCTTTCTTCCTCAACATGTGTTACACTACCAATAGATAATATGCTAAGAGCATCCGCTACTACATTGGCCCTACCAAGATGGTAATGCACACTCATGTCATAACCTTTAAGAAACTCTCCATCTTCTCTGGTGAAGATTCAACTATTTCTGGGTTAACACATAGAGCAGGCTCTTATGGTATGTGAACATATCTACGTGAACATCAAACAAGTAATGTCTCCAAATATTAAGTGCAAACACATATGCTTCCAACTTGAGGTCATGAATTCTTCTCATGAACCTTAAGTAGTATAGAAGGATAAGATATAACATTACCTCGCTGCATAAGCACACAACCTAGGAAGAATGTTGAAAATGACAATATATGATATAACCGTTTGACCCTTCTTGCAGAGTCAAAATAGGAGCTATAGTCAACCTAGTTTATAATTCTACAAAGCTTTTGTCAAAATCATCTGACCATTGATACTTGACCTTCCTCTCAGTCAACTTAGTCAACAGAGAGGCTATGGATAAAAATCCTTCCACGAATGTTCTATAGTAACCCATCAGACCAAGAAAACTTCTGATATTAGAGAGGTAGGTCTATGGCATTGTTTCTGCGTCTATTATCAGGGAATCAGCTCGAATCCATTTGCTCGACATTATATGTCCAAGAAAGAAAACTGAGTGCAACCAAAACTCACATTTGCTAAACATAGAAAATAACTGACACTCCTTGAGAGTTTGTAGAACAACCCACAAATGAATCACTTGTTCTTCCTCATTCCTATATTAAATGAGAATATCATCAATAAAGACAATAACAAAAAAGTGCAGATACTTCTTGAAAAATTTGTTCATCAACTCTATGAAAGTTGAAGGAGCATTGGTTAGTCCAAATGACCTTACTACGAATTCATTATTATCATACCAAATTCTGAAGGTTGTATTCCTAATATTACTATCTATAACTCTATGTTGATGATAACCTTATCTGAAGTCTATCTTTGAGAAAATACTAGCACCCTGAAGATGGTTGAACAAGTCATAAATCCTAGGTACATAATACTTTTTCTTGATTGTGACCTTGTTCAACTGCCTACAGTAAATTCTCATTCTTGGAGAACCATCATTCTTCTTTAAGAATAACACTGGTGCACCTCATGGTGAAATACTTGGTCTGATGAAGCCCTTTTCTAGAAGGTCTTTCAGCTTCTCTTTCAATTTCTGAAAATAAAGTAGAGTCATTCTGTAAGGAGGACTACATATAGGTCGGGTATCTGCAAGGAGATCAATTCAAAAATTGATTCTCCAAGAAAATCTTTTGGAAGCAGTTGTGAACTCATCGACTACACAAATTGAATCAAAAGTTGAGGTTTTGGATATTTAATCCTTAATGCGAACTAGATGATATTATAATAGTTATAGATCAGCTTTCTGGCCTTAAGGTAAAAAACGGAATCTACCTATAGGCTCTAAGCTACTATGCTTCCATTATAAGATTAGTGCATTTGGAAACTGAAAACAAACAATCCTAGTTATACAATGACTAAAACATATTAGTAATGCAACCAGGTGACTTTCTGAGATACTCTACGACAAAATGATTAATGTATACCCATCTAGATATGTGTGGATCACCGATGGGAGTAGGGCGTGAGAAAGGTTCTAACAGAGTTTCATGATAATTGTGAATTTGGCCGCTATATAAGGAGTGACAAAAGAAAAATTAGCCCTTAGATCTGAAGATCCATAAATATTAAAATGAAAGACTTGTAACGTACCAATGAACACATCATGAAAATCTTCCTAAATCCTAGAGAGCCTAGACAACATACGCCCTATTTTGCACTAACTGCCACATGTACCAGATGTGTTACCATACTAAGTCGGGTGTCTTGCTGGTGCTGCAAAAAATTTGGACTGATCTCTAACATTGTTGCCTCGTTAACCATATCTAGAAGTACATTACTTCAACCTTTGACCAGATCGACCACACCCAAAGCATATCTTATTTTGATAGACATTCACTCGGTTAGTTCTTACTATATTTGGGACAAGTTTGTAGGTTTGTATGCCTGAAATACAACCTTTACTCTATGAGGATGATCCAACTAACTTTTTTTATCGTTATGGAACATGGAAGATGGAACACTAGCTGATGAAGGTGTTGGAGCTTTTGCTGAAATTGCGAGCGAGTTACACCACCTGATTTCTGTTGAGAATAATCATAGTTGCCTATCCTATATTTCTCACTATTCTTAGCTTGTTCCCTAAGCTTACCACCCTCAAAATGCTCAGCATGATTCCTGAGGCTAGAAATGTTCATATCTTCCAGCAACATAGTATTCCTCGACTCTTTTTCTTTAAGTATAACACTCCACAAAGAAATTTATTCATTTGAGCCTTGGACCATGTCAGGAGCATGCCTTGATAGTTGGGTAAACTTGAGCCATACTCTTGGACTATCACGATACCTTGCCTCAAGTTCATATATGTGTGAGATTTTGCCTTCCTTAGCTCTCTTGGGAAAAACCTGTACGAAAGGTCTCCATAAAGCAATCCCAAGTAGTAGGAGCAGGATCTGTACCCTGGTTCTCCTTCCATTGAGCATACCACATATGAGCTACATCCTTAAGTTGATATGATGCTAACTGAACCCTATCATTCCAAGTTACTAGCATCACCTCAAAGATTTTGTTAACCTCATAAATGAATATTTTAGAATCCTAATTAACCAGTGATCCTAAGAACTCTAGCAAATTCATTCTCATAAAATCCCACACCTTCGCTATAGCTGATCCAACAATAGCATCAGCATGATATGGAATCCCATGATTGTTATAGTTGGCAACACTCTAATCCAACATTTGAATGGTGTTCCTAAATTATGCATTCAAAACTTTCTAATCTGGGACTTGAGGAGCTGATTTTTTTCATTCATGGAATTTGTATTTCTTGTGTTAGCTCTACGAGGAGGCATAATATGAAAAGTAGAACGTCAAGTTAGAATGCAACTTGATCAGACCTTACGCACGATAAAAGTAACAAGACAAATGAAGATTTTTCCTAATATACTTTGTAGCCTCCCTCCCATTATATATGGTGTAGTTCATACCCATGAAAGGACTCAACTTAGAGAGCATTTTATGACATCTCAAGAAACTTAATCATGGGGGCACTGATACCATGTTTTCACGCCCCAAACTACCCTCTAAATGCGTATATGAGACCTAGGATCCCAACTGACCTACAGATAATCATACTAGCATAACATGAGCATACTAAGAATAATAGTAAATGATGCGGAATCTAATCATAATTAATTCAGAAACAGTGGGGAATACTCATCTACTAAAACTAAATATATCAAATCAAAGAGTTTAATACAACAGAAATATCAAACTCAAATACTAAGTTGAATCTAACTATGTCTTGAATAGGCTTATAAAACTGATTGAAATGTATGGATATGTCCCAACTATATCAACCAAACTTAAACTAAAGACGAGAGGTTGTAAAGTAAGAATTCACCTGTCCTCGGAGAATGAGGACTCACTACTAATTTTGTTGGACTAAAGAACGAAACTGATCTATGCATGATGTGACTTCTGCGTACCTAAACCTTCATCACGAGAAGATGTAGCACTGATTATGCATTACAACTTCAAAGTTACTTAGCATATATGATAGAGTAAACTAGAAACATAATATAATTGAATAATCAATAAAGCAAGAGCTTAATGTGAGAATTATATTTATATTAAATACTGACCAAACTAAATTCAATGACCAATTTATAACCTGCTAAGACTGAATATTAACTAAACTTAAATGGTCAATGCACAAGAGTGTGACTGAATTGTGGGTGCTACTAATAACCGATAATAAAACCACATTTGCTAAATGTGGATTCTAATGTATATGCCCCATAGAGAGGACCCTATATACCCGACCAAATGTATAGAAGAATGCATGTGTAATTACTAAAATGATGCCCACATTGGGGACTTACTACCTATGTGGCTCATAATTCTGGGACTATCTCGGTACTTACCCTAGTCCAACTAGGTATATGCTATTTTCAATAGTTTAAGTGATTAACATAGTATTAATAATTTTTTATCATATAATGGATAGATGAAAATGATATGCGAACTATAATGCACATTAAGAAACTAATGACACATTCAAACTAAGGCATGTATATCTAAAATAACAGAAAAATGTGGCCTAACATGCGTAATTCAAGAACTAAAGAAACACTTAGCTAGGGTTCTGAAACTCGTGCAATAAATTGAGTAATAACATAATAATTTTATTTGAATCATTCTATTAGATAAAAACCCAACAATTCTATCATTCAAGAAACACTAGGTTTAGATGATATAGAGGGAGTCAAGAATCTAACTGAAAACTAGGGACCTAATGGGTAAAAGGAACCCACTAGAGAAATTCCACATACATGGTGATGAATTCCACGGAGTAATCTTTTGCTTCTGGGGCTAGAATTGATGGAACCTTTTTGCGTTCATGAACTAGGTTTGCTCATATTTTTTTCCCTCTTTCACTTCTATTATTATATGTTTGATAAATGATTTGACTAGGTTAAGTTCTAATCATTAGGTTTTTGCGATCGATTCCTCCTTTCTTCATATATTTAGCAACTCAATTTTCTTGCGAATTACAAAAAATTAAATGAAATTTTAGAAGTACAACATGGCTAATAGCTCTAAGAAATTGGATAACGACACAATTTGTAAAGATACAATTTTAGTTATGAATGAAAATATGCAGGTTACCAAAAAAGATAGTGGAATAACATGTTTCCATAGGAGAAGTTAAGATTGTTGCTTATCAACTGAATTGGTATGAACAATCTAAAGTACACACATACTACACTTAAATAAAGGACATGAAATCAAAGATGTGTGACAAAATATGTAGTGTCTTCCCTTTCCGCTAAATAAGTATTGATAATTCGGGGAATGTCCAAAGAAGGGAATCATTAGATATTAGTTCATTATTATCATTGTAGCGAAGAACTACATGTAATAAAAATTTTACTGTACTTTTAACAAATATTGAATGAGGTTTGAATCTAATCCTATTTTCTTTTATCGCTTTATTGTTACTTGAATGGAGTCTCATGTTATTTCCTTTATATCATTCTTGAAAATGCAAAAGTTCTAAGTTCTATCGAGGGGTTATTCTTTTTTCAAGTGCACGAGAATTATTCTAATGGTAATTATATAATCGAAGATTGGAAAATTATTCCTCTTCATCAATATTATCGTATATTTGTTGATGTTATTGCTCTTTATTCGATCCTGAAGATAATATTTAATCATATTATGACATTGTAACTTCAGTCCCTCCTCTGGATCAGCCAATTCACTTATATGAGGTTTACTCATCTCAATCAAATTTCGGAGACGCTCTTCCTAGATTAACTTATGTAGAAAATTCAATTGTTATTGGTGGAGATATTATATGACATTGATCGCGTATTGGAATACAACATGAAATGATGTACCAGCTTCTAATGAGAAAAATGAGATCACAATAGAATATAAGTTAAGCTATGTAACTCTTTATAATGAATGTTGGGAAATTTTTTTTATATTTATTAGATATAAAGGAAAGAGTGAGAGCATATAAGTGCATCGGTACGTAAATCTTGGACACAAAAATCATGAGAAATTTTTCTTCGTTAATAGTCATATTGCGTCGTAGAGCTACCTTGAATTGATTTTTGAACGACATTATGATTAACAACATTACTAAGGATATGTCCTTATAACTTCAGGGATCATAAGGATGGGATTCTCATGAGTACATGACAATGATATCCTTAGAGATGATTCAATCCCTACAAAAACAATCTCGATATGTACATGAATTGAAGAATTAGGGACGTTGATGATATTTTTGATTGTTGTCAAGTAAACAACCTATTTCATGTTCTTTGTTAAAGCATATAGTTTGTCCTTTCATTAGAACTCCTTGACAATGGTAAAATAGAAAATATAATAAGTTCTAATGAAAGGATAGAATATATGTTTCAACATATAATACGAAAAAAAGTTATCTACTTGACAACAATGGAAAATACCATCAAATGCACTGTATTTTCACCCCATGTTAAAGAATTAGGTTTTTGATGTACGGTAGAATCCTCCTTATGAATTTAGGTGTAATATACTCTTGAGATTCTCAACCTTCTTCTCTCTCCATCAATAATATATATCCTTTCAGTTATGTAGATCACCACATTGTCAACAGAACTGCTAATGCAATGTGGTATGCTAAGTTACATAACAACATCGTTAATAAATGATGTTTTCTCAAATACTTGCTTGAAAAGACTTCTTATGTACAAGATTTTCATACACTACACTTCACATTGTTGTTCTTTTCTCCATAGATGTTTAATAGAAAAACATACCTAGAGTCTTTATAAGTAGTTTGAAAGCATAAATCATCGCTTTTTGTGTTAAGATACTATAAATTCGGGTTGAAAAGACATGTAGAACTCTTGTGATCTCATTTTTCACATTAATGAAAGCACATAATTTGATGTTTCATTCTGGTAAGAAATTCCCTTCATATAAAACACTACAATTGAAAAAAGTATCTTTAACGTTGGACAACCTAAAGAAGATCACCTCTTAAGATTTTGACTAAGATGTGTAAATCTCAAATAAGATTTTTTTTTAATCAAAACAAGGTATTGTAGAGGCAATATTACCATGATGATTATATTCAAGAATAACTACTAGAATAAATCCATGATAATACTATTGAGGATGGATAAGTTTCGGTTCTTTTATAATAGGATTATAAACACAATAATCTCCCACCCTAACAAAGGAAAAACCCACTACTAAAACTTAAACTTTGCTCCTTTAAGGAAATAAACAAAGGAGAGGACCGGGAATTCCAATTGCAGAATAATCCATAGATTAAAATAATGAATTAGATTGAAATTTAGTATCCATTGCTTAATAAAATTATTCTAAAATGTCAAAAAGAATTACTTTGCTGGTATGATAAAAATAGATAAAAATTCCCTTCTGATGTAGTTTGCTTGCTGGTAATTTAGAGTCTTATGAAATTTTTGAATATCTATCCCTTTTTTTCAATCTGTCATCATTCGAAATTGGATCTATTAATCACATCATCCTTCCAAGATTTCATTTATTTTTTAATGTGTAGGTAATTTAGTTTTTGAAAAATCAAGGGGAAAGGGGAAAAATGGCTGCAAAACTTTTGCACTGATAACAAAAATTATGCACGAAACAAATCAAATTAATACTATCAAGTTATGAAAAGCCTCACAATATATGTTTATATAACATAAGAGTATTATTCCTTCCTACCTGTAATATTTGTATGTAAACAAGATACAATCTAAGATTCGTGTACTTCGTTCCAGAAGATTAAATCATGAACATTAAGTATTGCTCCAAATCCTTTCTTCGAAACACTAGGAAACTAAGAGAGTGTTTTACAAAGTAAATGCTTTTTGTTGTATCTTTAATCTCATCCTTTTTGAATTCTTGTTGTTCTTCTTATTTCACTTTTCTAAAGAGTAAAAACCAAAAAATAAAACAAACAAAAATGACTTAATTTAAAAAGAACATCATAACAACGTTGGAATAACTACATGTAACTGTTCTCACCCCTTTTTGAATTAATATTTAACTTCTTCTTTTTTTTTTAATTTTTTTATTCAGAATTTTTTTTGGGGTTGAATCGGGTCAGGTCGATCCACATGCGCGACCCAAACCAAAAACTTACACTACCTCTTTAATATCATTGATGCACTCATCAACATATTTAGATACCAAAATCTATAAATAATGTTATGATTTTAGCTAATTTTAATATCGTTACCATTTAATGCGAATGTTGTTGATTGATGATATATTTTCCTTTTTTCTCTTACTACAAAATTAGTCAGAAAAAATTGCACCCTAAATGAAAGTGTTTTTGCATAATGTGATGAAAATTAAGTGAATTCATTATGTTATAGCTTGAAAGTGTAACAAACCATACAATCACACACACATATATATATATATATATATATATTAAACTAATTCTATTTATTAGATAATTAAAAACTACTCATTAATCAAATAAAAGAAAGAAAAACTTGTCAATACCATAACTATTGTGGCATACATTGTTTGATAATTTTCAGTTTTTCTCTCTATAATGTTCATCCGTATATTTTTCTAATTAACGAAAAAGGGAAAGGCTCTGACGATACAACTCTTGTCATATAGACGTATGGAATGAGGTCTTGACCTGTTTCAAATATAATGTGAGAGGTATTCTAAAGAAATTAACTTTAAGATTCTATAATGATTAATTATAAGAGTCTTGAATGGTCAAAAACTATTGTATTACATGTTACTAGATATGAGATTAAATTATTTGTACATACATTGTCAATTATGTTTTAGAAGAACTAATAATATTTTGTGGTTAATGGTGTAAGAGCTAGCAACTATAATATAGTTTATTTTGTGTTCTTTACAACCACATGCCTACTGTTGACTCAAAAAAATTCTCAGTAATTTATATTTTCAAAATATCTAAATGTTGACTCAAATCGTCTTGAGGTTGTTGGTGAGGATAGCGTTGTAGTTGTTCGGGCATTATAGTTTTTTTAATTTTTTTTTCTTTGTTTTCTATTTTTTTGGGTATTTTCAAGACGGTGCCTAATTTCTTGCTTGACCATGTAAAATTTATAGCATTTATTTCCTATTATGAATATTTTGTATGTTATATTTTTCCTGGTACTTTGTGGTACATTCTTGAAATTTTGTTTAATTTCTTAATCTTATTGAAAGTCTACATTCACTGAAATTCCTGCAATTCTATTTTTTCTAAAACTCTGCTTTATATTATTTTTTCATTGCTATTTTCTCAATGTCTGTATTCTAGGTTTATTGTTTATTTTTGCCATTGTTCGTGATTTCAATGTAAAAATCTACCATCTTTGTTTAGAAATTTTATATATTCCTTTCTTCTTGCCATTTTAGTATTGATATATTTCATAATCATTTTGTTGTGTGCATTTCATTAATTTAGTGTATACCCTGAATTATTTCTTGTTTTTATCAGGTTTGTGGTTTTCTTAATCGGTCTTAGACTTTCCGCTTGATTCAGTAGTTTTAGTAGCTTCCTATTTTATTTACATCTTGTCTAGTTACGTCTCTCTAATGTATTTGGAAAATTATTATGGACTAGGGTCATTCTTCAGTAGAGGTCGGGGGCAAGGGGATGTGGTGATACATGGTTTAAGAGTTATCCTAAGCTAAGAGTAAGGCTATTAAAAGGAAATTCCATGGAGTTTGTAAAGATTCTCAATAAAAGGATGATAAATGTAACTTGTGTACTGCATACCAGATGGGAAGGTACCAAGGCATTGGAGGGACGGGTTTAAGTTGTAATACTCATGAGTATCAAGAAATAGAAATGGAGGAGGTATTTTAGTTGATAGAGATCTTCGAGATCCAATGGTAGAAGTTAGAAGACACAATAAAAGGATTATGATGATTAAGCTAGTGTTTAATGGTTTTATTTTAAAACATTACGAATGCTTATGCATATATTGCGCCACATTTTTTGAAAACAAATTTCAGTGCACGACCTAACAACTCTATCGGATTTTGTTTGAAATGAATAGTTGTCACCTAATAAATTAAGGCGTGTTGCTACACCTATCTAACCTAACCAATCTAACTTAAGGTTCAATGAATAAGATATCGGTTAATACTTCAAACTACATCGAGGAAAAGGTGTTAAGCATCTCTCGACATCTACAGTTATGTGCACAAGTTGTATCTTATGCAATTAATGAGGGGGTTACAATTAGCAATTAAGGTCACTTCATTTATTTACTATGTGGTTAAGCATGCGAACTAGATGACTAAATAAACAATAAACATATATTAAAAATGAGACAGTAAAAGAAGATAACCGGGAAGACAAAGTTATGCACAAGTATATCGGCAAGAAACAATTTTAATGTATTCTCTACCCAAAATAATTGTTATTAGAAACAAATATAATGAAAAGTAAATGGAGACTTCAAAACCTTAACTAACACTCTTCTACGGATAAACATACGAGTTATAATGTCTTAAATACAAAATCAAATTTTTATCGTTTTATGATCGAGTAAACTTTCATCATCTTCGTTAAAGAGATTAACTACCCCTACCTTACCTTCCACACACATAGCGTCCTAGAAGGTATGTACGTCTCTTCTTAATGTTCAAGAGACACTGGACTATTACTAGGAAAGTTTTAGACTAAAATAAAATATAGACTGTTAATTAGTCCCTCTAAACGTTAGGTGAAACAATTTGGACGGGCAATTAGCACTTAAAACTCTCATTGACCTCTAGATTAGATTATTTAGCATGTTTGCAAACACAATAAAAGTTAAAGGTCTCATGCGAAGTGTGCATCATACAATCATTTAAGCAGGAAGGCGCAACAATATAATCATTAATAAAAGGGCAAAAAGTTATGACATAGCGCAAAGTTTATTATTTTAGTTGATTTTAAGTGGCCAAACAATTATTTATAATGCAAGAACTATATATTTCTTGCAGGATTTACTTAGGACAACAAAACTTCATTTTAAAAATATTCTGATTATCATTCAATAATTTATTAAATTAAATGGAGAATTAGTATGAAAAATGCAGGAATAAATCAATTAAAATATTTAACCGGGAAAGATCAATTTTTAAATAGATTAAAATTTAAAAATATTTAGATTACCAATTAATTATGGTGCTACAATTTTATTATCAATCTTATTAATGAAACTCATATAGGCATGATTTCTAAGTGAAAATATGTCATTATTAAGACTAGTTATTAATATTCTACAATTAACTCAAGACTTGATTGATCGACATGTTCAATCTTATTCATTAAATTCTACAGACATGTTTTTCTAGGCGAAGAATAAAATAACTATTATTCAACGTACAAACGCAATTTTCTAGAAGAAGAATAAGAAAACTATTATTCAAGCTGTATCAAGACTTGATTGTTTGACATACTACAATTCTATTATCAATCTTATTAATGAAAATACTATGGCCATGAATCCTAAGTGAAAATATATAATTATTAGCGTTAGTTATTTACATGCTACAATTAATTAAAGACTTGATTGAACAACATAATGAATCTTATTCATTAAATCCTACGGACATGATTCTCCAGGCGAAGAATATGATAAAAATTATTTAACCTATATGCATGCTTTGTACTCCAAATAACATATGAAAATTAGTTGTTCCTATAGGCATAATTTCGATCTCATGAAACGGATTATTAAACAGTTAATCAAGTTTGGAAAAATAAAATCCTATAGGCATTGTATCTAGCCTTGTTACGTATATTAGTCATTAGGCGAACAATTACTCAATTTTAACCCTCTCACAAGATTAAGTGGTTTTAGACAAATATCTCTGCATATGAAAGCATGAATAATATCACATAAGCATGTTTTCAAATTTTATCATGGGGCGCAAAATTTAATTTCTTACATGCTGATTTATTTTAGATTAAAAGTAAAACGAAATTACAGACGAACGAAGGCTTGATTTTAGGTCAGTTATTATGACACATTTACCCGATTTTATTTCCAAGTGATACAGACTGATTTTTATAACAATCAAATGTAAAAAAAACAATAAAACAAAACACTTAGCACATATACACTGTCCCCCCTTAGGTTATTCCCAAATATTTCATTTAGATACGACAGTGTTTTTTCTAATTTCTAGAACGTGTGAGTATTTATTAGTGAAATAATTAGAATAATGGAGTGATTTTATAATAAATAGGGGGACACAACCACAAGGAAAAATAATGAATTAAGTCCATTAAACTTTTTGTCTTTTTAAGAAGGAAGCCAAATCTGTCGACACTTCTTTAATTAGGAAAACTTTACCAATTTAAAGCATGTAAGAGTGTTTAAATTTATACAAGGCATGAGGGAACCATTTATTATCAATATTTTTTGAAATCCATAAAAGTAAGAATTTGTATTCAATTAATTAAGGCAAGGAGGTAATAATTAAAGGTACAACAGATAACATAAGATTATTTAAGGGAGAAATAATTACCGACCATGTAAGGATCAATACATACAATTTTACGACTAATTCTTAGAAAATAAAGAGACTAAATATGAAGTTATAAAATATTACACATATAGAACAAAAAGGAAAGGAATTGGATTTTTTTTTCCTCTTAAACAAAGGAGCATTAAATCAGCAAAATTCTTCATTTTGCCATATTTTTCATGCTAATAACTTCATAGCACCTAGTATTTTTTTCTAATTGGAAATCACGATCAGATCGAGAATGAACAATTGAGAATATTTTGAGATGAATAATAATTAAATGAAAAGGGACAAAACTAGATGGATCTGTTAAATTTCCGTCTCATGACCAGCTTGAAACTTTGAAAAACTCCGTCAGATCTCGCTGCTGGTGACAGATGTGCTGGACAAAGCTGCTGTCTCGGTTGGATTTGCCACAATAGAAAAGAGGAGAAGAGAGAGAGAGAGAGAGGAGAAAGGCCAATAAGGGAGACCGACGGCTCCTGGCCTTAGGGGTGTGGCCTCCGGTCAACGACAAAGAGGAGGACTGAGAGAGTTGCGGCTCTCTCTTGCTGAAGAGGAACAATGAGAATAAAATTAGGGTATGGGTATTTTAGATTAAAATAAGAAAGAATGGTTATCCTGATAGTTGGATCAATGAAAATAACGAGCAATGATAGGGTTTTTTGAATTTATACGAGTGATGAACGGTCAAGATTGATCTATTTTATTATTGGTTTAATTTTGAATGGCTAAAATTGGAATAAAGTTGGCTAGAATTGAAATCTAAAGGTGGCTACAATTGAAACGAAAATGAATAGGGTTATTTATGAATTAAATAAATTAAAATAGAATAGGCTAAGATTTAGAAGATTAGGGATGTGTTCTTCCATCAATAAAATACAACATATATTAATATATTTTCATATAAATTAAACGTATCTAAGTTTTAAAACATTTAAGAAATTATTTTGAGATTAAATATTGATAATTATAATTAGAAGATAACTTATTAAAAAATATATGTACTATTTTTTATTTATTCTTATTTCTTTTAAAAATTAATGAATACTAAAATATACATATATTTTTAGAGAGGATCATTTAAAAATCTAAACACGAAAAAGTGTTAAAAATACGTATTTAATGGAATAACACTTTTGGAAGGGTTATAGGTTAGTCAAAAAATTGGGTGTCAAAAGCTGCATCTTTGTTGCTTGAGAATGAAAAATAAATTATCGGGGCAACCATTATTGACCTAGTAGCCGATTTTATCTGAAAGATAAGAGATGTCCGTGGGATCAGTTGAAACTTTATAGGGTTGGCATTAATTTACCTACATATCTCTAGTATTACGAGAATTAGGCGGTGTAGTTCTAGATTTAGGAACAAATTAAGATCCTAAAAGTCAAACAAAGCTAGTATATTTGGATTGGAACGATAATGCTTCAATAGATAATATTAGAGAAGTGAGAGAGAATGACAACGAGATTTCTAGATTAAGCAAATGATTAGATGAAAATCGGTAAATACGAGCAGAAAAGAATTGAGAGGGTCTTTGTCACAATAAATATACAAGCCTGATAATCGTAGGTGAGAGGGAGATTGATGTAGACCTCATTAGTTTCCATTAAGATTAAGAGGTCTTAATTTGAATAGATATCTGAATATTAAGATTTGCCTTAAGATATGAGTGTTTTGATCTGTGTACACATCTAAATATTAGGATGTGATCTCTAAATCTAAACATTAAATAATTAGTGTTGTTTGTTTTAAATATCTCAATGTAAAAAGGAAATTGAACATTATATTAATAAAAGGTTATAAAATTTTAATTTCAACAAAATATATCTTTTCATAAAAAAAAAAGTTTTAAAAGTTCTAATAATCATATGATTTGGAACTCTATTTTTTCATTCAAAAATCTTGATAAACAACAATACACCAAAAATATTATTGCAACTAGTGTTCTTGACACACATCAATACAAAAAAATTATTAAACTTAAAAAAATACTTGAAAGTATTTATAAAAACTTACCAATTGGGAAAAAAATTGGTGTTTGATTAAGAAAAGTGAAAAAGAGAGTTTTCAGTTATTAGATAAAAAGACACATTCAAAGCAGAGAAGCTATGATTTATTATTTGATAACTTATCAAATGAGTGTGAATGTTGTTAAGAGTCTCCAACAAACCTGATTCGTTTAGACCTCTACAGATCCATTAATATGTTTCAAAAAAATAATAAAACAAATGAACTTAATAGGCTGAACCGTAGTCATTAAGATTCAAACCTAAAAATCAAACATACTAAATGGGCTAAATCTGAAGGATTAAGATCCAGACCTCCATTAAATGCAAATAAATGAGGTCTTAGCTTGCAATATCATATACTGCAAATGTGTGCTTGTAATATGAATAAATAATGTGGTTAAGTAAATATATATCTGATAAACGGAGAAATATAAGTATGATGCAATTTATTGTATTGACAATAATAGATGATTTAAGTCCATGAAGATGACTTCTTAGGTTATGATGTCATTGATTTGCCAATAAATTCGTATGAATGTATTTCTGTGAGAATCATGTGATTTCTATAACTTGAATAAAAGTGGCTTCAACAATCCTCGGGCTTAATTTAATTTTGGGCTCAATATAATCCTCGGGCTCAATGCAATATTGGGCATAATCCAGTCTGAGGCGCATGCAATTCTTGGCACAATGCAATCTTGGGCACATACCATTCTCTAGTACAAGAAATTCTTGTGAACAATACGTTCTCGGGAACAATGAATTTCAAGAGCAATGTAATCTCTGACACATGAAATTCTCGAGCACAATGCAATTCTCTAACACAATGAAATCTGGACACATGCAATCTCGGACACAATGCAATTCTCGGGCACAAAACAATTCTCGGGCACATTGCAATCTCTGGCACACTGCAATCTTGGGCACATACAATTCTCAGGCACAACGCAATTATGGGGCATATGAAATTATAGAGCAACAAGCAATCCTGATGCACAATGCAATTCTAGGGCACAGTGCAATCTCATGCACATGCAATACTCGGGCACAATGAAATCTCAGAAACAATGTAATTATGAAGTTCATACAATTTTCGGGCACAATATAATAGATGAGATCATGACATTTCTTATATGTCCCTTCCTCCCTGAATAATTATCACAAATTTTGTTGGGGTTATACCATTTAGATTGAGTGTCCAGATTCTAGACAGGGAAAGGATTAACACACAAGCCACTTTAAGCCTTTCATATACTATGTCTATAGATTTAGCTAAAAGAGCGTAAACTTCGACGGGATTCTTAACACCATTGAATAATTTTTTTGCGAATACATTGTTGATTTAGGGCTATGACTTCATGGACAAGATAGGTAGGTTGTTGATATGAAGACATTGACCTGAGGCCCAAAAACCATATTTGTAATCATTATTTGCCCCACATTTATTATTTATACTTGTCCTTTTTCAACATGTATTTTACGAATTGTTCTGAATAGTGTATTTTATTTGTAGGAATAGATTGGTGGAAAATTTAAAAACTTTGGAGTTAAAAAGAATTAAAGATAGCATGTTTAAGAAGGAAATCAAGAAGATATCTTAATGAAATAAATTAAATATTGAAATATATTCATTCAAACATACAAAGAACGAAATTTAAAAAGTTTACCTACAATAATTTCCACGTGGCTGATTCTGAATGAGGCAAAGAGAATTTAGCACTAGGATGACCACTGTTCACGAGATATGCATATTCCACTTGGTTTTTGGTTTTCCAATTTGTTTTGGACTAAATTATTTTATTTAACATTTTCTATATCTATAAACTCTGCATATAAATAATTATTTCTGGATGAATCATATGACATCAAGTATAAAGTTGTCAAAGTGATCGGAGGCATGTGAAAGAAAATTTCAAATTTTGATAAATAGGCTTACCTGCGGACGTTACGAGGGTACCAAGGTTTTGCAGTGTATTGTGTGCATATCGAGTGGGCTTGGGTCGTCTCCTTATGCAACATGGGAAATTAGTAGCCTAAGCCTCTAGACAAATCAAAATGCATGAGAAGAATTATCCAACACATGATCTTGAATTGGAAGCCGTAGTGTTTGCTTAAAAATATAGAGACATTACTTGTATGGTATTGTTGTAGATGTGTATATCGACCAAAAGATCGTTCCATATGTGTTCACTCAAAAGGAGTTAAATCTCCGACAAAGACAATGGATGAAATTATTGAAAGATTTGACATGAGTGTTCTCTACCACCCCGGCAAGGTCAATGTGGTTGCAGATGCTTTAAGTCGTATTACTATGGGTATTGTTCTCATATAAAAGAAGGGAACAAATACCTAGTAAAGGATCTTAATAAGTTGGCTATATTGGGTGTTCCGGTTGAAGATTCCCCAATTGGCGATTTTACAGTTCATAATAACTCTGAGTCATCTTTAGTGATTGAGGTGAAGTCTAAGCAACATCTTGCTCCACTATTCATGGAGTAGAAAAAATCGGTACTTATCAAGTTCAATGAGTCATTCTCCTAATAGGGGATGGTATTCTAAGGTACTAAGATAGATTATGTGTACAAAATGTTCATGACTAGAACTGAAAATTTTTAGAAGAAGCTCATAGTTCCCGATATTCAATTCATCCGAGTGTCACCAAAATGTATCGTGACCTTAGAGAGGTATATTGGTGGGATAGTTTGAAAAGGGACATAGCAGAGTTTGTATCCAAAAGTCCAAATTGCAAACAAGTAAAGCCGAGAATCTAAAGACGAGTGTCCAATCGAACAAATGGGTGTTCCTACTTGGAAGTAGGAAGAAATTGACATGGACTTTGTTGTTGGGTTGCCTCGAACCAAGAGAAAAAATTACTCAATTTGGGTTATCGTGGATAGATTGACAAAATCCGCTCACTCTATTTCTGTTAAGTCTACTTACATCGGAGGATTATGCAAGGATATACATTGATGAGATTGTGAGTTTTCATGGGATCCCTTTGTCCATCATATCGGATAGAGGTGCTCAATTCACTTCTTGTTTTTGGAGCTCTTCCCACAAATGGTTGTGTACATAAGTGAAGCTTAGCACCGTTTTTATCCCCAAACGGATGGTCAAGCATAATGTACAATTCAAACCCCAAAAGACATGTTAAGGGCTTGTGTGATTTATTTTATAGGGAATTGGGACAATCACCTACCATTGATAAAGTTCTCTTATAATAATAACTACCACTCTAGTATTTTAATTGCTCCATTTGAAGCACTATATGGTATGAGATGTAGGTGTCCGACAGGGTGGTTTGAGGTTGGAGAGTATTCACTCCTTGATCCCGAAATAATCTATGAAGCTTTGGATAATGTTCATGTTATAAGGAATAGGTTTAAAATAACCTATAATCGGCAAAAATCCTATTCCAACAATAGAAAAAGTTGAATTTGAAGTAAGGGATATGGTGTATTTGAAGATTTTACCAATTAGAGGGGTGATGAGATTCAGCAAAAAGGGGAATTAAGTCCCCTATATGTGGAACCCTATGAGGTTTTGTAACAGGTCAAAAGGGTTTCATATGAGTTGATACTACCTAGTGAACTAGTTCGGTTCATATGGTGTTTCACGTCTCCATGTTAAAGAAGTGCATTGGTGATTGTGTATCCATTCTTCTTATATCTCCATGTTAAAGAAGTGCATTGGTGATTGTGTATCCATTCTTCTTATAAAAGGGTTAGGTGTCGGTGAGAGCCTTTCCTATGAAAATGTTCCGGTGGAAATTCTAAATCGCCAAGTCAAGAAGTTGAGGAACAAAGTGGTAGCCTCCATAAAAGTCCTACAGAGAAACCACCTAGTTGAGGGAGCAATATGGGAGGTCGAGGCCGAAATGAAGTCCAGTTATCCTCATCTATTCCTAAGTAAGGTTAGTTATTCCTAATAATAATAAAAATAATGAGTAAATTTGTATTGACTTGTTTAGCAAAAATATGCATAATTATGGTAAAAGGTTTATGAAAAAAATGAGTTTTCATGGAGAATGCTATGTTGCTTGATTTGCACTTTTTTTCTGGATTTGGTGTATTTTTGCCTTCATTAAATAGTATTGTTCATGTTTATGTGTTGTAAAAAGTTTTGGCATGAGTGACTTGATGATCATGTTAAGCTCCTGTTAATATTGAGAAGGAATTTCTCATGTTGTGATGTTGAGCTCTTATATATGGTAAATTGTGATTTGAGTTGCTATGTGTTAATTCCATGTTGTTATGTTGATTTGAGTTGTAACTCTTGTTGATTATGTATGTTTTTGGTTGGGCTTCTACTATTGAGTCTATTCTTTCACTACAAAATATTTTAGTGTCATTCTGGGATGAATATTTCCGAATGAGGGGATCATATAATACTCCGAAAATTAATGACCTAATCTAGCGACTCACATGTTGAACTACGGTTCGTAACACTGATTTAGACCTGAAATAATGCATATAAATAATTTAGGAAGTTTTAGAGTCCAAATGTCAAGGAACGTCCATGACGTTTGGAGACTACTAAAGTAGAGGTTAGTGTGTCTTGACATGTTTCATGGGGTTTTAAGAGTCCGAATTCAAATGAAATTTTGTATAAAGGTGTTTGACATGTATTAGAGTGATTTTAGGGTCGAAAAATCTGTGTTAGATTCTCCAAGGACCACCATAGGGGTCCTTGGGGAGGACCCTTCCAAAATTCCCCAAAATTGAAAAATGAATGTTTTTACCTACGAGACCAATCGACAAGCCGTAATGTGATCGACGAGGCATTGATATATCCATAGTTAATGCCTTATTCATTCTACAGCAAGCCCCAAAAACAAACTCACTAACCACATCAACGCCTTGCCAATACGGTGGCGTTGATGCACCTACGATCCATAGGTCGGGGTGTCGTCGCTTGTCCTGGTTTGCATTGTTAAGTTTTGGGTTAATTCTTTTAATTATTTAGTTGGTTAGTTGGTAAACTAAGAGTTAGGGGTTTCTCATAAATTTAGTTACGAGACAATATAAAGATATAACCCTCATTAAACTAACCCAACTCACTTCAATTCCCAAACTCAAATCCTTTTCCTTCTCTCTACTTTCTCTTTCCCCAAAAAAACACCGTTGAAGAACAAGTTCGAAGGTATTAGGGAAACAATAATTCCCCTTTTTATCCATCAATATTCAATGATCATTAATGTATGGGAACTCTTCACCTTTGGGACTCTCTTTCCCCAAAGGGTACTTTCAAATTGATTTCCAAAAGTTGAGAAAACATAGGTTTTATTTTTAATCCGAAATTGATGTTTCAAATTGTGTTATTCTTGATTTCTTTTGATTATTATGGACGAATAATGATTGATTTTTGGTGAATTAGTTTAATTTTTTTTATGTTAGACCTAGTTCTATGGAAGACATCATGAATTGACCCTACTTCCCTAACCCTAGGTTATGAATTTGAATTGGTTTGTGATGATGAAATTGACTTAGTTCTTGTGTTAATTACTATTGTATGATGTTATTAAGTCTATTAATGAATGAATATGGTTGGTTGATTATAAGACCAGTGAAAAAGGATTGTGAAGGTTAATTGGTAAGACCTATGATCTTGAATCCTTACTTCAATTGTGATAACTTGTACTTGATGATGATGTTCAATTAAAGTGTTTATTGTGATTAGATTAGATAGGTGATAGTATGATCAATGAAATTGAAATGTATAGACTATATGGATTGTGAGATTATGATAAAGGTGTAATGATATAAGGTTGATTATGGATCACTTATGTGCCTTACTATGACATGATGATGATAATTTGTTAAACTCACATATGAGGGTTGTGTTGAAAGAAAGTTCTCATGAAATTCCAAACGATCTAATGGTTATGATATACAAGGGTTTAGTTCAATATGACCTACTAAGCTATGATGATTAATAAAGTCTTAAAGGCATTTCAAAAAAGAACTTTAGCTTAGCACCGAGTGAACTAGTTATGAGAGGCGTCCCTTCCTAATGTTGGAAGGTAGGTTAACAATGGTTCTCGTGAGATAGATATTACAATGAAATTGTGAGTAAAGATGGTCTGAAGTATCTCTCCTGGTTCTTGAACTATTTTGCCTCCATATGAAGACTAGCTAGTGGATCCACCTAGAATGATATGTTATTGTTTTGGTTCAACCTTTGCAAGTAAACCACCCTCTTTTGGTGTAGGGTTTCATGAAACTAGATTTCACATTCATCTCATGTTGTCTATTAAGGTTAAGGAAATTGTTCCCGACAGTGAAATGAACATAATAATGTTAACTCTAGCTCGGATGACTTAAGGGGTTCTTCTTAGTATAGGTAGGAGTATGGTACTCTATTGATACATTTCAATAGTTGGCATTGAGGAAAATATTAGGAGGATGTTCTTATGATTTATTACTCTAATGATATGCAAATGTTGACTCTACATGTTAATGACCTATATGATGTTAGTTTCATTTATGAACATGTTGTTGGTATATATTTCTAAATATGATAAGTACTCATGATGATATGTTATATGAAGTTAAACATTTCTTGTGATCCTTTGTTGAGTTTACTTAGTTGTGTGGGGTTATGGGACTTCACTTGATCATTGAACTTGAGAGCTTAGTAATGAGTTATGAGTAATGGTCTTGTATATGTTGTAATATTATGAACTCTTATACATTTTTTGTTGTTATAAAATGGTGTTGGAGTTGCTTTGGTTATGGGTTCTAATATGCTACTACACATGTTGACTTGACTCTACTTGATAATGTTGGTCTCGTCTTAAGGAATATATGATTATTTGCTTATATATGTTCTTGGTGGTGCAAAAGGCTTTTTGAAGTAACTTGGCTTGGTTTTGAACAAACTTCCCTTTAAGCATGATTTCAAACATTACATTTTCATATGTTTTGATACATAGTACAAGTGGATGTACTAACCCATTTCTTTCCCTTTTCCCAAACAATGTAGGTTCGGGCAGTTAAAGTTGGAAGGCCATTTGTAAGATTACTTGGATATTCCCCAAGAGTTTGTAGGTCCTCACCATTCCGATGATGATGCCACTATCTAGCTACTTGATGTTGTTATCATCTAAAGACATTTAGTTTCCTTCTCTTTCATTTGAAGGTCATTATTGTATATGCCTATATGTGGTTTTTTTTGTAATGAAGTATGGGCTTTTACCGAATGTTATACTCCGTTCTAGATGGTTTAATGTGAGACATTATTAGACTAAATTGTTAAATGTTATGTATATTGTCTAAACGAGATGCCTATGTAAGATTCCTATTCGTGGAGTTTAAATAAACTTCATATGTATATATGATTAGTAAGAGAGAGGTCTATGTAAACCTTAATATGTAAGAAAAGTTATAATTTTCCATACTTTTTAACCTATGAAATGTTATCACGAATTCTAAGAGGTTAGTCTTAGTCCTCTCCGAGGATGACGACACTTGTTGCGTCAAGGGGGTGCTCCCAGGTCGTGATAAAACCGCTAGCAGAGGTAAATGATCTATTCTCAAATTCATTTATGCTCACGTCCCACGAAATTTTTTTATGTAAGTTATCATATTAGTTTCATAAAAAATTTTGCATCTCAACTCAATTAACTCATTACATGACCCCTCGTGACTAAAAGTCCTCTACTATCACTTTTTTCAAAACACTTGAACTACATATGACCTGATTCTAATGGAACCCAAGATATGCAGGCACCTTGAAATCATCGTTCGGCCATCATTTTAATTCTTTTTAAAAAAATTAGTCGTCTGAATCTTTTCGGCAATCATATAAATCCCTTACGTTGCTATTGTACCTGTTGGCCGGGACAGAATGGGTGACTATGTGAACTTCTTTGCCCGAAAAACTCTTCCATTCTCTGATCAAAGAGGGGTACTTTTGACACCAATATTAATCCCTTATGTCTTAAAATTCATTCTATTGTTTATTATTAATTTCATAATAATCTATATATTACTTTAGCTTGTATTATTCTGATAATTACCATATTTTTGTTATTTTTAATTTTTTAATCATAAACATTAGTACATTTACTTTATTCTCGTCCACTTTAATATCAATTGTGGTTACTTCATATCTTTTTTTTTATTAATAGAATTTTTACGTAATTATATTGTATATTTAATTAGAAGTTCAAAAGAATTAATTTACCGTACAAAAATTCAGAAGTACTCCACTGAGTTTGTCTGATCATAGCCCACCAGGAAGCCAATCTTCTTCTATTCATATTGCCCAAGTAAATAAAAACAAACCCATCTAGGGTTTCCATCTCTTTACCCAAACACAACACTTGCGTTTTAATATTGCCTACAAAGAAATTTTGAATCTCCACTCTATCTCTCTTGATTTTATTTGATGGACGAGATTAATTTGAGGCCGATAACATTCCTAGTTCACTGCACTTTAAAAGATAAAATCTGACCCTACTATTAAATTAAACATTTGCGATTGTGTTAAAAAATAATGAGTTGTGTATTTATTGGTCCATCATTATATTATAATGTATTAATAGATTTTAGGTATTACTCTGATGTTATAGTCTCTCTTTAGTTGTGGGTAATTTGATTTTAATCATGTAGATGGAGTTATCATGTACAACTCTATACTACTCCATACTAGTTTTGTCGTTAAAATGATATATCGACTAATTTAGTTAAGAATTAGATATGCTACTATGTAGAAACTGTATTGACTAGCACATGCTAAAGAAAGGATCTTTAACTATCATTTTATATACTAATAGTGAAGCGGTAATACAATTTGCCCAATATATCATTATTTTACAGATATATATATTTAGGGATGTTCTATTTGTTCTTACATTGTGTCATGCACGTTAAATATTTAGTCTAGTTTAAATGAGAATTTGACATGTTCCTAGGGATGATTAATATAATTTTCAAATGAATATTATCCTCATTTAGGCGCGGTATCAAGAATCAAATTTCCTTATCTAACTATTAATTAATCACCTCATTTATCTCATCTTGTAATATTTAATGGTTGTGATGTGATTAATTTTTTACTATCTCTATATATGTGTTTCCTGATATTTTGTAAGAATTTACTTTGACCCATACAGTAGCTATGAATACTTTCATTTATCACATCAAAGAGAGCCTTTATTTTTCAAACAAAAGAAACCAATATACTCAAAATAAAAATGTTCCTCATTACCTTTTTTTTTGTGGTTACTCATTTTGTTTTCAAGTACTTTTGTTAACAACAATCACAACAACTCTTTTTGATTTAGATGTTTAGATTTTATTTTAAAATTTATTTTTTAGCCTGTGAGTTCTTGAATTTATCAAAGTCATACACTTTTACCTCTTGAACTAGTTAACTTCACTAGGTATTCTTTTACTACTACTAATTCTTCAACATTTGATAAAAAATCATATCTCTGATCAACTCCAAGGGATTCAACACATCATTTTTTCCTTAGAAGACAAGTTTAATGTTTGCAATACTATTTTACTTCCAAACATTTTCAACAACACAATGTTTCGCAACTGTCACGATAAAAAAATGAACGTGGTAGCACTTGTCTTATCCGACATAAAAAGTCAGCCTAAAAACGCAACAATTACAAAAAAATAATAATTTATAATCATATTAAAAGTACCTCGAAAACCATGTTGGCATGTTTACTAGCCTCTAATGTGTTATAACAAATTGAAAGGAAATACAAGTCTCAAATGATATTGTTTCTAGGATGGAACAAAAGCATAAATAAAGAGATAAAAAGTCCGCTGAAAGGACAAGCAACTACCACAAAAACCTCAGACAAGAAAAGAGAAAATATTAACTAGTAATAACCGATAAAAAATGTAGTAGCAAAGGGATATAATACAGAAATTCCTTACACGCCAACCGAACCTCTACACCAACAACCTGCATAAAATCAGTTCAACGTAAAAGTTCACAATTTACATAGAACTCAACTCAACAAAAATCTCTTAACCAATTAAATATCCTCAACAACAAATTCAATATTCATCAATAAGAATTTCCACAAAAAAGCACCCAAAATATTAGAAATACAAAAGATCAAGTTCAACAAACAGATGTAATCAAATATCAGGTATCCTTCAACAATCAATAAAATAAATAATCATCCAGAATGAAGGATGTCAAGGGATGCAATGAAATATGACACCATGAAATGATATATCTCAAAATACTAGCTACTCTCTCAAACGTTTATACATTATACTCCTCATAAATACATTGAGAGTTCATGACCCATTCGGGACTCGCGAGGTCCATATACCGACACGGGCAATTTCCACATGTCTGTGCAGACGATCTCAACAAACTATCATAAATCTAACAAATTCGGCATGGACTATCTGCAAGTGCCTAAATTATAATCTTAACATCTAATCATCCCATCATGGATGATCTCCACGTGCTCAACTCACACTCAATATAATCTCAATGCATGTGCACAATATGATTTCAAATAAAGGGATGATGCATCTCAATAAATTTCGATATGATATTTAATCACCTCAACTATTACAAGCATAGGGATTAAGTAAAGAACACAATCAGACATAATCAATCAAGTCAATTAATCACATTGACTTTTATTAGTGTTTTTTAATCATTATAATTAATAAATATTGACAAGTTAACCAATTACTAACTCTCATCGCCCCAAACACATATTACCAGAAAATGTAAGAATTCCATGCATTTAACAAGAACTAGAAATTCATTTGCCCCAATAAAAAAAAAAATCACTCCGGAACTTGAGCCTTCCCCTTTCATTGAACTTCATACTCAAAGCAATCTATTCAAATAAATGAACACAATAGGATTTCTAAACTAACAACACTCATTTTAGTGTATGTGTAGCCTAGATAAAAAACTCATACAAACCTAGAATCAAGATCCTAAAATCTTGATGTCAATTAACATGTCAACTCACATATAAAAATTTCAAGTCTAAGATTATGCCTCCATTTCACGAAATGTCATAAGAACTTACTTAATATAAAACAATTTGATTCATATAGAAAAATGAAATTTTAACCACGAAATAAGAGAGCTAGAGTTTTATGGTTGAACAGGAAAACTTTAGGAAGGCTGCTTCTTGCGAACTATATGAACATTGAAATTAACATATATATATAATTTCTAGATCTTGTATTTTATATAGTATAAGCATAACATCTACTCACCATCAAATGCGTACGTAACACATCATAAAAACTTATACCGTCCAATCAACAGAGTAGTTTTAATTCCATCAAAATATTCACTAGCCATGTAGAAGTATAGGTCCACACAGTTGAACATTCATAAGTTAACTTTCATATTTTTAACAATCTAGCTTGACATAATCACATAGAATATTTCACATATCATTTCTTGTCAACAAAAATAAAACTCCACCTTTATAAAAGTCGATGATAGAACCTTAATAAGTCTATATCCAAAAAAATTCACATCTATAGTCATATTAGAACTTATATATTAAAGTCTGTACAAACTTCACTTCTAACCTAGAATCTATATAAGAGGTTTTGTTCCTTCAAAACTCTTAAATTCATCCAATTATGAAATTTTTTATATACTTTGAACTATTTTATACACCAAAATCTTATTCCTTCCGCTGACTCGCTTACCAATATTTACAATTGATCAATAATCCATGAAATTTAACCTTATACTCTAGACAAAAACGTATGTGAAACCCTTCCTGGGATCCTCTAACAATTAAAAGAACCACCTTTATGAATTAAGACTCACACAAGTTCTTCAAAATGCTCAATACCCGATGCAATCAATCATTTCTCACCTTTCAATCCACACATTAACAAAACCTGCTACCACAAACGTAGATTCGCAACGAAGAACTCAAATTATGATTTCAACTATGTGTCCCATTCCTTTTATATATCAACATTAACTTATACATTGATGATTTTTATTAATTCATGTATATTACCTTACCATTGATCGATCTCCATCTATCTTACCATGCCCTTCGTTAAAATTCAATTGTTCAATTTATCAAACTAAAAATTGTAAAAAACTTTTCACTAGAGTGTAGTCAAACATATGTTGACTTCTTTCTCATAATCTTAGGCAATTACTTTTAACCAGTATGATGAATTCGTGACACTATTACCATAACAAGAGAAAAATATATAGAACTACGTATCTCTGAACCAAATTCTCAACCCTATAAATATAACCTTGTGCTTGCCTCTTTCCTAAGGCTTTATTACATCCCACCAATTCTTTCCATTATGAATCTAGATCCTTTTAATTTTGTTCAAGTGGTGTCTCACCACTTCCTATAACTTTGGATGGGACCATGTTACTCATCAATTAGAAGAAAATCATAACATTAGTTACTCACAAGTCGTATAAAATTGAGTTATTCTTTTAATTTGATTGGTATAGTTAAGTTTAAGGTGTCACATTGATGATAATGTTGATATTAAGATGATGGTAGTGTCTAATGAAAATGATGAAAACAAGAATTTGTGATGAAATTATGATTAAGATGCAGCTATTTGATAAGGATTGTTGGTTAACATATATTTGCAATGTAATGACGACTAGTAAGTATCTACTGTTACAGTTTGCGACTATTTGATGAGTAACGTGGTTGAATGGAAATTTATACAAGGTGCTGATACACCATTTGAATAGAATTAAAAGGATTACATTAATAATGGAAAGAATTTATGGGATGTAATATATCCTTAAGAAATGCGCAATAACACAGATATTTACTCTGGTTTCAAAAGAGAAACAGGCATCATTAGAGGGTTCATAATTTTGTTCAGAGATACGTAGTTTTATATATTTTGATCTTGTTATGGTAATAGTGTCACATGTTCATGAGATTACTTAAAAGTAATTTGGTAAGATTTGAGAAAGAAGTCTACACTGTTTAACTCGAGTGTGGTAATAAGTTATTTTAAAATTTTGATTTTTGTAAATGGTACATTGAATTTTAAATGAATGGTATAGGAAAATTGATGAAGAGGTGATCAATGATAAATAAGATACATGAATTCATAAAATTCATTAATGTATGAGCTAATGTTGATATAAATATGAATGGGCTACAAAGTTGAAATAAAAATTTCAGTTCTTTATTGCGAGTCTACTTTGTGGTAGTAGGGTTTTTCATGAAATTAAAGGGTAAGAAATGATTGATTGCATCAGTTATTGAGCATTTGGAAGGATTTGTTCATGGTTAAAGTTGTAAAGTTTGTTAGTTTTTATTTTTAAAGGATTGAAGGAAGGGTTTCACATAAGGATTTGGTCTAGAGTATAAGGTCAAATTTCATAGATTATTTGTCAATTATTAAGATTAGTAAGCGAGTTAGTGGAAGAAACACGATTTCGGTGTATTAAAGAGTTCAAGATATTTAAAAAATTTCATAAATAGAAGAATTTAAGAGATGTGAAAGAATAAGACCTCTTATATAGACTCCTTGTTAGAAGTGAAGGTTTTCTGGATTTTCATATATATGTTTTAATATGACTATAGATTTGAATTCGTTTGATATAGAACTATAAGGGTTCTATCATCGACTTTAATTAAGCTGGAGTTTTAGCTTGGATGATAAGGAACTATGTGTGAAAGATTTTATGTCGTTATGCCGAGCTAGATTGTTAAAAATATGATAGGTTACTTATGAATGGTCAACGGTGTAGACCTACGGTTCTTCTTGGTTAATGAAGGTCTGAGGCAATTGAAACTACTTTTTTGATAGGACGATATAAACTTTGATGATGCGTTGCGTATATATTTGATGGTGTGTTGATGTTATACTTATACTATACAAAATATAAGATCTAAAAATGCTATATATACATATATCAATTTCACTGATCGTATAGTTCGCTAGAAAAAGCCTTCGTGAGATTTTCTAGATTCCCTCTCACAACTACAACACTCTTTTTTATGTTAAAATATCGTTGTTATTTATGAATCAAATGTTGTACATTAAGATAAGTAAGTATTATATTCAGGGAAATTGTGGCATAGTCTTAGACTTGAAATTTGAATATATGAGTTGAAATGTAACTTGATATCAACATTTAGGAACTTGATTTTAGGTTTGAATGAGTTCTGGATCTGGGATATACCTATACTAAAATGAGTGTTTCTAGTTTCTAAATCTTATTGTGGTCTTTTATTTGAATAGATTGCATTTAGTTTGAAGGAAAAAGGAAGCTCTAGTTCCACAGTAAATTTTTGATTAATTGAGGCAAGTGAATTTCTAAAACCTTGTTCAGTGCATCAAATTTGTGAATTTTCTTGTAATATGTGTTTGGGGGTGGTGAGACTTGGTGATGGGTTGACTTGTCCACATTGATTAATTCTAATGATGAAAAAGCGGTAATAAAAGTCAATTTTATTAATGAACTTGATTTATTATGTTGGATTGTGTTATTTATTGAATTTGTATACTTGTGATAGCTAATTTATTAAATATATTATTGATATTTTATTGAGATGAATCCCTCTTTATTTTAAATCATATTATGAACAAGCATTAAGATAAGATCTGGTATAAGTTGAGAACGTGAAGGTTGGTCATGATAGGATGGTGAGATGTTATGATTATAATTTGGGCACGTGGATATCGTGTGAGCAAAATTGGTTTGATTTATGATAGTGTATTGGAATCATCTACACACATATGTGGAGATTGTTCGTGTCAGTATATAGGCCTCACGATTTCCCCATGAGGAATGAACTGTTGATGTATTTTCGAGGAGTATCATCTATATACGATTTAGAGAGTACATAATATTCTGAGGCATACCATTTAAAGGTTTCATATTGCATCGCGTCGTACGAAATCCTTCATTCTTAATGATTTTGTGTTTTATTGGTTGTTGGAAGAAACTTAATATTTGATTACCTCGATTTGATGAACTTGATCTTGTCTGTTGTTGATATTGTTTGCGATTTATTGTGGAAGTTGTGATTGGAGAATATTGAACTTATTGTTTAGAATGTGTATTTTGTTAAAGTGATTTTCGTTGAGATGGGTGTTATATAAACTGTGAATAGTTAGGTTGCGTTGGTTTTATGTAGGTTGTAATTTTGGAGGTTTTCTTGGTGTGTAAGAAGTACATGTACTCTGTCCCCATAGATTTTGTTTAGAGGTTTACTTCCTGAGTACCGTCTGTTTTGTTAGTCATCCCTTGCTACTACATTTTTGTAGATTATTACTAGCCACGTTCTTTGTGATATTTTTTCTTATTCTTGTATGAGGCTTTTTGTGGAGGTTTGTGAGGTAGTTTATTGTCATTTCACCGAACCTTCTTTCTCCTTAATTATGTTTTTTTCCATTCTACATACAATGTCTTTTGAGACTTGTATATACTTTCAACTTTTTGTAAAACATTAGAGGCTTGTACACGTGACAACCAAGCTTTGGGGGTGTTTTTAAGTTGACTATGAATTTCAGTTTTTTCTTTTGGTAATTGTTGTGTTTTTTTCTGACTTTTCATGGTCGGATAAGATGAGTGCCATCATGTCCATTTTTGGTTCGTGACAAAAAGAAGTGTTTAACAAGAAAGAATTTGTAAGTTACTTGAGTTTTAACCTTTTTACATGAAATTTTTCATCTTTAATTCCTAGCGTATTGAATTAATTATGTTTATCAGGTTAGCCATTTTTAGTGGATCTTAAAGTGTGGTTAATCTTTTCGTTTTGATTAGGTTAACTCTTACGTAGAATTTTATATTTATTAGACTTAAATGCTATTAAATTTAGACAATTCTCTAACAAATTTTAAACGCCCTAATTCACCATTATGAATTATGTAACAACTTCTTATGTTAGTTAATTGAATTAGGAGTCATCAATGTGTTGTACGCTATTATCACTCCGGTTAAAATGAGATTTAACACAACTTTTAGAGGAACACCAGGGTAACTTGCAGTAGTTCAAGCTTATTTGTGATGTATATAGTCATATTATTTAATTTTTTCATATGATGATTTTATTTGTTAAATGTATTGTCACATTATTTAGCATTTTCATATTATGATTCTCTTTTTCATGTGTATTAGCACATTATTTTAGGTTCTTATATTATAAGTATATGTGTCATGAGTATTTTCATGTTTATAGTAGTATTTCCATACTATGTTAATTTATTACTAGATTTATAGATATAAAGATAGACTGGGTGGAGAGCCTTGAAAAATTTTAAAGTTTTCTATGTGTTACCAATAGGTCATTGTTTTGAGCCATGAAAGCAGTCATCATATTTTGAACTAGGTTAGCCTATTTTCATCACACTTCATGGGTGTGTCCTTCCCCCAAGCCTCTTAAAAATGGAATGCTTTGTGTACCAAATTGCTATTGTTTTTATATAATGATAATTCTTAACTATAAATGAAAAAGAAATTCCAAACCAATACTTTAACTATGCATTTACATGTACAATTTCTCCTTATATGCATAAAAAAAAATCTCAACAAATTAAGCTCAATAAAACCATAGAAAATGATTTTACAAGTGTAATTAATACAACATCGATTTCAATTTGTTTTTCTCACCCTTTCTTTGAAGTCCGTTAAAGAATGTCTGTTTCCATTTTTAGATTACTCTTAATTTAACTTTTCACAAGACATATTTAACCCTAGAGGCTTAAACAACATTTTGGTATATTGACATATCGTTAGTTTAAGATCATAAGATCAAAAGGTTTTTTATTTTTTAAAACATTGTGCCAAATCAAAATAGGATAAATATTAAGGCTAATGGAATTACATTTATTTTCACTTTAAAACCTTGATTAGATTAATTGAAATTATTGAAAAAATAACTTCCCTGTTAGAAATCATGTTTATCGATTTTTATGTTTTTTCAGGATTTCTTATGATGTGTAGAAGGAAATCAAGGACATGTACGATGAAACGAACACTAGGATAAGGACAACAAATGTATATTTAGAGAACATCCTATGTGATAGGTATGCACCAGGATCAATACTTAGCCTCTATTTAGTTTTGATCGATAATATATGTATCAACATGAATAATCAAACGTGAGGTGTCAAGGTATATGCTAGTTGTGGATAACATCATTGTAATTGAAAAGAGTTGCAATGAAATTAATGTTAATATAGAGGACTGAAAATGGACCCTAGAGTCTAAAGGGTTCAGGTTGTATCTGAAAAATATAGAATACACGGAATGTAAATTCAATGATGTAACATACAAAGTATGTGTGGTGTGAGGCTTGATGCACAAGCCATCAAAAAGAAAGAGAATTTAAGTATCTTGTGTCTATTATCCAAGAAAACAAGGAGATTAATGATGTTTCACAGCGCATTGTTGCATAGTGGATGAAATGGAGGCTTGCATCCAAAGTATGGATGTGATAATTTTAAGGGGCCACCAAAAATTAAAGGTCCATTCTACAAACTGGTCGTTACACCAACTATATTGTATAAGGGTGAGTTTTGGCTAATCAAGTCTCATGACCGGAGAATCCTCCACCCCAGTCTTGACCGGCGTCATCGTCCTCTCAGAGGACTCGAACAAGGCCTTGGAATTCGTCATAACATGTCATCACCTAAAAATGCAGAAAAATTTAAAACTTTCATACTTATGTACATATTGAGGTATACTTAGACCTCTCACATAGACGATTACTTAGGCTTTACTTATAGTAACATGATAACATACACTCGATTTCTAAAACATGTCTCACATCAAAAACCATCTAAAGAGTATAAGTTGGTATTAAGCAATAAAATGCTAATATGCCATATAGAGCTTACTATAGTACAATCCAAAGAACATAAAATGAAATAAAGAGAGTTCTTAAAAACTACTGAAGTCTTCATTAGCTAGAATTATGAAAACATAACATCCCCGAACATGAGGACCTACCAATACTTGGACAAAGAGTTCCAAACTTTCTCAATCGACCTTCTTAATCTTCAATGGCTGTACCCTACAATTGTAGTAATATAAAGTAAGGGGTTAGTACGCCACATGTACAAAGTATGGGTATATGCACATAAACATTTAAGGACATGCACGAAAAAGGACCATTTCTATAGAAAGCATGCTAAGTCATTTAGAAACCTTAAATGCACATACAATAGAGCATATACAAGAAAAGGATCCCAACAATACAAAGTGTAGTCATAATCAAATACATATTATCATAGTCATGTTAACATTAAATATTCAATAGAGTAGATCAAATCACCATACAAAACACTTACCAATAATCCCATCTCAAGTCTACAAGTGTAATGATCATATGAAGCCGATAACCCCACATAATCAAGTAAACATGACAAGAGACCATATGTAATGTTTTGCTTCATACATCTTACATCATAAGCAGTCATCATCGGACATAACAACATAGACCATTTCATGTTCATTAACATAGTCAACATCACAAAAGGGCAACATCATGTATTATAAGCATTATACATTTCATATTCATATTTCATGAGAAGAATCTCCTAGGACTTCTCTTAGAGTCAACATGTGCAATGTCTAGGTAGAGTCCCATACCCCTACCTATACTAAGTAAACTCCTCAAGTCACCCTAGTCAATGTCCATTTACTTGTCTTTCATTTTACATGAAGGAAGCTAAACATGGAATTCGTTGTCATGCAACCCTACACCAAAAGAAGGTGGTCTACCGGGAAAAGTAGAACAAAAACATGAACATAACATTCCTGGTGGATCCACTAGCTAGTATTCCTATGGTGGCAACATAGATTAAGAACTAGGATATATATTAGAGACCTATAGTCCCATATTACATGGCAGCCTCTATCTCATAAGAGTCATTGTGAGCTTACTTTCCAACTAGGGAAGGGACACCTCTCATATCTAGTCCATCGGTGCTAAATTAAAGTTCACTATTGAAAAACCTTTAGGTTATAATTTATTCATTAATATCATCATAAGTCATAGGATATTAACTCCTTGTATAAGCATGATCATAACCTCTTTAGATTTATATGAGAATTTCCTTTCATCACAACCTTCCATTTGTAAGATTAACATATCATAAATATAGTACGTAAGGCATACAAGATAAATATCATCAACTTGCATTATCATATCCTTACCATGATGCCACATTTAACATATTCATACACTAACATATATACATAGAAGCATCATACATACTTCAATTGCATAGCAACATCATTTATAGGCTAACATAAACATAATAGAGTACTCACGACATTAGAATAATTACCTATTGCTTCTAGAAACTTCATCAAGAACTTACGTTCAATTTACAATAATCATCCAACAACATAATGAAATACTCAATAACATGACAACTACTAACCCTTCAAGTCATACACAAGACTAATTAGTAGTTAAGGATAAAGGAAAGGGTCATAAAAGTTCACTCAAACTTTTGTTCAAATCCCAACGTTTACATGTTATCAAGTGATTGATATAGCCCAATCAAACTATTTTTTAGAGAAGGAACATGGTCTACACGAAATTAAAACATTACAAACGAATTACCCAACAATACATACTTATAACCATAGAAAATCTCTATTTTTCATAATTAGTCATAAATCTTGAGTTAGGAAGAAAACCCATTTTATAGAGTAAAAATCCTAAAAGTTGAATTCTTGGAAATCATCTTGATAGGGCCTCTTTGGTAAAAGAATCTCAAGAGTGAAAAACCGATAACTTATTGACGAATATTCCATGAATGTCAAATGAAAATCTTCAAGTCTTCGTCTTCTTCCTTAAGTTTTCTTGTTCTTCAATGGAGTTTTGAAAAGAGAAAGTTATTATTTGTTTAATCTGATTCGAAGTGAATGAAAGTTGTCCGAAACTGACCTAAAATCATTATAAACTCGTCCCCCAAAATACCCAAAAGACGTCTCACTTAAATTGTTTTTTTTAAAGTTAAATTGTTTAAAATACGACTTTAATGAATCTGGGAAGTGGGTCCGCATTGCGAATCCTACTTCTTATTTAATTTTTGAAATCTGATTTGAGGCAGTGGAGTTCGTGGCGTGCACGTGTTGCGAGGAAAATTTTTCCCAAGCTCGTGTGGTCTGTGCGACGCGCAGCAGACCTATGAATCTTGCCGCACTCAGGCGTCCTTGGAAGCCTGCCTATCCATGTTTAGGGAAGTCATTATTAAACGTTTGGACCCTCTATACTACATTAGACCTACTTAAAGTCGTTTTACAAGTTTTGGACTTCATTTGACCGTCTCAATCATTCACCAAACATAAGGACATCAACTAGTTCAATTTAGCTAGTTTCCAGACGTCTTGATCTTTCTTTATCATTTTGTATCTAAACTTTTATAAATGAGTTTAATACATTAATATAATTTTGGAAACATCTTTTTAATCAACACTTTATAGTACATGTACTCTGTCCCCACATGACACTAAAATCCTTTGGAGGATAAGGATAGATTCAATACTAGCAGTCCAACCAACAACAACATGTAATCATAATGAGTCAAAGCTCATAGGAGTTCTTCATGGATTCTTTCAACACGTACAAGATTACACATAACAACTTAATTCCTAATGCACAACATATAAGAGCTCAACATTTTATACCACATAATGAGGAATTTCCTTCTCAACATCAACACGAGCTCAAATATATCAAAGATTTACCATGTTATCATTTTTGTAAGGACAACAACAAAACAACAAAGTCTCAAGAAGATAACATGCATACACATTTCATATAAGTGCAAGAATAGAGTATGAAGGCATTTTCTTAAAACTCAAGTTGGTACAACTTTTACCAAAACATGCACCTATTTAGAAAATAAGTCAATTTCATATTATTCATTACTTTCTCTATTAAGAGGAATATCTAACCTCAAGGAGTAAAAAGATGAGGTTAGCGGGACTTCATGTCGTCTTCGGCCTCCCATGTTGCACCCTTAACAAGATAGTTCCTCCATAGAACTCTTACGGAGGCAACCTCTTTGTTCCTCAACTTCTTGACTTGGTGATGTAGGATCTAGACAGGAACCTATTTGTAGGAGAGGTTCTCATCCACCCTTAACCTTCAATAGGAAGAATAGACACCGCGTCGCGTATGCATATCTTAAGCATATAAACATGAAACACCGGAAGAGCTGAAGCTAGTTTACTAGGTAGTTTCAGCTCATAGACAACTTTCCCAACCCGTTGTAGAACCTCATACGAACTAACATATCAAGGAATAAACTTTCCCTTCCTACCAGACCTCATCACCCCTTTCATAGGTGAAATATTCAAGTAGACGTGATCACCTATTTCAAACTCAAGGTCTCTTCTTCTATTGTCGGTTTATGACTTTTTACGACTATAGGCTATCTTCAATCCATATATTATGACTCAAACTTTATTTAATGCCTCATAGATAATCTCAGGACCAACCATCCAACTAAAGACCTACATCTTCTACCATAAAGAGTTTCAAAAGGTGCCATGGAGATGCTCGAATAGTAGCAACTCAATCAGAGGTAGGTGATCATCCCAACTTCCTTTGAAGTCAATAACGCAGGCTCTTAACATATCTTCAAGTGTATGAATGGTATGTTCGCTGGACCATCCGTTTGAGGATGAAAAGCGGTGCTAAAATTTACTTGAGTAACTAAACCTTTTTTAAAAGCTTTTGCATAAATGACAAGTGAATTGTAGATCTATCCAAAATGATGGAAAAAAGAATCCCATGAAGACTCATAATCTCATTAATGTAGATTCTTGTATACTCTTCGGTGTTATAAGTAGACTTAAAAGGAATAAAGTGGGATGATTTGTTCAACCTATTAACAATAACACATATGGAATCATTTCGCCTTCGAGTTCGAGGCAACGCAACAACAAAGTCCATATTAATGGCTTCCCACTTCCATGTAGGAACATCCATGATTTGGGTTAACCCACCTAGTTTATGAGGCGCGATTTTGACTTGTTGGCAATTTGGACACATACAATAAACTTCGCTACATTTCTTTTTAAACCATCCCACCAATAGAATTTCCTAAGATAATGGGAAATTTTGGTGGCTCCTGTATGTATATAATAACAAAAAACATGGGCTTATTCTATAATTTGATTTCTCAAATCATCAACATCCGGTACACATAATATCCCTTGGTACCTAGGAATGCCATCCCCCTTGGGAGAATGACTCATTGAGCTTACCAAGCACAATCTTCAACTCCATCAACAGAGGATCAAGATGTTGCTTAGACTTCACCTCAACCACTAATGATGAATTGAAGTTATGATGGACCATAAAACCACCATTTGGAGAATTTTCAAACCGCACACCTAGACGAGCCAACCTGTGAACATCTTTCACAAGTTCTTTCTTCTCTCTGTCCACATGAGACACACTACCTATAGTATTACGACTCAAAGAATCCGAAACCACGTTGACCTTGCCAAGACGGTAAAGGACACTCATGTCGTAATCCTTCAAAAGTTCTAACCATCTTCTCTGTCGGAGATTCAATTCTTTTTGTGTGAACACATATTGAAGACGTTTAGGTCAGTAAACACATCAACATGCACACTAACAAATAATGTCTCCATATTTTCAAGGAAAAAACTACACTAGCAAACTCAAGGTCATGAGTCCTATAATTCTTCTGATGAACTTTGAGTTGCCTACAAGTATAAGCTATAACTTTACCTTGTTGCATAAGGACACATCCCAATCCGACTCAAGAAGCGTCAAAATACAGTATGAAGACTCCATTACACTCAAGTAAGATCAACACCGAAGCTAAGGTAAGCTTATCTTTCTACTCTTGAAAACATTTTTAACAAGCTTCCGACCATTCAAACTTCACCTTCTTTTAGGTCAAATATTTCGGAGAAGCAATGGACAAAATCCATCAACAAACCTTCTATAGTACCCGGATAGACCCGAAAAATTTCTTATGCCAGTGGGAGTCAAAGGTCTAGTTCAATATCTGACCGCATTGTCTTCTTCGTATCGACTTCTAAACCCTCACCGGAGATAACATGGCAAAGAAAAGAAACCGACCTCAACCAAAATTCACACGTACTAAATTTGGCATAAAGCCGGTGTTCTTTAAGGAATTTCAAGGCCAACCTCAAGTGATTCTCATGCTCATTTTCATTCTTGGAGTATATCAGAATATCATTAATGAAAACAATCACTAGTGAGTTGAGGTAATCTTGGAAAACTCTATTCATTAGTTCCATAAATGCCACCGGGGCATTTGTTTACCCAAAAGACATCACTAGGATTTCATAGTGACCATATCTAGTTCGGAAAGCTGTTTTAGGAACATCTTCACCTATAACCCTAAGTTAGTGATATCCCGACCTTAAGTCAATCTTGGAAAAGTATTAAGAACCTTTGAGATGATCAAATAGTTCATCAATAAGAGGGAGAGGATACTTTATCTTTATGGTGACGTTATTTAGCTGGGGATAGTCAATGCACATTCTAAGGAACCCATCTTTCTTCTTCACAAACAAGACCGCAACACCCGATGGAGAAATAATAGGTTGAATGAAACCCTTGTCTAGTAAATCTTTCAGTTGGAGCTTCAACACTTATAATTTGAATGGATCCATCCGATAAGTAGGAATTTAAATAGGATTCATATTCGGTAACAAATCAATACGAAAGTCAATTTTCTGTTCGGGAGGAACTTTTGGAAGGTGATCAGGAAAACCTTTGGGAATTCCCTCACTACAGAGACTGACTCAATAGAAGGAGTTTCACATTGTAGATCTTTTAACCTTACTACATGGCATATATAACCCTTGTCTATCATCTTAAAACCCTTCAAGCAAGAAATGATTTGACCCCTTGGCATAGTATTTCCCCCCTTCCGCTCTAAAAAGAGTTCATTCGGGAATTGAAACTTTACTACTTTCGTTCTACAATCTACGAAAGCAAAACAAGCATGAAACCAATTGATAACCAAGATGATATCAAAATCAAACATGTTAAGTTTTACTTAATCAGCAAGAGTAACTCTAATGGGAAGCATTACAAGGCACTTTGTATAGACGCTCTTTGCAACTACAGAGTAACCCAATGGGGTACAAACCGAAAAGGGTTTAATAAAAACATCAAAAAGTACATAAAACTTCCTAGATACCAAAGGTTTAACAAAAGAAAGGGTATCACGTGGATAAAGCAAAGAATAAACATTAACAGAGAAGAGTTGAAACATGCCAGTCACAGGAGAGTTGTTCACCCCTAGCCTTGATGCATAAAAATGGTTCCTTTTTGGAGCCTCGGAGCTAGGACTGCTCAATTGAGCTTTGCAATCCCCCTTTCCTTGAGTGTTCACATGAGGAAAATCTTTCACAATATGACCACTTTTTCGAAAACCATATCAACTATTAGTTCCAACAAGGCATTAACCCACATGTTTCTTACACCCTATCATTGAGAGTGGAGACATTTGAAGGAAACTAGTTTGAAAACCTCTTCTTGAACTTAGGCTTGTCTTGAATGTCAAGCCTACTCTTGGAAGAACCACTTATAAAAGACTTTGCCCTTTTTGTTCCCTATTCCTCTTCCTTAGACGACTCTTCTCTACTTGTTGAGCATGATCCATAATCCTAGGAAGATCCATATTGTCATGAACCATAGCTGCACGACATTCTTTTTCAATCTCTTTTGACCCGCCCGTTACGTATCAACTCATTTCATCCCTAGCATTGGAAAGCATAGAGGAAGCTTATTTGGACAACTTAATGAACTTTAAGGAGTATTCCTTAACACTCATACCTTCTGGATGAAGGTTGACGAAATCTTCTACCTTAGATTACCTTTGCTCCCTTGGGAAGAATCTGTGAAAAAACTCCTTTTTGAAGATCTCCCAAGTCACAAGACCACCTTCTAAAGCCCTACTATCCTTCCACGGATTGTATAATGTCTGAACCACATCCTTGAGTTGATAAGCAGTAAGCTCAGACTTTTAAATAGTACTCACCCCCGTATTAAAACAAATCTTATATACCTCATAAATGAAATATTGGGGGTCCTCATCCACTATTGATCCAAGGAAAATAGGAGGAATCATCCTCGTGAAATCCCTCATATGGCTAAACATAGTATTATAATATTGGTTATCTCGAGAAATAACCTCCATGTTAGCTTGTGCCGTGATGGCTTGAGCTTGAGTGGTGATGGATTGGACCATTTGGAATAGGGATGCCCTTAACTCATTATCCTTCATGTCCGGAGGATTTATCGGAACTAGATCATTCGCAGCAGCTTGAACTTGAGGAGGAACTCGATTGCCTTAGGGAGTATCTTAGCATTTGAAATCTCTTGTCCTACTTTTCTTGAGGATTTCCTTCTTGTGTTCATCGCATATAACCACAATAAAGGTATTAGATGTTAAAAGACACATAGTGTCAAAACTCTAGAGGCACGACATATGATTACAAAGAAAAAAGAATTTTCCTAATCATCACATAGTATCTCTTTCATAATTGTGGCGTGCTTTATAACAAGGAAAAAATAAATACTATATATGGTGGTTTAGTGAGACATCCACCCTAGGTTATTTAACCTAATGCTCTGATACAAAGTTTTACACGACCGAAACACCCCCAATCGCGACCAGCGATGTCCTCCTCTCAGAGGACTCAGACAAGCACTTAGCGTTTGTCATAACATATAATAAGTTGAAAATGTGGAAAATTTAAAATTCTCATACATATGTACATATTGAGGGATACTTAGACTTTTCACACAGAAGATTACTAGGCTTTATTTATAGAAACATGATAACATACATACGCATTCTAAAACTTGTCTAACATCAAAAACTATTTAAAGAGTATAAGTTTGACTTAACCAATAAATGTTAATGTTCCATATAGGCCTTACTACAATAGAAACTAAAGAACATAAAACGAAATAAAGATATTTCTTATAAACTATTTAAGTCTTCATAAGCTAGAATTATGAAAAGATAGCATCCCCGAACATGATGACCTACAGATACTTGGAGAAAGAGTTCCAAGCTTTTTCAATCGACCTTCTTAATCTTCAATTGTCGGTCCCTACAATTGTAGAAATATAAAGTAAGGGGTTAGTACTCCACATGTACTAAGTATGGGTATATGCACATAAACATTTAAGTACATGCATGAAAAAGGACTATTTCTCTAGAAAGCAAGCTAAGTCATTTGGAAGCCTCTAATGCACAAAGAATGGAGCATATACAAGATAAGGATCCCAACAATACAAAGCGTAGTCATAATCAAAGACATATTATCGTAGAGTCATATTAACATTTCATATTCAATAGTGCATATAACCTTTCCATACAAAGACTTTTCAATAATCCCATCCCAATCCTTCAAGTGCAATGATCGTATGGCTCCCCACAGCCCCACATTATCAAGTAAACAAGATAGGAGACCATAAGTAATGCTTTGTATCACTCATCTTAAGTAGTCATCATCACATATAACAACATAGACCATTTCATGTTCATTAACACAGTCAACATCTTAGAAGTACAACATCATGTATTATAAGCATTATACATTTCATATTTATATTTCATGAGAACAATATCCTAGGACATCCCTTAGAGTCAACTTGTGCGATGTCTAGGTAGAGTCTCATACCCTTACCTATACTAAGTAAATTCCTCAAGTCACCCTAGTCAATGTCCATTTAGTTATCTTTCATTTTACTTGAGGGAACAATCGCCTTAACAAACATTAGACCATGTGAGCTAAACATGGAATTCAGTGTGATGAAACCCCACAAGGAAAAAAGGTGGTCTACTAGCCAAACTAGAACCAAAACATGAACATAGCATTCTAGGTGGATCCACTAGCTAGTATTCCTATGGTGGCAACATAGTTCAAAAACTAGGAGATATATTAGAGACCCATAGTTCCACATTACATGCAACCTCTATCTCATGAGATTCACTGTGAGCCTAACTTCCAACTAGGGATGGGACACATCTTATATCTAGTTTATCGGTGCTAAGATGAAGTCACTTGTTGAACAATCTTTAGGTTATCATTTATTCATAAATGTTATAATAAGTCATGAGAGATTAATTTCTTGAATAAGCATGATCATAAGTTTTTTAGGTTTAGATGAGAATTTCCTTTAATCACAAACTTTCATTTGTGAGATTAACATATCATAAACATAGTGTGTAAGGCATACACTCTAAACATCATCAAATTGCATTATCATATCTTTATTATCATCCCACATTTAACATATTCATAGTCCAACATATATACATTATGTAATACCTCGAAAATGACTTAGGTGAATGTAGAGACTTTCATGGTTATCATTATGGTATAAGGTCCTAAATCTGTATATAATGTGATATTAAGGCAGTGTCTAGAGATTGAGGTGATTTGGAAGTGAAGCGTCAAGGGACGACCAAGACATTCGACGACTAAGTCACCTATGTGCCTCTGTGTGGTTATGTGCCTTAATATGTGTTTCATGAGATAATGAGGTCATTATATGATTTATTATAGTGTTTATATTTAGTGTCTAATTTTTCTTGAAGTTTGGAGGTCAAACATCCAAGAACGTCTTAAAACAACCTTAGGTGTTTTGACATGATTTGTCGAGTTTTACGTGTTCATTTTGGATTAAATTAATGTGGGATATCCTATACTCGTATACAAACATATTCAGGTTGGAAACGTTTGGGACAAAGTACCCAAGGACCAACAAAGTGTCCTTGAGGAAGGACACTTCACATGAGACAAGATTGCCCAAAATAGTCCTAAACGACGGAGGCAGTAGACGGCCCGTTGTCCAGTCGACGCCCCATAAATGAGTGTTTTGGTTCAGGAATTAGCTGTGGGAGAATTCCAAACAAGGTCCATCCTTAGTCCCAAACAACAGACTAACCGAACGGTTCATTCTTTGGGAAACGACCAGTCGTTTGGCAACCGTCTGTGAAGCAGTTTTCCTGCGCAACTTACTGTTAACTCTAGGGGTGAATTGGCAAATTTATCCAACATCAAAATAAGAGAAATGGAGGTAACATAGGGGTATTTTGGGTATTCTGAACATGTTTAAAAGCCTTAAACACTTAGATGATTTCATTAAATCAAAATCTAAATTCTCTTACAAATTCTCTAGAACTTCATTGAAACCAAAACTCAACGAAGAGCTTGGATTGGAGAATTGAGTGGTGATTCTTCATTAAATGGGTGTATTAACATCATTTATGTATGGTTTTTGATCCTTGAAACTCTATTCATCAAGGAGCCCAACATTCAATGAGTGTTCTAAAGTTTCAAATATGAACTTATCCAGCTTCATGATCTATCGATGGGTTCTTGCCTTAAAGGTTTTAAAGCATTGTATATTGATATATTTGTTGTTAAAGATATAATTTTAATTTAATTAACGTATGAACCCATGTAATTGATGAACTCTAGTTTTTGACTACTTTATGGTTTAAGTGATATCGCCTTAATGCTTATGAATTCTAATGTAGTTTTCTAGGGGTTATTGAATGATGTAAGAATTGTATTCAATTGATGTATAGATTGTATTAGATTTATAAATCTATATTGAATTAAAATAGATTCATTGAGTATTATAGTTTTTTGTATTGAATTGATGTTCATGACCATGGGTAAGGGCCTTATGATATTGAATTAGATGATTTAGCTTTGGATCGAAGTGTGGAGAACGGATTGGTGGTACGCTGCCCTGATTTTATTTCTTTTAATTAATTTAGCTCTTCAAATATGCTGTGATTGGTATGGTCCACTAATGATTAAATGATCGTGATTTTGTCATCAAACTACTTGAAGTACTATGATGATTTGTGTAGTTGATTTATGTGAAGTATGAGCATATATATCTACATGTGATCAATGTGAAAGTATGTGTGCTTTTCTTGATATTAGGTGATCATGTTAGACTATGTCTATATGTTATGAGTGTAGTCTTAGAGTTGATGCATGATTGTTCCTACTTGACTATATGAGTCTATGATGGTTATATTGATGATGTTATTGTTATGTATAGGATGACATAAAGATGATAAGGCCATTCCTATGTGATTCAAAGAATGATATGCTATATGTAATAAAGTGAAGTATGTTGTGTCTTGTTTGTTTTGGTATCTTGTGTCCCTTACTTAATATAGATATGAATATGTGAATATGAGATGTCTTGACTAGGTAAGCTTAGTGCATCCTTGTCATGTATGAATGAATGATATGTGAGACCTTAAATTATGTTAAGAAGGTCATGTACGTGGAACCCTAAACCTAGTGGTAAGGTTTTGAACTGCGAAGTCAAAAGCCGTGATGATTTCCTGCTTGTAATGAATGATGAACTTAAGGTTAGTTGGTTGGAACAACATTATATCATCCTTAGGAAAGTCATCATGAGCTACCTTTGCTGCCATTGTAAGGTATCCCTAGAGGACCTCTTTGGTAGGGTAAATGTGATTGGGTTATGAACTTGATATGGAACCCCTTCGTATGAACCTTTAATGTAAATGGCTCTTTCAGAACAAAGGCTAGCACCGTGGAGTATGTTATAGAAAGTAGATATACTTGATAATGAGACTAGAGTACAATGTAGCTATACTTGAAAATGAGACTAGAGTACACAAAAGCCTTTCATATACCTTAACCATGTGCCTACATGGGATGTGTAGTAGAACACTCTCATTGGAGTAGATTCCATGTTTAGCTATCATGGTCTATGTCTGTTATTGCCTATTCTCATCATATGGGATACCTACTAGCATTAGGGAATTACTATGAAGTTTAGGTGGTGGTATGGGATGCTATCTAGACATTGCACAATATTCTTTGAAGGTGTTAGTTTGAGTCCCTAGGTCTTCTCCAAGACCGTTACTTGAATGTCCTTATTGATGAATGAGTCTTAAATGAACTAATGAATGTAGTGACATAAGTTAGAAAGCATGTTAAATGAATAAGTACTTATCTAGAGTAGTTAAGGGTTGTCTAGTTAAGGTGTGAAGGGGGCATAGGAATGGTCACTTTGTATCTTACCTAGATAAGTCATAAGAATGACTGTAGTAAGTAAAGTTGGTTGATTATGTAGGCATGATCCAAATTTAGGTATTCTTAAGGATTACTTTGGTAATCTTGAGGAGGTCAATCATGGACTATATCTTCTTGATTTATTCTATTCTTTCTTTTGATAACCTCTGGAAGGGAAAATGTCATATTATATGTATCTTGTTGTATTAAGTGAGAATGATATTATCCTAGGTAATCTAAAGGATATCTTAAGTGTGTGTATCAGATTGTATGGGTGGTCGCTTCACAACTTATTAAAGTGAAACTTAGAATCACCTTTGGTAGGAGAATCTCATGTTCATATGTTTGGTGTCTTGTAAGTGTGTTTTGTTATCATTATAGGTGGTCTTAAGGATCGTTTAGGTGTTCCTAGAGAGGGTATATGTGCGGTATCTCTTTGTATTACTTAAATGAGTCTTAGGATAGATTTTTGTGAGAGGATTGCATGCTAGAAAGTGTAGAAGGGGAAGTGAATAGACTTCACTGTTACAGTGATATTGCTCACTGTAAAGTTTCTCCTAAAAATGTGATAAATTATTTTAGTGAATTCTTATGTGTTTCTAACGTGTTAGTTGTTGTTCTTATGATTATATTATGATATTTAAATCAAAAGATGCATGTTTCTAAAAATGTCTGTTTTCATGATTTTTATGCATTATGTCATACTTAGTATATGTGGTTGTACTAATTCCATGTTACTATCTATTTCTTAAGTGATTCATAGGTGAAGGTGTTTTTGGAGGTCTAAGCTTGGATTAAGGGATCATTCAAGAAAGTTGAAGTATGTCTTCATTTGACTCGAGGGCATAGATGTCTTTTATTTCCTTTATCGAAGTATTATAATAGACTTAGTAGTACTATTTTTCTATTGTGTATGGTCCGTGTCCCAATGAACTCTTGTGTCTAAGATTTGATGAAATGAGACTTAGTATTTCCTATAAGTTTTATATGAAAGATATTTTAAAGAGTTATAGAATGTTTGTAAAAGTTTTAATTCCGAACTACTTTTCATATGTTTATATGTGATGAATGATACGGAAGGACTTGTACAAGACCTCCGAGAGATCAAGTACACTGGTGAGGGACCTAAGGAATGCCCTAACTTCTAGGGTATACGTTTGGGTCATACTCAGAGAGTGCCATATCGTCTAGGGTGTGGTCTCGGGATGTGACAAGCTTGGTATTAGAGCATAGGTTATGAAATTGGTCTTAGGAATCCAAAAGTCTCATCAAGTCAGGTCTAGTAGATTCTTGACAATTGGTGAGAGTCGCGACACATCTATGGGAAAGAGGCTATAGGACGATAGAGTTTCCCTTCTTTTCTACTCCTATGTCGTGCCTAGAGTAAAAGTTATGAGTACTCCTTTTAAATGGTTTTCCTTGTGTTTCTAGGTGGATGAATACGAGGAGGACACCGGCTAGGAGAGTTGAGGAGAATGATGTGAATGAGGAGAATCCTCCTCAAGTTGAGCAAGATCCTAAAGGTTATCAAGTCCCTATTGTTGGTGGAGGTAATGATGTTCCGGTGGTTTCCCCGGAAATGACCAATAGAGAGATTAAAGAGGCTTTACTTAGTATAGCCTTAGTTCTGACTACACATGCAAATATGGGTTTGGCACCTAGAGTAAATATTGTGGAGAGCATTATGACATCTATATTGAGAGATTTTGTGAGGATGAATACTTAAATATTTCTTGGCTCTAAGGTGGGAGAGGATCCCTAAGAGTTTCTAGATGAGGTTTATAAGATAGTGTATGTTATGGGAGTGACTTCTAGGGAGAAATCAGAGTTGGCTTCGTATCAATTGAAAGATGTTGTTTAAGTGTGGTACACACAATGGAAAGACAATAGGCCGGTTGAGTCGGGTACCGTAGAGTGGAAAATTTTAAGGAAGCTTTTCTAGGAAAGTACTTTCCTGTGAGAGGAGGAAACTGAAGATACAGGAGTTTATCAATCTCAAGCAAGGCAATATGAGTGTTGAGGAATACCCTTTGAAGTTCTCTATGTTGTCTAAATATGCTTCATCCCTTTTGTATAACCTTAGGGATGATATGAGTATATTTGTGATAGTGGTCGCCGACCTTGTAAAAGAAGAATGTCACACGACTATGCTACATGATGATATGACCCTAGATAGACTAATGGTGTATGCTCAATCAATTGAGCAGTCTAAGTTCGGAAGGATTGCTAGAAACATGAAAAGGAATGGTTCAAGTGATCAAGGTCAATATAGGTTCAAGAATAGGTCTCAAAATGAAGAAGAACCTAGGAGTGCTAAGGTGAAATTGGATAAAGGAGGTGGTTCACAAAATGGCAAACTTACTTGTGCTTTTTGTGGAAAAAGGCACTATAGGGAGTATCTATTGGGTAACGGGAGTTGCCTTGGATGTGCTAAGGATGATCATAAGGTGTGAGATTGTCGTAATATTGATTCTAGAGGATGAGAGGGTAAGGAAGTTTCTCCTAATGTTACAAAGGATGATGCTCAAAATAAGAGGAGTTTATATGTACTCCGAACTAGAGTATCAAAGCCGGATGAGGATGATGGTAAGTTCTTTAATTTCTTTTGTGTTATGAGTTCCTTCTATGTGGGGTAGTATGGTGAGTAAAGGAGTTTTGATTGATTGTCTCATCTTTTCTATTCAACTAAGGTCGAGAGTAGATAGTCATAGAAGTATGTTCCATGTGCATTGTTTTTAGGGGTCTTGTTGAGATTGAATTTCATTGATTTCTTTCATTGTGAATTTCATGAAGTTATTATTATGTTGAAAAGTGTGTTTACATCATTATATTTTGAGTATTAGCATGTTATAATCATGAATTGCCTAAAAGTTGCATTTTTGGAAAAAAAATGCAAAATTCACTGTAATAAAATACCTGCTCACTATGAGATTTTTCAAAATTTTACTAATTCATTATTTGGTCAAAAATTGTGGTAATGTGGTGATAAATGATGTATATGAACATGATATTGATTATAAAATGAATTTTTTCTATTTAGAAGGGAGGATATGAGTTTCATGGCATGATGAGCTATAGATTTTATTCTAGTTTGTTGTTGCGTTGTGAGTCTCTTGATCTTTGAAATTGATGTTTTACTAGATTTTTGTTTTTCATAAGATGTTATATGGTATTTTCATGAGCTTTTAAGTTGAGTACCTATTCTTAGATGTGTTCGGAGATGGCAAGTGTCATTCGACGACGAATGTTGTTAAAGTGGGGAAGATTGTAATACCTCCAAAATGAATTAGGTGAATATAGAGCCTAACATGGTTTTCATGATAGTATAAGGTCCTAAATTGGTATATAATGTGGTATTGAGGCCGAGTCTAGAGTTTTAGGTTATTTAGAAGTGAAACGTCAAGGGACGACCAAGACGTTCGACGACTAAGTCACCTATGTAAATGTATGTTTCATGAGATTATGAGGTCCTTCTATGAGATTTTATAGTGTTTATAGGTAGTGTGTCAATTTTTGTGATGTTTGGAGGTCAAATGTCCAAGAACGTCCATGACGTTCAAGAGGTTTGTCTTGAAATGACCTTATGTGTGTTGGCATGTTTCATCGAGTTTACATGTTCTTTATGAATTAAATTGATGTGAGAGGTCCTAAACTCCTATACTAACATATTGGGGTTGGAAATGTTCGGGTGAAAGTTCCCAAGGACCAACAAATGATCCTTGAGGAACGACCCTTCACAAGAGCCAAGACTGCCCAAAACAGTCCTAAACGACCTAGGCAGTAGATAGCTTGTTGGATAGTCGAAGCCCTGTCGATGGGTGTCGTGGGTTAGGACTTAGGCGTGGGAGAAGGACAAGCCAAGGACCAGCCTCAGTCCCAAACCACCGACAAATAGGACGGTCCGTTGGTTGGGAAACAGTCAGTCGTTTGGCAACCGTCTGTGAAATTATTTTCCTGCGCAACTTACTGTTAACTCTAGGGGTGAATTGGTAAATTCACCGCACGTCAAAATAAGAGAAAGTGCAGTTACTTAGGGGTATTTTGGGTATTCAAAACATGTTTATAAGCCTTAAGCACTTAGAAGATTTCATTCTTCAAAATAAAAACCCAAATTCTCTTAGAAATTATCTAGAACTTCTTTGAAGCCAAAACTCAAGGAAGTGCTTGGAATGGAGAATTGAGTGGTGATTCTTCATCAAATTGGTTTATTAACATCGTTGAGGAATGAATTTTTGACCCTTGAAACTCTATTCATCAAGGAGCCCAACATTCATAGAGTTTCAAAAAACTTGTCCAATTTAATGATCTATCAATGTGATCTTGCATTAAAGGTCTTAAAGCATTGTATATTGAAAGAATTTTATTAATTAGATGAATTTAACTCAATTAACCTATGAACCCATGTAATTGATGAACCCTAGTTTTTTACCACTTTATGGGTTAAGTGATTTGTCTTAATGCTTATGAATTCTAATGTAGTTTTTAGGGGCTATTGAATGATGTAATAATTGTATTCAATTGGTGTATTGATTTTCTTAGATTGATAAATCTATAATTAATTGAACTAGATTCATTTTGTATTATAGTTTTTGGATTGAATTGATGTTCATGACCATATGTAAGGGCCTTATGGTATTGAAATGGATGGTTTAGGATTGGATCGAAGTGTTGAGAATGGATTGGTCGTATGCTGCCATAATTCTCTTTATTTTAAATAATTCAGCGCTTCAATTATATTTTGATTGGTATGGTCCACTTATGGTGGAGGTGCTATGTGCTTTACTTGCAAAAGATGTGGCCTTGTCGGTGTTACTTTATTTATCACAATGACCATGGCCTTGTCACCAAGCTACTTGAAGTAATATGATGATTTGTGTAGTTGATTTATGTCAAGTATGAGAATATCTATCTACATGTGATAAATGTGAAAATGTTTGTTGTTTTATTGAAATTAGGTTGTCATGTTAGACTATGACTATGTGTTTATGAGTGTAGTCTTAAAATTGATGCATGATAGTTCCTCTTTGACTATATGAGTCTATGATGGTTATATTGATGATGTTATAGCAAGTATAAGATGACAAAAAGATGATAATGGTCATTCCTAAGTGATTCAAAGAATGATATGCTATATGTAATAAAGTGAAATATGTCGTGTCTTGTTTTGATAGACTAGTTCACCCTTGTTATTCTTGAATGAATGATATATGAGACCTTAAATAATGTTAAGAAAGTCAGGTAGGTGGAACTTAAACCTAGTGGTAAGGATAAGAACTTTGAAGGGAAAGTCGTAATAGTATCCTTCTTGTAATGAACGTTGGACTTAATGTTTGTTTGCTAGAACGACATCATATCATCCTTAGGAAAGTCATGATGAACTATCTTTTTTGCCATTGTAAGGTATCCCTAGAGGACCTCTTTCGTATGGTAAATGTGATCGGTATGAATTTGATATGGAATCTCTTTGTTTGAATCTTTAATGTAAATGACTCTATGAAAACAAAGGCTAGCACCGAGTGAGTATGTTATGGGAAGTAGGTCTATTTGAGAATGAGACTAGAATGCAATGTAGCTCTCTCTACTTGAGAATGAGACTAAAGTACATAAAAGCCCTTCATATTCCTTACTCATGTGCCAACATGTGATGTGTCATAGTTCTACCCTTGGCAAATAGAACACCCTCATCCAAGTATGTTATAACTCCAGATTCCATGATTAGATATCATGGTCTATGTTGGTTATTTCCTATGCTCATCATATGGGATACCATTAGAATTAGAGAAGTTCTATGAATTTTTGGTGGTGGCATGGGACACTATCTAGACATTCCACAATAGGCTTTCAAGGTGTTAGTCCCTATGTCTTCTCCAAGACCAGTACTTGAGTCTCCTTATGTTATAAATGAGTCTTAACTGAACTAATGAATGTAATGACTTAAGTTAAGAAAGCATGTTAAATGAATAAGTACTTATCTAGAGTAATTAAGGGTTGTCTATTTAAGGTTTGAAAGGGGCATAGGAATGGTCACTTCGTATCTTACCTAGATAAGTGTTAAGAATGAATCTAGTTACGAAAATTGGTTGATTATGTAGACATGATCGAAACTTAGGTAGTCTTAAGGATTACTTAGGTAATCTTGAAGAGGTCAATCATGGACCTTATATTCTTGATTTACTTTAGTAAGTCTTTCATAACCTTTAGAAGGGAAAATGTCATACTTTATGTATGTTTTTGTATTAAGTGAGAATGATCTTATCCTAGGTAATCTTAAGGACCTCTTAAGTGTGTGTGTAAGGAATTGTATAGTCTTCTCTTCATGACTCACCCAAGTGAAACTTAGAATAACCTTTGATAGGATAATCTCATGTTCACATGTTTGGTGTCTTGTAAGTGTGTGTTGATCTCATTATAGGTGGTCTTAAGGATCATTTAGGTGTGCCTACAGAGGGTGTATGGGTAGTCTCTCTTTGTGTTACTAAGTGAGTCTTAGGATAGCTTTTAGTGAGAGGATTGCATGCTAGAAAGTGTAGAAGGGGAAATGAATAAACTTCACTGTAACAGTATAGAAGATCACTCTAACAGTGATATTGCTTACTGTAATGTTGTTCCTAAAAATATGATATATCGATTTAGTGCATTCTTATGTGTTTCTATGATGTTAAATGTTGTTCTTATGATTATATTATGATATTTAAATAAAAATATGCATGTTTCTAATAAATGTCTATTTTCATGATTTTTATACATTATGTCATACTTAGTAAATGTGGTTGTAATTATTCCATGATTTTATCTAATTCTAAAGTAATTCCTAGGTGATGGTGCTTTTGGATGGCTAAGCTTGGATTAGAGGATCATTCAAGCAAGTTGAAGTTTGGCCTCATTTGACTCGAGGGCGTAGATTTCTTTTATTTCTTTTATCGGAGTATTGTAATACACTTAGTAGTACTATATTTCTATTGTCTATGGTCCGTGTCCCAAAGTACTCTTGTGTCTAGAATTTGATCAAATTTTTAATTATGCACTACATTTCATATGTTTTTATGCGATGAACGACACAGAAAGGCTTGTACATGACCTCAAGAAGGTCAAGTACGCCGGTTGCACTCTAAGTGTTCCATATCTTCAAGTATGTGGTGTCGAGATGTGACACATACCAACATACTTGAATTTCATAGCAACATCATTTATAAGCTAACATAAATTTTATAGAGTACTCACAACTTTAGAAGACTTACCTATTGCTTCGAAGAACCTTCATAAAGAACTCACGTTCAACTTAAAATATCATCCAACAACATAGTGAAATACTCAATAACATAACCAATACCAACCCTTCAAGTCATATACAAGACCAATTCATAGTTAAGGATAAGGGAAAGAGTCATTAAAAAGTTCATTGAAGCTATAGTTTTAATCCCAACGTTTACATGTTATCAAGTGATTGATATAGCCCAATCAAAACCATTATTTAGATAAGGTACACGATTCACATGAAATTCAAACATTACAAATGAATAACCCAAAAATACATACTTAATTAACCATAGAAAATCGTTAGTTTTCATCATTAGTCATAAATCATGAGGTAGGAAGAAAACCCGTTTTATAGAGTAAAAACCCTAGAAGTTGAATTCTTGAAAATCATCTTGAAAGGACCTCTTGGGGAATGGAATCCCAAGAGTCAAAAAACCATAACTTAGTGACGAATATTTCAGGAATTTCGAATGAAAATTTTGAAGTCTTAATCTTCTTCCTTAGGCTTTTCTTGTTCCTCAATGGAGTTTGTAAAGAGAGAGTTCTTACGAGAGATTAGAGGGATTTGTTTAATATGATTTGAAGTGCGGGAAAGTGGTCTAAAACTGGCCTAAAATCATTATAAACTCTTCCCCTAGAATACCCAGAAGACCACTCACTTAAATGGGTCTTTTTGTGAAGTTAAATTGCTTAAAATGCAACTTTAACGAATCTGGGAAGTGGGTTCGCGTCGAGAGGCTAATTACTGATTTTATTTGTGAAATCAAATTTGAGAAAGTGGACCTATTACCGTTCACGTGTCTTGAGGCAAAATTTTCCCAAGATTTTGTGGGTTGCGCGATGCACAGCAGCCCTCAGAATCTTGCAGGCGCGTAGGCGTCTTTGGCTGCCTGCCTACCCATGTTAGGGTCCTCCTCAAGGAACCTTCGGATGGACCTTGGGGAGTTGTTATTAAATTTTGTACCATATATACTACAGTCTACCTATGTAAGTAGTACATGTTTTGGACTTCATTTGACCCTTTCAAACCTTCACCAAACATAGGGACGTCAACTAGTTCAATTTAGCTAGTTTCCGGATGTCTAGGTCTTTCTTTATCGTTTTGGATCTAACTATTTCTAAATGAGTTAATACATTATTATAGGTCTGGAAAAATCATTTTATCAACATTTAATGGTCTAAGCTCTATTTTATGTCATGGAACTTCAAGAGTGTTACATCAAGAACTCTCATGTTTAGAGGATGATAGTTTTAAAAATGTGGATGTTGTGGTGTATGTGTAGTCATACTAGGAGAGAGAGGATTTAAAGTAAGGATCTATGATACAAGGAAGGAGTTATTATGGTAGTGGTTAGATTGCGAACCTAGACCGAGATAGTTTGTACATGCGAAAAAGAAGATGATGAATAGCAATGAATAGGCGTGGGAGGTTGTCTATAGATTCTCTTAGGAGATGTAGAGGTAGTTTGAAGAAATATTGAAGAGAAATGATTATGAAATGCATTATGAAACTAGAATTTATAGTTAATGAAACTCATATTAAATCAAGGACTAACACAACTAGACTTAGGGATATACTCTATAATGGATGATCTTCTGAAACATGTAGGACTGCAGTTTGTGAATGGAAAATATTTTAAGTTGATTAAGGTTTTGTAGGAGATTGTATGTGATAATATTTCTTTGAATCATTCAAAGCACCAAGGTCATCATGAACTTAGGTTTTTATTTTTATGTCTTGTTGAGATCAAAATAAAAAACAAACTGATGGTACCGTCGAAGATTCCTTGAAAGGTATTAGCTTGATGAAAAATAGCAAGGTGATGTAAGGGAAATATTTTATGATAAAGGAGGGGTGTATGTCATGATGAATTTAGTTGTCCTTTGATCTCGAGAAGAAATTAAAAGGAGAAACAAACAGATGATACCATGGAAGTTTCTTTGGAAGTTACTAGCGATAATGTCAAATAACAATGTGATCAGAGGGATATTTTAAGCCTATAAAAGTATCATATTGACTCGTTAGTATTGTATAAACTCAGTCCAATCCATTCAGCTCTACTATTTATTGAAAAAACCAAATATATAAATGATTCGCCTAACCTACTCTGCCCACCCTCCTTCTCTCTCTCTTTTTTCTTTCTTACCTTTCCTTGCATAAATTTTTTGTCTATAAGAAAACCCAAATCTTTATCTGAAGGGTTACAATAAAACATTGAAATAAAAAATGGCTTAGAGAATCAAAGGACCAAGAAAAAAGAAGAGAAGTAAAGAAAAAAAGTCATCCTCAGCCCTAGAACTTCTTCCAATTACTAGTATTTCTCTTTGTATTTCAATGATTTTTGTAAAGAGTAATTTTCCTATTCAAGAATTTGATAATCAACCCCCCCCTACCCCAACTTCGTTTTCCCTCTTGAAGTACAAAAATCTGGATTCTTTTTAAGGTAAAAAACTTTTTGCTCCTAAAAATGGCGAAAATTAATTGATGCTCATGAACAATTAATTTCCTTCATTTTGTTCAAAAAATGGTAACACTTGTTTAAAGCTTTTTTACTTGTATGGGTTTTAATTTTCTTTTTATTTTCCATGTTTGTGTGAAAAAAAGATCTTATTTATAGTTTTGAAAAATGCTAGGTTGGTCGAAGAGAGTTTATAGTTTGGATTTGGAAAGTTTCACGTCAGTAGAAAATGTTTTGTTGCTTGATGATGTCTTGTTAATAGTTTCTTAAAAGAGGTCAAAGGGTTTTTGTGTTTTAGGCCATTTCCTCCAATTCTTGGTGATGGAAGGCGGTGGATTTGTGGAAGTTGTACGTGGTTGTGAGATAGAAAGGTGGGTACGATAGAGTTTGTGCAAGTCGTCTTAAAACATGTGTTACCATTTTTGAACAAAATGAAAGTAAGTAATTATTCATGGGCATCAATTAATTTTTGCCATTTTTAGATGCGAAAAGCTTTTGCCCCTAGGTGTCAAAATTTTGCTACTTTAAGAGGGAAAATAGTGTTGGTGGTTTGGTAGGGGTAGGGTGGGGGTCTTGGTAGAGGTTGGGGTGGGTTGATTTTCAAATTCTTGAACAGAAAATATTCTTTGTATAAAAATATTTAAAATAAAGACAGAAATACCAGTAATTGGAAGAAGTTGAGGGTCTGAGGATAATCTTGTTTCTTTTTTCTTTATCCATTGGTTTCTCTAAGCCTTTTTTTTCCTTTCACAATGTTTTGTTGTAACCGTTAAGATAATGATTTGGAGTTTGCTTATATATCGAAAATTTATGCACCAAAAAGGAATAAAAAAGAATATTAAACAAAGAGAGAAGGGGGTGCAGAGTAGTGTAGTGGAATGATATATATATATTGTGGGTTTCCAATTAATAATAGATCTAAATGGATTGGACGAGTCGATATGATACTTTTATTGGATATTTCAAGTTAGGGGTGTTTATGCTTATGGGATTTGGACTTATTTAGGTATTTATTTTAATAAATTTAGTGTCCTCTAATGTTTTATTTATGCTATAAATTGACTTTTAAGACTTGGTTTATAGGTATCTGGATTGAGGAGAGACTGGATTGAGGAGAGAAGGTAGGATATTATTAGGCAAACAAAATAAAACAGACTAAAGAAGTGGAGAAAGGTGAACGTGATGTTCGTCAAGAGCACTTGGTGAATTGACGAGTGGCCATTTTGCTCCCTAAAGTTGTAGTATGTTAGCCTTGAGAGAAGAAACAAAGTCGGCAACAAAAAAGGGGCAGTCAATGAGTCGCAAATCATTTTCTCAATAACGAGATTGATCGTCCAAAGTTACAAGACTTGAGGAAAATGATAGCCAATGCAAAATGATAAGAGAGAGAGCAAAGGTTAGTTTGCTAAAATACTCAGCTAACCTTACTTACCTTGCCTAATTCCCTTTTTCGACTTATTTTTCAGTGACTATAAATCAGATTTTAAAGTGTTAAATGGGGAGATCTCTTTCACTCTAGTGTTTTCTTTTGAGTTTGGAATTTTTCTTAGTAGACAAGAAGGGTTTTTGAGAGTCAATTCAGATATTTTGCAAGTGCTTTACTAATTTTATGCAATTGGAAGCATTTTAAAGGCTTAAATACTCTTACCTAGTTGAGGATAATGGAATTGGTAACCATTTTTACCTTCTATTAATATTTGGCTAAAATCCCAATTCTTGGGGTGTCCTCATGTGATTATGGGTTGATTTATTTTATAGGTACTTTTTAACTAGTTGAAATGATATATTGAAATGATTTTAATCTTTAGTTGTTTAATTTATGACTTGTAGTTGCAAATGCTGTTCTAATTTTGTGGTCTTCACTTGTTTAAAGAAGAGATTTTACAACCAAGGCTATTGATCAATGGTTTGTATGCATTGGGTTGATATGAGTTTGTATCGATAGAGTGAATCCTAATCCTAATCTATCTATCTAGCTTAATAGAATTGATTAATTAAGGTGTGGGATTGTCTTAATTGTTGTTCTTGTTAATGTTAGATAGAAATCACCTGATTTGGGGTAAATTGTTCGAAAGAAAGCTATCTCCCTTTTAGTCTAACCTACCTAATGAGATATAGCAATTTAATAGAAGTTTCAATCACCCATATTGTTAACTTTATCTATAATAGATCACATCCCGAGAAATTCTTCTTTATATTGCTATTTTTGATTTTGTATGACTACATTATATTTGATAATTGCAAACAAAAATCCCCCATCTAACATTTATGTCATGCAATTTTACTTATTTCTTGCCTTTTCGATAATTTCTATTCATATACTTATTTTGATCACATTCGTACTTCTTAATTGAATTTGAGCACGTACCGCTCCTTGTGACATTCGACCCCAACTCATTCGTTATGTTTTATACAATTTAACGATCGTTTTCACCTAGAATTTGATAAGGTATGTTTGGAATTTTAATCAAAGGGCACTATTTTCATTGTTGGAGAGTTAGTACCTTGGTGATTGTAGAAATTGTATGTGATGATATCTATTGGTCTGTCTATGTTATGTTTTTATCCGCATGATTTAGCCTTTTGAGTCTGAATGAAAAGACTTGCACTAAGTGAAATAATTGATTGAGAAAGCCACGTGATTGCTTTAGCTTTTATGTTTTCTTCTACATGAGTTTTGTCTACTGTTTCAATCTGTTGCTTGAGGAAAAATAATAATTTTAAGTTAAGGGTGTTGATATACCATGAGTTTATGGTAATTTTGATGTATTTCATGGTGGCCTACTTGACGGGTCGTGGTCCCTTTGTCGATCCATCTATTTCTTTGTGGTCGGACCTTGTGAGCTTTAAGTAAGATCATTTTGGTATTTTCCCCTATGCATTGGACATTTAAACTACAACATTTAAAACCTAAACTACTTTGTTTTACACCGCTTAATGCTTATATTCTAGTAATAGCCTACCCTAACATTTTTTCAGCAAAACTTAGAGCAAAAATAGAACAAAGAGGTGTTGGAATCTTAATAGCAGCAAAGAAACTCAATACTCAGAACTCAAGACTCAAAAACTTAAGGATTGAAATCGAAACTCATAACTAGGTGATTTTCTCCTCTATTAATACTCGATTCATAGGGGGTCATGCTGAAATATACACATGGATGAATAAACTAAAAGATTTTAATGTATAAAATATAGAAATTCAATAATTTTTACTAGAATTTTACTATGAAACAGGATCTGAAAAACTCAAATCAACTTATGTCAAAAGTATTCAAATATAGGGATAGAATCTTATTTATCTTTTAATAATTCGAAAGAAGATTTATGATGCGTGGACCAACAATTCCATCACTATGATAGCCTACATGACTAAAAGAACAAGGTTCTTGAATAATCTTGATGTATCATAAATAAGAACTTGATAAGAAGCCTTGAAACTAGGTGGAAGAAGAAACAAAAAAATATTTCTTGTGATTCTTGAATTAGTTTCTTGAAAACACTAAGGCCAATAATTATGATTTTCATTAGTGAATCATATTTGTATGGAGAAACTTGAGTTAGAAAGAATGATAAATTGGGGCCCTTACAACGATAAATAATATCCCACTAACACAACATCATAGACACCCTGGGACACTTAAACCGTGTCCTCTAATACCAAGTTTGTCACGACGTGAGCCTTGACACTTGTAGCACCTTGACATACCAAAACTCTTAGATAATTCGTATCTTTGAGGAAAGATGAAGAGTTATTTATATACAAGTAATTATGTGGTTCATATTAAAGTTATAAAGGTTCAGATCATAATTTCTTATGTTAAGTGAGCTTATTAATAAATGTTGGCGAAAGTTCTCGAAAGTTCCTTTTTAAGAATTTCTCTTAAATTTAGTGAAAATGTCTAAAAAGTTCTCTCCTAATATAAGAGGAGTTACAGGTGAGGAGTTAGAGTTCCCAAGATATAACAAATTGAGGGTACACATGAATAGCATCCAACATATCAAGCCTTTCATTCACACATCAAAATAGAGAGTTATTCACCTTTTTACAGACTCCGCATTATAGGTGACTTGTGTGCCCCCTAGGTCGGTGTAATCGTATAAAATAATATATTTTACATTTTTGTCATTAAAGCTTATAATAAACATACAAAAATCCAGAGAATAGCTCCTCAAATTATCCTTTCATGTTCATGGTCTCTTCTTGTCTTTTGATAGAAAAGTGTCCAACTCACAAGTACATCATATTGGCATAGTTTTCATGGTGAATTATGTTGTATAGATCCATGGAGGTCGTAGAAGAAAGGCTTTTTGTAACGACCTGTTTAGTCGTTTTGAGCAGCAGATTTTATTTCTGGAAAAATAGGCTGAGGCGACGGACCCCACGACGGACCGTCATGGGCGCGACGGACCGTCGCAGGGTCTCGTTTCAAAACACTTGGAAAAATCTGAAATTGGGTACTGAAAATCGACTCTCTGACCGTCACGACAAAATGGCAGGACGGACCGTCACAGGCGTGACGGACCGTCACAGGCGTGACGGACCGTCACAGACTCTATGGTGGAAATTGAGTCTCTGACGGTTGCGACGACCTGCAAGATGGACCGTCGCAGGCACGACGGGCCGTCGCAGGTTGCGCAATCCCAGTCTGGGTCGGATTTCTTTATACGTTTTAAGAGACGTTTTTGACTTTTCCTGCTTTAATTATAAAGTTAGAGGGTTAATGTTAATAAGTCTAATTACTTGGGGGTTAAAAGAGGTAACCTTAAGTTAATTAGTGGGTTATTATTGCCATCTTTTATTCTTAATTATATGTTAATTAGGGTAAAAGAAAGAGGATTTGAATAAGAAAAATAGAAAGAACAAAGAGAGACAGAAAAAGAAGAAGAGAACGAGTAGAGAGAGAGAGAGACGAAGAGGATAGCAAGGATTTTGAGAAGATAGCTTGTTGATCGCAATTCTTCGGTGGAGGTAGGTTATGGTTTTTACACTATTCGTAGTAAACTCTTAATAGCGAATGATATGTGTTGGGTAGTATTATTAAGTCTTCTATATGCTTAATTGTGTGTATGCATGATGTGATTTTATATATATATGAGTGTGATAAAATAAGCATGATGAATCTATTGAATCTTAAATCTTGAAGAAACCCTAATCTACTTTGTTAATGATGATGCCTTGGTATAAAAGAAGGCTTGATGAACGAAAGTAGTGAGATTAGGGGATCGGGTGCCACGTTCCGGTACCAGGATAGTATATGAGGATCAGAGTGTCACGTTCCGACACCATGATAGTATATGGATCGGGTGCCACGTTCCGGTACCAGGATAGTATATGAGGATCGGAGTGTCACGTTCCGACACCAGGATAGTATATGGATCGGGTGCCACGTTCCGGTACCAGGATAGTATATGAGGATTGGAGTGTCACGTTCCGACACCAGGATAGATAGTATATGGATCGGTTGCCACGTTCCGGTACCAGGAGATAGAATGAGGGCGGAGTGAGTGTCACGTACCGACACGAGAGTAAATAATATAATGAATCTTGAAAGATACTAATATACTCAATCTAAAGAACATGTTTCCCAAAAGAGTATGGTGTGGAGGCTTGAGTCCTCATAGATATAAACGGTAATATTATACATGATGTTTATACTTGTTGCTATCACCTGTTAAGAATATTAGTTGATTTTATGATGTTATCTGAGACATATTGCTTTCTATTTTGAGTTGGCCGATGATACCTACTCAGTACTTGTGGTGGTACTGACCCCCTACTTTTATGTTTTCTTTTTGTATATCGTGGTATGCAGCAAACGTGCCGTCATCTTCGACTCAACAGTAGTTCAAGCCAGTCTTCGTCACACCGTATCTTCAGGGTGAGCTAATGCTTCTAGCTTGGACTGGATCTCCTTCCTCATGTCTTGATGCCTTGAAGTTTCGGCATAGACTAGCTTTTATTTGTTTTAGCTTCTTAGAATACTCTTAGTTTAGTAAATTGATCATAGATGTTCTTGTGGTGATGACTTCCAGATTTTGGGGAATTAATAGATGTTGAATTTTAGAAGTTATTGAATTGTCTTTTATTTATGAGTTTAAGTCTTCCGCATTGCTTTATGTTGATATTAATTTGAAATGATAAGGTTCAGATTGGTTGGTTCGCTCACATAGGAGGGTAAATGTGGGTGCCAGTCGCGGCTCGGTTTTGGGTCGTGACACTTTTTCAATGGTTTGAGTTATTACAGATTCACTAGGACATACAAAATTGTAGTAACAATCTTTTATCAATGTCACGACCAGATTTTAGACCTCAGATGAGACCGACATCGATGACCTCTCAGAGGTCGCAGACAAGCCTACTTGTGTCATTCTTACTTCGTCTAGGTTAATTTAGTGGAAAATTTGAAACTTTTTGTTTCGTAACATACATAATAAACGTTCTATTAGATTCATAATTGTTCACCACAAACATCTAACATAAAGATCGTCAAACGAAAGAAATAGTTTGATATAACATTAAATGTATCTTGCCAAAATGGCACCAATACAATGTCTGAACAAAAGTGGAAAGAAACGCTAGTGGAACATATTCCACTAGCTCAATACTATAACTAAGTTAGAATATAATGAGCAAGCATCCTCGAAATCATGAGGGCCTACCAAGTCCGGATGAATGCTCCATGTACGGATAGTTTCAGCATCAATCTGTAGCTCTAGCGTCCACCTGCACCTGCACCTAAAATTTGTAGAGTTTTATAGGGTTAGTACACACTAGTATTAAGTATTGGTATATGCAAGCACACACCAAGGACATGCATGAGTAAGAATAACTCTTTCCTAACAACATGATTATGGAAAGTCAACGTAGTGGACTTGCCAAATTGGGATTCGAAAAGTTAGTGAGCTTTCCAAATTTGGATTAGGATAGTCATGCCATGAGAGCAACATGCATCATAATACTTATTATATTGCACACAACACATAACTTCTTACACATAACACATAACATATTGCATATAGCGCATAACGTTTTTCATATCATTCATTTATATGCCATGAGACCTTGGAATCATGGACTTGACATAAAGACATCCCAAAAGTGAGGGCTCAACATATGGGACCTTAACTAGGGAGCCTTCTTTAGCAAACACAGAGTCTGCTTAATTCATTCATATGTACTTCATTTCATTTCTTTCATAGGCTAGTGTAAAGACCAATTATACCTAGGATGTAGTTTAAGACTTTCATCTGGTTCGCTGTGCAGTGATCAAGAATGACCTAGTGTAACTTAAGTCTAGCTCACCTCCTAATCATCCTATCCTATCACCTTTGGTACCATTCATTTATTATGCGCATTATTTGAGGCAGGCCTCATTCATTCATTGGGAACTTTAACTTTAACCGACATAGATCATGTGAGCATCTTGAAATCCAAAGCCTCCCCCAAACCGAAAAGAGGTGGAATCACCAACAAACGTGACCCAAAATATGCTAGCGTACATGGGAATTGAACCCCGACAGATTCCTATATTGGCAGTATAGGTTCGAAGATTAGGAGATATAATGAGACCCATACCCAACATACTAGACAATCTCACATCCTGAGAGTCACGTGAACCTCCGCCCTTCCCAAAAGAAGGCTTGACCACTCATAGCTAGTCTATTGGTGCTCAGTATAAAGTTCCATTACATTCAACTCATACGTCATGGAAGCTGGCTTCTAGTATGAGGACATCATACCTCAACAGATGATTTTTCATCTCATCATTAGTATTAAGTGTTTTAATCTTAATACTTTCATTAGATTATTCATAGAGACTGATCTCTTCATTAACTTTACACTCTCATAAGTGAGTACATTTTTGTAGCATTTAATTAGGCTCATTTGAGATTGCTCTGATCTTTTACATTAGCCTCATATGATGTTGTCACAACATTCATTAACATTAGCACAATTTCTCTTCATAATTACTCACCCCATTTTACGTGAATGTTCATTTCATCATAAGTCAATGCACTTGGACAGTTAGTGTGTTTCACACTCTTACTTAACCCTTCTAGGGTTTCATCATTTCATCATTTATTTGTTCATTCATCATTTCATTATTCATTTCATCATTTCATTGTTAATTTCATCATATGCTAATGAATTTTTCCATTTAGGGTGTTTCACACTCTTACTTAACCCTTCTAGGGTTTCATCATTTCATTGTTCATTTCATCATTTTTTTTGTTCATTTCATTATTTCGTTGTTCATTTCATCATTTCATTGTTCATTTCATCATATGCCAATGCACTTGACCATTTAGTGTTTTTCACACTCTTACTTAACCCTTCTAAGGTTTTTGATCTTTTCATTGCGTACATCTTAGATTCACTTTTTTGTATACGTATGTTATTCTTGTGTTTTATACATACAACCCGTGAGGCTTCATTCATAGTTCATTTAAGTGATTAATATCTTCCTAAGATTATGTGGTACAAGACTTATGCATCTTGTATATTTGCAAATATCTCGATTTCGATCTAAGTAGACATCATTATTCTTGAATATTTAATCCACATATGACCTACATATCAATACGGAATTCGGGCAAGGGAACTCGGTTTCAAATCCATTGGACAACACTTACATTTTTTTCATTTACTTTATTTGATCTATACGGCTTGGAGACCCGAGTTCGAGCCCCAATGCCTTCATTTTATTTTTCCCTTAAATTGTCCCTTCATTTTTTGCTTAATAGAACTAAAAGGATTTGGGATCGAACCCCCAAAACCTTATTTAATTTTTTTTTCATTACTTTTAATTTTTCTCCTTTTAATTTTTATTTTCACAACCCCTCTTTAATTTCTTTAGTTTTCTCCTTGAATCATCCTAAGAGGTCGTGGGTTCGATTTCCACGCCTCACATTTCTTTACTTTGACTTTATTTACTCTCCTTAACTGCCTTGAGGTCATGGGTTCGATTCCCACGCCTCACATTTCTTTTCTTTCATTTTCTTTACTCTCCTTCACTGCCAAGAGGTCGTGGGTTTGATTCCCACGCCTTACATTTCTTTTCTTTCATTTTCTTTACTCTCTTTCACTGCCTAGAGGTCCTGGGTTCGATCCCCACGACTCATATTTATTTTCTTTCATTTTCTTTACTCTCCTTCACTGCCTAGAGGTCGTGGGTTCGATTCCGACGCCTTACATTTCTTTTTATTTCATTCATAGCTTTCTTATAGTGAGGTCTTGGGTTCAATCCCAACTGACCTCACATATTTTAAACATTATTTTCAAATTCCCCTAAGCTCCACCATTAGTTGTGATTAAACAATCAACATGCTGGAAATTTAAATCACATTTGCAGCCTACTTTCTTCAACAACTATACTTAATTTCATAGGGTAATTCGTAGATCATTTAATACGTTCCGAGGTGCATTTTTCATGGATTCGTTTAGCCACGAGAATATCACTCAAATAAGCCACATTTCAAATCATATGAACATCACGAATTATATAATCATTTGTACATGAAATACATCCAAAACTTCACATTTTTAAAGCCTTAACCCGAGGCACATAGATACGGTTCATATTGCACAAACACATACACATAATTTTGGAAAAACATCAACATAAGTCACATAATTTCGAACATACATTTAAAAACATAATAATCAAGAAACACGTTTCATCCCTTGTTGTATACTAGAAAACATAACCAACCTATGATTCAATGAGAGCTAGTGACAAGGACATGGAACGGGGAACAACCTTAGTTTTCGGAATAAATTCGTGTGAACCTTAGGGGTCTCTTCGGAAAGGGACAAAGAGAGAAGATAAACCATACACTCTTGAAGTTAAACCCTTGACTTTATGTCCAAAAATTTCACCCAAGATCACGGCCAAATCCCCTCAAAGTCAACACCAACTCGACGGACAAACTTCTCTTTGCCTATGTGATTGATTTTGTTTGTTTTCTTATATTTTCGTTGTGAGTTCTTAAAATGTGAAGAACATTGTCTTACCTACTATTTTTTGAAGTGATTAGGCAGAGAGAATCGTGAGTGAGAGTGATAGAAATGTGAGATAGAGATGAGTGTGGGAGAGAAGAGTTTTCTTAGGATTAGTAGTTTAGTTAAGGACTTAGTCAATTAAGGTTTTCATTTAATTATTAAAAATCTGATTTTATTTTATTTTACATCAGATAATAAATAATAAATATAAATTAATTACATTAATTTATCAACTTAAATTAAAAATAATTTAATTCATTGCTTCCACCTAGGTTCGAACACGGGTGGAGCAAGACTTCACTTCAAGAGATAATTTAAGGCCCTCTCTCTCCAAAATTCCCCTCCACCTTATTAATTAGTTAATTAATTATAAATATTTACGGTAATTATGATACTACCCTAGCTTGGAGAAAGACCATTTCAACCCTAGACCCTCCAAACCTAAGATTTTCCCTTTTTAAGTCCGGTGACGACTCCTTCAAGTAAATTTTCGTATTCGAGAGTCCTACATTGTTGGACCCAACCTTTTCTAGCTCCACTAACAACCCAAGTAAGTTAGCTTGGCTGTAGAAAGGGTTCAAAGGTCTTGTTCTATGCGCATCATTTCGCGTGAACCTAGTCTAATCGTAGGGATTCTAGACACATTAAGAATTACTTTGGATATTAATTTTTAGGGTTGTTACATTATTCCCCCCCCCCCTCCTTAGGAATATTCCTCCCCGAATGACACTACTCTTTACTAACAATAAGTAAGTCATCTATCGAATATATGCCTACAGAGGTAATTCAATACTCCCCATTGGTGAATATCGTATTCACTTATTAACATGACTGTGCACATCCTTGAAACCTACTAGTAGCTTCACATTAATGGACTAAGGAACTCTTTCCTAAACTTGTCTCAGAAAGCATACGACATAAGCAAACATGTAAGTCATACAAATCAGTAACTAACACGATGACTCAAGCATATTAGCCACATATTAGTGCATAAACACCATACACAGTCAAATACATGAAAGTCTAATTAAGACTACGCACTCGAGACTTCACCAGAGGTGACTTTCCCTGCACCCCTAGACTTTAGTGTGAAGAATCGTTGCCTCCTTGGAGCCTTTTCACTTGGACCATTAGATTGAACTCACTGCTTCCCTTGTTCTTGACTTTTCCTATTCAGACAATCCTTCACCATGTGACCCAGTTTGCCACAACTGTAACAGGTGTTAGTGCCCATCATAAACTCTCCTCTATGTAGTTTACCACACTTCCTGGAAGGTGATCTCTCCTGAGTTTTATCCACTTCATTGTTTCTCTTAACTCTGGACTAGAAATTATTATCATAGCGACCCATTGGATGAACTTGAATCCCCTTTGTGGGAGAGTCTCTTCTTTAACCGGGCTTATCCCTGATTTCAGTACTATTCTTCCTTGAAAAAATCTCCACGGCTTTCCTTGACCTGTTCCCTGCCCTTGTGTGCTTCCTCTTTATGCTTTCCTCAAGTTGCTAGACATGGACCATAAGCCTGGAAAGGTCCATGCTGTTATGCAGCATAACTGCCCTACACTCCTCCTCGAGATCCTCAGCAATCCCTATCAAGAATCTACTCATGTAGTCTCTGTTGTTAGACACAAGAGAAGTGGCATACCATGATAATTTTACAAACTTTAGGGAATACTCCCAGACTGTCACTGATCCCTGTTTAAAGTTGATAAACTCCTCAACCTTTGACTCCCTCATCTTCCTAGTGAAGAATCTCTCCAAGAAGTCTATCTTAAATAGCTCCCAAGTGATCGAAACTCCGCCAAAAGCTCGACTATCCTGCCACATCTATAACCAAGTCTGTGCAACATCCTTTTGGTTGATAGGAAGCCAACTCTGCTTTCTCAGTACCTTTGGCCCCCATAGCCACCAAGATCTTATGCACCTTGTCCACAAACTCTTGGGGGTCCTCTAAAGTATTAGACTATGTGAAAATAGGAGGATTCATCCTCGTGAAGTCTGTCAGCCTGTCAACCATGGTACGAACCTTTGGGTTCTCCCTCTGAATAATTTTCTGGTTGACTTGGTCAGTCATGGACTGATGTTGCATAGTGATGGCCTGTGCCATCTGGTCCGAATAGTCCCTCACCTCAGCATCAGTCAACCCAACAGGGTTAATCGTCATGGCTACTCCTTCAGCTGGAGCCTTGGGTGGAACTTGATTGTCCCCAACAGCTGCTCCTCCTCTCCTCTGACCAATTGCTTTCCTAGTGTTCATTCTCTGAAAAAAGCAAGGGTTGATGTTAGATACGCTCATAACACCAAGACATCAGACGTTAGGAAAGGCACGATAAGGTTAGAAGAAGGAAAATTTTTCCTACGCATCATGCAGTCTCTAATCCAGGATAGTGGTGCACTTCACTACCATGTCTTAGAAACTACTCAATGTGGTTCATGTTAACTTATTACTCTTGAAATTTAACCTACGGATCTGATGCCAACTTTGTCACGAGCAGAGTCTAGATCACGGAAGATTCCGGCGTCGTTGACCTCTTAGAGGTTGCAGACAAACCTACTTACGTCATTTTTACTCCGTCTAGGTTAATTTTAGAGAATAATTTGAAACATTTTATTTCTTAACATACATACTAAAAATTCTATTAGGTTTATAATTGTTCACCATCAACCATCTAACATAAATATCATCAAATGAAATAAATAGTTTAATATAACATTAAATGTATACTTGCAAAAATGGCACCAATACAATGTCTGAACAAAAGCGGAAAATAACGCTAGTGGAACATACTCCACTAGCTCAATCCTATAACTAATAAAGAATATAATAGGCAAGCAACCAAGAATGCATGAGGGCCTACCAAGTCCGGATGAGTGCTCCACGTCCGCATAGAGGTCGTGGGTTCGATTCCCACGTCTCACATTTATTTTCTTTCATTTTCTTTACTCTCCTTCACTGCCTAGAGGTCTTTGTTTTGATTCCCACGCCTCACATTTATTTTCTTTCATTTTCATTACTCTCCTTCACTGCTCAGAGGTCGTTGTTTCGATTCCTATGACTCACATTTCTTTTTCATTAATTCATAGCTTTCTTATAGTGACGTGTTGAGTTCAATTCCAACTGGCCTCACATATTTTAAACATTATTTTCAAACTCCCCTAAACTTAAACAGTACCTTAAATTAAATCATCAACATGCTGGAAATTTTGATCACATTTGCAGCCTACTTTCTTCAACATTTATTAGTAATTTCATAGGGTAAATCGTAGATCATTTAATACGTTCTTAGGTGCATTTTTCATGGATTCTTTTAGCTACGAGATTATCACTCAAATCAGCCACATTTCAACTCATATGAGCATCACGAATTACATAATCATTTGTACATGAAATACATCCACAACATCACATTTTTAAAGCCTTAACCTGAGGCACATAGATACAGTTCACAATGCACACACACGTACACATAATTTCGAAAAAACATCAACATAAGTCACATAATTCCGAATGTACATATAAACACATAATCATAACAAAAACACATTTCATCCCTAGTTTTCTACCAGATAAATAACCAATCTATGATTCAATGAGAGCTAGTGATAGGGACATGGAACGGGGAAAGACCCTAGTTTTTGAAATAGATTCATCTAAACCTTAGGGGTCTCTTGGGAAAGGGACAAAGAGAGAAGAGAACCCATACCTTTTTGAAGTTAAACCCTCAAATTTTTTCCCATAAACTTCACCCAAGATCATATCTGAATCCCCTCAAAGTAAACACCAACTCGACGGACAAACTTCTCTTTGCCTAAATGATTGATTTCGTTTGGTTTCTTATATTTTCGTTGTGAGTTCTTTAAGTGTGAAGAACTTTGGTTAACCTACTGTTTTTTTTACTTATTTGGCAGAGAGAATCATGAGTGAGAGTCGTATAGACGTGAGAGAGAGATGAGTGCGGGAGAGATGAGTTTTCTTAGGATTAGAAGTCTAGTTTAGGAATTAGTCAATTAATGTTTTTATTGAATTATTAAAAATCTGATTTTCTTTTATTTTAACTCAGATAATAAATAATAAAAATAAATTAATTACATTAATTTACAAACTTAAATTAAAAATAACTTAATTCTTTGCTTTCACCTAGGTTCGAACCCGGGTGGAGCAAGACTTCACTTCAAGAGACAATTTTCATCCCTCTCCCCCCAAAATTCCGGTCCATATTATTAATTAAATATTTAATTATATATTTAGGTTAATTACAACACTACCCTTAGCTTGGAAAAGACCATTTTACCGCTAGACCCTCCAAACCTAAGATTTTCCCTTTTTAAGTCTTGTAAAGACACAGTCAAGTAAATCTTCGTATTAGAGAGCTCTACATGGTTGGACAAAACCTTTTCTATCTCCATTAACTCCCCAAGTTAGTTGGGTTTGATGTAGAAAAGGGCTTAGATTTCTGATTCTATGAGCATCAATCCGTGTGAACCCTGTCTAACCGTAGGCATTCTAGACATATTCATTTTTAGGTTTATTAGAATTAGATTATGGATACCCTAGATCTAACACAATAATTTATGTTTCGAATCTGTACCGATTGTAAAATTGGCATCGTAATTCTTGTCCTGAATAATTGACTGAGTTTAGAATATTTTATCATGTTGTAGTGGTGAGGATAGAGGTATGATTATTAATAAACTATAAATAAAAAAATATATTATGGATATTCCCTTTTTTGACATGTTTCCTTAATGTTTGGGATTGATATAATAGTGTTTTCAATTTTAGTGATCTCGTAGATATAATTATCAGTGGTTGGCTGATTGAGTGCACATGAAAACTCATTTTAGGGACTAATAATCTGTTAAGATTACCCCTATGTTAGGAACGACTTGGACACTAATCATATCTATTATTTATAACTAAATTGCTCATGTTTAGCCTATTGGTTTTTGGTTATCTCCCTTTGGGGTAGAAAAGTTATTTGTTGAGCTATGAACTACCTATGGGCGATATGATGTTGAGAAAGGGGACTAAGTTATAAAATAAGAGGGCCATGTGTTGCCTATGGGTCTATATTTATGCCAAAGAGTGTTATTTGTTGCCTACGGGGTTATTATGATGGCAAAGAGGGCTATTTCTTTCATATTGGACTATGTTGACACAAAATAGGGATATGTGAAGCATCTAGAGAGGTCTATGCACAACCTACATGGATACATCATTGCCTAAAAGTTTGTCACTTATTATAAGGACAATGGACTACTGATAGGGTTATGTAGATTGATTTAGAATCTTATGGCTTATAGAGGCCTAGGTAGGTGGTATATTGTTTGTACTTGCCAAGTTTATGGGGCTTGGTCAGGCTGATGTTTTATTATTTTTGTATGTTTTTATTTAGTACTGAGTTATCATTCTTATTTTAATTTTTATTTCCTAACCTGATTTCATTTAGTATTTTATGATACTTTTTTATTATTCTGTACTTACGCCCCATTGCTTGGGGACGCTACATTAGGTCCCTTCAGGCAACTCGATAGACCTCCTAGATACGCGGTGATTTCAATTTTGTTAGCTGGCCCCTTTCCTCAAGAGATACAAAAGTTCAAAGGTTTACTGAATTTTGTTGTATATAGTTTTTGGGTAGGTCGGGTGTTATGCTTTGGAATTCAAATGACCTACACTAGAGCCTCACATAATGAAAAATGATTTTAAAATGTGTTTGCAAGACTAAATAAAGGTAATCAACTTTATTAGGAAGTGTTAGAGTCTATACGTCAAGAAACGACATCTAGAGACCAATCAAAGTGATCTAGTGTGACTTTAGGTCTAGGAAGGGGTTTAAAGAGTTTTATGAGGGTAATATCTTGTAATAAGACCTTGAACATATGTTATTACGTATTTACGATCAAAACGTTTAGGTATGACTCCCCAAGGACAACCTTAATGCTCCTTGAGGAGGACACAACATTTGACCCTAAAAGCTGTCAAAAATAGTGTTGAATGACGAGCTGTCGATGGTGCTCATTGGTTCACAGTTATACTTATCCCTTTGAGCCCCCAAAACAGACTCTCTGTCACAAACTACGATTAACTAGTAGGGTCCTTGGATGGGATAACGGTTCATCGACGGGGTCTCGTTGATTGACCTCTAGTCGAATACCTTTACTTGTGTTAAGTAGGGGTGGTTAGATAAATGGTTAATTAATTAATGAATGATTATAGCCGGTTATAATTAGTTATTTATGGACTGTTTAAGTATCTACGACATTAACCTATCCTAACAACTCATAAATCCAAAAACCCAAATAGCTCCAACTTTTATCTAATTTCTCTCACTACTCCAAATACCCTATTGAAGAGGAAGATCAAGTAATCTCTAGGGATTCAATATCAAGGCTTTCCTTCACCATTATTCAAGTATTCTCTAGGTATTGACACTATTAACGTGATTAAATTTCGTGGGTCTTCTTTCTAACGTGATTGTTTAGTCTTAAGTAGATTATGAGTGATTAATTATACATGTTTATGTGTGAATTGATGAAGCAACTTATGCTTTGACCTAATTCCCCAAAAGGACCCATGAATACTCTTCTTCGCCTAAACCTAACTCGTGATCTAGGTTTCTTTATGATGAGGGAAAATGTAATTAAATTTATAATTGTATAGATTACTATTATATGGTGATTATGACTAAATTTTTTGGAGAAGGTAACTGAATTGAGGTTTAAGTCTTGCAAGATCTTTCTTGGAGGATTATGGTAAGATGTTAAAGTTCATGAGTACTTTATAGCAATCATGTTGGTATATCCTTGTTGTTGTTATTGAATTGAAGCATGAATATGTGAGTATGATAGGAAGATAATGAGATTATGAATGTGAGATTATGATATGAATGTGATGAATTTGAGATTATTACAGGTTTATGATTATGAGGGATTGGAAGTGATTATCTTGTGAATATTATTACTATATTTATGATAATGATATTCTAACATAATGTTGGATCGTGATGAAAGGACTTTCTCATCGTAGAACCTATGATCTATGAATATGATATATGAGGGGCTAGAGTTCCTAAGACTTGTGATATAATCTAATGCTAAGAAAGACTCTAAGATACTTCAAAAAGGTAACATTTTGCCTTGCACGGAGGGAACTTTACAATGAGAGGTGCTCCTTCACAAAGTAAGGGAGGATGACACTATGTTCTCTCATTAGGTGGAAACTATAATGCTAGTTAGCATAAAGAGTATTTCTAGCAATGACCTCCCAGTTCATTAACTATGTTCCCCATAGCAACCTAGATAGTGTATCTACATAGACCATATTATGATGTATATGTACCTCTGCAAGTATCATGCTCTCCTTTAGGTGTGAGAGGTTGACATCGGATTCCATGTTTATCTCATATTGTCTATTGTCGGTTATGGTGAAGTTTCCCGATAGTAGAATGAACGAAAGTAAAAGATGCATAGTAACTAGGTTGTATTGAGAGGTGTACAAGTATAGGTAAGGGTATGAGACTTTAAATATACACTGTACATGTGGACCTTTAGGGAACTCCTAGGGTGATTTCTCTATATACATATGTTATGAATGAAATGTATAATATTGATCCTATATGATGTTTGTTTCATATGTTATGTATTATGTTTGTTACACTTGGTATATATGATGTTGGTCTTAATTGTCATATATGAGGTTGACTACACTTTTATATGATGTTATATGATGTGAAAACAATGCTTATGGTCTCTTTGCTAGTTGACTTAGTTTATGTGGGGTTATGGGGTTTCACATAGGCATTGCACTAGTTCTCTTCGATTGGGATTGTGAATAAGTTATGGTGATATCTTGATGAAATGTTTTGTAAGCATGAATTGTTCACTATTCATTGTTAATATATTGTGAACATGTATATGCTTGGAATGTGCATAAAGGTTGTCAAAGTCACATAGAAAGCTTTTCAACAAAATGTCCTTTTTAGAATGTTTCTAAACGCTTTAATTGCATATGTATTCATATTTAGTACATGTTGTTTGTACTAACCCATATTATCTTCTATTTCTAAAATAAAGTAGGTTCAGGCCATTGAAGGGTTTCTAGGCCAATTTTCAAGAAGCTTGCATAGATCCCCAAGTTGGGTAGTCCTCAATTCCGAGAATCAAACCTATCATTCTAGTTCTTTCTGTTTGATTAGTCTAAACATAATGTTCTATTTCTTATCCATTTGAAACCATGTTGTTCTAGTTATGAAATATTGTAATAGTGTAAGGTCTATTTTCCAAATCTTGTAAACCTGTGTTGGATGGTAATGTGTGAGACAAAGTAGTCTTTTTTCGATATATGAGAAGTAGACTTGAACTCTAATGTAATGTTTTTAATTTTTGTGTATTTTCAACCTATGAAATGCAATGATGTATGCTAAGGGATTATTTAAGGCCTCTAAGAGGACGGATACACCAGTTACGGCTAGTGGGTGCTCCCCAGTCGTGACATCGGGGCCTTATCCTAATAAAGTTGTACTACACTTACATGCTTGTTGACTAGTGTGCAGGGTTATGTACCAACATTACAATCCATGTTGTCCTTGCTTGTTTGTTGGCCGATGTTTGGTGATGGATTGGCTTATTGTATCAATAGATAGTATTTCTTTGGTTTTGTATAGCGATAATGGTGGCTTGACAATATTTACATTTTCCTAGATATTATGGTTGACTAGACATCCCAAACAAAATTGATATGTGAGCTTGTTTTTATATATATGAACCATGGGAGTTGCTATATTGTAACTACCAAGACCGTTGTAAGTGGCACGCGAGAACTAAAACTACTACTTAACTAATCAACATAACCAAAGTAATACACATTTAAAAATACAAAAAACAGGTTTAAATAACTATAAAAATAGAGTTCCCATAAACTCCAAAGGTTTAAACAATTAACAAATAAAACTAAAGTAGAAATTCAACCCCTAGAATCTGAAAGTTATTTTAACAAAATTCTATTAACGACAGTTCTAAGAAAAAGGTGTACAACCCCAAAACTAAACTTACACCTTAAATAGATAGTTTGAATCCGAAAAGTGTACTCAAACTGGAGAGATCCACGGCTTCCTGAAAGAATTCGCTCACCCTTGAATCGTGTCACTTTCAATAGTAACTTATCTCATATCTATTAATATCCATCTCAAGATGCCTTCTATTAAACACAATAAGAGCAAGTGCACTATCAATACACATAAACTGCATGGTAAAAATATCACGCGGCTATCCTATTTAGTGTAACATAAGGAAGTTAATACAACATTACAAACATGCAAAATATCGAACATATACAATATTGATTATCACATGCTCGACTAGATAAGTTTATAATAAGTCATTGGTCCTCTGATTGATCCCAAACCCAAATTATTAACAAAGAAGAACATGGTACTCAGTCTAATGTTTATGCCGGAACATGGCAACTGATCCCCTAATTTTGCCTAAATGTGGCAACAAATCCAAGTAAGTATGATGGAATGTGGCAACTGATCCATCCAGCACACCAAAATCACAATCACAAGAATTTTATCAATATTCATACAATCAAGAACTGATTCACGGTTTATAGTTATTCGGTCATACTCATTTACAAATAGTGATATGAACAATGCAACATTCACATACATATATGTATCGTAATGAATCAAGAAGAAACATATATCACATGTAAATTCACAACCATTACCTACCTCTATACAATTTGGAATCCCTAAGGTACTTGAATCTTTCCTTTCTGAATTCTTTCCTCTTGTTCTAGGTATACAAAAAACAATTTATATCGAAGGATAAAAAAATAATTGTCTAATATCCGGATAATAACAAACCAAATAAACCAAGACCAAATCCTTGATCCTCGTACCCAGATTAGGGTTTTTCCAAAAAAAAAATTGAATCAAACCTTCCCCATCGATAATTACCCAAGAATTTATATTTTACATATAAAAAATTGATTCGGGGGGTAAAACGTTTCCTTTAGCCTCAATAATGTGCAAAAACCGTCAAGAAGACACTTGGGTTATCTCCAAGATCTCAAAGTTTCAAATTGCCATATAAAAATTTTTTGGGGTTCTATTTCTGACTTAAGTCGCGTCGTTCCTGTTATAGCAACCCCAACCCACCACAAAAGCCCTGCCCTTGTATTAATTATCATGCTGACAAGGCTTTCACGGAACAAGTGAAATTTCACAATTTAAAACACCCATTATCACAACACACCCTCATCCTATGAAAATCATAAAATACCCGTTCATACTAACATGGAAATCTACTCACCCGAATTCTATTCCAAAAAGTCATACGGTTTCCCTATTGACTTAGATACCCGTTCACGTAATCAAATTCACTGATAAATCTCTGATTTGTTACTAGATTTACCTAGACCTCACTGAGTATTATTTCATCAAAATATGGACTATGCTGGGAAATCTAAAGTTACTTCAAGAATATTTTCTTGCCCCAATTCATTCCTCATTGTTTTTATCGCCAATAACTGAATCATGTCATTATAATAGATACCAATTTACCTATATCAATAACCGAGTGATAAACTAGGAAAGTCTGTCCAATGTAAGGGTAGAGTAGTAATAAATAGCTAAACAACTAGGATATTTCAACAAGTTCTTATTCATACATAAGGTCTTGTCTAACACAACAAAGCCTTACTTTATGATATAATCTTCAATCCCTAACCAATTGATTGAATACCTACATATCCTTCCTTACAATGCCTCAATGAAGTAATGACAAATCTCGAGTGATATTTATTATTGTATGTGAACATATCTAACCCCAATGTTATTCCCAATAAACACCATAGTTTATCATACGCATGTTGCAAAATGTTATCAAGGACTTTGAAAAAACAACAGGATGAATCCTTTCTCAAAATATATATTTCTATAAGCTTTTTTTATAAAAGTTTGATCCATAGACATCAGATACTCATTGATACATATGTTCAAGCATACAAACCCTCCAACCATACTATCGAATGAAATATTTTCCTATTGTGATTGTAGATTACCATTAAAAACAGTAGAGTTGGACCTAATTATAACACCCTTAATGTCCAAGACCTAATCTAGAGCAGCACATGAGTATCCAAGGTTGGAAACACTTTTTGGAGGCCTAAAATAATATGTATAAGCCATTTAGGTAGTTTTCGATTTAAAACATCAAGGAACGTCCATGACGTCTGGTGAATTGTGAAATTGAGGTAATATCCCTTGGCATGTTTTACGGGGTTTTAAGAGTTGTAATTCAATGAAATTTGGTAGAAAGGTGTCAAACATGTATTATCATATGTTTGAGGTCGAAATTTCCATGTACGACTCTCCAAGGACCATCCTAAGGGTGTCTGAGGAGAACCCTTCCAAAATGACCAAAAAGTTGTCAAGTCACAGTAGCAATTGACTAAGCCAAACGACGGTGCATCACCTAGTTTATAGGGTGTCGATGTATACGTCATACAACAATTAGCCATTTCCCAAAAATGTCGAAAAACAGAATCTCTGAACTTATCGATGGACATGCAGGATTGGGGGCATGGCTGGCGTCAACTAGCCTACGGACTGTACGTCGGGGTCTCGTATGTCAGGTTTGTTAAGGGGCTGTCCAATTTTTAAGTGGGTTAATTTAATTAGTTAATTAGTTAAGGATTTATGTATGGGTTCAGGTATGTCTAATTAAGTTAATTTACAAACTATATAAAGACCTAACATTCATTAACCTAATCCAACACCTACAATTCCCAATCTCAAATCTCTCTTCCTTCTCTCTACTTTCTCTCTCCCCAAAGAAGAATCCATAGAATACTAAGATCAAATGTCTTAGGGGTGTAATAACTTCACTTTATATCCATCAATATTCAAGGATTAACAAGGTATAGGAACTTTTCACCTTTGGGACTCCTTTCCACAAAGGGTTCTTTCAAATTCTATTGTTATAGATCTCTTTTGATTATTATGGTCGTTTTATGATGTATTATTTATGAATTATGGTAGTTTTTTATGTTATACCTATTTCTATAGAAAAAAATTATGAATTAACCCTATTCCCGTGACCCTAGGCTATGAACTCATGTTGAATTTATTAGTGTTGATGCAATTGACTTAGGTCTTGTGTTATATACTATTATGTGATGCTATTGCGCATATTAATTGATGCACATTGTTGGTCGATGGTAAGACCATGGAAGAAGGATTGTGAAGGTTAATTGGTAAGACCAATGATCTTGAATCGTTACATCAATTATGATGATTTATACATAATGATGATGTTAAATTGAAGTGTAGATACTGATTAGATTATATAGGTGATGGTATGATGAATGTAATTTAAATGTATAGACAATATAGATTATGAGGTTATGATTAAAATGAAATGATAGTTGGTTATGAATTACCTATGTGCCTTACTATGACATGATGATGATAATGTGTTAATTTCACATATGATGTTTGTATTGAAAGGATATTATCATGCCATTTTTAATGATCTAATGATTATGATATATAATAGGTTATTCCTTTAAGACCTATACTAAGATATGATGATTAATAAAGTCTTAAACACATTTCAAAAAGGGAGTTTAGCTTAGCATCGAGTGAATTAATAGTAATGGTATCTTCTCCCAAGTAGGGAAGGTAGGTTTACTATTGCAATCATGAGATAGAGATTACAATTCCAATGGGATAAAGATGTTTTCAAGCATCTCTCCTAGTGCTTGAACTATGTGTACCCATAGGAATACTAGCTAGTGGATCCACCTAGTTGCTACGTTCATGTTTTGGTACATGGGTGGATTTGGTAGAACTTGATATAGTTGTTTTAATGTTATTTTGGGGATGGATTTTCTTCCATTGATTGTTGGAATAGATTAGTCAAGTTCAGCTTTCCCAATGAACCCATCATAGAGTAGAAGGGGGGGGGGGGTAATTCAATTCCTTGAGTTCGAATAATCTTTTGTTTGAAATCTTTAAAAATGATATCTAAAGGGTGTCTTTAACATATTGTAAGAGTCAATGATCTTGAAACTGACATCTCTCCAATAGAGTCCGTCCCCGTAGTGAAGGACATTCCAAAAGTCTTTCCCGATGAATTGTAATCCTTATGATGTAGATGTAGGTGAATTTTTTTTAATTCTCCGCAGTTTTTAACCTATGAAATGTAATGACGAATGCTAAGAGGATAGTCTTAGTCTAGGGAGTGCTCCACAGATGTGACAAAATATAATAGTTGTGAGATGATGATCGATGTGCTATTATGAGAGGTTGAAGGTAATTCGGATGTACATCTTATGATTAATGTATGATGTAATATTTTATCATGATGTGGGTTTGTGATGAAATAACTTTCTCATCATATTACCTATGAGTTATCAACGTGTTATATGAGGGGTTGAACTCTTAGGACCAATATTATGATGTAAAATTAATGAAGACGTAAAAATACTTCAAAAGGGGAATTTAGCTTAGCACTGAGTGAACTTGACAATGAGAGGTGTTCCTTCACAAAGGAAGTGAGGTTCAGACAATGTTCTCTCATGAGGTGGAAACTACAATGCTAATTAGCATAAATAGGATTTCTAGTAACAACATCCTAGTTCCTTAACTATATTCCCCCTTAAGAAATCTAGATATTGGATCCACCTATAAGCTATTATGAAGTATATGTCCTAACTTTGCAAGTAGGATTCCCTCTTTTTGTTCTGAGGGGTTGACACCGGATTCCATGTTATCTCAAATGGTCTAATGTAGGTTATGGTTAAATTTCCCAAAAGTTTAAATTAATGAATGAAAGTAAGAAGATGAAAACGAACTAGGACTACTTAAGAGGTGTTACTTAGTGTAGGTAAGGATATGCGACTTTACATGAATATGAATATCTAAAATTTATTCATCAAGATCAATATCTAAAATAATCTTGTATTGGTTCCAAGTTGGTGGTGAGTCCTCAAGTCGGAGGACAAAGCCTATGAAACTAGTTTTTATTGTCTAGGTTCCAATGAAAGACATTGTTCTATTTCCTATTTGAAGGAACCTATTGTATTCTCTTATAAAATTTGTAATGATGTAACATATAAGTCTCATTTCTCTCACTCTTATGTTTTACATGGTCGTATGAGACAATGTAGTCTATTTTTGATCTATGTGAAGTGAAGTTAAACATCAAATGAAAAGTTATAATTTTTCATTTTTTATTCTATATATGATGCTATGATGAAGGCTAAGGTCTGTTCTAAGATCTCTTCGAGGATGAAGACACCGGTTACGACTAGGGGGTGCTCTCCATTCGTGAAAGAGTAACCCTCCTGTGGGAAAACCAAAATTACAGCCCAAGGAATCAACATACCCAATGTAATACACATTAAAGCTGCAGAAGCAAGTTCAAATAACTATAAGAATGGAGTTCCCATAACTTCAAAGGTTTAACCAATGAATTAACCAAACTAATGAAAAAATACAACCACTAGAACCTGAAAGTCACATTTTACAAAAAGCCTATCAACGACAAGTGTAAGAACAAACGGTACAACCCCAAAACTAACACAAACCATAAACAAATAGTATGAATTCGAAAAGAGTGGACTTAAACATGACATATACACGAAATCCTGAAAGAAATAGCTCACCCTTTAATTCGATCACGGTTATTAGTCACCTAGATGAGGTCTATCAATAGCCACATGAAGATGCCTGCCTTATACTTAAAAATAAGAGAATGTATTAATATAAATCATCGTGTACACGTGGGATTACGTGGCTATATAATTACGTGTAACATACGCCCGAGAACACAACATTATGAATATGAAAAATACATAACATATGCAGTATCGATTATCACATGCTCAATCATATACATTTATAACAGGTCATTGATCCTCTCAACCCAAACTCAATCTTTTAGAATATCGGAATGTGATATTAGGTCCATTTTTTATGTCAAAACGTGGAAACCGATCATATCATTATGTTAGAACGTGGAAATAGATTTTAGTAAGTATGACGGAATGTGGCAACTAATCCATTCAACTCACAATCACTTTCACAAGTATATTCTCAATAATCATACAATCAAGAAGTTATTTATGGCATATAGTAAGTGGATCATACTTATTTAAAATTAGTGTGATCAACAATTCAACATTCGTATACATACATGTATCATAATGAAGAAAGTACAAACATATATCACACATATTAAATCACAACCATCACCAACCTCGAATTCCAGCTTGAATCCCCTAAGGCACTTGAATCTTCCCTTTTAAGATTCCTTATGGTTGTTGTAGGTCTACAAACAATAACATATATGTCAAGATCAACAAATCAAGGTATAATATCTGGATTATAAAAAACCCAATGAACCTAGACCAAACTCTTGATTCTCATACCCAAATTAGGGCATTTTCCACCATAATTTCCAGATTGAACCTTCCCTTTTCATTAATTATCCGTGAATTTACATTCACGGATCAAAAGATCAATAAGGGGGAGTAAAAACCTTAAATATAGCCTCAAATTGGTAAAAATCATAAAGAACTCACTCATTTTCGTCTTCTATCTCTCAAAGTCAAAAAGTAAAGAATAATTTTTTTTTGGGGATTTATGTTTGACATAAGTTGCGTCTATCACGCTACGCAGCCCGTACCCGCCACAACGGCCCATCCCTAGCGGGAATAATCCTACAGACACGGGTTACACAAAACTAGTTAGCAATTTAAGAATTCCAAACACCTATTTATACAACACACCCTCATCCCATAAAGCTTAGAAGGTACATGTTCACACTACAATAAACTTTAGGAGTTCTACTAATCTGAATTCAATTCCGTAAGATTGTACGGGTTCCTTGATTCCGTATTAACCCATTCATATATTCAGACTCATAAATAGATATCACATTTGTTACCTGATTTCCAACACCTCAATGACTCTAATTTCATCAAAAACTGGACTATGTTAAGTTACTACCACAAAATTTTCTTGTCCTAATTCTTAACCCGTTTTGTTTTTCATTAACAAAGGAATCAGGTCATTACTAATATTCTTTATAGGGTTGTTTATTGGTGACTACTAACAAAGGGAATATATTTTAACCCGAGATAAACTTATATGTTTTTTTTCTTTGTATGTCATCTTCGTGCAATTAGTAAATGACTAAGTAGGGTCGGCTCAAGCCCATGTTTTCCATTAGATGCCAATTGAACCATTTGAATTTAGGGTGTGACAAACTTTGTATCAATGAAACATCATATCCTATAGAATCTACAGGTCATTTCAAGTAGAAACTTATTTTATAGATGTGTTCTAGACCATATTTTTTTAGTAGGAAGCTACATGGCATGTTTGATCGGTTATCCTTTCTTAGCTCACCTCGTGTTATAGAGTTGTGTCTTAATAGTTGAGTTTATAAGATTATAATTTATGTTTGCATACATATAGAGATGGCTGAAACAAGACAAAATGCATTTAGCCAGAGGCTAGATGTAGCGGTAGGTGAGGGTACTAGCAACATACCATCGGCGGACATTGCCTATTTTGATATCCAGAATGAGACATATTCTCAGCCCAATATAGATTTTCTACTAACTTAGGATCCTCTGAGGTATACAGGTTCCCCGACATCACTAAAAGTACTACCTTGAGCTTCTCATGTTCTCTCTGATAATGATTTATAGAGTGCAGTATGTATTTTAGCATGTTTTGTAGCTTCATAGCACCAACCATTTTTTCTAGGAGTTATCAAACATTCAGAAGATCATGGAAGTTTGAGAGTTTCTAACTTTGATTCCTCTAATATTTTATAGGAACAGATCGTAGGCAGGAACCTCCAAATTTTTTTGATAAAGTTCACAAGATCTTTAGTTTCATGCATGACTGATAGAGTGAGTATATTTTATTAGAAGCATTTGAGCTGTGTTATGTTTCATTATGGAGGTTCAAGACTAGAGAAATAAGGGTGTAAGATTCACCTCCATCTTTTTGGGATAACTTTGTCAAAGCTTACTTATATACCGTGGTTTCACGGTATTTTTAATGCTTTTTCCTTAAGTTTAGTGTGTGTCCAAAATCCTTTTTGTATTGATTTTTATGTAAGTTTCTCTTTATTTGTAGGAAATCTATCTAAAGATGAACGTGGATGTTTTTGAGCAAGAAATGCAGAAACGTTACCACCTACGGAGCTTGTGACGGTCCGTCAAGCGTATCATAATGAAGCTGCTGAAGGAAAATGGGGAAGTCTATCTTAGCTGTGGGATTATGAAGTTCATGACGGACAGTCATAGCCACGACGGTCAGTCCTGCTGGTTTATCATGATGATCAAAGAAGTAGTCCCAGTACCCAAATTTGAAGAATTTTAAGTTTTATGAAACGGAGACCCTCGACGGACCGTCGTGCCAGTGACGTCCTTCATACCTGCTCGTCGAGGGTAATGAAGAAAGAAGCAGAAGGATCTGTAAAGTATAGGATGACGGAGGCCATGACGGCCCATCGTGACCATTACGGCCAGTCATGAGGTCCGTCGACCCAACCTCATTTTGACAGATTTTCTGCAAATAGTGTCCTTCTTTTATTAGGTTTTTGTTTTTTTATAAATAGTTCAAAAAACCTCATTTTGGGGGTTATACTTTCTTATAGTTAGACTGTCTTATGTTACACTCGTTGTTAGTAGATTTTGTGATTGTTATCATTTTGGAGAATCTTTAGCCTACGATTAATTTCAGTAATTGATCTACATATTCTGGAATTGATTCTTGGTGCGTTTGTTGATTAATCAAGTGAACTTCTAGATTTTATTCTTTCTCACTGACGTAAGTGCATGAATTCTTATATTACATATACTAATATTGTGATTATGACTATGGGTAACTAAACTTCATAACTAGGGCTGTGGGAACCATTGGTGAATAATAAGGTAAAATCTAACTAAATAACAATTCTAGAATAGTGTCTTGCATGTATTGATAATTTTTTTAGAAGTCTTTTTAACGGATGGCCAATGTTAGAACTCACCTTAGTGCTACTTGATGGACTAAGGAGGTAGATAATAGGAAAAGAATTATCAACATATATTTAGTGTATACTATCTAATAGGCTAGTGTTGATTTGTATGAGGTAATACCTTCGTCAAATATCGAATACAATGCTTAATATAAGGTAATGGTGAGGGTTAGTATAGCAACACACGTAGCCGTACCTAGGTGTGGAGTGAAATTTTCTAGATGCCGGACCAAGGATTTAGAAATATATAACTTATCACTTTGCATGCAAGATATTAGGAAAGAATTGTTATAGTTAGAATTACCAAGTTATGAACATGTGGGGAATACTTAATTCCTAGTTACTTTTATTAATTGATTAAACTCCAATATTTGATTCTGTTAGTTTGTTACTTTAATTTAAATAGCTGTCTTTATTAATTTAGAAATAAACCCCCCCCCCCCTTTTATTGTCTTTTGTTTTCTAAGGAAATAATTGACAAAATAATAGTAATAATAGATTGAAGTTCAGTCTGAACTATTTTCCTCGTGGGAACGATCCCAACCTCATTAGTTGGGTTCTTTACTTGATACGACCGCATCAATTCCTTTCTTAGAAGTAAGTTTGAGCATATCAAATTTTGGCGTCGTTGTAGGGGAAAATAACTTTTAGATTAACTTAAACTTATTACTAAATTTTAGTCAATATTTTCTTGACTCTACTTTTCTATTGTTTTTGATTCTTGCAGAACTATCTTCCTTGTATGCCAAATACATGGAGAGGAATAGAACCCTTGTTTCCCTACGATCACGAATTAGAGAGTACACTACTCAATATGAATCGAAGCTTGGGTATTAATGATTATGATCCAAACCAGAACATCGCAGCTCCGTTTGATGTTCATGGTCACCTATTACCCGATGCTCCGGGTGAAAATCAACAGAGGGGACAAAATCCCGCTCCACGTCCTCAAGAATACTACAGAGGCTATGACAATATAGCAGACTCTGATAAGCCACTTGTCTTTCCCCCTCTACCAGTAGGCCAAACCTTTGTGGTAACTAGTAGCCTGATGCAAATGCTCACTACCAGAGGTTTGTTTTGAGGGCTACCTTTTGAGGGTCAATATGCCCATATAGCTAAGGTAAGGGAAGTGTGTAAAAGCTGTGTAGGGAGGCCTGATTTGGATTTTGATGTAATAGGGCTAAGAGTTTTTCCTCTCTCACTTACGGGAGAGGCTGCTATTTGGTTCACTGATCTCCCTTATAACTCAATTTTCAGTTGGAACCAACTAAGGGGAGTTTTTATAGCACGCTACTACCCGGTCTCCAAGAAACTAAACCACAAAGACAGAGTAAACAAGTTTGTGGCACTACCAGGAGAGTCACTTTGTAGTTCTTGGGATATATTCACCTCAATTTTTAGAAGCATCCCCAATCACCGCATAGATGATGAGTCACAGAAGGAATATTTATATCGGGGATAGGATGATAATAATAAAGCGTTGTTGGATACTATAGCGGGTGGTTCTTATGGGGAGTTTCCTTATGCCGAGATTGCCAAAAATTTAGAGAAAATATCCATAACAATAAAGCTTGGAGTACTAGGAAGTTAGATACTGAGAGAAATACCTTCGCAGTGCAATCCACTCACAACCCAGCCACATATGAGATTCGTGAAGAAATGGCTAAGATGACAACTGAGCTTGGGTTGGTCTTAAAACAAATCACTGGGGTGCAGAAAAGATAAATTTAGTTAACTACTTTTCTAAACAAAAACCACCAAATGATGCATGCTATTATGAGAAGAATCCCTATGCTGTAAATGAACAGACGTGGGGTGTCCGATCAAGTGCCCAAGGCTCAAATCAGGAGAATTGGCACCAAGGTCAAGGAAACAAAGGTTGGATCTATGGTTACTATAACCGTGAGGGTCATTTGTTCGATATGGAAACCACAACCGCGACAACAACTTCAACGGGGGTAACTATGGTAATAGAAATGATAGGAATGGGCCCTATGTTCCTCCTCAAAATCGTGAAGTTACTCCTAGGGATGATGGAGATAGTATGGAAAGAGTTAAGGATATGTTGCACAAAATGATTAGGAGGTTCGATGCTAGTAATGAGCACATTAAAGAGTTAAAGAGTGATTTAGCGGGTATTGGGTAGAAAGTCGATACACATGCAATATCAATTAAGCAGATTGAGTTGCAAATGGCCCAATTATCTGCGATTGTGAACACACCGCAACCGGTCACTTTTCCTAGAAACACTTTCCAAAATCTAAAAAATGATTGACATTGTACGACAATCACTACTCACGGTGGTAAGCAAACCATTGACCCACCTATTCCGTCTAATGAGAAAAAGGTGACAAAAGATAATTATAAAGTGGTAGAGGTTAATGGTGAAGTAGAAGATAACACTGGAAAAGATGCTGAAGTGCCTACAAAGGTAATTCCCATGCCTAGACCACCCTTCCCCCTTTCCTCAAAGATTAGTGAAAAAGACTGAGGATGGTAAATATCAGCGTTTTATCACAATGTTGAAGAAGCTTTCTATGAATGTCCCTTTGGTGGAAGCTTTAGAAAAAATGCCCGATTATGCCAAGTTTATCAATGATCTGGTTACAAAGAAAAGATCGGTCACTTTCGAGGATGATGATAGAATGCAGCATTGTAGTACTATTGCTACAAGATCTGTCGTACAAAAGAAAGAAGATCCAGGTGTGTTTACAAAAGAAAGAAGATCCAGGCGAAACCATTTTGTGATCTGGAGGCAAGCATAAATCTCATGCCCCTCTAGATTTACAAAAAGTTGGGTTTGGGTGACCCAAAGCCGACGGCGATGCGGCTACTGATGGCTGATCGAACAGTTAAAAGACCTATAGGGATGCTCCACGATGTTCTAGTAAAAGTGGATTCGTTCATATTTTTGGCAGATTTTGCTATTCTTGATTGTGAAGTCAATTTTGAAGTGCCTATTATTATTGGGAGGCCATTCCTTGCTACGGGTAGAGCCTTAGTTGATATGGAAAAGGGGAAGATGAAATTTTGGTTGAACAATGAAGAATCAATCTTCAACATTTGTAGGTCCATGAGGCATATTAATGAGCTCCAATCAGTATCTCATATATCCTACAAAGAAAAGATGAAGAAGCACTATGACCTAAAAATTGAAAAACGAGAGTTTATGATTGGGGATTTGGTGCTTTTATACAATTCTAGGTTGCATTGGTTTCCGGGAAAGCTCAAGTCCACATGGACTGGCCCTTACTTGATTACCCAACTATTCCCTCATGGAGCAGTTGAGTTAAAAACCAAGAAGGGTGTGCGGTTTAAGGTAAATGGACAACTAATAAAACTCTATTTTGGGCTTGCTGAATCGGTGAATGAAATGATCGAGGGACACCATCTTAATGAAGGCTGAGTAATCAAGTGTCCTCAGTTGTGCCGCAACGTTAAATCAGGCGCTACTTGGGAGGCAATCCAATACTTATAGTTTTTCTTTCTAGTAATGGTAGCATTTTTTATTAATGGGTTTTAAATTTGCAGGCACATCACCAGGAAATTTTTCAGAAAATCACTCTACAACAGTCACTGACGGACACATTGATGGACCATCACGCATGCGACGGACCGTGGCATGTATCCGCTGTGCCAGGTAAGTCTTTCAGTTATTTTCAAAACTAGGGCACCCGTGACGGAACCCAAGACGGACCGTCGCTTATGCGATGGACCATCATTGGAGACTCGCTGCGTCATTAATTAGAGTACCCAACCCGACCCGATTGGGGGTAATTTAAAAAATTGGCACCCTTTAAAAACCCCAGCCCTTCATTTCACCCATTTCCTTCCCTCATTCTCCCATTCTCCCTTTTAAACTTCCAACTTCCAACCTCTCTACTCTATCAAATGATCACTTCTCCAATTCCCCAAATTCCTAAAACCTACCCTCTACTAGTCGGAGTCTGCTGCTGTGGTTCTGTTCTTGCTAACCATGTGCCTCAGTTGCTTATCTTTCTCAAATTGTAAGGTATGCGTCTCTGATCTCTACCCATTAACATTGCATTTTTGTTTTTTAATTTGTATTAGCCTATTTCGTTTTGGTGGGTCTTCATCCTTTGATCCAATTTTGTCCAACCTAGGTTAAGAATCCTTGAATTGCATTGTTAAAACTCTAGAAATAGGTGCTTTAGGATTGCTAGTTTTCTAGGTAATTGGGTTAGACACATGTAGGTTAACACTAAAAGTTCCATTTGAGTCATAGGGTATGATTGTGTCATCCCCAGTTCTGTCACTAAATGACAGAATGAGACCCCAATTACGGACCGTCGTACCCACGACGGACCGTCATAGGGTCTGTTCCAACATCCCACTGTTCTTTTCCTCGAAGTGTTCACCAACAAATACATGCGACAGAGCGTCGTTCTCACCACATCTCGTCCTGCACAACCGTTCCGTTGTCAGAGACGCTTTTTCTAAGGGTCTCCTACTTTTTCTAAGTGTCCTCTGACGGACATCTAAGACAGACCGTCATACCTTCGACGGTCCGTCTTGCACAACCGTTGTGACGGTCAAAGACCCTTTTCCTAAGGGTTTCCTACTTTTTCTAAGTGTCCTATGACGGACATCTACGACGGACCGTCATACCCTTGGCAGTCCATCCTGCACAACCGTCGTGATGGTCACTGACCCATCTCATGAGGGTCTCCATACTTTTTTCCAAGTGTCCTCTAACGGACATCTACGACGGACTATCGTTACCACGACGGTCCGTCCTGCACAACCATCATGGTTGTCAGAGACCCTTGTCCTAAAGGTATCCCACTTTTTCTAAGTGTCCTCTGACAGACATCTACGACGGACCGTCATAACTTCGACGGTCCGTCCTGCACAACTGTCATGACAGTCAGAGACCTCTCTCCTAAGTGTCTCTATATTTTTTTAAGTACCCCATGACGGACATCGACAATGGACCCTCATTATCACGATGGTCCGTCCTGCTTATCCGTCATACTTGTCAGAAACTTTCCTTTAGGGGTCTCTACATCAACATAGTTCAAGTAAGACATGACGGACCCCATGACGGTCCGTCGTACTCACGACGAGCTTTCACGTGGTCCGTCACGTTTCACTGTTACTGTTGGAAATTCATTACAAATTATCTCTTATATTTATTTTATTTCATTTTTGCTCATCTTTTTTGCTCGTTCTCGTACTAATAATGATTCTTTATAGTTACTATATCTTATGGCACCAAAACATGATCGAGTTTACACACGTGGGCGCTCAAAGTCTGTCGCCTCGTCTGCCCGCCTTTTTCGTAGGCTCTGATGATGAGTATGACCTCGAATACATGCCCCAGGCACTGCCACTCCATCACGATCTACACGTGCTACCAGAGCTACACCCAAAAAGGTTGCATCTGGCGTAGTTACTGCCTCCCCGTCTGATGAGTAGCGCACACTAACCGGCACACCTTCTGTGTCAGATACACATGAAGAAGGAGTGTCTGGCTCCGTAGGAGTTTTGTGGTCGCAGGAATCCTCCGGGTTCGCAGAAGTCCCTGCATCCGCCACAGCTGCACAGTCTTCCTCGTCTTATCAGGCTGACAGTTTCGATTCCACTCTTGCCTAACCGACTCGTGAGCTCACCCTAGTTGCCGACCAGCCCAACCGGTGGTGTGTCGATGGGCAATATCATGTTTATTCAGACGCTAAGTTTCTGATGATAAATGAGTCATGACACATACCCTTACACTGGAGAGGTGGGTCCTTACGGGAAGTCTCCCTACCATGCAAGAGATCCACAATCTCTTCACCAAACACCAACTAGAGTGGACAGCTCGTGATGTGGGCCGCTACAGTGAGGAGATGGTTTGAGAGTTCTACGCCTATTACGTTGCTACTCTCAGATACTAGATAGATAGGTGGGCCTCCCTTGCCAAATAGGACCCATTTGATCATGTCTGAGTACGTGGGATTCATGTCGAAGTCTCCCTGCCCACCATCCACCGGTATCTATACGGCGAGGATATTGATGCCAATGGGACCCCTCTCATCGCGGAGTTCGACTAACGGTGGCAAATTGTAAAAGATCGCCAATTCATAAGTGAGCTATCGCTGAGTGAAACCACCAAGAGATTGATGGACCTGCACTTTTTTGTTGATGGAGAGGGTGCCAATTGGGTAATGGAGATGAAGGGAGCCATTAAGAAGGCTAAGTTGATCTTCACAGCTAAGTTCTTATGGTTTATTGTCCGCCACTGCCTTTCCCCCAGGGCCGTTGATAATATAGTCATATGGGATCGTGCAGTTCTAAAGGCGGCGATGCTAGTCGCGTTTGAGGTGGACTTCGCTTGGCTTCTACAGGCGGTCATGCACTAGAGGGCATTAAAGTTCACAACTACTTACCTTTTTCTGTGCATGATATTCTCCTTATGCAGGTCCGCAGGTGTGCCCATCTGGCACTTTGATCAGCTTAAGAATCCGCTGGGCATAGTTTGTATTTTCCTTATCTAGGATAAGGTCAATGAGATTGCTCCACGCAGAGGGCCCTGTCCAGAGTTGCCTCCACTTGATGAAAATCTAGATGATACAGTAGAATATGCTCGCACAGCTAGGCAGGCTACTTCTTAAACTAGTGACACTACCCCTGTCGAGTCTATACCGGGTAGTAGCACTGCACTGAGCTCCTCTCGCTCAGCCCCTTTCCCTGCTTTGGTCCTACTTTCTAGGGTCCAGAAACTAGAGGCACATATGGCTACACTTCTGCATCACATCCATCCTTGGATGCAGAGGTCTATTGATTAGGCAGAAGAGCGCTTGAAACATAAAATAGTCCAGCACATAGAATGGAAGATCGCTGAGATTCATTAGCGCTTGGACGCTTTTGAGTTGCGGGTGCTAGCCCGGCCAGCCCCTCAGGTGGACGTGTCCACCCTTCAGGCTACGGTCTAGAGTCTGCGAGCGGATATTGATATGATCCTAGAGGCTACGGTGCCTGAGTCTGAGGCCCCTTCTGCAGAGCCTGTTGAGGAGACAGTGATGGCGGCTTTATTCGCCACTTCTGAGATTCAATACCTCCCCTTTGAGAGCATGCCAAGAGGCGCAAGGGTCAAGAGGTGGATGAGACTAGAGCACGGAAGAAGGAGTTTCGTGAGATGGAGGCTCTGATAAGAGACTCCCTTGTTGATGAGGAGGCGCGTCGGATCAGGGCTGTATAGTCAGCTGCTGGGGCATCTAGTTCCAGAGATGTGGCGATAGCAGGAGGAGCTGCTGATAGTGTTGTTGCTGATGAGGACACTATTGAGGGTGTCCAGTCTACAGAGGTTGTGGGTTTCGGGGAACTTGACCCACCAATTTGCTGATCATCGGTGCTTTGCGCCCCAAGTTTACTTCACCCACCATTCTCGTATTTCAATTTTTTTATGAATTGGGGACAATTGCATGTCTTTTTTTTGGGGGTGGGGTAAATGGAAAGTGAGTGTTAGGGTGATGTCTGAGTAGCCCAATTCGCTATCCTCTTTTAAGGTTTTCTTGCCTGTGTTCTTTTTCCCCAAGAGACTGATTATTTTTATTGTTAAACCGGCATGTCTATATCTTGTGTACATAGTTTAATTTTTAAGAATGATGGCTGAAATTATATACTGATGAAATGAATATGATGCATGACTAGGCATAGTAATTAATAAATGTGTGGCTCTAAGCATGACATAGAGAGACACCACTGTATGACCCTAAGCCTAAAATTCGAACTAGGTATCTGATAATCTGGTAGAGTAATGAGATGTCAAGTGATCCTGAGAAAGATTTGAATAGTCCACTATTTGTACAGACCTAGAAATTTCCTGATTAGTCCTGCTAACAGTAAGATGTAATTAAAAATTAGGAAAAGAGAATACGCCCTTGTTAAATATACCCAATTTTTAGCCTAAATACAAAATACGAATGAAATTAATCCCTCTTCGATCCAAATGATTTGAGATTAAGATAGACCTTTCTTTTTCACCCCAACTGATCTTTTCTGGGAATAATGTGTTTGCCCTGGTCCCTCCTTGGACATGTGCACCTCAGCTTATGCCAAAAAGTTGAGGGTGGCTATGTAATAAACAACCGTTTCATGGCCCTGACCCAACTATGGGTATTGTGTACTTTGACTCATGGTAAAGCCATGAGTTGAGGGTGGCTATTATGAGGAATGCTCTGGAATGTGGAATTGAAAGAACAAAGAGAGAGAAAGAACAAAAGTAAAGTGACTCAAAAACTAGTGTAAATAAAAGTGAAATAATAAATAAATAAATAAATAAATAAAATATAATAAATGAAAGCAAGAAAAGAAGAGAGTCACTTACACAAATGAAGAAAGAAGGGAAAATAGCAAGGTGAAAAAATATGAGAAATTGGGCGAAATAAATGATAAAAAGTGGTATGTTTAACCGATATGTCAAGGAGGGGAAAAAGTAACTAAATTATACCTATATATACCCTACCTAACCCTTAGTCGAAGTTAAAAGATAAAAAAGTCCTATCGCGATCCTAAGAGTTGTATGGAGAACTTAAAGTAGTGAAAATAAGGGCAAGCTTATGGCAATATGTATGAATGAGTTGTGAAATTGTTCTGAGAGTGAGTGTTGAAAAGTAATCCTTATACTCAAACTGAAATCATTGTGTGAAAAATGATTTTGTTGTTTTGAAGTGAGGACCCTATTTGCAATACCGAAAATATTAGCACCTCGGTGAGAAATTGAAGAGGATAGGTGTTAGTGCGTGGTGAGTCTGTGTCATGGTCTGATTCCACATAATTCAAGCCTAATAGTGATAACATGCATAAACATGATGAGACTGATCAGGATTGATAGCCAAATGATTGTGAAAGCTAAAACATCGATACTATTGTACAAAGATTTTGTAGTGAGTCATCGTGCGTCGCTTGAGAACAAACAACAAATTTAAGTTGAGGGTGTTGATATACCATGGTTTCACGGTATTTTTAATGCTTTTTACTTAAGTTTATTGTTTGTCCAAAAGCCTTTTTGTATTGATTTTTATGTAAGTTTCTCCTTATTTGCAGTAAATTTGTCTAAAGATGAACGCAGAAGTTTTTGAGCAAGAAATGTAGAAAAGTTAACACTTACGGAGCTTGTGACGATCCGTCAAGCTTGTGACGGTCCGTAGGTGGCATCGTAGTGAAGCTGCTGAAGGAAGATGGGAAAGTCTGACCTAAGTGTGGGATTACGATGTTCATGACAGACCGTCATAGCCACGATGGTCCGTCCTGATGGTTCGTCATGATGTTCAGAGAAGTAGTCACAGTACCAAAATTCCAAGAAGTTTAAGTGTTATGGAATAGAGACCCTCGACGGACCGTCATGCATGTGACTATCCGTCAAACCTGTTCGTCGACGGTAATGAAGAAAGTGGCAGAAGAATCTTTAAAGTATAGGATGATGGAGGCCATGACGGCCCGTCGTGACCACGATGGCTCGTCACAAGGTCCTTCGACCCAGCCGCATTTTGACAGATTTTCAGCAAATAGAGTCCCTCTTTTATTAGGTTTTTTATTTTTAATAAATAGTTTGAAAAACCTCGTTTTGGGGGTTACATTCTCTTATAGTTAGACTCTCTTATGTTAGACTCTCTTATGTTAGATTCTCTTATGTTAGACTTGTTGTTAGTAGACTTTGTGATTGTTATAATTTTGGAGAATCTTTAGTCTTCAATTAATTTCAGTAATTGATCTGCTTTTTCTGGAATTGATTGTTGGTGAGTTCGTTGATTAATCAAGTGAACTTCTAGATTTTATTCTTTCTCATTGAAGTGAGTGCATGAATTCTTATATTATGAATATTGTGATTATTACTATGGGTAACTAAACTCCATAACTAGGGTTGTGGGAACCATGGGTGAATAATAAGGTAAAATCTTACTAAAATTACAATTCTAGAACAGTGTCTTGCATGTATTCATAATTTCTTTCGTTTAGAAGTCTTTTTAACGGATGGCCAACGTTAGAAATCGCCTTAATGCTACTAGTCGAACCAAGGAGGTAGATAATAGGAAAAGAATTATAAACATAGATTTAGTGTGTACTATCTAATAGGTTATAATTGATTGGTACGAGGTAATAACATAGTCAAATATCAAATACAATGCTTAATAAAGTTAAAGGTAATGGTTAGTATAGCAACACACATAGCCGTACCAAGGTGCGGAGTGAAACTTTCTAGATGCCGGACAAAGGATTTAGAAATACATAACTTATCACTTTGCATGCAAGATACTAGGAAAGAGTTGTTATAATTAGAATTATCAAGGTATGAACTTGTGGGGAACACTTAAACCGTAGTTACTATTATTAATTGATTAAACTCCAAGGTTTGATTCTGTTAGTTGGTTACTTTAATTTAGTTAGTTATCTTTATTAATTTAGAAATAAACCCCCNGTGAGTTTTGGCTAGATCAGTTTGTCTTCGTGGGGCCGTGTGGTTTCTAAGGATGGAGTGATGGTGGTCCTTTAAGATCGAAAGTAGTGAAGAATTGGGTAAGACCTACTAGGTGTCAGGAAATAAGAAGCTTTGGTTGGTTTAGCCAGGTTATACCGTGATTGTAAAGGGATTCTCTTCATTGCTTCCCAATTGAAAAACTTGACGAAGAAGAAAGAATGTTATTTGTTGGTCGGATGAATGTGAGGAAATCTTAGAAACTCAAGACATTGCTGACTACCGCACATATCCTTACCTTGCTAATAGAGGGTAAGAACTTCATGTTATTGTGATGCATCTATATGGTTTGGGGCCGGCTAATGCAAGAGAAAAATGAATTGCTTCGCTTGAGGCAAATTTATTTTAAAGGGGGGCGAACGTAATTACCCGACCCATGATTTAAGAGTTGGCCTCGGTCAGGTTGCTGTGTGCATAAAGCAATAGAGATATGTCTATTAGGTTTAAGGTGAAGTCTATACGGTCATCGTAGCCTACAATATGTCTTTACTCAGAAACCTGTGAAATTTGAGACAGCGGAGGTGGATGGAACTATTGAAGGATTATGATGTTACATCTTGTTCACCCAGGAAAAGCTTAATGTTGTGGCAACGCTTAAGTAGACAAAAGCCAGGGAAGGCTGAGGTAGTTTGCTCAATTTAAAGCCTCTTAGACGCCCATGTCTAGTAGAGTTCAGGACTCTGGCTAATGACCTTATGGAGTTAGTTTTGGAAGTAAATGAGATAGGGGGATTTTTGGCAGTTGGAGGCAATATCTTTTTTCTGACCAGATCGGGGAAGGAAACAATTTGATGAGAGAAAATAAGCCGAATTCGGGATATGGTGTTGCGAGAGAGGATAAAGAAGCGATAATGGATGAGGAAGGTTTTTGAGAAGTTAGGGAAGGGTAGTGTGCCCCGGCCGTCGTGTCGATGATTTGGTCCACACGATTCTTCAGAGGGCTCATAGTTACGGTTACTCTGACATCTGGATGCAACCCAAGAGGTACCGTGACCTAAAGCAAACACTTTGGTGGAGTAGGAAGAAGCGGACATTGCTGATTTTGTTGCCAAAAATGCCCGACCCGAATTGTGAGCAAGGGAAGTATGAAAACACCAGAGGCCCCGGAGGGAAACCAGTCAGAGAATGCACATTCCTGAATGGAAGTGGGAGAGAGGAAGAGCATTGCAAGGACTTCGTGGTTGGTCTCAACAGACTGGGCCAAGTGTATTCTATTTGAGGTAATGTGGACAAATTAACTAAGTATGCTCACTTCTATTACCGTAAGGCTGACTACAATGCAAAGAAGTTAGCCAGACTCCACATGTCTCAGAAATCTTCGATCGATGGAGTTCACTGTTATCATATCAATATAGAGGAGGTAAGCAGTTTATTCTAAGTTTTTGGAGAGAACATTGCAGTTGGACGCGGAATAGGGATAGGCTGGGACTTAGTACTGCATTCACCCTCAGAAAGATGGACAGTATGAGCGAAAGATTTTCAAGTATTGGAAGATATGCTTCGAGCATGTGTGATAGAATCCGGTGGGTATTGGGATAACGTCTACCATTAGCAGAGGTCTCATACAATAATGATATGCACTCAAGTATTGAATGGCCCCGTTCGAAGCATTGTATGGGAGGAGATGTAGGTTCCCATTGGTTTGTTGATTGCATTTGAGGTTAGACCTTGGCGGGTAATGATATTGAGGGATTAGTAGAGAAGGTGTGAAATCTATTAAAGAGAAAAGCTTTTAGCGGCTCAAAGATAGGAAAAGGAGGACGTATGCCAGACGAAAAGTTAGGGACTTGCGTTCATGAGGGTGGCAGTCTGCCTGAAGCGTTTCCACCAATGAAAGGACGGTGATCGGTGAGTGCGGTTTGGTTTTTTGGTAAAAGAGGTAAGTTAAGCCCAAGGTAGATTGACCATTTGAAATACTTAAGCGCGTAGTAGGGAGGAAGGTGGCTTATACATTAGATTGCCTCCAGGGCCTGTCTGGAGGGCATCCTGTATTTCATGGTCTATGTTGAAAAGATACATGGGGATGGAAACTTAAATCATTCGTTGGATCAGTTCTGATTGATTGAGGAACTTGTTTATGAAGAGGAGCCTTGTGCCATGTAGATAAGAGAAATTAGCAAGTTTGAGATCAAGGGAGATTGCCATCCATCAATAGTCCAATGGAAGAATTCGACCAGTGAAGAGGCCACTGGGAGAAGGAGGCTGATATGCAGGGAAGATAGGAGGAAAGATACCCCACAACTGTTTACAGATCAGGTACTCCTTTCACTCTTGTTTCTTATCGTTATCGTGAGAGGCACGAACGAGGGGAAATTGGTATCTTATTGTAACGATTCAGTTTAGTCTTTTTGAGCAGCCAGATTTTATTTCGGGAAAAAATGGCTGAGACGACGGATATACAACGATGGAACGTCATGGTCGCGACGACCATCGTGGGGGTTTGTTCAAAAATTAGATTTATGGACATTGGGTACTGAAATCGACACTCTGAACTTTGTGATGAATGGAGGCAGGACCGTCTACAGGTTTCCCTTCCATTCTGTAATTTCAGCTCTGAACTCTGCGACCGGATCTCAGCAGGCCGGACTTGCGCAGGCCGATGGGCCAGTCATAGGCTGCGTAATCCCGGTGTGGTTGGATTTTTGTTGTTAAATATTTTTTAGGGGCGTTTTGGACTATTCCTTGCTTTCATTCAAGTTAGTGGGTAATTGCTTATAATTTAATTACTTGGGGGTTGTTATAAAGGAGACCACATTTGGAAATAAATAGTGGGTACTTTACATCTTTATACTGAATTCAATTAATTAGGGTAAAAAAAAAGGGTTTTTGATAAGAAAAATAGAAAGACAGAGAGAGAGACGAAGAGAGAAATGATCGAGAGAGAGAAGAGAAGAACTAAGAGGAAAGCAAAGACTGGTAGGAATTTGCTTTCTTCTTGATCATAATATTCGGTTGTGGAGGTTAGGTTATGGTTTTTATTGCATTCGAGTAAACTCTTAATAGCGACGATAGTATTGGTAGTATTGTAACCCTTCTATATGCTTTAATGTATGCTTGTATGATATGTGATTATACACTTATTGATAAAATAAGCTGAGGAAGCTGTTAATCTATCTTGAAAGGAAACCCTAATCTACCTTGTTAATGGAGAAAATGATGATTTGACCTTGGTAATAAAAGAAGGCTTGATGAACTAAAGTGAGACATTAGTGGACGGGGGTTTTGGCACGAAAACGACATGTAGAATGGTAGAGGATCGGGTGTCACGAACGACACGTCGAATTAGTGGATCGCGGTTGTCACGAACCGACACGTAGAGAATAGTGGATCGTGGTGTCATGAACCGACACGTAGAGTATTAGGGTGATGGGTGTCACGAACCAAACATAGAATTAAGGGATAGGGTCAAGAACCGCACGTTAGAATTAGGGGGATCAGGTGTCACTTACCGACCACAAGGAGAAATAAACATAATGAATCTTGAATAGATGTTAATATACCCAGATATAATGAACCAATTTCCCAAAATGGGTATTGGCATTGAAGCTGAGTCTCTCATGGGTGAACTTGGGCGGGGCTGATTAATGATTATAGAACTTGTTGTGCACTACATGTTGAGTATTGTAGTTTGATTATGATATTATTTGATATATCTATTTCTATTTTGAGTTGGCCGATGATACCCTACTCAGTTACTGGTGTTTTGTACTGACCCCCTACTTGTATGTTTCTTTCTTTGTTATTTATTGGAGTTGCAAGCAAACGTACCTGTCTCAAATCAAACCACAATCTAGCTAGTATTCCTCATGCGGATCTCGGGTTTGAGCTAACGTTCTAGCTTGGACTGGATCTTGTTCTTCTGTCGTGATGCCTTGAAGTTCCGCTGGACTAGTATTTATATTTTAGTTTCCTAGATATTCTTTGGATTTAGTATTTTCAGGATAGATGTTCTTTGGTGATTGACTTCCAGGTTTTGGAAATAAATAGTATGAGTTTTTATAAGTTATTAAGGATTTTCATTAATGAGTTTTAAGCTTTCGATTATTTTGTTATTCTGGTTTGAAAAACGTCGCGGAGTGGATAGGTTGGTTCGCTCACATAGTAGGATAAGTGTGGGTGCCAGTCGCGGCCCGTTTTGGGTCGTGACATCATGGAAAAAAAACATAAACCTTGGATTTGGTAAAAGAGGTCATCGATTCTAGTAAGAGGATACTTGTTCTTTATAGTGACATTATTGAGTTGCCGATAATCGATACACATTCTAAGGGTTCCATCCTTTTTCTTAACAAACAACACTAGAGCACCCCATGGGGATTTGCTCGTATGGATGAAGCTCCTATCAAGGATATCTTTTTAAATGCACCTCCAACTCTTTGAGTTCGGATGGTACCATCCTATATGGAGGAATAGAAATTTGCTTGGTATTGTGATCTAAATCAAAACCAAAGTTGATCTCACGTTTTAGGAAGGGCTCCTGGTAAATCCTTCGGAAAGACATCCGGGAACTCATTCACTATTGACATTAAGTCCATGGAAGGGACTTCGTGATATAAGTCATTGATTTTAACTAAGTGGTATAAATACCCATTAGCTATCATCGTATTGGCCTTTAAGATTTTAAATTATTTGGAGTGTTGGATTTGAACCACGCCCGTCCCATTTTAACCCTACATATTTTGAAACTGAAACCTCACTACCCTCTTTCGACAGGTGATAGTAGCATAACAATTATTGATCCAATCCATACATGAGCCCCATACTTGAGTTTATATGCCGCCCACTAAGCCTCCTCCTCTTCATTAACACTCGTGGCATGCATTATGAATCAACCATGTACTAACCTCCATAAGAACGACCACACTTACTACATGTCTTTTGGTCACAACGGGCATTTCCATCATTTTCCCTTCTTGGGAAGGCCAAATCTTTTGTTTGGCGCCTTAGACCACTGGGCCAACCTAATTCTTGTGTGTATTATTCTATGAGTTCACACAATAAGGAAGTTAAATACTTTTAATGACATAGAGTTTCAAAGCTCTAGTTAGCACGATAAAGAGTAGAAGAAGGGAAGATTTCCTATCATCGCGTAGTCTCTAATTCATGAATGTGGCTTCACAACCATAAGTCAGAAACTATGCAACGTAGTTGTGTTGAAATTTAGTTCCTAGGTAATTTAACCTCATGCTCTGATACTAAGTTTGTGACGACCCATATTCTGGAATCGGAACCGCCACCGGCGTCGTTGACCTCATAAAGATAGCAGACAAGGCTCATCTTCTATTGATCACATTCATCTAGTTAAATTTGTCATAAAATTCAAAACTTTTTAACGGTATGAAGTATACATAGACTTCATATAGTAGATACATAGTTTCGTCATATACTAAGTTAAAAATAAAGAAACAACCGTCTATCGTAAGAGTCAATTCGAAATAGATAATGAATATATCATAGATAGTTTGCAAGATACGACTTTATTACAGATCTTCGAAATGAATGTACGAAAGAAAATACAGGGAAAACATCCACTAGCTATGTCTAAAACTAAGGCTAGACTAAAATTATAGCATCCTCGAAATCAAGAGGCCCTATGAAATGGTCTAGAGAATGCAGATGTCCAAACCGCTGCAAGTGTCATCAATCTGTCCTCTGACCTGCACTATTTAAAATAGTAAATATTAGGGGGTTATTAAACAACTTATACTAAGTATGGGTGTGTGCACACATACACATAAAGCTATGCACGATCAATGAAATCTCATCCTAAGAACCATGTCATTTCTGGAAAGTCTAGTCATTATAATTTTCTAATTCGTTAGTTGTGAATTGTGGTACGAATATGATGTATTTTAATGCATTTAAAGCACAAAACTCATTTTATATATGATTACAACACATTAGTATAATCAACATAATTATATAACAACTCGGGCAAAGATTTGAATATTTGATCAACCCCAACCTGAAAGCTCACATTGTCACACTAAGTTTTATTTTTTGTCTTTTTCTTCTTGTTGTTGTGTAGTTCTATGATCCCTTTAGTCCTATGTTTTAGTTACAAGTGCAATGTTTCATTGTAGTCCCATACCCACAGTATATCAAGTAAGTAATCCAAGGACGAAAGAATGATTTTCCTACCTTATAGTGAGTCATTCTTTACACTGTGTATTCACTAATATTTCATAAGTCGATCAATATTGTCCATGCTATCTATTTCATTACATTCATTTTAAGGAATTTATGGGGTATTTAGTTAAAGTTATGTTTCTTCTTACCTTTATTGGCATCATATAAGAAGTCATATAAACCAATCTTATTTGGCTTTACCCGTTATTTGCTGAAACTTCATGAGTGTGATATTTACAATTGACATTCTTAAGCTATTCTTCATGGCTTTCTTTGAACATACGTTCCATCATCATCATCCTTTCTTACTTTCACAGAGACATCATTATGAATAAGACCATGCTAGCTAACATGAAATCCAGTGTTTTCCCCACACTTAAAAGAGGTGATTCACCAGTTAAAATCAATCTAGATCATGTGAGGTACTCATGAAATCCAGTGTCTGCCCCACACAAAAAATAGGTGATCCCCGGCTAAGGCGAATCCATCTCAAGTGTTCACTCCACACAGAGAAGGAGTGGATCACGGCTATAGTTAACAAAAAACATATCATGAGCATTAATCGACATAGATCATATGAGCTAAACATGAAATCCAGTGTCTGCCACACACCAAAAAGGAGTGAAATCACCGACAAAAGTGAAGTCGAACATACCTAGATCGATTAGGTGGAAACCACTGGCTAGTCCTATATTGGATATACATACTTCTAAGACTAGGGACTTAATGAGACAACTTAGACACATTGGTGGTAGCCTCGTCTAATGAGACTTACATGTGCAAGCACATGCTCATAACTAGTCTATCGGTGTTGTGCTCACTTTCATTATCTTTTTTATCTTTTAGAGTTGACTCAAGTATTGTGGAAGCTTACTACTAGATTGAGATTTACTTACTCTTTTAATGGATTTTCATCCTTACTTTATATTGATGAAATGTGAATTGTCCTTACATAACATCATTACTTTACATTGACAAAATGTGAATTGTCCTTACATATCATCGTTGCTTTACATTTATCAAATGTGAATTGTCCTTACATATCATCCTTACTTTACATTGATTAAATGTGAATTTTCCTTACATATCATCCTTAGGTGTTAATGAGACTAGTCTCCAACATTTTAACACCTTCATTCATGAGTATTTTTTTGAACATTGTAGGTAAGGTGTAAGTAAGACTTGTCTAACTTCCTTTAACACACCATTCTTCTCACTTACTTAATTTTGACACCTTTAATTATGTTATAATTCACGTTACTTATTTACTTTAGTGTAGTAGCTTCATTTCATTGTTTATGGATGATGATCACTTCTTTCGATGAGTTACATATGTTCATAGTTGATTCTTTTAGAGCATGTAGGGAGTTTTCCCTATGGATGACACTCTCTTGGTTATGGATTCATTGAATTACTTTAGAAGTGCTTATAATATATTTGATACTCTTACTACACAAGATTGGAATATAATTAGTATTGGCATAAACAATTGGAAATAGCATCATAGTCAATTTATTGACACAAGCCAAACATTCATTAAAATATAATTTCATGGAATCATTAGCCAATTCTATTACATATTTTGGAGATATTGTTGTAGGACAATTTTTTATCATAAGCCAAACATCCACTACACTTGAACTTTTAACCTTTGATTAACTTACAAAGAAAATTCAATGTTTTTACGTTCACAAGTTCGTGTGGATAGGGTATGTTGGAACATGTCCCATTGATTGGCATACCCTATGTTATGAGTTAATTAATGTAGAAATTGGTATGAATTTTCATGTTTTGGAAGTAATATGGTTATACATATGTTTTACTAGCCAATTTGTATACACTAGTCATGAGAATGTAATTAACCAATTTAATTAACTTCATGCACGTACAGTAGCTAATCATCATTTTAGTAAGTCAATCTTCCCATCACTCTTTGAAAGAAATTTTGTAGCCAATTCTATTAAACAACCAATTTATTACCCAAATTATTGGCATATAAGATAAGAAATTCATCCAAATGTGATTTCATTGAGATCTTTTAAGACATTCTTAGTTAATGACTTTAGGCATAACGTTTTTAAACATCTTGGATAGCATCATATTAACATTTTATGAATATAACATCTTCGTAAAATCACCTTAACAATGTGTATTCATTAAGACGTCACACATCACACTTAAAATTTTTGAACATATCTTAGTAATACATCGTTCTTTAATTCACACAAGGAACTGTTAGCATCTAATTCATACTTCATTCGACATTTGCAATGAAGAACACTACACATTAAGATAATCCAGCACCACATACCACCAACATGATCAATACTAATCTATACAACATTGAAAACGTAACAAGGATACTAGGGAAAGGAATGTTCGACAAGAATGACGGGAAATAACCCTAGTTTTCAAGATCTTTCAATTATTGTAAAGAGAGTTCTCTTGGATAAAGAATTCCAAGATAGAAAACCATACCTTAAGTTGAACTTAATATACAATGACTACCTCAAACGGAATCTTGAAGATACCTTGAAATCGCCTAAAAATGTTTACGCCCTTTTTCCATTTTAGCGTTCTTAGTTACTACTTCTTTCTTCCATTTTCGTTCCATGTGTTTTGATCGTGAATTCTATGTATAGGAAATTATATTTAATTATAAAACTTAGGTTTATTAAATAAATTTAATAAACTAATTAACCAAATAGTAAAATGCCCCTCCGAAGTTGAGTAAACGTAAGAGACTATAACATTTAGTGAAATCTGGAAATTGGTGTTGACTATGATTTCAATGAACATTTTCACTTTATATTAATTAATTAAATCCTTAATTTAATCAATTTAGGGACCTAGTTAAAGTACTAATATACCCCTAAGTATTTGGGACTATAATCAACTCTTAGGACTATCCTAGGTTAAGTACTAGGATGTTTTTTGAATTAACTAGGTTAGTGAAAGAATTTCATTTTTACCATTTAAATAAATTAATTAAATGTCTAATTTAATTAATTAATTATCTAAGTCAATTACTAAAGTACCCTTAAGTCGTTAGGACCTTCACTAACTCTATGGACCATCCTAGTTTAGGAACTAGGTTGTCCCTTTTTAATCTTAACCGAAATCTAGAATTGTTTTGTGATTCCGAATTTTCTCCTTTAAATAAATTAATTAAGTTTCTAAATAAACTAATTAAGTATCCTAGGGTAATTACTAAAGTATCTCTATATTTTTAGGACCATAACAAGACTTTTGGACCATCCTAGATAGGTTCAAGATTGTCTCTTTAACTAGTTACTAGGTTAGTGTCACCCGGTTAAGTCTTAGGTTGTCGGTGCACTAATTAGTTTATTTAGTTTTGTACTAGGTTAGTTAGTTATTTAGGGAAGTAGGTCATAGTCTATAATTGTTTAGCAATTTAGGCCCCACAGGTAGTGGTCCCTTGTGCACGTTTTTCCCCAAACTACCATAACCGAATGCGGTTAGGGTGGTCCCCTCCTTTGGCCACTTCTTCACTTGTCTTGCACATGTGTTGGTTGTACTTTCCTAACTAAATATTTATTATGGTTCCTTTGGGAATTTTTACTTATTGTCCCAAGGACCTTGACTATGTCCTTGGTCACTGCTCACTCTACATGATCATTTTAAATGGTTATGTACTTAGGGTACCAGACTTGACACTTGGATATCTAGTACCTAATTTGTTTGTAACTGGTGAATTTTTGAATCTTAGATTAGGGTCTTCATTGCAGGTACATTTCCTAAAAAATCTCATTAATACTTAGATATATGACCAACACCCTCTAAGCGAATATTTTCTAATATGCCCAATATTTTGCTTATTAAGTATGATATAGAAATTGGCTATTACCCCTTAGCCAATTTTCTATACTATGCCCAATATTTCTCAATATTGGGCATTAGAATGCCTATATATCCCCAATACACATTCTTAAAGACCTATTGGGATTTTCACTAGATATAATTTTTTTTGAAATACTACAATTTTTAGTTATGAGAATTTCTAAACTTTTAATCAAGGAATTCTCAATCATCCTTCCTAATGATGTCAAAAATGGTAACTCACACCACACACATCACAAAATTAGGAAGATATTTCACAATGTTTCAATTTCAAATTAACATTAGCTTTCATATACATGCATCATTTTTAGGGAATGTCTTACAATTTATAGTCACACACAAGGACAATAACTAACATGCTTTAACTTTTTCAAGAGTGAACCTACAATCATGTTTTCAAAACCATACAAGTCACATTGACTTCAAGAGACTCAACATATTTTATTTTAAAAAGGCTTAATTTCTCATTAAAAGGCTAAACCTTGCATAACAAAAGTTAGTTCAAACATGCTTCTTACCTTATGTAATGAAGTCAAATGCACAATTAGTATATCAAGATGCAACATCAACATGACGAAACCATGAATTTAATAAAAAAAAATTCAAGTACTTTAGAATATTAAAAATAATCTCAAGATATGATCAATGAAGACATACCAAACATATAGAGGTCATGCAATTAATACTTTAATGCAAAAATCTGATCATGTACAAGTTACTAAGACAACTAGTTTCAAGTTCAAGTAAGAATAAAAGGACAAGGTAAAAAATATCTAAAACCTCACTACTCCATGACCATCCCCTACTTAGGGTAAAAAACTCGAGAGAAGCTTAACCTAACCTCAAGATGATCTTAACTTAACAACCTTTATTTTAATCATTGTAACACCCGGAGAGCATACCCCTGATGAGACCGGCGTCGTCGTCCTCCCAAAGGACTCAGACAATCCCTTAGAATTCATCATAACATGTGATCACTAAAAATTGCGGAAAACTAAAACTTTTACATTCTACTTGAAATGTACTTAGAATTCATATTTAACATTCATAAGCCATACGATATTCTAAGAAACTTTTCTCGCATATATAAAACCATCTAAAGAGAGAAAATCTGGATTTAGCCAATACATAGTCAATATGCCATATAGGCCTTAATACAAAAGAACCCAAGGAACATAATGGAAATAGCATATTCTTAAAACTACTAAAATTATGCGTAAGCTAGAATGTGAAAGATAGCACCCCCGAACATGAGGACCTACCAAGACATGGATAAAGAGTTTCAAGCTTCTTCAAATCAACCTCCTTAACTTCAATTGCTGGAACCTATAGTTGTAGTAATATAAAGTAATTGGGTTAGTACGCCACATGTACTAAGTATGGGTATATGAACATAAAATTTAAGAACATGCATGAAAAAGAATCATTTGTCATATCTTTAGAAAACATGATATGTCATATGAATTTCTTGAATGCACATACCATAAAACATATACAAGTTAAGGGTTCCATCAATATAAATCATGATCGTAAGTAAAGACATATCATCAGAGAGTCATATTAACTTTTCATATTGAATTGATCACGTAACATAACATAAAAAATGCATACCAATGATCCCATCCCAAACCAACAAGTTCAATAGCCATGTAAAGCCCCATATCCCTACACAACCAAGTAGATAAGATGGCACACCGTGAGTAAAGCTTTGCTTCATATAACTTATATCGTAAGTAGTCATCACCTCATTTAACAATATAACCAAATGACATATTCATCATAAATACCAACATAATATCTAACATCATGTATCATAAACATATATCTTTCATGTTATTGTATTACATAAGAACAATCTCCTAGGACATCCCTTAGAATCAACTTGTGCAATGTCTAGGTAGAGTCCCATACCCCTACCTATACTAAGTTGACTCCTCATGTCACCCTACTCAAAGTTCATTTGATTTTTTATTATTTTACATGATGGAACATTCGCCTTAACCGACATAGACTGTGTGAGCTAAACATGGAATCCGATGTCATAAAACCCCACACCGAAAGAAGGTGGTCTACAGGCCAAAGAACAACCTAACATCACTTAGCTTTCTAGGTTGATCCGCTAGCTAGTATCCTATGGTGGAAACATAGTTCAAGAACTTGGAGATGTAATAGAGAACATACTTCCTTATTACATGGCATCCTTGATCTCATGAGAGTCATTGTGAACCTAGCTTCCAACTAAGGAACATAGACCTCTCATATCTAGTTCATTGCTGCTTAGCTTAATTCATTTCTTGAATAACCTTTGAGTTTAATTTTATCATAAATTTATCATAGGTCATAGGAGATTAACTCCTCGTATAAACATGATCATGAGCTCTTTAGTATTAGATGAGAATTTTCTTTCATTCTAACTCTTCGTTTGTGAAATTAACATAACATGGTCATCTTGTACACATAAAAAAGAAATATCGTAACTTGTATTTATCGTGTTCTTATCATGAAATCACAAATAACATGTTCATTGCCCAACATATCCATATAGACACATCATACATACTTTCATAACATATCATCAGGAATTATAGGCTAACATAAATACGCTAGAGTAATCATAACTTTAGAAGACTTACCTCTTGCTTCTAAGCACCTTAATCAAGAGCTTACATTGAACTTACAACATTCATACCCATATAATAGTGAAATACTCAATATCAAAATAAAGAATAACTCTTAAAATCATTTATAAGATAAATGAATAATGTAGGGTAAAAGATAAGGGTCATTTAGGAGTTCATTCTAGTCTTAGTTCCAATCCCTTTGTTTTCATATTATCGAGTAGTAGAGGCAATTATACTAAACCATCCTATTGATAAGAACATGCTCCACATGAAATTCAAATATACTAGCAACATACTCATCAATTTGTGTGAAATAGACTATGGCAAAATACTGACTTTTTATTGAAAATCATAATTCTAGGGTTACGTAGAAAATTTATTTTGTAGAGTAAAAACCCTAGTTTTTGAAGTGCTGGAAAACTTATCTTTAAAGGACCTCTTCAGGAAAGGTATCCCAATAGTTCAATACCCATACATTATATATGAATAATCCACAAAAATCGGATGAAAAGCTTGAGGTCTTCGGCTTCTTGCTTAAGCTCTTCTTGTTCTTCAATGGAGTTTGGAAAAAAGAGTTTCTTGAGAGAGATAAAGAAATTTCATTTGATCTGATTTGAGACGTGTAAAAGTGGTCTAAAACTGATCTAATATGAATATATAGTCATCGTATGAATTACCCAAAAGACCCTCCACTTAAATGAGTGTTTTAAAGAAGTTTAATTTTCAAAAAATACGACTTTAACGATTCTGGGAAGTGGATGCGAGTTGCCAGGACAAATCCCATCATTTTTATTAAATTTTGAGTTGAGGCAGTGAGGTGCATGTCAGACTCGCGTCGCGAGGATGCCTCTCAAATATTGAGGCAGAACACCTCGTGTCTAACTCGCATCGCACACTTCAAGTCCCAATCTTGTTCGCTCTGGCTACTTTGGCATCCTTCCTACTCATGTTACGGTCCTCCCCAAGGACCCTTATAATGGTCCTTAGGGTGTCGGTACAACACGTTTGGACCCTTTTTACTTCATACTACCTATCCATGGTCACTTTACATGTTTTGGAATTCATTTGACACTTCTAAAGCTTCACCAAATATAGGGAAATCAACTAGTTCAAATTAGCTAGTTTCCGGAAGTCAAGGTCTTTCTTAGTCATTTTGGCTCTAAACTTTTACAAATGAGTTTATTACGTTAATATAGGTCTGGAAACATAATTTAAAGCATTATTTAATATATTAATATCTAGTCGAATTCATAGCATTTACGGAGTGTTACATTATCCCCCTTTAGGAACATTCGTCCCTGAATGACACTAAAATATTTTGGAGGGTCGGAATATACTCAATAATGGAAGCACACCAAAAAAAAATCATAATGAGTCACTGATCATTGGAGTATATCACAAGTCCTTACAAAACATACCATAACATTACACATAGCACTCAATTCAGGATACACAACATATAAGAGTTCCTATTCATAGACATAGTGAGGAATTTCCTTCTCAAACTTATCATAAGCTCAAAAAGCAGCAGAGTCACCCTGCTATAATTCTTCTCAAGATGGAAACAAAACAACAAAATATCAAGAAAACATATTCATACATGTTTCACACAAGTGCAAGAATAGAGTATGAATGCATTTTCTTAAAACTCTAGTTGTTACAACCTTTACCAAACATGTACCCATTTAGAAAACAAGTCGATTTCATAATCATGCATTACTTTCTCAATTAAGATGAATGTCTAATCTTAATGAGTAATGACATAAGGGTAGCGGGACTTCATGTCGGCTTCAGCCTCCCATGTTGTACCCTAAAAAAGATGGTTCCTCCATAGAACTTTTACAGAGGCAACCTCCTTGTTTCTCAACTTCATGACTTGGCGAGCTAGGATATCAACCGGAGCCTCTTCATAGAAGAGGTTCTCAACCACTCCTAAACCTTCTACAGGCAGAATAGATATTGGGTCTCCTATGCGTTTCTTGAGCATCGAAACATGAAATACCAGATGAACAAATTCTATATCACTAGGTAATTTCAACTCATAGTGAAACTTCCTAGCTCATTGTAAAATCTCATAAGTCCCAACAAACTGAGGACTAAACTTCCCCTTCTTACCGAAACTCATGACCCCTAGACTTAAAGTAGACATGATCACCTATTTCAAAATCAAAATCTCTTCTCCTATTGTTGGCATAAGGCTTTTGCCGACTATAGACTTTCTTCAATGTATCCCTTATGATTCGAACCTTCTCTATAGCTTCATAGATAATCTCTGGACCAAGGACTGAGGTCTCATCAACCTCAAACCATCCAATAGGAGATCTATACCTTCTACTATAAAGATCTTGAAAAGGTGCCATTGATATAATCGAATGGTAGATATTGTTGTAAGAGTACTCAATCAAACATAAGTTATCATCCCAACTTCCCTTGAAATTAATGACACATGCTCTTAACATGTACTCAAGGTTCTTAATGGTACGTTTCTCTTGGCCATCCGTCTGAGGATGAAACGAGGTACTAAGTTTCACTTGAGTACCTAAACCCTTTTGATAAGCCTTTCAAAAATGTGAAGTGAATTGAGTACCTCTATCTGAAATGATGGACGAAGGAAACCTATGAAGACTCACAATCTCATTAATGTAGATCCTTGCATAGTCTTCATCCGTGTAAGTGGACTTAACAGGAATAAAATGGGAAGATTTGGTCAACCTATCCATAATAACCTGTATACTATCATTTTTCTTTCGGGTTCGAGGCAACCCAACAAAAAAGTCCATATTGATGGCTTCCCACTTCCATGTAGGAACATCCATGATTTGGGTTAACCCACCTAGTTTGAGATGCTCAACTTTAACTTGTTGGAAGTTTGGACACTTAGAAACAAACTCTGTTATGATCCTCTATAAACCATTCCACCTATAGATCTCTGTAAGGTCATGATACATTTTTGTGGCACCCGGATGTATAGAATATAGAGAACCATGAGCTTCTTAAAGAATTTGATTTCTCAAATACTCAACATCGGGTACATATAATCTCCCTTGGAACCTAAGAACACTATCCCCTTACGAGAATGTTTCATTGAGATTACCAAGTACCAATTCATTCAACTCCATCAATAGTGGATCAATATGTTGCGGAGATTTCACCTCCACAACTAATGATGAGTCGGAGTTTTGATGGACGATGAATCCACCATTTGGAGAATCTTCTAACTGCACACCTAAGAGAGCCAACCTATGAACATCTTTCATATGTTCTTTCTTCTCTTCCTCTACATGAGAAACATTACCCATAGTCATTCGACTCAAAGCATCCGCAACAACATTGGCTTTGCTGGGGTGATAATGGAAACTCATGTCATAATACTTCAATAATTCTAAACATCTTTGATGTCGAAGGTTAAACTCCCTTTTGTGTAAACACATATTGAAGATATTTATGGTCAGGAAACACATACACATGTACACCATATAAATAATGCCTCCATATTTTCAAGGCAAAAACTAACACAGCTAACTCAAGATCATAAGTTGGGTAATTCGTCTCATGAACTTTGAGTTGCCTAGAAGCATAAGTAATCACCTTGCCATGTTGCATGAGAACACATCCCAAGACCACTCGTGAAGCATCATAATACATGACAATTCCTTCATTCACCTCCGGTAAGGTCAACACCATAGTGGAGGTAATCTTATCTTTCAACTCTTTAAAACCTTTCTCAAAAGCTTCCGACCACTCAAACTTCACCTTCTTTTAGTTCAAAGATGTCAAAGAAGACGCAGTGGACGAAAATCCATCAACAAATCTTCTATAGTAGCCGTGTAGACCCAAGAAAGTCCTTATGTCTGTGGAAGTCAAAGGTCTAGGATAATTTTTGAATGCATCTGTCTTCTTCGGATCAACCTCTGCACCATTACCAGAGATAATATGTCCTAGAAAAGAAACCGACCTTAACCAAAATTCACATTTGATATATTTTGCATAAAGTTTGTGTTATTTGAGGACTTTCAAGGCAAACCTCAAGTGACTCATTCTCATCTTCATTCTTTGAGTATGTCAAAATATCATCAATGAACACAATTACAAATAAGTCGAGGTAATCTCGGAACACTCTATTCATTAGGTCCATGAACACCGTCGGGGAGTTCGTTATCCCAAAGGACGTAACTAGGAATTCATAGTGACCATATCTAGTTTGGAATGTTTTTTTGGGAACATCTTCTCCTCTCACCCTAAGTTGGTGATATCCTGACCTTAAGTCAATCTTGGAAAAATAACTAGCACCTTGGAGTTGATCAAATAGATCATCAATCCTAGGGAGAGGATACTTGTTATTTATGGTGGACTTATTAAGTTGGCGATAATCAATGCAAATTCTAAGGGAACCATCCTTCTTCTTAATAAAAAAGACCGGAGCACCCCATGGATAAATACTAGGTTAAGTGAAATACTTGTCTAGTAAATCATTGAGTTGGAGTTTCAACTCTATCAATTCAGCCGGATCCATCCTATATGGAGGAATTGAAATGGGATTCGTATCTGGTAACAAGTCAATACCAATGTCAATTTCCTTTTCTGGAAGAAGTTCAGGAAGGTCATTAGGAAATACCTCTGGGAATTCTCTCACTACATGGACTGAATCAATAGAAGGAATTTCACATTCTAGGTCCTTAACTCTCATCACATGGTATAAACAACCCTTGGCTATTATCATACAAGCCTTCAAACAAGAAATAATTTGACCTATTGGCTTATAATTTCCCCCCTTCCACTCTAGAATAGGTTTATAAGGGAATTGAAATTTCACTAATCTTATTCTAAAATCTATTGAAGCAAAACATCTTGAAGACAATCCATACCCAAGATGATATCAAAATTAAACATGTGATGTTCTACCAAATTAGCAAGAGTAACTTTATTAGGAAGCATCACAAGATATTTCCTATAGACTCTTTTTAACTACATAGTCGCTCATTGGGGTTCAACCCGAAAAGGGTTCAATCAAAACATAGGGAAGTACATCAAACTTTCTAGCTACCAAAGGTGTAACAAAATAAACAGTAGCACCTGGATCAAGTTATACATATACATTAACGGAGAAAACTTGTAACATACTCATCACGATATCGGGAAAGCTTTCTTGTTCACCCCCAGCCTTGAGTGCATATAAACGGTTCCTTTTTGGATCTTCAGAACTAGGACAACTTGGTTGAGCTTGACCATTAACCTTTCCTTGTCATCTCACATAAGGACAATCTTTAACCATATGGCCAACCTTTCCACAACCATAGAAACTATTAATCCCAACAAAAAACTCACCCATATGTTTCTTACCACGCTTACCACAAGTTGGTATCTCTTTTGGTGTATCAACATTTCTCCCCGTTTGAGGCTTAATATTAAAACCTTTTCATTTCGATTCATGAAGAAATTAGAAGGAACCTTATTTGAAAACCTATTCTTAAACTTAGGCTTGTCTTGGACATCAAGCCTACTCTTAGAAGAACAACTTTCAAACAACTTTGCCCTATTAGCTTCCCTTATCCTCTTCCTTAGACTACTTTACTCAACTTGTTGATCATGAACCATCAACCTAGAAAGATCCATATTGTCATGAAGCATGGATGCACAACATTCTTCTTCAAGCGCTTCAGACACGCCAGTTACATAAAAACTCATTTCATCCTTATCATTAGAAACCAAGGATAAAGCATATTTGCATAGCTTATTAAATTTCAAGGAATATTCCTTGACACTCATTTGACCTTGATGAAGGTTAATGAACTCCGTTACCTTAGCTTGTCTTTGCTCCCTTAATAAGAATCTTTCAAGAAAGGTCTTTTTGAAAATCTCCCATGTTACAGGACAACCTCTTGAATCCCTACTATCCTTCCAGTGACTGTCCCATGTCTGAGCCACGCCCTTAAGTGTATATACAAATCGCTCATCATTTTCAGTAGTACTCACCCCCATAGAAAACAAAATATTTTAGACCCCATCAAGGAAATCTTGGGGGTCTTCATCAACTTTTGATCCAAAGTACATGGGAGGATTCAATCTTGTAAAATCTCTCAAACAGCTAGCGATAGTACTAGCATGTTGTTTCTCTAAAGGTGCAACCTCCTGTTAGCTTGTGCCTAATGGACTAAGCTTTGGTGGTGATTGCTTGGCCCATTTGGAACAGAACTTCCCTCACCTCACCATCCGTCGTAGCCGGAGGATTCACCGGAACTTGATCATTTTCAGCAGCTTGCACTTGGGGAGTATTTCGATTACCTTGGGGAGTATCTCCCGCATTCGCTATATATTCTACTACTCTTCTAGCGTCTGTACTTCTTGTGTTTATTTCCTTTAACCAAAAGAAAGGGATTCGATGCTAAATGATACATAGTGTCAAAACTCTAAAGGCGCGACATAGGAGTATCAAGAAAAGAAAAGTTTCCTAGTCATCACATAGCCTCTTATCAATAATTGTGGTGCGCTTCACAATCATGAAAAAGATACTATGTAACGTGGTTTCGTGAGGCATTGATCCTAAGGATATTTAACGTCATGCTCTGATACCAAGCTTGTCACACCCGGAGAGTATACCCCAGATTATACCGGCATCTTCGTCCTCTCATAGGACTATGCCAAGAACTTAGCATTCGTCATAACATGTGATCAGTAAAAATTGCAGAAAAATAAAACTTTTACATTCTACGTGAAGTATACTTTGACTTCATACTTATCATTCATAAGACATACGAAATTCTAAGAAAATGTCTCACATATATAAAATCATCAAAAGAATGCAAATATGGATTTAGCCAATACATAGTAAATATCTCATATAGGCCTTCATACAAAAGAATTCAAGGAAAATATTGGAAATAGTGTATCCTTAAAACTACTAAAAATTTGCATAAGATAGAAAATGAAAAATAGCATTCCCGAACATAAGAACCTACCAAGACTTGGAGAAAGAGTTCCAGACTTCTTCAAATTGATCTCCTTAACTTCAATGGCCGCAACCTATAGTTGTAGTAATATATTGTAATGGGGTTAGTACGCCACACGTACTAAGTGTGGGTATATGCACATAACATTTAAGGACATGCATGAAAAAGGATCATTTATCAAATCTTTAGAAAACATGCTAATTAATTAGAATGTCTTAAATCCACATACAATATAACATACAAGTTAAGGATTTCATCAACATAAAACATGATCATAAGCAAAGACATGTTATCATAGAGTTATATTAACTTTTTATATGCAATAGATCATGTAACAAAGCATACAGAACAATTACCAATGATCCCATCTCCAACCCACAAGTTCAATGGTCATGTGAAACCCACAAGTTCTAGGACTTCCCTTAGATTCAACTTGTGCAATGTCTAGGTAGAGTCCCATAACCCTACCTATACTAAGTGGACTCCTCAAGTAACTCTAGTCAACGTTCATTTACATGTCTTTCATTTTACACGAGGGAACATTCACCTTAAACGACATAGACCATGTGAGCTAAACATGAAATCTACTGTCATAAAACCCCAAACCGAATGAAGGTGGTCTACCGGCAAAAGTAGAACCTAACATGACATAGCTTTATAGGTGGATCCACTATCTAGTATCATATGGTGGCAACATAGTTAAAGAACTTAGAGATGTATTGGAGAACCATAGTTCCACATTACATTGCATACTCAATCTCATGAGAGTCATTGTGAACCTACCTTCTAACTAGGGAAGGGACAACTATCATATCTAGTTCATCGGTGCTAAGATTAAGTCACTTTTGTTAAATAACCTCTTAGTTGTCTTCTATAAAAAAAATATCATAGATCATAGGATATTAACTCCTTATATAAACATGATCATGAGCTATTTACGATTAGATGAGAATTTCCTTTCATTCTAACCATTCTTTTGTGAAATTAACATAACAAAATCAACTTGTGTAAAGCATAGTAGTGAATATCGTAACTTGCATTTATCATGTTCTTTTAATGATATTTCAAATGACATGTTCATAACCCAACATATCCATATAGACACATCATACATACTTTCACAACATATTATCAGGAATTATAGGCTAACATAAATACGCTAGAGTAATCACAACTTTAGAAGACTTACCCTTCGTTCCAATCCCTTCGATTTCATATTATCAAGTTGTACAGGCAATTATACTAAACCATCATATTGTTAAGAACATGCTCCACATTGAAAGTCAAATATACTAGCTTCATACTCATCAATTCGTGTGAATTAGACCATGGAAAATACTGACTTTTTATTGAAAACCGTAATTCTAGGGTTAGGAAGAAAATTTATTTTGTAAAGTAAAACCCCAAGTTTTTGAAGTTCTTGAAAACTTATATTCAAAGGACCTCTTTAGTAAAGGTATCCCAAGAGTTAAATACCCATACCTTATATATGAATAATACACAAAAATCGGATGAAAAGCTTGAGTTCTTCGGCTTTTTGCTTAAGCTCTTACTGTTCTTCAATGGAGTTTGGAAAAGAGAGCTTTTCTCAGAGAGATGAAAGAAATTTTGTTTGATCTGATTTTGGACGTGTAAAAATGGTCTAAAACTGACCTAATATCAAAATATTGTCTTCCTATGAATTATACAAAAGTCCCTCCACTTAAATGATTTTTTTTAAGAAGTTAAATCACCAAAAATACGACTTTAATGATTCTAGGAAGTAGCTGCGCATAGCGGTGCCAAATCACGTCATTTTTATAAAATTTTTAAATGAGGAAGTGAGGTGCGTGTCAGCCTCGTATCGCGAGGATGCCTCCCCAATATTGTGGAAGAACACCTCGTGTCCAGATCGTGTCGCTGACTTCAAGTCCCAATCTTGTTCGGGCAGGTTGCTTAGGGAGATTTCCTACCCATGTTGTGGTCCTATCCAATGACTCACAGCAAGGTCCTTGGGGTGTGGTTACCAGACGTTTAGATCCTTTATACTACATACTAACTATCCAAGGTTTATTTCCCAGTTTTTGACTTCATTTGACACTTCAAAACCTTCACCAAACATAGGAACGTCAACTAGTTTGAATTAACTCGTTTCCGGACGTCAAGGTCTTTCTTAGTCGTTATGGCTCTCACCTTTTCCAAATTTGTTTATTGAATTAACATAGGGCTGAAAACATCATTTTAAACATTATTTAATACATTAATCTCTAGTCTAAGTAATGGTATTTCTGGAGTGTTACAATCAACTAAAAGTGATTACAACTTTAGAAGGACTTACACTAAGTCAACCAAGGCTTTCTAAACCACATAAGGTTTTCAACAATACAATAGACCCAAAGGTCATACAACATTAGAGAAAACAATTGAGAAGACCTAACCATAGGGACACTTTCTTTTTCATTCAACCTTACAGTAAGGTGACTTTTAGGTCAATCAAAACCACATCATCAACCTACAAGGACGAAATGCTACCATTTATTCTAAGACCAAACCTATACAAAGACTTGAATTCATGTAAAACAATCATGAAATATCACACATATAAGCGATGGAAACATTTGAACCATCACACACATACACTTAGGCAACATGAATCTTTACCATTTAACAGATTCCTAAAGTATTTGAAGTTTAACCATGTTATAGACTATCATAATGCAAAGTCATATAGTGACACAACATTCAAAAAGATACTCATTTTAACCAGAACAATTTCTAGCATGCTTTAACTATATCATGACATACATTTCTCACATAACATGTTCTTTCACATAATTCTAATACATAGCCACAAAGGGTATCGTATAAACGTATTATTGCAAAATTCACATTCAAACTTACTAATGAAACCATAAAACCAAGATAAGCATCAAAACTCACCTATTCTCCCTCAAGATTAGAAATACAATTTCATCCAAGAAATCACATCTAAAAGACCATCGGGAAATAAAACATAAGAGAGGGATATTATAGAGTAAATTTCTATGAACGACATGAGAATAGTGAAGAAGGGAAACTCTATGGTCTTATTGCATCTCCCTCAAAGATGTGTCGCGATTCACACCGATGATCGAGAATCTACTAGATATGGCAATATGAGATTTTGGAACGTAAATCCACTTTCATAAACCTTGCTCTGATACCACGTTTGTCACATTCGGGGAGCATCCCCTAGACGTCACATGATGTATTTGACTTCTTGGAGGTCTTCTACAAGCCCATATTTACCGCTCATCGCATTGTCATAGGTAAATTTAGCAGAAAGTTTAAAACTTTGTTATCACATAATATGCTAAAACATAAATTCATATATATATATATATAATATATATATATATATATATATATATATAGATAGATAGAGAGAGAGAGAGAGAGAGATCATACCATCATACATAGGTAATGACTAGTCTCTTTTCGTTATTCGAGAATCAACATCATAGGAGTACCTTAAGTACACGACCCTGAAAACATTATACATAAGCAAACTTATACACTTTACAATAAAGAAAACTTAGGAATCCTTGGACTTAAGAATTCCTTTCCTTAAACTTTTGACTCACATATAAAGATCCGCAACCATACATACATACTTTAAGCATACATAACCTACACTTTGTGTAAAACGTAGAGAAGAATGATATTAGTACAAGGATGCTCTAAGTATGAAAACCATGCAAAAACATGCATCTAAAAGGGACATTTTCTGGGCATCATACTTCATGTTTTTTATTGAAAATCTTGATAAAACATTTGTACAACAACATTTATATCATTCACATACTTTATATAGACATATTCAATGTCCAAACAACATATTAAATCACATATAGAATTTAAACCACATTTGAGGTCACTTTACAGTGAGCTCCTTTCACTTTAGAGTGAACTACTTTCCTTTTACAGTGAAGTTCTTCTTTTAACTCATTGACCTCCCAAGTAACCCTCTAGTGATAGTAGGTGTTGGGCATCCACTTAATATTACAAAGAAGAGCATATCTACAACTTACATAATCCAACACATACCATCATAAAAGTATAGAAAATTACAGGACACATTCAAGTCAAGACTATAAGGCATTACATTGAACATTACTTATCATTCACATATACCAATTTCACTTCAGAGAGAACATTCTAAGACCTTACTCACAATCCCAATCTAAGTCAACTAACTGCAATGTACATGTGAATCCCCATAACCTCACGTAGACTTAGTAAACCTATCATGAGACAACAAGCTTTAACACTCTATTTCATACATCAACTAGGCCATATAGACAACTTTTTTATGCCAACAATACCTTCATCATATAGTCATTAAGACCAACATTGTGCATATGAGAAAGATATTACACCATATGTATTCATACCATGCACATCGTCATAACAAGTAGACAGATACTATCACTCCATACATAAAGACATAACTATAATCATACACCTTATATCACCTTCTTAGAACTTCCTAAAGAGCCACTTGTGCAATGTCTAGGTGGGTTCATTATTTCCACCTATACTAAGTAACCTCCCTTAGGTCATCCTAGTTAGGGTTTTAGTCATTTACTTCCATTGTCCATTTTACTTTAGGGAAACTATAGACTTAACCAACACTAAGACCATGGGTGCTAAACATGGAATTTCGTGTTGTAGAGCCTTCCACCAATGGAAGGTGGTTTTACCTAGCCAAGGTAGAACATCAATACATTCTAGCATACTAGTGAAGTCACTTGCTAGATCTTACATGACAAGCATAGTTAAGGGAACTAAGAGATATACATAACCCTATTCATGCTCAATTTCATTGGAGCCTCATCTAATGAGAAAACATGGGTGAACATTCCTCAAAGGTAACCCACCACCTAATGTGGAACAATAGGTAAATATTCCTCAAAGAGAAGTCAAACTTTATGGGAGCCCTATGGTGAATATTTTTCTAAGGTAAGTCAACACTCTATGAGAAACCAACAGTGATTCTTTCTCAAGGGAAGTGAAAACCTCCCATTGTCAAGTTCATTCGGTCCTAAGTTAAGTTCCCTTTTATTGAAAAACCTTTTTTACTTTACTTCACAAAACATAGGCTTATGATATTGATTCCTTATATGCTTATAACATATTGAAGAACCTATCTACTTTTAGGGTACACATGAGCACACCTTTCAAGGCCCATATATTAACTACATCTTCATACATGTGTGTCTGTATACTTGTATGTGAGAAAATCTTTTAGATAGCACATAAATGTCATTCATGTTCATATATAAATCAACAAGTCCATAGGTATAACTATATGAGCAATACTTTCATATAAATACATCAAGACACTGTGCACATTCATATTTCATCATATCATATATTTATCATCATAGTATGTAAGTTATATTCATAACATGTTAATACAATCCTATGCATGTACTTGGAACACCAACCTAGTAACCATCCTATCAAGGCACACATGCGCAATGTATAGACAAGGTCCCATACCCTTACCCATACTAATACAACTATCAATTTGTTCTAGTGAATCATACATCACACAACATCATCAAATGGTTAGCATAGCATAAGACTCATTTATTCAAGACTTACAACATTCTTACAGTAAGCTCTAGTCTTTATGCACCTATCTTAGCTTTACATCACATGCAAAATCATAGGAACTCATCATAGGCAGAAAATACACATAACCATTTACATGCTAATGAAATTATCAACACAACCTAGATCATAGTTACAATAGGAAACTTTTTATAGGTTTCACATAGGGGGCATTCATCAGCAACACCCAGTCATAGTATAATTTCCTTCAAAGCCACGATTACATAATGACATATATATGTATATATACTTGAAATAAAGTAAACATCGCCGTCGTAAGTGGACCATACAACACAATGCCATACAAGGCTTCATCAACAATACTATAGACAAGTAGAGAAGTAGAAGAGTAGAGCAATTCTTACCAACCCTTTTGCCTTTGGTAATCAATGAGCATTACTATTGTTTCATAAAAAATTCAAGTATATTGCAGTACCTAAAGTACAATAATCCTATATGAAGTCATGCATAAGCTACTACAAGAACATGCTACATACTAGTACAACACATCACCAACATACTAGAAGGTAGAAAGACATAGACCATTAACGAAGTTCACTTTCATGGATCATAAATCATATTTAAATAATAGTATTAATCTAGAGAAGTAGGTAAATATATACTTAACATAACGAAAACAGGCTTAAATCTCTACAACACCAAGATACCAACATAGGTACTAAACTATTAATTTAATAGAGAGTAGAGGAGATAGGGAATCCTACTAATTCCTTAAAGCCTTGATAACCAATAATATTTTAACAATAGTGTAAATTTTAATAAGTAGATAAAGAGATCATTATTAAAAAGGAAGCATGCTTCATCTAACCTAAAATTGAGATCGCATAACGTACATAGTATTATCATTCGATAGACTAGAAGAGACTTGATCAATTCATTTCAATTATTATTTACTTTGATCATAAAAGATTTATAGTCACAATTCAACCATGATATTAACCTAAGGCAGTAGCTACAATCATCATAAACTAATATAATTCTACATTCATACATTATAAAGGTAATGTTACAGTGAATACATAGAGATTTAAGGTAGCTTTGTTCAAATCTTCGTACATTGATCCACATGGATCATTCATCAACAAGTCACCATCAAAATACATTATAAAAAGTAGACATAAGCAATTCAATGTAATGTAATAAAAAATCCACCAATATCATGCCACGATCACAATGCCCATGCATAGGCTAAATTGAGTTTGGGAATGTACAGGGGTTCATAATGCAATTGAATTGAATCTCACGTTAAAACCAATACAATATAATTAATTAATTATGATTAATCCTTTGAAAATATTTTGAGAAAGAACCCATGGCTAGATTGATGAGGAAGAAGTTTGATCTTGAAATCTCTTTGAAAACTTTGATATTATCTCTCAGATGGAAGGATAACTAGAGATGAAGGATCAACATACCTTTATTCAGGAGAAGACCTCAAAAATTGATGAACAATTCTTGGGAATCCAATATCCAAAATGTTCTTTAGCTTCACCTTCGATGGAGGTGTCTAAGAGAATTGGTTTTGGAGGGAAAGTCTAATTTTTGTATAAGGGATTAGGAATGGGTTGACCAAGTTTTTATCACTAAAATACACCCAAAATAAGCAAACAAACGTAGTAGGGTCAGTTTATGACGTGGGGTGAATTTCTCATTCACCTCTCAAATAAAACAGTGAAAAGACAATAGCTGAAGCCTGTATCAAGAGCCAGCCATCGACGCTACGTCGGCCCCTTGACAGACAATCTGCGGCTTCCGTCATTTGGTTCTTGCGCTATCCTTTTGATAAGCTCCCCATCATAAGTTTAAATTGATGACTTCACTAGAAACTAACTATTTTCAACAAATAGAGTGTCGTTGGTTTAATCGATTGACATTGTCAAGGTAGTGTCTTGACAGCCTTTGGGTCCTCCTTTGAGGACATCTTGCGGGGACCTTGGAGAGTTATACCCTTGCTTTTCTAAGGTGAATATACACCTCAACATGTTGAATACCTTCCATGCAAATTTCACTAAAAATGAACATTTAAAGCACATCCAAACATGTAAGGCACACTTAAGACACACACGTGAACATCTAAAGGGATAACTTTTGAATGTTTTAGACGTTCTTGGATGTTTGACCTCCAAACTTCATGAAACTGCATAAAATTCTTACAAACATCAATAAAAATCGTATAAGTACCACATAAACTCTTGACACACACATTATCACATAAAAACACTTAAGTCCCCTTAGTTGACTATTCGTCAAACGTCTTGGTCACCCCTCGATCTTTGACATCCAAATTACTTCAAATTTACCAACCATACATAAAAACAATTTAAAATATGTTAATAGATCTAATAGGCACATGTTATTTTCTATACACCCTAACTCATTTTGGGGTTGTTACATATTCTTCGAGGACGAAGACATCGGTTACGTCTAGGTGGTGCTCCCTAGTCATGAAAATATCATCCCATCAAAGCAATAACATCTAAAAGATCACTGGGCAAGGATTTCATGAACTACAAGTACACCCTATAAGTTAGGTCATCCTTGTGTCGTTACACGGCAAATGAGACTGCAAGAAGTCTCATCTAAGCCTCTCGCATCATTCATTGCATAGCAAACATACTAAAATATGTATGAATTTAAAACATTGTTCACACACGAAGAAATCTTTCATAAACGTTACACAAGCGGAAGACTTCCATTTATAATAATATATCATAAGCACATCTACTAGAACCATCTAAACTGTAGAATAACTTCACAGTAAACCATAAGTATGAAATCCTTGAACTTAAGGATTCCTTTCCTTGAGATTGGGAATCACATATAAAGTTGTTTTCATTAGATACATCCTTAAGCATCCATAACCTATAGCTTGTGTCAAAGGTAGAGAAGAATGGTGTTAGTACAATAATGTACTAAGTATGAAAACTATGCAAAAACATGCATTTAATAGTGACGTTTCCTTGAAACCATGCATCATGCCTTTTTTTTTTGTGAAAACTTCTTAAAGATAAACATTGTGTGAAATCATACATTAAACTTAAGATATATTTTTCATTACTTTACAGTAACCACCATTTCCTTACACTGTCCCTTTTTTCCCTCTATAGTGAGCTTTCTTCGTTTTAACAGCTTGACTTCTCATGTAATCCTCTAGTGATACTTGGTATAATGTATAGATAATGTCCTATTACACTAACCACACTCTAGTATAACCTTAAGACCACAAGGTAATCATACATTCACCCTCATTACTTACCAAACACATATACATATACATAGAGTCATAACATATCGTGATGGCACAACAACACATACAAGTCAACAAAATGCATACCCTTATATAAGACTTAATCCAAGATATCATGAGAGTCACACTATCAATAAAATCATTCTAAACAATAGTCAACGACACATACTTGGGAAATAACTTCATAAATCATCATAGAACACTACTCATAACTCATTCTAAGCCTATAAGTGCAATGTATATTTGAAGTCCCATAACCTCACATGTTCTAAGTAAACCTACAAAGACACCACAAGCATACCATTCACTCCATTCATTAAAAAGCCAAGTATATACAAATTCATACATGCCAAGAAATACTTCATGATATTGTTGATAATACAAACTTTATGCACATAAGAGGAGACCACATCACATAGGCCCATTAGGACTCAAACAATGCACGTCATCACAAAAAGTAGAGAACACTACAAGGTCATACATAAGAAACATAAACATAGTCATATACATTAGAATACCTTCCTAGAAATCCCTTCAAGAGCTAGGTGCAATGAATAAGTGAATTCCCACATCCCAATCTACACAAAGCAACTCTTCTTAGGTCATCGTACTTTGGGTCCTTACTTTACTTCCATTGTCAATTTTACTTTAGGGAAAATATAACCTTAACTGACACTAAGACCATATGTGCTAAACATGAAATTTGGTGTTGTAGAGACTTACACCAATGAAAGGTGCTCTACATAGACAAGGTAGAACTTTAACACGTACTATAATACTAAGTTAATATTACTTTCAAGATACTATGAGGCAAGTATAGTTTTTTGAACTAAGAGATATAAATTGGACCCTCTCCATGCCCATAGGCATTGGATTCCCCATATTATGAGAAACCATGAGTGAATATTCCTCAAAGGGAAGCCAACACCTTATGAGAAACAAATGGTGAATCATTCTCAAAATAAATCCAACACCTTTAATAGTCAAGTTCACTAGGTGCTAAGGTAAATTACCTTTATTGAAAAGTCCTTATTATCATTACTTTATAAAAAAAATAGTCTTAGAAGAGTTAACCCATCATATGCTTAGCTCATAGGTCATAGATGAGAGTTCATCAATCTAAACCATTTGAGAAATCCTTTCACATGTTCATTGCATATTTAAAGAACTATCTAATTTAGGATACTATTGAGAATTCCTTTCAAGAGCCCACTTATTGACTAGATCATCATACATGCATTATGCACATATTTCATGTGGGTGTGTGTATCCATATATGTGAGAAAACCTCTCACTTCATTAAATCATATATTTAACATCATAGAACATAAGTCATATTCAAAACATGCTCGTGAATTCATATTCATGTATATAAATCACAAACCTAGGAACTGTCCTATCAAGGCACACGTGTGAAATGCATAGACAAGGTTCTACATCCTTATCCATACTAGTACATCTACAAAGTCATCCTAGTGAAGGGATACATAAAATACTTTATAGAAATATACTTTACATTCACAGTAGTAGACACAAGTGCATATAAGAATACCATTTCATTAGACATTATGAAATTGTACTACTAGTAACCATACATGAAGTTTAAGTGTGTGTAAATTGGTATACATGATCACCTAATGGCTACAACAGATTGAGGCAGCCATCCTCTTAGGAATGCAATGCACATTTAAGCATAGACCACACTGCACAATTTATCATAGGAAACAGGCTAACTTCACCTTACTCTCAAGACCCCAAACATTAGCTAATAACACATTCTCATAGGGGCACATAGGTAGGGACTTATTGATCACAAATACTTTATCAATGGAAGAACCTAAAAATAACCCTAACATAGTCATTAACAAGTTTATACATTAAAAAAACAAACTACATAGCAAATCGAATAAAAGACAACGCATGCTTCACATTCAACGATCATCATCACCACACCTTTATTATACAATTGTCTTCAAGGGCAGGATCACTTTACATATATATTGCCAATAAAGTAAACATCGCCACCATAAGTTGACCATACAACACAATGCCATACAAGGCCAATTATCTAGCATTTCTATTGAGAAATATAGAGGTAAATTAATCTTACCAAAACTCCTTTGCTTTGATCATCAATGCTTACTACTCACAATTAATCAATAATTCATATATATACATAATTGAAATCATTATTCAACGATCATTGATCCACATCACATTATGCACACTACATCATCAATTCTATAGAAAGAAGAAGAATATAGATCAACTCACCAAATACTCAAGTCTTGATCCACATTGGATCAACTATACATAATTAAACATTAATATACATAATTGGCAGTGGATATAAGCAATTCAGCATGCGAGGATCATAATTCAATTAATATAAAGTGAAGATTACAATTCCCATAATATAGTCTAATTTTAGAATGGGAGGGAACTTGGGTTCATAATGAAATTGTATTAAAATTGACTATAAATGAGTACATAAACCTCAATTCATCATAAGCATGATTTTGATATCAATTTGGGAAAGAAACCATGGCTAGATTGAAAGATTAAAGGTTTAAACATGAAATCTCATTGAAAAACTTTGAAAGAACTCTTTAGATTAGAGGTTATCTAAATATGATAGATAAACATACCCTTCTACATTTGAAGCCCATAAAAAATCGAAGAAGAAACAATGAAAATCCAACCTCTAGCTTGAACTTGAGTTTTCCCTCCAAAGGAGGTTTCAGTGATTTTTTGAAAAGAAGAGAGATCTGGGATTTTGATTTCATAATGGGTGTTGGTGTTTTTGACATGGGAAAATACGTTTAACTATTTATATTTAATTTATAAGCCCTTTAGAATGAATCTAAATTACTAAATAACCGAATGGAATTTATTTGGAGAACCAAACTTGGCCAGCCCGCCCAGGGATCACAGCCACCTTCACGATCCGTGAAGGTGGTTCACGACCCTTATCAGGGTGCGTAGTCCTTCAGGAAGTGGCTCCCTTACCTTTCCAATCCCCTAAGTGATAAGCAATTTCAACGGCCAACTTAACGGACCGTGGTCCAATACATTGGTGGTGAAGTCCTCCATGAACACTATGGTAGTAAGCTTCAAACTTGGGACAACCTTTGCCCAAAAGTTGGGTCCTCTTCAAGGACCCTTTCGTTGATACATGGGAAATTTTTCCAAGAATTTTCAAACTTAAATACACTCATATACATTTCAAGGACCTTCCATACCAGTTTGCGAATAAAACAACACATGCAACACATCAAAACATGCTAGGCACTCTCAAGTACTTCCAAGGGCTAACATTCGAATGTCTTAGATGTTCTTAGACGTTTGACCTCAAAACTTCATCAAACTTAAAATACTCCCTGTAAACATCATTATAACTCATATAAGGACCTAATAAGGTCATGACATATACATATAGCATGTATAGACATATGAGGCACTAAGGTTGCTAGTCGTTAAATGATTTGGTCGTCCCTTAACGTTTGACTTTCAAATCACCTAAATCTTTGGACACTGCCTCATTAAAAACCTAGAACACATTTTATGATTTCAAAACATCAAGACACAAATATTAGGCTCTAGACACCTTAACTCATTTTGGGGATCTCACAATATCCCCCACTTAGGAACATTCATTCTCAAATGACAGTTGGGACACTCAATCACAACAATATTGATAACATCATCACATAGAAGTCAATGCACCAAAATAACAAGAAAAACCAACTTTCATAGACAATTAACACTTAATACAACACAAGCGAGCACAAACTTTTATTCACTCACTTTCAAATGCATCAAACACGTAGTATCTTCTCATGTTCATAGGAGGAACATCCTTATCCTAATTATAACATGGTCAGTACACTTAAATATATTATGAGCTCATTATGCAACCACATTTAAACCACACTTATCAAATTCAACAACACTCAAGAATCTAATAAGCACTCACACTTCAATGCATATATACTTGAGTCAAATAGGTTAGGAATAAATTCTTATTAATTAGGTATAATGCCATGATGGCCATAAATTCTTATTAATTAGGTATAATGCCATGATGGCCATAATAAACCACACAATGCTTAGTTATGTTGAGGGAGGAATGTCCTTCTCGTCAACACACGTACATGTCTCATGATTTCATATCATAGCAATGCACAAAGGTCTATTTATTTTAAATGAGATTTTTCTCAACATTTAATCAAAGCATGGTCAAACTTTTTTTCTAGTGTAGTGAAAATGGTGATTCACACCAAGTACATCACAACAATCAGAAGATATTTAAAAACATTTCTATTTCTAACATATCACTAGCCTTCATAGGCAAGCATCAATTTCGGAAAATAACACAATTTATAGGCACACACAAGGACAGTAGCTAAAAATGCCTTCACTTTGCGAGACTGAGCCTACAATCATGTTTTCCAAATAATAAAAGTTACTAATTTTCAAGAAACTTAAAAGTTTTCATTTTAAAGAGACTATTTTTCATTATAATGCTACATATTACACATCAAAAATGACTAAAACGATCTTTCTTACCTTATCTCATGAAGTAAAATGTACAACTAGCATATCAAGATGCACAATCAACATGAGACAACACAAACTTGATCAAAATTCTTTTTCATGCGCTTTAGAATCCTGAAAACATGTATAACATATTGTCAACCATGACGTACTAAGCATATGGAGAACATGCAACTCATAATTTAATGCAAGACTCCTTTCATGAACAAGCTTCTGGAAACATTTCAAGCTCATGTAAGAATTGAAAGACAAAGGTAGAAATATCTACAACCTTACTACTCACATCACCATCCCCCACTTAGGGTAAAACCGACTAAGACAAACTTAACCCAACCTCAAGAGGATTTTAACTTATCAACCTTAATTTTCATCACATAAAAGTGATTACCACTTTAGAAGGAAATACAATAAGTCAACATCCAAAGGCATTCTAAACCTTATTATCTAGGCAAGTTATACCCAATCCTCATGTTAGATAATACTATATAACCACAGAGGTTTTTATACAATAAAATAGACACCAAGGTCAAAGAACATTAAGGGAAAACAATAAAGGAAGCTTAGCCCTAAGGCCTCTTTCCTTCCTATGAAAATTACAGTAAGGTAACTTTTAGGTCAATCAAACACACATCATCACCCTACAAAACAAGAACACTACCTTTACTTCTTTGAGCAAGCCTATAAAAAAGACTCCAATCCACGCAAAACAATAATAAAGGTTCACACATATAAACAAATGAAACTTTTGAACCATTTAAATATATACTTAAGGCATCATGTATCCTTAGGTAGTAGCTAAGAATTTAAAGCTCAATTAATAACATTAGGCTACAATCATGTAAAAACATATAGTAGCATACCATTTCAAAAAGAAACACATTTTAACCATAATAACTTCTAACATGCTTTAAATATATCATGACATATAATTCTCAACATAACATGCCATTTCCATAGCTCTCATATATAGCAACAAAGGACTTTATATCAACATAGAATATCATTTCTCATATTTCACATACATAGCCATTATTGGCATCACATCATCAAGAAAGCCAAATTGAAATTTTCTCCCTCAAGCATAGAGATACTATCTCATCTTTTCTCCCTCAAGAAGAGAGATACTATCTCATCCAAGTAACTAAATCTAAAAGACTATCGGACAAAAAAATATAGAGAGAGATCTTATAGAGTAAAGTTTTATTGCACGACATGACAATGATGAAGAAGGGAAATTCTATCATTCTATAGCCTCTCCCTCATAGATGTGTCGCGACTCACCATCGATTATCGATATTCTACTCGACGTGGAAATATGAGACTTTTGTAACCTAAATCCACTTTTATAACATCATGCCCTGATACCATGTTTGTCACGATAGGGGAACACCCCCTAGAAGTAACATGGCGTACTTGACCTCTTGTATGGATTATACAAGCTCATAGTTATCATTCATCGCATTATCATAGGTAAATTTAGCGGAAAATTCAAAATTTTCTTAGCACATCATATACTAGAACATCACTTCCATTATATAAGAAAAATAATAATACAGATTTAAGACTCTTGTCTCTTTTTGACATCGTAGACTCAACTTCACTAAAGTAAATAAGGGACACGACTCTTATAACGTAATTCATAACTATACAAAATACATAACTTCAGAGTAAAACATAAGTTGGAAATCATGAGACTTAAGGATTGATTTTTGAGCTTTGGAATCCCATGTCAAGATCTTAGCCTTAGAGACATCCATAAGCATCTATAACCTGCACTTTTTGTAAAATGGTAGAGAAGAATTGTGTTAGTACAAGAATACACTAAGTATCGCAACCATGAAAATACATGCATTTAAAAGGGACATTTTCCATGAAGCCATGCATTATGTCTTTTTTTTTGTGAATTTTTTTAAAACTTGTTCTAATAAGCATTTTAGGCATTTACAACAGTCTTAGGAGAGTTAACCCCTCATATGCTTGGCTCATTGGTCATGGACGAGAGTTCATCAACCTAAATCATGTGAGAAGTCCTTTCACATAAACATAGTATATTAAAATCACCATCTAGTTTAAGATACTCTTGAGAAAACCTTTCAAGAGACCACCTATTGACTAGATCATCATACATACGTCATGGACATATGTCATGTATGTGGGTGTATACATGTATGTGAGAAAACATCTCACACAAACATCTTTAGACCACACATGTTTATAATTCATTATATCATATACTTAAAATTATAGCACATAAATCATATTCATGTATATTAATCCCAAACCTAGGAACTATCCTATTAAGGCACACATGTGCAATGCATATACAAGGTCCCATACCCTAATCCATACTAGTACACCTATCAAGTCATCCTAGTTACGGGATACATAACATAATTCGTAGGCATATACTTTAAATTCATAGTAGTAGACACAAGTGCATATGAGAATACCATTTCATTAGACGCCATGAACCTACACAATTTGTAAGCATACATGAAGTGTAAGTTTTTGTAAATTGGCAAACATGATCACCTAATGGATATTCACAACACATTGAGGCATCCACCCTCATAGGACCACAATGCACATTCAATCATACACCGCACCTCACAATTTAGCATAGGAGAAAAGCTAACTTAACCTTACACTTAAAACCCCTAACATTAGCTAATAAGACATTCACATAGGGGCACATTGGTAGGGTTTTGTTGATAATAAACACTTCATCAATGGAAGAACCTAAAAATAACCCTAACATAGTCATTCACAAGGTTATACATTAACAACACAACCTAGATAGAAAGTAGAATAGAAGACTAGACATGCTGCACATTTTGTCATTATCATAACCACACCTTCATTATACAATTGCCTTCCAGTCTATAATCACATCACATATATATTGAAAATAAATTATAAACTGCCACCAAAAGTGGAGCACACCACACAATGACATACAGGGCAAATTATCTTGAAATTCTATAGAGAAATAGCGAGGTAAAACAATCTTACCAAAACCCCCTTACTTTTATCATCAATGATCATTAATCACAATACATCAATAATTCATATATTGGGTAGTATGTAAATGTACAATAATATAATCAAGATAATAATTCAACCATCATAGGATCAAGATCACATTATGCACACTACATCATCAATTCTATAGATTGAAGTAGAATACAGATCAACTCACCAAATCCTCAAAACTTGATAAACATTGGATCAACTATACATAATTTCACATAAATATACATAATATGTAGTGGATATAATAAATTCAACATAATAGGATCATAATTCAATCAATATAAAGTCAAGATCACAATGCCCATAATATAGGATAATTAAAGAATTTGAGGGCACATGGGTTCATCATGAAATTTTATTGAAATTTACTTTAAAATAATTACATAAAAATCAATACATCATAAGCATGCTTTTGAAATAAATTTTAGAAAGAACCCATGACTGGATTGAAACATTGAAGGTTTGATCATGAAATCGATTTAAACGCTTTGAAAGAAATCTCTATATGTGATGTTATATAAAGATTAAGGATCACCATACCTTTATACATGAAAATACCATAATAAATTGAAGAATAAAACATGAAAATACAACCTCTATCTTGAACTTTAGTTTTTCCTCCAGTGGAGGTTTCAGAGTATTTTTGAAGAGAAGAGAGATCTGAGATTTTGATTACTTAGTGGGTGTTGGGGCTTTTGACTTGGGAAAATACCTTAAACTATTTCTATTTAATGTATCAACCCTTTAAAATCAAACCCAATTTCTAAATAACCGAAAGGAATTTGTTTGGAAAACCATACTTGGAAAGCCCACCCAGGGACCACGGCCACCTTCACGGTCTGTGAAGGTGGTTCACGACCCTTATCACAGTCCGTAGTCCTTGGGGCAGTTGATACCTTGACTTTACAAAACCTAAATTTTCTAAGGAATTTCCAATATAAACTTCATGGAACGTGGTCCAATCCACTGGCTGTGAAATGCTCAGTGAATACTAAGGCAGCAAGCTGCCACCTTTCGACATCTTTTTCCCACTAGTTAGGTAGACCTCAAGGACTTTTGGTTTGTCCTTGGGGGAGTTTCCTGAATTTTTCCACCGTAAGTACACTCATATACGTGTCAAGGAGCTTCCATAAAAGTTTTAGCATCAAACAACACACACAACATATCAAAACACTCTAGGCACACTCAAGCACGTCCAAGGGCTAACTTACGTACCTCTTGGATGTTCTTGGACGTTTGACCTCAAAACTTCATGAAACTTAACATAGTTCCTATGCACTATATTTATAACTCATATAAGGATCTCATAATCACATGAAATATGCATATAAGCATTTATAGACACATGAGGCGCATATGTGCCATTTGAGTGAAATCTTGCTCCACCTAGGTTCGAACCTAGTTGGGATCAATGATTTAATTTTATTTATTTTATTTGTTGAATTAATTTAATTGATTAATATTTAATTACTGGTTTAATTAATGGAAAAATCAGATTTTGAATAATAATAGTAATAATATTAATAATAATAATAATAAATAATGAAGAGTACTAGTTTGACTAAATCTCCACCTAACTTTCCTAATCCTAATCCACTTATTCTCACGTTTTTTTCTACTCCTCTCTTACTTTCACGCATATGAATTCTTTAAAACAAAAGAACATAACAAAAATAATGAAGTTGTTCAAGAATTTCAATTATAAAAAACTCAAAAGAAAAGTTAGTCTACAAAGGTAAAAGCAAAACATAGTTCTTGACGGGATTGTGCTTTATGTTTCGGTGGTGAGGCTTTGTTTCGTGGGAAATTTTCATCATTTAAACAAGTATGGAACGACATTAAGGTATGGGTTTCTCTCCTTGACTCCGTTCTTCAAAAGAATATCCTCTCCACAAATTCAACGTATTTTGAAACTACGGTTGTTCCCGTTCTTGTTGAACTCATTGTCCTTAGTATCCTTCTGATTTCAATCTTAAATATGTTACAGATCATGTTGTTGGTATCTTTTCTGGTAGTTTAAGTATCAAGTGTGATTTTCATTATAATATGTTCATTATTATGTGTTTTGAATTGTAAGCATCTTAATTTATGCAAACCGAAAGTATGTGAAAAATAATGTTTGTGCAAAGGTTTGTGTAAATCATGATGTTCCAAAGTTGTGTAATGTTGGTTGATTTAATGGTAATTCTTGGCTAAATATTACCATTAAAAGATTATACGTAAATATGCACCAAATGATTCATCAAACGTCCAAAGATTTATCGTACAAATAATGATAAGTAGGAGCTGAAAATAGTGAAAAAATTTCCAAAATTTGATAGGTTGGGTTTGTACAATCAAAGCGGTACCCAAGACATCATTACATGAATGCTACAAAAAAAATAAACAAAAGATTAGCTATGTTTTTACAAAAAAAAATTAAATTTGATGTCATTGGGGATTGAATCAATGACCTCACCAAATGAAAATGACATAAAAATTTCAAGAGAAAGAGGAAAGGAAATAAAAGATGTGGTGAGTGGGGATTGAACCCACAACCTCTTGAATAGATGAGAGAGTAAGGAGAAAATAAAGGAGAAAAATGTGGACAGTGGGGATTGAACCCACACACTTTTATAGGTGAGAAAGGTCAGAGATAAATTAAATTAAAATTAATGAGCTTATAGGGGATTGAACAGACAACCTCCTTGCCTTAAAACGAAAAAGGAGAGGAGAACAAGAAAAAAATATTATGAGGTTGATGAGAATCGAACTAGTGTCTCCCAAAATCTGAAAAATACAATTATAATGTTTAATATAAGATTAAGTGTTGTTCAAGGGATTCAAAATCGAGTTCCCTTGCCCAATTTTGTATTGACACATAAGTCATACTTAAACAAATATTCGATGAATGTTGCTTCTTAAGATCGAAATCAATACCTTGACATATCTATAAGAGCATAAGTCTTGTACTGCATAATCTTGGGTAAACATGAATCACTTAAACAAACTATGAATGAAGCCTCATGGCTTGTGTGTATGGACTCAGAAGTCCTGGATACGTTCATAAAGTACGTGAACCTAAGAATTTATGTGATGAATGATGTGACCTTAGAAAGGTTAAGCAAGACAATGAAATACACTAAGAAGGTCAAGTGCAATTTAATATGATGAAATGAACATTCATGTAAAAAGGGGTGAGTAATTATTAAGGGCAAATGTGCTAAGACTATTGAATGTGGTGACAACATGATAAGAGGCTAATGTGAAACATGAGAGCAATAAAATGAGCCTAAGTAAATGTTACCAAAACGTACTCACCTATGAGAGTGTAAAGTTAATAAAGAGAACAGTCTATATGAACACTCTAATGAAAGTAATCAAGTTAATATATACTTAACACTAATGATGAGACGAGAAATCATCGAATGAGGTATGATGTCCTCATGCTAGAAACCAATTTCTATTATGTATGAGATGAATGTTATTGAAAATTATACGGAGCACCGATAAGGTAGCTATGAGTGGAAATTCCTTCTTTCAGAAAGGCAGAGGTTCGTGTAATTCTCATGAGATGAGACTGTCCATACATATTGGTATGAGTCTTCTTATAACTCCTAGTCTTTGAACCTATGCAGCCAACATAGGGATCTATAAGGGTTCAATTCCCTACATACGCTAGCATGTTTTGGTTTCACTTTGGATAGTGATTCCACCTCTTTTCAGTGTGGGGTAGGCACTGGATTTCATGATACTCTCATGATCTATGTAGGTTAAAGTTTAAGTTCCCAAAGAAGTAGTTAGGCCAGCCTCATGTAATGCACACAATGAAATGAACAATACCAAACATGTTTGGGTAGGACAATCAAGAGGTGAACTAGACTTATGTAATGACATTAGGTCATTCTTAGTCATTGCACACTGAAGCGAATGAGAGTCTTAAATTAAATCCTAGGTATATCTAGTGTTTACACTAGCCTATGAATGAATTAAAATGAAGTGCGTATGAATGAATGAAGTAGACTCTGTGTTTGCTAAAGAAGTCTCCCTGGTTGAGGTTCCATATGTCGATCCCTCATTTTGGGAATCCTAATGTTAAGTCCATGGGAGGGTCTCATGGTATATGAATGAAAGAAATAAAATATGATATGTTCTATATTAAATAATTTATGTTCTATATGCAATAATTTATGTTCTACATGTAATATGTTATGTGTAGTTTGCAATATGATACGTATGATGATGCATGTTATTCTCATGGCATTACTTTCCAAATACGATTTTGGCTAGTCCACTGAGTTGACTTTTCATAACTCATATCGTTAGGAAATAGCTATTCTAAATAATGCATGTCCGTGGTGTATTATTGCATATACCCATACTTAGTGCAAGTGCGTATTAATTCCATACATTTATCTACTTTTAGGTGCAAGTGCAGCTTGAAGTTAGAGCTTACGAGTTGACGCAAAAGGTATTTGGACGTGAAGATTTCATTCGGATTTGGTAGGACCTCATGCTTTCGAGGATGATTACTGATTTATTCTAGTGAGACGTAGGCATGAGCTAGTAGAGTATGATCAACTAATGGTTTTTTCGTATTTACATTCAGATGTTGTATTGGTGCCATTTTGGGAACTTTTTATTTATCACTATATGTTTCAATTGATTATCTTGATTTATATGGTTATTGTGAACACTTATGAGTTTACGTAGATAGTATTATGCGAGATCGATGTTTTTCAATATAATGTTTAAGTAAAAAAACGTACAAATCTTCTGGTAAAATTAACCTAGATGAAGGAACGGCGACGTATGTAGGCTTGTCTTTGACTTCAGAGTGGTCAACGACGCCGGTATCGTTTGGGGTCTACACCCCGGTCGTGACACTTATAAATTTAAATAATATGTATATGATGATGTTACATGTTGATCACACTATATAATGTTGGTTTCACTTATGAAAATTTTTTTGGTCTCTATTTTCTGAAGTGTGATGCTATGTACTCTTAATGATATGTTATGTGATGTTGTACATTGTTTATGGTTCTTATTGGGTTTTTTTGATTGAGTAGTGTTATGGGGATATAATGAGTGATTGCATTTGTGGACTTTATGAGGGTTCATGAGTAATGGTCTTACTTTGGTTATGATGTTATGAACACGTATACATGCTTGTTGATATTATACATGACGATAGATTTCTATTAATTATGTTCTCAATTATGTTTATATGCATGTTGGATTTACTACACTTAGTATTATTGGTCTTGTGATTTACATGGTCTTGACATAATGAAAATGTCTTATTAATTGTTATAGGTTTATTAATGTGTATAAAGCTTTTCAAAGTAAAATTGCATGCGTTAATGAAATGTCCCTTTTTAGCATGACTTTATGTTGTGTGTGCATATGGTCTCTGACATAGTACAAGTGATGTGCTAACCCCGTTTCTTTTTTTCCCACCCAATATTTTAGGTTTTGGTCGTTGAAGGGCTTGTGATGACTTTTGAAGGAAGACTTGGATTCTCATTCTACAAGTTGGGTAGGTCCTTCCTACTTCAAGGACAATGCCACTTTCTAGCATTGGATGTTGATTAGTCTTAAAGACAATATGTTCATGTATTATCATTTGAGTACTAAAGATTGTATAGCCTTTATGTGGCTTTTATTTTATTGGTGTATGGGCTATGCCGAATTGTTATACTCTTGTTTAGATGGTTATGAGATGAGACGTCCATTTTAAGACTATGTTATATCTTATATATGTATATGCGCAATAAAACCAGAATACTATGTAATCTTCTTATATCAAAAGTTTATGTATATTCGATATGAATATATTTTATGTGTAAGCGAGAGGTCTATGTAAACCTCACGATAAATAGAATAAAATTTCAAACTTTTCCACATTTTTAACCTATGAATGAAATGATGTAAGCTAAGAGGCTAGTCTTAGTCCTCGATGAGGACGACGATAACGGTTACGTCTCTGAGGTGCTCCCCGAATGTGAAAAACATGGTATCAGAGCATTAGGGTAAATATATATACCAGAGCATGAGGGTAAATATATTTAGAGTTCATGTCTCACATACCCACGTCTACGCAAATTCTTACTAATAATTGTATAGCGTGCCACACTTATGAATAGAAAACTATACGATGCTTAGGAAATTCTACTTTTCTCGGAAATCTAATATATGCCCTTAGAATATAATCCTTTAATTGTGATTATAGGCAATGAATACTCAAAGAGCAACCATTCAAAGACTTGATGAAGAAATTGCCAATGCGAGAGATCCTACGGGAGGCAATAAGTCCCTCTTCTTGAAGTAATTACTAATGATGACCAAGCTCCTGTAAATTGTCCATTTTTTATGGATGGGGACATAAGGGCAGCCTTTTTCCAAATGGCCAACATCATTACTACTCATGCACAAGACGTCAATACTAAAGCCCAAGCCATTATGGTCCAAGCTAATCGGGAGGTTGTACCCCGAGAACACCAACTTGTTGGTACCATGGCCTCCCCTTTGAGGGATTTCACAAGGATAAATCTCCCTACATTCTGTGGGCCAAAGTTGAGGAAAAATTCGAAGAGTTCATGACGAAACCTACAAGATCCTCTATGTTATTGGGCTGAATACTAGTGATAAAGTGGATTTATCCCCACTTACCAACTCAAAGATGTGGCCCAAACTTGGTACGTCGAATAGAGAGACAATAGGCCTTTTAAGAGGTGAACCGGTGACATGGGATATTTTTAAGAAGGAATTCCTTGATAGGTTCGTTCCTACGGAGAAGACGGAAGACAAAGAGCAGGAATTCATCAACATTCGTCAAGGAGGTATGAGTGTACTTTAGTACCCCTTTGAAATTTGTTAAATTGTCAAAATATGCTCCTTCTTTGGTTTTCGACCCTCAGGATGAAATGAGCCGGTTTGTGATGGGGGTTTCGGGTGACTTGAAAGAAGAATGTCTTTCATCTATGCTACATGATATTATGAATATTTATCGTCACATGGTTTATGCTCACAAATTAGAAGAGACAAGGGTTAAGATAAATAGTAGGGATGCAAAAATGGCAAGGTCTTTTGATTGTTTTTTTTCAAAGGGTAGGCTTGATATCCAAGACAATCCTAGGTTCAAGAAGAGGTTCTCTATTTAAGTCCCTTCCAAATTTCCCAAGGCTTGTGATGATAGGTTTTCTAACCCTAGTTCTCAAAATTGACTGGGTTCTAGCTCACCAAATAAGAAGAAGACTTGTGGAAAGTGTGGCAACAAGAATTATCATGATCGCATTTTTGGGACGGACAATTGATTTGGATGTGGAAATAGTGGAAACAAGGTTAGGGATTTTCCAAATGTGAAAAGAGAACACAAATGTAGAGGGAAAGCACAAGCTGGTTGTTCTAATGGGGATCCTCCAAAGAAGAATTGTTTTTATGCACTTCGCTCTAGGAGTGAACAAGACAGTTCTCGTGTGGTGACCGGTATGTTAAAAGTATTCTCTATTAATTTATATGCTCTACTTGATCCGGGTTCTAATTTATCTTTTGTTACGCCCTTGATATCTAGGAAGTTTTACATTTTGCCCGATATTTTGAATGAACATTACGAGGCAACAAGCCCGGTAGGTGAGTCGGTGGTTCCAAAGAGGGTATGTAAAAATTGTCCTATAATCTTGTAGAGTTATTCATGTTGAATTAGTAGAACTTTATATGTAAATTTTGATATCATTTTGAGAATGTATTGGTTGCATGATTGTTTTACTTCCATTGATTGTAAAACTAGAATTGTCAAGTTCGACTTTCCAAATGAACCAGTTTTAGAGTTGAAGGGAGGAAATTTTATTCCTAGATATAGTATTATCTCTTGTTTTAAGTCTTATAGAATGATCTCAAAAAGGTATCGATGTCAAATTGTAAGAATCACTGATTTGGACTCCAAAAATCCTCTCATTGAGTTAGTCCTTGTAGTAACGGAATTTCTGGAGGTCTTTCATAATGATTTTCCTGGAATCCCTCCGTAACGCGAAATTGATTTTTTTATTGACTTTCAACCAGATACAAATCACATTTAAATTCCTCCTTATCAGATGACTCCGACCAAATTGAAAGACTTAAAGGCTCAACTCAAGGACTTACTAGACAAACTCTTCATTAAACCTAGTATTTCTCCATGGGGTGCCCTGGTTTGGTTTGTGAAGAAGAAAGATGGGTCCCTTAGAATGTTCATCGATTATTGCCAACTAGATAAAGTCACTATTAATAACAAGTATTCTCACCCTCGTATCGATGACTTTTTTTATCAACTCCAAGGGGCAAGCGACTTTTCTAAGATTTACTTGAGGTTGGGGTATCACCAACTTAGAGTGAGAGGTGAGGATATACCAAAAATGACATTTTAGACAAGATATGGTCACTATGAGTTCTTATTAATGTCCTTTGGTCTCACTAATTACCCAGCGACATTTATGGATCTCATGAATAGGGTGATTCAAAGTTACCAAGATTCATTTGTCATTGTATTCACTGATAACATCTTGGTATATTCTTGAAATAAGGGTTAACAAATGGATAACCTTAGGGCGATGCTAAAAGTGCTTAAGGAGAACAAAATATTTTCCAAGTATAGCAAATGAGAGTTTTAATCAGAGAAGATTAGCCACTTCATGAAACGAGTGCAAAAACGTGCTAGTTTTCCTTAGCCTATTTGACGGGGTTTTAAGAGTAAGAATTTGATGAGAATAGGTGGTAAGGTGTATAACATGTATTAAAGTTTTTTTAGGGTCAAAAAATCCGGGTACAAATCCCCAAGGACCAACCAAACGGTCCTTGATGGACATATCATGTTTGGAACAACAGCCGTCGACGAGGTGCATGTGACGATACGTAAGGAGATCAACGGGATATCGATGCCTCCGTTGATGAATACTTCGCCATTTTGAAAAAAATGGGCATTTTGGAAAGTCTCTGATTAAAACGATGGACCTCGAGGACGGTTTTTCCCAAGGCTCGTCGACTGAGGTCTCAGAGGTCATGCCTGCGATTTTCCAGCGAGTTTTAAGTTACTTAGCTTAATTAATTAGTTTGTTATTCAATAATTTATGGGTTAGGGGAGGTATAATTAAGTAATTTATTGACTTACATAAAGGCCTAACCCTAATTAAACTAACCTAAATCTCATAATTCCAAAACACAATTTCTCTTTCTTCTCTCTACTTTCTCTCTCCCAAAGAGAAGAACTCCCTTAAAGGGCTAGATCAAGGTCATTAGGGTAGCAAATAGAGTTGTTTTCTCCATAATTATTCAAAAATTAACAATTTATGGAGTCCTTTCACCTCTTGGATTCCTTTATCCAAAGGGTTCATCCAAAATTGGTTTTCAGAAAAAATGAATTCTTATGGGTTTCTTACACGAAATTGACTTCGTAAATTTTTTTGTCGATGGTTTCTTTTGATTTTTTTCTTAGTTTATCATGTATTATGATTCCATTAGTCTAGTTGTTGATAAGTTAACCTAGTTTTTGGAAGGGATCATGAAATTGATCCAAGTCCCTAACCTTAGGTTAAAAACTAGTGATAAATTGATGTGTAGTGATTCAATTGACTTAATTACTGTTTTAATTACTATTGTTTGATTATCTTATACCCATTTTTAGGTTGAATTGGATGGTTGATTGTAAAAGCTTTGATGATGGCTTATGAATGAGACTGGGTAAGTCTTCTGATCTCCACTCTTTACTTTAATTATGATTAATTGTGTTCAGTGATGAAGTTCTATTGAAGTACATTTTATGACAAGATAGATTAGGGTTGGTATGATGTAGAATTGAAATGTATTGATTTATGTCTTGTTTCTTGTTTGTTAAGATGTAATGATATAAGGTTGGTGATAAATTTGCTATGTTTCATATTATGATATGGTGATATAAATGTGCCACACTCACATGTGTGAATTGCATTGAAAGAATATTAGCATGTATTTCCTATTCTTGATAAGACAATAAATATATAAGAGTAGTCTCGTATGACCTAAACTAAGTTATGATAATTAATGAAAGACATTTCAAAAGGGACTATAGGTTAGTAACGAGTGAACTAGTAGTGAATAGTGTCCCTTTCCACATAGGGAAGGTAGGTTCACTATTGTACTCATGAGATTGGAGACTAATGCATGTAGCATAAAGAGGGTCCCAAATACATATCCTAGTTCTTTAACTATGTTGCCCCCATAGGAATAGTAGCTAGTGGATCCACACAGATGCTATGTTCATGCTTTGGTACTACCCTTCCAATTAGTCCACATTCTTTTGGTATAGGGTTCCATGACACTGCATTCCACATTAGCTCATTTGTTCTATGTCGGTTAAGGCAAGATGTTCCGAAAATTAAAACAAACTAATAAAGTGATCTCTAACTAGGATGACCTAAGAGGTTTGACGTACTCTTGGTAGGGTATGATACTCTATGTATACATTGCAATAGTTAGCCTTGACGGAAATCTTAGAAGGATATTCTTATATGTTATGCTCTTATTACATAAATGTTATGCTTATGTTTATTCTTTATGTTAATTGTCTATCTTGCTAAATGGGAGCAGGAATAATTATTATAATATGATATGTGAAGTTTGGCATTATTCATGATCCTTTGACTAGTTTACTTGGTTGAGTAAGGTTTTAGGGCTTCACTTGACCATTGCACTAGTAGACCTGATAAGGGGTTATGGATAAGGGATTTTACTTATGTTGTAATGTTGTATGCTCATTAATATGCTTATGGTTATACTATGATGGTAGAGTTACTTTGACTATGAGTCTTATTATGCTATATACATGTCAATTTGGTTTAACTTAAGTAGGTTGGTCTTGTGTTTAATATGTCGTATCATTAAGAATTATATGATTCTTTCGTTATATTTGTTCTTGCATTGTGCATAAGACTTTTCGATGTAACTTGGCATGCTTTCATAAAATTTCCCTTTTTAGCATGATTTATATATTGTATGTGCATATGATTCCAATATTAGTACAAGTGATTTGCTAACCCCATTTCTCGCTTTTTCTCAACATTTTAGATTTCGATTGTTCAAGGGTTTGTGACCACTTTGAATGAAGGCTTTGATCATTCCTCCAAGTGTCGATATGTGGTCGTGTTCCGAGGATGATGCATTTTTATCACTATACCTATGTTACATTGTTATAGTATAAAGACAATCATTTCATTCATGTTGTTCCAAAATATTGTTGTAAGACCTAAGTGACATTTCTATATTTAGGTAAGGGCTTTGCCCATATTGGTCTATTGCGTTTAGATGGTTTAATATGAGAATTCCATATTAAGACTATAATATGTATGTTATCTATATGTGGCATAAAAGTAGAGGACTATGTAATATTCTTATACGAGAAATCTATGTATACTTACTATGAATATATTATGTGTAAGCGAAAGGTCTAAGTAAACCTCATGAAGTAGTTGTAGATGAAAAGTTTTAAATTTTCCGCACTTTTAACCTATTAAAATAATGATGAATGTTAAGAGACTAGGCTTAGTACTCCCTAAGGACGACGACACTTTTTAAGTAAGGGGTGCTCGTCGGATGTGACAGTCATGATTATTACTATTATATGCATAGTTCGCATAGGTTACAGGGTGTTCTCTTAGGACTTTAGCTCATCAAGCACTTGTCCGTCTAAATGGTATTTGAGGTGTCACAATAATATTGATGAAGGAACCCTTACTTATGTTCCCCTATATATTTGTGTGGTCTTATGTGCATGAATAAGAGTCTTCTATGTAAAGATTGAATATGTTTTTGTTTTCCTATGATGTAATATTAGTGTGTGTAATCAATAATCCTTGATACTCTATATGTGTGTGATTTAAGACTTGAGGGATGTTGTACATGTGTTGTGATCTTTATAGGTTTGTTTTCTCATTACCATGTTTTTGTCATTATGTAATTATGTTGACCAATGTACACACACTCCTCTCATGCATGACTAAAAGTGTAATATTTTCATGAATGTTTGAAAAATGTGTCTTATCTAGGATAACTTTATACGTGGGTTAGTGTAAATAAGGGTTTGGGACTTTACAATGTGTATGTACCTTAATAGTATATTTCGTAGGGTGATCTCTCTATGAATATAATTTTGAACGTATGATTAAGCTATAACATGATAAAGTATGAGATAATGATAAATGCATCATTGTGAGGGATTAGATGTGACATCCAATGCATCTTAATGTTATGTAATGAAGTAAAGCGTTTGAATGATGAATTACAAATGTGTAGTGTCTTAATGTGATAATATGAAAGGTTTACTCATATATGTACACATACACACACGTGAATGAATGAATGAATGACGCATGTTAGGATAAATCATTAAATAAGGGTCTTTTTGAAGGAAATATTTAATTGTACTCTAAACTAGACTATGCTATTAAAATTCTATGTCCATGTGAAAGGATATTATCACATGAGTTAGGTTTGATTAAAGTACATTTTCATCTAACCTATGAGCTACAAAAATGAGGGGTTAATCTCCTAAAGCCTATTTTCATGAAGTTATTTTAATAAAGGCAATTCAAAAAGTGAAACTTAGCCTAGAACTAAGTGAACTTGACAATGAGAGGTTCCGCTTCCTAAAAATACATGCATGTTCACCCTATAGGTTTCTCATGACATTGAAACTACAATGTCAATTGTCATAAGGAGGGTTTCAATCATATATCCCCGATTTCCTTAACTATGTTTCCCTCATAGGGATTAGAAAGTGGATCAACCTAGATTCTAGAATGATGTTAATGTTTTATTTTGGCAAGTAGAGCACCTCCTTACGGTGTGAGGTTCCATGACCTCTAATTTCATGTTTATCTCACATGGTCTTAATGTCGGTTAAGGCTATATTTTTCCCTAAAGTGAAATGGACAGTACAAGTAAGAGAATGAATTCTAACAAGGATCACCTAAGGTATGTTTTCTAGTATAGTTTAGGGTATGTGAGTTTACTTACGCATTGCATAATTAGCTCTTGAAGGGAATCCTAGGAAGGAGTTCTAAATGTATATGTATAGGTCTTTTATGGATGATATTGTGGTATTGTCGTACTTGCATGATGATATGTATGATATTGTTCATATTTTCTATATGATGAAGGTCTTACTTGATATGCATGTAGTTGACTAAACTTGTCATGTTGGTATATGAAGTAAATGATAAGTGTTTGAGGTCTCTTTAAGGGTTTACTTATTATGTGTGTGGTTATGCAGATTCACATTTACATTACTCTAGTAGTCTTAGATTGGGATTATGAGCAGGTCTCATGATATTTTCATGAAATGAAGTCGAATTGTGCATTTGTCGACCATTACCTTATTATAATGGTATTGGTAGTATTGACTTGCATTTTATCTTGAAGTGAGTATAAACACTAAATGGGAAAAAATTTCATGTGATGAGTCTTATATAAGGTTCATGAATTATGTTAGGTCATATGTGAAGTATGTGTCTCATGGTATGTTATGTTCCTATGAATATATATGTTTGAGTTAATGAAGGTTGTATGAATGTTCAACTTGCTGACCTTAAGGTGATGCTTGAATGTGGATGGTGGAATGGGACATTATTCATTCATTGCACCAAGTATTACTTGAGGGTTACTTTGGGGTAAAGGAGTTAAGGTAAAAGGAAGAAAATTCTATGAAAATGATACATGTTCCGTTATTGTGATATGCAGCTTTTTGTGACACTACAATAAAAATAACTTTTAGCAGCATTAAATAATGACATTAATAAAGACTGCTAAAGTCATTATCGGCATTATTAAAGTGTAATTAGAACCAATATCGCTATAAGCTTATAAAGAGTGAAAATTGATGCTAAAAATACATATTTAGCGGCAATTAAGAATTAAATGCCGCTAAATATCATTTTTGTAGTAGTGTGATGTTATGGTTATTGTACATTTCCATATGAAGTATGTGAAATTTATTATATTTAATGTGGTAATATTTGATGAAGTCGTACTAAAACACATGATGCATGGAATCTATCTAAATGTCTTGTTTAGATGCATGTTTTTGTATGGTTGCCATACTTAGTGCATCCTTGTACTAATACCATTCTTCTTCATCTTTTACATCATGTGTAGGTGGTGATGGCTAGAGGATGTATCCTAAGGTTAAGAGCATGATAGATGGTTCCAAAGCTCCAAAAAGGGATCCTTATGATTCAAGTGTTCCTATGTCAATTTCTTATTTAAAGTCTGTAAAAGCTAATATATTATTTTATGTTGTTAAGGGTAGAGTCCCTATTCTACTCTATTGATATTGACTCTAAGATGGGAAAAGAGACTTAGAGTCTAACTATATACTTATGTTATAATATATCTATAAAGTTATGTTCTAGCATATGATGTGCTATGAAAAAAAAGATTCCCTAAATATTCTATGACAATCGATGAATGATGTCTATGGGCTTTTACAAGACCTCCAAGAGATGAAGTACATCATGTTATTTCTCGAAGTTGCTCCCTGGTTGTGACTAATGTGGTGTCAGATCCAGGTTATAAAAAGTGTTTTAGGGTCCAAATTCTAATATTACCACATCTAGTAGAGTCTTCTTCATCGGTAATGAGTCGCGACAATAGAGTTTCATTTTATTCACTACTCTTGTGGCGTGCCATATAACTTAACTCTATCGGATTTCTCCATTATGTTTCCTTTGTAAGACCCCAAAAATGACTTAGGTGAAGCTAGAACCTAACATGGTTTTTGTGATTATCTAGGGTCTTAAAATGGTAAGATTGAGTTACCGCTATATTTCTCTATAGAATTTCTTGATAAATTGGCCTTCTATGGCATTCTGTGCTACGGTCAACTTATGGTGGCGACGTTTATTGTCAATATATATGTGATGTGATCATGTCCTAGAAGGCAATTTTATAATAAAGGTGTGGTGATAATGATCATTAAATGTGAAGCATGCCTAGTCTTCTATTCTAATTTCTATCTAGGTTGTGTTTTTAATGTATAATCTTGTGAATGACTATGTTAGGGCTATTTTTAGGTGATTCCATTGATGAAGTATTTATGATCAATGAATCCCTACCTATGTGCCCCCATGTGAATGTGTTGTTAGCTAATGTTTTGGATCTTAAGAGTAAGGTGAAGTTAGCTTGTTTCCTATGCTAAATTTTGATGTGTGATCTATGCTTAAATGTGCATTGCGTTCCTAAGAAGGGTGGTTGCCTCAATTTGTTGTAGCCATTAGGTGATAATGTCGACCAATGTACACACATTTACACTTCTTGTATGGTTACTAGTAGTATAAGTTCATGGTGTCTAATGAAATGGTATATTTATATGCACTTGTGTCTACTACTATGAATGTAAAGTATATTTCTATGAAGTATGTTATGTATCCATTAACTAGGATGACTTTATAGATGTACTAGTATGCATAAGGGTATATAACCTTGTCTATGCATTGCACATGTGTGCCTCGATAGGATAGTTCCTAGGTTTGTGATTTATATACATGAATATGAATGCATGAGCATGTTATGAATATGACTTATGTGCTATGATGTTAAGTATATGATATAATGAAGTATGAACATGTGTTGTCTAAAGATGTTTGTGTGAGAGGTTTTCTCACATATATGGATACACACACCCACATGAATTATGTACATGATGCATGTATGATGATCTAGTCAATAGGTGGGCACTTGAAAGGAATTCTCAAGAGTAACCTAAACTAGATAGTGGTTTAAATATGCAATGTACATGTGAAAGGACTTCTCACATGGTTTAGATTGATGAACTGTCATCTATTACCTATAAGCTAAGTATATGATTGGTTAACTCTCTTAAGCCTATGTTTTATAAAGCAATGTTAATAAGGAGTTTTCAATAAAGGTAACTTATCTTAGCGCCGAGTGAACTTGACTATCAAAGATGTTGCCTTTATTTGGAGAATGATTCACCATTTTTTTCTCATAAGGTGTTCACTTCCCTTTGAGGAACATTCACATATGGTTCCCCATGAGGTGTTGACTTCCCTTGAGGAAGATACACTCATGGTTTATCATAAGATTGGGACTCCAATGCTTATTGTCATGGAGAGGGTCCAATTTATATCTCTTAGTTCCATAAACTATACTTGCCTCAAAGGATCTTGAAAGTGATAATCAATTAGTATGATAGTATGTGTTAATGTTCTACCTTGGTTGGGTAGATCACCTTTTTTTGGTGTAAGGCTCTAAAACACCAAATTCCACGTTTAGCACCCATGGTCTATGTTTCAGTTAAGGCTATAGTTTCCCTAAAGTAAAATTGGCAATGGAAGTATGGTAAGGACCCAAAGTAGGATGACCTATGGGAAGTTGCTTAGTGTAGGTGAGGGTACGGGACTTCACTTATGCATTGCACAAGTAACTCTTGAAGGGAGTTCTAGGAAGGTGTTCTAATGCATATGACTATGTTTATGTTTCTTATATATGACCTTGCAGTGTTCTCTACTTATTGTGACGACGTGCATGGTATGAATCCTAATGTGCCTATGTGATGTTGTCTTTTCTTATGTTCATAAAGTTGGTGTTATTGGCAATATAATGAAGTATTGCTTGGAATGTATATATTTGTATATACTTGTCTTTTTGATGAATGGAGTGAATGGTATGCTTGTAGTCTTTTTGTAGGTTTACTTAGTATGTGTGAGGTTATGGGACTTTCCATATACATTGCACTAGTAAGCTTAGAATCAGTTATGAGTAGTGTTCTATAATTATTTATCAAGTGAAGTCCCAAGTATGTGTTGTTGAATATTGTTTAGAATGATTTTAGTGATAGTGTGACTTTCATGATATCTTGGGTTAAGTCTTATATAAGGGTATGCATTTTGTTGAGTTTTATGTGTTGTTGTGCCATCACGATATGTTATGTCTCTATGTATATGTATATGTGTTTGTTAAGTAATGAGGGTGCATGTATGATTAATTTATGGTCTAAAGGTTATACTTGAGTTTGGATGGTGTAATGGGACATTATCTATACATTGCACCAAGTGTCCCTGGAGGATTACATGAGAAGTCAAGTAGTTTAAATGAAGAAAGATCATTGAAAAGGAAAAAAAAAGTCACTGTAACGAAATGGTAGTTACTCTAAAGTGATGAAAAATATGTCTTAAATGTAATGTATGATTTTACGCAATGTTTTGACTATTGTATATGCCTAAAATGAGTGTGTGAATGGTATAATGCTTAAAATTACATGTTTTAAGAAGTTTTCACAAGAACAAAAAGGCATAATGCATGGTTTCAAGGACATGTTTTTGCATGTTTGTCATACTTAGTTGATTCTTGTAATAACCCCATTTTTCTCGACCTTTTTAAACAATGTTTAGGTTATTGATGTTTAAGGATCTATATACGGAAAACAACTTTATATGTGATTCCCAAGGTCAAGGAATGGAACCCTAAAGTCCAAGGATTTCCTACTTATGTTTTACTGTGAAGTTATGTAATATGAATAGTTATGAATTATGTTAGAAGGTTTGTGTCCCTAATTTACTCTAGTGATGTTGAGTCTAGGATGACAAAAAGAGACTATAGTCTTTAACTATGTATTATGATATTTCTTATATAATGGAAGTGATGTTCTAGCATATGACGTGCTAAGAAAGTTTTTATTTTTTTGCTAACTTTACCTATGATAATAAAATGAATGATACCTATGGACTTGTATAAGACATCCGAGGTCAAATACGCCACGTTAATTCTAGGGGGTCTTCCCCGATCGTGACAGAATTTTCAGCACGCCAACAAGATTTTACAGTATAAATTACTTTTCCTTTTATTATATAAGATGTGACATAAAATAGGTAAAGACAAAAATCCTTTATTATGGGAAGGAGATAGTTGTCCGATTCATTTTACTTGTATTTATCTCTTTATTTAAGAAGATAACAAGGAAAAGTAAAAAAAAGGAAATTGTCCTTCAGAATATGGATATAAAGCGATGCTATATCATGATGTTTCTTTGGTTATGACCTTGCTTACAAATAAATCTTACTCTTTCTTTTCCCATAAATTGTGATAAGTAAAATGTTATACATGGTATACTAGTAGTGGATGCCTTAATACTTTCAAAGATAAAATCTGATATCCAAAGAATTGAACCATCTGACAAATTCATATGCTTAATAGTGAATCTGAGAGAATACTCTTTCACACTCATACTTCCTTGAGGAAGGTTCGTGAATTTCACAAAATTTATCTCCCTCAACTCTATAGGGAAAAACCTATCAAGAAAATCCACTTTGAACACTTCCCGATCTAGCGGACCCTCCTTTAAAGGTCTCTTATCCCTCCATTTCTCAAACCATACTTGATCCACATCTTCTAGTTGGTAAGCAAATAGGTTTTTTATATGTAGCAGTCACACCCATAACATCCACCTCCTTGAAAACCTCACCTATGAAGCCTTGTGGATCTTTATCCACCTTCGCGCCATAGAAAGTAGGAGGGTTCATCCTCATAAAATCTCGGATTCTAGAAGCGAGAGTAATTGCATTTGGTTGAGGTCCATCTCTTAGGTTATCTTGGGAAACCACATAATAACTGATGACTTGAGATTGATTCCTCATGAGTTTGGTCAAGACCCTAAGAGCATCCCTTATCTCGGCATTAGTTATAGCCTCTTAAACATAGGCAGCTTGAGGACCATGGTGCATTGGAGGAATTTGAGGATCTTGAGGTCCTTGAGGTAGAACCACCTAATTCCCATCCTGTTGCTCAACTATAGGGACTTTCTCACTAAGGGGAGGGATCCTCTCATTAGATACTCCTTGCTCCTCCCTTCTAGGGGGTGTCCTCCTCGTATTCATGTCCTATAAATACAAAATATGAGTTTGAGATAAGACATATTATAGACTCAACTCTGTGGCACAACACTAGAGTAATGAAGAAAGTGAAACTTCTATCGCGTTATAGCCTCCCGCTCATGGATGTATCGCGACTCACACTGATGAACAAGACTCTACTAGACGTTGTATGTGAGACTTTGGACCCTAAACTATTTCCCAAAACTTAATGCTCTAATACCAAGTTTGTAACGTCCCACGAGTACACCCTAGAAGAAGAGAGCAATCTTGAATCGTCACAAGGCGTACTTGACCCTTAGGAGGTCTTCTACAAGTCTCTTAGCTATCATTATAACATATGATATGAAAAGTAGTGCGAAATTAAAACTTTTTACTAGAATAATAATAAGAAAAATCTTTTATAGGATATTAAGGAATAAGTCTCGCTGTCACAAGCCAACTAAAAAACACAAATTAGATATCTTAGGGTTACGGGCATTTACATTGAAATAAAATACATAATAAGTCTTATACAAGTCTTAATGTAGAACTAAGGAAACATAGACTATATCCTAGAATATATGAGTACATACCGAGTCTTGAGAGAGTCAACTTCCCAAGATTTGCCTTCTAGACTTCCATGTATGGGTTAGTATAGACATTGTACTAAGTATGACATTACAAAACCATGCAAAATAATTTTTTTGTAGAAATAAATCTTTCATACTAATTAAGTAAAACCTTCATGAACATAGAATTAAAACAACAGATAAATCATCAATTAGCATATAAAGAAAAACTTCCATAATTTTTGCACAAAACTACACTTTCAGTGAACTCATTAAACATTACAGTGAACCCATTTCCATTACAACTTACACTGAACTTATTCCCTTTGAAGTTTCCCTAACTAAAGTTATCCTAAGACTCACTATGGTAATACGTGAAAAAACCACCCATACAACTCCTTCAATACCCACCTAATGTGATTCTCAAGACTACGGACGATAGGCTTACTTCGCACGGGTAAAAAGTCTACACTCAACATTAATGACACTAGAGAAACATACTTACATTCAAGGACTTCACATAAGAATCCATCTCCAAGACAATCCCAAAGTTACACATAGTACAATGTGAAATTAACATCCAATACTTTAACCCCCTACCCCCAAGTTTTCATTGAATATTCTCTTAGATTAGGAACACAACATTCATCATTCATAAATATCATCACAAGAGGCATAAACTTACTAGGATTTCTTAACTCTAGACATTAGGTCACATAACTTCACCTATTTCACATAATGACCCATTCATACATTTCATATAAGGACCCACCAAGACTCCCTCTAAATGCCTACTTGTGCAATGAGTACATCGTGTCCCATACAAACACCACCCTAAGTAGTACACCCTTCAAAAGACTTAGTTCAATACATTCTTTAATGGGGGCTAGATTTAACCGGCATATACCATAAGAGCTATACATGGAATTATGTTACTAACCCCTATCGGATGATTGATCCCCATATGCCTGGGGTCTGATCATTCTTGATCCTTTACATTGATACTCCATTAGCAAAAGATCTTTTGGTGTTCCATCCTGCAACATGACTTGCCAAATAATGAGTAATATCCAAGGCCAATTTAATTTTTTATATCATTGTTAATCCTTAGATGAATCTGATGATCTTTGTTACAGTTCTATTTATTTGTTCTACCAATAGTTCACATTATCACGATAATCTCTGTTAATATTATCTTCTCTTGATAGTAATCTGTGACATCTCTTTACCCTAATGACAACATTTGTAAAAATATGAATAGCAAAATTGACACTAGAGAAATAGCGATAATATACAGGGTATATTACAAGCTAATAAAGACTACAATAGCCCCAAAGGCTATTAACTCTAGTGCTAAAGGAGTCACCATGCTCATGGGAAAAAAAAGAGCACGGTAATACCTTTGTTCCTTGTTTGCTTAAATGGGATGAGATTCTTTCCAATAATAACTGGAAATTCGAATCTATTACTGAACCCCTTCATATTCAACCTTCTAGATATTCACTAGAAAGTATTACTCAGTTTTCAGACGGATCTATTAACCTTAAGTTTTAAAGATCCAACTCTTTCAATCAAGCCTCTTCTTGTCGAAGAATGTCTTCGGTTAGACCGTATTCTTCAAAAAACCAAGAAGACGATGAAGATTCTGAAATTTCTGAAACTTTAAAGTAGAGTAAATTTCAGGGTGTGGGTTTTACCAACACAATTCATAATTTTTTTTATGAATCAACTCAAGGAAGTCCTTCTCCCAGTGACATGAGATCTTCTTTAAATAGAAGAAGGACTCAGTGGGTGTTATCAAATCTATAGAGAATTTTACTCCAGATATTAAGAAAATCCGCAAGGAGTGGAACAGCCCCAAGCATGCTCTTAAAAAGCCTTGGTATGTTGACACATATACAAAAGATCGGAGAATCTCAATCATAGACAAATGGTTCAAATACATGAAGAGATTCAAAAATGAAATTGAATTCTTCAAATGGTTCGAATGTTTCGGCCACATTGATGAAGCGAATTCATCAATTCAAGTTTTTTATAAACAAGTGGCATACCAAATATAAGGTGGTCGAAGGTATAACTCCACCTCTTGAAGGAATTTACATTCCTTACAGAAAAGAAGTTCTGAAAGTTGCTCCTTTGAAAAAGCCTTCTGAAAAGGACAACAACCCTGTAACTGTTGCATATATCAAAAAGGTATTCGAACAAAATAATTATACTAGCCAAGTTCTTCATTTTGTTTCTAAACAGATTTAAGACTGCAATTACAATTACAGCGGTACCAGTCAGATTGGTAATAAACCCAGTTCTTCAAAAAATTATTTTAACTTAGAAAGCAGTCTCATTTTTAAAATCCATGAATTCTCTCCTGAACCTTTTTCTAAACCTTCTTATGAATTCGAAGCTAAAAATTACTCAGGGCGAAAAAATCAACGGTCTAAAGAATAGGCTCCACTATTTCAAAAACTTTTATCCTAGACCCTCTTTTCCTGATGTTCAATTCGAAGAAAACCATATGCACCCTCAAGGAGTTGCAGATGGAACAGGAATTACATAATGGAATATAGATGGAATGACAGATGGCCAGATCTATAACAAACTTCAAGAGATGGGCATGAATGTCCCAACTCATAAATGGAAGAATTCCACAGACAAGCAAGTTGCTGCAAGGTTAGTAGAAGGTTACACTAGAACTCTTAGAAATTTTTGGGACAATTATATCACAGATCAAAATATAGCTGACATTCTTGATGCTGTAGCGAAAAAATCAGCTGTCAAAACTGAAGGAGGACATACTTCTACATCTATAGAAGAATTAGAAGATGCTACGACTACTCTTATCTATAGTACTGCTAAACATTTCGTGGGAGAACCACGTCTTTTCCAAGATAGAAGTTTAGAAATTCTAAAGAATCTTTACTGCAAGAAATTAACTTATTTCAGGTGGTATAAAGATATGTTTATAACAAAAGTGATAATAAGGGAAGATTGCAACAATGACTATTGGAAAGAACGTTTCCTTAGTGGATTGACTCCCCACTTTGCCGATAAAATAAGGTCAAAGATAAGAAATCGATGTGAAGGTAAGATCACTTACTCACGACTCTCTTATGGTGATTGGATCAATTTCATAAACTTTGTAGCTATGGATCTTTGCACTGATATTAAGCTAAAGGAACAAGTTAGGAAAGATCAAAAATTTTCAGTTTCCGAGCTTGGCAACTTTGGTCAAGACTTTGGATTTCCAATTCTTAAACCACCTTTGGCAAGAAAGGTTTCTAAGAAATAGCGATCTGGAAGATCACCTGATAGTAAAAAATCTTCTAGAAAGAAAACAATTTTAAAAAGAGAAGTAAACAAACATCTCAAAAGGATAATTGTTGGACTTGTGGCAAAGAAGGTCATAAGTCTCGTGATTGTCCCAAAAAAACAAAAGAAAAAAGAAGAAAATCAACCTTTTTGAAGTAGATGAAGAAACTAAGAAGCAGTTTCTCTCTATCTTAGATGATGAAGAGTCAGAATCTGAACCCTCTTCTGACAGTGAAACTGAATAGGAAGAGTTTCTTAATGTATCTCAAAACATAGATGACAGTAGCTCAGAATGAAACTGTCAAAGAGCTTTTTTCCTATGCGACAATCAGTCAATAAAGGTTATCTTTAAAGATTAAGCTGATATATCATTTGCAACAATTAACTATATCAAAGATAATGATGGTCGAAGAAGTTATTTATTGGAACTTCAAAAGCTATTTAGTAACCGAAAAGAAAAAGTGGTTACTACAAGTATAACTCCTTTCAGTATGAAACAGATTATGAATAGATTTGACAATAAGAAGGAAGAACCTTCTAAAACTGAGCTTCGGTCAGAAGTCAATCTCCTTAAAGAATAAATTAGCGAAGTCAAATCTAGACATCATAAAATTGAAATAGAGGCCCTAACAAAGCAACTCCTTAAAGAATTAGAGGGGACATCTAAGGGAAAAGACCCGACTCATTCAGATAATGAAGAAAATAGTTCCAAAGAATCTTCGTCCCCTGGTTATTAAAATGAGGTAGGTGTAAACATGATTACTAAAGTTAGACCCCAAAGTTCTCACATCCTTATCAAATTATTCATTATTAATAATTTTGTTCTTAACAAAATTTCTTTGTTAGACGGTGGAGTAGATAGAAATTGCATTGTTGAAGGTTTAATCCCTACTAAGTATCTTGAAAAAGGAACCACCAAGCTATACAGAGCAACTGGTGAGCGTATCCTTGTTAATTAAAAATTATCCAATGCCCATATTTGCAATAATGGTATTTGTTTTTCTAATGACTTCGTTATTACTAAAAATATTAACGAAGAAATCATTTTAGGAATTCCTTTTATCACTGAGATAGAACCTTATATTTCAGATTTTGATTCTATCAAAAAAAAAAATTGGGAAATGAAATTTCATTTCCCTTTAAAAAAACATTTTCTCTTGAAAGAAGTAAATTTTTAAACAAACAAACTGATTCCAAAATAAACCAGATTTGTTTTGTTAAAGAATATATCAAAATTAAGAAAATCGAGCAAATTTTAAGAACCCCGGGAATGATGGCTAAAATTGCTAATCTTCAAAAAACATTTGAAAGAGAAATTTGCTCTGAGTTTCCAAATGCTTTTTGGGCTAAAAAGACCCACATTATAGATTTACCATATATTGATGGTTTTTTATGAAGGGCCGTTATGACGAAAGCTATGCCTATTCAGATGAACCATGAACTATTGGAAATCTATAAAAAGGAGATGAACTCTCTTTTGGCTAATAAATTATTAGACCATCTAAATCTCCTTAGAGTTTTTCAACATTCTATGTTAAGACTGCTGCTAAGCAAGAACGAGGTTCTCCAAGACTTGTTATAAATTACAAGCCTTTAAACGCAGCTTTGAAATGGATTTGCTACCCAATTCCAAATAAAAGAAATCTTTTAAAGAGAACTTTCAAGGCCAATGTTTGTAGGAAATTTGATTTGAAATCTGGTTATTGGAAAATTCAAATTTCCGAAAAGGACAAATATAAAATTGCTTTCAATGTCCCGTTTGGACAATTTTAATGGAATGTCATGCCTTTTGGGCTTACAAACGCCCCTTCTGAATTTCAAAATATAATGAATTACATCTTTAATCACATTAGCGATATATCAATTGTATGTATTGATGATGTATTAATGTTCTCCGAGGACATTGATTCTCATTTCAAACATCATAAAGTTTTCTTCAAAATACTTACGAACAATGGTTTGGTTATTAGTGCTAAGAAAATAAAATTATTTCAAACACAAATCAGATTTTTAGGTCATGATTTGTATCAAGGTACCTATAAACCCCTTTGTAGGACCATTAGCTTTTCTGAAAAATTCCCTGATATTATTCTTCATAAAAATCAGTTGCAAAGGTTCTTATGAAGCCTTAATTATATAGCCGACTTTATACCTAATGTAGGGCAAATCTGTAAACCTCACTTTGACAGGTTAAAGAATGATCCACCTCCCTGGACTAAATAACATACAAGATTAGTTGCTCTTCTTAAATATATGGTTAAAAGCCTTCCTGTCTGGGTATTACTAACCCAGACTATTTTATGATCGTAGAAACTGATGAATCTGATATAGGATTTGGTGGTATCCTCAAACAGAGAAGAACCCAAAATTCATCAGAACAATTATTTCGTTATACCTCAGGATTCTGGAATGAAGCACAAAAGAATTATAGTACTGTTAAGAAAGAAATTCTTTCAATAGTTCTCTGCACCACTAAATTCCAACATGAATTTATTAATAAAAAATTCTTTCTTAGAGAAGATTGCAAATCTACTAAAGAAATTCTGCAGAATGATGTTAAAAATTTTGTTTCTAAATAAATTTTTTCTAGGTGTCAAGACTTATTATCCATCTTCAATTTTCAAATCAAATTTATTAAAGGAAAATATAATTCATTACCAGACTTTCTAACGCGAGAATTCTTGCAGGAAAAATCATAATGTGGCCCTTTTTAAGAGCCATAACAGAGAGCCACTTCAAGAATAAGGGAAAGACTCCTGAAGGAAAATCTTCAGCAAAACAATTTGCTATCAGGCCATCATCGAGTGACCAAAACAAATACTCTGCTTTAGTAAGCTTATCACCCATAAACCCTGCATTTTCAATAACTCTTTTTCCCCCTTTCCTCCGATCTCTAATAAACCTTTTAAAAAGATTGTTGAAACCTGTTCACACTCACCATCAGGAGTACCCAAATACTCTTCCCCCCAAACTAAAGACTCTTACACCATGAAAGTTCCAGAGAGCTTCAAAGAAGCGGTTGCACCGACTACTGCTTCAACTATAGATAAAACTCCAAAGGTAAGAGAAACCTTTGAAATAATCTCTTTGGAGGTCTGTCCAATATTATCCCTTGACAAAGAATATGAAAATTTTGAGGTAAAACATCTTGTTAAAGATCTATTTTCTAATAAAAATTATGTGGATATTGATAATCCACTCACAACACGAAAATACTTTGAGTTTATTCTTGTTGATACCGGTTCAATTGAAGTTGAACACAAACTTAATGATAACTCTGATCCTGATAGCATAACTTACACTAAAGTTACTATCAAGAAAATTTTATCTCCTTTTTGGTGTCAGGTAGATCACGTACACACCCCTATTAATCTATCAAGGGAACACAGACCTCAAACATTCAATTGGCATGACTAGAGATCAGCCTGGTTCAAATTCCTATACCTTAGGCCAACTTCTCCCACGTGGTTTGTCAAATATAGTCCAGAAGTGACCAAGAGAGTCATCTCAAGATGGTTTTACGAATGGTGAAATTGTTTTGACAGAAATATACAAGTTTTGCCAAAAAACATTGCTGACAAATTTAATCAAGTTTAGATAGATCAAGACATATCTTCTCTCCCATAGAACATAAAACTACATAAATTTTTTTTAAAATTTTTTTTCTTATATTATTAGTTGGACTTTCTGTATTGCAGAATTTGACAGGATCAAGTATGTGTCAAGAGAAGTCCTGATTAAAGGATGGTCTCTAGAATATCTCCCCAAAAGAAGCTGCAGTGATTAACCAATCGATATCTAGAATATCTCCCCAGAAATATTTATCTAAGAATGAACTGAAGATAAGACAACAGAAGGACTTGTCAAACATAGACTCTAAAGACAATGAACAACCTATAATGAAGATCATTTAAGAAGCTCCGTCCTATAAAAGTGACGATAATGGGGACATGTTAAAACCTAAAGTTTTGGCACAGTCTTATTTAGATCCATTTTAATATTAATCACTAGTTTAGGGTATTTAAATCCGGCATAACAAGTCTTTCAGATAGAGGCTCATAGAGCAGAATCATCTAGAAAGAAAAGGAAGAGTCTCAAAGAGATGGAATTTCCTTTTGATTAAATTATTAAGTGGACTCTATCAGGACCCACAAAGCATGGTAAACAAAGCATTATCAACAATTATGGCCGAAAAAATGGCAGAAATAACTTTATCAAAATATAAAGGTGAAGATGATTTTTAAAACAAAACAAAATACTTTACTTTATCAAAAGCAACGGATGGAAATCATCAGCCAATCAGAAGAAGATCTTTTAGATTTCCCTTATCCTTTCAAGTCTATTTAAGACTTCATCCATAGAGAAGAAAGGCAGACAGAAAAACAACAAGACTTTCTGTAATTTTTCAAATGTTTTTACTTCTCTTCTCCGGTAAATTCTGAAGCTTTCGCAATATATAAATAAAAGTAAGCTTTCAAGTCTATCTAAGCATAACTCCCCCACGGAGTCTTAAATATTCATTTCTATAGGCTAAGGGATAGATACTAGACACCACATCTCGACTCTTCAAGGGTATCCATTGTCAAACCTATCTTACAAATCTCTTTGGAAAAGTGAGGTTTCTACTAAACACTTCATCTCAACTCACGAAGAGTGTTCACCCCAAAACTCCCCTTTTCATAATATAGGAATAGTGGGGATGGTGGATACACTTCATCATTACTCACGAAGAGTGTCAACACTACTATCCCCTATTCACATTAATTAACTTCATTCATTAATTTAGTGTGTGTGTATATGTGATCACATCACATAATTACAATTTTCATAATATTTACTCCTAAATATAATAATACCTTCATTAATCATATTTCACATACTGACATAATTTACATAATCATATACTTTACTAAGGCATAACATCATCAAGATACATATTTCAATTATCCTAAAACATATAATGATGAACACCATATTCATCATTTCAATTCACATTTTATTCCTTCAAGGCCATAATCACAATATACACATTTATAAAATATAATCATGTACTTCAAGTAAACATCGCCACAAATGGTGGACTATAACAATGAAGATCATTTCACAATAAGAGCTAAGCAATATAAACAACTTACTATTAATCAATGTTTTCACCACCTTTTCTCAATGTCTCCAATAACTCATCATAAAATAGCATTTAAGACAGTATTTAATCATAATATAACATAAATATATTCATCTCTGACAATTTCTAACATTATCAAGATATATACACTAAACCCACTTAATAATCTAACAGTTTGAAATATGCATGAGAAAGGATTCGTTTGGGTTTTGTCATCAGGAACACCAACTAACACTAAGAATAAAACATTTCAACAATAAAACTGTTTTCATTAAAAGACCCATGCTTAATGTCATAAATAGAAGAAGATGGAGTTTCAAAACCCCTTTTGAAATCTCTTTGAAGGGTCTCCTTCAATGAAATATTGTTCAAGGATGAACTAACACACCTTAATCTGATGAAACCCAGGTGATTTCGTGAAAACACTTGAAGAATTTGTTCTTTTCCCTTGGAGCTTGAAGCTTCTTAAAAATTGAGGTTTTTGGAGTGATTTTTGTTTTCACCTTGAGAGTTTGAATTGGTGGGAGAAATGGGTTTTCAAGTGACCTAAAACCAACCAAAAATAATCCCCAGAGTTCCTAAAAATACCCCTACACCAATTGGACCCTCTTCTAAAGTTTTATTTGACTTAAAACGACGCGACCAAATCTAGGACATGGCTTCGCATCGCGGAGTCATTTCCAGATCTTGGTTCTGGATTTTATTTTTGGACCAAAAGGTACGTTTCGGCCTCGCATCGCACGAAAAATATGCAATCAAGTGTCGGCTGCGAAGAGCCCTTGGCTCCATATATTTGCTGCCCGACATATTCCTTGTCAAACATTTAGGTCCTCCTTGGGATCCTTAGGGTGTTTCCCGAGGAGGAGAGTATGTAAATGTTTTCACCCTTGATATGTATTTCAAGGTACTAGGGTCATCCCCTCTGGTTTTATACACCAAACAACACATAAAAACATGCACAAGAAACAAAGACATACTACCTGTCATATATCAAAACCACACCGTAGAATTTAGGAAATCTCAGATTGCGACCGACATACTTGACCTGTCGGAGGTCTCGTACTAGACCTTACATATTATTCACCGCATAAATATAATGAAAAGTAGTGCGGAATTAAATTTTTCGCAAGAACATACCATAGTCTTTAAAAATCTCATTCATATAAAGTCATAGAAAATACTAAGTCTCAATATCATTATATTAAGACAAAAGAATACTTGGTACACGGCCCATACTTCAAAATATAGAAATACTTAGTGTATTACAAAACTTTAAATGAAAACATAAAAGACATCTATGCCTCGAATCATGTGATAACATTCTTCGAGTTTTCTTGAACGATTCTACGGTCCAAGTCTTCCTTACAAAATGCTCCTCACCTACCAACAACTATAGAGATAGATAAAACCATGGAGTTACTACAACATGTTACTAATGCATCAAATTCATGGAAACGGACATGCATTAGAAATATGTATCTTTTCATTAAAAATAATATAATAATCATAAACACAACATTTAACAACTTAGAAACACATAAAATAACATTTCAACAAAATATCCTAATTTTTGAGTCACTTTACAGTGAACTCATTTCACTGTATTGTGAAGTGTTTCACTATTACACTGAAGTACTTTCCTTTCCATTTAGCACTTATTAGCATGTAGCCTCCTCACTAAAAGTTATCGTAAGATCTTCTTAAGCAACAAAAAGAGAGACCGCCCATAAAACCTCCCTAAGAATACCTAAATGACCCACAAGAACACTTATACTAAGTCACATACACACTTACAAGAAATGAAAGTATCAACGCATAGATAACATGACATTCTCCTTTCAAAGGCTATCAAAAAACATACTTAAGTAGATGAAGAAGATAACGTCCATGATTGAACTCTTTCAGACTACCTAAATAATATTTAAGATTACCTAAGGCTTCAATCATGTCCACCTAATCAACATCTTCCCTAACAAGAGTCGTGCTTACAACTCATATTCGTAAGGACAAAGGAACCATTATTCTGACCCCTTAACCTTAACTAGACATATCATGACCCGAAAGCACCCCGTAATAGCTAGGGAAAACCCTCGTTTCATAATCGGGCATACTTGATGTAATGACCTGTTTAGTCGTTTTGAGCAACAGATTTTATTCTGGAAAAACTGGCAGATGTGACGGAGGCCACGACGGACCGTCAAGGGCACGACGGACCGTCGTGGAGGGTGTCGTTTCAAAACACTTAGAAAATCTGAAATTGGGTACTGAAAATCGACTCTCTGAACGTCATGACGGAATGGCAGGATGGACCGTCGCAGGCTCGACGGCCCGTCACAGGCGATCCACTTAAAAACAAGTCTCTGGACCTTGTGACGGACAGCAGGACGGACCGTCGCAGGCGCGACGGCCCGTCACGGGCTACGCAATCCCAGTTCGGGTCGGATTTCTTTACACGTTTTAAGGGACGTTTTTGACTATTCCTGCTTTAATTAAAAGTTAGAGGTTAATGTTAATAAGTCTAATTACTTGGGGGTTAAAAGAGGTAACCTTAAGTTAATTAGTGGATTATTAGTGCCATCTTTCAAAACTTAATTATATAATAATTAGGGTAAAAGAAAGAGGGTTTGAATAAAGAAAACAGAAAGAAAAAGGGGAGAGAAAGTCGAACGAGAAAGAGAGAGAGACGAAGAGGATAGCAAGGTTTTTGAGAAGATAGCTTGTTGATTCAATTCTTCGGTGGAGGTAGGTTATGGTTTATGTTACGATATTCGTAGTGAACTCTTAATATTGAATATTATGTGTTGATAGTATTGTAAACCCTGCTATGTGCTTAAGTTGTATGCTTGCATGATTATGATTATAAAATTGTGATGAATTAACAGAGCATGATGAAGCTATTGAATCCCAAATCTTGAAAGAACCCTAATTCACTTGATAAATTATATAATGAGAATGATGATGCCTTAGTATGAAAGAAGGCTTGATAAATTATATAATGAGAATGATGATGCCTTAGTGTAAAAGAAGGCTTGATGAATTAGGGGATCGGGTGCCACGTTCCGGTACCAGGAAAGAATGAATATGAGGATCGGAGTGTCACGTTCCGACACCAGGATAGAATATGGATCGGGTGCCACGTTCCGGTACCAGGATAGAATGAATATGAGGATCGGAGTGTCACGTTCCGACACCAGGATAGAATATGGATCGGGTGCCACGTTCCGGTACCAGGATAGAATATGAGGATCGGAGTGTCACGTTCCGACACCAGGATAGATAAATGGATCGGGTGCCACGTTCCGGTACCAGGATAGAATAAGGATCGGAGTGCCACGTTCCGGCACCAGGATAGAAATAGAGGATCGGAGTGTCGCGTACCGACACAAGAGGAAGAAAGATAATGAATCTTGAAAGATAATGAATATACTCAATCTAATGAACTTAATTCCCAAATAAGTATGGCATTGAGGCTTGAGTCCTCATGTGTGAACTCGGTTGTAGTTATTGATGAATTCATGTTGTTATTGCTACATGTTGAGTATTGTAGTTGATTTACATTATTATTGATATATACTGTTCCCTATTTTGAGTTGGCCGATGATATCTACTCAGTACGTGTGGTTGTACTGACCCCCTACTTTCATGTTTTCCTCTTTGTTATTTGTGTAATGCAGCAAACGTTCCGTCAACTTCAACTCAACAGCAGATCTAGCCAGTCTTCACTTCATCGGAAAATTCAGGGTGAGCTAATGCGTCTAGCTTGGACTGGGTCTTCTTCTTCAAGTCTTGATGCCTTGAACTTCCGGCATGGACTAGCTTTTTAGTTATTTTGTTCTTAGACATTCTTAGTTAAGTAATTTCAGATAGATGTTCTTGTGATGATGACTTCCAGATTTTGGAGATAATAATAATAGTATTGAATTGTCTTTATTAATGAGTTTAAGTCTTCCGCATTATTTTCTGTTGATATATCTTGAAATGTTAAGGTTTAGATGGGTTGGTTCGCTCACATAGGAGGGTAAATGTGGGTGCCAGTCGCGTCCCTGATTTGGGTCGTGACAAACTTGGTATCAGAGCATTAGGTTCGTTGGTCTCATCACACAAGAACAGGTCTAGTAGAGTCTTAAGGAACGGTAGGGGGACGCCTTTACTTTTCCTTGAGAGGCTATAAGACATTAGGAAAATTTCACTCTTTCATTCTTCTTTCGTGCTACTACTTGAGTCCAATTGGTATCTGGGCGATACGAATTGGTATCTGACCATCTTCACTCTATTTCGCAGATGGTTAGAACTAAAGCAACGACCGCACCAGCAGCAACAACGGAAAGACAAGAAACGACTGAGCCAGCCACTGGGGCTGTAGCTCGAGGAAGAGCAACGGCAAGAGGCCGTGGGAGAGGTCGTGGGAGGACGTCCTCTAGAGGAAGAGGACCAACACCTAGCCCATCTGATACTAGGGCGGTGACTCCTCCACCGACCGAGGAGGTGATAAGAGAGGGGGAGGAAGGGGAGAATGAACAAGGGCAGAATGAGGAAATGCCACCCCAACCTACCCCAGAGATGATCAACCAAGTACTTGCTTATCTTAGTGGGTTATCCGATCAGGGTCAGGCACCTCCAGTGGTTTCTACACCAACACCTCCGGTTTCAAAGGTACGATATACGGCTACTATGGCTCCCCGCATGGATGCATCATTGGGAATAGGCACATTTCCACGCCTGACTACTGGGCCTATTATGACAAATGATCAGCATGAACTTTTCAGTAAGTTCTTGAAATTGAAACCTCCAGTCTTTAAGGGCGCAGAATCAGAGGATGCCTACGATTTTCTGGTTGATTGTCATGAGCTACTACACAAGATGGGTATAGTAGAACGGTTTGGCGTTGAGTTCGTGAGCTATCTGTTTCAAGGGAACGCCAAAACGTGGTGGCGGTCACATGTTGAGTGTCAACCAACAGAGGCACCACCTATGACTTGGGAATCATTCTCTACCCTGTTTATGGAGAAGTATATCCCAAGGACTTTGAGAGATAGAAAAAGGGACGAGTTCTTGAGTCTAGAGCAAGGGAGGATGACAGTTAACGCGTATGAGGCTAAATTTCGCGCACTATCCAGATACGCCACCCACTTTGTTTCAGTCCACAAGAACGGATTCGCCGTTTTGTGAGGGGTTGAGGTCAGAGTTGCGGATTTCAGCCTTACAGGTAGCGGCTACGGCAACATCCTTCCAAGAGGTAGTAGACTTTGTGATAGAGGTGGAAGGAGTGAAGCCAGACGACTACCACACCACGACATCGACATCGAAAAGGTTTCGAAGGGGAGGCGAGTTTAATGGTTCTCACTCTAGAGGACAGAGCTCCGGAGGTTACTCAAATCGACCAATTCAGTCTTCACTACAGACTGTAGTTGGGGGTCCACCTCAGAACGGTCAACACTACTCCGAGAGACCTATGCATGAACCCCGAGAGTGTTATGGATGTGGGGAGGTTGGACACATCAAGAGGTATTGTCCAAACCAGAGTTACAGAACCCCACTAGCTAGAGGTAGAGGTGGTCATGGCAGAGGCCGCTTTTCTGGAGGACGTGGTGGTCGAGGTAATGGTGGTCATCACAACGGCAGAGGTGATGGGCAAAATGGAGCCACTACTACGCAACATGGTAGGGGCAATGGACAGACAAACGATAGGGCCCATTGTTACGCTTTTCCTGGGAGATCTGAAGCGGAGGCGTCTGATGCTGTTATCACAGGTAATCTTTGGTTTGTGATTGCATGGCATCTGTATTATTTGACCCTGGCTCCATTTTTCATATGTATCATCATCATTTGCTAATGGTCTAAAATTGCATTGTGAATTACTTGACATGCCTATTCGTGTTTCTACACCGGTGGTGAGTCTGTGGTAGTTGAAAAGGTACATAGGTCTTGTTTGGTGAACTTTGTGGGGAGCAACACTTATGTAGATTTGGTTATTTTAGAAATGGGTGACTTTGATGTAATTCTGGGTATGACTTGGCTTTCTCCAAATTTTGCGATCTTGGATTGTAATGCTAAAACTGTGACATTGGCCAAGCCTGGGACAGATCCGTTAGTGTGGGAGGGTGACTACACTTCCAATCCGGTGCGTATCATCTCATTTATTCGTGGTAAGAAAATGGTTAGAAAAGGGTGTTTAGCTTTCTTGGCCCATCTCAAGGATGACACTACCCAAGTACCTTCGATTGAGTCGGTTTCGGTAGTCCGCGAGTTTTTGGAGGTGTTCCCTGCAGATCTTCCTGGTATGCCACCAGATAGGGATATTGACTTCTGTATCGATCTTGAACCGGGCACACGCCCCATTTCTATACCCCCGTATAGAATGGCTCCCGCGGAGTTAAGAGAGAGTTAAAGGCTCAACTTCAAGAGTTGTTGAGCAAGGGCTTCATTAGACCAAGTGCATCTCCTTGGGGTGCTCCGGTTTTGTTTGTGAAGAAGAAGGATGGGAGTTTTCGGATGTGCATAGACTACCGACAGTTGAACAAGGTAACTATTAAGAACAAGTATCCTCTTCCTCGCATTGATGACTTATTCGATCAATTACAAGGTGCTTGTGTCTTCTCTAAGATTGACTTGAGATCCGGTTATCATCAATTGAAAATACGGACAACGGATGTGCCAAAGACTGCTTTTCGAACGAGGTATGGACATTACGAATTTGTGGTGATGTCTTTTGGTCTTACGAACGCCCCTGCTGCGTTCATGAGCTTGATGAACGGGATATTTAAGCCGTATTTGGACCTCTTTGTGATCGTATTTATAGATGATATACTGGTATATTCTAAAAGTAAGAAGGAACATGAGGAGCATTTGAGAATTGTATTGGAAATGTTGAGGAGAAAAGCTTTATGTTTATGCCAAGTTCTCTAAGTGTGAGTTTTGGCTAGATGCAGTGTCCTTCTTGGGGCACGTGGTTTCTAAGGATGGAGTGATGGTGGATCCGTCTAAGATCGAAGTAGTGAAGAATTGGGTAAGAACTACTAATGTGTCAGAAATAAGGAGCTTTGTTGGGTTAGCTAGCTACTACCGCCGATTTGTCAAGGGATTCTCTTCTATTACTTCTTCCCTTCTGACGAACTTGACTAAGCAAAATGTTCCATTTGTATGGTCAGAGATGAATGTGAGGAAAGCTTTCAGAAGCTTAAGACTTTGTTGACTACCGCGCCTATCCTCACCTTGCCGGTAGAGGGTAAGAACTTCATTGTTTATTGTGATGCATCCTATTCGGGTTTGGGTGCAGTGCTAATGCAAGAGAAGAACGTGATTGCTTATGCCTCAAGACAATTAAAAGTGCATGAACGTAACTATCCAACTCATGACTTGGAATTGGCCGCGGTAGTGTTTGCATTGAAGCAATGGAGACACTATTTATATGGGGTTAAGTGTGAGGTCTATACGGATCATCGTAGTCTACAGTATGTCTTCACTCAGAGAGAATTGAATTTGAGACAGAGGAGATGGATGGAACTATTGAAGGACTACGACCTCACTATTTTGTATCATCCGGGGAAGGCGAATGTTGTGGCAGATGCCTTGAGTAGAAAGGAGGAAAGCATGGGAAGCCTAGCTCATTTGCAAGCCTCTAGACGCCCATTGGCTAGAGAGGTTCAGACTCTGGCTAACGACTTGATGAGGTTGGAAATAAATGAGAAGGGAGGATTGTTGGCTAGTGTGGAGTCAAGATCTTCTTTTCTTGACAAGATTAAGGGGAAAACAGTTTGATGATGAGAAACTAAGGCAAATCCGAGATAAAGTGTTGCGAGGAGAGGCTGAAAAGCAACAATCGACGAGGAAGGTGTGTTGAGGATTAAGGGAAGGGTATGTGTACCCCGCATTGATGATTTGATCAACACTATTCTGGCAGAAGCTCATAGTTCAAGGTATTCTATACATCCGGGTGCAACCAAGATGTATCGCGACCTAAAACAACACTTTTGGTGGAGTAGAATGAAGCGCAATATTGTTGACTTTATTGCCAAGTGTCCAAACTGTCAACAAGTGAAATATGAACACCAAAGGCCCGGAGGAACACTTCAAAGAATGCCCATTCCTGAATGGAAGTGGGAGAGAATTGCAATGGACTTTGTGGTTGGTCTTCCAAAGACACTGGGGAAGTTTGATTCAATTTGGGTAATTGTGGACAGATTGACTAAGTCTGCTCATTTCATTCCGGTCAAGGTGACTTACAATGCAGAGAGTTAGCCAAACTTTACATCTCAGAAGTTGTTCGATTGCATGGAGTTCCACTATCCATCATATCAGATAGAGGTACGCATTTACTTCTAAGTTTTGGAAAACATTGCATGCAGAATTGGCACTAGGTTGGACCTTAGTACCCGCGTTACATCCTCAGACCGATGGTCAGTCTGAGCGAACGATTCAAGTGTTGGAGGATATTTCGCGCATTCGTGATAGAGTTTGGTGGCCATTGGGATAGCTTCTTACCTTTGGCAGAGTTTTCGTACAATAATAGCTAGCACTCCAATATTGATATAGTTATAGCTTATTCTGATCATATATGGATTGATTGAGCATTGTATGGGAGGAGGTGTAGATCTCCCTTGGTTGGTTTGATGCATTCCAGGTTAGACCTTGGGGTACCGATCTCTTGAGGGATTCGTTAGAAAAGGTGAAGGGCATTCAAGAAAAGCTTCTAGCGGCGCAAAGTAGACAAAAGGAGTATGCAGACCGGAAGGTTAGAGACTTGGAGTTCATGGAAGGTGAACAAGTCTTGTTGAAGGTTTCACCCATGAAAGGGGTGATGCGGTTTGGCAAAAGAGGTAAGCTAAGTCCAAGGTATATTGGACCATTTGAGGTACTAAAGCGAGTAGGGGAGGTGGCTTATGAATTAGCCTTGCCCCAGGGCTGTCCGGAGTGCATCCGGTATTTCATGTGTCCATGTTGAAAAGATACCATGGAGATGGAAACTACATTATCCGTTGGGACTCAGTGTTGTTGGATGAGAATTTGTCTTATGAGGAGGAACCTGTTGCTATTTTAGATAGGGAAGTTCGCAAGTTGAGGTCAAGAGAGATTGCATCCATCAAGGTGCAATGGAAGAATCGACCGGTTGAAGAGCCACTTGGGAGAAGGAGGCAGATATGCGGGAAAGATACCCACATCTGTTTACGGATTCAGGTATTCCTTTTCACACTTGTTTTTCCTTCTTGTGATCGTTCGGGGACGAACGATGGGTAAATTGGTATCTATTGTAACGACCTGTTTAGTTGTTTTGAGCAACAGATTTTATTCTGGAAAAACTGGCAGATGTGACGGAGGCCACGACGGACCTTCAAGGGCACGACGGACCGTCGTGGAAGGTGTCGTTTCAAAACACTTAGAAAATCTGAAATTGGGTACTAAAAATCGACTCTCTGAACGTCATGACGGAATGGCAGGACGGACCGTCGCAGGCTCGACGGCCCGTCACAGGCCATCCACTTAAAAACAAGTCTCTGGACCTTGTGACGGACAGCAGGACGGACCGTCGCAGGCGCGACGGCCCGTCACGGGCTACGCAATCCCAGTTCGGGTCGGATTTCTTTACACGTTTTAAGGGACGTTTTTGACTATTCCTGCTTTAATTATAAAGTTAGAGGGTTAATGTTAATAAGTCTAATTACTTGGGGGTTAAAAGAGGTAACCTTAAGTTAATTAGTGGATTATTAGTGCCATCTTTCAAAACTTAATTATATAATAATTAGGGTAAAAGAAAGAGGGTTTGAATAAAGAAAACAGAAAGAAAACGGGGAGAGAAAGTCGAACGAGAAAGAGAGAGAGACGAAGAGGATAGCAAGGATTTTGAGAAGATAGCTTGTTGATTCAATTCTTCGGTGGAGGTAGGTTATGGTTTATGTTACGATATTCGTAGTGAACTCTTAATAGTGAATATTATGTGTTGATAATATTGTAAACCCTGCTATGTGCTTAAGTTGTATGCTTGCATGATTATGATTATAAAATTGTGATGAATTAACAGCATGATGAAGCTATTGAATCCCAAATCTTGAAAGAACCCTAATTCACTTGATAATTATATAATGAGAATGATGATGCCTTAGTATGAAAGAAGGCTTGATAAATTATATAATGAGAATGATGATGCCTTAGTGTAAAAGAAGGCTTGATGAATTAGGGGATCGGGTGCCACGTTCCGGTACCAGGATAGAAAAGATATGAGGATCGGAGTGTCACGTTCCGACACCAGGATAGAATATGGATCGGGTGCCAAGTTCCGGTACCAGGATAGAATGAATATGAGGATCGGAGTGTCACGTTCCGACACCAGGATAGAATATGGATCGGGTGCCACGTTCCGGTACCAGGATAGAATATGAGGATCGGAGTGTCACGTTCCGACACCAGGATAGATAATGGATCGGGTGCCACGTTCCGGTACCAGGATAGAGGATCGATCGAGTGCCACGTTCCGGCACCAGGATAGAAATAGAGGATCGGAGTGTCGCGTACCGACACAAGAGGAAGAAAGATAATGAAACTTGAAAGATAATGAATATACTCAATCTAATGAACTTAATTCCCAAATAAGTATGGCATTGAGGCTTGAGTCCTCATTTGTGAACTCGGTTGTAGTTATTGATGAATTCATGTTGTTATTGCTACATGTTGAGTATTGTAGTTGATTTACATTATTATTGATATATACTGTTCCCTATTTTGAGTTGGCCGATGATATCTACTCAGTACGTGTGGTTGTACTGACCCCCTACTTTCATGTTTTCCTCTTTGTTATTTGTGTAATGCAGCAAACGTTCCGTCAACTTCAACTCAACAGCAGATCTAGCCAGTCTTCACTTCATCGGAAAATTCAGGGTGAGCTAATGCGTCTAGCTTGGACTGGGTCTTCTTCTTCAAGTCTTGATGCCTTGAACTTCCGGCATGGACTAGCTTTTTAGTTATTTTGTTCTTAGACATTCTTAGTTAAGTAATTTGAGATAGATGTTCTTGTGATGATGACTTCCAGATTTTGGGGGGATAATAATAATAGTATTGAATTGTCTTAATGAGTTTAAGTCTTCCGCATTATTTTCTGTTGATATATCTTGAAATGTTAAGGTTTAGATGGGTTGGTTCGCTCAAATAGGAGGGTAAATGTGGGTGCCAGTCGCGTCCCTGATTTGGGTCGTGACACTTGACCCTTTGGAGTCATGTACAAGCTCCTAAACTATGGTTCATTGCATAAGATATGAATAGTACTGCGGACTTAAAAAATTTCACGAATAAATTAGTAAAAAAGATATCATAAATACTTAGAAAATCTCATCGTCACAAGCCAAACATAAGACATGACATAATATCTTAGGGACACGAACCTTTTGATTGAAAAGAGAAATACATAATAAGTCTTAAAAATAAAACAAGGAAACAATAGACTATGTCCTCAAATATATGAGGACATACAAATTTTTGATAGAGTGAATTTCCCAAGCTTTGCCTTCGAATATTCAAAAAAGCGTAAAACATATACTCATAGTTTAGAAAATTAAGGGGTTAGTATAAATAATGTACGATGTATGGCATATGCAAACATGCGAAAAAGGAAATTTTTGTAAAGAACATTTCATGCAAAATAAGTAAACATTCAAGAATATAAAAACAAAACACTATAAGAACCTTTACTTAACACTTACAGTAGAATTTTCATAATTTTAACCCAAAATAACACTTTGTACCAAACTTCATAAACTTTACAATAAACTCAAATTGAACATTACAATGAATGACAAGTCTCCAAAGTAGTGAACTTCCAAAGTATTGCCAATAAGGAATAAGCATCATTTCCATAGGAGTTTTCCTTCAAAGGTAATCCTAAGACTCACTAAGGTAACATATGAAGAAAGTACTCACATAACTCCTTCAATACACACCAAAGTGACCCTCAATACTTCCTTTCGGCATACTTACTTTAGGATAAGAAGCACCCACTCACTAGCAATACAATAGAAGGACACCCAATAAAACACCAAAGTATTTCCTTTCGAAATTCCTAATTAGTGCAATAAGTAGATAGCGTCCCATACCACCATCTACCCTAAGTAGTACACACTTTTAGAAGGTTTGGCACCACGTCTTCCCTTTCAGAAGGTCATACCTAGTGCAATGTATAGATAGTGTCCAATACAACGACCTACCCTATGTAGCATGTTCTTTTGGAAGACTTAATTCAATCAATTCTTTTTTGTGGGAGTTATCTTCACTGACATAGACCATGAGAGCTTGACTTGGAATCCCGACATTAAACCATATCAGATGAGGGATCCTCACTTGCCTAGAGTAAGGTCATTTTTTTAGCTTTTACATGGCTTTCCATATAGCTACACCGATTCGGCGCATAGTTAAGGGATAAAGAGATTGCTACTAAGTAACACATTCTCTACTCAAGAAGAGTACTCATCTCAAGAGGTACATATGAATACAACATCTCTACTCACGAAGTCTAACCACCTCTTCTTCATATCATCTTGGTGCTAGAAATAAACTCCACGGGTTGTAAGCATTTCAAACTATAGGTTAAGGATAACTAGTGAATGCCACATCTCAACTCACGAAGGGAATTCATCATCCGACCGATCTTAGAAAGATCTTACGATGTAGTGAAGTTGCTACTAAACAATTCATCTCAACTCACGAAGAGTGTTCATCCCAAAACTCCTCTACTTACTCAACTTAGCTTCAAACATTCATTTATGTGTGTCTCCACATTGTGAGAACGTCTTCCATATAAATATCATTTCATTAACATTAGTTTATATACATTCTTTAGACCTACATTCGTCATTTCACACTCTTGACATGCTTCACAAAGTCATGCACTTTACATAGACAGAATCCAAGCCATATTGTATGATGAATTGTGAAGTTAAACTGTATTTTTGGATCATCATTTCATACAAGAATAAACACATTTGAATCATTAAGACACCTTGAATTGAAAATATTTCAAGGAAATAACTCCTTCAATGAAAGAGGTTTCAAGGATGGATACCATACCTCAAATAGAACGAAACTCGCTAATTTTAATGAAGATACAACCCTCCTTGAGTCTTAGATCCAATGTTGACTTTGAGATATTTTTCTTTATAGACGGAATTTGAATATTGAATAATGGGTCTTGTCTAGGTCTAGGACATAAAAATAACTTAATATAGCCTAAAAAAACTAAAAATATTGACCTAGGGTTATAAAATACTTGGGATGAATTTAAACAAAACACCCTAAGTTGGCAGCAACCTTCAACAACTTTTGGGAGGAGCCAATCGACGAACAAAGGTACTGGGCGTCGATGAATTCAGCGACTGCATCATGGAGGTCTAGACTTCCCACTAAGTATGGGACTATGCCACCACTAGACGGGTCGTCGATGGGCCTACACCTAGTAAACTGCCTCGTTGATGCAGCAGTGATTTTTGGCAGTTTTGTCTAAGTCTTGGGACCTTCATCTAGGGCCCCTTGTGGGTCGTACGTTGGGCATGCCCAGATTTTAAACCCTTAACTAAGTCGTATAGGTCTTAGGAACATCCCACATTATCTTTATGGAAAATAAACACGTAAAACACACTAAAACGCATCAAGACGCAAGAAGACTTTATAAGGCATATCTTTCGAATATCATGGACGTTTGATTGACATCCAAACTTAACCAAACTTTTCACACTTCCTAATAACACTAAAATAACTCATTTTAATATGAAATTAACTCAAGAAACACTCACGAGGATCTAGTTCACCTTAGTTCATTTTGGGGCGTTACAAGACAACCCTTAATTACTCTAGATAAGTACTTATTCCATTAACATACTTTCTTACTTAACATATGTAATTGCATTTGTTAGTTCATTTAGGATACATTCAACACATAAAAGAAAATCCAATTAATGGTCTTGGACAAGACCTAGGAACTCCAAATAACACCTTCAAAATCCTATTGTGCAATGTCTAGATAGCGTCCCACACCACCACCTAAACGTCATAGAACTTTTTAAATACTAATAGGCATTCCATATAATGAGAATATACAATAACCGACATAGACCATGATACATAGACATGGAACCGTAGTTCTATACTACTCCAATGAAGTTGTTATACTTGCCAATGGTACAACTTGGACACATCTCGTGTAGCCACATGGTTAAGGAATATGAAGGGCATGCTTTGTATTCTAGTCTCGTTCTTTGACTAAAACTATTTCCCTTACCATACTCACTCGGTGCTAGCATTTTTTCTCATAGAGTAATTCACATTTATGATTCACATAAAAGGGTTTCATATCAAGTTCATAACCCAATTACATTTACCCTACAAAAGAGGTCTTCTAGGGTTATCTTACAATGGCGACAAGAAGCTCATGATGACTTTCCTAAGGATCAATATGATGTCGTTCCATACAATTAACCTTAGGTGCATCATTCCTTTACTTTGAAGGGTACCATTAAGTCTTAGGACTTCAACAATCTTAACCTTACAACTAAGTCAAGGTTTTCACATAAAGGAAACTCTTAACATCATTTAAGGTCGCATGTCATTAATACATACAAGACTAAGAGCTTTAACATCTTATGTCAAGACATCAACTATTCATATTCATATATAGATCAATCAAGGGAAACAATTCAACCGAGATAAGACACCACAAACATCACTTTAACATTCAATACAACTCATTCTGGAAGCACATAGAAGTAACTATTATAATATTTAAGTCACCCTATATGCTATCATATCAAAATAATTATGACCATCATATACTCATATAGTCATGTAGGAATAACCAAGACTCAACACTAAGACTATACACACAAGGTCAAAGTCATAGTCTAGCACGATCACCTATGATGACATGAACAGAAAAACACATGTATGACTTCATATAAACATAGATATTGTAATAACTCACATAATAAACTATACAAATTTCCAAATTACTTCAAGTAGTTTCCGACAAGTCCATAATTGTTACATTACTTAAAGTAATGCCTATAAGGCCACATCAATTGCAAGTAAAGCACATAACACCGCCATCATAAGTGGACCATAAAAATCATGAGATAATTGAAGTCTAATTAACATAAAAAAAATTAATTAGGGTAGCTTACCGCCACATCATCCTAAACAACTCAATTCGATGATAAGTCATCCAATTCTATACCATAAGACCCTTGCTAATGGGTATGAAAAATAATCCAATATAGAAACTGTGAAAATCAATTAAACTTGGTCAATTCACCACATATTAATCAATCTATTACAACCTATACATCAATTGAATACAATTCTTATATCATTAGAACTCCCATAGAAAACTACACTAGATTTAATCAACATTTTATCAATATCAAGTAACCCATGCGGTAGTAAAAAATCTAGGGTTATTTAAATTCATGGGTTCATAGGTAATTTAGGCTAAAATCATCAATACAATAACAATTTAATCATTATTCAATGTTTATAAATCATTAATTCAAGAACCCATGATAGAGTCATGAAATTTTGATAATTCAACTTGAAAACATTAGAAAACTTCTTGAGAGTTGGGATACATGATGAAGAGAGTCTCAAGGATAAAAATTCATAACTTGATGAAGATAATTATTTAATTTGATGAATAATATCCACTCAATTAGTAACACCAAGATCTTCCTTGACTTTGGACTTCAATGGAGTCTTAACGAATTTCTAAGGGATTTTGGGGTTTTGATTTGGAAGAATGAAATATTCTAAGTGTTAATGAGTTACATACATATTTAAAACACCCAAAAGACCCCTCATAAACCTCCAAAACTTCTATTTGTAAGTGGGGTGAAATTACAACTTCATCCCTCAACTTAAGAGTGAAGTTGCGCATAACACAGATTCATCGACGGTTGGGAAGTCGACGGACCGTTTGTCCACAAACAGACCGTCCTGTGTTCCGTCGTTGAGTTCAGAGGCTCACCATGGGTATCTTACCTTTCAAAACCAATTATTCACAAATGTAATTCATTGACGGTGAATCGATTGTGCGTCGTCGATTGCCTTTGTCGTTTGGGCTGCCTTGGACATTCTTTGCACCACTTTTTGGGTCCTTCTTCAAGAACCTTTGGTTGGTCTTTGGGGATGTTTACCCAAACATTTCAAACCAAAGAATAATTTTATATTACTTTACAACCTCTCACATGAATTTCATCCAAAAAAAACATGTAAAACTCGACGAAACTTGCTTGGACATACATGGTCATTTCAAGGCAAACCTTTGGAACGTCATGGACGTTCTTTGACGTTTTACCTCCAAACTTCATGAAATCTGACACACTGCCTATATATGAAATAAAAAATCATTTAAGGACCTGATAAAATCATAACACATACAAACCTAAACCCACATATGAGGCACATATGTAACTTAATCGTCGAACGTCTTAGTCGTCCCTTGATGATTGACTTCCAATGCACGGAAACTCCTACACAATGCCTCAATACAGTATATTAAACCTATTTAGTACCTTATAAAACCATAAAAAAATGTTAGGCTCTAGTTCACCTAAGTCATTTTTGGGGTCTTAGACTACTACTCACACAATACTAGTTTTCAAACGTCTTGGTCATTGGCTTGCAAACATACAAAACTGACCTCGAATTCTAAGATTCACTATTTTAAAACATTATTAACTCATGAAACACTAGCGAATATATATTTCAATCTAGGTCATTATGTGGGTCGTTACAGTCGTGGTTTGGGCTTGAGCGGCTACCGCTTGAGCTTGGGTAGTCGTGGCTTGTTCTAATCTTAGAAATGTCAGCCTTATATCTCCATACTTAATAGGTGAAGGAATTACTGGATGTTAGACTTGTGGGGGGAACTTTGTTTCCTTGTTGAGGGGCTTTGGTTATATTGGGGAGGAACTCCAACTTAAGCCAAATCTTCCTCCACTCTCTTTGCAGCCACCCTTCGTGTAGTCATCTCGTATATCAAAAATAAAAGGATTAGAAGAAAAAGGGACACATAGTGTTACCACTCACAAGACACGACTTTCAAGATTACCAATAAGTGAGGATTCTTAATCATCACATAGCCTTTCATTCATAAGTGTGACACAGTACATATCCATTAACAGGATAATATGTAGACGTTCTTTAGTGCTACATGGCCCTAAGATTATTTCAAACTCATGCTTTGATACTGAGTTTATCACGACCGTGGAGCACCCCCTAGACGAATGGTGTGTCGTTCTTTGAGAGGACTAAGACTTGCCTCATAGCAATCGTCATTACATTTCATATGTTAAAAAATGTTGAAAATTAAATTTTTTATGCATATTGAGGTATACATAGACCTCTCGCTTAGATATTCACATATATATATGGAGTTTACTTAGACTCCTTGCATAGGAAGGTTAAATAGGATTCTTGTTTAGACAATATACATAACATATAACAATTTTGTCCAATATATAGTCTCACATGTAAATCATTACAATAAAAGGCAGTTATAGTCTTATACAATAATTGTCTTCAAATGAAAGAGAAGGAAACTAAATGTCTTTAAACTATTCCAATATCAAGTAGCTAGATAGTGGCATCATCCCTGGATGATGAGGACCTACCAAACAGTTGGGTAATATCCAAGTACTCTTGCAATTGGGATTCTAATTTTGACGGCCCGAACATACATTGTTGTATAAATATAAATGAAATAGGTCAACATCCACTTGTACTAAGTTTGGAAACATATACACATATAATGTTTGAAATCATGCTTAAAGGCCTTTTTGTTCAAAGTCATGCTAAGTCACTTTTGAAAGCCGTAATGCATAATTTGGAACAAAACAAGTCAATAATAACATATTCATTAAAACAAATCAATATTTAACACAAGATCAACATCATCAATAAAGTCAAGTCCACATGGCCATCTTCAACAAAGGTCATATCAACACAAGTTGTAACATATCAAGATCTTATAACCAAAAAAAACTCCAACATAATGTCATAACAACAATACATGTACAAGAGTTCATATCATCCCAACTTGTAATACTATTACCTAGAATCCTATCCCATGTAGACAAGTGCAATGCTAATGTGAAGTCTCATAAACCCACATAATCAAGTAAACAAGGGAAGAGATCATAAGTAATGTCTAACTTCACATAACATAGAATCATGAGTAGTCATCAACATATACATCAATATAGATCAATAACATGTTCATAAGTGAAAACAACATCATATACGATCATCAACATGTAAAGTCATCATATACATTTCATTTACTTTATAAGAACATAAGAACAATATCCTAAGACTTCCTTCAAGGACAACTAGTGCACTGTATAGGTAGAGTCCTGCACCCCTACCTAGACTAAGTCAAACCCTTAAGTCACATTAGTTAATGTTCACTTTATTACTTCATTTTACTTTCAGGAACAATTGCCTTAAACAACATAGACCGCATGAGCTAAATATGGAATTCAGTGTCATGAAACCCTACACTGAAACAAGGTGCTCTACTTGCAAGGTAGTATCATAACATTAACATATCATTCTAGGTGGATCCACTAGCTAGTATTCCTATGGGGGTAGAATAGTTCAAGAACTAGGAGACATCAAAAGACCCTGTTTATGAACAATTACATTGTGATCTCTATCTTATGAGAACCATTGTAAACCTACCTTCTCATATTCGGAAGGGATACCTCTATTAACTAGTTCACTCGGTGCTAAACTAAACTCCCTTTTTGAAATGTCTTTAAGCCTATATCAATCACTGTAGCTTAGTATAGGTCATAAGGGACTAACCCCTTGTAAATCATAGTCATTAGGTCATTTGGAATTACATGAGAACATCCTTTCGTAACGACCCTATATGTGAGATTAACACATCATCCTCATCATGGCATAGTATGGCATATAAGCGACTCACAAGCAACCTTATATGATCATACCTTAATAATAATTTCACAATCCATATAACCAAGTCATATCAATTACATTCATTGTACCATCACCTACCTAATCTAATCATAATTGATGCTTAAATTAAACATCATCATGTATAAGACATCACAATTGAATTAAGGATTCAATATCATATCTCTTACCAATTCACCTTTTACAAGTCTTCTTCTATATTATTATCATCAACCAACCACATTAATCCATTAATATAATTAATAACATCAAATAATAGTAATTAACACAATAACTAACTCAATTGCATCATCACAAATCAATTAAATGTCAAATCATAATCTATGGTTAGGGAAATAGGGTAAATTCATGATGTGTTCCATAGAACTAGGTCTAACATCAAGGAATACCCTAATTCACCAATAATTAATCACAATACATCCATAATTATCAAAAGAAATCAATAAAAATGTAATTTGAAAGATCAATTTCAGATTAAGAATGAAACCCATGATTTTCTCAACTTTTAAAAATCAAATGTGAAGAACCATTTGGAGAAGGGAGTCCCAAACGTGAAGAGTTCCCATAAATAAATGATCCTTGATGAATAATGGATACAAAGGTGAATTCTTGAAGCCCTAATGCTTTCGAATTGGTCTTTGATTGAGTCTTGGGGAAATAGAGAGAGAAAGTAGAGAAAAGTAAGATGATTTTGAGTTTAAGAAACGAGGTGACTTGGGTTAGTTTAATGAGGGTTATATCTTTATATAGTCTCTTAACTAACCTTATTATACACACCTAACTCTTAATAAACCAACAAAATAATTAAAATACTTATCCATAAAATTTATAGTGAAACCAGGCCCTGACCTACAAGACCTCGACCTACAGTCCGTAGGTCAGTCTACGCCACCGTACTGCTCAACTGCCATTGATGTTAAACACTTGGTTTATAGGAAATTATAAATAATGACTAATAAATTACCTATGGAGACATCGACGCTCCGTTCATCGGATGTCGGTTCATCGATAATTTCCTAGCCACTGTCATTTGACAACTTTTGGGTCATTTTGGAAGGTTCCTTCCCTTAAAAAACACATAGGGTTGTTCTTGAGGAGTGGTACTAGGAGATTTCAATCCTAAACACAATCTAATACAATTATTAAAACCGTTCTACCAAATTTCTTTGAATTCTGACTCTTAAAGCCCCATGACAAATGACAACGCACATTAACCTCCACTACACTCCGGACGTCATGTACGTTCCTTGACATTTTGACTCTAAAACTTTCTAAATGTTTTTTACATTATTTTATGGCTTAAAATTGTTCTACAAGGACTAGTTCATCATGTGAGGCTCTATATTAGGTCACAGACTTTTGGAATGCTATAGTAACAATATCACACTTTGAAAATATCTACATGAAAACATTGACCTTTACCCTAGAACTTCATTTTAAATGAACCATATGCTATCCCTTGTGCAATGCATGGATGACGTCCCATAGCACCATCCACACCAAGGCACCATATTGAGGCCACCAAGAGTGAACTTACCATTCCTTCATTTTCACCTTTGCTTATATCAATTCATAAGAGAAATATCATTTCATAAAGCATGACAAGCGAAAATAACTCATAATATAACCCAAGTATATCATGTATATCACATTAAGAATTTAAGATCCTTCATTCTTCATTAATTTCCCTTAGAGTACATTCATGTCATAGACATTAGGATTTAGAGAAACTCACTATGACCCTCTTAAAGCATACTCGTGCAATGTATACGTATCATCCCATAATACGAGCTACACTTTTAAGAACTATGAATAAACCAAAATTAAATCTCAGATGATAGGAAGTAAGAGATAACTGACATAGACCATGAGAGCTTTGCATGAAATCCGGTATCATAAGTCCCCACACCGTAAATAGGTGATTGTAAAACTCCGAAAGTTTATGACTTGGTTTAGAGCCTCACATAATGAACTAAAATCTAAAAAACTGCTTCTAAAGCTAAAGCAAGGTATTAAACAAGGTAGTAAGCATTACAACCTAAACGTCAATGGACTACCTCGACATCGGGAAACTAGTGCAATTGAACTAGTAAACCATCCTTACGTTTCATGAATGTTTTGTATGAGGTCTAAAACATATAAAAATACTTTAGATAGTTAAAATAGTGAATAAAGGGTGAAAACTACCAGCTCCTACCCACCTATGATATCCCTAGGGGTCCTTGAAGGAACCACACCATTAAAAAAGCAACATACCAAAGGCAACAACAATTTGCACCTAGTAGAAATGAGTCCGTGTCGTGGACATGGTCCCCGAATGACCAAAATTATTTTCCATGTCGTCGACACATAGAGGAAACCAGTATCTAAAAAATTAATTTAGGAAATCTTGGAGAAATTTCTCCCCGACGCCGACTTACATCTTGACGAAAAATGTGAAATTAGAATTCAAGCTTGACTTCAATAAAAGGTCAACTTACCTGAGGGTTAGTTTGGGTATTTTAGCGAAGATTTATATATTCATTTTAAATTATATTTCACCACAATTTCCCACTCAAATCAAAACCCAAAAAGCTCTCCCTTCTCTATATTTTCTCTCTCTACTCAACCTCCATTGAAGAAACTTTGAAGATTGAAGAAGAAGAACAAATACCCATTTTTTTGTACTCAAATTTGAGGCTAAAGTCTTAATTAAGGTATGGTTTCTTTCACTCATGGGATTCATTCCCCCCAAGAGGTCCTTCTAAAGAGTTTTTCAAACTTCCCCAAATTAGGGTTTTTCTCTACATACGTATCTTCTTTGAAAAATGAAATTAAGAATAAATTGTGATGAATTATGGTAAATTAATGTTTATTAAGTATACATTAATGGTTAATTTTATTATTCATCGAAAATTCCCATGAACCCATGTCTTTCCCCGATATCATGAAAACCTTGAATTGTTATGGTGAATTGTTTGCATGATAAATATGGTGATTTACTATATTGACGCTAATTATGTAACTGCTTCTTTAATTTACCTTTATTGTGCATTAGATATGTATTCTTTTGTAATCGAAGTATGAACGCAATGAAAGGTCAAGAAGGTATGAATATTTATTCTTCTTGAATTAAATAATGAAGTATGAGTTACTTAGATTGTGATGTTTCTATGTCGAATGTGTGATTATGATGTTTATAGCAAGTATTCCTCATCCTTAACCTTAGACAATTGAATTGGTTAATGAAGTATTGAAGTATGCTATGATGTGATTATCATATGATTAGAAGTAGCTTCTCATGATTATTATAAAGTGTTGAGTAACTGATTTACTCACTTGTATGCGGTTTTGTAAAGTGAAAGGGTAGTTCTCACTTATGAATACGTAAGAGTTATTATGATACAAATTCTCACATAATGAAGGTCTCACGTTAAGTACGTCTGGCCTCCCACATGGGTTTCTTCATATTTAGTAAGTCTAGATTCCAAGGATATGTGTTGTCTCATTAGATGGAAACCTCCACGTCTAGAAAGTCAAGTTTTCTAGTAACAATCTCCTTGAACCTTAATTATTTGACCATTTAAGACTTAAGCGTAGTGGATTAACATCGATAGCTATGTGGGAATGGTTACACTGAGGCAAGTGTTAACCCTCTCTTTTCGGTGTGGGACGACAGTACCAGATTCCATGTAGCTCACATGATTTCTTATTGGTTATTGTACTTCCTTCACTTATGTAAAGGATGTAATTGAACAAGTCAATTGTGTGAACTATTATTAGGTCTTGTATTAAAGGTTACTACATAGGGTGAGGGAGGGTATGTGACTTCTCTTACTCATTACACATGTGGGTTCCTAAGGAAGGGCCTTAGAAGTGTTATTGTATGATTAAGTTGATTACATTTTATGTATATCAAGATTTATATGAACTTATGAATCAATAAAGTATGAAGCTATGATGTATGCACGTAGTAACTAACTTAATGTGATGCTTAGCTTGAAATAGTTTAACACTTCAAAAATCCAAGACGTGTTCTAGAGCCTAACATAAATACCATAACGTTTATATACTGTTTTAAGGCATACTTTAATGAAAATAGTTCATTTAGCAACTTTAGAAACCAAAACGTCCACGACGTTCGGAAAATTAGCTAATGGAGGTATTACTGTACCTTGACCTATTTGACTAGATTTTAGAAGTCGAATATCCATGAAAATTGGTGGAAGGGTAGATAACGTTTAAGTCAATTCATAATTTAACGTCTGGGTACGTCTACCCAAGGAAAAACCAAGGTCCCTTGAGGAGGACCTTTTCAAGTGGAATCAACACTTCCTAGGCAGTGTGCACCCACGAGAGGGCATAGACGGGCCATTGGTAAATTGATAGGTTGACAATGCCACCGTCTATGGTTACTTAGACAAAATCCAGGAGGGTTCATCTTGAATAGTCTCTGACCAAGACAACGGATGTGCACCACGGAAGGGCACACTAGCGGTCGATTGACCCACAATCCGTCTATCGTGGAGTCATCGATGCGGTCTGTAATTCCTTCACGTTTTTTATGTTAGTCTTAACTAATTAATTAAGTGGTTTAGTAGTTAGTTAGGGATTAATAGAAGTCTAATTAACCTAATTAACCTCCTATATAAAGACCCCAACACCATTAGTCTAATTACAACAATCAAAACACGATTCTCTTCCTTCTCTCTTCTTTCTCTCTCTATTGGAAGACACAATTGAAGACAAGCTAGGGGAGGGATTTGGGAGCTATAAAGAGACTATTTCACCATAAATTCTTCATCCTACATTGATTTATGGGATCTAATTCACCTTTTATACCTCTTTCCTCAAAAGGTTCCTTCAAAGTTTTTTCAAAAGTTGGGTTTTTAGTTAGGTTCTTCTCCATCTTGAAAATTATCTTATGAATTGATTTTTTATGTTTTATTTTGGATAATATAAGTATATAAACATGAATTATAACTTAATTATTATATATATTGATGTATTGGTCTAGTTTGTAGATTATGACCCTAAACTTTAACCCCAGGTCTGATCTTAATATGAAGTAGGTTGTATTTGATTAAATTGACTTGGTTATTTGTTAAATTACTATAAGATTATGTTGTTACATTAATAATGAACAAGTAATAGTGATTTGTAGTCTTTATTTTTATTTCTTGAGAAGATGATCTAGGTTAGGAAGTGAATTGACTTAAATATCTTGTCTTAAGATTCTAGCCACGTTATCATGTTGATTATTAACTTATGATTATATATACCCAAATTGGGTTAAATTGAGTCTTTATTAAATACCTTCATGATGAACTATGAAGGAGACTTGGTAAGTCTTATGATCTCTACCTTTTACTTCAAATTGTGGTTAATTGTGATTAAGTCATGATGTTGTATTGGAGTATGGCTTGTATTATCATTGATAGGGTGGTATGATGTTGAATTAAAATGTATTGATTATTACTTTAAGGTGTTGGCATAAGATATAAATGTGATAAGGAGGGTGAGTGATTTAGCTATGTGCGTTATTATGTTATGAAGATGTTAAATTGCTAACATTACCTATATGAATTGTAATGAAAGAAATTATAATCATGCTATTTTTATTGAGCTATATATGATGATGATTATACAAGAGTTAGACCCTATGACCTAAACTAAGTTATGATTGATAGTAAAGGATTAAATACATTTCAAAAGGGACTCTAGCTTAGAATCGAGTGAAATATAGTGAGGAGTGTCCCTTCCCACATAGGGAAGGTAGGATCACTAAAGTACTCTTGAGATTGGAGACTACAATGCATGTAGTATAAAGAGGGTCCAAACTATATCCACTAGTTCTTGAACTTTGTTGCCACCATAATAATAATATTTAGTGGATACACATAGTTTCTATGTATCATGTTTTAGTACTATCTTGGAAAGTAGTCCGCCTTCCATTGGAGTAGGGTTTTACGATACCGGATTTCACATTAGCTCATGTGGTCTATGTTGGTTAGGGAAAGGTGATCCTAAAAGGTAAAATCAACTAAATGATTAAACTCTAACTATCATTACCTAAGGGGTATAACTTTGTCTAAGTAGGGGTAAGGGACTCTACCTAAGAAGTGCACTAGTTAGCCTTGAGGGGAGTCTTAGGAGGTTGTTCTTACTAATGAATATGCTTATCATTATATATGACATGTATATGATGGACTTACATATTTTTAATACTATATGTTTATTAGTTAACTTATGACTATGTGTTGGTTTATATTGGTAAATTACGATGATATGTAAACCCACATGCCATGTTATGTGAAATAGGATGTTAGTTGTAGCGCCCCAAAACAAACTAAGGTGAACTAGAGACTCGTGAGTGTTTATTGAGTTAATTTTGTTTTCAAATGATTTACTTTAATGTTCTTAGGCAGCGTGTGAATTTTGGTTATCAAACGTCCAAAAACGTCCATCACGTTCGAAAGATATGCCTTAGAAAGTGTTCTTGCGTCTTGATGTGTTTGAGTGACTTTTACGTATTCGTTTTAATTGTAATTTTTGTGGGATAATACTAAGGCCTATAAAAATATGTTTAGGGGTTTAACGTTTGGGTAAAAATCCATCTAGGACCCATGAGAGGTTCTAGAAGAGGACCCAACACTCAAACAAAACTGCCCAAAAACAGTGTCCATCGATGAGCCAATCGACGGCCAGTCAACCTGGAGACAGCTCGTCGACTTGGTCTGTCGTTTGGACATGATGGCCTGAAGTATTGGGATTTTCAGACCAAAACCACGAGCCATCATCACCGGGATGAACCCTCATCGATGGTTCATCATTGAGAGGCGTTGATGGGGACCTGCAAAGACTGCCTAGTCTGGTGCTAACTTTGGGTGTTTTATGTAAGTTCACCCCAAGACTTTTATAAGTGTAGGTAAATTTTTTTAGTGATTTTAATTTATATTAAATTAGTTTTAAGTCCTAGACCTAGACAAGACCCCTCACTTCAAATATTCAAACTCCCTCTCTAATGAAAACTCTCTCAAAATCACCATTGGAGCTAAGACTCAAGGAGGGCAACAAGGGGCTGGTTTCGACGTGTTCATCACCAAATATTAGTGGGTTTAATTCTATTTGAGTTATGGTATCTATACTTTAACCATCTTCTATCCAAGAAGTCATTTCTAAAAGATTTTAAAAAGGGTATTCAATCTCATTTTTCTTCTATCTTTGATTTTAAGCATGGGTCTTCTTGTAAAAGTGTTGTAACGATTAAATGTGTTTATTATGATATGAATTGATTATTATAATGTTAAAAACCTAATGAAATCTTGTATATGCATATTTCAAATTTTTTGTAAGAAATGGGTTAAATGAGCATGTTTGTGTACGGTATAATCTTTGGTTTTATTATGTTCTTATTTTTGTTTAGATACTTCCCTAAGGACCTTAGTATGTTGGAATATTGATAAAGTTTTTATATTTGGTGATGACATTATTATATGGTGAGTTGCTCATATTATGTAATCCTTCTGATAAACTGCTCTTGAGTAGTATGGTGCACTTTCTTGGTGGCAGTGTTTATTTGATGATTTTGGTATTACTTATGATGTTTTGTGAGTGTGTATTTGAAGGCCTTATATGTGAAATGAAGTTAAAATGAAGATAAGTCTTCTATTGTGTTTTGTGAAGTTCAATTGCATGTTTGGCTTTTATTATGCCTAAGTGAAGTATATGATTTTGTGATGCATGTAATGTGATTGAATTGATGAATGTAGGTCTAACGCATGTATAGAAGCTAATGTGAATGAAATGATGCTTATTTGTAAGATGTACTCACAAGTATACACACATATACACATAAATGAATGTATGAAGCTAAGTTGAGTAAGTTGAGATGTTTTGGGGTATTTGAAGCTAAGTTGAGTAAGTAGAGGAGTCTTGGGGTGAACACTCTTCGTGAGCTGAGATGAAGTGTTTAGTAAAATACTCACTACATCCTAAGAGATTTCTAATATAGGTCAGAGGTTGAATTCCATTCGTGAGTTGAGATATGGTGTTCACTAGTTATCTTTAACATATAGTTTAAAGTGGTAGAATCCATAGAGGTTATGTCTAGCACCAAGAGGATATGACGAAGAGGTGGTTACACTTCCTGAGTTGACATGTTATATTCCAATGTACCACATGAGATGTGTACTCCTTGTTAGTAGAGAATGAGTTACTTAGCAGCAATCTCCTTATGCCATAGCAATACGCTCGCATAGGTTTAGCTATTGGGAAAGCCATGTAAAATCTAAATTGAATGACCTTATTATAGGCATGTGAGGATCCCTTATCCGATAGGGGTTAATGTTGGGATTCCATATCTACCTCACATGGTCTATGTTAGTTAAGCTAACTTCCACGAATAAACGAATGTGCTAGGTCTTCTAAATGTGTGTTCTACTTATTAGGGTGGGTAGTGGAATGGGATGCTACTTATCCATTGCACAAGGTAGGATTTCAGAAAGGGGAGTCTTGGTGAGTCTTATCTGAATTGAATGAACTAAGTGTTCTAAAAGAACGTACTACTTAGGTTAGGTGGTAGTATGGTACTCTATCTATAAATTTCTCTAAGTAGGATCTTTAGAAAGGGAAGACTTGGTGCAAAACCTTCTAAAGGACTGTGCTACTTAGGGTTGGTGGTGGTATGGGACTCCATCTACTTATTGTACTAAGTAGTCATTCCGAAAGGGAAAACATTGGTGGTTTGTTGAGTGTTTTTCTAATGTCATGTCATTGAGTGGGGGTTTGTTCTCCCGAGGTGAGTAAGCCAGAAGGGAGTAGTCTTCAGAATTACATTGGTGTGTATTGAAGGAGGCATATGAGTAGTTCTTTGATGTCTTACCTTGGTAAGTCTTAGGTTAACCGTTTGTTAGGGAAACTCTAAGGGAAATGAGTACGCTTCCTGTTTTGTTGTCTTTGGAAGTTCACTCCTTAGAATAGGATGAGTTCATTGTAATATTCAAATTGAGTTTATTGTAAAGTTTAGGAAGTTTACTGGAAAGTGTTCTTTTTGGTTTAAAAATTATGGAAATTATTCTTTAACCGTTAAATGATGATTCTTATGGTGTTTTGATTTAATATTCTTAAATTTTGTACTTATTTGGCATGAAAAGTTATTTTACCAAAATATCCCTTTTTCGCATGTATTTGCATAAACCATACTTAGTACATTATTTGTATGAACCCCACACTATTCTATACTCTATAATTATAGGTTGAAGGCTTTTTGAAAGATTCGAAGGTAAAGTTTGGGAAACCTACTTTCACAAGACTGGGTATGTCCTCATATATTCGAGGACATAGTCTATTGTTTCGTAGTCTTATTATTAAGAATTACTATGTATTTCTCTTTTAATGTAAAGGGTCGTGTCCCTATTATATTATGTCGTGTTTTAAGTTTGGCTTGTGACGGTGAGATTTCTTAAGTATTCACGAATGATTTCCTTTTTACTAATTGATTCGTGAAAAATTTTAAATTCCATATTACTTTTCATGTAGTATGTAATGAACGATAATTAAAGGGTTTGTACAAGACCACAAAGGGTCAAGTACGCCAATTCACAAGCTGAGGTTTCTCCCTAAACTCTAGGGGGTACTTTTCATTCATGACAGACTTGTTATCAGAGCATAAGGTTATGGAAAATAGTTTAGGTTCTAAAAGTCTCACAAGCCACATCTAGTAGTATCTTGGTTATTGGTGTGAGTCGCAACACATCCATGGACAACAGGATATATGATGATAGAAGTTTCACTTTATTCTATATTCTAAAGTCTTTCCTTAGAGTTGAGTCATATAAGGTATTTTTTTCTCAACCTCTTCACTTTGTGTTTATAAGTTATGAATACGAGAAGATCAACAACAAGAAGGGAGGAGAGAGATGTCGTGAATATGAGGTTCTCACTTTCTTGGTGGTGGTGTTTATTTGATCAACTTGATATTACTTAGTATGTTTTGTGAGAGTGGCTTTGAAGGCCTAATATGTGAAATGAATTAAAAATGAAGATAAGATCTTTCTAAGCTAGGTCGGAGGATGAATGCCCTTCTTAATTTGAGATGTGGTGTTCTCTAGTTATCCATAACCTATAGTTTCAAGTGTTAGAATCATTGGTGGTTATGTCTAGCACCGAGAGGATATGAAGAATAGGTGGTTACACTTCATTAGTTGAGATGTTGTATTCCAATGTACCTCTTTAGATGAGTAATCCTCGTTAGTAGCGAATGAGCTACTTAGTAGCAATTTCCTTATTCCTTAACTATGAGCCTACATCGGTGTAGCTATTTGTAAAGCCATGTAAATGCCAAAAAAAATGATCTTACACTAGGCATGTGAGGGTCCCTCATTCGATAGGGGTTAATGTCGGGATTCCATGTCTAGCTCTCATTGTCTATGTCTGTTAACCTAGATACCACAATGAAACGAATTTGCTAATTCTTTTAAAGTAGTTTTCTACTTATTAGGGTGGGTAGTGGAACGGGACGCTACTTATTTATTGCAGTAGGTAGACAATCCGAAAGGGGAGTCTTTGTTAGTCTTATTTGAATTGAATGAACTATGTCTTCTAAAAGAATGTACTACTTTTGTAGATGGTAATATGAGATACTATCTATCCATTGTACTATGTGAACGTTGGGAAAGGGAAGACTTGGTGATAAACCTTCTGAATGAGTGAGCTACATTGGGTAGGTGTTGGTATAAGTGGTACTCTCAAACATACTTCCCAAATAAGAAGTAAAGCGGTCGTATCAAGTAAAGAACAATACTAATGAGGTTAGGATCGTTCCCATGAGGAAAAAAGTTCGGACATCCTTGGAAAACAAAGACAATAAGGGGGGGGGGGTTATTTCTAAATGAATGAAAATAACTAGCTATATTAAAGGAGACAACTAACAGATTCAAATTTTGGAGTTTAATCAATTAATAAAAGTGACTAGGGTTTACGTGTTCCCCACCGGTTCCTAATTTTATAATTCTAACTATAACAACTCTTTCCTAGTATTTTGCATGCAAAGTGATAAGTTATGTATTTATAAATCCTTTGTCCGGTCTCTAGAAAATTTCACTTCGCGCCTTGGTCCGGCTACGTGTGTTGCTATACTAACCCTTACCTTTACCTCATATTCAGCATTGTATTCGATATTTGACTAAGTTATTACCTCGTACCAATCAATACTAGCCTATTAGATAGTATACACTAAATCTATGTTGATAATTCTTTTCCTATTATCTACCTCCTTGGTCCGGCAAGTAGCATTAAGGAGAGTTCTAACGTTGGACATCCGTTAAAAGGACTTCTAAGTGAAAAAATTATCGATACACGCAAGACACTATTCTAGAATCATTATTTTAGTTAGATTTTATTTTATTATTCACCTTTGGTTCCCACAACCAAGTTATGGAGTTTATTTACCCATAGTCATAATAACAATATTCATATATATGATATAAGAATTCATGCACTTACTTCGATGAAAAAGAATAAAATCCAAAAATTTACTTGATTAATCGACAAAATAAAAAACAATCACCTCCAGAGAAAAGTGTAGCAATCCAAAGTGTAATAATCAAAATAATCTACTCACAAAGAATATAAAATAAAAGTGTCTAATCACCAAATGTCTAACTATATCAGAGTCTAACCCCAAAAATGAGGTTTTTCGAACTATTTATAAAAAAAAAAACTAATCAAAGAAGGACTCTATTTGCTGAAAATCTTTCAAAACGCGGCTGGATCGACAGACCTCGCGACGGCTCGTCGTGGTCACGACGGGCCATCATGGACTTTGTCGTCCCATACTTTTCAAATTCTTCTACTGCTATCTTCACTACCCTCGACGGAAGGTATGAAGAATAGTCACAGGCACAACGGTCTGTCGAGTGTCTCCATTCCATAACACTTAAACTCTTGGATTTTGGGTACTGGACTACTTCTCTAATCATCACGACGACCGTCATGGCTATGACGGTCCATCATGCACTTCATAATTCAAGACTTGGTCACACTTCCCCATCTTCCTTTAGCAGCTTCACTACGATGCCACCTATGAATGGCCATAGGCACGACGGACTGTCAAAAGCTCCGTAGGTGTTACTTTTTCTGCATTTCTTGCTCAAAAACATCTGTGTTCATCTTTAGACAGATTACCTCCAAATAAAGAGAACTTACATAAAAATTAATACAAAAAAATATTTTTGACACACACTAAACTTAAGGAAAAAGCATTAAAAATACCGTGAAACCACGGTATATCAATGAGAGGCCATCTACTCAGTGCACTAAGTAGGCATTCCAAAAGGGAAGACTTTGGTGGTTTGTTGGTTGTTCTTCTAGTGTCTTGACATGGAGTGGGGTCTTTTTCTCCCTAGGTGAGTAAGCCAAAAGGGGGTAGTCTTGAGTATCTCTTTGGTGCGTATTGAAGGAGGCATATGCATACTTCCTTGATATCTTAACTTTGTGAGTCTTAGGATAATCCTTAATTAGGGAAACTCCAATGTAAACAAGTTCACTTCCTCTTCACTTGGCTTTGGAAGTCCACTCTTTAGAATAGGATGAGTTCACTTTAATGTTCAAATTAATTTTATTATAAAGTTTAGGATACTTATTGTTAAGTGTTCTTTGGGTCTAAAAATTATTGAAATTCTTCCTAAAGTAATAAATAATTATTCTTATGGTGTTTTAATTTAATATTCCTGAATGTTTAACTCATTTGGCATGAAATGTTATTTAACATAAATATCCCGTTTTCTCATGTTTTTGCATAAGCCATACTCAGTACATTATTTGACGAACCCCATACTTTTCTATACTCTATAACTATAGGTTGAATGCTTTTTGGAAGATTTGAAGGTGAAGCTTGTGAAACCTACTCTCTCAAGATTTGGTATGTCATCATATATTCGAGGACATAGTCTATTATTTCATAGTTTTATTATTAAGACTTACTTTGTATTTCTCTTTTAAAGTAAACGGCCGTGTCCCTAAGATATTACGTCGTGTCTTAAGTTTGACCTATGACGATGAGATTTCTTAAGAATGTATGAAAGATTTCCTTTTTATTAATTTATTCATGAAAAGTTTTAAATTTCACACTACTTTTCATATCTTATATAATTAATGATAGTTAAAGGGCTTGTAGAAGACCCCAAAGGGTCAAGTACACCCGGTCACAAACCGAGGGTTCTCCCTAACTTCTAGGGTGTACTTTCGTGTCGTGACATTAGTCATGATTATTGTTGGGTTACTTGATTGAGTGAGGTTATGGGGATTTACTTGGTCATTGCACTTGTTGACTTGATAGGGTATCATGGTTAATTGACTTGCGTTGTCTATAATGAGATGTACTCTTATTCATGCCTATTGTTATTATGACTTGATGATAGAGTTACTTGAGTATGTATCTATTTATATGATATGTATGGTTCAATTTACTAGACTTAATGTTGTGGTTCTTGTAATGTAAATGCCTATGACTCAATGGTTATGAAATATTGATTGGTATTGTATTGTTGAATGTGCATAAAGGTTTTAAATGAGAAATGCACACTTTAGGAAATGTGCCTTTTTCTTAGCATGTTTTCATGGTATGTGTGCATATGGTTTCATGCTTAGTACAAGTGGCGTACTAACCCCATTTCTTTCTTTTCCACAAAATTTTTAATTTCTTTCGTTGAAGTGATTTGAAGGCGACTTGAAGAAGGATTTGATCTTTTATTGATTCAAGTAAGTCCTCATTTTTCGACGGTGATGCCACTATCTAGCTTATGTAGTTTTCTTTTTAGTAAAAGACTATTATGGTTCTTTCTTTCTGTATAGTATGAAACATTGTATCGCCCATGTGAGATATTTGTACTTGATGTGCGGGTTATGCCCATGTTCTTACTATCTTATTAGATGGTTATGAGATGAAACGACTATTATGACTATTATGTCTACGTTATACTTTGTATACTTATGTGTGATAAAAGTAGAAGACTAAGTAATCTTCCTATACGAACGGTCTATGTATATTGTATGTGTATATATAGGTCTATGAAAACATCCAAGTATAAGTAATGAAAAGTTCTAAATTTTCCACTAAATTTGAACTATGAATATATATTTTATGTGTATATATAGGTCTATGAAAACATCCAAGTATAAGTAATGAAAAGTTCTAAATTTTCCACTAAATTTGACCTATGAATGTATTGATGGACGATAAGAGGTTAGTTTTACTCCTCACAGAGAACGCCGACGCCTGTTACGTTTAGGGGGTAAATATGAATGTGAAAAACTTGGTATCAAAGCATGAGGTTGAATTATCTTTGAGTCAATGTCCCTGTCAACCACGTCAATGTATGTTCGTATATATAATTGTGAAGCGGAAATTCTTTTTTCAAAGTTACTAGGTAATTAGTGAAGACGTTTATAAAAGTGACAAGCTTAGTGGAAAGCTCTTATCTTAGGAGCAAAAGCTAAGTATGCCCGAGTAGCTCCACACTTGTGGATATGAACCTATTTAATGCCTAGGAAACTCTCACTTTCTTGGAAATCAAATATCGTTCCATTTGAGTATACTTATTATGTACCTTTGCATATAATCTTTTTTTGTGATTATTTGGAAATAAACACTCGAAGGAATTTGGCACAAAGTCTTGAAGAAAATATTGAATAATGGTTATCAAGTTCCTCTTGTTTAAAAATATGCTAATGTTGATCAAGCCCCTGTAAAAACTCCACCTTTGATGGATGGTGACATATGGGCTGCTAAGGATGAGGTTGTACCCCATTCAAATCAAAAAATTTCTACCATGTCCTCCCGTTTAGGGGATTTCACCAGGATGAACCCTCCTACTTTCTACAGGTCTAATGTTTAAGAAGACCCCCAAGAGTTCATCAATGAAGTGTATAAGATACCCTTGGGTATGGGGTTATCCACTAGTGAGAAGGACGAGTTAGCCACTTATCAACTCAAGGATGTGGCTCAAGCATGGTATGTCTAATGGAGGGGTAATAGGCCATTAAGGGGTGGTTCGGTGACTTGGGAGATCTTCAACAAGGCTTTTATTAATTCGTTCATTCCTAGAGAGATGAGGGAAGCTAAAGTGGTGGAGTTCATCAACCTTTGCCAAGGATGTACGATTGTTGATGAATACTACTTGAGATTCACTAAATTGTCAAAATATGCTCCTTCTTTGGTTTCCGATCCTAGAGATTAAATGAGCCGCTTTGTGATGGGGGTGTTGGATTATTTTCAAGAGGACTGTCATTCGTCTATGCTACATGAAAACATGAAAATTTTTAATTTTATAGTGCATTCTAAACATGTGGAAGAGGCAAGGTCTAAGAGGAAGAGTAGAGATGCTAAAATGGCAAGATCTTTTGAGTGATGTTCTTCAAAGAATAGGCTTGAGATACAAGACAAGCCTAGATTTAAAAAGTGGGTTTCTAGTCAAGTTCATTCCAATTTCCCTAAGGCTACAAGTGATAGGGTGTCTAACCCTAAGACTAAGAAGGGAAAAGGCACTAGTTCACCAACTGAAAAACCAACTTGTGGAATGTATAGAAAGAGGCACTATGTCGATTGCCTTAGGGGGACACACAATGGTTTTTGTTGTGGTAAAAGGGGGCACAAGGTTTCGGATTGCCCTAATATGAGGGGTCAAGACAAGGGTAGTGGTTAATCTCAATCAAGTGGTTCAAATGAGGCTCCAAAGAAAAACAACTTTTATACTCTCCGATCTAGGGGTGAGCAAGAGACTTCTCCCGACGTGGTGGCCGGTATTTTTAAAGTTTTCTATATTGATGTATCTGACCTACTTGATCCAGGTTTTACTTTATCATTTGGTACCCCTGTAGTAGCAAATTTTTTTTACATTTTGCCCGATATTTTTCATGAACCTTTTATAGTGTCTACTCTGTTGGGTAAGTCGGTTGTTTCTAAAGGAGTGTATAGAATTGTCCTATAATGTTGCTCAGTAGAGTTTCTTATGTTGAACTAGTAGAAATTTGTATGTTTGATTTTGATATTATATCGGGTATGGATTGGTTGCATGCTTGCTTTGCCTCTATTGATTGTTGAACAAGGGTGCTGAATTTTAACTTTCCAAATGAACCCGTTTTAGAGTGAAAATTCTATTCCAAGAGCTTGTGTAATCTTTTCTCTAAAAGCATGCAAAATTATCTCTAAATGTTGTATATACCATATTGTAAGAGTACAAGATCTACACTCTAAAATTCCTCCCATTTAGTCAGTCCCCGTAGTGAATGAATTTCATGAGGTCTTCCATAATGATCTTCTTATTATTCCTCTCGAATGGGAAATCGATTTTTTTATTCATTTTATACTTGATACAAATCCCATTTTCATTCCTCATTATCGAATGGCTCAGGCCGAACTAAAAAAGTTGAAGGCTCAACTCAAAGATTTACTAGATAAACAATTCATTAGAACTAGTATTTCTCTATGGGGTTCTCCTTTTTTGTTTGTGAAGAAGAAGGATGGGCCCTTAGAAATGTTTATTGATTACCGAAAAAGAAGGATCGGTCCTTATGAATGTGTATTAATTGACGCCAACTCAACAAAGTCACAATCAAGAGCAAGTATCCTCTCCCTCAGATTGACGACTTGTTTGATCAACTCCAAAGGGAAATCTACTTTTCTAAGATAGACTTGAGGTCGGGGTATCACCAACTTAGGGTGAGAGGTGAGGTTATACAAAAGACTACATGTCGGAATAGATATGGTCATTAAAAAGTATAAGTAATGTCCTTTGGTCTCAATAATGCTTTGGTAGCGTGTATAGCCTAATGTATAGGGTTTTTTTGAAGTTACCCAGATTTATTTGTCATTGTCTTCATTGATGACATCTTGGTAATTCAATAAATGAGGGTGATCACATGAACCATTTGAGGGTGATGTTTTAAGTGCTTAAAGAACATCAATTGTTTACCAAGTATACCAAATGTTAGTTTTAGTTGATGTCAGTGACATTTCTTTGTCATATCATCTCTAGTGACGGAGTTGAGGTTCCAAGGAAAATGAGGGTGGTAAAAATTATCTTATATTGTTGACTCCAACATAGTGTAGGAGTTTCATGTGTTTTGAGGGTTATTATCGGAGGTTCGTGGATGGTTTTGTGTCCATTGAATCTCCCTTGATTACTTTGACCCAAAAGTGTACGAAATTTGAGTGGTTGGAGGCATGTGAGAGAAGCTTACAAATGTTTAAAGATAATCTTACTTCCGCTCCGGTGTTGACTTTATCGGAGTGTTCAAAGGGTTTTGTTGTGTATTGTGATGCATCTTGAGTGTATTTGGGGTGTGTGCTTATGCAACACGAGAAGGTGATGGCCTATGCTTTTAGGCAACTTAAGGTGAAGGAGCGAAACTATCAAAATCATGACCTTGGGTTAGTGGTCGTGGTGTTTGCCTTGAAAATATGGATGCATTACATGTATGGTATCATTTTTTATGTCTATACCTACCATAAGAGTCTCCAATATGTGTTTATCCAAAAAGAGTTGAATCTCTAGCAAAGAAGGTGGTTAGAATTGTTGAAAGATTACGACATGAGTATCCTCCATCACCCTGGCAAGGTCAATGTTGTTGCGGATGCTCTAAATCGTATGACTATGGGTAGTGTGTCTAACATAGATGAAGCCAAGAAAGACCTAGTGAAAGATGTTCATAGGTTCGCTAGGGTGAGTGTAAGTTTCTAATATTCTCTGAATGGTGGTTTCATTATCCATAATAACTCCAAGTCATCATTCGTATTTGAAGTGAAGTACAAACAACACCTTGATAAATAATTGATGGAGTTGAAGGTATTGGTCCTTGAAAAGCATAATGAGGTATTGCCCTTGGGGGGGATGTTGTTTTGAGGTACCAAGGAAGATTGTGTGGTCCCACTCTCTTATTAATCAGGGTTCGACAAAAATGTACCATGACCTTAGGGAAATATATTTGTGGGAAGGTTTGAAGAGGGACATAGCAGAGTTTTTTGCTTACTGTCTAAATTGCCAACAAGTGAAAGTGAACATCAAATTCTGGGTTGCTTACTACAAGAAATCCAAGTTCGTGATTAGAAGTGGGAAGACATCAATATGGATTTTATAGTGGGTTTGCTTCAGACTCAAACAAAATATGACTCTATATTATTTGTTATGGATATGTTGACCAAGTCCACTCACTTTATTCCCGTAAATTCTACTTATTCGGCGGAAGATTATGCTAGTATGTTTATAGATAATATTGTATGTCACCGTGGTATTCCGTTATCCATCATATCGGATCAAGATGCACAATTCATATCTAGGTTTTGGAGGATATTCCAAGAAGGGTTGGGTACTAAGGTGAAGTTGAGTACAAGTTTTCATCCCCAAATAGATGGTAAAGCGGAACGTACTATTCAAACCCTTGAGCATAAGCTTAGTTCATGTATTATTGATTAAAGGGAAATTGGGATAAGCATTTGCCTTTGGTGTACTTTTCATATATTAATATTTATCATTCATCTATCTACATGTCTCCCTATGAAGCCTTGTATGGTAGGATGTGTAGGTCTCCTACTGGATTGTTTGAAGTGGGTGAGCATTCGCTTTTTTGTTCTGATTTGATTTATAAGACTTTGGAGAAAATTCATTTCATAAAGGACTGGTTTCAAACGGCCTATAGTCGGCAAAAATCTTATGTCGATCAGAGGAGAAAGGATTTGGAGTTTAAAGAAGGTGATAAAGTGTATTTGAAAATTTCTCCTATGAATGGGGTGGTTAGATTTGGATAAAAAGGAAGTTGAGTCCTCATTATGGGGGTCCCTATGGAATGTTGAAAACGTTTGGTAATATTGCCTATTAATTGAAACTTCATAGGGAATTCGCGTCTGTTCATTTTGTTTTCTATGTTTCCATGTTTAAAAAGTGTTCGTGATCCCGAATCTATTCTTCATATTGAGGGTCTTGGTGTAAAGGATAATCTCTCTCATGAGGAGGTTCCGATTCAAAATCTTTATAGGAAAGTCAAGAAGATATGGATATAGAGGTGGCTTCTTTAAAGGTTTTATGGAAGAATCACCTAGTTGAGGGTGCGACATGGGAGGTCGAGGCCGACATGAAGTCCCTTTACCCTCATCTATTTGATAACTAATGGTTAGTAGTTCTTACTAATAGTGAAAATAATGACTATACATTGAAGTTTCTTAATTTTTGGTAAAGTCTTGCCAAATGTGCATTTTAGAATAACGTTATAGTGACTTACAGTGAAGTTGTGCATTTGGACTTGAAATTTTGCTCTTTGTCTTGTTTTGAGTTGTGTCGTGCATATTGATATGGTGAGTCTGTATGGAATAGTATATAGTATGTTGATAAGTTGAACTTTAACATAATTGACTCATAAATGTCATGTTAAGCTCTTGTTGTTGTGAGAAGGATATTCCTCATAATGTAATGTTGAGCCGTATGTGTCGTAATTGATGTTTTGAATTGCCTTGTGTAAGTGATATGATAGATGTTGTTATGTAGTGTTTTTTGTTGGGCTGCTAGTCTTGAGTCTACTATTTCTTTCTACAGATTTTTAGTATCATTCGGGGACAAATATTCCTCAGGTGGGGGATGGGGGGATAATGTAACACTTCAAAAATCCAAGACGTATTTAGTTCCTAACATAAGTGTAATAAGGTCTAGATAATGTTTTAAGTACTATTTTAATGAATATAGGTCATTTAGGAAGTTTAGAAACAAAAATGTCCAAGAACGTCCATGACATACGGAAAACTAGCTCATGGAGGTATTAGCGTTCCTTAACCTATTTTACTAGCTTATAGGAGTCGAAAGTCTATAAAAAGTGGTGGAGGGGTATATAACATTTGTTTAAGTTTATTCATAGTCGAAACATTTCGGTACGAATCCCCAAGGACAAATAAAGGACCGTTGAGAAGGACTTTTAGGTGAAGTCAACACTGCCTTGGCAGTGTGCACCCACGAGAGGGCAGAGACGGGTGGTTGGTGAGTAGATGGGGTGTCGATGCCATATTCAATGGTCACTTAGACAAAATCTTTGAGGGTTCATCTTGTATAGTATCTTACCGAGATGATGATGTACAGCAATGAAGATCACAATGGTCGTCGATTGATCCACGATCAATTGATCGTGGAGTCGCCGATGGGGTTTATAATTCCTGCACGTTTTTAAGTTAGTCTTAACTAATTAATTAATGGGTTTGGTTGTAAGTTAAGGATTAATAGAAGTCTAATTAACCTAATTAGCCCCCCATATAAAGACCCCAACACCATTAGTCTAACTATAACCCACAAAACAAAACTCTTTTCCTTCTCTCTTCTTTCTCTCTCTATTGGAAGACACCATTAAAGACAAGATAGGGGAGGGATTTGGGGGCTTTAAAGGGGCAATTTCTCCATAAATTATTCATCAAACATTGAGTTATGATATATAATTCATCTTTTAGACCTCTTTCCACAAAGGTTTCCTTCAAAGTATTTTCAAAAGTTGAGTTTTCATGTGGGTTCTTTTCCATCTCAAATGTTATATTACGAATTGGTTTGTTTATGTTATATATTCGATAATATGAGTAGATTAACATTGATTATAAGTTAATTATGATATATCGAGATTGTTTGTTTAGTTTGTAAATGATAACCATTAACCCTTAACCCTAAGTTTGCTCTTGATATGAATTTAGCTGTGTTTGATTCAATTGACTTGGTTATTGGTTGAATTACTATTAGATTATGTTTTTCAATTAATAATTATCTGTATTGTTTCATGCTAGTTCTTGAGAAGATGATCTTTGTTAGGAAGTTAATTGACCTATGTATATTGTCTAAACCTATGATCTAGTATTGAATTGTGATGTAGTGATTCTAATAGCCTTGTTATCATGTTTATTATTGACTTATGACGATGTATACCCAAATTGCGTTGAATTGATGGTGTATGGTAAAACCTTGATGATGAACTATGAAGTAGACTTTGTATGTCTTATGATCTCTATGCTTTACTTCAAATGTGATTAAGCCATGATGTTGTATTGGAGTATGACTTGTATTTTGATTGATAGGGTGGTATTGTGTTGAATTTAAATGTCTTGATTATGATTGTGACGTGTTGGATTAAGATGTGAATGTTATAAGGAAGGTGAATGATTTACCAATATGCCTTAGATGTTATGAAGATGTCAATGTGCTAACCTCACCTATATGAATTGTAACGAAAGGAATTATACTCAAACAATTTTTAATGATCCATAGATAATTATGATTATATAAGAGGTAGACCCTATGACCTAAACTAAGTTATTATTGATAATAAACACTGAAAGATATTTCAAAAAGGGACTATAGCTTAGCACCGAGTGAACTAGAGTGAGAAGTGTCCCTTCCCACATAGGGAAGATAGGATCACTAAAATATTCTTGAGATTGGAGACAACAATGCACGTAGCATAAAGAGATTCCCAACTATATTTCCTATTTCTTGAACTATGTTTCCCCCATAGGAATATTAGCTGCTATGTTTTCTGTTTTGGTACTACCTTGGCAAGTAGTCTGCCATACTTCGTTGTAGGATTTTATAACACCGGATTAGACATCAAATGATGTGGTCTATGTAAGTTAGGACATGATGATCCCTAAAGGATAATGAAATAAAGGATTGAACTCTAAATATGATAACCTAAGGGGTCTTGCTTAGTCTAGGTAGGGGTATGGGACTCTACCTAAGCATTGCACTAGTTAGTGTTGAGTGGAGTCTTAGGAGGATGTTCTTATTAATGAATATGCTTGTAATGCTATACCACATGTATATTCTGAACTTGCATATTGTTAATACTATATGCTATGTGAAATAGGATGTTAGTCATGATTCTTGTTTGTTTACTTCAATGAGTAAGGTTATAGGGCTTTACTTGATCATTGCACTTGGTGACTTGATAGGGGTTAATGGTTAGTTGACTTGTTTTGTCTATAATTAAATGTACTCTTACTCATGTTTATTCTTAATATGATTCATGATAGAATTAATTGAGTATCTATCTACTTATATGATATGTATGGTTTACTTTACTAGACTTTTTGTAGTGGTTCTTGTAAGGTAAATGCCTATGACTAAATGGATAGGCTAGTCTTATTGAATGTGCGTAAAGGTTTTAAATGAAAAATGCATACTTTATGAAATGTCCTTTTTACATAGCATGTTTTCATAGTTTGTGTGTATATGGCCTTATACTTAGTACGAGTGGCGCCCTATCCCTATTCTTCGTTTTACACAACATTTTAGGTTCCGGTCGTCGAAGTTCTTTGAAGGCGAATTAAACAAGGCTTGGATCTTTTATTCATCAAAGTAAGGTAAGTCCTCAATTTCTGAGGGCGATGCCACAATTTAGTTTATGAAGTTTTCTTTATAGTTAAAGACTATATGGTTCTTTCTTTCCATTTAGTATGAAACATTGTGTATCCCATGTGAGTCATTTTTACTTGATGTACGAGTTAGGCCAAAACACTTACGATTTTATAAGATGGTGATGACATGAGACGACTATTATAACTATTATGTGTATGTTATACTTTATATACTTATGCGCAATAAAAGTAGAAGACTAAGTAATTTTCCTACAGGAATGGTCTATGTATACTCGATATATATATATATATGTTATGTGTATGTAGAGGTCTATGCAAACCTCAAAGTAAAAGTAATGGAATGTTAAAATTTTCCGTGAAATTTTACCTATGAAGTTAATGATTTAAGTTAAGAGGATAGTCTTAGTCCTCAAGGAGGACAAAAATGCCAGTTACGTCTAGGGGGTAAACCTAAATGTGACAGATAGTGTTATGGGTGTAACAACCTGTAATTTCAATGGCCTATACTATAGCCTCATATGCTGAATTATGATCTTTTAGACCTAAAATAACACTAGAAAACTTAATTAGAAGGTGTTAGAGTCACAACGTCAAATAAAGACTTTGACTTTCGGAAACTAGTGGAACTTAACTATTAGTCATCCCTATGTTTAGTGAAGGTTTTAGAGTTTCATATGAAGTCTAAAACTTGTAAAAATAGTTTAAGTAGGTAAAATATAGTATAAAGGGTCCAAACCGACGATAAAGACTCCCCCCCAAGCACTACCCGAAGGGTCCTTGAGGAGGACCCAAACATTAGCGTGGAAGCTTCCAAAATCGCCTGCATGCAGCCAAGATGGGAGGTCGCTGCACGTCGCGCAGACAGCACATGCAAGGAAAAATATTTCCTCGTGAAGCGGGGGGTTAACGTGGCTAACTACGTCAACCCAGATTTCAGAAAAAATAATTGGAATTGCCTCCGAGACGCGCAGCCACATCCCAGATTCGTTCGCATCATTTTTAAATAAATTTTACTACAGAAAATGACCCCATTAAGTAAGGGGTATTTTAGGTAATTTAGGGTATGACTGTATAGTGATTTAGGGTCAGATTTAAGAAGTTTTACACAACCAAATAAAATCTCCAGAGTTGAAATAATAAATCACTCTCATCTCTTTCGAATTCTCTCTTCCTTCAAACCACCATTGAAGACCATTAGATCTCTAAGAAGAGGGTAAAGTTCTCAAGTTTCCAACAAAATTTCGTGGCTTTATCATCACTAAGGTATGGTTTCTCTCACTCTTTGGATTTCCCCCCCAAGAGGCCCTCCAAAAGATGATTTCTAAATCTCCTAAAAGTAGGGTTTGTCTTCTCACATGGGTCTTCTTCGAAAAATGAAATTACAAATCAATGATCATGATTATGATGAAATAATGTTTTTAAGCACAAAAATATGGTTAATTTATGATTTCCTATGATTTTTCCCTAGAACAATGTCCTTCCCTAATTTCATGAAAACCTTGATATGATATGGTGAATTGTGAAGATTATGAACATGTGGATTGACTATATTGTTGTTAATTATGAAATTTCTTGTTGAATATAACTTCTTTATGTATTATTTATAATGGAAGTATAAAGGTTCTCTAAAGGTGAAATTCAGTATCTTGGTTGGTTCTTCTTTTACTTAATTATGAAGTATGAGTTACATAGATAGTAATGCTCCTATGTCGAATGTGTGGATGTGATGTTGATGCTAAGTATTCCTCATCCTTAACCCTAGATTATTGAATTGGTTATGAATTAGGAAAGTATGTTATGTTATGATTGTTAGATTATTGAAAGTAGTTTCTCTTGATTATAATAAAGTGTTGAGTGAGAGGTTTACTCACTTGTATGTGGTTTCTAAAGTGACAGGATAGTTCTCACTCGTGAATTCTATGAGCTATTATGATAAGATGTTCACATAGGGGTATAAAAGAGACTTATGTATCATTTCTGATGAGCATAATGATTACAAAAGGGAATAAATTTGTAGCACAGAAAGGGAATGTAAATGGAATGGAGGTCTCACATTTAGTAAGTCGGCCTCCCACCTGTGCTTCTTCACGTTAGTAAGTATGGATTCCCAAGTTATGTGTTGTCTAATTAGATAGAAACCTTAATGTTTAGTAAGTCAAGGTTTCTAGTAACAATTTCCTTTACCCTGAATTATATTCCCACAGAGGACTCTACCTTAGTGGATCCGCCTAAATAGCTACGTATGAATGCTTACACCTTAGTCATGTGTTAACCCCCTCTTTTTAGTGTGGGAGTAGAACACCAGATTCCACGTATCTCACATCATGTCATTTCGGTTATTGAACTTCATTCACTAATGTGAATGTATATGAACAAGTTAATTATGTGAACTCTTATTAGGGTTGTCTTAAAGGCTACTACATAGTGTAAGGGAGGGTATGTGACTTCTCTTATACATTGGACGTGTAAAATCCTATGTTATGGTTCTAGTAGTATCCTTTTATGATTATGATTATGATTATGTTTATGTGCTATGGGTAGTATTGATGTTTTAAGCACGATATCACAAATTATATGAATATATTGTAAGTATGAAGTGGGTTGCTTAATGTGATATTTAGCTTGGGATGGGATTGTGTGGTTCTATTATTGGCATTGCACAAGTGTTTCTTGAGTTGCTTACATGTTGGGTTGATATTATGTTAAATTGACTTACTATGCTTACTATATGTGCATATTGAGTTAGATTGATAGAAAGAATGATTTTGACAAAAATGTCCTTTTCTCATGAAATAATTATTTTTTTGTATAGGAACCATACTTATTAAATGTGGTTTTTACTAACCCATATTTCTGCTCTTCTTTCTAAAAAATATTAGGTTTGGTCCATTGAGAAGTTCTTGGTCGATTGAAAGGAAGAGTTAGATCTTTTCCCAAGTCATTTGCGAGTCCTCATGTTTGGGGATGTTTTTAAATTCAACTCTAGCTGTGATGTTGTTTACGTTAAGAATTGTTATTCTTCCTTCTATCATCGGAACAATAGATGTAAGCCTATATTGGCGTATTGTTTTGTATTGGCTATGTCCAAACGTTTATTCTCTTACAGATGGTTCAATTGGAGGCGTAGTATTAGAATAAATTCCAATGTGTTGGTTATGTTGTCTATACGAGAAGCCTAAGTAATCTTCAAATGCGAGGAGTCTATGTAAACTCCATATGAAGTGTGTGAGAGGTATATGTAATCTCAATATATAAAAGTTTTAATTTATCCGCATTTTTAACATATGATGTGTTATTACGAATGCTAAGGGCTAGTCTTATTCATCTTTGAGGACGAAGACGTCGCTAACGACTAGGGTGTACTTTGGGTCGTTAAAATGGGGTTCTATTCTTGGCATTTCACAAGTATTTATTTTGGGTTTCTTATATGTTGGGTCAATATCATGTTTGTTTGGCTGATAATGTCATGTTGGTTTGGCTTATAATGTTCCATATAAGTGCATGTTGAGTTATTGAACATAATGCATGGTTTTAACTAAATTGTGCCTTTACTCATGCATTTATGATTTTATGTATAAGAACTATACTTAGTACATGTGTTTTGTACTAACCAATATGTTACGACCCGAGAGTACACCATTGAACAAATGGTATTCTCGAATCGTGTCACAGCATACTCGACCTCTCAAAGGTCTTGTATAAGCCCTTTGAGATTATTCATTGCATAAATGTATGCAAAGTAGTGCAGAATTAAAACTATTCACACGAAATAGTAATACTTAAAAATATGTTTCATAGAGAATCATAAGGAATAAGGCTAATTCTAAAAGTCATCATCTTAGACAGACAAATATCTTGAGTCACGGACCATACATACAAATATACAAATATGTAAGACTACCTAAAATAATATTATTCCCATTTCATAAATAAAACTCCCTACCTAGAATTATTGTAAGAATCAACAAAGTAAGACATGAACAGACCGCTCATACACCCTCTCCAAGCCTATCTAACCAATAATTAAAGATACTCTATATAACTTCCTTTTAATTAACATATCATTGAATGAATTCACTATGTTCATTAAACCATTAAAGAGTCATTCAACAATTAAGGACTTCACACAATTTTCTTGGAGGGAATCTACGCACTAACATCTTCAAAGCCTACTTGTGCAATGTCTAGATAGTGTCCCATCCCACTACCTACACGTTGTATAACTTATCAAACTATAGTATGCATCCCACATGTTGATAATAGGTAATAACGAACATAGACCATACTATCTAGTCATGGAATCCGAAGTCTACCCTACTAAGAGGGAGAGTATTCTACTTGCCAATGGTAGAAGTAGGACACATCCCATGTAGGCACATGGTTAAGGAATATCAAGAGCTTCTTTCTACTCTAGTCTCATATTAAGTAGAGTAACTCCCCAAACATACTCACTCGGTGGTAGTCTTTATTCTCATAGTTTAATTCAATGAAGGAGAATAAGAAAAGGTACCATATAGATGACACAACCAATTCATAACACACATTAGAAAAGGGGGTCAACTAGGGCTTCCACAAAATAGTTACTAGGATAGTTGCATCACTTTCCTAAGTACGATTTCATTCCATTATATCCAACCAACCCATAAGTCCACCATTAACATAACAAAGATACCATTACGACTTTCAAATTCAAGGATATCATAACCTTTTATCTAGGTTGAAGGTTCCACATAAATGACCTTCTTAACTAAGATCAAGATCATATTACAATCATACATATACATTAATGACAAAGGTGTCTTAGCCTACTAAGTCAAGAGTCATACTTATATTCTTCATTTATCAAGTAGAGGGACATAGTTCTACCACAAAAAGACCCACATACTTCATCATATAACATGCACAATTACATTAATATATCACATAGGAATAACCAAGTATACAACAAGTCACCCTACTCATTCCCGTAGAATCATCATTATAGTACATCATTAGACTCACATAGTCAACTAGGAAGACTAATACTTAAAAATCAAGCAACACAGATTAAGGCATTACCATAGTCTACTATAGACACCTTTCATAAACTAGAAGAACACATGCTTTGACATCACATATAGACATAAATCATATAAACCTTAACAACATTCAAATATCGAAGTTATAACATTATAATATCATAATACATAAAGTAATGTCGATGAGTCCACATTCTTCACAAATATATCATATAAGCACCCCAACCATAAGGGTACCATACGAAACATCACAATTTAAATACTTATAATACACAATATAGAGAAGGTTTGGTCAATATACCACCGTTACAATCACGAAATATCAATTCCATAACTAATTTAACAAATTAAATCCGTAAAGGCTCTTACCAATAGCCATAATTACCAATTCAACGCAATTATCACAATATATAATGATCCATGATAATACAATATAAAATTCATCAATTTAGGACAGCCTAAATACAATTCTAACATGATTCTTACATCATTCAATAGCTCAAAGTACGCTACACAAGAGTTTAATACAATATAGGCATGATCAAATCACCCATAATATAGACAAAATCATCAAATTAAAATCAATTCAAACATAAAACATTGTTTCAAATAATTTCAAGCAAGATCCCATGGCTATAAATTGAAATAGAAGATTTCATGTTTTTGATCATCTTTGAAAACCATTTGAATTTTACTCATTGAGTGGAAGAGAGTATGAGGATGAAACACCACACCTTATGTTAAGAAAATCCCACTAAAGTTTTATAGAATATTTTGGAAAATTAGTCTTCTTCGTTGGAGTTTTAAAGCTTCATCAATGGGGTTTTGGAGAGAATGAATGGAGAGGTTTTGTTTTGAATTGAGGGTTTCCCTTAATATGTGAGTTTTGAGGTTTAAAAAGAGTTAAAAACCATCAATAAGAAGTTCCCTCCCCCCCCCCCCAAAAAAAAAAAATACCCTGCACATATAGGTCTTTTTAACAAATTCAAATTTTACTTAAAAATGACGTAACAGAATATATGAGGTTATTGCGCATCGCGGGTCCCTCTAATTATTGGTTCAGGAAAATTTTGATACTGAATGGTTCGTGTTGGCCCCTCGTTTCAGGGCAAACTTTTTCCCCTTTAATTGTTGCAGGCGCGAAGCGCAGCCACTGCCAATTCTTGGCTGGCTCGGCAGCTTGCTTGGCCCGTGTTTGGGTCCTCCACAAGGACCCTTTGGCTGGTCCTTAGGGTGTAATTCTCAGACATTTCGATCCTCTTCATGTCATTCTATGTATAGTAACAATACGTACTTAATTTCACCCTCATACCATACCCCAAAACTCCACTACGAAACACTACGACACACTAGTTAATCTTTGACTAGTTTCCGGATATCTTGGATGTTTCACTTCCAAACAGCTCAAACTTACTTCTAATACTATTATTAGCCATTTTAGGATTTTATAAACTCATAAAACACATGTTAGGCTATATCTTTAACCAATTCATTTTCGATGTGTTATATTTTGCACCTATTGAACAACGTTCGTCCTCTAATGACACTGGCTTCATTTTAGACACTTTCAAGAGATAAGACTCAATACTAGCAGCTCATAACCATACCACACCATATATAATACACACAAATAGGAGAAACATCAATTTCACATAAAAAAGTGACTCAAAACGCAAGAAGAAGTTAGAACAACATCTACTACTCATCATGCAATGAGACTCAAATTCTTCATTTCACATAGGAGGAACTCCTTCTCCACACATTATCATGATCATATACATCAATTATATAAACATTATAACCATTTTTATGGAAGAAAAATTTCATCAAATTTCCAAATTTTTTACAGTGAAGTACTAATTCCTTACGGTGAAGCATGCTCAAACATTCAATAATGCATGTCTTAAGAAATTTATGATTGAAGCATGACAATATGATAGACAAAAACAAACATATCTTAATGAACTGCACAATGCAAGGAGATCAAAGAAATTCATTTTATACAAGACTCCTACACAAAATGCAACATGCAACATGCTACTATGACTTCTACCTCTCAAGCTTGAATAGAATAGAAGAGAAGAGACAGCAATTCACAACTCCCCTACTCAACATACTCCCTCACTTAGAAGGAACCCATTACTACACAAGAGGGAAAACTATAGCTTACCAGAATCATCATCCAAATTTTTTCCTTCGGCTCGGAGAGCATAGAAGCAATTCGTCCTTGGAGCATCAGCTTCAAGAGCACTAGGAGGAAATTTATGTTCTTCTCTTCCTCTATATGAAATACTAAGACAATCCCTCACCTTATGACAATCTTACCACAACTGAAGCAACCACCAGTACTGGCTAGACATTTCTCGAAGTGATTCTTCCCACACCTAGCACAAGTAGGCTTAACACCGTTAGAACTACTACCACCCAATATATTGACGTTAGAAGCAGTAGATCCATAAGGTTTGGATGCCCCTTCTTAGACATAGGTTGGTTTTGCTCATCAGATCTACCGCGCTTCAAATTCCTTGAGATATTAGTAAGTTTAGACTCCTTAAAGGATTGAGTATGAACCATAAGTCTAGACAAATTCATGTAACCATAAGCATGTCTATACGAAACTCGTCTTGCACAAGTTCGGTAACACCGGTCACAAACCTACTCATGTAATCCCTAGGGTTAGACACCTAGGATATAGCATACCTTGACAACAAGGCGAAATTCAAAGAATACTCTTCGACACTCATATTCCCTTTTCTAAGGTTAATGAACTCCTCAGCCTTCACCTCCCTCCTCTCATAGGGAAAGCAATTTCCGAAGAAACATCCTTAAACTCTTCCCACTCTATGGGACCCGACACAATCGGCCTATTATCTTTCCATGAGGTATACCACACTTGAGCAATTAACCTTAGTTGGTATGAATACAACTCTTCCTTATCCCTATAAATCACCTACGTATCACTCAACACCTTGGACACATTATCAAGAAAATCTTGGGGATGCTCTCCAACCTTATAGCCAAAAATATAGGAGGATTCATTCTCAATAAGTCCCTCAACCTAAAGTTCATGGGTAATCTCAATAGTATTCACTCTAGATTCAATAATCCTATTCAGATAAGTTGTCATATCTCGGGCTAAAGAAAGTAGATCCTCTCTAATCTCCCTATTTCACATGTCCGGGGGAACCACCGAAACCTCATTACCTCCAGCCCCAATAGAGAATTGATTATGTTGTGGAGGAACTTGAACACATTATGGAAATTGAACTCCTTTGGGATCTAATCCACCTTGCGGAACTACCTCATGCACTCCTTCATCTTCCAACCTTCTTGCGGACATTCTTCCTGTACACATATCTCCTATAAACACAAGAGAAGAGATTAGGAATAGAAATTTATAACCTCAACTCGATTGGCACGACATAAAAGTGATGAAGAAAGTGAAACTTTATCATCCTATAACCTCTCGCTCATGGATGGGTCACGAATAACACCGATTAAGAAGACTGTATTAGATGTGTCTTTTATGAGACTTTGGATTCCTAAAGAGTACTCCCAAAACCTAACCTCAGATAAAAATTTTGTAACGACCAGAACACCCTAGAAGAAATGGTATTCTCAAATCAAGGCGCGACGTCCTTGACCTCTCGTAGGTCTTGTACAAGCCTTTTGACATCATTTATTTCATAAATGTATAAAAATTAGTGCATAATTAAATCTTTTTCACACGAAATAGTAATACTTTAAAGTATCTTTCATTGAAAATCATAAGGAATAAGCCCAAGTCCCAAAGTCTCAATCTTAGACACATGAATATCTTGGGTCACGGCCCATACATCAAAATATAAAAATATTTACAATACTTTAAACAAAGAAAGCATAATGATGTCCTCGAATCATTTGAGGACATACCACAACTTTGCTTGAATGAATACCAATGTCTTAGTCTCCCTTCAATGACCTCTCTCAATTTCCACTTATACCTTTAGAGATACGACAAATATATGGAATTAGTACATTAGAATGCACTAAGTATGGTGACATGCAATTAAAACCATACTAAAATGACATTTGTATAAAACATGCTCTTTTTAGTAAAACTTCATAACATAGTATAAGAGTCCCTTAGAAGTCAACATAAACATATACAAATCACATTCCAAAACATATCATCAAGATCACTTGAAAATACATAAACATGAGACCCTCCTACAATAGGTTATTCAACAACATACTTGAGTGAGTTATGAAGCGACCACCCATACAACCCCTTCACATACAATAAAGTGATCCTTAAACTATATAACATAAGATTATTCCCATTTAATTAATTAAACTCCCTACCTATAATTACTGTAAGACTCACTTAAGTAAGAAATGAAGAGACCACCCATACAACATCTCCAAGCCTACCTAAGCAATCCTTAAAGCTACTCTACATCAGTAACTTTTCATTATCGTACCATTAACTTAAGTCAATATTTTCATTAAATCATTTAAGAGACATTCAATAATTAAGGACTTCACGTAACGGTCTTGGAGAAGACCTACGGAAATATCTTCAAAGCCTACTCCTGCAATGTTTAAATAGCATCCCATTCACCCACCAAAATGTTGTAGAACTTATCCAACACTAGAATTTATCCCACATGAAGACAATAGGAAATAACTGACATAGACTATACTAGCTAGGCATGGAATCAAGAGTCTACCCTAATCCAATTGAGGGTGTTCTACGTGCCAATGATAAAACTAGGACACAATCCATGTAGACACATGGTTAAGGAATATCAAGAGTTTCTTTGTAATCTAGTCTAATCTTATGTACGGTAACTCCCCAAGCATACTCACTATCCTTTGTTCTCATAGAGTAATTCAATTAAGGACAAATAACAACCAATTCATAATACACCTTACAAAAGGGGGTCCACTAGGGTTGTCTTACAATGTTTACTAGTATAGCTTCATGACTTTACTAAAGATGATCTCATGTTGTTCCATCCAACCAACCTCTAAGTTCACCATTCACACAAGAAGGTTACCGTTACGACTTTCAAATTCATTTATATCATAAACTTCTATTTACCTTGAACGTTCCACATAAATGACCTTTTTAACTATGTTAAAGTTCATATTCCAATGATACATATAAATTCATGAGAAAAGGTTACATATCTTACTAATTCATTTGTTATTCTCATATTCTTAATGTATTAAGTAGAGGGACATAGGTCTACCACAATAAGACCCACATACTTCATCTTGTCATACGTTAAATTACATTCATGCAGCACATAGGTACAAAAAGGATACAATAATTCACCTTAGTCATTCCTATAGAATAATCATATTATTACATCATAAGACTCCTATAGTAAACTAGGAAGAATCATACTTCAACATCAAGCAACACACATTAAGGCATCACCACTGCCTGGTATAGACAACTATCATCAACTAGAATAACACATGATTTGCCTTAACATATACACATAAGTAATATAGACATTCACAACACTCACATATCAAAGTAATAACATGACAATATTATAATTAATAATGTAATGCCGGCGAGACCACATTCTTCACGAGTATATCACATAAGCACCACCACCATAAGTGAACCATGCCAAACATTACAATTGAAACACCTTTTTTACACAATATAGAGAAGGTTAGGTCAATGTACCACCATTCCAACCAAAAAATCTTCAATCCATAGTCAATTTACCCAATTAAATCCATAAAGGCTCTTACTAATAGTTATAATAAAAAATTCAACTCAATTATAAGAATATACATTGATCCAAGAAAATATAATGTAATATTCAAAAATTTAGGACCACATACATATAATTCGAAAATGCTTCTCACATAATTCAATACCTTAAAGTAAACTAAACAAGAATTTAATACAAAAGAGACATGATCAAATCACCAACAATATAGCAAAAATAAATATTTCATGATTTTCATGGGTTCACGTCGTTTTTATCCAAAATCATCAAATGAAAATCAATTAAATCATAAAACATTGTTTCAAATCATTTTATGCAAGAACCCATGGCTAGAGGTTGAAACAGAAGATTTCATTTTTTAGGTAAGCTTGGAAAACCATTTAAATTTGACTCCTTTAATGGAAGATAATAAAATGATGAAACAACATAACTTATGTGAAGAAAATAGCACTAAATTGATGGACAAAAACATAGAAAATTAGTCATCTTCCTTAAAGCTTCAAAGTTTCATCAATTCAAGTTTTTCAGATAGGAATGGAGATATTTTGTTTAGATTTGAGGGTTTTGATTAATTGGTGTTTTTCGGGGTTTAAAAGACTCAATAACCGTAATATGATGTCCCAAATAGACCCAAACGATCCCTGAACATATAGGACTATTTATCAAATGAAAATTTGACTTAAAAAAGACCCGACCAAATCTTGGAGGTTACTGCACGTCGCAGGGTCACCTCTGATTGATGGTTCTTGAAAATTTTGAGAAAAAATAGTTCATGTTTTCCCCATGTCGGAGGAAAAAATCGATTCCCTTTATGTGTTGCAGGCTTGATGCACAACCACTGCTATTCAGCTGGCTAGGCAGCTTGCTTGGCCCATCTTTGGGTCCTTTTCAAGGACCCTTTTGATGGTACTTAAGGAGTCGTTTTCAGATGTTTTGACCCTTTACAGGTCAGGCTATGTGTAGAAACCATCAATACTAAATTTCACCCTCAAACTATACATGAAAACTCCACTACAAAACACTAGGATATATTAGTTGAACATCAACTAGATTACAGATTTCTTGGACGTTTTACTTCAAAACTATTCAAAATGACTACTAGCACTACTATTAACCATTTTAGGACATTATAACCTCATGACACATATGTTAGGATCTAACTTCACCTAATAGTTTTAGAGGTATGCCACCATATTTCTTCCCTTTTCCTCAAACATTGTAGGTTCCCACCATTGAAGAGATTATAGGCCCTTTGCAAGGATACTTGGAATTCGTTCTTCAAGTAGTTGTCGAGTCCTCTATGTTCGAGGATGGTAAATTTTTTTTATCCACCCTACTATTTTTTATAGTCTAAAGACATTTATTCTTTCCTATTGTTGAATATATTGATTTAAGCCCTATGTGCCAAATACAAATTTTTATAAGGGCTATGCCCAAGTGTTCTACTTCATTTTAGATAGCTTAAAACGAGGCAGTATTACTGACTAAATACTTGTATGTTGGTTATTTTGTCTAAACAAAAAGCCTATGTAAGCATCATATGCGAGGAGTCTAAGTAACCTCGACATATAATATGTGAGAGGTCTATATATACCTCAATACGTAAAAAGTATTAATTTTCTGCATTTTGACCGATGATATCTTATGACGAATACTAAGAGTCTTGTCTAAGTCCTATTTGAGGAAAAAGATGATTGTTACATCTACGGGGTGCTCCCCGGTCGTGACAAACATGGTTTATGAGAATGAGGTTAAATAATCATAGGATTGATGTCTCACGATACCACGATAAGTAGAATCTTGTTCATAATGGTGAAGTGCACCACACTTGTGAATGAGAGGCTATATGATGCTTAGGAAAGTCTCCCTTTGGTTGTATTCTTGGAGTCGTGTCTCTAGAGTTTTAACTCTACAACTCCCTATATTCTAATCTCTTTCTTGAGCTTATTGGCAATGAATACAAGAAGTAACAATGCTCTAAGGGCCGAAGAGGAGAATTTGAATAAGGTGGTTCCCCCTCCGACTCCTCAAAATCCACTAGTTCATATTGAAGAAGGGGTTATGTCTAATGTTTTTACAAGGGCAGCCAGTCATAGCTTAACACAAGTGTTGGCTACTCAAGTTGGTAGGGATTATAGGGTCCAAGTGAACCCTAAAGTTAGTACCACGTCATCAAGGATAAGGGATTTTACAAGGATGAATCCCCATACTTTCTTTGGTTCCAAGGTTGAGGAGGACCTGCAAGGGTTCATTTCTAAAGTGTATAATGTACTAGATGCTACGGGGGCTTTTTCTAAGGAAAAGGCGGAACTAACCGCCTACCAACTCAATCATATGTCTGAAGTTTTATATGACCAATGGAAGGATGAGAGGCCGTTTAGAGAAGGCCGGATTACTTGGGGAGCTTTCAAGACGGCTTTTCGTGACAGATTCTTTACCTTAAAACTAAGAGAGAGGAAAATGCAAGAATTCATAAACCTTCGCCGAGGGGGTATGAGTGTGAAAGAGTATTGTATCAAATTAACTCAACTATCAAAGTATGCTCCTACTATTGTGGCAGGTTCTATTGTGGAGGATTCGATAGACAAGATGAACAAATTATTATTGGGGTATCCGACCTTGTTCTGAATAAATGTAAGTCAGCAATGTTTATTCCTATAATGGACATCTCTTGTCTCATAGTTCATGCAAAAAAAATTGAGGAGAAAAGCGCAAGCAAGTTTTTAAGGAATTAGAGAGGACAAGGGCCAATGATGGAAATTCTTCTGAGGCTAAATTTAAGGTTCAAGATAAGCCAAAGTTCAAGAAGATGTTATCCAATCAAATCCCTTCTACGCCTCCAAAGATAAGCAAGGGAAAAGGGTTGACGCCCAAACCTAAAGAGGAGAAATGTACTGGTATTTATATTTAGAAGTCGACTTATGCTAAATTTGGTAGAAAACATGAAGGCAAGTATCTAGTTTGTATAGAAAATTGTTGTGGTTGTGCAAAGAGTGGTCACATGAAGAGGGATTGTCCTATTATGAAGGCTCAAGAGAGAGAAAATTCTCCAGCACAAGCAAGTGCTGCCGATCCCAATGCTCCTAACAAGAATCTCTTTTATGCTTCCCGTTGTAGGGTTAATCAAGAGACTCAGCCGATGTCGTCATAAATATGTTACAAGCGTTATCTACTTATGTCAATTCTTTACTATATGCCGGTGCTACCTTATCATTTGTATCCCCTTTAGTAGTTAGAAATTTCTATGTATTACCCGATGTCCCAAAGAAACCTTTTTCGGTTACAACCCCGGTGGGTAACTTCGTTGTTGCTAGAAGAGTATTTAGGAGATGTCCAATATCTTTTCCCAATAGAATTACTATGGTAGAATTGATAAAACTTGATATGGTTAACTTTTATGTCATATTGGGAATGTGTTGGTTGCATTCTTGTTTTGCGCTCATCGATTGTAGGATAAGGGTAGTGAAGTTGCAATTACCTAATGAACCCGTCGTAGAGTGAAATGGGGGTAAATCAATCCGGATGGTGAGGACCTACAAAAAAACTTGGGGAATTTCATAGTACTCTTATAATCGGTGTTTTAACTTCAACGACCCAAACCTAAATTGTTGTAGAAATATAAAGGAAATGGGTTAGTTTATCTACTTGTACTAAGTATGAAAACATATGCACATATAATGTTTAAAATCATGCTAAAAGGGAATTATTGTTCAAATTAATGATATGTCACTTTTGAAAGCCTTAATGCACAAATAAGAACACATGCAAGCCAATGAACAAATATTAATCAAGACAAGTCCATATGAAACACAAGACGAACGTCATCAATAAGGTCAAGGCAATATTTCTATCTTCAACGTAAGTCATATCAATATCAATAGTAACATATGAAGTTCATATGACCAAAGCAACTCAAACATAATGTCATCTTTCCAATACATGATGTGTTTTTGCTTTCCTTTAGTGTTTTGTTATTCCTGTATATTTGATACCTTTTGATTTTTTGTTGGAAGGATTAATTGTCCTATTTTGTTTACATAGTTTGAGCAAGACAATGACCACACTAAATCTGAGCAACTCTTGAAAAGTGTTACCTCAAATTTTTTTTGGAACGCTTTAAAATGTAGCCTAAAGTTTTCACTTTCTCCTCTTTCCTATATTCACATTGGCTTTACTCTTCTTTCCTATTCTGAAAAACATACTCCTTTCTCATTTCTCCGAACTGAAAACCAATGAGGGGAAGCTGAAAATAAAAAAGAGGAAGCTGAAGATCGAAGAGAGGAGGCTGAATAACTGACTAGCTGAGCTGAAAAATGGAAGAGTAGATTTGAAGATTCTCCTCTCCATATTTCGATTTTCTCAACGAGATGAAGAGTTGATACTAAAGAAATGGGGATCGACAAACTAAAAATTGTAGAGTTAAAGGACGAAAGATGAAGAGCTGATTTTTTCAAGTAAGTACGAAATTACACTTACTTTAGAAAATGAAATAGTGGTGTCAGGTAGTATTGTGCGAAGTTTTATTGTTTGGAGAGATATAATTTTATTTTAATATACTTGAGTCACTGCACATTTTTCTTGGAAGGGATGTTAATTTCAGTTAACTTAACGACCATAAACTCAATTAATCTGGAAAGAAATTTGAAGTCCTTGCATATAATATGTATGTCAATTTTTGGAAGACCCCGAAAAGAACTTAGGTAATGGATCCTAACATGGTTGTCGTAATGGTCTAGGGTACTAAATGTTTTATAATAAGGTTGTGAGGCAGTGTCTAAGAGTGTAGGTGCTTTGGAAGTTAAACGTCAAGGGACGACAAAGATGTTCGATGACTAAGTCACCTATGTGCCTCATATGTGGTTTTTTGTGTTCACATGTGATTGAGGAGGTTGTAAAATATTTAAATAAGTTATTATAGAATTCATAGGTAGAGTGTCATGTTTCATGAAATTTGGAGGTTAAACGTCCAAGAACGTCCATGACGTTTGAAAGGCTTACTTTGAGACGACCGTGCGTGTCTATATGTGCTTCATAGAGTTTTACATGTTCCTTATGAATGAAACACATATGGTAGGTCTTAAACTCGTGTACCATAATATTTGGGATGGAAATGTATGGGTACGAATCCATGTAGGTCCTGCAAGGCGCCAGAAAAAAGGATCCCAACATTGGAGCTCAACATTGCTAGGCAGTGGCAATTGACGACCCCAACAACGTCCTTCGACGAGGCAATGGCCCGTCGATGGGACTCGTCCATGTAAAAACTTGGCCTACAGGATAGGGATTGGCAGGTTCAACCCACGAGACCTCCATCGACGGGGCGTGGGGGAGACCATGAAGCGTCGATGCATCTATTGATGCTTTGTGTGTTTCCCTGCTAGCTTTTTTATTAAGTTGCCGGGTGAAGTCTTAAATTCACCTTAAGCCCATACAAGTAATTGGACGGTGGTTTTGAGTGTTTATGGGTATTTTAATAGTATATAAGTCTTTAAACTCTCATTATTACCCTAACACCTAAAATCAAAACATATTCCCTCCAAATGTTTCTCCAAAAACCTCCATGAGAGATCAAGGTGATGATTCAGCTTGAAGATGGTTCTTCTATGGATTTTCTACTTCAATTTTCATTGGTTTCTTCAAAATAAGGTATGGGATTTCTTTATCTAAGTCTTGATATCACCTTAGAGACAATTTCAATGATTTCAAAAAGATGAAAAGTCCAATTTCTACTCTAAGTCTTGGGTTCTTGCATAAATGGTTTCCAAACCTTAAATATGATATTATTGATGTTTAATTGATTTTTTCCAGTGAAATTGTCCATGAACCCTTGATCTTCACAAATCTCTCAATTTTGACTAAAATATACGTTTGTGATCATGCTTTGAGATTGATGAATTCATGTGCAGATTGTTATGGGGTTTTTATTCATATATAGATTATGGGTAATTGGTTTATAGGCTGTTTCAATTTGATCAATTAAGTATTGAATATTCTTAAATATTTTGACTATTAAGCCTATTGAATTGATATTGACTTAATGCTTATCATGATAATGTAGTTTTCTATGGGCTAATGAATAGAGTAAGGATTGTATTCCATTGATCCCTATTCGGTCATAGATTGATAGATCTATATTGAATTCACTTAGATTCATTAAGCACTATTGTTTATGTATTGAATTGTTCGTTATGGACATGGATAAGGGCTTTATAATATCAATTTAGATGATTTTGCTATGAAATCAACTTGGTAAGATGAAGTGGGTGTAGGATGCCCTAATTCCTTTATTTTCATATTAATTAGACTTCAATAATGTTGTGATTGGTATTGTCCACTTATAGTGGCAGTGCTATGTGAGTTGTTGTGTCCTTGTGGGCGTTACATTATGTAATATGATGATCATGGCCTTGTAGGCACTACTTGAAGTATTATGATGATTTGTGTAGTTGATTAATGTGAAGTATGAGCATATTTATATACATTTAAAATAATGTGAACGTATGTGTGCTTTCTATGTATGTTAGGAGATCATGTACACTATGACTATGTTCTTATATGGGTAATCTTAGATGTTGATACATGATTGTTCCTACTTGACTATATGAGTTATGATAGTTATATTTATGATGATATAGTAACATATATAATGACATAAAGATTATAAGGGTCATCCTAAGTGCTTTAAATAATAATGTGTTATATTTGATAGGGGAAAAGAATGTGGTGTCTTATTTGTTAGACTTGTGTCCCATACTTGATACTTGTATGAGTGATTTGTTAATATGAGATGTCTTGACTAGGTAGGCATAGTTCACCTTTGTCATGTATGAATGAATGATATGTGAGACCTTAAAGGATTTTAAGAAGGTCGTGTACGTGGAATAGGTTATGTTATGAATGTTGAGGTTGAGAGTCGTAACGATATCCTCCATGTAAAGGAATGATGGAATTAGGGTTTATTGGATACAAAATCATCATATCATCCTTATGAATGTCATAATGACCTATCTTAATCGCCATTGAAGGGTAGCCCTAGTGGACCTCTTTCGTAGGGTAAATGTGATTGGGTTATGAACTATATAAGGAACCCTCTTCACATGGTCCTTTAATGCCAATTAATCTATGCGAACCAAGGCTCGAACCGAGTGACTATGTTATGGGAAGTAGCTAGACTTGAGAATGAGACTAGAGTAAAATGTTCCTCTACTTGAGAATGATACTAGATGCATAAAAGCCCTTCATATTCCTTAACCATGTGCCTACATGAGATGTGTCCTAGTCCTACCCTTGGAAACTAGAACACCCTCATCGGAGTAGGTTCGATTTTCGATTCCATGTTTATCTATCATGGTCTATGTTGGTTATTGCCTATTCTCATATCGTGGGACACTTACTTGCATTAGTGAAGTTCTAGGAAGTTTAGGTAGTGGTATGGGATGCTAACTAGACATTTCACAATAAGCTTTGAAGGTGTTAGTTAAAGTCCCTAGGTCCTGTCCGAGAACATTACTTGAATGTCTCTTATGTGATGTATGAGTCTTAAAGGAACTAATGAATGTAATGACTTTAAGTTAATAAAGTATGTTAAATGATGTAGTAGTTATCTAAAATAATTAAGGGTTGTCTAGTTAAGGCATGAAGGATGCATAGGAATGGTCACTTCTTATCTTACCTAGATAATTCTTAATAATAACTCTTACTAGGGAAGATGTTGATTATGTGTACATGTCAAATCTTAGGAAGTCGTAAGGATTATTTAGGTAGTCTTGAAGAGGTCAATCATGGATGTTATCTTCTTTACCTTCTTAACTAAGTCTTTTGATAGTCTTTGATGAGGAAATGTCATATAATCTTTATGTTGATGCATTAAGTTAGCATGCTTCTATCTTAGGTAGTATATAGGATCTCTTATACGTGTGTGTAAGAGACTGTATGGGTTGTCGCTTCATAAACCACTCAAGTGAGACTTATAAGTACCATTTAGTTAGAGACTTGCATGTTCTTATGTTGATTTCTTATAACTGTGTATGTGACTGATTAGAAGTAATCTTGAGGATCATTTATGCATTCCTGGAGAGGTTCTATGGGCGGTCTCTCTTTGTTTTGCTTAAGTGAGTCTAAGGATAGCTTTATGTGGGATAATAAAGTTAAGTGAAGTGAATTCCCTATAATGTTCCCAAAATGTGGCTTTTTGCTTGGTAATTCCTTATGTGTTCTCTAAATTTATAATTGTTGTTCTTATGCTTATAGTATGATGCTTGAATCGAAATTCATGAAAGCATGCTATTTACTAAATGTCCATTTTTCATGGTTTTTGCATGGTTTCCATACTTAGTACATCTAATAAGATAACCCTTTTTTTTCCTTTTAGGACTAAAGTGTAGGGAATTAGAAGTCTTGATGTGCCATGGAGGATGTATAGGTTTCTAAGGCTTGAAAAAAGTATTCGTTAGTCCTGATCGATTCGAGGATAGTAACACATGTCCCTTATGTCAAAGTCTTTATTATATTGTCTTATATGGGATTAGTCTAATGTATTGTATACTCTAAAAGTTATATAGTTCAAGTAGATGTTGTAAATATTTAATGTTCTTAAATAAAAGTCTTCCGCTTGTGTAATACTTATGAAAGAGTTCTTCGTGTGTCAAGAATGTTTTAAATTCTTCCCTATTTTAGTATGTTTATTATGAAATGAATGATACAAGAGGCTTAGATTACACTTCTTGAAGTCTCATTTGCCATGTCTAGGGTGTACTTGAGGATCGTTACAAAGATGGTATCAGAGCCAGGTTTAGGGAGTGTCTTAGTTGTCTTATGAACCACATCTAGTGGAGTCTTGTTTATAATCGTTAACGCCCCTAAATGAACTAAAGTGAACTAGATCTTCATGAGTGTCTCTTGAGTTAATTTGAAGTTAAAACGAGTTACTTTAGTGTTTTTAGGAAGTGTGTGAAGTTTGGAGGTCCAACGCCCAAGAACGTCCATGACGTTCAGAAGGTGTGCCTTAGATTGTATTTGTGTTTCTTTATGTGTTTGTGTGATTTTTTCGTGTTCTTTTAGGTTGAAACTTGCTTTATATGTTCCTAAGACCTATATGACTTATTTTATGGGTTTAACGTCCGATCATGATCCCACCCTGGACCCACAAGGGGCCCTAGATAAAGGGCCCAAGACTTGGAGCAAAAGGCCAAAAAGCAGTGCCCTTTGACGAGCCAATCAATGGATAGTTGACCAGGCAACGGCCCATGGACCAAGTACGTTAATTGGGGAATGAAAACTTGCAAAATTGCGAGCTTCAGTCCCAACCATCAACACCCCATCGACAAGGCATTGGCTGACAAATGGCCTATCGTTTCAGGTTCGTGGAGGTTGCATGCAAAAGCTATTAAGTGGCTTCCTTGGGATGGGGTGTTTGGTAAATTCACCCCAAGTCTTTTAAGGACCTTGGACTTTTATTTTACGGTTATTTAGATATATTAAATTATTCTAAACCCTAATACTCCATTTTAGACCCCTCTTCCTAAAAACCAAAACCCCTCTCTTAACCGCATTCCGATTAATCCCTAGCTCAAGCTTGGAGAGTCTTGATACGTGATGGTGAATGCGGTCAAAGGATTGTAACTATCATGTGATATACCTATGGCTCAGTTTATCATCAATATGAATGCTTCATTGCCACAATCACAAAAGTTCATCATAGATGTTTTGGACAATACACATCTGTTTGTTCGATCTGATATGGCTTGAATGATTCGTAGTGTTATTTCAGATTTCAGAGAGGCTAACACATATGAGAAGCCTGCTTAGTTCTGTTTGATCGATGAAGTTCAGCCATCCCGTGTGTGCCTTGTTACCATGTACAATAATTCCTAGTAAAGAAGTTTACCATTTTCGGAAAAAGAACATATAGTATGTCTCCAGTTGTTCGTTCTGAACTGATTCGTCACTTTTGACAGATGTACTTATGGCTTTAGATTTGTAAGTTCAACCTTCAATTTGGAAAAAAAATTGTGATATCATATTCTATTTCTGGACAAAAAAAAAACCCTCTCTTAAAAGACTCTCTCAAGTCTCCATAGAAGCTAGAAGTCAAGAAATGCCAGGAGGGTTGTTGATGGTTGTTTCTTCGTAAACAATCATTTATATTTCTTCAATATGAGGTATTGTATGCATCCTTGAACCCTCTTCATTCAAGAATCCATTTCCAAAAGATTTCAAAAAGGGTTCTCAAACTCTATTTCCTTTTATCTTTGATTTTAAGCGCGGTTTTCTTGTAAAAGTGTTCCAATTATGTAAATGTATTTTTTCTAGTATGAATTGATTGTTCTCATGTTAACAACCAAATGAACTCATGTATATGCATATTTCAAACTTATAGCTTAAGAAATTGCTTAATGAGCATGTTTGGGTAAGGTATGAACTTTGGTTTTCTTATGTTGTTATTTTGGTTTAGCTCCTGCTCTAAGGGCCTTATTATGATGAAATATGAAGAAATTGATTATAGTTAATAATGGCTTAGTTAAATGGTGAATTTATTATATTGCATAATTTTTATTATAAATTGCTCTTGAGTGGTGTGGTTTACTTTCTTTGTGGTGGAGTTTATTTCTTTCACGGCAGGAGTCTAGACCCCAAACGAGACCGGCGTCGTTGACCTCGTAGAGGTTGCGGACAAGACTACTTACGTTGTTCTTACTTCATCTAGATTAATTTTCGCAGAAAATTTTAAAATTTCTTTTTCCTAACATGCTTACTAAACATTCTAATACATGTATAATTGTTCCCCATCAACCATCTAACACTAAGATCATCAAATGAAAGAAATAATTCGTAGGTGCATTAAATGTGTACTTGCCAAAACGGCACCAGTACAAAGTCTTAAATGAAATGGGAAATGAAACACTAGTTGAACATGCTCCAATAGCAAAAGTAGACAGCCTCGAAAGGATGAGGGCCTACCATGTCCGAATGAAAGATCCACGTTCGGATAGCTACAACGTTGTATTGTAATATCTAACATCCATTTGTGCCTATACCTAAAAGTAGATATTTTTATGGAATAAGTACACACCTGCACTAAGTATGGGTATATGCAAGCGCATACCAAGGACATCCATGAGAAAGAATACCTCTTTCCTAACAACATGATTTATGAAAAGTCAAGTCAGTTGACTTGCCAAATTTGGATCTGGAAAGTCAATGGACCTGCCAAATTTAGATTTGGGAAGTCATGCCATGAGTGTAACATGCATTATCAAACTTATCATTTTTCAAACAGCACATAACATATTTCACATAGCACATATCATAATTCATATAACACATAATGTTGTTCATATTATTCATTTGTATGCAATGACACCATGAATTCATCGACTTGACATTAAGACTTCCCAAAAAAGAGGACTCAATATATCGGACCTCAACTAGGGAGCCTACTTTGGCAAACAAAGAGTCTACTTCATTCATAAATACATACTTCATTTCATTTCATTCATGGGCCAGTGTAAACACCAGCTATACCTAGGATGTAGTTTAAGACTTTCATCGGTATCGTTGCGCAATGACCAAGAATGACCAAATGTCATTACTTGAATTCAAGTCACCTCTTGATTATCCTATCCTAACACCTTTGGTATCATTCTTTTCATTATGTGCATAATTTGAGGCTGGCCTCATTCTTTCATTGGGAACTTTAACTTTAACTGACATAGATCATGTGAGCATCATGAAATCCAATGTCATACAACCCCTTACCTCATGTCGTCATCAATATGTTACAAGCGTTATCTACATATGTCAATGCTTTACTATATGCCGGTGCTACCTTATCATTTGTATCCTTTCTAGTAGCTAGAAATTTCTATGTATTATCCGATGTCCCAAAGAAACCTTTTTCGGTTACAACCCCGGTGGGTGACTCTGTGGTGTCTAGAAGAGTATTTAGGATTTGTCCAATATCTTTTCCCAATAGAATTTCTATGGTTGAATTGATAGAACTTGATATGGTTGACACTGATGTCATATTGTGACTGTGTTGGTTGCATGCTTGTTTTGCTCCCATTGATTGTAGGATAAGGGTTGTGAAGTTTCAATTACATAATGAACCCTTCGTAGAGTGTAATGGGGTTAAATCAATCTCGGATGGTGAGGACCTACGAAACCCTTGAAGAATTTCATAGTACTCTTATAATCGGTCTTCCAACTTCAACGACCCAAACCTACATTTTGTTCTAGAAATATAAAGGAAATGGGTTAGTTTATCTACTTGTACTAAGAATGGAAACATATGCACCTATAATGTTTGAAATCATGTCACTTTTGAAAGCCTTAATGCAGAAAAAAGAACACATACAAGCCAAAGATCACATCTTCATCAAGACAAGTTCATATGCAACACAAGACCAACGTCATCAATAAGGTCAAGGCTATATTGCTATCTTCAACGTAGGTCATATCAATATGATTAGTAACATATCAAGTTCATATAACCAAATCAACTCCAACATAATGTCATAACAACAATACATGTACATGAGTTCATATCATCATATCAAGTACGACCCTTACCAACAATTCCATCAAAAGCATACAAGTGCAATACTCATGTGAAGTCCTATAACCACACATAATCAAGTAAACTAGGAAAGAGATAATAACTAATGCCTAACTTCACATAACATATCATCATGAGTAGTCATCATCATATATGGCAATATAGACCAATAACATGATTACAAGTGAAACTAACATCATATAGAATCATCAACATGTAAAGTCAACATATGAATATCCTTAAAGTCATAAGAGTATATCAACATCCTCGAAGGAATTCCCTAAAGGCCAACTAGTGCAATGCATAGGTTGAGTCACATACCCCTACCTACACTACGAAGAACCTCTATGGTCATCATAGTTAGAGTTCACTTTATTATATTCATTTTATTTTTGAGAACAATTACCTTATCCGACAATATACCATGTGAGAAAAATACGGAATTCGGTGTCATAAAACCCTACACAAAAAGAAGGTGGTATACATGTAAAGGTAGGACCAAGATATGAACATATAATTTCATGTGTACCCACTAGCTAGTATTCTGATAGGGCAACATAGTTCAAGAACTAGGAGACATGTATATGACTCTCTTTATGCACAATCACATTATAGTGTCTATATCATGAGAACCCTTGGTTAATCTCCCTTCTATGGGGAAGTCAACACCTCTCATTTTCAAGTATAGTTGGTGCTAAGATAAAGTCCCTCTATGAAAAGTCATTAAGATATTCTTTAATAATCATAGCTTAAATTAGGTCATAGGAGACTAACCCCCGTGTATAGCATCTCAGTTATATCATTAATCATAGGATGATAAATTCCTTTCATCATACAACTATCATTAGTGAGATCAACATATCATCATCGTATCATCTAAGGCCCACAAGAGAAATCATCTTCAAACTTGCATTATCATATCCGAAACATGATATAACATTCAACACAATTATAGCATGCCAATATCATAGGAATCATATCATATCTTCCTAATTTGATCACATTTAATAATTCAATTGCATCACATGGTCACCAATCACAATCCATCAATATTGAAGTAAAGAGTTATAGGTCAAAAAGTCTTACCAATTAGCCTCCAGAGACTTTATAAAGAATATCACCGTCAATTCATCAATATTATCCATTAATCCCACTCATCATCATAATAATGTAACATCTTGAGAGTACACCCTAGAAGATGATGGTGTTCTCGGATTGCAACACGGCGTACTTAACATCTCGGAGGTCTTGTAATAACCCTTAGACATCATTCATTGCAAATATGTATAAAAAGTACTGCGGAATTTAAACTTTTCACATAAATAATATATTAAATAAATTTTATATAAAACCATAGGACATACTAAGTCTCAACGTGCTCCATTCATAGACTCAAGAATACTTGGTACATGTGATGTACCGTGGTTTCACGGTACTTTGAATGCTTTTTCCTTAAGATTGGCGTGTGTCTAAAGCTTTTTTGTAGTAATTTTAATATGCTTATATATTTATATTGCAGGAAAGGTTTCCAATCCAAAACGTAGAATTGTGTGGAGATTTAGTGCAGAAGTGACCCACGAACGCCATCGATGACCTATCATCTCATCTACGGACCATAGATGGTGACCATCAATTGGAGGTTCAGGCATCTGGAAGACACTTGGGGAATTCTTATGAAGTGTGGATATATGGAAAGATCGACAGTCCGTTGATTGATCGAGTGACCATCCTGGTAAATTGTCGATCAAATCAGAGAAATTCATAGTATCCAATGTTTAAGAAAAGCTAATTGTGGAATGACGAAAAGCATCGATGGGTTGTAGGTGAATCGATAGACCATGTTGTTGGTTCGTCGATTGGATCATAGAATATGCAAGTTGAAATTTAAAATAGATGCTAAGTCATCCCTTACAGAGGAGGTCCACGGTCCGTCGTTTGATCGACGGTCCGTCGTTTGATCGACGGTCCGTCGTTTGATCGACGGTCCATCGTTTGATCGACGGTCCGTCGTTTGATCGACGGACGGTCTCTGGGGGTCGTCGATTTAAGCCATATTTATTGGAAAACTTTCCTTAATAGAATTCCTTTTAATTTAGGATAATATTTTATAAATAAGGTGTAAAACCTCGTATTGGGGTTGGTTTTTATTACTGCATTCTTAGTTTTGTTCTGGGAGATTTGTTTTTGCAACTTTGGAATTAATTCAAATATCCGGATTTTGTTTTCAAGTATTTTTGTTGTTTCAGGTTAAATTTCTAGATTATCTTCGAATTTGTTAAAGTAAGTTCGTGATTTATTGTTTATCAACCATGAATTGTGTTCTTCTATGCATGGGTAACTAAATCCACAACTAGGGTTGTGGGAAGCCTGGGTGATTAACAAAGTAAACCTAGATTAATAACAATTCCTACATAGGTTGTTGCATGTAATGATAATTCTTTCACCTAGAAGTCTTTTTAAGGAGTGCACGCGTTAGAATTTACCTTATTGCTACATGTTAGACCAAGGGGTAGTTAATAGGAAAAAAATTATCAAAATAGATTTATTATGATATTATCCAATAAGCTAGTCTTGATTGATTCAAAGTAACAACAAAGCCATACATCGAATATGATGCTTAACATAAAGTTAAGGTAAGGGTTAGTAGCTTGAGACACGTAGGCGGACAAGGGTACAGGGTAAAATTCTCTAAATGTCAAACTAAGGATTTAGAGATACCTAACTTATCACTTTGCATGCAAAACACTAGGGAAGAATTGTTATAGCTAGTATTATGGTGTTATGAACCTATGGGGAACATTTACACCCTTGTTTCTCTTACAACTTGATAAACACCAAAGATTTAGTCCTGTAACTTGTTTGATTTTGTAACATTAAAACAATTCTGTTCACGCCCCCCCCCCCTCCTTTAATTACTCTTTTTAAGAAAGGACTTGACTAAATAGAAGTAATAGTACAATGAAATTAAGTCTTAACCATTTTCCTTGTCGGATCTAGCCCAACCTAATAGTTAGGTTTTTTACTTGATACGACCACTTAAACTTATTTAGGGATGTGTAATTTGAGCATATCAAATTTTGGCACCGCTACCGGGGAGAGTGGCTTTGAGATTAACTTTAATAACATTATTGAATTTTAGTCAACAGTTTCCTAATTTTACCCTTTTATCTTGTTTTTGTTTCTTTGAGGTCTTGCTCTAGTGCATGCCAAGTACACGGAGCCGAAGAGAACTTGTCACATCTGGGTTTAACCCCTAGACGTAAACGACGTCATCGTCCTTTTTATGTAGTAGGACTAGCCTCCTAGTTTACATCATCTTATTCATAAGTTTAATTTTAGAGGAAAAATTTACAACTTTTATTACCTCTACTTGGAGTTTTACATAGAACTCTACATACACATAATATATATATTGAGTATACATAGACCCTTCGTATAGGAAGGTTACATAGCCTTCTACTCTTATTGCGCATATATATATATATGTATGTATGTATGTATGTATGTATGTATGTATATATGTAAGATAGAACAAGTGTAGAGGATTGTCCCATCTCATACCATATAAACGATCATAGAAATTTGGCATAGCCCTACATCAATGTAAAGAAGCCACATAGAGGCTTACACAGATTATACTCTAATCAAAGTGGAATTACCATAAGATTCTTAAAAAAACAAAGCAACTTCATAAGAAAGATATTCGCATCGCCCTTGGCAGGTAGGACTTACCCACTTGGATGGTAGAGAATGTCCAAGTTTTCTTCAAGTTGTCTCGAATGAACCTTTAATGACCGGAACCTAAAATGATTAGGGAAAATGGAGGAAATGGGTTTAGTATGACACTTGTACTAAGTATGACAACACATGCACATATATGATCAAAATATACTAAAAAGGAACATTTGGTTAAACCATGCTATTATACCCTTTAGAAGTCTTATTGCATAATCAAGTAAGTCATACCAAGTAATAAAATTATGCTTACTAACTCAACCAAGTAATATGCATATCATCATACTTGAACCCATAATCTACTATAACCCTATCATCAAGAATTTATATCACATGCATGAATAAGAGTACATTTCAATACATCAAATCAAGACAATTACCCATGAACCCCTATCAAGTCAACAAGTGCAATGGCCAAGAAAAGACCCATAACTTTACTCAATCAAGTAACCCAGCAAGAATCATGACTAAAAACCTATTTCATATAACATGGCATTTAGATATACATTTCATCTTACTTCAACAATATAAACCAACATGTACTCATAAGTGATCTAGTCAACATATTATATAGTATTAATAATGTGAAAGTCCTTCATATACACATAATAAATTATCATAAACATACATAATAACATCCTCCTAAGACTCCCCTCAATCCTAACTAGTGCAATGTTTAGGTAGAGTCTCATACCCGTACTTAGACCAAGCTAGACCCCTTAGGTTGTCCTAGTCAGAGTTTAATCCTTTACTTAATTTTACCTTTTGGGAACATATTGTTGAAGCCGTCATAGACCGCATGAGCTAGTTTGCAATCCGGTGTCAGAAATCCTTACACTGAAGGAAGGTGGACTACTTGCAAAGGTAGTACCAAAACAGAAAACATAGCAACCACGTGGATCCACTAGGTAGTATTCATATGGGGGCAAAATAGTTCAAGAACTATAAGATAAAGTTTGAACACTCTTGATTGTCCATGCATTGTAGTCTCAAATCTCAAGAGTACTTTATTTCTCCTACCTTCCCTGTGTGGGAAGGAACACTCCTCAATCTAGTTCACTCGGTGCTAAGCTAGAGTCAGTTTTTTTAAAATGTCTTTAAGACGTTAATTATCAATCATAACTTATTTTAGGTTATAGGGTATACCCATTGTATAATGATCATAATCAATAGCTCAATAAAAATTGTATGAGTATAAGTCCTTTAATTACTATTCATATAAGTGAGGTTAGCACATTATTATTTCTTATCATAATAATGCACATTGATAGTCATCACCATCCTTATAACACATACTTCTTTTATCAACCTCATAATAGTCAAGACATTTCAATTAAACATCACACCACCCTATCAATCCTAACACAAGGCGTAGTCCAGTATAACATCATGAGTTAACCACAATCAATCAGAATTGGATGTAAGGATAGAGATCATAAGACAATCACAATAGGAAGTAAGGATAGAGATCATAAGACTTACCAAGTCTCCTTCATCGTTCATTATTTAGGTATTAGCATAAACCCTAAATCCAATCCATTTTAGATTTTCCACATCATCATTCAATTATCTAAATGATAACAAGACTAGAAGACTCACTACACCATAATTTAATAATCAATCAAAGCTTAATACAATAATCTTAAGTCAATTATCATAACCTAGATCACTTCTCAAGAATTTGAATGAAGGATACAAATCATCCTAATTTGTTAATGATTACTGTAACACCATCATCTAATAGTGATTTAACAAACAATTAAGTCAATTGAATCAATCACAACATAATTAACATTAAGATCAAACCTAGGGTTATGGATCATGTTCTTCTATTTAGATCAAACCATCACAAATTATTATAATAAAGTTAAAATACATGTTAATATATCAAGTATATCCTAAATAAACCATAAAAAACTCAGTTCATATAATCAAATTCGTAATAGAGTGAAACCCACTTGAAAACCCAACTTCTAGAAATACTTTTATGGAGCCCTTTGAAGAAAGAAGTCTCAAAAATGAATTAGATCACATACCTAAAAATTTGATAAATATTTGATGGTGAAATCGTCCTTTCTCAGTCCCCAAAACCTCCCCCTAGCTTCTCTTCAATGGAGTCTTCCAAATAGAGAAGGAAAGTCTCTGAAGGAAGAGAGTTTATTTTGTGCGTTGTGTTTAGACTAATGATGCTTGGGGGTCTTTATATTGGGGCTTAATTTACTTAATTAGATTCCCTTAAATTCTTTAATAATCACCTGAACCCCTAACTAATTAAATGACACTAACTTAAAATGTGCAGGAAATTCAACCCTCACCGACAAGACCCTCATCAACAGTCTGTCTGTGATTCAACGGTCATTGTGCCCTTTCGTGTTGCATATCTGTTGTTCTTATAGGAGACTATAAAATTTGGGGTTTTCAATGAAAATTCTATGTTTTGGTCGATGGTTGGCAACGATTCCCCGTTGATCCACACACAGATCGTCGACTATGTGTCGTTGACACCAACATACAAGGGTCCTCGTCAGGGGACTATGGTTAGCCCTTGGGGATTCATACCTGGATGTTTCGATTACGAACCATATTAAACACCTATTAACTAACATTCCACCAATATTTAGGGATTTCTGACTCCTAAAACCTAGTCAAATAGGCTAAGCAATGCTAGTACCCCTTAGAACTAGTTTTGGAAAATCATAGACGTTCTTAGACTATTTGGTTCCTAAACTTCCTAAAAGACCTATATTCATTGTTATAAGTCTTAAAATGGTGTTTAGACCCTATGGTACCTATCTTAGGCTTTAAAACTAGTCTTGGTTTCTCGAAATGTTACTTAACCAATACTTCCATTTGATTCTAAACTGAACCGTACACTCGAAGAATGAATAATCTGCACAACCATCTATTCTAGGTGATGGGATAAATCTCCAGGACCCAACAACAACTGATGATCATAATCAAGTGGTTGTGGTAAATCTTGCTGATGATGCTTTAAGAATGAAGGCTCTCATCCCACACCCTCAAAAGTTCTATAGGGGCAACATTAACATCACTGATTTTGTTGGGTATCTTGTCCTATTCCTCTACCATTGGGCAAAACATTCATGGTAAGTAGTATATTGATGCTGATGTTCACCGCAAGGGGTTTGTTTTTAGGGCTACCATATGAGGATCAACATCCTCACATCGCAAAACTGAGGTCGGTGTGAAAGAGTAGCCTAGGGAGGCCAGATTTGGATATAACGTCATTGGGTTGAGATTGTTTCATCTTTCACTGATGGGAGAGTCCGAAATATGGTTTACTGAGTTTCCCTATTATTCTATCTACACATGGGATCAGTTGAGGATGTGTTCCTAGAAAGATACTACCTTGTTTCCTAAAATTTGAACCATAAATATAGAGTGAAAAACTTTGTGGCACCACCTGGGGAGTCGGTGAGTAGCTATTGTGACAGATTTACAGCTTACGTGAGAGGTGTACCAAACTACCACATTGTTGATGAATCGTTGAAAGAGTACTTCTATCGATCGAAAGATGATTATATTTAGGTGATGCTTGATACTATTGTTGGTGGTTCTTCTAGTGACTGTCCATACGCAGAGATTGTAGAGAAGTTGGGGAAAATCTCTCCCAAGAATAAGACTTGGACTACTAGGAAGTCGAACACTAGGAGAAACACCTTTGAAGTGCAAGATACACATAATCTGGCCAAGATGAGATTCGTGTAGAGATGTCTCAAATGAGAACTGAGATTGGGTTGGTATTGAATATGTCACTGGAGGTGTAGAGAAAGTAAATGTGGTGAATTACTTGACTAAAATACAACAGCTAGCGGATGAATACTATTATAAAGATGATTCTTATTTAGTGAATGATCAGACAAGGGGTTTCCGACCGAACGCCCAAGGATCCAATTAGGAGAATTGGCACCAAGGTCAATGAAATCAAGGTCGGAACTATGGGATTTACATTAGAGAAGGTCATTCTGTTCGATACAAAAACTTCAACTACGATAACAAGTACAACCGGGGTAACTATTGTAGCAAAAATGATCGAAGTGGACCCTATGTTCCCCCTCAAAATCGGGAATTTACTCCTAGGGATAGTGGAGGTAGTATGGCGTTAGTTGAAGATATGTTACGGAAGATGATGAGGAGTTTATCAGCTAGTGATGAGCACGCCAAGCAATTGAGAGGTGATTTTGCTAGTATCGGGCAAAAGGTTGATGCACATGCGGTCTCGATCAAGCATCTTGAGTTACAAATGGCCCAATTGGCTACTACTAATGAACCCATGGCAACCGGGCACTATTCCTAGAAATACCATTCAAAATCCTAACGAATGATGCACATTGCATGGGAATCACTACTCAAGGAGTTAAGCGAACCATTGATCGACCTATGCTGTCTGAGGTAGAAGATGAGATTAGTAAAGATAATGAGGTAGTGGAAACTAGTAGTGAATAGGTGGAAAAAGTGGTTAAAGATGGTATTGTATTAGGCCATGCATCTCAGAGAAGGGGATAGAGGTTGATCGATAAAAAGTTGAGGTTATAGAGAGAATTTATCCACCCATCATTTTAAAAGATGTGAGAAGTTTTCTTTTGTATGTGGGCTTCTATTGGAGGTTTATTAAGGATTTCTCAAAAACTAGACATCCTCTATGCAAGTTACTTAAGAAGGAATGTAAATTCTATTGATGAATCATGTGTGAAGTCATTTGGAGAGTTAAAGGAGAAGTTGGTGTTTGAGTCCATAATTATTTCCCCTGATTATAGCAAGCCATTTGAGGTGATGTGTGATGGTATCGAGGTTGCTCGTGTTGTGGTATTGGGAAAAAGAAGGGATAAGATCCTTCACTCCATCTATTATTCCATTAAGGCCCTAAATGAAGAAAAAAATAACTACATTGTGACTTAACAAGAGCTCCTTGCAATGGTATTTTTTTCAAAAAACTTCGTACCTATTTGCTTGGCACGACAGTTATAGTGCATACTGACCACTACACTTTGAGGTATTTGATGGTAAAGAAGGATGCGAAACCAAGATTGATTAGATGGATTCTACATATTTATATTTTTTTTTGAAATTGTATTTATTAAATGATTTTTTTTATTAATATTTGCTTTAGTTAATTGTAATAGTTTATATTCCATATATAAGGGTTTTAATTTATTCCATATTTTTCTTACCTTTTTATCTATCTTAGTTCTTTTGATTTTATTTCCTTTACTTTTGTTCATTATATTTTTTTGTATAAAATGTTAAAAAGCTTACTTAATTTGTCTGGATTTTTTATAGTTTTTTTTTAGCTGTAATTTCTACCAAATCGTCTTAGCCAATGTTCAGACATATTTAATCTCCAATATCTAAGTCATCATATAAATCAAACATGTCATAATAAGTTCATCTTGTATACTTTGTATGGTTCATTCAGTCCAACCTTGAGTTGTTATTCTATTATCTCGTATGTTACTAATTTATCATAAATTTCTCTTTTTATATCAGTATTAAGATTTTTAATATATAAAGTAATAATATCTATATTCATCATCATCATCAATTAGATAGGTAGTCATCTATATTCATTTTTGCTAAAAGTTTTATTCCTTCCAACCTCTAAGTAAATTATACTTACTTATTATGTAATAATAATGATTTAATAATCATCTCGTCTAGTCACTACTACATCTTTCTTCTTTAATTGGTTACCCTAACAGCGCCTCAACTTTGTTTACTCCCCTAAATGGCCTTCTTTGCCTACCGGCTTCAACCTTAGGATGGCATAGTCCGGGCATACTTTTAAAGAGTATTTCTGTAGCAAACCTTCTAAAGATGCTTATTATAACATTATTAAAACATGATAAACAACTATAATTAACAAGAGATTTTCAGGAATAAATTGATTTAGCTACTCATAAACTTAAGAGTATATACCTGATTTTGTAGATTTGAGGTAGCTCCAGATTTTTCCATAGTTTATATTTAATTAGCTAGCTCTGATACCAATTTTGGGGTGGAAGCCAATTTTGGGGTGGAAGCGATTGAGAGAGAGAATATTGAGAGAAGATGTAAAGATGAAGGTGTGTTTTATTTATGAGGAGAGTTCCTCTATTTATACACAAAGATTACACCTTTAGCCAAATGGCTGACGCAAGGACTGACGCAAGAAAACAAAACTTAGTGGCCTATCTTTATTATTGGCCGACACTACTTACTTTACGACTTTTTACATTATTGGATTTTCAGCCGACGCTATACGACAAAATTAAAAAGATTCTTACTTTATACATATGGCTAATATTCAGCCGACGCAACAATAATAATAACAATAATAATTTTTTTTGTAGCTCGTTCTTATCCTAAATAAATTGTAGGTATCACATTGTCTTCTCCGTTGCACTTGGAGCATTTATGATCTCGGTATTTGTTGCTGGTAAGTTTGCAATATCTTAGTAATAATTCTTCTGAAATAAATCCTTTCTTCAGAGCTCTCGTAGATGGTTGTTCTTCTGGTTTTAGTAATGACAAAATCAATCTCTGAACTTCATCCATATCTGATTTCCTTAATTCTTTGGAGTTTGCATAAATCATCACCTGATCTCTTGCATAATAGCTCCAGATGGCATTGCCATTTAAATAATTATTTGCTAACTCTTGTAGAATTGTAGCTATACCAATTATTCTTTTATTTGCATAAAAGTTAGGTATTTCTACTTTTGGTATCTCATTTTGTTTTTCTATTTCTTCTGGAATAATCATATCTCTGGTTAATCCTATCTTTACCACCTGTATTGGTGATTTTATCTCTTCGTATAGTATTTCTGCTGGTGCTGTATAACATTTTATATAGAATAAATTTATTTTGGTAATTCTTTTATATGTTAAAACTGCTCTATGTAGTTCTGGTATTCCGACTATTTCTTCTCCGGTATATGTGTATACTGTATTTAATAGTCCGTAGTTATAACATGTTTTTACTAGGTTGGGGTTGGTCTTAGGTTGTGCAATAAGTTTGTTACATCCTTGTAGTTTCTGGGTTATATAGTCTTCTTCGGGATTTTTTGTTTGTGTGGATGTTGGGTTTAGGTTTAGATATGTCTGAATTTTGTATATGTTTTCAATGTAAGATTGGGTAATATAGTTATATCTTTTTTTGTCGTTTTGTAGGCTTACTGCATAGGTAGATTGTCACGACCCAAAACCGAGCCGCGACTGGCACCCACATTTACCCTCCTATGTGAGCGAACCAACCAATCTAAACCTTATCATTTCAATTTAATATCAACATAAAGCAATGCGGAAGACTTAAACTCATAAATAAAAGACAATTCAATAACTTCTAAAATTCAACATCTATTAATTCCCCAAAATCTGGAAGTCATCACCACAAGAACATCTATGATCAATTTACTAAACTAAGAGTATTCTAAGAAGCTAAAAGAAATAAAATCTAGTCTATGCCGAAACTTCAAGGCATCAAGACATGAGGAAGGAGATCCAGTCCAAGCTAGAAGCATTATCTCACCCTGAAGATCCGGTGTGACGAAGACTGGCTTGAACTACTGTTGAGTCGAAGATGACGGCACGTTTGCTGCATACCACGATATACAAAAAGAAAACATAAAAGTAGGGGGTCAGTACAACCACAAGTACTAAGTAGGTATCATCGGCCAACTCAAAATAGAAAGCAATATATCTCAGATAACATCATAAAATCAACTAATATTCTTAACAGGTGATAGCAACAAGTATAAACATCATGTATAATATTACCGATCATATCTATGAGGACTCAAGCCTCCACACCATACTATTTTGGGAAACATGTTCTTTAGATTGAGTATATTAGTATCTTTCAAGATTCATTATATTATTTACTCTCGTGTCGGTACGTGACACTCCGCTCCTCATTATATCCTGGTACCGGAACGTGGCACCCGATCCATATACTATCCTGGTGTCGGAACGTGACACTCCGATCCTCATATTCTATCCTGGTACCGGAACGTGGCACCCGATCCATATATACTATCCTGGTGTCGGACGTGACACTCCGATCCTCATATACTATCCTGGTACCGGAATGTGGCACCCGATCCATATACTATCCTGGTGTCGGAACGTGACACTCCGATCCTCATATACATCTATCCTGGTACCGGAACGTGGCACCCGATCCCCTAATCTCACTACTTTCGTTCATCAAGCCTTCTTTTATACCAAGGCATCATCATAACAAAGTAGATTAGGGTTTCTTCAAGATTTAAGATCCAGTAGTAGCTTCATCATGCTTATTTTATCACAATCATATATATATATAATCACATCATGCATACACACAATTAAGCATATAGAAGACTTAATAATACTACCCAACACATATCATTCGCTATTAAGAGTTTACTACGAATAGTGTAAAAACCATAACCTACCTCCACCGAAGAATTGCGCGATTAATCAAGCTATCTTCTCAAAATCCTTGCTATCCTCTCGTCTCTCTCTCTCTACTCGTTTCTTCTTCTTTTTCTATCTCTCTTTGTTCTTTTTATTTTTCTATTCAAACCCTTTTTCTTTTACCCTAATTAACATATAATTAAGTGTAAAAGATGGCAATAATAACCCACTAATTAACTTAAGGTTACCTCTTTTAACCCCCAAGTAATTAGACTTATTAACATTAACCCTCTAACTTTATAATTAAAGCAGGAATAGTCAAAAACGTCCCTTAAAACGTATAAAGAAATCCGACCCAGACTGGGATTTCGCAACCAGCGACGGCCCGTCGTGCCTGCGACGGCCCGTCGTGCCTGCGACGGCCCGTCGTGCCTGCGACGGTCCGTCCTGCAGGTCGTCGCAACCGTCAGAGACTCGATTTCCACCATAGAGTCTGTGACGGTCCGTCACGCCTGTGACGGTCCGTCACGCCTGTGACGGTCCGTCCTGCCATTTCGTCGTGACGGTCAGAGAGTCGATTTTCAGTACCCAATTTTAGATTTTTCCAAGTGTTTTGAAATGAGACCCTGCGACGGTCCGTCTCGCCCATGACGGTCCATCGTGGGGTCCGTCGCCTCAGCCTATTTTTCCAGAAATAAAATCTGCTGCTAAAAATGACTAAACAGGTCGTTACAATAGATACCAATTTACCCATCGTTCGTCCCCGTACGATCACAAGAAGGAAAACAAGGGCGAAAAGGAATACCTGAATCTGTAAACAGATGTGGGTATCTTTCTCGCATATCTGCCTCCTTCTCCCAAGTGGCTTCTTCAACGGGTCTATTCTTCCATTGAACTTTGATAGATGCAATCTCCCTTGACCTCAACTTGCGAATTTCTCTATCTAAAATGGCAACAGGCTCCTCCTCATAAGACAAATTCTCATCAAGCAAAACTGAATCCCAACGGATAATGTAGTTTCCATCTCCATGGTATCTTTTCAACATCGACACATGGAATACCGGATGTACTCCGGACAGCCCTGGAGGCAAGGCTAACTCATAAGCCACCTCCCCTACTCTTTTAAGTACTTAAAAGGGACCAATGTACCTTGGGATTAGCTTGCCTCTTTTACCAAACCGCATCACCCCTTTCATTGGCGAAACTTTCAACAAGACTTGTTCACCCTCCATGAACTCTAAGTCTCTAACCTTTCGATGCATATTCTTTTTGTTCTACTTTGCGCCGCTAGAAGCTTCTCTTGAATAGATTTCACTTTTTCTATCGAATCCCTCAAAAGATCAGTACCCCAAGGTCTAACCTCGAATGCATCAAACCAACCAATGGGGGACCTACATCTCCTACCATACAATGCTTCAAAGGGAGCCATATCAATGCTTGAGTGATAGCTATTATTGTATGAAAACTCCGCTAAGGGTAAGAAGCTATCCCAATGGAAACCGAATTCTATCACACATGCACGAAGCATATCCTCCAACACATGAATCGTTCGCTCAGACTGACCGTCGGTCTGAGGATGGAACGCAGTACTAAGATCCAACCTAGTACCCAATTCCGCATGCAATGTTTTCCAAAACTTAGAAGTAAACTACGTACCTCTATCTGATATGATGGATAGTGGAACTCCATGCAATCGAACAACTTCTGAGATGTAAAGTTTGGCTAACTTCTATGCATTGTAATTCACCTTAACCGGAATGAAATGAGCAGACTTAGTTAATCTGTCCACAATCACCCAAATGGAGTCGAACTTGCCCAATGTCTTTGGAAGACCAACCACGAAGTCCATTGCAATTCTCTCCCATTTCCATTCCGGAATGGGCATTCTCTGAAGTGTTCCTCCGGGCCTTTGGTGTTCATACTTTACTTGTTGACAATTTGGACATTTGGCAATAAAATCCACAATATCACGCTTCATTCTTCTCCACCAAAAGTGTTGCTTTAGGTCACGGTGCATCTTGGTTGCACCCGGATGTATCGAATACCTTGAACTATGAGCCTCTGTCAGAATAGTGTTGATCAAATCATCGACGCGGGGTACACATACCCTTCCCTTAATCCTCAAAACACCTTCCTCATCGATTTTCGCTTCTTTAGCCTCTCCTTGCAACACTTTATCTCCGATCCGGATCAATTTTTCATCATTAAACTGCTTTCCCTTAATCTTGTCAAGGAAGGAAGATCTTGCCTCCACACAAGCTAAAAATCCTCCCTTCTCATTTACTTCTAATCTCATAAGGTCGTTAGCCAGAATCTGAACCTCCCTAGCTAATGGGCGTCTAGAAGCTTGCAAGTGATCTAGACATCCCATGCTTCCCGCCTTTCTACTTAAAGCATCCGCTACAACATTCGCCTTCCCCGGATGATACAAAATAGTGATGTCGTAGTCCTTCAGTAGTTCCATCCATCTCCTCTGTCTGAAATTCAAATCTCTCTGAGTGAAGACATACTGTAGACTACGATGATCCGTATAGACCTCACACTTAACCCCATATAAATAGTGTCTCCATTGCTTTAGTGCAAACACTACCGCGGCCAATTCCAAATCATGAGTTGGATAGTTACGTTCATGCATTTTTAATGTCTTGAAGCATAAGCAATCACATTCTTCTCTTGCATTAGCACTGCACCCAAACCCGAATAAGATGCATCACAATACACAATGAAATTCTTGCCTTCCACTGGCAAGGTGAGAATTGGTGCAGTAGTCAACAGAGTCTTGAGCTTCTGAAAGCTTTCCTCACACTCATCCGACCATACAAATGGAACATTTTGCTTAGTCAAGTTCGTCAGTGGGAGCAATAGAAGAGAATCCCTTGACAAATCGGCGGTAGTAGCTAGCAACCCAACAAAGCTCCTTATTCTGACACATTAGTAGGTCTTACCCAATTCTTCACTACTTCGATCTTAGAAGGATCCACCATCACTCCATCCTTAGAAACCACGTGCCCCAAGAAGGACACTGCATCTAGCCAAAACTCACACTTAGAGAACTTGGCGTAAAGCTTTTTCCCTCAACATTTCCAATACCATTCTCAAATGCTCTCATGTTCCTTCTTACTCTTGGAGTATATTAGTATATCATCAATAAATACGATCACAAAGAGATCTAAATATGGCCTTAAAAATCCCGTTCATCAAACTCATGAACACAGCAGGGGCATTCGTAAGACCAAAAGACATCACTACAAATTCGTAATGCCCATACCTGGTTCTAAAAGCAGTCTTTGGCACATCCGTTGCCCGTATTTTCATTGATGATAACCGGATCTCAAGTCAATCTTAGATAGAGAAGACACAAGCACCGTAACTGATCGAAAAAGTCATCAATGCAAGAAGAGGATACTTGTTCTTATAGTCACCTTGTTCAACTGCCGGTAGTCTATGCACATCCGAAAACTCCCATCCTATTCTTCACAAACAAAACCGGAGCACCCCAAGGAGATGCACTTGGTCTAATGAAGCCTTTTCTCAACAACTCTTGAAGTTGGGCTTTTAATTCTCTTAACTCCGTGGGGGCCATTCTATAAGGGGGTATAGAAATGGGGCGAGTACCCGGTTCAAGATCAATACAGAAGTCAATATCCCTATCTGGTGGGGCATACCGGAAGATCTGCAAGGGAACACATCAAGAAGAAACTCACGGACCACCGAAACCGAACTCAGTCGAAGGTACTTGGGTAGTGTCATCCTTGAGATGTGCCAAGAAATCTAAACACCCTTTACTAACCATTTTCTTAGCACGAAGAAAGGAGATTATACGCACCGGATTGGAGTGTAGTCACCCTCCCACACTAACGGATCTGTCCCAGGCTGGCTAACGTCACCGTTTTAGCATTACAATCCAAGATCGCAAATTGCGGAGAAAGCCAAGTCATACCCAGAATTACATCAAAATCAATCATTTCTAAGATAACCAAATCTACATAAGTGTTGCTCCCCACAAAGTTCACCAAACAAGACCTATATACCTTTTAAACTACCACAGACTCACCCACCGGAGTAGAAACACGAATAGGCATATCAAGTAATTCACAATGTGGATTTAGACCATTAGCAAATGAGGAAGATACATAAGAAAATGTGGATCCAGGATCAAACAATACAGAAGCCATGCAATCACAAACCAGAAGATTACCTGTGATGACAGCATCATGTCTCCGCCTCTGATCTCCCAGGAAAGCATAACAATGGGCCCTTCGTTTGTTTGTCTGTTGTCCCTACCATGTTGTGATGTAGTGGCTCCCGTTTGCCCATCACCCCGGCCGTTTTGGTGACCAACATTACCTCGGCCACCACGCCCTCCAGAATAACGGCCTCTGCCATGACCACCTCTACCTCTAGCTGTTGGGGGTCTGTAACTCTGTTTTGGACAATACCTCTTGATATGCCCAGTCTCCCCACACCCATAAAACTCTCTAGATTCACGCATAGGTCTTTCAGAGAAATGTTGACCGGTCTGAGGTGGACCCCCAACTACAGTCTGTAGTGAAGACTGAATGGGTCGAACTGAGTAACCTCCGGAACCCTGTCCTCTAGAGTAAGAACCATTAAACTCACCCCCCTTTCGAAACCTGTTTGATGTCGATGCCATGGTGAATTCATCTGGCTTCACTCCTTCCACCTCTACTACGAAGTCTACTACCTCTTGAAAAGATTTCACTGTGGCCGCTACTTGTAAAGCTGAAATTCGCAACTCTGATCTCAACCCCTTCACAAAACGGCGAATCCGCTCTTGTGGACTGAAACATAGTTGGGTGGCTTATCTGGATAGTTCACGAAACTTAGCCTCATATGCATTGACCGACATCCTACCTTGCTCTAGTCTCAAGAACTCATCCCTTTTTCTATCCCTCAAAGTCCGGGGGATATACTTCTCCATAAACAAGCTAGAGAATGAGGCCCAAGTCATAGGTGGTGCCTCTGTTGGTTGACACTCAACATGTGACCGCCACCACATTTTGGCGTTCCCTTGAAACTGGTAACTCACGAACTCAACACCAAACCGTTCTACTATACCCATCTTGTGTAGTAGCTCATGACAGTCAACCAGAAAATCGTAAGCATCCTCAGATTCTGCACCCTTGAAGACTGGAGGTTTTATTCAAGAACTTACTGAAAAGTTCATGCTGATCATTTGTCATTATAGGCCCAGTAGTCAGACGTGGAAACGTGCCTATGTCCAATGAGGCATCCATACGAGGAGCCATAGTGGCTACATGTTGTACCTCTGAAACGGAGGGGTGGTGCAGAAAACATTGGGGTGCCTGACCCTGATCAGAAAACCCACTAAGATAAGCGAGAACCTGATTGATCATCTCTGGGGTAGGTTGGGGTGGCATTTCCTCATTCTGTACTTGTTCATTCTCCCCATCCTCCCCTTTTCTTACTACTTCCTCAGTCGGTGGAGGAGTCACCGCCCTAGCACCAGATGGGCTAGGTGCTCGTCCTCTTCTCCTAGAAGACGTCCTCCCACGACCTCTACCGCGGCCTCTTGCCAGTGTTGCACTTCGAGCTACAGCCCCAGTGGCTGGCTCAGATGCATCATGTCTTGCTGATGTTGATGTTGGCGTACTCGTTGCTCTTGTTCTAACCATCTGCGAAATAGAGTGAAGATGGTCAGATACTAATTTGTATCACCTAGATACCAATTGGATCCAAGTAATAGCACAAATGAAAGAAAGAAAGAATGGAATTTTCCTAAAGTCTTATAGCCTCTCAAAGAAAAGTAAAGGCGTCCCCCTACCGTTCTTTAAGACTCTACTAGACATGTTCTTGTGTGATGAGACCAACGAACCTAATGATCTGATACCAAGTTTGTCATGACCCAAAACCGAGCCGCGACTGGCACCCACATTTACCCTCCTATGTGAGCGAACCAACCAATCTGAACCTTATCATTTCAATTTAATATCAACATAAAGCAATGCGGAAGACTTAAACTCATAAATAAAAGACAATTCAATAACTTCTAAAATTCAACATCTATTAATTCCCCAAAATATGGAAGTCATCACCACAAGAACATCTATGATCAATTTACTAAACTAAGAGTATTCTAAGAAGCTAAAACAAATAAAAGCTAGTCTATGCCGAAACTTCAAGGCATCAAGACATGAGGAAGGAGATCCAGTCCAAGCTAGAAGTATTAGCTCACCCTGAAGATCCGGTGTGACAAAGACTGGCTTGAACTACTGTTGAGTCGAAGATGACGACACGTTTGCTGCATACCACGATATACAAAAAGAAAACATAAAAGTAGGGGGTCAGTACAACCACAAGTACTAAGTAGGTATCATCGGCCAACTCAAAATAGAAAGCAATATATCTCAGAACATCATAAAATCAACTAATATATTCCAGGTGATAGCAACAAGTATAACATCATGTATAATATTACCGATCATATCTATGAGGACTCAAGCCTCCACACCATACTCTTTTGGGAAACATGTTCTTTAGATTGAGTATATTAGTATCTTTCAAGATTCATTATATTATTTACTCTCATGTCGGTACGTGACACTCCGCTCCTCATTCTATCCTGGTACCGGAACGTGGCACCCGATCCATATACTATCCTGGTGTCGGAACGTGACACTCCGATCCTCATATACTATCCTGGTACCGGAACGTGGCACCCGATCCATATACTATCCTGGTGTCGGAACGTGACACTCCGATCCTCATATACTATCCTGGTACCGGAACGTGGCACCCGATCCATATACTATCCTGGTGTCGGAACGTGACACTCCGATCCTCATATACTATCCTGGTACCGGAACGTGGCACCCGATCCCCTAATCTCACTACTTTCGTTCATCAAGCCTCTTTTATACCAAGGCATCATCATTAACAAGTAGATTAGGGTTTCTTCAAGATTTAAGATTCAATAGCTTCATCATGCTTATTTATCACAATCATATATATATAAAATCACATCATGCATACACACAATTAAGCATATAGAAGACTTAATAATACTACCCAACACATATCATTCGCTATTAAGAGTTTACTACGAATAGTGTAAAAACATAACCTACCTCCACCGAAGAATTGCGATCAATCAAGCTATCTTCTCAAAATCTTGCTATCCTCTTCGTCTCTCTCTCTATCTACTCGTTCTCTTCTTCTTTTTCTGTCTCTCTTTGTTCTTTTTATTTTTCTTATTCAAACCCTTTTTCTTTTACCCTAATTAACATATAATTAAGTGTAAAAGATGGCAATAATAACCCACTAATTAACTTAAGGTACCTCTTTTAACCCCAAGTAATTAGACTTATTAACATTAACCCTCTAACTTTATAATTAAAGCAGGAATAGTCAAAAACGTCCCTTAAAACGTATAAAGAAATCAGACCCAGACTGGGATTGCGCAACCTGCGACGGCCCGTCGTGCCTGCGACGGTCCGTCCTGCAGGTCGTCGCAACCGTCAGAGACTCGATTTCCACCATAGAGTCTGTGACGGTCCGTCACGCCTGTGACGGTCCATCCTGCCATTTCGTCGTGACGGTCAGAGAGTCGATTTTCAGTACCCAATTTTAGATTTTTCCAAGTGTTTTGAAACGAGACCCTGCGACGGTCCGTCGCGCCCATGACGGTCCGTCGCGCCCATGACGGTCCGTCGTGGGGTCCGTCGCCTCAGCCTATTTTTCCAAAAATAAAATCTGCTGCTCAAAACGACTAAACAGGTCGTTACATAGATGTTTGTGGTTCTGCTGGTATCTGCATTTGTGGTTTTTGGGTAATGGGTTTTGCAAATAGCTGGTTTAAATTTGTATTTTTTGGTTTTTCATTAATTCTTTTGCTTGTACCTGCAGCTGTATCTAAACAAACATTGTTATGGGTTTTTCGGAATTTCCCATCATCTCCTTCTATCTCTGGCTGTTTTCCGTCTGCCGGAGGACGTAGCTCCGCATGTTTTTGGTCATGTTGCTGACCGTTACCTTTCAGCTCCTTTACTTCTGTTTCTATCTTTTCTACTTTCTGGCATAGATTTGTCATCATTGCCAATAGATCTTTCAACATATCTTTTTCTTGAGAGGTAGTCTGCAATTAGATTTTCGTTAGCTTTTATAACTTCAATTGTAAATGTAAAATTCAATATATTTAATATCAATCTTCTTATTTCCTTTGTTGTAACTGAATCATCTTTCTTTTTGGTTATCCACCATTTTACCTATGTATTATTTGTTCTTACAATAAATTAATTGTAAACTATGTATGGTTCGAATGCTAATAAACATTTATATAATGCAAATAATTCTTTTCTATTTATTTCCCATTTTTCCTGTGCTTCAGTATATGATCCTGAGTAATACCTGCAATGGTGTTCTATCTTTTCTTTATTATATTTATATTTTAGTACTCCTCCATAACTGTGATCGCTTGAATCTGTTTCAACTATATATATGAATGTCTTACTTTCATCAGGAAAATATAATTTTGGTAGTTTTTTGCATAATTTTTTGATATTTTTTATATGTTCTTTATCTTTATTGTCAAAGTAATATTCAACATCTTTTTTATGTTTTGTATATAGTGGTTTTAAATGTTCTCCTAGTTTTGGTATGTATTCTCTTACTTGATTTACTAATCCTAAAAATGATTGCAACTTCTTTTTTGTATCTATATTTTTCATCAAGGGTGATTATTTTTTGTACTATATGAGTTTGCATTTTTATTCCATTTTTATCTATTTGTACTAAAAATTCTATCTGTGGTTTCATTATTTCTGCTTTACTTTTGCTTAAGCTAATTCCTGAATTTTTTATTATATGTATAAATTTTTCTAATAATCTTATATGTTCTTCTTGTGTTTTAGAATATAATAATATATCATCTATGTATACAATGCAATTTTCTAATTGGTTAAAGTAGTTATCCATAAAGTGTTGATATCTACCTGGTGCATTTTTATATCGAAAAGGTAATACGTTCCATTCATAGAAACCTTGCGGTACTATGAATGTTGTTAGTTGGTTAGATTCTTCTTCTAACTTTAAATGGTAAAATCCTGATTTACAGTCAAATTTGCTAAAATAGTTATATCCTTGTATTTGTCTTATTTTTAGTATTTTATTAGGTATTGGGTAGTTATATGTTTTAGTTTTGGCGTTTAGATTTCTGAAATCTATAACCATTCAACTCTTACCTCTTTTTTGTTCACTATGTTTTATAACTAAAATGTCGGTCTTGTATGTTTGCTATTACTTTCGTATATATTTCTTCTAATAATTCATTTATATGTATTTTAAATTCTTGTAGGTCATCAAAGTTGTACTTTAATGGTTTTGTGTAATTATACTATTTTCATCTATTAGTTCAATTTTTACTTTTGTTTTATGTTTCTCCCATCCTTGTAATGGGTCATCATTGTATAATTGTCTTAATTCTTCATTAATTATTTTAACTTTTTCAATATTAAATATGATAATTTCTAATTGTGCTTCCCGTTCTTTGTCTATATTTCTCATTTCTTGTTTATTTTTTCACTACCTTTTATCCATTCCATAGCTTTTCTTTGCTTATTTTTTACTCTTTTTGCTCCTATTCTGTTTCCACAAGGCGTAGTAAACCACCAATGTGTTTTTGTTATTATATGTGGGTAAAATCTATCTAAAAATGGCATTCCTAATAACATATCTTTTGTCGTAAATTCGAAATTATAGGTTTCTTCTATTATTAATATTTTATCCCATATTTGTATCTTTATATTTTTTGCTTTATATTTTATCATACTTCCTTCATTATTAAATCCTGTTACTACCATGGATGTTTTTAATTTTTCTCATTTATTTTCTGGTAAACAATTATATTTACATATGTTTGCTTCTGCTCCTGTATCTATCATAGGGGTATAGTATCTGTTGTGATACCCTTCTATGATAATTTTTGCAAGTATATATATTTTCATTATTCATCTTGTTCTTTTTATAATTATCTTTTTGTTTTGACAGGTTATTGTCAACTGTTCGTTTTCTATATTATATGGTTTAACTTTCTCTAGCCATTTTATTCCTAACATAATATTATAGTTTCCTTGGTATATTTTAAATTGTATTTTTAATGGTATTCCACCTATAATTATTTCTTTCTCTGTTGTTTCTTCACTTGTAGTTATTATTTCACTAGGTAATCCAGGGAATGTGTGTTCTGTTTTTATTATTTTTTCTTCTAATACTAGTTCTCTTGTTATATGATTTTCTTCTTGTCCTGTATTTATTAAAGTTTTATATCTTCTTTGATCCATTATTCCTTTTATAAAATAATGATTTGGTGTTATTTCTTCTAATAATTCTTGTGGTATTTCATATTTTCTTTTAGATGTACTCATTCTTGATGATGTAGCTCTTGTTATTGTATTTGGTGTGCCTGTACTTGGTATACTAGAGGTACTTAATCTTTCTTTCACTATTTCTAAATCTTCTTCATTGTCAATTTCTTTGTAACTATAATCATTATTATCTATTACAGTAATTATTCTTTCAAATGGATTTTCTATTTTTATTTTATCAATTTTGTTTTTTTCCATTATTTATGTTTTGTTGTTAGTATATATAAATTTTTACATCTTGTGTGTGAATATTTGCTTCCTGGTGCTAGTTTTATCCTGATATTTTCCAATATAATACTAATGATTTATCTATGTTTGTATCTGTTAATGCTACTGTATAATTAGCACTTATTATAAATTTAAATTTTTGGTATATTAGATTTCCTTTTACTGCATTAATTACGCTTTTTTCTATAGGATATATTATTCTATCTGTCACGACCCAAACGGGCCGCGACTGGCACCCACACTTATCTTACTATGTGAGCGAACCAACTAATCCAATTCCCAACGTTTCAATCATAAATAACAAAATAAAATGCGGGAAGACTTAAACTTATTAATTAAAATCGATTTAAGTAACTTATAAAAACATCAATACTTATTATTTCCAAAACCTGGAAGTCATCACCACAAGAACATCTATCCTCAAATTACTAATCTAAGAATATCTAGGAAGCTAAAATAAATAAAACGCTAGTCCATGCCGGAACTTCAAGGCATCAAGACATGAAGAAGATGATCCAGTCCAAGCTAGAAGCATTAGCTCACCCTGAGATCCGACGTGATGAAAACTGGCTAGAGTTGCGGTTGAGTTGAAGACGATGGTACGTTTGCTGCACTCCACAAATAACAAAGAAAGAAACATACAAGTAGGGGTCAGTACAAAACACAAGTACTGAGTAGGTATCATCGGCCAACTCAAAATAGAAAACAGTATATATCAGATAATATAATAAATCAACTATAATACTAAACATGTAGCAACAACAAGTTCTAAAATCATCAATAAGCACCCCAAAGTTCACTCATGAGGACTCAAGCCTCAATACCATCCCCATTGGGAACTAGGTTCATTAGATTGAGTATATTAACATCTTTCAAGGTTCATTATCTTTATTTCTCTCGTGTCGGTACGTGACACTCCGCTCCATATACTATCCTGGTGTCGGAACGTGACACCCGATCCCTTAATTCTACGTGTCGGTTCGTGACACCCGATCCATATTCTATCCTGGTGTCGGAACGTGACATCTGATACATATTCTATCCTGGTGTCGGAACGTGACACCCGATCCTCTATTACAACCCTGGTGTCGGAACGTGACACCCGATCCTCTATTACTACCCTGGTGTCGGAACGTGACACCCGATCCTCTAACCTCATTCTTTTAGTTCATCAAGCCTTCTTTTATACTAGGCATCATCTATAACAAGAGGTTTTCGAGATTAAAATTCAATAGCTTCATCATGCTTATTTTATCACAATTATATAATCACATTCATACAAGCATACAATTAAGCATATAGAAGGGTTTACAATACTACCCAATATATATCATTCGCTATTAAGAGTTTACTACGAATAGCGTAAAAACCATAATCTACCTCCCCCGAATAATTGTAATCAAGCAAGCAAATTCCCCAAAGCTTTGTTTCCTCTTCGTTTCTCCCCTTTCTCGTTCGATTCTCTCTCTCTCTTTGTTCTTTCTATTTTTCTTATTCAACCCTCTTTCTTTTACCCTAATTAGCATATAATTAAGTATAAAAGATGGCAATAATAACCCACTAATTAACTCAAGGTTATCTCTTTTAACCCCCAAGTAATTAGACTTATTAACCTTAACCCACTACTTTATAATTAAAGCAGGAAATAGTCCAAAACGCCCCTTAAATTACTTAACAGAAATACGACCCAGCCTGGAATTACGCAGTCTGTGATGGGCTATCGTGCCTGCGACGGTCCGTCCTGCTGCTCCGTCACAGAGTTCAGAGACTTAATTTACTTAATGGCCTGTGACGGTCCGTCGTGCCCACGATGTTCCGTCCTGCCATTCCGTCGTAACGTTCAGAGAGTCGATTTCAGTACCCAATTTTTCAGATTCTAAGTGTTTTGGAACGAGACCCCCCCTCGACGGTCCGTCGTGCCCATGACGGTTCGTCATGGGATCCGTTGTCTCAGCCAATTTTTCCAAAAATAACATCTGCTGCTCAAAACGACTAAACAGGTCGTTACACTATCATCTTCTAAATATATTTCAATGGGTGTATCTATTCCTTCTCTGAAACACGCTTTTATTAATATTTCTGTTGCTCCTAAATGTACATATTTTATAGCTGCTTTATTTTTTATACTTTGTATTTCTTTATTTATTACTCGTTTAGTTATTATGGGTATGTATGCTTTTCCACTTGTATATTTACAATCAATAACATGTTCTTTTTGATTAACTACATAATATTCTTCTTTTTGTCTTTTAAACCAACTTTTTAATGTAGGTATTTCAAGTATCTTTTCAACACTTAAGTCTAATTCTTTTCCTTTTATTTGTTCAAATATTGTATTATCAAATATGATTTTTTGTTGTGATGTTTCTTCATTCTCATGATTTTCTTTAGTTATTATTTTTATTTCGTTTTCAGACATTATATTTCTTCGTTTATTTCATCACTATCTGAGTTAATATTTTCTTCCTCATTTTCTATATCCGATACTTCATATATGCTATCATTTTCATTTAATTCATTATCTATATATTCCATTTGCATATATTTTTCGTCATCTTTTATTAATTCTGCAATTTGTTTTCTTTTTAAATTTTTCGGTAATTTACAATCTTTAGCTATGTATCCTATTTTTCCACAATTGTAACATGTACATTGGGATATTTTTCTTTTTGGTCTATATGGTCTTTTTGTTTTATAATTTTTTATATAATATCTTCTTCTTGGTTGTTTATTTTTATACTTAGTTCTATTTTTTGTATAATTTTTATATCTTTTGGGTTTTTGTTTTGTGCATCCGAATTGTGGTGCCGTCTTATTTTTGCAACATGATAAATTTTTGTTTAGTACTTTTTCCTTTTTTAATTTTTCCTTTTGATTTTATCATAATTGTGTAAACCATTGGGATAAAAATTTTATTCTAGATCCTAAAGTATCTATAAGTCCTTCATTTTCCCAATCTTTAATTACTTTTGTACTAAATGGTTCCGGTAATTTTGTAAAGTATTTTGTTCTTACTTCCTTTGCTTCATCAAGATTATATTTTGCTTTGTAATAATATTTTTTAAATGCACAAGTGTATTCTTCTATATAACACATTTTACATATAGTTAATTTTGTCATTAGTTGTCTGTTTATTATTCTTTCTTTATTTTGTTCTCTTATATCTGTGGTCATACCTCCAAATTCACTTCTTATCGCTGATTCGTATTTATCTAATATTTCTATATTTGTTGCTGATGGAGATCCATCCATTTTTTTTTATCATTTCTAAGTACTTCTAGACTTTTTGGGTGTAAGTTTTCTATCCATAATTTAACTGTTCCTACAAATGTTCTTTCAATATATCTTGATGTTTCTGTTGTTTTTATTTTATTATCTATCAATTGTTTAGATATATTTCCTGTCCATAATAATATTGCTTTATTTATATCTGTTACACAATCTAAATCTAAGAAATTATATTGTTCACTTGTTGGTTTTGGTATCCAGTTTTTATTTAGTCTGTTGTTCCATATTGCATTATTTCTATCCGATTGGTGATAACTTTCTGTATAATAAGTTGGCGGTGTTTGTCTTGGATTAGCTCTAGGACTATTTCTGGGACTATTTCTGGGACTATTATCTGATTTGACTCCTGATGTACTAGGTCTATTTGTATCTCCTGTGTTTATTTCTAATCTTTTTAGTTTATTTGTTTGTTCTAGCATTTCCGTGTATGTTTCACTTATATCACTTATCTCTGATTCTTGGTCATTTTCATTTTCATCTATTTCATTTATTTCATTTAATTCCAGATCTTCATTTAATTTTTGTTCCATTTTATTTATTTCATTTTTTAGTTCATTTTCTTTTTCTAGTTCTTTTTCTTTTTCTATCTGTTTTGCTTTTTGTTTATTTTCATATAATAATTTTAGTCTATCCAATTCTCTTTCTAGTTCATATATTTTCGTGTTTTTAATTTCTTCTATTTGTTGTACTTCTTGTCTTGCTTCTATTTTTATTTTTTCTATTTCTTTTAATTTGTCTATTTCTTCATTTTCTTTTGTTATTCTTACCATAGCTGTTAAACTATCTTCAAGTTTTGCTGCTTCTTTTTCCAACATTAAATATAAATTATTTCCTATTTTTTTATATCTTCTTCCTAAATTTGAAAATATTATTTTTATTATCATTCCATCTTGATTTTCATATGTTTTTTCGTCTACTGCAAATTCTTCTTTATTCATTATAATTTATGAATTATGTCATGTTGTAGTCTATATTCAAGGTGATCTATTTCCATTTCTAACATAAATATATTTTTTCTTTGTATAAATATTGATCTATTACATACTCCTTCTAATATATTTTCTATTAATCTGTCTTTTTTATGTTGTATTTCTTGACTTTTTTCTTCTATTTTTTCTATCAATTGTTGTCTATAAATTTCTTTGTTCATGTTGTTTTTTTAAATAACATACATATTTATATTCTGTTTTTGAAATTGTATTTATTAAATGATTTTTTTAATTAATATTTGCTTTAGTTAATTGTAATAGTTTATATTCTATATATAGGGTTTTAATTTTTTCCATATTTTTCTTACCTTTTTATCTATCTTAGTTCTTTTGATTTTATTTCCTTACTTTTTTTGTTCATTATTTTTTTGTATAAAATTTTAAAATGCTTACTTAATTTGTCTGGATTTTTAATAGTTTTTAGCCTGTAATTTCTACCATATCGTCTTAGCCAATGTTCAGACATATTTAATCTCCAATATCTAAGTCATCATATAAATCAAACATTTCATAATAAAGTTCATCTTGTATACTTTGTATGGTTAATTCAGTCCAACCTTGAGTTGTTATTTCTATTATCTCGTATGTTACTAATTTATCATAAATTTCTCTTTTTATATCAGTATTAAGATTTTTTAATATATAAAGTAATAATATCTTATATTCATCATCATCATCAATTAGATAGGTAGTCATCTTATTCATTTTTGCTAAAAGTTTTATTCCTTCCAACCTCTAAGTAAATTATACTTACTTATTATGTAATAATAATGATTTAATAATCATCTCGTCTAGTCACTACTACAGCTTTCTTCTTTAATTGGTTACCCTAACAGCGCCTCTACTTTGTTTACTCCCCTAAATGGCCTTCTTTGCCTACCGGTTTCAACCTTAGGATGGCATAGTCTGGGCATACTTTTAAACAGTATTTCTGTAGCAAACCTTCTAAAGATGCTTATTATAACATTATTAAAACATGATAAACAACTATAATTAACAAGAGATTTTCAGGAATAAATTGATTTAGCTACTCATAAACTTAAGAGTATATACCTGATTTTGTAGATTTGAGGTAGCTCCAGATTTTTCCTTAGTTTATATTTAATTAGCTAGCTCTGATACCAATTTTGGGGTGGAAGCCAATTTTGGGGTGGAAGCGATTGAGAGTGAGAATATTGAGAGAAGATGTAAAGATGAAGGTGTGTTTTATTTATGAGGAGAGTTCCTCTATTTATACACAAAGATTACACCTTTAGCCAAATGGCTGACGCAAGGACTGACGCAAGAAAACAAAACTTAGTGGCCTATCTTTATTATTGGCCGACACTACTTACTTTACGACTTTTTACATTATTGGCTTTTCAGCCGACGCTATACGACAAAATTTAAAAGATTCTTACTTTATACATATGGCTAATATTCAACCGACGCAACAATAATAATAACAATAATAATTTTTTTTTTTGTAGCTCGTTCTTATCCTAAATCAACTGTACGTATCACATTGTCTTCTCCGTTGCACTTGGAGCATTTATGATCTCGGTATTTGTTGCTGGTAAGTTTGCAATATCTTAGTAATAATTCTTCTGAAATAAATCCTTTCTTCAGAGCTCTCGTAGATGGTTGTTCTTCTGCTTTTAGTAATGAAAAAATCCATCTCTGAACTTCATCCATATCTGATTTTCTTAATTCTTTAGAGTTTGCATAAATCATCACCTAATCTCTTGCATAATAGCTCCAAATAGCATTGCCATTTAAATAATTATTTGCTAACTCTTGTATAATTGTAGCTATACCAATTATTTTTTTATTTGCATAAAAGTTAGGTATTTCTACTTTTGGTATCTCATTTTGTTTTTCTATTTCTTCTGGAATAATCATATCTCTGGTTAATCCTATCTTTACCACCAGTATAGGTGATTTTATCTCTTCGTATAGTATCTCTGCTGGTGCTGTATAACATTTTATATAGAATAAATTTACTTTGGTAATTCTTTTATATGTTAAAAATGCTCTATGTAGTTCTGGTATTCCGACTATTTCTTCTCCGGTATATGTGTATACTGTATTTAATAGTCCGTAGTTATAACATGTTTTTACTAGATTGGGGTTGGTCTTAGGTTGTGCAATAAGTTTATTATATCCTTGTAGTTTCTGGGTTATATAGTCTTCTTCGGGATTTTTTGTTTGTGTGGATCTTGGGTTTAGGTTTAGATATGTCTGAATTGTATATGTTTTCAATGTAAGATTGGGTAATATAGTTATATCTTTTTTTGTCATTTTGTAGGCTTACTGCATAGGTAGATGTTTGTGGTTCTGCTGGTATCTGCATTTGTGGTTTTTGGGTAAATGGTTTTGCAAATAGCTGGTTTAAATTTGTATTTTTTGGTTTTTCATTAATTCTTTTGCTTGTACCTGCAGTTGTATCTAAACAAACATTGTTATGGATTTTTCGGAGTTTCCCATCATCTCCTTCTATCTCTGGCTGTTTTGCGTCTGCCGTATGACGTAGCTCCGCATGTTTTTTGTCATGCTCGTTAGCTTTCAGCTCCTTTACTTCTGTTTTTATCATTTCTACCTTCTGGCATAGATTTGTCATCATTGCCAATAGATCTTTCAACAAATTTTTTTCATGAGAGGTAGTCTGCAATTAGATTTTCGTCAGTTTTTATAACTTCAATTGTAAATGTAAAATTCAGTATATTTAATATCAATCTTCTTATTTCCTTTGTTGTAACTGAATCATTTATCTTTTTGGTTATCCACCATTTTACCTGTGTATTATCTGTTCTTACTATAAATTTATTGTAAACTATGTATGGTTCGAATGCTAATAAACATTTATATAATGCAAATAATTCTTTTCTATTTATTTCCCATTTTTCCTGTGCTTCAGTATATGATCCTGAGTAATACCTGCATTGGTGTTCTATCTTTTCTTTATTATATTTATATTTTAATACTCCTCCATAACTGTGATCGCTTGAATCTGTTTCAACTATATATATGAATGTCTTACTTTCATCAGGAAAATATAATTTGGTAGTTTTTTGCATAATTTTTTTATTTTTTATATGTTCTTTATCTTTATTGTCAAAGTAATATTCAACATCTTTTTTAAGTTTGTTATATAGTGGTTTTAAATGTTCTCCTAGTTTTGGTATGTATTCTCTTACTTGATTTACTAATCCTAAAATGATTGCAACTTCTTTTGTAATTCTTTATTTACTTATTTTGATTGTATTTTTGTTTTCATCAAGGGTGATTATTTTTTGTACTATATGAGTTTGCATTTTTATTCCATTTTTATCTATTTGTATTCCTAAAAATTCTGTGGTTTCATTATTTCTTCTTTACTTTTGCTTAAGCTAATTCATGGATTTTTTATTATATGTATAAATTTTTCTAATAATCTTATATGTTCTTCTTGTGTTTTAGAATATAATAATATATCATCTATGTATACAATGCAATTTTCTAATTGGGTAAAGTAGTTATCCATAAAGTGTTGATATCTACCTGGTGCATTTTTATATCCAAAAGGTAATACGTTCCATTTATAAAAACCTTGCGGTACTGTGAATGTTGTTAGTTGTTTAGATTCTTCTTCTAACTTTAAATGGTAAAATCCTGATTTACAGTCAAATTTGCTAAAATAGTTATATCCTTGTATTTGTCTTATTTTTAGTATTTTATTAGGTATTGGGTAGTTATATGTTTAGTTTTGGCGTTTAGATTTCTGTAATCTATAACCATTCTACTCTTACCTTTTTTTTGTTCACTATGTTTTATAACTATAAATGCCGGGCTTGTATGTTTTATTACTTTCTTGTATATAATTTCTTTCTAATAATTCATTTATATGTATTTTAAATTCTTGTAGGTCATCAAAGTTGTAAATTAATTGTTTTTGTGTAATTATACTATTTTCATCTATTAGTTCAATTTTTACTTTTGTTTTATGTTTCTCCCATCCTTGTAATGGGTCATCATTGTATAATTGTCTTAATTGTTCATTAATTATTTTAACTTTGTCTATATTAAATATGATAATTTCTAATTGTGCTTCCTGTTCTTTGTCTATATTTCTCATTTCTTGGTTTATTCTTTCAATGCCTTTTATCCATTCCATAGCTTTTCTTTGCTTATTTTTTACTCTTTTTGCTCCTATTCTGTTTCCACAAGGCGTAGTAAACTACCAATGTGTTTTTGTTATTATATGTGGGTAAAATCTATCTAAAAATGGCATTCCTAATAACATATCTTTTGTCGTAAATTCGAAATTATAGATTTCTTCTATTTTTAATATTTTATCCCATATTTGTATCTTTATATTTTTTGCTTTATATTTTATCATACTTCCTTCATTATTAAATCCCGTTACTACCATGGGTGTTTTTAATTTTTTCCATTTATCTTCTGGTAAACAATTATATTTACATATGTTTGCTTCTGCTCCTGTATCTATCATAGGGGTATAGTATCTGTTGTGATATCCTTCTATGATAATTTTTGCAAGTATATATATTTTCATTATTCATCTTGTTCTTTTTATAATTATCTTTTTGTTTTGACAGGTTATTGTCAACTGTTCGTTTTCTATATTATATGGTTTAACTTTCTCTAGCCATTTTATTTCTATCATAATATTATAGTTTCCTTGGTATATTTTAAATTGTATTTTTAATGGTATTCCACCTATAATTATTTCTTTCTCTGTTGTTTCTTCACTTGTAGTTATTATTTCACTAGGTAATCCAGGGCATGTGTGTCCTGTTTTTATTATTTCTTCTTCTAATACTAGTTCTCTTGTTATACGATTTTCTTCTTGTCCTATATTTATTAAAATTTTATATCTTCTTTGATCCATTATTCATGTTATAAAATAATGATTTGGTGTTATTTCTTCTAATAATTCTTGTGGTATTTCATATTTTCTTTTAGATGTACTCATTCTTGATGATGTGGCTCGTATTATTGTATTTGGTGTGCTTGTACTTGGTATACTAGAGGTACTTAATCTTTCTTTCACTATTTCTAAATCTTATTCATTGTCAATTTCTATAATCATTATTATCTATTACTGTAATTATTCTTTCAAATGGATTTTCTATTTTTATTTTATCAATTTTGTTTTTTGCCATTATTTTATGTTTTGTTTTTAGTATATATAAATTTTTACATCTTGCTGTGAATATTTTGCTTCATGGTGCTAGTTTTATTCCTGATATTTTTCAATATAATACTAATGATTTATCTATGTTTGTATCTGTTAATGCTACTGTATAATTAGCACTTATTATAAATTTAAATTTTTGGTATATTAGATTTCCTTTAACTGCACTAATTACGCTTTTTTCTATAGGATGTATTATTCTATCATCTGCTAAATATATTTCAATGGGTGTATCTATTCCTTCTCTGAAACACGCTTTTATTAATATTTCTGTTGCTCCTAAATGTACATATTTTATTGCTGCTTTATTTTTTATATTTTGTATTTCTTTATTTATTACTCGTTTGCTTATTATAGGTATGTATGCTTTTCCACTTGTATATTTACAATCAATAATATGTTCTTTTTGATTAACTACATAATATTCTTCTTTTTGTCTTTTAAACCAACTTTTTAATGTAGGTATTTCAAGTATCTTTTCAACACTTAAGTCTAATTCTTTTCCTTTTATTTGTTCAAATATTGTATTATCAAATATGATTTTTTGTTGTGATGTTTCTTCATTCTCATGATTTTCTTCAGTTATTATTTTTATTTCATTTTCAGACATTATATTTCTTCGTTTATTTCATCACTATCTGAGTTAATATTTTCTTCCTCATTTTCTATATCAGATACTTTATATATGCTATCATTTTCATTTAATTCATAATCTATATATTCCATTTGCATATATTTTTCGTCATCTATTATTAATTCTGCAATTTGTTTTTTTTTTAAATTTTTTCGGTAATTTACAATCTTTAGTTATGTGTCCTTTTTTTCCACAATTGTAACATGTACATTGGGATATTTTACTTTTTGGTCTATATGGTCTTTTTGTTTTATAATTTTTTATATAATATCTTCTTCTTGGTTGTTTATATTTATACTTAGTTCTATTTTTTGTATAATTTTTATATCTTTTGGGTTTTTGTTTTGTGCATCCGAATTGTGGTGCCATCTTATTTTTGCAACATGATAAATTTTTGTTTAGTACTTTTTCCATTTTTAATTTTTCCTTTTGATTTTCACATAATTGTGTAAACCATTGGGATAAAAATTTTATTCTAGATCCTAAAGTATCTATAAGTCCTTCATTTTCCCAATCTTTAATTACTTTTGTACTAAATGGTTCTGGTAATTTTGTAAAGTATTGTGTTCTTACTTCCTTTGCTTCATCAAGATTATATTTTGCTTTGTAATAATATTCTTTAAATGCATAAGTGTATTCTTCTATACAACACATTTTACATATAGTTAATTTTGTCATTAGTTGTCTGTTTATTATTCTTTCTTTATTTTGTTCTCTTATATCTGTGGTCATACCTCCAAATTCACTTCTTATTGCTGATTCGTATTTATCTAATATTTCTATATTTGTTGCTGATGGAGATCCATCCATTTATTTTATCATTTCTAAGTACTTCTAGACTTTCTGGGTGTAAGTTTTCTATCCATAATTTAACTGTTCTTACAAATGTTCTTTTAATATATCTTGGTGTTTCTGTTGTTTTTATTTTATTATCTATCAATTGTTTAGATATATTTCCTGTCCATAATAATATTGCTTTATTTATATCTGTTACACAATCTAAATCTAAGAAATTATATTGTTCACTTGTTGGTTTTGGTATCCAGTTTTTATTTAGTCTGCTGTTCCATATTACATTATTTCTATCCGATTGTTGATAACTTTCTGTATAATAAGTTGGCGGTGTTTGTCTTGGATTAGCTCTAGGACTATTTCTAGGACTATTTCTGGGACTATTATCTGGTTTGACTCCTGATGTACTAGGTCTATTTGTATCTCCTGTGTTTATTTCTAATCTTTTTAGTTTATTTGTTTGTTCTAGCATTTCCGTGTATGTTTCACTTATATCACTTATCTCTGATTCTTGGTCATTTTCATTTTCATCTATTTCATTTATTTCATTTAATTCCAGATCTTCATTTAATTTTTGTTCCATTTTATTATATTTCATTTTTTAGTTCATTTTCTTTTCTAGTTCTTTTTCTTTTTCTATCTGTTTTGCTTTTTGTTTATTTTCATATAATAATTTTAGTCTATCCAATTCTCTTTCTAGTTCATATATTTTCGTGTTTTTTATTTCTTCTATTTGTTGTACTTCTTCTCTTGCTTCTATTTTTATTTTTTCTATTTCTTTTAATTTGTCTATTTCTTCATTTTCTTTTGTTATTCTTACCATAGCTGTTGAACTATCTTCAAGTTTTGTTGTTTCTTTTTCCAACATTAAATATAAATTATTTCCTATTTTCTTATATCTTCTTCCTAAATTTGAAAATATTATTTTTATTATCATTCCATCTTGATTTTCATATGTTTTTTCGTCTACTGCAAATTCTTCTTTATTCATTATAATTTATGAATTATGTCATGTTGTAGTCTATATTCAAGGTGATCTATTTCCATTTCTAACATAACTATTTTTTTTCTTTGTATAAATATTGATCAATTACATACTCCTGCTAATATATTTTCTATTAATCTGTCTATTTTATGTTGTATTTCTTGAGTTTTTTCTTCTATTTTTTCTATCAATTGTTGTCTATAAATTTCTTTGTTCATGTTGTTTTTTTAAATAACATACATATTTATATTCTGTTTTTGAAATTGTATTTATTAAATGATTTTTTTTATCAATATTTTCTTTATTTAATTGTAATAGTTTATATTCCATATATAAGGGTTTTAATTTTTTCCATATTTTTCTTACCTTTTTATCTATCTTAGTTCTTTTGATTTTATTTCCTTTACTTTTGTTCATTATATTTTTTTGTATAAAATTTTAAAAAGCTTACTTAATTTGTCTGGATTTTTAATAGTTTTTAGCCTGTAATTTCTACCATATCGTCTTAGCCAATGTTCAGACATATTTAATCTCCAATATCTAAGTCATCATATAAATCAAACATGTCATAATAAATTTCATCTTGTACACTTTGTATGGTTAATTCAGTCCAACCTTGAGTTGTTATTTCTATTATCCCGTATGTTACTAATTTATCATAAATTTCTCTTTTTATATTAGTATTAAGATTTTTTAATATATAAAGTAATAATATCTTATATTCATCATCATCATCAATTAGATAGGTAGTCATCTTATTCATTTTTGCTAAAAGTTTTATTCCTTCCAACCTCTAAGTAAATTATACTTACTTATTATGTAATAATAATGATTTAATAATCATCTCGTCTAGTGACCACTACAGCTTTCTTCTTTAATTGGTTACCCTAACAGCGCCTCAACTTTGTTTACTCCCCTAAATGGTCTTCTTTGCCTACCGGTTTCAACCTTAGGATGGCATAGTCTGGGCATACTTTTAAACAGTATTTCTCTGGCAAATCTTCTAAAGATGCTTATTATAACATGATAAACAACTATAATTAACAAGAGATTTTCAGGAATAAATTGATTTAGCTACTCATAAACTTAAGAGTATATACCTGATTTTGTTGATTTGAGGTAGCTCCAGATTTTTTCATAGTTTATATTTAATTAGCTAGCTCTGATACCAATTTTGGGGTGGAAGCCAATTTTGGGGTGGAAGCGATTATGAGAGAAAATATTGAGAGAATATGTAAAGATGAAGGTGTGTTTTATTTATGAGGAGAGTTCCTCTATTTATACACAAAGATTACACCTTTAGCCAAATGGCTGACGCAAGTACTGACGCAAGAAAACAAAACTTAGTGGCCTATCTTTATTATTGGCCGACACTACTTACTTTACGACTTTTTACATTATTGTCTTTTCAGCCGACGCTATACGACAAAATTAAAAAGATTCTTACTTTATACATATGGCTAATATTCAGTCGACGCAACAATAATAATAACAATAATAATTTATTTTGAGGTAAAAGATATAAAAGTAAATTAAAATCAACTTGCCTATCACTTGTCGAAATTGTAGGATGAAGTTATGCAAGAGTTGGGTGAAAAGGGTGAAATTGATAATACATTCCCTGGTGAGCATGTATTGGTTTCTTCTCATGACTTGATTCCATGGTTCGCTAATTTTGCGAATTATCAGGCTAGGACATAGTCCAATCTTACTTGTCATTCATTTAGAGGAAAAAATTTATGCATGATGTGAAAAAGTTCTTATGGGATGAGCCTTAGTTATGCAAGAGTTTTGGTGATTGGCTTATTCGCCTTTGTGTGCTGGAAGTTGAGATGCTAAGTGTTTTGGAGGCATGCCACTCCTCGCCTGTGGGTGGGAATCATAGTGTTATCCGGACTACTCATAAGATTTTGCAGTGTGGGTATTTTTAGCCAACCATTCACAAAGATTCTCATGAGTTCTGCTAGTCATGTGATAGATGCCAAAGATATGGACGAATTTCTAAGAGGCAAGAGGTCCCTTTAAATCCTTTCTATTGATTCAGTTTTTTGCCGTATGTGGCATTGATTTTATAAGACCGTTCGTGAGTTCTCATGGGATGAAATATATATTTGTGGTGGTGGACTATTTGTCAGAATGTGTGGAATTCATAGCACCTGCCAACAATGAAGGGAAGAGTTGTAAATGAACATCTTCTCAAGATTTGTCACACCTAGGGACATTATTATTTATGGGGGATCTCACTTTTGCAACAAGTTGTTCAAAGGGCTATTGGAGAAATGTGGGGTTCGCCATAATGTATCCACTGCATACCACCCACAGACTAGTGGGCAAGTTGAGGTATCCAACAGAGAAATCAAGCAGATCCTATCGAAACGCGGTGAATGCTAATAGATTGGATTGGTTTAGGAGGCTTGATGATGCTATTTTGGCCTACCGGATTGCATACAAGACCCCCATAGGTATGTCTCCATACCAACTTGTGTATGGGAAGGCTTGTCACTTTCTTGTTGAGTTAGAGCACAAGGTCCCGTGGGCGATGAAGAAACTAAAGATTGATTGGAATGAAGTAGTGGAGCAGAGACATAATGGGTTGAATGTGATTGAGGAGTTTTGCCTAAAATCATATGAAAGTTCAGCCATCTACAAAGACAAGATGAAGAAGTACCATGACAAAATGATTGAAAAGCGAGAATTTGCGGTTAGGGACTTTGTGCTTTTATTCAAATCTAGTCTACGCTTGTTTTCAGGAAAACTCATGTCCAAGTGGACTACACCATTACTTATCACTAAATTGTTCCCCATTGAGAGGTTGAGTTGAAGAACAAGGAGGGTGAAAATTTCACGGTCAATGGGCAACAAATCAAGATCAACCTAAGGCATGTTGGAGTGTCCATGAACTGGTTGAAGAATATGTCCTACATAAAGTCTGAGTAATCAAGGATCTTGCGTCGTGCCGTGACATTAAATCAAGCGCTTCTTTGGTGGCAGCCCAAGGTGTATCCTCTAGCCAACAATATGATTTTCTTTTCTTTGTAGGAATAGTTGCATTATCTTGTCTCATTTTTTATTTACTCACCTTCATGTGTTATTTTTTAGTTTGTTGACTAGAGAGTAGTGTAGGGTTCGTGACTCAAAAGTGTCAAAAAACACAAAAAGAATAGCTTAATGGGTATTCAATGTGCAGGGACCAAACCCATTAATTCTGCAGAAATTGATTTGGTGCACAGATCTACGAACCAAATGATAGGACGTCATTCAATCGATGGACCGTCGATCGTGTCTGTATATCCCAGATATGTCTTAAACATTGGTCTTAATCTATGTACAATCGATGGTCTAGTCTATGGTCTGTCAACTGACTTACGGACCATTGATGGGGTATCGTTGTGTCACAAAAACAAGTGACTAGACCTGACCCGTTTGACCATATTAAAATCTATTCATTTACCTTCCCATATATTTTAAAATTCCCTCCAAACCATTTGTCTCCCCGTATTCCCTTCCTTTCCCCATTAACTCCCTATATCTCTCCTTCTTGTTTTCTTTAAAATCCCCACAACTCCCAAACTTTGAGAAAACCCAAAACACTAACCTCCCTAGATTCTACTACATCTCCATTATATTCGGTTTGGTGTTCAAAGGAAGGCACATAGGTTTGTTTTTTCAAGATCACCCACTCATTCACTCCACTACAATTTACACGTATTTCATTTCCCTTTGCTTAGTAAATTCTCGTTAGTTTTTCTTTTGGAAATAGATAAATCGTATGTAGGTCTTGACTTAGGGAAAAATTTACATGTTTAAATTGATAATTTGTGGGTTTAATGTCCCTTCGAATGATATACTTTGGATGGGTTGAGGGTGAAATTTGTGTTAATTCAATATTATTGTTTATTTTCTAACTTAAGGTTTGATAGCCTCATAGGATCCGTGATCAAAATTTGTGAAATCAAAGCCATAAGGATTACGAATTGGTCTTATACTTGTTCTTATGTGTTGGGTGAACCTGTCATTTGCTTAAAGTTGTCAAAATGTGTTTTTAAAATCAAGCCCTGAAAATTGTCTCTGACCAACAGCAACAGACCCCAATCAACGGACCATCGGTTCATCGATGGACCGTCGATGGCTAAACTCTAAAAATACACAACTTTTGAATGACCTAACTGGACAACGGTCCATCTATTGATCGATTGGCCATTTTGCACGTCCATCATTTCTAATTGAAACTTTGATTTCTTTGAAATTCTGAATTATTTGAAGTGTCAAAAGACAGAAGTGAGCTACGGTTTGTCAATTTATTGATGGTCCATTTTGTACGTCTCTGGTTTCTATTTGACATGTTTGTGGAATGTAGACTTTTAAAATTTTCTAAGTGTCCACCCACGGACACTATCGATGGACCATTGATAGTACCCGTCTCCAATACTGCAATTCTGCAAATGGCCTGTATCTTATTTTTCCAGGTTCTGTTTTGATTATTTTGTTTTCAAGTTTTATTATATTGAGACTAACAAATTTCTTTTCATGTACTTATGGCTTCCAAAACAAAACATCGTCTATTGTAAGGGTCGGTCCAAGTCAATGACACCATCCCGAAGAATGATCGGTTGTCCTAACAATGACCGGGATCTAAACTACGTTCCCCCTGAAACCCTGACCCCTACACCAGCTACTATAGCCAGTCGGGGCACCACTCAAAAGGTGGCGTCCTTCGTAGTCACTGCCTCCCAATCTAATGAGGAGCACACACTAACTGGCAAACCATTTTGGTCTGCCTCGGGTTGTGAGGGAGCGTCTGGCTCCAAAGAGGCTTCATGTTAAGAGTCATCCCATTCTACGGGGTCAAATGAGGCCACTACGTGCAGTCCAGCGCACTTGGAGCCACTCTTCTAGATGTGTAAGCCCACCATGACACGTATAACGAGGCCCAGTGTTCACAATCTACTTTGTCACCCAAGTATCATGTCCTGGTACCGGTACATGATAAACCCAACCAGTGGTGTGTCAATGGTAATTATCAGATATACCAAGATGAGAAGATGCTGAATGACAAGATGGTGATGACTCGGTTGGTGACAGTTGAGTGGCGAGTTCTTACAGGGAATCTTCACACAGTCGATGAGGTGCATAACCTTTTTATCCGCCACAGATTTAGTGGATGGCTTGTATTCCAGAGTCATATAGCGATGAGGTTGTAGGAGAGTCCTACGCCTTATCTGTGGAGAACTCTCAAATGTTCTTAAGACAGTAGTGCGAAACATTTCAACCAGGACCCACTCATTAAGGTTCTAGTGTAAGCCTGTCTGGTGGACATTTGTTGTCCCTCCATCCGCCGCTTCCTTCATGGTATGTCCACTAGTGCCGCAAGAGTTCCCTTTACTCGACAGTTATATTACTAGTGGGATTCAGACAAGAGTGGCTAGTTTAAACTGAGCAGAGATCAGAGAGATTCCACCAAGAGGTGGATTGCACAGTAACTCTCCATTGACGGTGAGGGAACATAGTGGGTGTTTTACCCAAGAAGCCTTATCAAGAAGGTCAACCTCACCTATGCAACTAAGTTCTTCTGGATGTTTGTCTGCCACCGCCTATCCACCACAGAAGCAGATAATATTCTTAATTAGGATAGAGTTATCCTGGTAGCATCAAAGGTAGACGGTTTGGAGATCTACTTCGCGAGGTTGTTGATCTTCGTGATACATAAGAGGGCTTTTAAGTCCTGTACTACTTACCCGTTTGCCTGTATGATTGTCTGGTTATGCCGGGATGCTGGAGTTCCTCTTTGGCATTGTGATGTCCTCCGTACTCCAACCTGGATTGTGGATATAAGTCTCATCAGGGATAAGGCCAACGTGGAGGCACCATGACGTGGTCTTACAGTTGATTTGCATACACTGAGTGAGAACTTAGCGGATATGGTAGAGTTATCCTAAGGGGCTGATCCTGCCACTTTAAAGCCGATCGATACCACCCTGGCCGAGTCTGCCCATGAAACTAGTAGGCAACCTATTTCCTCTCGGTCTACTCCACCATAAGAAGCAGTTGTCCCGAATGTTAGGATCTGGAAGCTAGAGGCCCGGATGGCCACCTTAATGCATTATATACAGCCTTGGATGAAGAAATCCATTGCACAGGCTGAAGACCGCATTGAGAAAAAGGTGTCTCAGCAGATGGAGTGGAAGATTTAGGCAATCCACTAGCGCCTGGATGAATTTGAACAATGAATTCTAGCACGCCCAGCCCCCACCATTGATTTGACTACTCTTCAGGAGGTTTTAGGGAGTTTATAGGCAGATGTTGACAGCATAGTGGAGATGAGGGGACCTTATCTAGGGACTGCACCCTTTGAGTTAGCTGAGGACACAATGCTTGCTTCATTGTTCATTGCTCCCACTACACTGCCATCTGAGCCATATGAGCGTGCTAAGAGGCACCGTTCCATCCGTACCACTGACAGAGATGAGGAACATGTAGATCTCCGGGCTGCGAGTAGAGCCTCTTTTGTTGATGAGCATACCCATTAGATGATGGCTCGCGAGTTTGTTGTTGGGGAATCTAGTTCTACACTTGAGGTTGTTGAGAGGAGCACCACTGAGGGTGCGGATACTGCTATTTGCACCACTAAGAATGCCCCGAATACAGAGTTTGGGGGTTCCGGTAAATCGAACTCACTTGCTTGTTGATCTTTTGTGCTATGTGCCTCAGGTTTGCTTCACCTACCACCGTGTCTTAATATTTCTTATGCATTGGTGAAAATTGCATGTTTTTTGTTGGGGGTGGGGTAAATGGTAAGTGAGTGCTAAGGTGAAGTCTGAGTATCCCAACTCACGATCCTCTCTTGGTTGTTTTCTTGCATCTGTTATTATGGTCCAAGAGATAGATTACTTGATTGTTAAACCGGCATGTTTCGTAACTTGTACAAACTATGAAAAATAAAGATGAAGCATGATGGCTAACATGAATGATATCCCGTTCTATGAAAGTGCTTGCATGAATAAGCATAGTGAATGTTGAACGTCTTGTCTCTAATCATGACATAGAGATGCACCCACTGCAAGACCCTCAATCTAACACTCAAACTAGGTGACCGATAATATGACATTGCCACTACACAATTTTACGTCTACACCAACACTAATTCTGGACTACACTTTTAAAGTGTTGCCTAAAGTAATTTTGAGGACACCTTTTGTAATGTAGACATTTTTTTAAACTTTTATTAACAATAATATTGGCAACACTTCAAAAGTGTACTCTATAATGATATAAACAACAGTTTATAAGTGTTGTTACAATATGATATATTTGACAACAATTTTTTTTACATATATTCCCTCCAACAATTTTAACTCTCTTATTTTTATTGGCAAAAATAATAAACATTAATAATAAAATCATTTAGACAAAAACTCACGCTTTCCCTGAAGAACTCACTCTTTACCTGAATAACATAACTCACTTTTCTCTATCACTAAAGAACTCATTGAGCTAAAGATTGAGTAGACGAGCTGATCAAGCTTTTTCTTCTCTAGTAACTAAAATTTCGGTAAATTTAAGTACGATCCTCTTCAACCACATCCATTTCATCCTGATAATTTATTGAATGATTTTTTTGTTTAGAGGGAATTTATCAGGGTTGTTGGCAAGATGAACTTAAGCTAAGTCTCTCCGTCACACTTTTCTTTTAAATTTCACACTGAAGAACTTAATTTCATACAAATTTATGGATGAAGACCTGAAAAGCTGAAGATAATATCCCTTAAGAATATGATTTACATAATAGTTCTTGTTCAAGAACAGGATTTTGCTAAAATAGGGTTTACCCAGTAAGAATTCTATCTTTGAAAGTATAAATTTTAGTTTTATGGTTTTGATGATCTTGTGTTTTTATACAATTTTTGGGAGTCTAGCTCGTAATTTAGCTCTATTAGTCTATTTATGGGTGCCCTTAGCCTTAATAACGAAATAAATATAAATGAGTTGATTTTTCACTTGAAAATTTCTTTTTTCTTAGGCTTATAAGTTGATTAAGTCTTAAATCGTCCATAATAGTTTACGAGTTTTGAGTTCATTTAATCAATTTTGAACTCTTATAATGGATAAGCTTTGAGTTCAAACATGTAGCTACTAAATACATTAAATGATACGTTTGGAAATTCAATTAATGATTTAGCCGAGGAAACCACAAGATGCATTGTACACAATCCTGCAACTTCATCCATGAACCAGTTTAGTGAATTAATTAATAAAGGAGTGGCTAACGTTTAGCCACTAGGTGGGAAAAGGGGATCTGTTTGTGTTTTTGTTCTCGTCCACGAGTTGAAGTATGTATGTTAATATTAAAATAATTTTTATTTCTGGTATTTTGTGTCGCAATGGTTTTTGTAGGCTAAAACAAGTAGTAATAGAGTAAAACTTCTGTGCATAGACATGTAAATTGCTAATGAACTCGACAAAACATTTAAATTTCACTCTAGCTACTCCACTTCTTGTTGCCTCCCGCATCCCACAAACATTGGTACTAGATATCAATTTTACTCGGATTTTTTAAAAGTGTTGTGGATGATTGTTGGATCTTTAAATTACAACTTTTAAAGGATATGATACATGTGTGACAATATTTGTAGAGTTTGAGAAACATAAACATATAACTTTGTCCATCTATTCTTGACTAAATGGGAAAAAATCAACCAGTATTTTTTTTTTGCTAGAATCTATATACGAGAACATACGATTCTCAACTCGCTTTGTTGGTCCTTAAGTAACACTCCATAATTGTTACTTCTATCTGTATGGTTTTTGCTTATCGGGAAAAGTTCAGTCTTTATTTTATCTTTTCTATTGATGTGGGGGGGATGGTCATTTTGCGTGCTTAATGTTATTGGAGTGTCTCTTTAATGGTAGTTTTCTTGTATAGACATTTGGTATTGTAATATTTTATTCCTTATTGAACTTATATACATATATATAGTATAACAGTAAGATATAGTATACAATTCCTTATTTTTATTTATCGTGAAAATATATTGTGAATTCGTAAAGTTATATCTTGCAGATTACCAGCAGAGATTTAATTTCTTGAAGTTATAGTATAACAATAAGATATATTGTGTATATCAAATTAGATTGGTTACCTCACAAATATAGTATATTAGCTGCTATTACTGGTAAGAATACAGTCATAGCCTAACATACTTTAATTATTACTGTATATAACTTATATCTTTAGTTAAAAAATTGTTTCTACGTCTTTAATTGATTTATTGATTATTATACCTTGAACATGAAGATTATGCTTTCTCCCTTTTCTGCTAATTGTTAATAGCAATAATAGAATAGAAGTAGAAGATTTGTTTTCATAAGATAAACAACCTGTTGAGTTTTTGATATTGTTGAAAGTGAGGCTTGCTTCATCAATGATTTAGATGAATTAGGAGAAGCCGGTGCAAACTAGATGGAGAGAAATATTTGATGTGTCCTATTTGATGAACTAAATCCCAAATATAACCAAACAAAAAGTAACTTAAAACTTCATTACATGTAAATTTCTTGCATAAAGATTAAAAAGTAAATTTCATGTGTTTCCTCTTGATTAAAAGTAAAGCTTGTCCTTAAAAATTTCAATCTATGTTGCCTTCTTTTAGCAGGAATGACATTTAACTTTGGCTTTGTCATATTTTAGTTTTGTACATGTGTTTGCACTGAATATCATCATTGTGTAGTATTGATAAATAATGTCCAGTCTCTGCTTCCATTTAGAGAGGTAGTCAGCTGTTTAGTTTGCATTTCTCTCTTCCTACTTAGTTCCTGATGGTCATGTATTTTGTGAAATATTTGGTTCTTCGTATCCTTCTACTCTGTTTTTTAGTGCTTATGTTTTCATCAATGATGTGTTTTTGCTTACCTTTCGTGTTTTGTTATTCTTGTATTTTTTATACCTTTTGATTTTTTTGTTGGAAGGAGTCATTGTCCTCTTGTTTGAGTACTTTGACCAAGACAATGACGACACTAAATCTGCCCAACTCTTGAGAGGTGTTGCCTAAAATATTTTTGGGAACGCTTTTAAATGTAGCCTAAACTTTTCCTTTTCTCCTCTTTCCAATATTGACATTGGCTTTACTCTTCTTTCCTAATCTGAAAACATGCGCCTTCCTCATTCCTCAAAACAGAAAATCAATGAGGGGAAGTTTAAAATCAAAGAGAGGAAGCTAAAGATCGAAGAGAGGAGGCGGAATAACTGACTAGCTGAGCTGAAAAATGGAAGAGTTGAGTTGAAGATTTTCCTCTCGAGATTCGACTTTCTCAATGATATGAAGAGTTAATACTAAAGAACTGGGGATCGACGAACTAAAAATAGAAGAGCTAAAGGACGAAAGCTGAAGAACTTATTTTGTCAGGTAAGTACCAATTTACGCCGACTTTAGAAAATGAAATAGCGTTGTCAGGTAGTATTGTGAGAAGTGTTTTTTAAAGTGGTAGGGAAGAATGTTGGAGGAATAATACCTATATGGGATGAGAGGAATTAGATATTGTGGAGGTTAGATAAGTGTGTTTATGTTAGCAGCTCTCACTACTAGAGAAAGCTTCAGTTAAGACTAACATGTAAGGAATATTTAATAATATCGTCACAAAAAAAATAAATATATTTCTGTCCTAAAAGTTAGATGTTATTTGGAAGGTAAATATTCTCTCACTAAGAATACAAATTACTCGTCCCAATAATTGAGAGACATAGTGGGAGGGAAGAAACAATGCTAAAAATTTTACCAAAACGCAAAAATAAAAAATCTCAAATGTAGGCGCCAAAAACAAGCACTATTTTCTGAAAATCCCAAAAAAGATTCTTTTTTCTCTCAAAATCCAGTGGTCACAACTTTTTCCTATACTTATATTCTCAAGATCAGAAGTGTTTCTTTTCATGTTGATCAACTACGAATTAGGACAGCAATACAGGTCAACAGAATGTATTCTAAACATCAAATCCTCTAAATGTATTCTCAGCAGCAACGTTCTCTCTACTACGAATATATGGTATGATGTCTCTTCTTCTACCTATTTACTGGAAATATTTTGCTCTGCTCAATAAAAGTATCTCTTATACATCTTTATTTACAGCGACCTAGAGTTATGAAGTTGTGCCTCAAATCCGTTGTTCAAAGTCTCAACAACAACATATTTATTTCATTTTCCCAACTGAGAATTTAAGGTATGATGTTTCTTCTTCTTCTTTCTGTTTACTGATCTTTTGTTGAGCTCAACAGAAAGTTTATTTTTATCTTGGTCAACATCAACCTAGGGTTATTCAGCTTTTCCTTAAATCCTCTGTATGTATTCGTAGCAACAAGTCTTTGTTTCCTTATGTCAACTACAAATTTAGAGTATGATATCTCTTCTTCTTCTTCCTTTTTACTGGTTTGTCCCTCAACATTACCATGTTATCTTGGTTATTTGAGTTTAGATTCTAATTGGAAGATTAATTATATTTGAATTATATTCATATTTATGATGTATTATGTGTTTGAAAAATAAAATTACCCATAATATAAAAAAAAATCAATAAAAATATTTATGATACCCTTCCTCTTTTCTTCTCTGTATCATGATTCCTCTCAACAGACAACAATTTCGCTTCTATGAATAAGTATATGATTCTTGTTTGATTAATTAGTTGTTGATTATATAACACAAATATTCATTACAATAAAGTCTTGATTGACTTGTCATAACAAACATTATTATTTTTTACATACTACAAGATAAGTAATCGCTTTCTTTTATTAATGTGTTACGGGTCATGAATTGACAAATGTTTTAGCATCACTTTTTCACTTGTATATGAAGTGTTTAACCACTGAATTTAGCTTAGCAAGTACTAAACTTTATTTCGATGATTGACAAGTAAAACATTTATTTTGGTCATAAACCTGATCTTGTTAACAAACTAATCATGCTTAAATCTTAACATGTTTGGTCTAATGAATCATCTGATCATATAGATCATACATAATTTTGAGAAAAAGAAAGTATTAACTTCGTCTCTTATCCTAGTAGGTGCTTTCACAAAAGCACCATAGGAAGTCTCCTTTCCAATGCCCTCCCATATTGTACTTCTTCCTTCTTCTCTTCTTCATGGTTTCCCTTCTTTAATTAACAAAACACACCAATGTATAAATGAGTATACGAGTCTTGATGGATTAGTTGTTGACTGTTCAACAACAAAATTCTTTATATTGTAGTCTTCATCGAGCTAAGTAATTGTTATCTTTTATTAATGTGCTACAGGTCAATAATCTACACATCTGTTAACATCACTATTTACTTGATTTTGAGTCTTTGAAGAATTAAAAAAACATAGTAATAAAAAAAAAGTCAATTTGAATGATCATTTAATTCATGTCTAGTCAACAAGAAACTACTAGATTTAAAATAATAACATTAACTAATCAGATTAAAGAACAAAATAATTATAAAAGGTTGACGGCAAAGAAAGCATGAGTTAAAAGCTAAGGATATTTCAAATAAAACCTTCAAAATTCTATCAAGGAAATCTAAATATATTGCTTTTTGAATGGTGCTTTTACCTAATTTTTTAAAGTTTTCTCATTTTCTTTATTAATGGTTGTTGTGTCAACATATTGGAAGAAAACAAACTTTAACACTCGTGTCATACATTACCGATTTGACGCCTGCACTAGTGATCGTGATAATAGAATGGATTGTAAGATAATCTAGTGTAATTAGTTATTAGCTTTCTTTTATAAATCATGAACACATTAGAAGGAGTGAAATTCAATTAAGTTATAGATATGTGAACTAATGATCAAAGCAAATTGACTAAATAAGTGTATGAAAACTTCTAAAAAAAATTTGAAAAAAAACATATGTTATCACTTAAACAAGTACCTTATATGTTGTTTATTCCTTTATCCTCTCTAACAAAAAGGGCTTTCACACCAGTAGAGTGTAACACAGGGAAAATATTTAAAACCGTTTGAACTCGAAAGTACTATTATATATTTCTTTGAGTTGCCTCAGTTCTTTTTTTATTTTTGCTTCATGTTACAAGCACTTTTCTATTGATAATCAAAACTATTTGTGATAAAACTTCGCTACAGAAGATTGTCCAAGTATTTATTAAGTCCCCTAGGAGAGTACTTATATAGTTCTACACTTTATATGAATGTTCTTGCGAATTTGTGCTCTCATAGGAGCTTGTAAGGCTCTTAAGATGAATTTGTGAGGCCTCTTATTTTGCAGCCAATTTTGTGGATAGTTGTCCACTACATATTTAAATTGTCAGAAAATACGAAACATAACAGTAAAAAGATGATATTATGTTATATATTGTTGAAGAATCCTTTAAAAGCTTCAATGTCTATCACGATATGAGCTGCTCGAGGGCTACGAGTTATATAGAATCCTGTTTTATATAATATGAGTCTAATTGCTATTTCCAAGATTAGTATTCTTGTGAAGAATTTTATGAAATTGCTTCTTTTGAAAGAAAACATTCATTTCTTTTACTTAGCTTGTATTCAAAAGTAAATATTTCTGGTTTTAATAAGCTTCTATTCACAAGTTATTTCATCTTTACCTAGCACTGATATTGTTGAAAAATGTTTTGGACCTCAAACTTGTAGTCATGTATTTGGATTTGGGGGTTTAATTAAAGGCAAAATACTTGAAAGGTGGAACTTTTTCGAAGGCTGAATTATTTGTGCATTATGTTCAACTCGATAGGATAATAATGCTTGTATGAAGAAAGTACATCCTTGAATGAGAAAAATAATATCTTTGAACAATGACTTTTCTACCTTAGAAGATGAGACGAATTAAATAATGAAAATTAAGGAATTATTTGCTGCTCAACAATCACATGTCCAACCTACGACATCCGATGATTCAATTTGAATGTCCTCTACTTTTTTCTAATGACCAAGTAAGCACAAGGATACCCGACTTTTTAGTTTATTTTGTTTATTATCATATAGTTATATTTTACGAAGACTATATCTAGCATAAAATTATGGTAACTAATCGTCTCAAGCTAGAAGATAGTACCTAAGTCGTTTGAATCCATCTTCATCTCTACTAGTTTTCTTGTTCTCATTGTCTATGATCTTATATAGAAGGCCTTTGTGGAGAATGAAAATGAATCACATGTCACTACCTTTTGTCATTACTAGTATTTTTCATATGTTGACTTGTTTGTTTATTGTTCTCTGGGATTCTTCACAAGTATATTTGACCATTGTTCCTAACTGTATCACATTGGTTTTTGGCGCTACGAAATTTGGTATGATATTTTATATTCGCCAGAGCTGCTACTTTCGTTTTTCGTCTCTTTTTGTGAAATATAACTGTCATAAATTTACATAACTAGAAAAGAAAAGTTGTCAAAATAACACTTAGAAGAAATGCACAACTTATCATGGAAGAGTGTATTTCAAAACAACATTATCCTAGAGAACCCTATAACAAAGAAGCTCATATGTGTACTTCATTAATTAAAAATTTCTGCACAACTGCACATAAGTGTCTTTCTGTATCTTTGTTAATTTCTGCACTGCTGATGTTTTGGAAAGCAACATTATAGGTCAAATTTTCTGCACACAAATAATATTTGGATTCTTGGTAAATACATCTCAATGATTTTCTAGTTGATTTTTCTTATGTTTTGCAGCTTTTGTGGATATTTCTAGATAACGCATGGAGAACTTAACTACTTTTGGGGTGAGTGATCTACCTAATTTTTGTATAAAATTGAAGTTTACCAATATATTTAACGTTTTCTAAATTTTGAACTTGCAACTTTTGAAGGTTGAAGCTTCAAGTCAAGATACAAGCTTAGAAGAAATGCACAAGTATGTTATTAGTTTTCTATGAATGTCATGCAAAACTCGATTGTATATAGTTTAACTCGGATGTTGGCTAAGTTTATCAATGAACTTATTGAAAAAAACATCATGGGTTGTTGACCAATTTATTTAACTCTTTATCTCTATCTTCTTGTAATTTATTGAACTCTTATCTCTATCTTCTTGTTTTTGCCTCTCTTTATTTTCATTTTGAATAGAGATTTAGTATTTGTTGATGAATTTTTTTATGGTGATATCAATTAATCTAGGACCATTGATTGCCAATCTAGTAACAAAAATATCTCGTCTCTATACAAATCAATACCAGTTCATTCTTGTCTCTAAACATACTCAAGGACAAGGTCATCCTCATTTTAAAACTATTCAACGACCATGACAATATCGTACCAAAAGATGATCAAGGACAAGAATTTTTTCGTCTCTAACCACTACTAGAACTAGGTGTTCATGGTTGCTAAAAAGTTGTAACGACCTAAAAATATATTTTCCCAATATATATATATTGCCTATTGAACCCTAGTTATTTTTTCTCTAAAAGAGTAACTACTATATTTTCCCGTCTCCAATACCATCTAAGGACCTGTATTTTGTTCCAATCACGGAAAATTTATAGCAACGAATCCAGTTACGATGGGTGGTGACCAAGAGTTTTTGTTCTCAAAATAGCATTTGGGACCAGATTTAGATTTTCAGGGACCATATTTCCCTTCCTTAGAAGCTGCTTTTCTTGTAGTGTAAGTTTAGATTACTGGAAATGGAATGGATGCTCTAGTATTTCTGGGAGGAGATTATGGTCTGTCGGAGGGGTCTAAGAGAATTTTTCGTAAGAACTCTGACTTTTTTCTGTATCCTTTATTCTTAGGAATCTTATACTCCAACAGGATGTGAAAAAACCACAGTCCGCAACATATTAGACAAACAAAAGAATGCTTGTTTTTTCATGACTGGGGAATTAGTCTAGAGCCAATCTTCTGGACTAACGACAATCTTCCAATTGTAGGATGATTTGGTCGCACGTTACCTTGTCAACATAAATACTAGACTTAGTTCACTTGCTCTAGGTCTTAAAATAATTACACAACACACAAGTCCCTCGACCTTAGAGATAATCCCTCTGAAATTTTATATAGTATCACTATAACGTGAAATCTATAATTTAGGTAACTAGCTACAATACAATTTATTATATATGTTTTAGGTAATAAGCTACAAATATAAACAATTATTTAATGAGATGAATGATTATTCCTCACTATAATACATAAAATCCTTGTAAAATAAAATAGGACATACTTTTTCATTTTTGTAATGTAAAAATATGGCTACCATCAGTTTCCTTCCTTGTAAAATAAAATAGGACATACTTTTGCTTTATTGGAATCTGTAAATATGGCTACAATCAGTGTCCTTTGGTTGATTTTCAATACAATGCAACCCTCTATATTACAAAAACCTTAAGTGATTCATTTAGCATATTTGTACTTCACATTTTTAGTTTCATTTTGTGGTGGTGGTATGTCCCCACACTGTTCCTATGGTGAATCAATTTCGCTGTTATTTGAACTGAGATGTATTACTGATGGACATGGGAAGCAGTAAATAAGACTTGTAATCGTAGGTCTTAATGTGGTTGTGAGCTTAAGTTTCAGAGTCGAAAACTAATTTATTTTCTGTATGAACTGAGATGTTTTAGATTTTTTCATTTCCTTTTGAACCTTCATATTAAAGAGTTTAACTATTCAATATGGAATTCCAATAATATCACTGAAAATAAAAGGGAAGAAGTTGAAGATCGAAGAGAGAAAGGTGAAGAACTGACAAGGTGAGCTAAAAAATTGAAGAGTTGGGTTGAATATTCTCTTTTCCAGAACTCTATCTTATCGATGAGATGAAGAGTTGATGCTAAAGAACTGGGGAGCGAAGAACTAATGACAAAAGAGCTGAAGGACATAAGCTGAAGAACTGATTTCGTTAACTATGTAACAATTTCGTACAACTGAGATTCCTTATAATCATCTAGTACTAAAAATATTAAATTGCTTGAATTTTTGTTATATTTAGAAGTAATTAATTATTTTGGGGGTTCTTGCAGCTGAAATTCCAAAGTAGTGGAAGAAAGTGCCAAAAATATGAAAGTCAAAGTTAGCTCTAGGAAGATCATTGAGCAGACGAGAATTTTTTTTAGATATATCATTTAGTGTGGGACGTATTGTATTGTAGTCTGAACTTTGGGCCGAGGTTGAGTACATTTGGGACATAAAACATATAAAAATGTTTTTTGAACAGTTGAAGTAATGTGCCAGACAAAAAAAGTGTGTTACGTAGAGTATGTGAATATAGGTCGGTGAGTTTGAACATTACATTGTGTTTCCTTGTGGGCAAACTTTCAAGTTCAGTAAGTTGTTTTTTATCTTGAAGGTTGTCCTATGGAGAAAGAGGGTTGTGAGTATTTTCAATATGGCGTTATTTGTGAGTAATTTTCTTTTGCTTGAATACATTATATCAAGTGCAAAGTTGTCTGACAACATGTCGAAGAATGAAAGAAGGTCTACTTAGATATTACAAACATTACACTCTCTAGAATCCTAATTCTTGCAAATGTATGCCTAACATACTCAGTTATTATGTAGCTTAGCTCCTCAAAATATTTGACTCCCTACATACCAATTCTTCAGAATGTATAGCAGATAAGCCAACATGACAGTGTATTCTACTGAGATGTTACAACCTAAATCTCAAAATTAGTGTTACAATTTACCAAATTGAGTAGAATCATAGTTATGACACTTTTATGGCAGTATTACAGTGTCTTGATGTTATTGAACTTGAGTTTTCTCTTTTCTCCATGCTTTTTTTGGTGGGACAACTATCCCGATTTACATGTATGCATTAGAATATCTTTTGATATTTCTATTGCTTCCCTTTTTTTATCTTGAGGTGGACTTGGATTTTTATATATCTACAATAATCAGCAAATTTTCAAACTACTATATATCTATAAATCTGCAAATGAACAATATAAAAATCTGCAAATCTGCATATTTGTAGATGTATGTTGTAGCTTAAAAATGTGTAGTGGTACCTTGTTGTGCTATGTATACTAAAAAAATTGTAATCTACAATATATCTGTAAATCTGCAAATGTGCAATATGCAAATCTACAGATTTGTAGTTTTAAGCTTGGGTTTGTACTTTTGGTCATCTGAATGAAGTGTTTTAACTTCTTTAAAATGTTGTTTACAACTTGAACCTACTCCTCGATATAGTTTTTTAATCTTGATTAGGTCATTTAATTGTGTCTATCCGATTCGTTTACTATCCTTCCTAATTGTGTCTATTCTATTAATTTTACTTATTTTTTCTTAGAAGAATATCAACATTTAGAAACATTTTTGGAGGATTCAACGTTTGATTTGGCATAGCCCAAGATCCATGACTAGGTAAGAAAATTTTATCATAACATTAAACATGAATCTGATAACTTAGTCATGACTTTTAAAATGTATTTGTGAAGTAGTTAATAATTTAATGATTGTTACTAAAATGTCAAATATAAATATCTTCAAGGAATTCAAATATCCTATCAAAGGATTGGATGGATTTAGCAAGGTATAGTAAATCATATATTGATGGTGTTGAAAAATCATCTCTTGATTTTGCCGAGTCTTATGGAGATCCTCATAGAGAGGAAATTTAGTATCCCTGTGCAAAATGTTGTATTGTTCGTTGGACTCGAAGGAATCTAGTGTATGATCATCTAATATGCTATGGATTTGTTAAAGGTAATACTAGATGGATCAATCACGAGGAATGGGATATCAAGTTGAATGTTGAAGTTGATATGGAATGCTCGCATGATGATATTGATTGGTTGTTGAATGATAAATATAGAGATTTTTCACAAGTCGAATGTGCTTATGATGGTCCAAATGAAGATGCTAAGAAATACTATAACATAGTTGAAGAGGCAAGCCAAGAATTATATTCTGGTTGTAAAGGATTCTCTAAATTATCATTCAAACTTCCTTTATATTTGTTGAAGTGTCTACGCAGATGGAGCAATGAATCATTCACTTCTCTTTTAGATTTATTAAAATAGGCGATGCATGAGTAGAACATTCCTTCGTCTTAGAATAAAACCAAATCTATGTGTAAGAATCTCGGCCTTGATTATGAGAAAATTGATGCATGTCCAAATGATTGCATATTGTTTAGGAATGATCACAAAGATGATGAATTTTGTCATACATGAGAAGCTTCGCGATACATTAAAAATCTTCAAGTCGATGGTGAGGGTGAATCTTCAAAAAAATCACATAGAGTTTCAACAAAGACTTTGAAACACTTCCCATTAATTATTAGATTCAAAAGTTTATTTATGTGCTCAAAGACGACATATTCTTTGAGTTTGCATGATGAGGAGCGTTCTAAAGATGAAAAGTTAAGGAGTACCGCTGATGGTCTTGCATGGAAAAATTTTGATAGGTTACATTCAGATTTCGTTCTAGATTCTCGCAATGTGAAACTTTGATTAGAAACTTATTGGTTCAATCCATTTCGAATCACGGGTATATCTCATAGCACATGGACGGTTATGTTGATGGTTATAATCTGCCTCCTTTGATTTGCATGAAATCTGAATATTCTATACTTTCTTTATTTATACCTGGGCAACGATCACCTTAAAATGACATTGATATTTACTTACAACAATTGATGGATGAGTTAAAATTGTTCTAGATTCTAGGGTTGAAACATAAGATGCTTCAAGAAATCAAACTTTTCAAATTCGAGCAGCTCTTATGTGAACAATCAATTACTTTCTTGCATATGCGATGTTGTCTTGATGGAGTCCAAAAGTGAAGTTTTCTTGCCCCTTTTGTAAATAAAACACTAATTCTAGCTATATTAAGCATAGTCAGAATATATGTTATATGAGTCATCATGTTTTTCTACCTATTGATCAGCCATGGAGATCTAACAAAATATATTTCAATGGAAAAACTGAATTCAAGCGTTTTCCATCTTTATTAAGTGGAACTGATGTGCTTAATTGCTTACAAGATTTTGAATATGTGTTTGGAAAGAAGCAAAAGAGATCAAATGATGGACCATTGAAAAACGGTAATTTTTTTTAATTTTCTTATTGGCAGCACAAATTGTTACGCCAAAACCTTGATGTAATTCACATAGAGAAGAGGATAGTTAACAACATTCTTGGAACTCTTTTGGATATTCTTGGAGAAACAAAGGATCATGAAAAAGCCCGGTATGATTTGAAGATATGGTAAGTAGAAAGAATCTTCATCAAAAAGACACTGGAGATAATACGAGAACAACGTTTGCAAAAGCTTGTTGCTTAATGACAAATGGAGAGAAATTAGTTTTTATTGGAGTTTTAAAGACAGCCAAGATACTTGATGGCACTGCCTCCAATATATCTAGGTATGTGCAATTGGATGGAAGGAAATTGACTTGTCATAAGACCTATGATGCTCATTTAATGTTAAATTACTTTCTTCCAATACCCGTTAAAAGCATCCTTCCAGATCATGTGGATGTTGCTTTGATTCGTCTATGTTCCTTCTTATATCGTTTGTGTCAAAAAGTTATCACATTAGAGGAATTAGATTTCTTAGAAGTAGAGATCACAGAAACAATAAACCAGTTACAGTGAATTTTTCCTTCGTTATTTTTTTTAAAATAATGATTCATTTTCCTATTCATTTGGCGAATGAAGTGAGATTAGGTGGTCCAGTTCAAAACCGATAGATGTATTCCACTTAAACAGAAATGGGTACATTTAAATCATATATCCACAACAGACGTTATCCAGAAGGCTTAATAGTAGAGGCACGTGTGTGAATAGACTGTATGAATTTATTTTCTACGTATCTTAATGGGGCTGTACAAACAAGATTTAATGGAACACCCTGAAATAATTATGAATGTTACCATAGTGATGCAGAAACAATATGTTTGTTTCATAAAAAAGGATATCCTAAAGGAACAAAGAAAATTGATCCATTAATATTAGATAACAAGTACTACGTCAGACACATGCATATTTATTGGCAAATTGTGATGAGATTCAAGAATATATTAGGTACATTACTTTAAGAAAGTGTTTTCTTTTGTATTAATAAATTTTAACATATTTTATTTATCGTTTTTACAAAAAAATTACATGTTGTGTAGAGAAAATAAGGAAAAGGTTAATAACCATTTGCGAAGATCTAAATGGAGCAAGGCCAAGGATCGTTGTAAAACATTTTGTCAATGGTTTAAAACTCCTACTTTGCGAGAGTATGTGCCTGAATTGATTTAACAATTGTCTAGAGAACGAAATTTTGTTTCTAAAAGATACTCTGGGTATCTCATTAATGGATATAGATTCCATATTAGGCAGCGTGATGCAACGTGTAAAACACAAAATACTAGTGTTACAGTTGTTTCCTCAACTACGAGCTTTGCAGCTCAAATGATAAGAACCCAACTGCTGCAGATTTGAATTATTATGGTAGAATAGTTGATGTAGTTGAGTTACACTATAATAGTAATTTTAAGGTTGTTGTGTTTCATTGTGATTTTTATGAGGTATAAAAAGATATGTATGGTCTTACATATGTATATTTTGATAACAGATGCTTCCTGGAAGAGCCTTTTGTGCTTGGATCTCAAGTACATAAATGTTTGTATGTGCAAGATCCATATGATCAAGATAGACATTATGCTATGAAGACTGTTCAGAGAGACTTGTTTAACATGAGTGATGAATTTGAATCTGATCTCCCACTAAATTATGAAATTTAGTTGTCTGAACATTTGATGGGACCATCCATACCAGACGAAGATGGTGATGTTCCCTTTGTAAGGGATGATATAACAGAAACTTTTATTGATGTGCCTTCAGAGGAATTTGATAATCAACAACTTGAGGTCGAGTATGAAAATGAGTTTGAAGATGAGTCTAAAGAAGAGTTTGAAGATGAGTTTGAAGAATAGTTTGATGACGGGTCTGAAAATTAGCATGAAGATGATTCTGTAGATGAGTCAGAAGATTAATACGAAGATGAGTTTAATGATGACACACCATGAGCTTTATTATTTTTTGATGACCATACGGTGCTAACTTACTCGTTTGTTCATTTATCTTTTTTTGACAAAAATCTTATGATGTATATGTATTCTATTTGCTTCGTTCATGCGTCTGATTGTTGTTTTTCTTTCATTTATGTCATTATTGTTTTGTTGATGAACCTGTAATTATAACTTACTATTATTTTATTTGATTGTTTTTTGGCACAGCTTGTATGACTAAGTTTAGTAATATCTAGAGAACTTCTGTTACATTTATGAAATGGCTTGCTGATCAGTAAATATGAATTGATGTTGTCATCTAAATACTTTTTTTCCCTATATTATCAGGCATTGGACATTAAAGGCAGCATAATGAAGGCAGCACAGTTAAATCAATCCTTTGTATGTAGTACTCTCTTATGTTTCTGGAAGATAATGATTAGTTAACTACTCATTCTAATTAGCACAGGAATGCAACAAATTTAAATGTTTTGAAGTTAGATTTACATAGCTTTTTCTAATTAATAATCCTAGAACGTATATAAATTTGCAAATTTGTAATATACTATATATCTGTTAATATGAAAATGTGCAATATGCAAATCTTCAAATCAGCATATCAGCAGATATATGTTGCGGCTTTAAACTGTGTTGTGGTATCTTGTTGTGCTATATATAGCTAAAAAAATTTAATCTACAATAAATTTTTTAAAAAACTGCAAATGTGGAATACGCAAATATGCAGTTCTGCAGATCTATGTTGCGGCTAAAAACTATTTTGTGGTATCTTATTATGCAGATATGCAGTTTCAAGCTTGAATTTTAATTTGGGGTTTCTAGATAAATTGTTTGAACAACTTTAAAATATTTTTTACAATTTGATCTATCTTCTTGATATAAATCTCTTAATCTTGATTAGTTTATTTAATTGTGTCTATCATATTGGTTTACTTTCTTTCTTAATTATGTCTATTCTATTAATTTTACTTATTTTTCTTTAAAAGTATAATCTACATTTAGAAACTTTTCTTGAGGATTCAGGGTTTGCTTTTTCTATTTAACAATAACCTGATTATTGTTTTGTTGGTTAACTGGGAAAGAAATTAAAGAGATCAAAAGAAAGCGAGGATAATAAGTCAATCAACAGCTCTAAACAAAAAGGGTTCAAGTCCGAACAACGCTAAAAGCCCATTGAAGAATTTGAACTTTGATATGCAATACCGATCAAGTAATGCATTGGCTTACGAATACAAGATTAAGAGAAAAAAACTTGCTAACGAACACAATGATAAACCTAATAAAGAGCATGCACCAATAGCACATAAAAGAAAGAATTCTAAGGATTACATTCCACAACAACGAAATAGTAAATTGCTCGAGTACAAATAAGTCATTCAGTCATCGTCAAGGGAAGATCTTGGTACCTCACATATGATTTTTGGGAAAGGACAAACTAAAAAGAGCTTATTTTAATCAGGATTGTCCATTTAGGAGAAAGAAATTAAGCTTTCTATGCACAACTTTAGGTTTTAAACATCTTCCAAGAAAGGTGTTAATTATTGAGCGTATGTGACTGAGGAAACACTTGGTAATGAAGAGGTACAACATGAAATTCAAGATTTGTTAAACTTCAAACAGGTGAAGAGGAAGTCGATCACACCGGCCAAAAGTCTTGATCAGTTTCTATCATATCAACGGCTACTGAAAAAACATGATATTAATAATCTTCCAAACTGCAAGCATGTAAAAAGGAAGTCGGTCATACCAGCTACTGGTCAAGAACAGTTTCAAAAAAAACAAGCAATACACATAGGTGATGAAACAAAAACTGATAAGTGCAAAGTAGTTGATGATCTTGTGGATCAAAAAGAAATCGGCGGGGAAGAGTGTGCCACAGACGAGGAAATTTGAATTGATTATAGTATAAAAGGTATGTCTTAAGCTTTATAAGATTTATTACATATAGGTAAGAAATTTCTTATTTCTTACTATTACATAAATCTAGGAATATTGAAGCCACCAAAAGTCGGAGGAAAAACGACATTTAAGGATATTCATGCATGAAATTTGGAAGAAAGAAAGGAGGTGACATTTCATAAAGGACAAGCAAAACGAAAAATGGTAAGATACTCTCGGAATTGACAAACTTTATAGGAATAACTTCAAGGAATCCAAGATTCATCAACTTGATGTACACTAGTTGGCATGCGGTGTCAAAAGATACTACAAAGCGCATGTAGGAATATATCAATGTAAGAATATTAATTTTGAGATTGCATATTTTATTGTTTGTTTATACGGACTGAAACTAAATATATTTTATTTTGCATAGTCCAAATTTCTGATTCCAATAGAAGGAAAGAATTGAATGATGACTGGTTTTCGTGATTCTTGGAAGTGACACAAGAAAAAAATCAAAGAGAGATTTTTTCATAAAAATAATACCCTTGACGATATGCTAGCAAAATGTCCTGCTCACATTTCAGAAGATAAATTTCGACAATTGATCGAGTACTGGCAACTCCGAACTATTCAATTAAGGCTATACTAGTGCATTTCTGCTCTTCAATTTATTTTGGATCATATCTATTCTATTTTTGTATTATTTAATAATTAAAACATCTCTTTTTATTTAATTATAGGCCATGTGTGAGAGTAATTCGCAAAACTAGATAAAGCAAAAATAAGGCATCGAATGGAACCTATTAGTTTTTCAAGAGTACGCGTGGCATTGGTAATACTTAGATTTTTGTATTTTTAACTTTTAAATTACATACACTTTTAGTCCATTTGCATTTCTGAAGTAGATGGATTGTGGTCTCCATAACCTTTAACCCACAAAGACTCCTTTAACAATTGATATATTTTTTAATTTCTTTTGATATAATGTGTAGCTTGCAACCAAAGAAAACAATGATGAACCATCAAAGTCCGAAATATTTATCGCAACTCTTATATAGAGGGGAAAGGAAATTAAGGCCGATACTCAAGTTGCAACAGTAAGTTTTTTAAAGTGAATTAATGATCAATATAATTAAGGTTTAAACGTTCTATATTGTTGGGAGGGCTGTAATTTTATTTTAATATACTTGAGTAACTGCACATTTTATTTGGAAGGGATGTCAATTTAAGTTAACTTAACGAACCATAAACTCAATTAATCTAGAAAGAAATTAGAAGTACTTGCATATAATATGGATGTCCATTTTTGTAACACCCCGAAAAGAACATAGGTAAAGATGGAGCCTAACATGGTTGTCTTAATTTTCTAAGGTCCTAAAATGGTTTATAATAAGGTTTTGAGGTTGTGTCTATGAGTTTAGGTGCTTTGGAAGTTAAAAGTCAAGGGACGACCAAGACTTTCGACGAAAAAAGTCACCTATGTGCCTCTATTATACCGTGGTTTCACGATATTTTTAATGCTTTTTCCTTAAGTTTAGTGTGTCCAAAACCCTTTTTGTGTTAATTTTTATGTAAGTTTCTTTATTTTTTGCAGGAAATCTCTCTAAAAGATGAATGCGGAGGTTTTTTGAGCATGAAATGCAGAAAAGTACCACCTACAAAGCTTGTGATAGTTCGTCGTGCTTGTGACGGTCCGTAAGTTGCATCGTAGTGAAGCTGCTGAAGGAAGATGGGGAATTCTGACCAAGTGTGGGGTTACGGAGTGCGTGACGGACCGTCGTAGCCATGACGGTCCATCCTCCTATTTCGTCATGGAGATTAGTGAAGTAGTCCCAGTACCCGAATTCCTAGAGTTCAAGCGTTTTGGAAGGAGACACTCGACGGACCGTTATGCCTGTGACGTACCGTCATACCTACCGTCGAGGGTAATGAAGAGATCAGCAGAAGAAATTGCACAAGTATGGGACGACGGAGTCCGTGACGGCGCGTCATGATCACGACGATCCGTCGCGAGGTCCATCGACCCAGCCGCTTTTTGATAGATTTCCAGCCAATAGAGTCCTTATTTAATTAGGATTTTGTTTTTTATAAATAGTTCGAGAAACCTCATTATGGGGGTTAGACTCTTGATTATTTGAGCTTCTTTTGTGGATTAGACATTGTGATTATTATTACACTTTGGAGAATCTTTAGTCTTCAATTAATTTCAGTAATTGATTGTTGGTGATTTTTGTTGATTAATCAACTGAACTTCTGGATTTTATTCTTTCTCATTCAAGTAAGTGCATGAATTCTCATATTACATATTTGAATATTGTGATTATGACTATGGGTAAGTAAACTCCATAACTAGGGTTGTCGGAACCATAGACTAATGATGAGGTAAAACATAACTAATATAACAATCCTAGAATAGTTTCTTGCATTTATTGATAATTATGTCTCTTAGAAGTATTTTTAATGGATGGCTAACATTAGAACTCGCCTTAATTCTACTTGCCGGACCAAGGAAGTAAATAATAGGAAAAGAATTATCAACATAGATTTAGTGTATACTATCTAATAGGCTCGTATTGATTGGTACGAGGTAATAACTTAGTCAAATGTCGAATACGGCTCTTAATATGAGGTAAAGGTAAGGGTAAGTATAGAAACACACGTAGCCGGACCAAGTTGTGGAGTGAAATTTTCTAGATGTCGGACCAAGGATTTTTAAATACATAACTTATCACATTGAATGCAAGATAATAGGAAAGAATTGTTATAGTTAGAATTATCAAGATAGATACATGTGGGGAACACGTAAACCCTAGTTACTTTTATTAATTGATTAAACTCCAACATTTTAAACTGTTACTTGTCTCCTTTAATTTAAATAGTTATTTACATTCATTTAGAAGTAAACCCCCCCCCCCCTTTTATTGTGTTTGCTTTCCAAAGAAATAATTGACTAAATAGTAGTAATAATAGATTGAGGTAAAGTATGAACTATTTTACTCGTGGGAACGATCCCAACCTCATTAGTTGGGTTCTCTACTTTATACGACCGCTTTACTTCTTATTTGAGAAGTAAGTTTGAGCGTATCAATTTTTGGTGGCGCTGCCAAAGAAAGTAGCTTTTAGATTAATTTAAACTTATTACTATACTTTAGTCAATATTTTCTTGATTTAACTTTGCTTTATTGTTTTTGATTATTGCAGAACCATCTTCCTTGTATGCCAAATATACGGAGATAAAGAGAACCCTTGTTTCCCTACGATCACAAATTAGAGCGTACACTATGCAACATGAATCCAAACTTGGGAATTAATTATGATGATCCAAGCCAGAACATCCCAGCTCCGGTTGATGTTCATGGTCAGTTACTACCTGATGCTCCTTGTGAAAACCAACAGAGGGAACAAAATCTCGCTCCACGGACAAAAGAATACTACAGAGGCTATGACAATATAGCAGACTCCGATGGGCCACTTGTCTTGCCCCCTCTGCCACCAGGCCACACCTTTGTGGTAACTAGTAGCCTGATGCAAATGCTCACTGCCAGAGGTTTGTTTTCAGGTCTACCTTCTGAGGATCCACATACCCATACAGCTAAAGTAAGGGCAGTGTGTAAAAGTTGTGTACGGAGGCCTGACTTGGACTTGGATGTAAGAGGGCTAAGAGTGTTTCCTCTCTCACTGATGGGAGAGGCTGCTATTTGGTTCCCTGATCTCCCTAAAAACTCAATTTTCACTTCGAACCAACTAAGCGACGTTTTCTTAGCACGCTACAACCCGGTATCCAAGAAACTAAACCACAAAGACAGAGTGAACAACTTTGTGGCACTATCAGGAGAGTCAGTTAGTAGTTCTTGGGATAGATTCACCTCATTTTTGAGAAATGTCCCTAATCACCGCATAGATAATGAGTCACTAAAGGAATAGTTCTATTGGGGACAGGATGATAATAATAAAGCTGTGTTGGATACTATGGTGGTTCTTATGCCGAGTGTCCTTATGCTGAGATTTCTGAAAAGTTAGAAAAAATTTCCCAGTACAATAAAGCTTGGAGTACTAGGAAGTCAGATACTGGGATAAAGTCCTGTACAGTGCAATCCAATCACAACCCGAACATAGATGAGATTCGTGAAAGATGGATTAGATGAGAACTGAGCTTGGGTTGGTGTTAAAACATATCACTAGGGTGCAAAAAAGATAATTGCAGTCAACTACTTATCGAAACCACCGCCACCAAATGATGAGTGTTGTTATGAAGAGGATTCCTATGCGGTAAATGAGCAGACGGAGGGTTCCCGACCGAGTGCCTAAGGCTCTAATCAGGAGAAATGGCGCCAAGCTCAAGGGAACCAAGGTCAGATATATGGTAACTATAACTGTGAGGGTCATTATGTTCGAGAAGGAAATTACAACCGCGACAACAACTTCAACAGAGGTAACTATGGTAATAGAAATGATAGGAATGGGCCCTATGTTCCTTCTCAAAATTGTGAAGTTACTCCTAGGGATTGTGGAGGTAGTATGGCGCGAGTAGAGGATATGTTGCATCAAAATTATGAGGAGGTTAGATACTAGTGATAGTCAAACTAAAGAGTTGAGGAATGATTTAGCGGGTATTGGGTGGAAAGTCGATACATATGCAATATCGATTAAGCAGCTAGAGTTACAATTGGCCCAATTATCTACGACTGTGAACACACGGAAATTAGGCACTATTCTTAGCAACACTGTCCAAAATCTGAAAAATGATGGACATTGTATGGCAATCACTACTTGCGGTGGTAAGCAAACCATTGACCCACCTGTGTCATCTAATGATAAAAAGGTGACAAAAGATACTGAAGTGGTAGATCTTAATGGTGAAGTAGAATATAACACTAGAAAAGATGCGAAAGTTCCTAAAAAGGTAACTCCCATGCCTAGTACACCACCCCTATTTTCTCAAAGATTAGTGAAAAAGACTGAGGATGGTAAGTATCGGCGTTTTATAACCATGTTGAAGCAACTTTCTATCAATGTCCATTTGGTAAAAGCTTTAGAACAAATGCCCGGTTATGCCAAGTTTATGAAAGATCTGGTGACAAAGAAAAATCGGTAACTTTTGAGGATGATGATCGAATGCAGTATTGTAGTGATATTTCTACAAGATCTTTGATACAAAAGAAAGATGATCCGGGTGCGTTCCCTTTCCATGTACAATCGGGCTATTACATTTTGCGAAAGCATTACGTGATCTGGGGGCAAGAATAAATCTCATGCCTCTCTCGATTTACAGGAAATTGGGTTTGGATGATACAAATCCCACCGCGATGCGGCTAATGATGGCCGATCGAACAGTAAAAAGTATTAAAGGGATACTCCAAGATGTACTAGTAAAAGTTGACTCATTCATATTTCCTGGAGATTTTGTTATTCTTGATTGTGAAGTCGATTTTGAAGTGCCCATTATTCTTGGGAGGCCATTCCTTGCTACGGGAGGAGCCTTAGTAGATATGGAAAAGGGGAAAATGAAATTTTGGTTGAACAATAAGGAAGTGACCTTTAACATTTAGAGGTCATTAGGAAGAGTGGTGAGCTCAAATCGATATCTGCTATATCCTACAACGTTGGTGAGTCATCTGAGACACAAATAGAAGAACATCTAGGTGTAGAAGCATTAGCGGCAGTGATAATGAATTTTGATAACGATTGCATTGAAGATGATGAGTCATTAGTCGCGGCTAGTGATCGAGGTGATGTTCGGTTTAAACCAATGAAATATGAGTTAGATATGAAGAATCGCGAGTCTCTACCCGCGAAACCAGCTATAGAGGAGGATCCAAAGTTAGAACTAATATCTCTCCCACCTCATCTCAGGTATGAATTCTTAGGAAAGGGTAAAAGTTTAACGGTAATCATTGCATCAGACCTTAATGAACAACAAGTTGAGAGTTTGGTGAAAGTTCTAAAAAGGTTCAAAACACCTATTGGGTGGACTATTGTGGACATTATTAGGATCCCACCTGGTATTTGTTCTCATATAACCCAACTCATTCCCGATCATAAGTCAAGTATTGAGCACCAGAGACGCTTAAATACACCTATGCAAGAGGTCGTGAAAAAGGAAATCATTAAGTGGTTGGATGCTGGAGTAATCTATCTGATTGCCGATAGTAGTTGGGTATGCCCTGTTCAGTGTGTACCTAAGAAAGGGGGAATGACTGTTGTCCCCAATGAGAAAAATGAACTTGTTCCAATGAGACCGGTTACTTGATGGAGGGTGTGTATGGATTACCGCAAATAAAATGCATGGAATGAAAAAGACCATTTTCCTAAGCCCTTTATGGATCAGATGTTGGATAGACTTTCCGGAAAATGGTGGTACTGTTTTCTTGATGGATATTCGGGGTATAATCAAATTTCTATTGCACAAGAAGATCAAGATAAAACAACTTTTACTTGTCCAAATGGGACCTTTGCGTTCAAAAGAATGTCGTTTGGGTTGTGCAATGCACCCGCCACCTTTCACACATGTATGATGTCGATATTTTCCGACATGGTGGAAGATACTATAGAAGTTTTATGGACGATTTTTCTGTGGTTGGTGATTCATTCGAGCGGTGTTTGAACAATATATATGAGGTCCTTAAGAGATGTGAAGACTGCAATTTAATACTAAATTGGGAAAAGTGCCACTTCATGGTGAAAAAAGGTATTGTTTTGGGTCATCGCATTACACAAAAGGGAATAGAGGTTAATCGAGCTAAACTCGATGTAATAGAGAGACTTCCCCCACCTATCTCTGAAAAAGGTATGAGAAGCTTTCTTGGGCATGCAGGTTTTTACTGGAGATTCATCAAAGATTTTTCAAAGATTGCACATCCGTTGTGCAAACTGCTGGAGAAAGATTGTGAATTTTGTTTTGATGAATCTTGACTTAAAGCATTTAGCGAGCTAAAAGAGAAATTGGTGTCTGCACCTATCATTATTTCTTCGGATTGGAACAGTCCATTTTAGGTGATGTGCGATGCTACTGGGGTAGCTCTTGGTGTAGTATTGGGACAAAGAAAGAACAAAATCCTTCACCCCATTTACTATGCTCGTAAAGACCTAAATGAAGATCTGAAGAACTACACAGTGACTAAGCAAGAACTCCTTGTAGTAGTCTTTTATTTTGAAAAATTTCGCTCCTATTTGCTATGTACTAGAGTTATAGTGCATACTTACCATTCAGCATTGAGATATTTGATGGCAAAGAAGGATGTGAAACCAAGGTTGATTCGTTGGGTACTACTGCTACATGAATTTGACTTTAAAGTAAGAGATAGAAAACGGACTGAAAATCAAGTTGCGGATCACTTGTCCCGACTATAAGATGAATCTATGAGACAGTGAGGTGATAAGACTGATATTGATGATACTTTTCCCGATGAGCATGTCTTGACTGCCTCAAGACACTTGATTCCATGGTTCGAAGATTTCGCAAACTATCTGGCTAGTGATATTATGACATCTTACTTGTCCTTTCATCAATGAAAAAAGTTCATGTACGATGTGAAGAAGTTCTTTTGGGATGAACCATATTTATAAAGGAGTTGTGCCGATGGGCTTATTCGGCGTTGTGTGCCAAAATGTGATATGTTGAGTGTTTTAGAGGCATGCCATTCCTCACCCGTTGATGGACATAATAGTGGTATCCGAACCGCTCATAAGATATTACATGTGGGTACTATTTGGTCAACTCTTCATCAATATGCCCATGAGTTTGCTAAAGCATGTGATAGATGCAAAAGAGATGGCAACATTTCAAAAAAGCAAGAGCTCCCTCTAAACCCTATTCTTGTGATTGAGTTATTTGATGTTTGGGGTATTGACTTTATGGGTCCTTTTGTGAATTTTCATGGAATGAAGTATATTTTAGTAGCGTCTTATTATGTATCTAATGGGTGGAAGCTATCACCCTCCCAAACAATGAAGATAAGAGTGTCACTGCGTTCTTAAAAAAGAATATATTCTCTTGTTTTGGCACCCCAAGGGCAATTATTAGTTATGTGGGCTCACACTTCTGTAACAGATTGTTCAAGGGGTTATTGGAGAAATATGGGGTTTTCCATAATGTGGCCACCCCTTGCGATCTTCAAACTAGTGTGCAAGTTGAAGTGTCAAATAGGGAGATCAAACAGATATTATCAAAAACAATCAATGCTAGTAGAACTGTTTGGTCATGGAGGCTTGATGATGCTCTTTGGGCCTACCGGACAGCGTATAATACTCCCATAGGTATGTCCTCATACCAACTTGTATATGGGAAAGCTTGTCATCTTCCGGTTGAATTAGATCATAAAGCCATGTGGGCTATGAAGAAGTTTAAAATGGATTGGAGCAAAGATGCAGAACAACGGTTAACTAGGTTGAATAAACTCGATGAATTTTGCCTGAAAGCTTATGAAAGCTCAGCCCTGTACAAAGAAAAGATGAAGAAGTACCATGACCTGAAAATTGAAAAACGAGAGTTTATGGTTGGGGATTTGGTGTTTTAATGTAATTCTAGGTTGTGCTTGTTTCCGAGCAAGCTCAAGTCCAAATGGACTGGTCCTCACTTGGTTACCCAACTATTCCCTCATAAAGCAGTTGAGTTGGAAACTAAGGAGGGTGTGCGGTTCAAGGTGAATGGACAATGAATAAAAATCTATTTCGAGCATGCTGAATCGGCAAATGAAGTGATCGAGGCATACCATCTTAATGAAGTCTGAGTGATCAAGTTTCCTCAATTGTGCCACGACGTTAAATCAGGCGCTTGATGGGAGGGAACCCAATACTTATAGTTTTTTATTTCTAGTAATGGTAGCATTTTCTACTAATGGGTTTTAAATTTGCAGGCACATCACCAGGAAATTCTGCGGAAAATACTCTGCAGCTGTCATTGACGAAGCCATCGACGGCCCGTCACACACGCGATGGACCGTCGTATGAATCCATCGTGTAAGGTACTTCTTTTTGCTATTTTCAAAACTAGGGCACACGCGACGGAACCAAGAAGGAACATCACAAACGCGATAGACCATCGTCGGGGACTCATCACGTCATTAATGAAGCGTATCCGACTCGAATCTCCTAGGGTTTTTAAAAATTCTTAACATTTAAAGACCCCACCCCCTTCATTTTACCCATTTCCTTCACTCTTCCTCCCATTTTCCTCCCTTTTAAACTTCCAATGTCATACTTCTCTTTTTTTCAACAAATCAATTTCCCAAATTCCCCAATTTCTAAAATCCACTCTTTATTAGTCGGAGTTTGTTGATGTGGTTCTCTACTTGATGACCAAGTACCTTCCTCGCTTGTTTTTCTCAAATTCCCAGGTATGTGTCTCGGATTTCTACCCATTTACATTGCATTTTTGTTTATCAATTAGTATTATCCTATTTTTTATTGATGGGTTCATTCTTTAATACATATTTTGTCAGACCTAGGTTGAGAATCCTCAAAACTTCCTTGTTAAAACTCTAGAAATAGGAGCTTTAGCATTGCTAGTTCACTAGGTATTTGGGTTAGACAAATGTAGGTTAAAAAAATTAACAATTCCATTTGGGTCATAAGGGATGAATGGGGCATCCCCAGTTCTGTCACTGAATGACAGAACGAGAACCCGATGACGGACCACCATACCCACGCCGAACTGTAATTGGGTCCGTCTCGACATCCCTAACACCCCACTGTCCAATTTAATCCAAGTGTCCACCTACACACACATCAGACGCCTCGTCGTTCCCACGACGCAGCATCGTTCCCACGACGGTCCGTACTGCACAATCATTCTTGTTGAAGGAACAGGGTCTCCCACTATTTCTAAGTGTCCTTAACAAAAACATGTGAGGGACTGTCATCATTACAATGGTCCGTCCTACACATACCATCATGACGTTCAAAGACCCTATTCTTAAGTGTCCCTCACTTTTTCTAATTGTCCTCCAATGGACATCGACGACGGACCGTCATACCCTCGACGGTCCGTCCTTTATAACCGTTATGACTGTCAGAGACCCCTCTCCTAAGGGTCTCCCTACTTTTTTCTATGTGTCTCACGAAGGACATCGACGACGGACCATTATCATCACAACGGTCCGTCCTGCTTATCCATCATACTTGTTAGAGACTTTCCTTCAGCGGTCTCCACATAAACATAGTTCAAGTAAGACATGACAGACCCTATGACAGTCTCTCGTACTCACGACGAGCCGTCACGTGGTCCTTCGTGTTTCACTTTTACTATAGAAATGTCATTACATCTTCACTCTTTTATTTATTTTGTGTCGTTTTGATTGTCTTGTTTGCTGCCTCTAGTACTAATATTGATTCTTTACAGGTACTATCTATAATGGCACCAAAACAAGATTGAGTCTACGCACGTGGGCGATCAAAGTCTATCGCTCCCCACCTGGTCATTGGCTCTGATGATGGGCGTGACAACGAGTAAGTTCCCCCAAGCACTTCATCCCCATCCCGAGATACACGTGCTGCCAGAGCCACACCCAGAAAGGTGGCGTCCGGCGTAGTCACTGTCTCCTAGTCTGATGAGGAGCGCACACTGACCGACACACCTTCTGGGTCAGCTACTTAGGAAGAAGGAGCGTCTGGATCCTTAGGAGTTTCGTGGTCGGAGGAAGCCTCCGGATTTGATGAGGTCCCTGCACCCGCCACAACTGCATAGTCTTCCTTGTCTGATGAGGCTGACAGTTCTGAATCCACACCCGGCTCACCGACTCGTGGTCTCACCCCGTTTTCCAAACAGCCCAACTAGTGGTGTGTGGACGAGCAGTATCAAGTCTATTCAGACGCAAAGTTTTTGAATGACAAAGGAGTCATGACACAGACACTTACATTGGAGCGGCGGGTCCTTATGGGAAGTCTCCCGACTATGCCAGAGATCCACAATCTCTTCACCTGACATCGAATGGAGTGGACGGCGCGTTCGTTGGGATGTTATAGAAAAGTGTTGGTCCGAGAGTTCTACGCCTCCTACGTAGCTACTCTCAGATCACATATTAATAAGCGGGTTTCCCCCGCTAAACAGGCCCCACTGAATCATGTCCGAGTACGTAGCATTCAGGTTGATATCTCCCTGTCTGCCATCTGCCGGTATCTATACGGCGAGGATGTTGATGCAAACCGAAACCCTCTCACCGTCGAGTTTGACTACAGCTGGCAAATTTTCAATAATGGCCAATTCTTGCGTGAGACATCGCTGAGAGAGACAACCAAGAGGTGGATGGACGTGCACTTGTCTTTTGATGGAGAGGGTGCTGACTAGGTGACCGAGTCAAAGGGAGACATCAAGAAGGCTAACCTAACCTTCACGGTGAAGTTTTTATGGTTGATTATCCGCCATTTCCTTTCCCCCAAAGCCGCTGATAATATAGTCACATGGGATCGTTCAGTCCTGATGGCGGCGATGATAGTCGGGTTTGAGGTTGATTTTGCTTGTCTTCTAAAGGCGGACATGCACGAGAGGGATTTTAAGGTCACAACTACTTACCCTTTCCCATGCATGATATTTTCTCTATGAAGGTCCGCAGGTGTGCCTATATGGAACGTTGATCATCTCAAGACCCCGCTGGGCAATGTTGATATCGGCCTCATCACGGATGAGGCCAATGAGTTGGCTCTACGCAGAGGGCCCTGTCTACAATTGCCTACACTTGGTGAAAATATGGTATATACGTTAGCACAGGCCCGCACGGCTATGCAAGAGGCTTTCACTGACACTACCTCGATGAGTCTATCCCGGGTAGTAGCACTTCCCTGAGCTCCTCTCGCTCAGCCCCTTTCCCCGCTCTTGTCCTGCTTGCTAGGGTCCAGAAATTAGAGGCGCAGATGGCTACACTTCCGCATCACATCAAGCCTTGGATGCACAGGTCTATTGCTGGGCGGAAGAGCGCTTGGAGCGGAGAATGGTCCAGCACACAGGTAGATGTGTCGACCGTTCAAGATGCGTCCGATAGTCTTCATGCAAACATCGATATCATCTTAAATGCTAGGGTGCCTGAGTTTGAGGCCACTTCTGCAGAGCCTGCTAAAGACATAGTGATGGCGGCCTTATTCTCCACTTCTGAGATTCCATCACCTCCTCTTCGAGAGCATGCCAAGAGGCGTAGGGGTCGAGAGGAGGATGATGCTCGAGCACGGAAGAAGGAGCGCCATGAGATGGAGGCTGCGAGGAGAGCCTCGCTTGCTGATGAGGAGGTGCGTTGGATGAGGGTCGTAGAGTCAGTTGATAGTGTGGTTGATGCTGAGGACACTACTGAGGATGTCCAGATTACAGAGGTTGTGGGTTCCGGGGAACAGGACCCACCAGTTTGCTGATTGTCGGTGCTTTGCGCCCTAGGTTTGCTTCAGCTACCACTCTTGTATTCCAATTCATTTTATGCATTGGGGACGATTGCATGTATTTTTGTTAGGGTTGGGGTAAATGGAAAGGGAATGCTAGCCCAATTCACTATCCTTTTTTGAGGTTTTTATTGCCCGTATTCTTTTTCCCCAAGAGACTGATTATTTTTACAGTTGAACCGACATGTCTATATCTTATGTACATAGTTTAATTCTGAAGCATGATTGCTAAAATGATATCTTGATGAAATGAAAATGATACATGACTAGGTATAGTAATTAATTAATGTGTGGCTCTAAGCATAACATAGATGTACACCACTGCATGACCCTACGTCTAGAATTCGAACTAGGTGTCTGATAATCTGGTAGAGTAATCAGAAGTCAAGTTAGTGTGAGGAACATTTGAATAGTCCACTATTTGTACTGAGCTAGAACTTGCCTGGTTAGTCCTGCTAAAACTAAGTTGTAATAGATAACTAGGAAAGGATCATAGGCCCTTGTTCAATATAGCCCATTTTTAGCCTAAATAAAAGATAACCAAATGAAAATAATCCTTCTTTGATCCAAATAATTTGAGCTTAAACTAGACCTATCTTTTTCACCCCAACTGATCTTTTTTGAGAATAAAGTGTTGGCCCTGGTCCCTCCTTGGACATGTGCACCTCAGTTTATGCCAAAAGCATAAGTTGAGGGTGGCTAATGCAATAAACAACCCTTTTTATGGCCCTGACCCAACTTTGGGTATTGTGTACTTTGACTCATGGCAAAGTCGTGAGTTGAGGGTGGCTATTATGAGGAATGCTATGGAAAGTGGGGTTCAAAGAACAAAGAGAGAGAAAGAACAAAAGTAAAGTGACTCAAGAATCAGTTGAAAGAAAAGTGAAATAAAAAAAAAAGAAAATACAATAAATACAAGCAACAAAAGAAGAGACTCACTTACACAAATGAAGAAAGACGGGAAAAAAGCAAGGTGAAAGAATATTAGAAACTGGGAGAAATAATATGATAAAAAGTGGTATGTTTAACCGATATGTCAAGGAGGGCAAAAAGTCACTAAAATATACATAAATATACCCTACCTGACCCTGAGCCTATGTTACAAGCTAAGAAAGTCCTATTGTGATCCTAAGAGATGTATTGCGAACTTAAAGCAGTGAAAATAAGGGCAAGCTTATGGCAATATGTATGAATGAGTGTGAATTTGTTATGAGAGTGAGTGTTTTAAAGTAATCCTTATACTCAAACAGAAATCATTGTGTGAAAAATGAGGATTTTGTTTTGAAATGAGGACACTAGTTGCAATACCCAAAATATTAGAACCTCGGAGAGAAATTGAAGAGAATAGGTGTTAGTTCATAGTGAGTCTGTGTCATGGTCTGATTCCACATAATTCAAGCCTAATAGTGATATCATGCATAAATATGATGAGATTGATTGGGATTTATTGCCAAATTATTGCAAAAGATACAACATGGATACTATTGTACAAAGATTTTGTATTGAGTCCTAGTGCGTCGCTTGAGGACAAACAAGGAATTTAAGTTGAGGGTGGTTATATACCGTGGTTTCATGGTATTTTTAATGCTTTTTCATTATGTTTAGTGTGTCCAAAAGCCTTTTTGTATTAATTTTTATGTTTTATTTGCAGGAAATTTGTCTAAAAGATGAATGTGGACGTTTTTTGAGAAAGAAATGCAGAAAAGTACCACCTACAGAGCTTGTGATAGTTCGTCGTGCTCGTGATGGTCCGTAGGTGGCATCGTAGTGCAGATGATGAAGGAAGATGGGGAATTCTGACCAAGTGTGAGGTTATGGAGTGCGTGACAGACCGTCGTATCCATGATTGTTCGTCCTCCTGGTTCATCATGAAGATTAGAGAAGTAGTCCCAGTACCTTAATTCCTAGAGTTCAAGTGTTTTAAAACGGAGACCCTCGACAAACCATTGTGCCTGTGACGATCCGTCATTCTTGCCGTCAAGGGTAATGAAGAGAGCAGCAGAAGAAATTGCACAAGTATGGGACGACAGAGTCCATGACGGCCCGTCGTGACCCCGATGATTTGTCGCGAGGTCCGTCGACCCAGCCGCGTTTGACAGATTTCCAGCAAATAGAGTCCTTATTTAATTAGGTTTTTGTTTTGTATAAATAGTTCTAAAAACCTCATTTTTGGGGTTAGACTCCTGATTATTTGAGCTTCTTTTGTGGATTAGACTTTGTGATTATTATTACACTTTTGGAGAACCCTAAGTCTTCAATTAATTTCAATAATTGATTGTTGGTGATTTTTGTTGATTAATCAAGTGAACTTCTGGACTTTATTCTTTCTCATTGAAGTAAGTGCATATATACTTTTATTACATATTTGAATATTGTGATTATTACTATGGGTAACTAAACTCCATAACTAGGGTTGTGGGAACCATAGGCAAATAATGATGTAAAACATAACTAAAATAACAATTCTAGAATAGTGTCTTGCATGTATTGATAATTCTTTTGCTTAGAAGTCTTTTAACGGATGGCCAACGTTAGAACTTGCCTTAATGCTACTTTCTGGACCAAGGAAGTAACTTATAGGAAAAGAATTATCAACATAGATTTAGTTTATACTATCTAATAGGATAGTATTGATTGGTACGAGGTAATAACTTTGTCAAATATTGAATATGATGCTTAATATGAGGTAAAGGTAAGGGTTAGTATAGTAACACACGTAGCCGAACCAATGTGCCGAGTGAAATTTTCTAGATGCCGGACAAACTATTTAGAAATATAGAACTTATCACTTTGCATGCAAGATACTAGGAAAGAATTGTTATAGTTAGAGTTATCCATTTAGAAACATGTGGGGAACACGTAAACCCTAGTTACTTTTATTAATTGATTAAACTCCAACATTTGAAACTGTTATTTGTCTCCTTTAATTTAGATAGTTATTTTCATTCATTTAAAAAAAAAAAACCTTTAATTGTCTTTGCTTTCAAAAGAAATAATTGACTAAATAGTAGTAATAATAGATTGAAGTTAAGTATGAACTATTTTCCTGGTGGGAACGACCCCAACCTCATTAGTTGGGTTCTTTACTTGATACGACCGCTTTACGAATTATTTGAGAAGTAAGTTTGAGCGTATCAGCCTCATATGTTGTTTTATGTATTCATATTTGATTCAGGAAGTTGTAAGGTATTTAAATGAGTTATTATAGTATACATAGGTAGAGTGTCATGTTTAATGAAATTTGGAGTTCAAACGTCCATGAGTTCGAAATGCTTACTTTGAGACGACCTTGCGTGTCTATTTGTGTTTTATAGAGTTTTATGTGTTCATTATGAATGAAACCATATGGTAGGTTCTAAACTCGTGTACCATAATATTTGGATATGAAACGTCTGGGTACGAATCCATGTAGGAGACCCTCAAGGGTCCCTAAAAGAGGATCCCTGCATTGGAGCTCAACATTGCAAGGCAGTGGCAATCGATGACCCAAACAATGTCCGTCGATGAGGCAACAGACCATCGATGGGACTCATCGATGGAGACACTTGGGCTGTAGGATGGGGAGTTTCAGGTGCAACCAATGAGACCCCATCGATGGGGCATGGGTGAGACCACGGAGCGTTGATGCATTTGTCGATGCTCTATGTGTTTTCCTGCCAGCTTTTTTATTGAGTTGAGGGGTGAACTTTAAATTCACCTCAACACCCTACAAGTATTTGGACGGTGGTTTTATGTGTTTATGGGTATTTTAAGATTAAATAAGTCATTAAACTCTCATTATTTCCCTAACACCTAAAATCAAAACATATTCCCTCCAAAAGTTTCTCCAAAAACCTCCATGAGAGATCAAGGTGAAGATTAAACTTGAAGATGGTTCTTCAATGGAGTTTCTTCTTCAATTTTCATTTGTTTCTTCAAATAAGGTATGGGAGTTCTTTATCTAAGTCTAGATATCACCTTAGAGACAATTTCAAAGATTTCAAAAAGACGAAAAGTCCAATTTCTACTCTAAGTCTTGGGTTCTTGCATAAATGGTTTTCAAATCTTATATATGATATTATTGATGTTTAATTGAGTTTTTCCAATGAAATTCTCCATGAACCCTTGAACATCACAAATCTGTCAATTTTGACTAAAATATAGGTTGTGTGATCATGCTTTGAGATTGATGAATTCATGTGCATATTGTTATGGGCTTTTGATTCATGTATATATTATAGTTAATTGGTTTATAGGGTGTTTAAATTTTATCAATTGAGTATTGAACATTCTTAGATCTTTTGACTATTAAGCCTATTGAATTGATATTGACTTAATGCTTATGATTATAATATAGTTTTCTATGGGCTAATGAATAAAGTAAGGATTGTATTTAATTGATGCATATTCGGTCTTAGATTGATAGATCTATATTGAATTGACTTAGATTCATTAAACACTATTGTTTATGCATTGAATTGTTCGTTATGGCCATGGATAAGGTCTGTATAATATCAAATTAGATGATTTAGCTATGAAATCAAAGTGGTAAGATTAAGTGGGGGAATGTTGCCCTAATTCCTTAATTTTTATGTTAATTAGACTTCAATTATGTTGTGATTGGTATGGTCCACTTATAGTGGCAGTTCTATGTGAGTTGTTGTGTCCTTGTCGGCGTTACTTTATGTAAAATGATGATAATGGACTTGTCGGCACTACTTGAAGTATTGTGATGATTTGTGTAGTTGATTTATGGGAAGTATGAGCATATCTATCTACATGTGAAGTAATGTCAAAGTATGTGTGCTTTCTATGTATGATAGGAGATCATGTAGACTATGACTATGTTCTTATATGGGTAGTCTTAGATGTTGATACATGATTGTTCCTACTTGACTATATGAGTTATGATAGTTATATTAATGATGATAAAGTAACATATATAATGACATAAAGATGATAAGGGTCATCCTAAGTGCTTTAAATAATAATATGCTATATGTAATAAGGGAAAAAAATGTTGTGTCTTATTTGTTAGATTTGTGTCTCTTACTTGATACTTGTATGAATGATTTGTTAATATGAGATGTCTTGACTAGGTAGGCTTAGTAAACCTTGTCATGTATGAATGAACGATATGTGACACCTTAAAGGATTTTAAGAAGGCCATGTATGTGGAAAAGTTTATGTTATTAATATCGAGGTTAAGAGCCGTAACGGTATCATCCATGTAAAGAAATGATGGAATTAGGGTTAGCTTGATAGAAAACCATCATATCATTCTTATAAATGTCATAATGAGCTATCTTAGTCTCCATTGAAGGGTAGCCTTAGTGGACCTCTTTGGTAGGGTGAATGTAGTTGGGTTACTAGATTAAGAACCCTCTTCATATGATCCTTTTATGTCAATATATCTATGAGAACCAAGGCTAGCACCGAGTGACTAAATTATTGGAAGTAGCTCGACTTGAGAATGATACTAAAGTACAATGTACCTCTACTTCAGAATGAGACTAGAGTGCATAAAAGCCCTTCATATTCCTTAATCATGTTCCTACATAGGATGTGTCCTAATTCTACCTTTGTCAAGTAGAACACCCTTTTCGGAGTAGGTTAGAACTCCGACTCCATGTTTATCTATCATGATCTATGTCGTTTATTGCCTATTCTCATATCGTGGGATACTTACACGAATTAGAGAAGTCCTATGAAGTTTAGGTAGTGGTATGGGACGTTAACTAGACATTTCACAATAGGCTTTGAAAGTGTTAGTTAGAGTCCCTATGTCCTGTCCGAGAACATTACTTGAATATCCTTTATGTGATGAATGAGCCTTAAATGAACTAATGAATGTAATGACTTACGTTAATAAAGTATGTTAAATGAAGTAGTACTTATCTAGAGTAATTAAGGGTTGTCTAGTTAAGGCATGAAGGGTTCATAGGAAGGGTCACTTCTTATCTTACCTAGATAAGTCTTAAGAATGACTCTAGCAAGGAAAGATGTTAATTATATGGACAAGTCAATGTTTAGGAAGTTGTAAGGAATATTTAGGTAGTCTTTAAGAGGTCAATCATGGATGTTATCTTGTTGACCTACTTAAATAATTCATTTGATAGCCTTTGATGAGGAAATGTCATATAATCTTTATGTTGATGCATTGAGTGAGCATGCTTCTATCTTAGATAGTCTATAGGATCTCTTATGTGTGTGTGTAAGGGACTGTATGGGTTGTCGCTTCAGAACTCACTCAAGTGAGACTTAGAAGTACATTTAGTAGGAGACTTTCATGTTCTTATGTTGATTTCTTATAAGTGTGTATGTGATTCATTATAAGTAGTCTTGAGGATCATTTAGGCATGGCTGGAGAGGTTGTATGGGCGGTCTCTCTTTGTGTTTCTTAAGTGAGTCTAAGGATAGATTTATGTGGGATAATTACATACTATACGATGTTCAAAGTGAAGTGAAGTGAATACTATAATGTTCCCAAAATGTGGCTTATTGCTTAATTATTTCTTATGTGTTCTCTAAGTTGATAAATGTTGTTCTTATGCTTATAATATGATGTTTTCATCGAAATTCATGAAAAGCATGATATTAACTAAATGTCTCTTTTTCATGGTTTTTGCATTGCTTCCACACTTAGTAGATCTAATATCCTAACCCCTTCTTTTCCTTTTTTGATTAAAGTGTAGGGAATTGTAAGTCGTGATGTACCATGGAGGATGGATAGGTTTCTAACGCTTGAAAAAGAAGTATTGGTTAGTCATGATCGATTCGAGGATAATAGCACATGTCCCTTATGTTATAGTCTTTATTATATTGTCCTATATGGGATTAGTCCCATGTATTGTATACTATAAAGTTTAGATGGTTCAAGTAGATGTTGTTAAGATTTAGTGATATAAAATAAAAATCTTCCACTTTTGTAAGGTTTATGAAAAAAAAATTCGTGTGTGAAGAATATTTTAAATTCTTACTAGTTTTAGTATGTTTACTATCAAATATATGATACAAGAGGATTAGATGACACTTATGGAAGTCTCATTCGCCGTGTATAGGGTGTACTTACTTGTCGTGACAATGATGGTATCAGATCCAGGTTTAAGGAGTGTCTTAATTGTCTTATGAACCACATCTAGTAGAGTCTTGTTTATAATTGTTAACGCCCCGAAATGAAATAAGGTGAACTAGAGTCTCATGAGAGTCTCTTGAGTTAATTTGAAGTTAAAATGAGTTACTTTAGTGTTCTTACACAGTGTGTGAAGTTTGGAGCTCCAACGCCCAAGAACGTCCATGACGTTCAGAAGGTGTGCCTTAGATTGTACTTGTGTGTCTTGATGTGTTTGTGTAAGTTTTATGTGTTCATTTTGGTTAAAAATTGCTTGAGATGTTCATAAGACATATAAGACATATTTTAGGGACTTAACGTCCGGGTGTGACCCCACCTATGACCCACAAGGGTCCTAGATAAAGGGCCCAAGACTTGGAGCAAACTGCCAAAAAACAGAGCACATTGACGAGCCAATCGACGGCCAGTTGACCAGGCAACGGATCGTTGACTAGGTCCATCGATTGGGGAGTGAAAACCTGCAAAATTGTGAGCTGTAGTACCAACCAGCAACGCCCCATCGACGGGGCGTTGGGTAACAAATGGCCCATCGTTTCATGGTCGTGGACGTTGCATGCAAAAGATGTTAATTGGCTTCCTTGGCATAGGGTGTTTGGAAAATTCACGTCAAGTCTTTTAACGACCTTGGACTCTTATTTTACGGTTATTTAGAAATATTAAACTTTTCTAAACCCTAAGAACCCATTTTAGACCCCTCTTCCGAAAACCCAAAATACCTCTCTCTTAGAAGACTCTCTCAAGTGTCCATGGAAGCTAGAGGTCAAGAAATGCTAGGAGGGTTGTTGCTGGCTGTTTCTTAGTAAACAATCAATGGTATTTATTCAATGTGAGGTATTGTATCCAAACCTAACCCTCTTCCATTCAACGAGCCATTTCAAAAAGATCTCGAAAAGGGTTTTCAAACATTATTTCCTTCTATCTTTGATTTTAAGAGTGGTCTTCTAGTAAAAGTGTTCCAATGATTTAAATGTGTGTATTCTAGTATGAATTGATTATTCTCATGTTAAAAACCTAATGAACTCATGTATATGTATATTTCAAACTTTTAGCTTAAGAAATGGGTTAAATAAGCATGTTTGGGTAAGATATGAACTTTGGTTTTCTTATGTTGTTGTTTTAATTTAGATATTACCCTAAGGGACTTATGATGAAATATTAAGAAATTTATTATACTTGATAACGGCTTGGTTAAATGGTGAATTTATCATAGATATTTCTTATTGTAAATTGCTCTTAAGTGGTATGGTTTACCTTCTTTGTGGCGGTGTTTATTTGTATCACGACCGGAGTCTAGACCCCAGACGAGACCGATGTCGTTGACCTCACTAAGGTTGCAGAAAATCCTACATACGTTGTTCTTACTTCATCTAGATTAATTTTAGCGGAAAATTTTAAAATTTTTGTTTCCTAACAGGCTTACTAAACATTTTATTACATGTATAATTGTTCACCATCAACCATCTAACACTAAGATCATCAAATGAAAGAAATAGTTCGTAGCTGCATTAAATGTATACTTTCAAAAACGGCACCAATACAAAGTCTGAAATTAGATAGGAAATGAAACACTAGAGAAACATGATCCACTAGCTAAAGCCTACATCTAAGCAAGATAATAATTGTAGACAGCCTCTAAAGGATGAGGGCCTACCAAGTCTGAATGAAAGCTCCACGTCCAGATAGTTGCAACGTTGTAATGTAAGATCTAACGTCCACCTGTGCCTGCACCTAAAAGTAGATATTTTTATGGAACAAGTATACACCTGTACTAAGTATGGGTATACAAAAGCACACACCAATGACATGCATGAGAAAGAATATCTCTTTCCTAACAACATGATTTATGGAAAGTCAAGTCAGTGGACTTGCCAAATTTGGATCAGGAAAGTCTATTTAACGACCAAATTTGCATTTGGAAAGTCATTCCTTGAGTGTAACATGCATCATAAAAATTATCATTTTGCAAACAGCACAGAACATATTTCACATAGAACATATCATAATTCATATAACACATAATGTTGTTCATATTATTCATTCATATGCCATAAGACCTTGGAATCATGGACTTGACATTCAGACTTATCAAATAAGAGGTCTTAACATATGGGACCTCAACTAGGGAGTCTGCTTTAGCAAACACCGAGTCTGCTTCATTCATTAATACGTACTTCATTTCATTTAATTCATGGGCCAGCGTAAACACCATTTATACCAAGGATGTAGTTTAAGACTTTCATTGAGTTAGTTTTGCAATGACAAAGAATGACCTAATGTTATTACTTGAATTCAAGTCACCTCTTGATTTTCCTATCCTAACACCTTTAGTATCATTCGTTTCATTATGTGCATCATTTGAGGATAGCCTTATTCATTCATTGGGATTTATAACTTTAACCAACATAGATCATGTGAGCATCATGAAATCCAGTGTCATGAAACGCCACACTGGAAAAAGGTTGAATCACCGGCCATAGTGACCCAAAATATGCAAGCGTACATGGGAATTGAACAACTCTAGATCCCTATATTGGCAGTATAGGTTCGATGATTAGGAGATATAAGGAGACCCATACCTTGCATGCCGGACATTCTAATCTCATTAGAGTTACGTGAACCTCTGCCCTTCTCGAATGAAGGCATCACTGCTCATAGCTAGTCTATCGGTGCTCAGTATAAAGTTCCATTACATTTAACTAATACATCATTGAAGCTGGCTTCTACTATGAGGACATAATATCTCAATAGATGCTTTCTCATCTCATTATTAGTATTGAGTGAGTTAATCTCAATACTCTCATTAGAGTGTTCATAGAGACTAGTCTCTTCATTAACTTTACACTCTCAAAGGTGAGTACGTTTTGGTAACATTTACTTAGGCTTATTTTAGATTTCTATCATCTTTTACATTGGACACATATCATATATTCAACACATTTCATTAACATTAGCACATTTTCTCTTCATAATTACTCACCCCTTTTTATGAGTATGTTCATTTCATCATATGCCAATGCACTTGGCGATTTAGTGTGTTTCACACGCTTACTTAACCTTTCTAGCGTTTCACCATTTCATTGTTCATTTCAATATTACTTCATATGCCATTGAACTTTGCCATCTAGTGTATCTTACACTTGTACTTAACCCTTCGAGGGTTACATCATTTCATTACATATATCTTAGGTTCACTTATTTTTAATCGTATGCTAGACTTATGGTTCTATAAATACAATCCATGAGGCTTCATTCATAGTTTGTTAATTGACTCATATATTACTAAGATTATATAGTACAAGACTTACTTATCTTTTATGTATGCCAAGAAACTGGATTTCGTTCTAAATAGGTGGCATTATTCTTGAACATTTAATTCACATATGATTTATTTAGCGATACGTAAATTTGGGCAAGGGAACCCAAGTTTGAAACCCTTGGACAATACTTACATTTTTCCTTTAATTTATTTTTAGTTTTCATGACATTGGGACCCTAGATCGAGCCCCAAAATCACCATCTATCTTTATTTTTCTTCTTGGATTCTCCTCTTATTTGGCCGAAGGGTTGTGGGATCGAACCCCTACAATACCTTTTATTTTTCATTTAAAATTGTGTTGTCCAATTCGCCTAGACCAAGAGGTTCGGATCAAACCCCCCACATCCTCTTTTTTCTTTTACTCTTTATTTCGCTAGGAATTGGGAGGTTGTGGGTTCGAACCCCTACAACCTCAATAATTGTTTAAAATCTTCCTTAGCTATGCATAGGCAGTGAGGTTGTGGGATGGATCCACCACAACTTCACTTTATTTTCCTATTTAATTCGCCCATACTCTCTTCCAGCCTTGAGGTCATGGATGTGATTCCCACGCCTCACACTTCCTTTCTTTTACTTTTCTTTTACTTCACTCGCTGCATGGAGGTCGTGGGTTTGATTCCCATGCCTTCCATTTTATTTTATTAATTTTTTGTACTTAACTTCTTCAGGAAGCGTACCCCATTTCGATTCCCCATAATCCTATTTCTTTTCTTGCGATTTCAAGGCAGTACACAGGTGAGGTCAAAAATTCGAAAATCCTTGTGGCCTCATCCCTTTATTCTCAAATGAATTTTCCTCTACACTTAGCCTCGATTAAACTTTTAAGTTTGCTGGAAATTTAGTCATCTTTTAAAAAAAATTTTACCAACATTATCACTTGAAATCTAAAAGAAATTTCATAGATCTTTTAACACTTTTGGGGGTGTATTTTCAAAGGTTTGTTTAGCCAAAATATTGATACCCAAATCAGACGAAATTCCATTTTAATGAACAGCACGATTAACATAAGTTTATGCAAGTAAATTGACAACAAAAACAATATCAATTTGAAGCCTTAAGCCGAGGACTCCAATTACAGTAACATTTTTGCACACGCACATACTTGCACAAAATATCAAATACATGGCTGTCTTTCATACGATTTAAAGTACACAAACATAATCATATTCACTATGAAAAAATAACATACAACTCAATCTACCAGCAATCATACCCAACCTACGATTCAATGGGAGCTAGTAACAGGGGCATGCAAAAGGGGAAACAATCCTAGTTTTGGAATGAATAATATGAACCTTAAGGGGTCTCTTGCGAAAGGAACCAAGACAGAAGAAAACCCATACCTTTTTGACATTAAACCCTTGAATTTCTGCCCAAAAACTCCTCACAAGAACACATCTAAACCTCCTCAATATCAACTACACCCGAATGGCAACCTCCCTTAGCCTAGTATTCGATTAATATTTGTTTTCTTTTGTTTTCGTGTGAGTTCTTCAAGTGTGAAGAACTTGGTTTATTTTCTACTTTTGTATCTTATTTTGGGAGAGAAATTTTGTGTGAAATAATAAGGGAGATTGAGTGTGAGAGTTGAGAGATAGAGGTGAGAGAGTAGGAGTTATATTAGGCTTAGGAGTCTAGTTTAGGACATAGTCAAATAAGGTTCAAGTAATTATTAAAAAAATATGATTTTTATTTTATTTTAAAAAAAATAATAAATAATAATTAATAATTAATTATATTAATTAAATAGATCAAATAAAAATCACATTAATTCATTGCTTTCACATAGTTTCGAACCCCGGTGAAGCAAGACTTCACTTCAAGAGCTCAATTTTGGCTCTCTCTCCCCAAATTGACCTTCCACCTTATTAATTAAATAATTAATTATATATTTAGGGTAATTACGATATTACCCTTATCCTGGAAAAAGACCATTTTCCCTCAAACCCTCCAAAACTAAGATTTCCTCTTTTTAAGTTCGGTAAACACTCCTTCGAGTAAATCTTCGCATTCGAGAGTCCTACATTGTTCGACCCAACCTTTCCTAGATAAACTAACTCCCCAAGTTAGTTTTCTTGGATGTATCAATGGTTTTGAATTCTGGTTTTACGTGCATCAATCCGTGTGAACCCTAGTCTAACCATAGGCATTCTTGACACATTAAGTATCACTTAGTATATCCATTTTTAGGGTTGTTACATTATCCCCCCATTTGGAACATTCGTCTCAAATTGACACTACTTTTTAGTAACAATAAGTAAGTCATCTATAGGATGTATGAATACATAGGTAATTCATTACTCCCATTGATGAATATATGATTCACATATTAACATGATGGTGCACATCCTTGAAAGCTACTAGTAGCTTCACATTAATAGACTAAGGAACTCTTTCGTAAACTAGTCTCATCAAAGCATACAATATGAGTAAACATATAAGTCATACAAATCAGCATCCAAATGATAACTCAAACAAATTAACCTCATACTAGTGCATAAACACCATACACAGTCAAATACATGAAGGACAAATTAAGGCTACTCACCCGAGACTTCACCTGAAGTGTCGTCCCCTGCACCCCTAGACTTGAGTGCGAAGAATCGTTTCCTCTTTGGAGCCTCTTTACTTGGACCACTAGAATGAACTCTTTCCTTCCCTTGTTCTTGACTTCTCCTTATCGGACAATCCTTCACCATGTGACCCGGTTTGCAAGAACTTTAACAAGCGTTAGTGCCCATCACACACTATCCTCCATGTAGTTTGGCACACTTCCTGCAAGGTGGTCTCTCCTGAGGTGTATCTACTTCATTGTTTCTCTTAACTCTGGACTCAAAATTCTTATCATAGCGACCCTTGGATAAATTTGACTCCCCTTGGTGGGAGAGTCTCTTCTTAGACTTGGGCTTATCTCTGATTCCAGTACTACTCTTCCTTGAAAAATTCTCCTCAGCTTGCCTTGCCCTATTCCCTTCCCTAGTGTGCTTCCTCTTCCTTCTTTACTCCACTAGCTGGACATTGACCATAAGCCTGGAAAGGTTCATGCTTTCATGCATCATAGCTTCCATAAACTCCACCTCGAGATCCTTAGCAATTCCTATCAAGAATCTACTCATCTCGTCTCTGTTGTTAGACACAAGAGAAGTGTCATACCTGGATAATTTCACAAAATTCAGGGAATACTCCCCGACTGTCGTTGATATTTGTTTAAGGTTGATAAACTCCTCAAACTTTGCCTCCCTCTTCTCCCTAGGGAAAAATATCTCCAGGAAGGCTGTCTCATACAACTCCCAAGTGTCCGGGACTATGCCCAAAGATCAGCTATCCTGCCATATCTTGCACCAAGTTTGTGCAACATCCTTGAATTGATAGGAAGCCAACTCTGCTTTCTCAGTATTTGTGGCCCCGATAGACACCAAAATCTTATACACCTCAAACTCATGGGGATCCTCTGAAGTCTTAGACCCTATGAAAATAGGAGGATTCATATTCGTGAAATCCCTCAATCTGTCAGCCATACTGTGAACCGGTGGATTCTTTCTCTAGACATTTTGTCGATTGACCTGGTCAGTCATGGCCTAAGATTACATGGTGATGGATTGTGCCGTTTGGGCCACATATACCCTCACCTCAGCATCAGTCAATCCAGCGGGATTAACTGGCATGGCTACTCTATCAGCTGGAGCCTGGGGTGGAACTTGATTGTCCCCAGCAGTTTCTACTCCTCTCCTCTGACCAATAGTTCTCCTAGTGTTCATTCTCTATAAGCAACAGGGATTGATGTTAGACATGCTAATAATATCAAGAAAGTCAAACATTAGGAAAGGAACTATAAGATCAGAAGAAGGGAAATTTTCCTACGCATCATGTAGTCTCTAATTAAGGATAGTGGTGCACTTCACTAACATGACTTAGAAACTACTCAATACGGTTGATGTGAACTTATTATCCTAGAAATTTAACCTAGTGCTTTGATACCAACTTTGTCACGACCAGAGTCCATACCTAGACGACAGCGGCGTCGTTGACCTCTCAGAGGTCATAGACAAGCCTACATACATCATTCTTACTTCATCTCGATTAATTTTAGCAGAAAAATTTTAAACATTTTATTTCCTAACATGCTTACTAAACATTCTATTACATGTATAATTGTTCACCATCAACAATCTAACATTAAGATCATCAAATAAAAGAAATAGTTCGTAGTTCACTAAATATGTACTTTCAAAAACGGCTCCAATAAAAAGTCTTAAATGAATTGGGAAATGAAACACTAGTGGAACATGCTCCACTAGCTAAAGCCTACATCTAAGCAAGATAATAACAGTAGGCAGTCTTTAAAGCATGAGGGCGTAACAAGTCCCGATGAAAGCTTCACGTCTGGATAGCAGCAACGTCGTACTGTAAGATCTAACGTCCACATATGCTTGCACCTAAAAGTAGATATTTGTATGGAATTAGTACACACTTGTAGTAATTATGGGTATAAGAAAGTACACTCCAAGGACATTCATGAGAAAGAATACGTCTTTCCTCACAACATGATTTATGGAAAGTCAAGTCAGTGGACCTGCCAAATTTGGATCAGGAAATTCCATGGACCTGCCAAATTCGGAATTGTAAAGTCATGCCATGAGTGTAATATGCATCATCAAACTTATCATTTTGCAAACAACACAACACATTTCACATAGCACATATCACATATCACAATTCATATAACACATAACGTTGTTCATATTCTTCATTCGTATGCCATGAGACCATGGAATCATGGACTTGACATTAAGACTTCCCAAAAATGAAGGAACAACATATGGGACCTAAATGAGGGAACAACATATGGGACCTGAACTAGGGATTCTGCTTTAGCAAACATAGTTATTTTTATTTTTTTATATTTTTTTATATTTTTTTTTACCTAGGAAGTAGTTTAAGACTTTCATCGGGTTCGTTATACAATGACCAAGAATGACCTAATGTCATTACTTGAATCTAACTCACCTCTTTATTATCCTATCCTAACACCTTTGGTATCATTCTTTTCACTATGTGCATCATTTGAGGCTGGCCTCATTCATTCATTGGGAACTTTAACTTTAACCGACATAGATCATGTGACCATCACTAAATCCAGTGTCATCAAACCCCACACCAAAAAGAGGTGGATCACCGGCCAAAGTTACCCAAAACATGCTAGCGTACATGGGAATTGAACCACGCCAGATCCTTATATTGGCAGTAGAGGTTTGAAGACTAGGAGATATACGGAGACCCATACCCGACATGCTGGACAGTCTCATCTCATGAGAGTTACGTGAACCTCCTCCTTTTCCAAAAGAAGGCATCATCGCTCATAGCTAGTCTATCGGTGCTAAGTATAAAGTTCCATTACATTCAACTCATAAATAATGGAAGATGGATTTTAATATGGGGACATCATAGCTCAAGAGATGATTTCTAATCTTATCATTAGTATTAAGTGTGTTAATCTCAATACTTTTATTAGAGTGTTTATATACACTAGTATCCTCATTAACTTTAGACTCTGATAGGTGAGTACGTTTTGGTAACATTTACTTAGGTTTATTTGATATTGCTTTCATCTTTTACATTAGAATCATATCATATTGTCACCACATTCATTAACATTAGCACAGTTGATCTTCATAATTACTCACCCCTTTTTACTTGAATGTTCATTTCATGATATGCCAATGCACTTGGCCATTTAGTGTGTTCCACACTATGACTTAACCCTTCTAGCGTTTCATCATTTCATTGTTCATTTCATTGTGCATTTCGTCATATGCCAACGCACTTGACCATTTAGTGTATCACACACTCGTACTTATCCCTTCGAGGGTTTCATCATTTCATTATATACATCTTAGGTTCACTTATTTTTAATCGTATGCTAGACTTATAGGTCTATACATACAATCATGAGGCTTCATTCATAGTTTTTTAAGTGTCTCATATGTTCCTAAGATTATATAGTACGAGACTTATGTATCTTGTATGTATGCCAAGATCTCGATTTCAATCTAAGTAGGTGGCATTATTCTTGAACATTTAATTCACGTATGATTTATGTATCATTACGGAAATTTGGGAAAGAGAACCCAAATTTGAAACCCTTGGACAATACTTACATTTTTCTTGAATTTTTTTTTAGTCTTCATGACATAGGGACCTTAGATCGAGCCCCAACATCACCATTCTATCTTTATTTTTGTCCTTGGATTCTCTTTTTATTTGGCCGAAGGGTTGTGGGATCGAACCCCCACAACCCTTTTATTTTTCATTTAAAATTGTGTTGTCCAATTCACCGGGACGAAGAGGTTGTGGGATCAAACCCCCACAACCTCTTTTTATTTCACTCTTTTTTCGCTGGGAATTGGGAGATTGTGGTTTCAAACCCCCACAACCTCCTTAATTTATTTTATTTAAAATTTACCTTAGCTATGCGTAGGAAGTGATGTTGTGGGATCGGGCCATACAACCTTACGTTGTTTTTCTTATTTAATACTCCCATTCTTTCATCTAGCCTTGAGGTCGTTGGTTCGATTTCCACGCCTCACACTTCCTTTCTTTTACTTTTCTTTCACTTCACTCGCGGCATGGAGGTCGGGGGTTCAATTCTCATGCCTCCCATTTTCTTTATTAATTTTTTGCACTCAACTTCTTCAGCAAGCATTCCCCATTTCGATACCCATAATCCCATTATTTTCTTGCTATTTCAAGGTAGTACATGGGTGAGGTCACACGTTCGAATCCTGGTGGCCTCATCCCTTTATTCTCAAATAAATTTATTCCTCTATACATATATTCAATTAAACTTTTACGTTTGCTGGAAATTTAGTCATTTTAAGCTAATTTTCACTTGAAATCTTAGAGAAATTTCAAAGATCTTTTAACATTTTTTGGGGTGCATTTTAATAGGTTTGTTTAGCAAAAATATTGATACTCAAATCAGCCACAATTACATTTTAATGAACATCACTATTTACATAAGTTTATGCACGTAAAATGACAATTGAAACATTATCAATTTGAAGCCTTAAGCTGAGGAATCCAATTACAGTAACATTTTTCTTGCACAAAAATTCAAATACATGGTTGTCTTTCATACTATTTAAAGAACACAAACATAATCATATTCATCACGAAAACATAACATACACCTAAATCTACCAGCAAGCATACCCAACCTATTATTCATTGGGAGCTAGTGATAGGGGCATGCAAAAGGGGAAGTAATCCTAGTTTTAATGTGTATTGAAGGACAAATATGCATACTTTTGGGTCGTGATAGACTTAGTATCAGAGCATAAGGTTTTGGGAAATAGTTTAAGGTCTAAAAGTCCCACAAGCCACGTCTAGTAGTATCTTGGTACTTGTTGTGAGCCGCGACACATCCGCAGACAAGAGTCTAGGTGTGATTCCTTGAAAGGGGAGTTGTTTTTATTTTTGAGGGAGAGCAAAGGTGAGTTTTGATGTTATTATGGTTTTGTGGCTTAAAGAGTAGATATGAAGGTAAGTCTTTGGTATGTGATGCAATTTATGGATAGCTGTGAATTATGAGGTTGAGAGTGATGTGATGATAAATTTTAATTGTGATTTAAATCTAAGTATGGTAAGATCTATAAGGATTGAATAAAGTGCCTTTGAGAAAAAAATGATTTATCTGATGATTGTGTTCAATAATGGTAGATATGCTTTAAGGTGTTAATTGGAGGAATGTTGAGAGAATGTGGAGATTTTGTAGAAGTTGAAGGAAACTCCCTTGTGTGACTAATGTTTCATAGTTGTTCTTTTTATTGGTGGATGTTGTGGTGTAGGATTACTCTAACATGGAAATGTGGTATGAATATCTAGTGAGGAAGTTTGTTTCCATGAAATTGAGTTAATTTATGCCTAAGAATTTAATGATGTAATGTTTAAGAGAGTTTGTTTAGGATTAAGTCCAAAAAGTGAAGTGTTACGCTTAACTTGTATAGCTGATGTTTAATCTTGATGTGCATGAGTTGAGGGTAGTGTGAGTTCCTACCTTGTGAGAGGCATAATTTTACTTTGAAGTATGAGGCCTTGAGGATAGGTTTACCCTATGTGGGGGAGAGTGAGTTGAGTAGAATAGCATGTAATGTACTTAGTCCAAGAGAATCCTCAAGGGTCACTAAGTGGTAGTGGTAGAATGGGATGATACTATCCCATTGCACTTAGTCAAACTTGTAAACTCTCTTTGTAGTAAGTTATTATAGTTTGGTCTCTCATATTGGCATTTAATCGTGATAATGTTGCTTGGAAGGTGAATTATGAAATTTTTAAGCATGTGATGTAGTGATGTTTTGAATTACCTATAATGAAGTTCAAATTTTGAGAAAATTGCATGTTTCATGAATTATGGTTTGAAGGTGTTATAAGATAAGTTTATGTGACTTTATAGTTCATTGATTTTTTCATCTTGACGAATTTCTCAAAGAATGGAATTATTAATTTTTGACCATCATTGGCAGTGACATAGTGAATGTTCACTGTAATGATTATGCATTTTGAGTAAATTTTATTTATCTTAAATTGAAGTATCAATGTGTGCAAAAGTATTTTATATGATCATGTGTAATGTTGGAGAAGGTAGTCCCTCCATAAAAGAAGGTTAAGGGTGAGTTTTGAAGTTTGTGAAGTTTTGCTAAAAGTGCTTATGTTGCTATGTGTTTGAAAATATGAAATGAATTCCTTGCTAGTTGATGCTTATATTTTGAGTCTGTTTATCATGATTTTAATGTTTTATGTGATGCTAAGTGAATCCTTGTTGTTCTTGATGTTTTAGTGTATTCTGAGAATAAATGTTATTCAAAGTGGGGGAGAATGTAATGCCCCAAAACAAACTAAGGTTAACTAGAGAATCATGAGTGTTAAATGAGTACCTTTAGTGTTATTAGGAAGTGTGTGAAGTTTGGAGGTCAAACGCCCAAGAACGTCCAAGACGTTCGGAAGGTGTGCATTAGATTGTACTTGTATGTTTGATGTGTTTGTGTGACTTTTATGTGTATGTTTTGCTTGAAATTGCATGACCTTTTAATAAGACATAGATGAATTAGTTTTGGGGTTTAACATCCGGGCAAAAGCGCACCTAGGACCCACTAGGGGCCCTAAATGACAGGCCCAAGAATTGGACCAAACTGCAACAAAATAGTGCCCATTGACGAGCCAATCGACCAGGCAATTGGGGAATAAAAAAAAAGCAAATTTTGGAGATGCACTCCAAACCAACTTCAACCCTTTGACGGGCGTTGGTTGCCAAACGGCCCGTCGTTTGAGGGTCGTGGAGGCTGCCTACAAAAACTATTAAGTGGTTGCCTTAGCTTGGGGTGTTTCGTAAATTTACCCCAACACTTTTAAGGATCTTGGACTTTTATTTTAGGGTTATTTCGATATCTAAGTGTTTTCTAAACCCTAAGACCCCATTTTAGAGCCCTATTCCTAAAAACGAAAACCCTCTCTCTTAGAAGACTCTCTCAAGTCTCAATGGAAGCTAGAAGTCAAGAAATGCTAGGAGGGATGATAATGGTTGTTTATTCATCGAAAATTAGTATTATTTCTTCTATGTGAGGTATTATATCCATCCTTTAATTCTATTCAATTCAAGGAGCAATTTCCAAAAGATTTCAAAAAGGGTTTACATACTCTATTTCCTTCTATTTTTAATTTTTATCATGAGTCTAATTGTAAAAGTGTTCCAATGATTTAAATGTGTTTATTATTGTATGTATTGATGATTTTCATGTTAAAAACCTAATAGACTCATGTATATGCATATTTCAAATTTTTAGCTTAAGAAATGGGTTAAATGAGCATGTTTGGGTAAGGTATGAACTTTGGTGTTCGTAAGTTGTTGTTTTGGTGTAGCTACTGCCCTAAAGGACTTATTATTATGAAATATTGAGAAATTCATTATAGTTCATATCGGCTTGGTTAAATGGTGAATAACTTATGTTGCATAGTTCTTATTGTAAAATTCTCTTGAGTGGTATGGCCCACCTTCTTGCTGTCAGTGTTTATTTGATGAACTTGATATTACTTAGTATGTTTTGTGAGTGTGTCTTTGAACGCCTAGAATATGAAATGAAGTGATATTTCAGATTAGTCTTGTCTTGTGTTTTGTGAAGTTGAATAGGATGTTTGGCTTAGAATATGCCTAGGTAAAGTATATGAATTGTGAAGAATGTAAAGTGTGTAAATTGATGAATGTAGGACATAACCCTGTATATAAGATAATGTTAGGGAAATGATGTTTATATGAAATATGTTCTCACAAGTACACACACACACTTAAATAAATGTATGAAGTTAAATTAAGTAAAAAGAGGAGTTTTGAGGTGGACACTCTTCATGAGTTGAGATGAAGTGTTCAAGAGCAACCTCACTACATCCTAAGAGCTTTCTAAGAAAGGTAGGAGGATGAATGTCCTTCGTGAGTTTAGATGTGGTGTTCACTAGCTATCCTTAACCTATAGTTTAAAGTGCTTAGACTCTGTGGGTGTTATGTCTTGCACCGAGTGGATCTGAAGAAGAGGTGGTTACACTTGGTAAGTTGAGATGTTGTATTCCAATGTACCTCTTTAGATGAATACTACACGTGAGTATAGAATAAGTACTTAGTAGTAATGTCCTTATCCCTTAACTATGTTCCCGCATAGGTGTAGCCATTGGGAAAGCCATGTAAAAGCTAAAAAGAATTACCTTACTCTAGGCAAGTTAGTGTACCTCATCCGTAAGTGTTAATGTCGGGATTCCATGTCTAACTCTCATGGTCTATGTCGGTTAAGCTAACCATCCACAAAAAAATTGATCGAACTAAGTCTTCTAAAAGAACGTACTACTTAGAATAGGTGGTGGTATGTGACGCAATCTACTCATTTCACTAGGTAGGACCTTCCTAAAGGGAAGAGTTGGTGCAAAATCTTCTCAAAGAATGTACTACTTAGGCTAGGTTGTTGTATGGGACACTATCTACTCATTATACTAAATAGTCATTTCGAAAGGGAAGACTTTGGTTGTTTTTTGGGTGTCTTTTATTGTCTTGCCATGGATTGAGACTTGTTTCTCTTCAGTTTAGTAAGCCGAAAGGGTTAGTTTTGAGGATTCCTTTAGTGTGTATTGAAGGAGGCATATTCATACTTCCTTCATATCTTACCTAAGTGAGTCTTAGGATAATCCTGAGGTACTTCCTTCATATCTTACCTTAGTGAGTCTTAGGATAATCCCAAGGTAGGGAAAATCTAATGGAAAATGAGTTCACTTTCTCTTTTGCTTAGCCTTGGAAGTTCACTCATTCAGGATTATATAATTTATTGTGAGTGCTTTAAATGATTAATTGTTAAATTTCAAATTTTTTCACTGTAATATTGATTGAATTTTACTGTAAGGTTTTGGAAGTTACTGTAAATGGTCCCTTTTAGTTTAAAATTATGGAATCTATTATCTAAGTGTTAAGTGATGGTTCTTATGATGTTTTACTTTTAGATTCTTGAATGTTTTACTTAAATTGCATGAATTGTTATTTTTCTAAAATGACCCTTTTCGCATGTTTTTGCATATGCCATATTTAGTAAATTGATTTTTACTAACCCCATACTTTCATAAACCTTATAAGTAGAGGTAGACGACTTTTTGGAAGATTCGAAGGCGATGCTTGAGAAATTCACTCTCTCAAGAATTGGTATGTCCTCATATATTTGAGGACATAGTATATTTTTTCCTAGTTTTATTATTAAGGCTTATTATGTATTTGATTCAATGTAAAGGACCGTGTTCCTAAGATATTATATGTCATGTGTTATGTTTGGCTTGTGACGATGAGATTTCTTTAGTATTTATGGAAGATTTCCTTTTTATTAATGTATTCGTGAAAAGTTTTAATTCCACACTACTTTTTATTTTTTATGTAATGAATGCTAGTTAAAGGGCTTGTACAAGACCCCAAAGAGTCAAGTAGGCCCGGTCACGAATCGAGGGTTCCTCTTAACTTCTAGGGTTTGATTTTGGGTGGTGAAAATAATGTGAAGCGCGCCATATTATAAATAGGAGGTTATTGGGTGCTAGGAAAGTTTTACTTCTTCATTCATCTAATTGTGCCTAAGAGCTTTGTATAAGGTGTCTTGGCCTTGTTTCCCTTATGTGTTGGTCCCTTGAGGGTGACTTTCTGAAGATTGGGTTGAGGGAGAGAAAACATGATATATGAATTGTTAGACGAGGTATGGTAGAAGGTGGTTTTGACTTTAGATTGGCTTGTTTACTTGAGGAACGAGATTCATCATAAAGTTCATAGTTCCCGTTGTTCCATTCATCCGAGTTCTACAAATATGTATCATGACCTTAGAGAAATATTTTGGTGGGAAGGCTTGAAAGGGGACATATCTGAATTTGATACAAAATGTATAAATTGCGAACAACTGAAAGCCGAAAACCAAAAGATTCGTGGTTTAGTTCAAGAGATATGGTAAGGTTGCCTTGGACATAAAAGCAACATGAATCCATATGGACAGTTGTGGATAGTATGACCAAATCTGCACATTTTATTCCCGTAAAGTCAAGTTACTCGGCGGGGGATTATGCAAGAATATTGATAGATGATATTGGTGTCGCTATGGTATTCCGTTATGAAACATATTGGATACGGGTGCACGATTTAAATCTACGTTTGGGAGGTCATTACAAAAAAGGTTGGGTACCAAGGTGAAACTAAGCACCGCTTTTCATCCCCAAATGGATGGTCAAGCGAAGTGTAATATTCAAACCCATGAGGATATTCTTAGATCATGTTTAATTGATTTCAAAAGGAATTGGAATAACACTTGCCTTTCGTTGAGTCTTCCTACAATAATAGTTACGGTTCATCTATATCTATGGCTCCTTTTGAGGATTTGTTTGGAAGGAAAAATAAGTCTCCAATTGGATGTTTTGAAGTGGGTGAGTCTTCACTTTTGGATCCCAAATTGATTCATAAGATCTTGGAGAAAGTTCATATACAAAGGAATTTCTTGAAAACATCCTATAGTCGACAAAAGTCTTATGACGACCATCGGAGGAGAGACTTAACGTTTCAAGAAGGTGATAAATTGTATTTAAAAGTTTTTCCTATGAAAGAAAAGTTGAGTCCTCGTTATGTGGGTCCCGGTGAAATTTTACAAAGGGTTGGAAACATGGGAGGCCGAGGCCTGCTTGAAGTCCTGTTACCCTCATCTATTTGATAATTAACGTTAGTTGTTCCTACTTATAGTAAAAATAATGAGTTTATTTAAAGTTGCGTTGATTTTTGGTAAAATATTGAATTATATGTTGTGTTACAGCGATTTACAGTGTTTTGTGTCTATTGAAATGAAAGTTTTCAAAGAAATTCTCTTTTACATGATTTGAACTTATTTGGTGCATTTTTGTATGTTATATATTCATGAGTTGTATTGAGCAAGATCATATTTGTTGAACAAAGTTTTTGCATGAGTGAATGAGCTTGTAATGAATGTTGAACTCTTAAGAGTTGAAACATGACTCTTTGAGTTGAAAGTGTAAAAGGTCAATGCATTATGTTGAGTTGAATAGTAATTCATGTTTTGATTTGTTGTTTTTTGTTGGGATGCTAGTATTGAATCTATTCCTTCCTTTTAAGAATTTCAGTGTCATTCGGGGAGGAATGTTCCTGGGGGGACAATGTAATACTTTGAATGTCTAAAGCCTTATCTAGAGCATAACAAGAGATTTTAAGAGTTGTAACACTATTTTAAGGTCAAATATAATATATATGTCATTTAGGGAGTTTTTGAATCAAAATGTCAAGGAATGTCCATGACGTCCGGAAACTAGTCCAAGAGGTTCTATCGCTCCTTAGTCTTTATGACAAGGTTCTAAGAATTGGAAAATGGTGAAATTTGATAAAATGTGTCTAACACTTGTTAGAGTTGGTTTATAGTCAAAACGTTTGGGTAAGACTCTCTAAGGACCAACCAAAGGGTCCTTTAGGATGACCCTTCTTGTTTGGCAAAAAGATGTAAAAAGTCATTGCAATGGACGACTTATAGGCGACGAGGAGTTGGCCAATCGATGGATCATGGATGGTAACCTTTGATAGTCACTAATCCAAATCCGTGAAGATGTCATTTGGCAGGTCGCTGTCCAAAACGATGCATGTGCAGCACGGAGGGAGGGGGGTTTGGCCGTCGATTTACCTACGGCCCGTAGGTCGGGGAATCGTAAATCATGTTTATGTTTTGCGGTTTAGTTTTAGGTTAGTTCATTAAATTAATTAATTAGTTAGTTAATTACTTAGGGTTTAATGGAGTTATAATTAAGTTAATTAACGACCTCTATATAAAGACCTAATCTAATTAAACAAAACCCAACTCTCATAATTCACAAACCCCAATTGCTCTTCCTTTTCTCCTCTATAACTCTCCAATAGAAACTCCATAGAGGACAAAGCAAAGGATGGTTATAGGTAATCTAGGAGGCTAATTTTATCCTTTAATACTCATCAATTAACAAGGTATTGTATTCCTTTCACCTTTGAGATAATTTGCCCAAAGGATTCCACCAAATTGATCTAAAAGATCAGTTTCAAGTGAGTTTTCTTCTATTACAAATTTTAATTTATAAATTGCTCTGTTTATGATTCCTTCAGATAACTGTGAGTATATTATGCTGTATTTCAATTAAATTATGCTACTTCTTGATGAATTGACCTATGTTGTGAAGTTGATCATGAATTTGATTCAAACCCCTAACCCTAAGCTATGAACTAGTGACAAATCGTAGTGTAGTACTTCAATTGACTATATTATTGTGAAATTACTATTTTCTGATTATTCTAAACCCATTATTGGGTTTAATTGGATTTTTTATGGTAAAACCTTTAAATATGGCTTCTGAAGGAGATTAGTGTAAGTCTTGTGATCTGAATCCTTTACTTCAATTATGATTACTTGTGTTTAGTGATGAAGTTTTATTGATGCATATCTTATGATAAGATTGATTAGGGTTTGTATGATGTTGAATTGGAATGTCTTGATGTATGAATTTTGAGTTGTTGGCTAAGATGTATTGATATAAGGATGATAATGACTTACCTAAGTGCCTTATCATAATGTGACTATGTAAATGTGCTAACCTCACATGTGTGAATTGTAATAAAAGGACAATAATCATGTAATTCTTATTGAAGAATGATTATTACTATATAAATATAGACCGTATGACCTAAATTAAGGTATTATGATTATTAAAGTCTTGAAGAAATTTTAAAAAGGGACTCTACCTTAAAACCGAGTGAACTAGAGTGAGGAGTGTCTCTTCCCACATAGGGAAGGTAGGATCACTAATGTGCACATGATATTGGATACTATAATGCATGGCATGAAGAGGGTCCCAACTATATCTCCTAATTCTTGAACTATGTAACCCCCATAGAAATTCTAGCTAGTGGATACACATAGATGCTATGTTTATGTTTTTGTACTACCTTGGAAAGTTGTCCGCCTTCTTTCGGTGTAAGGATATATGTACAACTGATTCCAAATTAGCTCATGTGGTCTATGTTGGTTAATGCAAGATATTCCCCAACATTTTAGGTTCCGGTCGTTTAAGGGTTCGTGACGATCTTAGAAGAAGACTTGCATCCTCATTTTGCAAGTTAGGCAGGTCCTCACCACTTCGAGGACAATGCCAGTTTCTACTATTGGATGTTGATAAGTCCTAAAGACAGTTTATTCATTGTCTCTCATTTGAGTACTATAATTGTATAGTCTATATGTTGCTTTTATTGTATTGATGTATGAGATATGTCCAAACGTTATACTCTTGTTTAGATGGTTATAATATGAGACATCCATTTTAAGACTATGACGTATCTTATACGTATGTGTGCCATAAAAATAGAAGATTATGTAATCTTCTTATACGAAGGGTCTATGTATACACGATAGAAATATATTATGTGTTTGCGAGAGGTCTAATTAAAAATCCAGGAAGTAGTGTAGATGAAAAAAATTAAATTTTCCGCATTCTTAACCTATGAATGTAATGATGAATGTTAGGAGGCTAGTCTTAGTCCTCTTTGAGGACGACGAAACCATATACGTCTAGCGGGTACTTCCCAGATGTGACATGGACCATCCCAAACATCATTATCATATAAACATATACTACACAATATAGAGAAGCTTAGGTCAACATACCATCAATAAACCTGACAACTCCAATACATAGATAATTCAACCAACTCAATATACCAATAGCAATAATCAACAACTCAATTCAATAATCTTAATATACAATGAATTCAAGATAATTCAACATAAAATTAACAAATAAATACCACCTACTTACTATTCTAACTTGATTATTTCATAATTCAATAGCCCTAATCAAACTACACAATAATTCATAAGTATAATTTAAAAGTTTAGAGACATAAATAAATCACCCATAAAATAGTAAAAAACTAAGGATTCATGAATTGCATGGGTTTATAGAGTTTTTTTCCCAAAAAAACATCAAAATAACATCAATTCTATCAATATACAATGATTCAAAATGTTTTATGGAAGAACCCATGACTAGATGTCAAAATAAGACAATTTCATCTTTTGAAATTGGAAATCACTTTGAAGTCAGGATCCTTAAAGAAAAGAGATTAAAGTATTTAAACATACCTTAATTGATGCTAGACAATGAAAACCGAGAAGAATTGATGTAGAAACCAAGCTTCATGCTCCAATCTACCTTCAAGCTTCAATGGTGTTCTAGATATTTCTTTAGTTTTGAAATAATGATATCATTTAAGTGTATAAGACTTATAAAGCCACTCAAAATACCTAAAATTACCTTAATAAACCGTACAAATAATTTTGAGGAAGGCTAGGTGAAAACCCCAAGTGCCCTTCCTTTGCCGAGACCCTCGAGAAAATTACACGTCTCACCAACGACCTCCATCAACGCCTCGTAGGCCAACAAACATACCTTCCTGTTGGTTCATGGTTTGGGTAAGAGACTTTTTAAATGGGAGAACAAGCTCGCACACCTATGTATCTATCACGACCCAGAAGTACCCCCTAGAAGTTTGGGAGAACCCTTAGATTGGGACAAGGCGTACTTGACCCTTTGGGGTCTTGTACAAGCCCTTTAAATATCATTCATTACATAAGACATGAAAAGTAGTGCGAAATTAAAAATTTTCAGGATTTTTAATATAAATTGAAATCCTGTAATAAATACTTAGAAAATCTCATCATCACAAGCAAAACTTAAACACACGACACAATATCGTAGGGACACCTCCCTTTACATTTGAATGAAATACATAATAAGTCTAACTAACAAAACTAAGAAACATAGACTATGTCCTCGATCATATGAGGACATACCAAATCTTGAGAGAGTATAATTCCCAAGCTTCTCCTTCTAGAATCCATCATGCTTCCAAACCTATACTTATAGACTATAGAAAAGTAAGGGGTTAGAGAAAATAATGTACTAAGTATGGCATATGCAAAAACATGAAAAAGGGACATTTTCGTAAGAACACAATTGCTTGTCAATTGAGTAAAAGTTCAAAATTAGAGAAGTAAAACAACCTAAGAATCATCATTTAACACTTAGAGAAGAATTTCCTCAATTTTAAACAAAAGAAGCATTTTACGGTAAGCTCTTCAAAATTACAGAACACTCTTGTAACATTACAATGAACCAAATTAACTCCAAAATAGTGAACTTCCAAGGTCAAGCAAAGAGAGAGTGAACTCATTTCCATAGGAGTTTCCCTAACTAAGGTTATCCTAAGACTCACAAAGGTAAGAGATGAAGGAAATGAAGATACACACCCTTCAATACACAACTAAATGATCCCCATGACTACCCCTTCTAGGCTTACCCACCTCGGCTTACCCACCTCAGCAGAATAAGTCCCCACTCAATGACTGTACATTAGAAGAACACTGAAACAACACATTAACACATCCCTTTCGGAATGCCTACTCAATGAAATGAGTGGATGGCATCCCATTCCATTACCTACCCTAAGTAGTACACTCTTTTAGAAGACTTATCTAATTCAATTCATATAAGGTTTGCCAGGACTCCCCCTTTCGGAATGCCTACCTAATGCAATGAATAGATGGCGTCATATTCCATCACCTACCCTAAGTAGTACATTTTTTATAAGACTTAGAACTTTCATTAATTTTGTGGGGGTTGGCTTAACCGACATAGATCATGAGAGCTAAACATGGAATCTCGACACTTTCCTTATCGGAGATGGGCCCCCCACTCCATCCCACCCACTTGCCTAGAGTGAGGTTTTTCTTTTCGCTTTTACATGGCTTTCCTAATAGCTACACCTATGAGGACGCATAGTTAAGGGATAAGGATATTGGTAATACGTAACTCATTCTCTACTAACAATAAGTACTCATCTGAAGAGGTACATTGGAATACAATATCTCAACTCGCGAAGTGTAACCACCCCTTCTTCATATACGCTCGGTGCTACGCATAACTCCCTATGGATTATAAACATTATCACTATAGGCTAAGGATAACTAGTGAATACCACATATCAACTCAGGAAGGGCGTGCATCCTCCAACCTATCTTAGAAAGATCTTAGGATTTAGTGGGGTTTCTACAAAACACTTCATCCCTACTCATGAAGAGTGTTCACCCCATAACTTGCCTTTTGACTTAACTTAGCTTCATTCATTCAAGTGTGAGTGTGTGTGTTTGTAAATGTGAACACCTTGCACATAAGGATCAATTCATTTACATTCAATTCTACATTCTTATATCTTCCTTTATCATTTACACACTTTAACATGCTTCAACATATACACTTGCTTCATTTAGGCTTAATCTACAAAAACCATACAATTTAATCTTTATAATGCATGTCAACATCAATCTCATCATTATCACTTAATTTCACACACTAGGCCTTCAAATCCTTACTCACAAAACATACAAAAATAAACAAATACAACAAGTAAACACCACCACCAAGACGGTGGACCATACAACTCAAGAGCATTTCATAACAAGAGTTGTACAGTAAAACAAACTCACAAATTAACCAAGATTTCACAACCTATAATAAATTATTCCATATTTCACCATAATATGACCTTATGGAAGTAGCTAAACCATAATAACAACATAAGGAAACCAAGGTTCAAACACTACACAATCATGTTCAATTAACCCTTTTCTTAAGCTAAAAGTTGGAAATATGCATAAACATGAGTTAATTAGGATTTTCACCTTAAAATATTCAATTAATACTAGAAGAAACATACTTGAATCATTAAAACACTTTTACATGAAGATCCATACTTAGAATCAAAACTAGAATAAGACAGAGTTTAAAAACCCTTTTTGAAAATAATTTACAAATGACTCCTTCAATGAAAGGGGGCTCAAGGATGACTACACTTCCTCAAGTAAAATAAAATGCACTAATTTTTATGAAGAAACACGCCTAAACCAGCAGTCTTATTTCTCCTTGAGTCTTAGCTCCAATGGTGACTTGAGAGAGTTTTTTCTTTAGAGAGAGAGTTTGAATATTATGATATGAGGGGTCTTTTATAAGTATGGAACTTCAAACTAATTTAATATACCTTAAAACCCCGAAAACTATCATCCTAGGGTCATTAAAATCTTTGCCTGAATTTACGAAACCCCCCAAGTAATTCCAGGGAAAGTGACAACTTTTGGCAGTCTTTAGTGACAGCTCCAACAAACGGACCGTTTGTCCATCAACGGCCCGTTGGTGGGAGGTCATTGGTTGGTACTTAGCCTCATCCAAAAGAAGGCTATCCTTCCTTGTAGGTCCAGTCGACACCGTTTTTGAAAGGACTGTTTGTTAAAAAATAGACCGTCCCTTCTGTCGTCGTTTTGTCACTTCTTGCCTGCTTCCTGCCAAGAGATGGGATCCTCTTCTAGGTCTCCTCGTAGGTCTTAGGTGGGGTCGTACCCGGACTTTAAATCCCTATACATAGTAATAAAGGTCATGGGAACATCCCACACCTACTTCAACAAAATGAGCATGTAAAACTCACTAAATCATATGAAGACACACAAGAACAATCTAAGGCATATCTTCCAAACGTCTTGGACGTTCTTCGAAGTTTTACCTCCAAACATCACCAAAATTAAGACACTGCCTAACAATATCAAAGTAACTTATTTTAACAAAAAACTAACTGACGAAATATTGAAAAAAACTCTAGTTTACCTTAGTTTATTTTAGGGTGCTATAGTGTCAACCTACGCCACCAACCTAGGACGCATCGACCAGCCTACTAGGCGCCGATTGATATCCGTCAGTGAGGCTGGTTTTGAAAGCTCTTTGATCACCCATCGCTCCTCCTAAAAGACCCCTTAGTTGATAACATGGGGAGTTTTTCCCTAAAGTTTACAACAAAAATATAGTTATACACATGTTTAGGACCTCTTATATTAATTTCTTCAAAAAAACACTTTAAACTTGAAGAAACACACTAAGGCACACAAACACGTCTCAAGGGAATCTGTTCGAACGTTATGGATGTGCTTGGACATTTTATCTCCAAACTTCATGAAACTTTAAACACTGCCTCCTAACATCATTATAACCCATTGAACGAATTCAAAACATCAATATAAAATTGTTAGGCTCTAGTTCTACCTAAATTAGTTTTAGAGGTGTTACATTCTCCCCCACTTGGACAACTTCATCCTCGAATGAAACTTACTTCATTTTAGGCACCTTTAAGAAATAAAAACTTAAGACTAGTAGCACATAACCATACCACACCATACAAAACTCATAAATAAAAGGAACACCAATTTAAGAGACTTTAAGAGACTTAAAACACAACAAGAGGATAGAAACTAATCTACGATTCACTATGCAATAAGACTAACATTCTTCATTTATGTCACGACCCAAATCAGGGACGCGACTGGCACCCACATTTACCCTCCTATGTGAGCGAACCAACCCATCTAAACCTTAACATTTCAAGATATATCAACAGAAAATAATGCGGAAGACTTAAACTCATTAATAAAAACAATTCAATACTATTATTATTATCCCCAAAATCTGGAAGTCATCATCACAAGAACATCTATCTCAAATTACTTAACTAGGAATGTCTAAGAACAAAATAACTAAAAAGCTAAGCTAGTCCATGCCGGAAGTTCAAGGCATCAAGACTTGAAGAAGAAGACCCAGCCCAAGCTAGACGCATTAGCTCACCCTGAAGTTCCGATGAAGTGAAGACTGGCTAGATCTGCTGTTGAGTTGAAGTTGACAGAACGTTTGCTGCATTACACAAGTAACAAAGAGGAAAACATAAAAGTAGGGGGTCAGTACAACCACACGTACTGAGTAGATATCATCGGCCAACTCAAAATAGGGAACAGTATATATCAATAATAATGTAAATCAACTACAATACTCAACATGTAGCAATAACAACATGAATTCATCAATAACTACAACCGAGTTCACACATGAGGACTCAAGCCTCAATACCATACTCATTTGGGAATTAAGTTCATTAGATTGAGTATATTCATTATCTTTCTTCCTCTTGTGTCGGTACGTGACACTCCGATCCTCTATTTCTATCCTGGTGCCGGAACGTGGCACTCCGATCCATATTCTATCCTGGTGTCGGAACGTGACACTCCGATCCTCATATTCTATCCTGGTACCGGAACGTGGCACCCGATCCATATTCTATCCTGGTGTCGGAACGTGACACTCCGATCCTCATATTCTATCCTGGTACCGGAACGTGGCACCCGATCCATATTCTATCCTGGTGTCGGAACGTGACACTCCGATCCTCATATTCTATCCTGGTACCGGAACGTGGCACCCGATCCATATTCTATCCTGGTGTCGGAACGTGACACTCGATCCTCATATTCTATCCTGGTACCGGAACGCGGCACCCGATTCCCCTAATCATCAAGCCTTCTTTTACACTAAGGCATCATCATTCTCATTATATAATATATCAAGTGAATTAGGGTTCTTTCAAGATTTGGGATTCAATAACTTCATCATGCTTTGTTAATTCATCACAATTTTATAATCATAATCATGCAAGCATAACAACTTAAGCACATAGCAGGGTTTACAATATTATCAACACATAATATTCACTATTAAGAGTTCACTACGAATATCGTAACATAAACCATAACCTACCTCCACCGAAAAATTGAATCAACAAGCTATCTTCTCAAAATCCTTGCTATCCTCTTCGTCTCTCTCTCTTGATCGATTCTCTCTCTCTCTTGCTGTTCTTTCTATTTTTCTTTATTCAAACCCTCTTTCTTTACCCTAATTAATATATAATTAAAGAATAAAAGATGGCAATAATAACCCACTAATTAACTTAAGGTTACCTCTTTTAACCCCCAAGTAATTAGACTTATTAACATTAACCCTATAACTTTATAATTAAAGTAGGAATAGTCAAAAACGTCCCTTAAAACGTGTAAAGAAATCCGACCCAGACTGGGATTGCGCAACCTGCAACGGCCCGTCATTTGTGCGACGGTCCGTCCTGCAGGTCGTCGCAACGTCAGAGAGTGGTTTTCCACGAAGACTCCGTGACGGTCCGTCAACCTGTGACGGTCCGTCCTGCCATTTCGTCATGACGTTCAGAGAGTCGATTTTCAGTACCCAATTTCAGATTGTCTAAGTGTTTTGGAACGACACCCTCCACGACGGTCCGTCGTGCCCTTGACGGTCCGTCGTGGCCTCCGTCACCTATGCCAGTTTTCCAGAATAAAATCTGTTGCTCAAAACGACTAAACAGGTCGTTACAATAGTACCAATAGATACCAATTACCCATCGTTCGTCCCCGAACGATCACAAGAAGGAAAACAAGTGCGAAAAGGAATACCTGAATCCGTAAACAGATGTGGGTATTTTCCCCGCATATCTGCCTCCTTCTCCCAAGTGGCTTCTTCAACGGGTCGATTCTTCCATTGCACCTTGATGGATGCAATCTCTTTTGACCTCAACTTGCGAACTTCTCTATCTAATATAGCAACGGGTTCCTCTTCATAAGTCAAGTTCTCATCCAACAACACTGAGTCCCAACGGATAATGTAGCTTCCATCTCCATGGTATCCCTTCAACATGGACACATGAAATACCGGATGCACTCCGGACAGCCCTGGGGGCAAGGCTAATTCATAAGCCACCTCCCCTATTCGCTTTAGTACCTCAAATGGTCCAATATACCTTGGACTTAGCTTACCTCTTTTGCCAAACCGCATCACCCCTTTCATGGGTGAAACCTTCAACAAGACTTGTTCACCTTCCATGAACTCCAAGTCTCTAACCTTCCGGTCTGCATACTCCTTTTGTCTACTTTGCGCCGCTAGAAGCTTTTCTTGAATGCCCTTCACCTTTTCTAACGAATCCCTCAAGAGATCGGTTCCCAAGGTCTAACCTCGAATGCATCAAAACAACCAATGGGAGATCTACACCTCCTCCCATACAATGCTTCAAAAGGAGCCATATCAATACTGGAGTGGTAGCTATTATTGTACGAAAACTCTGCCAAAGGTAAGAAGCTATCCCAATGGCCACCAAACTCTCTTACGCATGCGCGAAGCATATCCTCCAACACTTGAATCGTTCGCTCAGACTGACCATCGGTCTGAGGATGGAACGCGGTACTAAGGTCCACCTAGTACCCAATTCTGCATGCATGTTTTCAAAAACTTAGAAGTAAACTGCGTACCTCTATCTGATATAATGGATAGTGGAACCCATGCAATCGAACGATTTCTGAGATGTAGATTTTGGCTAACTTTTCTGCATTGTAAGTCACCTAAACCGGAATGAAATGAGCAGACTTAGTTAACTATCAACAATCACCCAAATAGATCATACTTGCCCAATGTCTTTGGAAGACCAACCACGAAGTCCATTGCGATTCTCTCCCACTTCCATTCCGGAATGGGCATTCTCTGAAGTGTTCCTCCGGGCCTCTGGTGTTCATACTTACTTGTTGACAATTTGGACATTTGGCAATAAAATCCACAATATCACGTTTCATTCTACTCCACCAAAAGTGTGTTTTAGGTCGCGGACATCTTGGTTGCACCGGATGTATAGAATACCTTGAACTATGAGCTTCTGCCAGAATAGTGTTGATCAAATCATCAATGCGGGGTACACATACCCTTCCCTTAATCCTCAACACACCTTCCTCGTCGATTGTTGCTTCTTTAGCCTCTCCTCGCAACACTTTATCTCGGATTCGCCTTAGTTTCTCATCATCAAACTGTTTTCCCTTAATCTTGTCAAGAAAAGAAGATCTTGACTCCACACTAGCCAACAATCCTCCCTTCTCATTTATTTCCAACCTCATCAAGTCGTTAGCCAGAGTCTGAACCTCTCTAGACAATGGGCGTCTAGAGGCTTGCAAATGAGCTAGACTTCCCATGCTTTCCGCCTTTCTACTCAAGGCATCTGCCACAACATTCGCCTTCCCCGGATGATACAAAATAGTGATATCGTAGTCCTTCAGTAATTCCATCCATCTCCTCTGTCTCAAATTCAAATCTCTCTGAGTGAAGACATACTGTAGACTACGATGATCCGTATAGACCTCACACTTAACCCCATATAAATAGTGTCTCCATTGCTTTAATGCAAACACCACCGCGGCCAATTCCAAGTCATGAGTTGGATAGTTACGTTCATGCACTTTTAATTGTCTTGAGGCATAAGCAATCACGTTTTTCTCTTGCATTAGCACTGCACCCAAACCCGAATAGGATGCATCACAATAAACAATGAAGTTCTTACCCTCTACCGGCAAGGTGAGGATAGGTGCGGTAGTCAACAAAGTCTTAAGCTTCTGAAAGCTTTCCTCACATTCATCTGACCATACAAATGGAACATTTTGCTTAGTCAAGTTCGTTAGTTGGGAAGCAATAGAAGAGAATCCCTTGACAAATCGGCGGTAGTAGCTAGCTAACCCAACGAAGCTCCTTATTTCTGACACATTAGTAGGTCTTACCCAATTCTTCACTACTTCGATCTTAGAAGGATCCACCATTACTCCATCCTTAGAAACCACGTGCCCCAAGAAGGACACTGCATCTAGCCAGAACTCACACTTAGAGAACTTGGCGTAAAGCTTTTTCTCCCTCAACGTTTCCAACACCACCCTCAAATGCTCCTCATGTTCCTTCTTACTTTTAGAATATACCAGTATATCATCTATAAATACGATCACAAAGAGGTCCAAATACGGCTTAAATAACCCGTTCATCAAGCTCATGAACGCAGCAGGGGCGTTCGTAAGACCAAAAGACATCACCACAAATTCGTAATGTCCATACCTCGTTTGAAAAGCGGTCTTTGGCACATCTGTTGCCCGTATTTTCAATTGATGATAACCGTATCTCAAGTCAATCTTAGAGAAGACACAAGCACCTTGTAATTGATCGAATAAGTCATCAATGCGGGGAAGAGGATACTTGTTCTTAATAGTTACCTTGTTCAACTGTCGGTAGTCTATGCACATCCGAAAACTCCCATCCTTCTTCTTCACAAACAAAACCGGAGCACCCCAAGGAGATGCACTTGGTCTAATGAAGCCCTTGCTCAACAACTCTTGAAGTTGAGACTTTAACTCTCTTAACTCCGCGGGAGCCATTCTATACGGGGGTATAGAAATGGGGCGTGTGCCCGGTTCAAGATCGATACAGAAGTCAATATCCCTATCTGGTGGCATACCAGGAAGATCTGCAGGGAATACATCAAGAAACTCACGGACCACCGAAACCGACTCAATCGAAGGTACTTGGGTTAGTGTCGTCTTGAGATGTGCCAAGAAAGCTAAACACCCTTACTAACCATTTTCTTAGCACGAAGAAAGGAGATGATACGCACCGGATTGGAAGTGTAGTCACCCTCCCACACTAACGGATCTGTCCCAGGCTTGGCTAACGTCACCGTTTTAGCATTACAATCCAAGATCGCAAATTGCGGAGAAAGCCAAGTCATACCCAGAATCACATCAAAATCACCCATCTCTAAGATAACCAAATCTACATAAGTGTTACTCCCCACAAAGTTCACCAAACAAGACCTATGCACCTTTTCAACTACCACAGACTCACCCACCGGTGTAGAAACACGAATAGGCATGTCAAGTAATTCACAATGCAATTTTAGACCATGAGCAAATGATGAAGATACATATGAAAACGTGGAGCCAGGGTCAAATAATACAGAAGCCATGCAATCACAAACCAGAAGATTACCTGTGATAACAGCATCAGACGCCTCCGCTTCAGATCTCCCAGGGAAAGCGTAACAATGGGCCCTATCGTTTGTCTGTCCATTGCCCCTACCATGTTGCGTAGTAGTGGCTCCATTTTGCCCATCACCTCTGCCGTTGTGATGACCACCATTACCTCGACCACCACGTCCTCCAGAAAAGCGGCCTCTACCATGACCACCTCTACCTCTAGCTAGTGGGGTTCTGTAACTCTGGTTTGGACAATACCTCTTGATGTGTCCAACCTCCCCACATCCATAACACTCTCGGGGTTCATGCATAGGTCTCTCGGAGTAGTGTTGACCGTTTTGAGGTGGACCCCCAACTACAGTCTGTAGTGAAGACTGAATTGGTCGACTTGAGTAACCTCCGGAGCTCTGTCCTCTAGAGTGGGAACCATTAAACTCTCCTCCCCTTCGAAACCTTTTTGATGTCGATGTCGTGGTGAAGTCGTCTGGCTTCACTCCTTCTACCTCTATCACAAAGTCTACCACCTCTTGGAAGGATGTTGCCGTAGCCGCTACCTGTAAGGCTGAAATCCGCAACTCTGACCTCAACCCCTTCACAAAACGGCGAATTCGCTCTTGTGGACTGAAACAAAGTTGGGTGGCGTATCAGGATAGTGCGCGAAATTTAGCCTCATACGCGTTAACTGTCATCCTCCCTTGCTCTAGACTCAAGAACTCGTCCCTTTTTCTATCTCTCAAAGTCCTTGGGATATACTTCTCCATAAACAGAGTAGAGAATGATTCCCAAGTCATAGGTGGTGCCTCTGTTGGTTGACACTCAACATGTGACCGCCACCACATTTTGGCGTTCCCTTGAAACTGATAGCTCACGAACTCAACGCCAAACCGTTCTACTATACCCATCTTGTGTAGTAGCTCATGACAATCAACCAGAAAATCGTAGGCATCCTCTGATTCTGCGCCCTTAAAGACTGGAGGAGGTTTCAATTCAAGAACTTACTGAAAAGTTCATGCTGATCATTTGTCATAATAGGCCCAGTAGTCAGACGTGGAAATGTGCCTATTCCCAATGATGCATCCATGCGGGGAGCCATAGTAGCCGCATGTCGTACCCCTGAAACCGAGGTGTTGGTGCAGAAACCACTGGAGGTGCCTGACCCTGATCGGGAAACCCACTAAGATAAGCAAGTACTTGGTTGATCATCTCTGGGGTAGGTTGGGGGTGGCATTTCCTCATTCTGCCCTTGTTCATTTTCCCCTTCCTCCCCCTCTCTTATCACCTCCTCGGTCGGTGGAGGAGTCACCGCCCTAGTATCAGATGGGCTAGGTGCTTGTCCTCTTCCTCTAGAGGACGTCCTCCCACGACCTCTCCCACGGCCTCTTGCCGTTGCTCTTCCTCGAGCTACAGCCCCAGTGGCTGGCTCAGTCGTTTCTTGTCTTTCCGTTGTTGCTGCTGGTGCGGTCGTTGCTCTAGTTCTAACCATCTGCGAAATAGAGTGAAGATGGTCAGATACCAATTCGTATCGCCCAGATACCAATTGGACTCAAGTAGTAGCACGAAAGAAGAATGAAAGAGTGAAATTTTCTTAAAGTCTTATAGCCTCTCAAGGAAAAGTAAAGGCGTCCCCCTACCGTTCTTTAAGACTCTACTAGACCTGTTCTTGTGTGATGAGACCAATGAACCTAATGCTCTGATACCAAGTTTGTCACGACCCAAATCAGGGACGCGACTGGCACCCACATTTACCCTCCTATGTGAGCGAACCAACCCATCTAAACCTTAACATTTCAAGATATATCAACAGAAAAATAATGCGGAAGACTTAAACTCATTAATAAAAACAATTCAATACTATTATTATTATCCCCAAAATCTGGAAGTCATCATCACAAGAACATCTATCTCAAATTACTTAACTAGGAATGTCTAAGAACAAAATAACTAAAAAGCTAAGCTAGTCCATGCCGGAAGTTCAAGGCATCAAGACTTGAAGAAGAAGGACCCAGCCAAGCTAGACGCATTAGCTCACCCTGAAGTTCCGATGAAGTGAAGACTGGCTAGATCTGCTGTGAGTTGAAGTTGACAGAACGTTTGCTGCATTACACAAGTAACAAAGAGGAAAACATAAAGTAGGGGGTCAGTACAACCACACGTACTGAGTAGATATCATCGGCCAACTCAAAATAGGGAACAGTATATATCAATAATAATGTAAATCAAACAATACTCAACATGTAGCAATAACAACATGAATTCATCAATAACTACAACCGAGTTCACACATGAGGACTCAAGCCTCAATACCATACTCATTTGGGAATTAAGTTCATTAGATTGAGTATATTCATTATCTTTCTTCCTCTTGTGTCGGTACGTGACACTCCGATCCTCTATTTTATCATCCTGTGCCGGAACGTGGCACTCCGATCCATATTCTATCCTGGTGTCGGAACGTGACACTCCGATCCTCATATTCTATCCTGGTACCGGAACGTGGCCACCCGATCCATATTCTATCCTGGGTCGGAACGTGACACTCCGATCTCATATTCTATCCTGGTACCGGAACGTGGCACCCGATCCATATTCTATCCTGGTGTGGGAACGTGACACTCCGATCTCATATTATTCCTATCCTGGTACCGGAACGTGGCACCCGATCAATATTAATCATCTGGTCGGTACCCCGCGAGAGCCTAACCGTAACACGACACTCGATCCTCATATTCTATCTAGGTACCGGAACGCGGCACCCGATCCCCTATAAATTTCATCAAGCCTTCTTTTACACTAAGGCATCATCATTCTCATTATATAATATATCAAGTGATTAGGGTTCTTTCAAGATTTGGGATTCAATAACTTCATCATGCTTTGTTAATTCATCACAATTTTATAATCATAATCATGCAAGCATACAACTTAAGCACATAGCAGGGTTTACAATATTATCAACACATAATATTCACTATTAAGAGTTCACTACGAATATCGTAACATAAACCATAACCTACCTCCACCGAAGAATTGAATCAACAAGCTATCTTCTCAAAATCCTTGCTATCCTCTTCGTCTCTCTCTCTTGATCGATTCTCTCTCTCTTGCTGTTCTTTCTATTTGTTTTTGTTTTATTCAAACCCTCTTTCTTTTACCCTAATTAATATATAATTAAGAATAAAAGATGGCAATAATAATCCACTAATTAACTTAAGGTTACCTCTTTTAACCCCCAAGTAATTAGACCTATTAATATTAACCCTATAAACTTTATAATTAAAGCAGGAATAGTCAAAAAACGTCCCTTAAAACGTGTAAAGAAATCCGACCCAGACTGGGATTGCGCAACCTGCGACGGCCCGTCGTGCTTGCGACGGTCCGTCCTGCAGGTCGTCGCAACCGTCAGAGAGTGGTTTTCCACCGAAGACTCCGTGACGGTCCGTCACACCTGTGACGGTCCGTCCTGCCATTTCGTCATGACGTTCAGAGAGTCGATTTTCAGTACCCAATTTCAGATTGTCTAAGTGTTTTGGAACGACACCCTCCACGACGGTCCGTCGTGCCCTTGACGGTCCGTCGTGGCCTCCGTCACCTATGCCAGTTTTCCAGAATAAAAACTGTTGCTCAAAACGACTAAACAGGTCGTTACAATTTAAAATAGTGAAAATTCCTTATCTAAAAGTTTCCTTGCTAATATATATCTATTCTATTAAAATTACAACCCTTTTCAATGAAAATTCAATTTGTTCATTTTTTCAAAATCCTTGCACTGAACTTTTAGAATTATAGTGAAACATGTCAAATTTTTTTCAAACATGTATTGTTAAGCAATTTATGATGAAAACATGATAATACTAGAGATAAAACCATATAAATCATTTTACAAAATAAATAAATGTTCATGAAGTGCAGAATGCAATGGATCAATGAGATTCAATTTCAACAAGATTCCTAAATACAACGCAACATGCAACATGATTCTATGACTTTCTAGCTCTCAAGCATGAATATAATTGAATAGAAGAGACGGTAAATAAAAAATCCACTACTCACCATACTCCCCCACTTGGATGAAACTCATGAAAACTAAAGAAAGTAGCTATAACTTACCAACATCATCTTCATCCGACTTTTATCCCTTAGCCTAGAGTGCATAGAATAGATCTTCCTTGGAACATCATCAACATAACTAGACATGAAGAGACCATTATTATGCCCCTTACACATCTTAACTAGGAAATCCTTATAGTTACTCTAGATAGGTATTATTCTTTAACATACTTTCAAACTTAAGTCATTATCTTCATTAGTTCATTAAGAGACATTCAATACTTTAGAATATTCAAGTAATGGTCTTGGGGGAGACAAAGGCACTCACACACGAACATCTTCAAAGCCTAATCGTGCAATGATTAGATAGCGCCCCATACCACTATCTAAACATCATAAATTTTCTCTAACACTTATAGGTATCCCATATGGTTAGAATAGGCAATAAACGACATAGACCATACTAGCTATGCTTGAAATCCAGAGTCCTGAACTACTCTGATTGAGTGTGTTCTACTTTCCAATGGTAAAACTAGGACACATCCCATGTAGGCACATGGTTAAAGAATATCAAAGGTTTGTTTGTACTCTAATGTCATCTTAATGAGAGAAACTTCCAAGGCATACTCACTCGGTGCTAGACTTTATTCTAATAGAGTATTTCAATAAAGGAGCATACGAAGGTTTTTCATATTTAGTTCACAACCAAATCACAGTACACCTTATGAAAGAGGGTCCACTAAGGCTACCTACAATGGTCAAGAGGATAGCTTAGTGACTTTCCTAAGGATGATTTCATGTCGTTCCAGACAACCAACCCTCTGTCCACCATTCACACAAGAAGGATATATTACAACTTTCAACTTCAAGGATATCATAACCTTCCATCTAGGATGAAATTTCCATAAAATGGACCTTATTAACTATGATCAAGGTTATATGTCAATAATACATACAAGACTACAAAGCTTATGCATAATAAGTCAAGATATCATATTCACATTGTACATGTATCAAGTAAGGGACACAAGACTACCAAAACAAGACAACTCATAATCCACTATACCACATATAGCATGTAATTTAAGAAGCATATAGGATTAATCAATCTCATCTATAGGTCACCCTATTCATTTCTATAGTATCATTCATCTAAGTTATCAAATTTCTCATATAATCATTTAAGAAACATAATACTTAAACATAAAATAATACACATAATTACTTCAGTACAGACTACTAGAGACACACATCATCAACTAGAAGAACTCATGCTTTTACTCCACATATACACATAAGTCATAAAGTAATGCCGATGAGGCCACATTGTTTCACAATTCATAATGTAAGGCAGACAAGGCCACATTATTCACAAGTATAGCATATAAAGACCACCACCATAAGTGGACCATACCAAATATCATTATTATCAAAAACCTATACTACACAATATATTGAAGGTTAGATCAACGTACCATCAATCGAACCTACAAGTCCAATCCATAGACCATTCTACCAATTAAATATACAAAGGCTCTTACCAATAGCCATAATCACCAACTCAATTCAATAATGTAAATATACAATGAATTCAATATAATACAACATAAATTTATCAAATTAGGATGTCCTACTTAATATTCTAAAATGATTCTTTCATAATTCAAAAGCCCTAATGAAACTACACAAGAATTAAATAGAATAGAGACATAATCAAATCACCCACAAAATAGTCAAAAACTAGGGTTTCATGAATTGAATGGGTTCATAGAGTTTTTAGGTTAAAATCATAAAACTGACATAAACTCAATCAATATACAATGATTCAAAATGTTTTATGCAAGAACCTATTTCTAGATATCAAAATAGGACAATTTCACCTTTTGAAAGACTTTGGAAATCACTTTGAAGATTGGCTCCTTGAAGAAAATAGATTAAAGGATGAAAACCATATCTTAATTGACTCTAAACCACGAAAATTGAGAAGAATTGATGGAGAAATCAAGCTTCAAACTTCAAACTACAATGGTGTTCCAAAGAGTTCTTTAGAGGTTTTGGGTTTTGATAATGAGATGATGAATTCATCTTAGTGTATAAGACTTATAAACCCACTTAAAATACCTAAAATGATCTTAATAAACCTTCCAACTAATTTTAGGAATGCTAGGTGAACAGCTCAAACTACCCTTCCCTTGGCCGAGACCCTATAGAAAATTGAAGGTCTTACAATCAGCCACCATCTACGCCTCGTAGCCCAACCAACAGACCATCCTGCGGGTCCATAGTTTGGGTAAGAGAGTTGCTAATTGGGATAACAACCTCCCACGCCTAAGTTTATAACTATTCAACCAACCTATGGGGCGTCGACCAACCTATTGTGCGTCGATTGCAATCTGTAGGTGAGGTTTGTTTTTACAGCTTTTGGCTCACACATGGATCCTCCTCAAAAAACCCTTGGTTAGTCCTTGGGGATTTTTTCCCAAAAAATTTAAATATGAATATAGTAGTACAAACTTTTAGGACCCTTCACAAAAGTTTCATCTAAAGAAAACAAATAACACTTGACGTGACACTTTAAGGAACACAAGCAGGTTTCAAGGAATACCTTTTGAATGTCATGGATGTTCTTGGATGTTTGACCTACAAACTTTACAAAACTTTAAAACTACCTCCAAAGATCATTACAACCCATTTTAGGACTTCAAAACATCAAGAAACAAGTGTTAGGCTCTATTTACAGCTAAGTTGTTTTAGAGGTGTTACGTTCTCCCCTACTTGGATAACATTCGTACTCAAATGACACTTGCTTCATTTTAGGCACTTTCAAGAGATAAGAAACTCAAGACTAAAAAAAAATAACACACAATAAAAAAACTCATATATTTAAGGAACTAAAATTTTAGATAATTTAAGAGACTTAAAACACAATAGGTGGATAGAAACTAATTTACTACTCATTATGCAATAAGACTAACATTCTTCATTTCAAATAGAAAAAAACTCCTCTACACATTTCACAGCTCATATACATTTATTTTATACACATTACAACCCTTTTAATGAAAACTCAATTTATTCATTATTGCAAAATACTCACACTAAACTTCTAGCATTACAGTGAAACATGTCCCCATTTTTTAAAACATGCATTCTTAAGCAATTTATGATAAAAAATTGCTAATATGAGAGATAAAACCATATAAACTAATTTTAAAACATAATTAAAACTTCATGAAGTTGAAAAATCAAGGAAACAATGAAAATCAATACCAACAATACTCCTAAACACAATGAAACATGAAGCATGCCTCTATGACTTTCTAACTCTCAAGCTTCAATAGAATAGAAGATAAGAGACAATAAATAAAAACTCCATTACTCACCATACTCCCCAACATATAAGGAATTCATGAAAACTAAAGAAAAAATCTCTACTTACCAATATCATCTTCATCTAACTTTGCTCTTGCAGCCACGAGTGCATAGAAACGATTATTCCTTGGAACATCATCACCCAGGACACTTGGAGGAACATGCTTTCCTTCTTTACCTCTAGCCTCAATATTAGGAATATCCCTCACCTCATGTCCATTCTTACCACAACCAAAGCAATTCCCGATACTAACTAGAAAATTTCCATAGTGCTTCTTCCCACAAGTAACAGAAGTTGTGTCACCACCTTGAGAAACACCACCCTTCTCGAGTTTGACCTTAGAATCACTCGTTTCATTTTGAACGGGATCTTTCTTCTTGAACCTACGTTGGTTTTTCTCACTTGGTTCACTCTTCTTAAAAATTCTATAAATCCTACTAATCTTGGACTCCTCAATGAATTGAGCATACAACATAAGCCTAGACAAGTTCATGTCACCATGGAGCATGGTCATACGACACTCTTCTTTCACAAGGTTGGCAACTCCAGTCAAAAACCTACTCATCTCATACCTGGGGTTAGGCAAAAAGGATTGATTATACTTAGACAACATTATGAACTTTAATGAATACTCCTCAAAACTCATATTTCCTTGCTTGAGATTAATAAAATCGTCAACCATCACGTCCCTCCTCTCATGGAGAATGTACATTCTTAAGAATCCTCCTTAAACTCCTCCCACTCTATAGCACCCAACTCAACCAACCTATTATCTTTAGATTAGGTGTACCATACCCCTATGGAACTTAACGCCTCATACACACCATCTGGAAACTCTCGGGGATCCTCCCCCACCTTCGAAAAAAAAATAGGAGGATTCATTTTCACAAATTCTCTCAATCTAGAGGTCATAGTACTCTCCATACCATTAACTCTAGGTTCAATGCCCCTATTCACATAAGTAGTCATGGCTCGGGCTAAAGCAACCCGAGCCTTTCTAATCTCCCCATTGGTCATGTCCGGGGGAACCACCAATACCTCATTTCCTTTACCTCTAATAGTTAATTGACTAAATTGTGGAGGAATTGAGCATCTTGAGGAACTTGAACTCCTTGTGGATAAAGTCCACCTTGGGGAAATTTATCTTGCACCTTTCCCTCTTCCATCCTTCTAATGGCCATCCTCCTACTAGTCATCTCCTATAAACACAAGTAAAAACATTAAGAAGGCCACTCATAAGTTTTTACTCTATGGAATGACACAAGAGTAGAGAAAGAAAGAAAACTCAATCATCCTATAGTCGCTCGCCCATTGATGTGTTGTGACTCACATGAAGGAACAAGACTCTACTAGACTTGACTTTATGAGAATTTTTTATTCCTAAAACAACTTTCACAACCTATGCTCTTATATAAAGTTTTTAACATCACTAGAGTGCACCCTAAAAGATAATGGTGTTCTCGGATTGCAACATGGCATACTTGACCTCTCAGAGGTCTTGTACAATCCATTAGACATCATTCATTTCTTACATGTATGAAAAGTAGTGCAAAATTAAACTTTTCTCACAAATAATATCATAAAGCATCTTTCATATATAAGCATAGGAAATCCTAAGTCTCAACATACGACATGCTTAGAATCAAGATTACTTGGCACACAAACCATATAATAAGTATAAAGAAAACTAATTCTATTACAATACTTTGAATAAAATAAGTCAAAATATAGTAATGTCCTTGAATCAAGTGAGTAAACACCCCAACTTTTCTTGAATGACTCCTAGTTCCAAGTTTTGCATCAAGACGCCTCTCACCTTCCACCTACACCATTAGATATAGACAAAATATATGGAATTATTACAATGCATGTACTAAGTATGAAAGAATATATAAAATCATGAGAAGACTTTTCTGAGAAACATGCTCTTTTTGGTTAAAACTTCATATTAGAAATATAAGAATCACATTTAAATACCAAACATCACAATTAATATATAATCCAAGATATACTAAATTTGTTGCAAATTACACTAACATTACAATGAACTTCACAGTAACTTTACATATAACTCACATATCACACAATAGCATCAATAATACATCTAAACACATAGACATGATATCCTCTTATCAAAGGTGATTATAAGTTTAACTTCAGTTAGTTATGAAGAGACCGCCCATACAATCCATTCACACATATCTAAGAGATCCTTTATACTACCTAAAATAAAGTTATTCCCATTTAATTGATCGACTTTACTATCTAGAGTTATTCTTAAGACTTCACTAGGTAAGACATGAAAAGACAATTCATATTCCTCCTCCACACCTTAACTAGGAAATCCTTAAAGTTACACTAGATAAATACTCATTCATTAATTATAACTTAAGTCATTATCTTCTTTAATTAATTAAAAGGCATTCAACTCTTAAGTATATTCAAGTAATGGTCTTGGAGAAGACCTAGGGAGTTACACACTAACATCTTCAAATACTAATTGTGCGATGTCTAGATATCCTCCTCTACCACTACCTAAACTTCATAGTACTTCTCCAACACGAGTAGGTATCCCATATGATGAGAATAGGAAATAACCGACATATAACATACTAGTTATGCATGGAATCTGGAGTCATAAACCTACTCCAATAGAGGGTATTCTGCTTGCCAATGGTAGAACTAGGACACATCCCATGTATGCACATGGTTAAGGAATATCGAGGGTTTCTTTGTTCGGTAATAACATCTTAAATAGAGAAACTTCAAAAGCATACTCAATCGGTGCTATCCTTTGTTATCATAAAGTATTTTGATAAAGGAGCATATGAAGTGGTTCCATATGTAGTTCACAACCTAATCACATTACACCTTACGAAAGAGGGTCAACAAAGGCTACCAAAAATGGTTAATATGATAGCTCAATGACTTTCTTAAGGATGATTTCATTCCTTTCCATCCAACCAACCCTAAGTCAACCATTCACACAAAAAGGATACCCTTCCATCTAGGATGAAGGTTTCACATAAAGGACCTTCTTAACTATGTTCAAGCTAAAAAATGAATAACACAAACAAGGCTAAGAATCTTTAGCATACAAATTCAAGAGGTCATATGCACATTGTACGTGTATCAACTAACGGACACAAGTCTACCAAAAGAAGAAAAACTCATACTCCACTATAACACATATAACATGTCATTTAAGAAGCACACAGGATTAATCAATCTCATATATATGTCACCCCATTAACTTCTATAGTATCATTAATCTATGTTGTCACGAGTCTCATATGGTCAATAAAGAAACATCATACTTCAACATAAAAAAAAACATAACGGCTTCACAGTAGACTATTAAAAACACATAGTATCAATTAAAATTAATCATTCTTTGACTACACATAAACACATAAGTCTTCAAGATCATCATAATACTCACATATTCAAGTTATAACATGATAAATCCATAATTAATAAAGTAATGCTGATAAGGCCACATTGTTTCACATTTCATAAAGTAATGCCGACAAGGTCACTTTATATACAAGTATAACACATAAACAACGTCACCATAAGTGGACCATACAAAAAATAATTATCATCTAAAACCCATACTACACAATATAGAGAAGGCTAGATCAACATACAATCAATGTAACCTCACAACACTAATCCATAGCTAATTCAACCAACTCAATATACAAAGGCTCGTACCAATAGTCATAGTCACCAAGTCAATTCAATAATCTGATTATACAATTAATTCAATACAATAAACAAATATTTATCAAATTAGGACAAACTACTTACAAATCTAACATGAATTTTTCATAATTCAATAGCCCTAGGCAAACTACACGAGAATTCAATAGTAAAGAGACATCGTCAAATCACCCACAAAATAGTCAGAAAATATGGTTTCATAAATTGCATTGGTTCATAGAGCTATTAGTCTAAAATCGTAAAACTAGCATCAACTAAATCAATATACAATGATCCAAAATGTCTATGTAAGAACCCATGGCTAAATATAAAAATAGGATAATTTCAACTTTTGAAAGACTATGCAAATCACTTTGAAGATTTGAACCTTGAAGAAAAGAGATATAAGGATGAAAAACATACCTTAATTTATGCTAGACCACGAAATTTAATATAAATGATGGAGAAACCAATCTTCAACCTCCGATCTTCCTTCAATCTTCAATGGTGTTCTAGAGATCTCTTTAGAGGTTTTGGGATTTGATTTTGAAATAATGAATTCATCAAAGTTTTCAAGACATATAAACACACTTAAAATACCAAGATGACCTTAATAAAACTTTAAACTAATTTTAGGAAGGATATGTGAAAAACCCAAAGTAACCTTCCCTTAGACGCAATGCTACAGAAAATTGCATGTCTCACCTACGGCCACTATCGATGCCTCATAGCCCAACTAACGAATAGTCATGCTGGTTCGTGGTTTGCATCATAGACTTGTTAAAAGGAGAAAAATCTCCCACACCTAAGTTTAAAACTACGCCACTAACCTACGGGACGTAGACCAGCCTACTAGGAGTCGATTTCCATCCGTAAGTAAGGCTAGTTTTGACAGCTTTTTGTTCACACATGGGTCCTCCTCAAAGACCCCTTGGTTGGTGATTAGGATGTTTTTCCCAGACATTTCAAACCCGAATATAGTCTTACACATGTTTAATAACTATAACATCTATTTTACCCAAAATAAACACGTAAAACTTTACAAAACATAGTATGGCATACAAGCACGTTGTAAGGCAAACCATGGAATGTCATGGATGTTCTTGGACGTTTTTCCAATCTTTACGAAACTTTAAATAGTGAATCCTAAAATCATTATAAACAATTTTTGGAATTAAAAATATCAAGAAACAAATGTTAAATTTTAGATTCACCTAAGTAATTCCTAGAGGAGTTACACATAACATAGTGAATTTAACAATAACATAACCAATTCTAACAACCCTAATAATCTTCAAGTACAATTCGTAACTAGGGTTAGGTTAAAGGATAAAATTCATCACAAACTAAGTCAATGATAAATAACTACAACAATTAACTCGTAAACAATCATATTCTATCATTAATAATCAAAGGAAACAAATAACTATACTACCTCGAAAATGGATTGGGTAAATCTAGAGTGTAACATGGATGAGTTTCTAGTATAAGTTCCTAAAATCTTATAAAATGTGGTATTGAGGCAGTGTCTGCAGTTTTTGGTGATTTGGAAGTGAAATGTCAAGGGGCGACTAAGACGTTTGACGACTAAGTCACATATGTGCCTCATATGTGTTTTATGTGTTTATGTGTGATTCGTGAGGTTATAAGGTCATTATATAATTTATCATAGTCTTTATAGGAAGTGTGTAAAGCTTCATGAAGTTTGGAGGTTAAACGTCCAAGAACATCCATGACGTTCAAAATGTTTGCCTTGAAACGACCTAATGTGTCTATGCATGTTTCGTTGAGTTTTACGTTTTCATTTTTTATGAAATTAATGTGAGAGGTCCTAAACTAGTATATGAACATATTTTTATTGTAAAAGTCTGGGTAAACATTCCCAAGGACCATCCAAGGGTCCTTGAGGAAGGACATGTGTTGGTGGCTAAAACTGCCTAAGGCAGTCCCACCTACGACTGGTAAATGACGGCCAGTGGATTGGTCGACACCCCATAGGTGGTGGATTTGATGTGGAATTAGCCTAGGGATATTAAGCTCCAATTTTCAAGGCTCAGTCTGTCACGACCGTAGTCTAGACCCCAGACGAGACAGCGTCGTTGACCTCTCAGAGGTCGCACACAAGCCTACGTACATCATTCTTACTTCATCTACATTAATTTTCGCACAAAATTTGGAACTTCTTGTTTCCTAACATGCTTACTAAACATTCTATTACATATATAATTGTTCACCATAAACCATCTAACGTTAAGATCATCAAGTGAAAGAAATAGTTCATAGCTGCATTATATGCGTACTTGCAAAACGGCACCAAATACAAAGTCTTAAATGGAATGGGAAATAAAAGACTAGTGGAACATGCTCCACTACAAAAAGATTATATCTAAGCTGCAACGTCATACTGTAAGATCTAACGTCCACCTGTGCCTGCACCAAAAAGTAGATATTTGTATGGAATTTGTACACACTTGTACTAATTATGGGTATATGCAAGCACACACAAAGCACATGCATGAGTAAGAATATCTCTTTCCTAGTAACATGATCATTGCAGGTCAAGTAAGTGGACTTGCCAAATCTATATTAAGAAAGAGAGTGAACATTCCAAATTTGGATTAGGAAAGTTTATGAGCTTCCCAAATTTGGATTAGGAGACTTATTCGATGATAGTAACATGCACCATCATACTTAACATTTTGCACACAACACACACCAGTGTACACATAGCATATATCATAATTCATATAACACGTAACATTGTTCATATCATTTACTTTTATAACATATGATCTTGGAATCATGGACTTGACTTTAAGAATTACCAATATGAAGGATCAACATGTGGGACCTCAAACAGGGAGTCTTCTTTAGCAAACGCATACTCTGCTTCTTTCATTTATACGTACTTCATTTCATTTCATTCATGGGCCAGTGTCAACAGCAGCTATGCCTAGGATGTAATTTAAGACTTTCATCGATTTCGTTGTGCAATGACCGAGAATGACCTAATGTCATTACTTGAGTCTAACTCATCTCTTGACTGTCCTATCCTAAAACCTTTGGTATGGTTCGTTTCATTATGTGCATCATTTGAGGCTGGCCTCATTCATTCATTGGGAACGTTAACTTTAACCAACATAGATCATGTGAACATCTTGAAATCCAGTGTCATGAAACCCCACAACAAACAGAGGTGGAATCACCGGCCAAAGTGACCCAAAACATGCAAGCGTACATGGGAATTTAACCCCGCTAAATCCCTATAGTGGCAGTATAGGTTCGAAGACTAGGAGATATTAGGAGATCCATACCCAGCATGACGGTCAGTCTAATCTCATGAGAGTTATGTGAACCTCCGCCCTTCCCGAAAAAAGGCATCATCGCTCATAGCTAGTCTATTAGTGCTCAGTATAAATTTCCATTACATTCAACTCATACGTCATGGAAGTTGGGTTCTAGTATGAAGACATCATAGCTCAATAAATGATATCTCATCTCATCATTAGTATTAAGTGTGTCAATATTAGAGTGTTCATATATACTGGTCTCTTTATTAACTTACACTCTCACAGGTGAGTACGTTTTGGTAAAATTTAATTAGTCTTATTTGAGATTGCTCTCATCTTTTACATTAGCCTCATATCATGTTGTCACCACATTCATTTACATTAGCACAATTGCTCTTCATAATTACTCACCCCTTTCAAAGTTAATGTTCATTTCATCATATGCCAATGAACTCGGCCATTTCTGTGTTACTCTTACTTGACTTTCCTAGGGTTTCATCATTTCATCACATAATAATCATTTCATTGTATGCCAATGCACTTGGCCATTTGGTGTGTTTTACACTCATACTTAACCTTTCTAGGGTAACTTCATTTCATTACATACATCTTAGGTTCACTTATTCTTTAAACGTGTGCTAGAATTATGGGTCTATACATACAAGTCATGAGGCTTCATTCATAGTTCGTTAGGTAACTCATATATTCCTAAGATTATGTGGTACAAGACTTATGTATCTTTTATGTTTGCCAAGATATCGATTTTGATCTAAGTAGGTGGCATTATTCTTGAACATTTAATTCATGTATGATTTATGTATCAATATGGAAATTTGGGCAAGGAAACCCAAGTTCGAATCCCTTGGACAACTCTTACATTTTTCATTAATTTTTTTTATAGTCCTCATGAAATTGGGACCCTAGATCGAGCCCAAACACCTTGATTTTATTTTTACCTTAGTTTTTATCATCATTTATTGCTCAATGGGATTAAGAGGATGTGGGATCGAACCCCCACAAACTCATTTTCTTTTAATTTCTTTTTCTTTAAACTATCTCTATTTTGGTCGAGGGGTTGTGGATTCGAAACCCCATAACCCATTTTATATCTTTATTTATTTCTCCTTGACTATCACATATTGACAATGAGGTTGTGGGATCAAACCCCCACAGACTCACTTTATTTTTATTGTAAGTTTCCTTTACTTCCTAGAGGTCGTGGGTTCAATTCCCATGCCTCACATTTCTTTTGTCTGTATTTTTAATTGTACATAAATCTACTAAAGAGGTCGTGGGTTCGAATGCCACGCCTCACATTCATTTTCTTTTCATTTTTCCTTTCTCCTTTACTGTTTGAGAGGTTGTGGGTTCGAATTCCACTCCTCTAATTTCTTTTCTTTTCCAGTTTTTTCCTTTCTCCTTTACTGTCTGTGAGGATGTGGGTTCAAATCCCACTCCTCTCATTTCTTTTCTTTTCATTTTTCATTTTCCAGTAAAGGTCATAGGTTCGAGTTCCACATGCGACATTCCCTTTTTCCCACCTTATTTCATTGATTTTCAACATGGTGAGGTTACGGGTCCAATCCCCAGTGATCTCAAATATTTTAGTTTATTTTTTCATAGCATGAAATTCTCCTTAGCTTTGCCTAAACTCATTTACAAGCTGCTGGAAATTATTGAAGACTATTTTCTCACTTCTTTCAGATTAAATGTTTAGACTCCTTAAGTAGTTTTTTTAGTGAGTTCTTTAGGTGCATTTTCAAGATTTCATTCGATAAAGAATTGCACTCAAATCAGAATATTTACATAACCTATGAATATCACGATTTATATAAATTTGTGCACGTAAGAACACAAACATAACATGTTATTTTTGAACCTCAAATTAAATGAGTCACGGCTACATTGTACACACATACACATCATTTAGAAAAGACTTAGGTTGTCATTCATACGATTCCAAACAACATTCATGAACACATTCGACACAAAAACACATTACATGCCTAATATTTACCAGCAAACATACCAAACCTACGAATCTACTGGAGCTAGTGACAGGGACATGCAACGGGAACAATCCTAGTTTACGGATCAGATTTGACTGAATCCTAAGGGGCGTCTTGGGAAAGGGACCTTAGAGAAGATAACCCATACCTTTTTTACGTTAAAAACTTGACTTGCTGCCCAAAAACTTCACCCATGAACAAGTCTAAACCTCCTCAATATCAACTCCCCTCGAATGACAACATCCCTTAGCCTAGTGTTTGATTAACGTTTGTTTTCTTGTGATTTCGAGTGAGTTCTTCAAGTGTTAAGAACTTGGTTTATTTTTCTGATTTTGTATCTTATTTTTCTAGAGAAATATTGTGTGAAATAATAAGGGATATTGAGAGTGAGAGTTGAGAGTTAGACGTGAGAGAGTAGGAGTTTTATTAGGCTTAGGAGTCTAGTTTAGGAATTAGTCAAATAAGGTTTACTTAATTATTAAAATTTGTTTTTTATTTTATTTCAAATCAACTAATGATAATAATAATTTGTTAATATTAATTCAATAGCTTAAATAAAAATCACATTAATTTATAGCTTCCACCTAGGTTCGAACCCGGGTGAAACAAGACTTCCCTTCAAGAGCTCAATTTCGGCACTCTCTCCCCAAATTGCCCCTCCACCTTATGAATTAAATAAATAATTATATATTTAGGGTAGTTACAATATTATCCCTAGACCCTCAAAACCTATGATTTCCCTTTTTAAGTCCGGTAAAGACTCCTTCGAGTAAATCTTCGTATTCTAGAGCCCTACATGGTTGGACCCAACCTTTCCTAGATAAACTAACTCCCCAAGTTAGTTGGCTTGGATGTAGCAAGGGTTCTAAAGTTCTGGTTCTACGCACATAAATCCGTGTGAACCCTAGTCTATTTATAGGCATTCTTGACACATTAAGCATTTCTTATCTTATTTATTTTTAGCGTTGTTACACAGCCCAAACCACGATGACTAGTGCTGGCCGTCGATTTGACAACACCTAGTAGGTGTCGTCCGTCGATTGGGTCTGCATTCCTGCGCATCCACTGTTAAGATTAAGGGGTGAATTGGTAATGTCACATCATTACATTCATAGGTCAAATTTAGCTATAAATTTAGAACTTTTCATTACTTCTACTTGGATGTTTACATAGAACTTCACATACACATAACATATACTTATAACGAGTATACACAGACCCTTCGTATAGGAAGATTACTTAATCTTCTACTTTTACTACACATAAGTATATACAGAATAACATAGACATAATAGTTATAATAGTCATCTCATCTCATAACCATCTAATAAGATTGCAAGAACTTTGCCTCACATGAGCTATAAAATGTTTCATAATAAATGGAAGGAAAGAGCCATAGAAGTCTTTAACTAAAAAGCAAACTCCATAAGATAGATAGTGGAATCCCCCTCGGAAAATGAGGACCTACCCTACTTGGATGAATAAGAGATCCTAGATTTCTTCAAGTCTCCTTCAAATCACTTCAACGATGGGAACCTAAAATTTTGGGGAAAAGGAATAAATAGGGTTAGTATACCACTTGTACTAAGTATGAGACCATATGCACACGTACTATGAAAACATGCTAAGAAAAAGGACGTTTTATAAAGTATGCATTTTTCATTTAAAACCTTTATGCACATTCAAGAATACCATATCAATTAATATTACATATCCATTAGGGCATAGTAATTTACATTACAAGAACTACAACATCAAGTCTAGTCAAGTAAACCATACATATCTTATAAGTAGATACATACTCAAGTAACTCTATCATCAAGTCATATTTACAATAAGTATGAATACAAGTACATTTCAATATAGACAAAGCAAGTCAATTAAGCATGAACCCCTATCAAGTAAAAAATTTCAATGACCGAGTAAAGCCCCATAACCTTACTCAATCAAGTAACCAAACCAGAATTATAAATAACATCATGCTTCAAATAACATGGAAATTAGGTATACATATCATCTTACTTTACAAATATAAAACAACACATACTCATAAGTGAACTAATCAGCATATAGTATCAATCAATAAGCAAGTTCATCATATACATGTCATATAGCATCATAAGCATATTCATACATAAGAACATCCTCCTAAGACAACCCTCAAGGTTAACTAGTACAATTCTTAGGTAGAGTCCAATACCCTTACCTAGAGTAAGCTAGACCCCTTAGGTTATCTTAGTTAGAGTTTGATCTTTTAGTTCATTTTACCTTTTGGGAACACTTTCTGTAACCGAAATAGACCACATGAACTAGTGTGGAATCTGGTGTCATAAAAACATACAGCGAATGAAGGCGGACTACTTGCCAAGGTAGTACAAAAACATGAAACCAAGCAATTACGTGGATCCATTGGCTAGTATTCTTTGGGGGATAACATAGTTCAAGAACTAGGGGATGTAGTTAAGACCCTCTTTATGCTACATGTACTGTAGTATCCAATCTCAAGAGTACCTTAGTAATCCAGCCTAACCTATGTGGGAAGAGACACTCCTCACTGTATTTCACTCAGTGCTAAGCTAGAGTCCCTTTTGAAATTCATTTAAGCCTTTATTATCAATAATAGCTTAGTTTAGGTCATAGGGTCTACCCCTTGTATAATCATCATTAACAATATCTCAATAAGAATTTCATGTGTATAAATCCTTTAATTACAATTCATATAGGTAAGGTTAGAATATTAAAATCTTCATATCATGATAAGGCACATTGGTAAATCATTTACCCTCCTTATAACATTTACATCGTAAGCCAACACCTCACAACCATAATCAAGACATTTGAATTCAACATCATACCACCCTATCAATCCTTATACAAAGCATACTCCAATATAAAATCATGAATTAATAACAATTAACCACAAGTTGAAGTAAAGGATAGAGATCATAAGACTTACCAAGTCTCCTTTATAGTTCATCATCATGGTCTTACCATAAACCTTCAATTCAACCCATATATTATCATAAGTCAATAATAAACATGATAACAAGTTTATAAGAATCACTAAATCATGACTCAATACTAGATCATAGTCAATTCACTTCCTAACCTTGATTATCTTCTCAAGAACTAGCATAAAAGACAACAAATCACTCTAATTTATTCATGATTAATGTAACAACTTAACTAAATAGTAATTAAACCAATAAGAAAAGTCAATTGAATCATATAAAACCTAATTCATATCAAGATCAAACCTAGGGCTAATGGTTAAGGGTCTTCTTCTACAAACTAGACCAAACCATCAAGATATATCATGATTAAGTTAAAATTCATGTTAATTACTCATATTGTCAAATACAAAACATAACTAAACCAACTCATAACCTATTTTTTTAGATGGATAAGAACCCACATGAAAACCCAACTTTTCAAAATACTTTGAAGGATTCTTATGAGGAAAGAGGTATAAAATGTGAATAAGATCCCACACCTCAATATTTGATGAAGAGTTGATGGTCAAATTGTCTCTTTACAACCCGAAAATCCCTCCTTAGCTTGTCTTCAATGGTGTCTTCAATAAATTGTCTAAGTGTTTTTCGACGGTTGGCATCGACGCCCCACAGATCAACACACGCCTTGTTTGTGCCCTTACGTGGTGCACACTGCCCAGGCTGTGTTGACTCCACTTGGAAGGGTCCTCCTCAAGGGACTTTTATTGGTACTTTGGGAGTCGTAACAGGAATTTTCAACCATTAATTGACATAAGAACATGTTATACACCCTTCCACCAATTTTTATCATTTTCCGACTCCTAAAAGCTAGTAAATAGGCTAAGGCACAATAATACATCATAGTACTAGTTTCCGGACGTCATTGAAAAATCTTGGACGTTTTGGTTCCTAAACTTACCAAATGACCTATATATTCATTAATATAGGCCTTAAAACAGTGTCTAGACCATATGACACTTATGTTAGGCTTTAAGAAACGTCTTGGATATTTGAAGTGTTACAGGTATATTGACCCCACATCAAAATAAGAGAAAGGGAGATTATTACTTAAGGGTATTTTGTGTATTTTAAATATGTATATAGGTATTTGATACGTAGAAGATTTCATTCTTCAAAATCCAAACTAAAAATCCCTTAGGGATTCTCTATAAATCCAATGGAGCCAAAACTCAAAGAAGGGTTTCGATTGGAGAATTGAGTGGAGATTCTTCATAAAATTGGAGGATTATATTAACTAAGGTATGATTTTTTATCCTTCACACACTATTCATAAAGGATCCCAACATTCAATGAAATTTTCTTAAGTTTTCAAAGATGAATTGTCCAATTTCATGATATATCCATGAGTTCTTGTATTAAAACTTTTTAAAGCATTAAATATTGATTAATTTTTCTTAATTAGAAGATTTTAAATTAATTAATTCATGAACCCATGTAATTTATGAACCGTAGTTTTGACTACTTTTTGGGGTATGTGATTTGGACTTAATTCTTATGAATCATATTGTAGTTTTCTATTAATTATTGATTGATGTAATAATTGTATTGAATTGATATCTAGGTTGTCTTATATTGATGAATTTGTATTGAATTGACCTATTTTCATTTAATATCATAGTTTATGCATTGAATTATTAGTTATGGCCTTGGGTAAGGTCCTTATGGTATTGAATTGGATGACTTATCATTGGATTGAAGTGTTGAGGATGCAGTGGTGGTAAGCTGCCAAAAATTCTCCTTATCTTATGTTAATTAGAATTCATTTATGTTGTTATTGGTATGGTCAAACTTATGGGGCTGGTGTTATGTGCCTTACTTGCAATTGATGTGGCCTTATCAGTGTTATTTTATGTAATATGATGATCATGGACTTGTCGGCGACTACTTGATGTGTTATGATTATTTGTCTAGTTTATTTATGTGAAGTGTGAGAATATATATATATACATGTGAATTAATGTGAAAGTATGTGTTTATTCTATGTATGTTGGTAAATCATGTAGACTATGAATATGTGCTTGTATGTGTAGTTTTAGACGTTGATTCATGATTGTCCCTACTTGACTATATGAGTTGTGATTGTTATATTAATGATGATATAGTAATGTATAGGATTACATAAAGATGATAAGGTCATTCCTAAGTGCTTCAAAGAATGTTATGCTATATGTGAAAGAGTAAAGAACGTTGTGTCTTGTTTTGGTATACTTGTTTCCCTTACTTGATACATATATGAATGATATGTGAATAATGAGATGAAATAACTAGGTAGTCTTAGTTCACCCTTGTCATATATGAATGAATGATATGTGAGACCTTAGTGATGTGAAAAAGGTCATGTACGTGGAACCATAAACCCACTGGTAAAGTTATAAATGTTGAAGTCGAAGAGTCCTAATGGTATCCTTCATGTAAATGATGATGGAATTGGGGTTGATTGTCTGGAACTTCATTATATCATCCTTATAAAATTCATAATGAGCTATCTTAGTCACCATTGAAAGGTAGCCCGAGTGGACCTCTTTGGTAAGGTGAATGTGATTGGGTTATGAACTAGATAAGGAGCCTCTTCATGTGATACTTTAGTGTTGATTACTCTATACAAAGAAGGATAGCACCGAGTGATTATGTTATGGAAAGTAGGTCTACTTTATAAGTAGACTAGAGTAAGATGTAGCTCTACTTGAGAATTTGACTAGTGTGCATAAAAGCCCTTCATATTTCCTTAACCATTGGCTACATGGGATGTGTCGTAGTTCTACCCATGGAAAGTAGAACACCCTCGTAGGAGTAGGTTACAACTCCGGATTTCTTGTCTAGGTATCATGGTGTATGTCGATTATTTCCTATTTTTATAATATGAGATACCTATTACCATCAGAGAAGTTGTATGAAGTTTAGGTGGTGGTATGGTACACTATCTAGAATTTTCACAATAGGCTTTGAAGATGTTAGTTAAGAGTCCCTAGGTCTTGTCCAAGACCATTAATTGAATGTCTTTATGTGATGAATGAGTCTTATATTATACTAATAACGCAATGACTTAAGTTAAGAGAGTAGAGTTAAATGAATAAGTAGTTACCTAGAGTAGTTAAGGGTTGTCTAGTTAAGATTTGAAGGGGCATAGGAATGGTCACTTTGTATCTTACCTAGATAAGTCTTAAGAGTGAATGTAGTTAGGAATGATGTTGATTTTCGGGACATGATTTAAGCCTTAGGTAGTCTTAAGGATTATTTAGGTAATCTTTAATAGGTTAATCATGGACGTTATCTTCGTAATTTACTTAATTATGTCTTTTCATAACCTTTGGAATGAGAACGTCATGTTATCTATGTGTTGATGTATTAAGTGAGAATGTTTATATCATAGGTAGTCTATAGGATCTCTTAAGTGTGTGTGTAAGGGATTGTTTGGGCGTTCGCTTCACAACTCAGTTCATAAAGTACCTAAGGTAGAATTAAGCAACTTTACTGTAACAATGTAGAAATTCATTGTACAATGAATTAATGTTAATGTATTGTTGTCCTTAAAATGTTCTAAATTGACTAAGTGATTTCTTATGTGTTTCTATGTTGTTAAATGTTGTTTTTATGATTATGAAATGATATATAAACAAAAGATTCATATTTCTAATAAATGACCGTTTTCATGATTTTATGCATTACGCCATACTTAGTACATGTGGTTGTACTAATTCAATGCTTTTGACTATCTCTATAGTGGTTTGTAGGTGAGGAGCATTTGGGAATAAAGACCGTAGCATCATTCAAGTGAAGTTGAAGTATGTCCTCATTTTACTCGAGGGCATAGGATGTCTTTTATTTCCTTTGTCAAAGTATTGTAATAGACTAGGTATTTTTGCATTTTGAAGTATGGGTCGTGTCCCAAGTATTATCGTGTCTAAGCTTTGATGAAATTGAGACTTAGCATTTCCAATGATTTCTAATGAAAGATGTTAATAAAAATATTCTAGTATTTTTTGAAAAGTTTTAATTCCGCACTTCTTTTCATTTGGTATATGCGATGAACGATACAAAAAAGCTTGTACAAGACCTCCGAGAGGTCAAGTACGCCGGTTGCTTTCTGAGAATGTCATATCATCTAGGGTGTAGTTTCAGAATGTTTACAATAACCATTCAATATGGAAGGTCGATTTCGTAATAAGAAGGAACCCATGTCTTTGATAACTTTGAAATCCATTTGAAAGAACCCTTTGGGGAAAGGAGCCCCAAAGGTAAAGAGTTCCCATACGTTAGCAATACTTGATTCTAAGCATAACTCCCCCACGAAGTCTTAAATATTCATTACTATAGGTTAAGGATAATTAGTGGATACCACATCTCAACTCAAGAAAGATATACATCTTTCGACCTATCTTAGAAAGCTCTTGGTAGATAGTGAGATTGATACTAAACAATTCATCTCAACTCACAAAGAGTGTTCACCCCAAAATTCACCTTATTCACATTTATTAACTTCATTCATTCGTTCAAGTATGAGAGTGTGTGTGTGTACACACGTTTCACATAATCACTATTTCATTACAGTTGAATTCTAGATATGCTTACACCTTCATTGATCATATCTCACACACTAGGATATTCAACATGTACATATACTATATTTAAACATAATCTAAACAAGGCATACAATTCAAATTTCACAAGACATATCAAAAAGAACATCAATATTTCCACTTTACTTCATACATCAAGCCTTCAAGTCCATACTCACAATGAACATACAAAATAGAATATACTAAAGGACTTCAAGTAAACACTGCCACCAAAGGTGGACCATAACTCTCAAGAGCATTTCACAATAAGAGCTAAACAATACAACCAACTTACCATTTATCCAGGCTTTCATCACCTATAATCAATTCCTAAATATTTCATAATAATATATCCCTTAGGGCAGGAGCTAATCAATAATATTATCATAAAGAAACCAAAGCTCAAACACAACATAATCATGTTCATTTAACCTATTTCTTAAGCTAAAAGTTTAAAATATGCATAAGCATGGGTTAATTAGGGTTTTGATGTTATAATCATAAAATAACACTAGAAAAAACACATTTGAATCATTAAAACACTTTATATGAAGACCCCATGCTTAGAGTCAAAGATAAAAGAAGATAGAGTTTGAGAGCCCTTTCTGAAATCTTTTAAAAATTACTCTTTGAATGGAAGAGAGTTCAAGGATGACTACCATACCTTACTGAGACGAAACCCACAATTTTCTTATGAAGAACACGTCAAAAACCAGCCCTCCTAGCCGTTCCTTGAGTCTAAGCTTCAATGGAGTTTTGAGAGAGTCTTTTTTGGAGAGAGAGTTTGAATATTTGAAATGAGGGTCTTGTCTAGGTCTAGATCTTAAAAACCTCACCCTAGGTTCATAAAAGTCATGGAATGAATTTACAGAACACCCCAAGCCAAGAAGTGCGTCCAGCTACTTTTGCAGGACCACCACAAAAAACCCAAGCAACGAGGCATCTACTGAACGACAGCCTGTGTTGTTGGGCGTTGTTTGGGTCTGAAGTTGGAAAAGTACAGGTTTGAGATCCAATTCCTAGTCCCACTCTACGCCCCAATACGACGGGACGTAGATTGACACAAGGGGCGTCGATTACCTCCGTCGTTTCAGGTTTGTTTTTGGCAGTCTTGGCAGATTATTTCTAAACATTTGGGGTCATCTTCTAGGTCCCGTTGTGGGTCCTAGAAGGAGTCGTAACTGTATGTTGAACCCCTAAACAGGGTAATATATGTTATAGGATCATCCCACATCAATTTCAACTAAAACGAACATGTAAAACTTGCAAAAGTACATGAGGACACACAAACACTTTCTAAGGCATACCTTCCGAACGTAATGGACGTTCGTGGACATTTGACCTCCAAACATCACCAAACATTATAAATTTCCTCAAAACATCATTATTATATATTACAGAAAAATTTACCTTATGATACACAAGATATTATCTAGTTTACCTTAGTTCGTTTTAGGGTGCTACATTCTCCCCCACTTGGAATAACATTCATCCTCGATTGACACAAAATTTATAAAGGAAATCAAGGAATTACTAGAAGGATATAGCAAAATAAATCAATTTCAAAATATTCGTGTTACATTCTACCCAACATGGAATAACATTCATCCTCGACTAACACTAAAAATTTATTAAGGACATCAAGGAATTACTAGAAGGATTATATCACACTAAATCAATTTCAAAACATTCATATTCAATGAACAACTTAACAAGGAATACAACTACACATTGATGATCACTTTAGCAACACAAGCACCTTTTGCGTCAATTTTCACAATTCAAAAATCACCCTCATTCTTCATTTATGGAGGAACTACCTTCTCCAACATTAAACATGCTCACACACATAATTTATACATACATTGAAACCATTATTCATGATAATGGAATTTTCTTCAAACTTTGAAATATTTACAGTGAGTACAAAACTCACACAGTGAAACATGCATTAAATTCCACCAATATAACATTTAAGACATTTACCAAGAAGGCATGGAAATAAGAAAAACAAAATCATATAAGCTCATCTTACACAAAAAACACAACAACCATAAAGGGTTAAGACTTATCGGGACTATCAAATCTTGATTAGTTCTCTCTCCAAGTTCCTATCCCATATGGATGATTCTTATTTTGAATATTAGGACCTAGACCACCTTGAGAAGCTTGATTAACCTCTTTCCCTTTTTCCTTGATGTTAGGGATGTCCCTCATCTCATGATTCTTACTACCACACGCAAAGCAACCATTCGTTCTGGCAAGATACTTACCCAAATATTTCTTCCCACGAGTAGCACACCTAGACCTCTAAAAAGTATGGCTACCTCCTTCGGAATTGATGTTGGGAGCCCTATCCTTATTCCCCATGGAAGAATCTTGGTGATATAACCTCTTCTTAGGTAGTTATTGACCTTGTTCATCCGCCCTAGGACTCCTAACCTCTTGCCTTATCTCCCTAATTTTGTAAGCCTCAATTTGTTGTGCATACACCATGAGTCTAGAGATATCCATTTCATTAAGGAGCATTGATGTACGACACTCTTTCTCTTACAATATATACACTCTCATCACAAATTTGTACATCCTAGACCTTGGGATGGCTACTATGGTAGGGGTATACTTACATAGTTGGGTAAATTTGAGAGAGTACTCTTTCACACTGATTCCCCTTGACGAATATTCTTGAATTCCACCATATTCTTTCTCACCACTCTAAGGTAAAGGAACTATCAATAAAAGTCTCTTTGAACTACTTCCAATCTAACGGACCATCCCTTAAGGGTATTTCATGCCTCCATTTCTCAAACCACACCTGGGCCACATGTTTGAGTTAGTAAGTGACTAGCTCCACTCTCTCTCTAGGGGTCATATCCATAGCATCCACCACCTTGAATATCTCATCTATGAAGATTTGTGGATCTTCATATACCATAGTGAAATGTAAAGTAGGAGGGTTCATCCTCATGAAATCCCGAATTCTTATAGAGGCATTATTTGCATTAGGTTAGGTCCACATCCTTAGTTCCCTGGGGCAACCAAATGATTAGTGACGACTTGAGCTTGATTGGTCATGATTTTGGTAAAATTTATAAGGGCATCCCTTAAATACGCATTAGTTATATCTCCTTCAACAAAGGGAACTTTAGGAGCTTGGGGTATAGGGGACATTTGAGGTTCTTGAGGTTCCAGTGGGGGAACTAACTCATTCACATACTCAAGACCAACTATAGGTACTTGCTCACCGAAGGGAGGGATCCTCTCATTTGCTAATCCTTTCTAGCGGTTGTCCTCCTTAAATTCATGTCCTATAAACACTAGGAAAGAGGTTGAGAAGGACATCTTATAGAGCTCAACACTAAGGAATAACATTAGAATAATGAGGAAAGTAAAACTTCTATAGCTTTATTGCCTCTCACTAATAAATTTGTCATGACTCACACTGAAGAACAAGACTCTACTAGACGTGGGCAGTGAGACTTTAGACCCTAAACTATTTCCCATAAAATTATGCTGTGATACAAAGTTTTTCACAACCCGAAAGTGTCCCCTAGAAGATAGGGTAACCCTTAGGTCAGAAAATTGCATAATTAACCCGTCTGTATTCTTGTACTAGCCTACTAGCTGTCATTCATCGCATAAGACATAAAAAGTAGTGCAAAAATAAAACTTTTTAGAACATTTATGATACTAATAAAAAATCTTTCGTAATTACAAAAGAGTAGTCCTATCTTCACAAGGGATCTTAAATACAATACTTAAATATCTTAGGCAAAAGACCCTTTACATTGAATGAAAATACATAATAAGTTTTAATAATAGAAACTAAGAAACATAGACTATGTCCTTGAATATATGAAGACATACCGAGTGTTGAGAGTTGATTCCCAAGCTTTTCCATCTAGACTTTTTCTTGCCTCCAACCTATACTTATAGAGTATAGAAAAGTATGGGATAAGTACAAAGAATCATCACTTATCACATAAATATTATAACCAAAACATAAATTTTACAATAAACCAAAGTGACTTTATAGTGAACACAAGTGACATTACAGTTACCACATTCATACCAAACATAGTGAGGTCATTTCTTTTGAAGTTTCCTTATCCAAGTTATCCTAAGATTAAAAAAGTTAATACATGAAGGAACTGCTCATACACCCCCTTCAATGCACACCTAAGTGATCCGTAAGACTACCAACTGTTGACACCCCAATTTTGACTCGCTCCAATGGGAAATTAATTAATGAGTTTGTTAACTCTATACGACTTTAAAATAGTTAGCTTTTATAAAGTTTAAAATGTTTTAAGTTATTTTAATCTTTTAACTTTTATAATTTTTTTAGATAATATATATGTTTACGTAGTCATATATACGACTAGTATATTTTACGTTTATTGGAAAACCACCTCGAAAGGATTTTACTTCATTGAATATTTTACTAATTCATTCAGTTATACAATAGTCTATGTTAAATTACATAGTATATATTTAAATTAATTATTCCTATTTCGTCAAAAATAAGAAGCTCGTTAATTGTTTTATTTATTTATTTTATTCAATAAGCTATTTCAGCCATTAAACTGCCAATTTTGACTATTTAATGCATTCCAATTAAAATTATAGCAGCCTTAGTTCAAATTGGCAGCCCAATTCATCCGAGTTATTTATCCAATTTAAGCCCATCCTGGTAAACTAAACGAAAGTGGGTCCGTGTCCACTTCTCAATTCAATCCAGCCTACTTCTTAAATTCAAAGCAGCCCAAATACCCAATCCATTTCTGGCTCTCCAACCCAGCCCACCTTTATAACCGACCTGGCCCTTTTCCCTTTTCTCCCAGATCGATTCAAAAGCAAGGGAACCATCATCAAGAGATCAGCGTAACCCAGACGCAGCCACACAATTAAGAGCACCTCACACTCTTAACGTGATGGAAAGCAACAGCGCGTGTCTCCCTCACTGCTCGATCCCTCTCTGCTCGATCCCTCTCTGCGTGCCTCTTCGTCTTCAATTGCGTGTGAAAAAAAAGACTAGCAACGGATACCTGGATTTTGTTGTTGTTCGTACGATTGCAGCAGGGCAGAGCCGCCTGCGTTCCTGTCCTCGCAACAACGTCCTTGTCTCATGCGAATAGGCGCCACATTGAGCCTCAAGAACAAGAGGAGATCAATCAAAACCGTCGATGTTCCTTTAAAATTTTAATTTTTTTTCCCTAAAAATCCGGTTTTCTCATGAAGAGGCAAGTTTTGTCCTCGTCTTAAAAGAATTTTCAAATTTTGAATGGGGTAGAATGGTCGACTTTGCCTTTTTCCCTCCTTTTTAGAAAACCCTAAATCTGAATCCTATATATATTTTCTTCGATGGGTTGTCTAGAGAGAGGTTTTTGTTTTGGTAAAGGCGGAAATTCTGCAAGTAAAAGGTAAGGAGGATTTCGGAAATTTTTACTTTAGTTGGATATTTTTAAATTAAGAAAGCGAAAAGAAAAAAAAAAGAGAGGAGGTGTTCGAGTTAGAGAAGCCTTTGGGACTGGGAGATTTTTTTTAAAGCGACGAAGAACTGAACCATACAGTTTCTGGTGTCATCTGCTACAGTTGGTCCTTCTAAGCTCTCGAAGTCGCAGTTCTGGTAGTGCCAAAGTCACCGTTCTTTTACTCATTTCCATCCCTGTTTCGCTGCACACTTAAAGGTAACACCACCTCCTTCATAATATTTAGTATATCTTATATTTCTAACGGTGTCTCCACTGATTCTGAGGCCTGTGTTGCTGTTGTTTGTCATCATATTCTTGATGTTTTGACATGTTGTGTGTTCTTAAAATAATCCATCTCTGTGCTTGTGATGTTCTTTTAAGTTATATGAAACTTTAATGTTTTCGGTATGAGGTACTCTGTTTTGGCATGTTACCCCATATTGGTTCAAGTTTATCACATTCCGCGTTAATCATTATTTGAGTTGTGCTATCTCTTTTTGATTTAGTCAATATGGTTTTAAAAAATAGAGTTAAGCTTTTTGTTCCTCATGAATATCTTGCCGTGAGTAGGCTGATTTTAGTTTAAAATATGGGTTTTGAATTTCTATAGTTTTCAATGAATATTTGGTCGTTCAGTGGTCAGTCATGTCTTGCTAGAGCCATCTCGGTGAAGCACCTTGAGTTGGCTCATCTCAATCTTGTGTTGTTTGTTTTGTTCAAACCTATCTCAAATATGTTCTATAGGTTGATGTTCGTCGGCTAGCGTGACCTACGTTTTCGATATAATTTTTTCTCCATTAAAGTCAAGTTTGGGGAAACAATCTGCATTTGTTGAGGGGCATGAATTGATTTGTTTCGGTTTGTCCCATTTTTTTCACTGGAAAGAGAATGAGTATCACTCATAGTGTTATTACTTTTTTTGGAAAACTTATGAAAAATAAGGTTATTTCTCATTGCCTTTAGTTTAGTTTTTTTTTATAAGAAGTGTTTCTTCATGCCTAGTTATGTTAAGTTCTATCTACATGTTTTAATTTCAAATAGTAAGTATTTGTCATCACCCGCAATCAACGGATAATTGTCTTTAAGTAGCGAATATTCGGCCTTCTTAATAGCTCCTTAAATTTATCATTTCCTTTAAATGTCATTTTTGAAATAATTGCTTGTAAATTCATACAATCTTGTGTAGGTGTGTATTTTGCAGTGAAGTAATTTATTCTTTTTACATTCATGTTTATTGAATTGTACACTAATTCTCTTCCCTTTGTTTGCATGAGAAATCTGTCCGGGTTCATCAAGAACTCCAATCATTCCTCTTGAATTTTGAAAGAGCCGTAAAGGTTCAAAATTCATTATCCCGAGTCGACCCATAAGCGCAGACGAATAGGTTCTGAAGCTGAAATAGCATGAGGGATCGAAGAACTCGAAGTGGAAGAGTTGAAGAGAATGGGTCAACGGGGCCCATTTTATTTATTCATTTTACCTTAAGTATTCTCTCGTTTTGGGCCTAAGACCCTGTCCTCTATTTATAGAATCTAGGACAGGTACCAAGTGAAGTGGGTCAAAACCCAAAAATAATGGGTCCAAATATCGGTTCAGGCGGACAGAACCCGAATTTGGACCTAACCCAATTCTCTCTCCTTATCTCTCTCTCTCTCTTATTTTCATTTTCTTATTTGCTTTTATTTGTCGTTAGTTCTAAGGTTAAAGAATCAAAATCCCCGCAAACGCAGTAACGTTTTATCAACCTCAAATTTAATCAAATCTAATTAGGTATTGTGAAAATAAAAGACGAATAAATTGGCAAACCAATTCTTACTTGGATTATGATTTAATTACTTTGTTTTAAGCAAGTCCAAAACGAAAATATTGTTAAGTTTTAGCTAAATAGATTAGTTGTTGGATAATTGCAAGTAAGCGGACATCTTAGGTGCTTTCAAACCTTGCTTAGATGTCACAAAGAATCCTGGACCCCCTAACAATCTTTCGAATTGATTTTCTATTTTAGTCAAATTGAAAGAATAGTTTTTTTGATTTTTTGTTAAAAAATTAAGTGGCGACTAACAAAGTCGAAAATCTACAAATATATATTTTTAGAAAACCTCGATAAAACACCAACCATAGGCATACCTCGCTCGGGAAACAAGTCCACATTCTATAATTTTCACATCCTGAGACCACAACCTAGAAGATATGACACTCTCGGAGTGGAACTAGCGTACTTGACCTATCGGAGGTCTTGTATAAACCCTTTTGTATCGTTCATCCCATATAAATATATGAAAAGTAGTGCAAAATAAAAACTTTTCATCAACATTCTATAAGTCTTTAAAATATTTTTCATAAAGAAATCATAGGAAATACTAAGTATCATTTCATCAAAACTTAGACACAAGAATAATTTGGGACGCAGCCCATACTCAATAGAAATATAGTACTATTAAGTCTATTACAAAGATAAAGGAAATAAAAGACATCTATGCCCTCTAGACATACTTCATCTTGCTTGAACAATCTTCTAATCCAAGCCTAACTCTCCAAAAGAACTTTCACCTATGAATCACTTTAGAGATAGATAAAAGCATGGAATTAGTACAACCACATGTACTAAGTTAGCATAATACATAAAATTATGAAAACGGACATTCATTAGAAATATGAATATTTTGATTTAAATATCATAATATAGTCATAATAACAACATTTGACAACTTAGAAACACATAAGAAATCGGTTAACCAATTTATCACATTTTAGAGGCAACTTTACAGTGAACTACTTCATTGTACAGTGAACTCCTTCACTGTTACAATGAAGTTTCTTAACTTCACTTTAGACACCTTCTAGCATGAAATCCCCTCACTAAAAGTTATCCTAATACTCACTTAAGTAAAAAAAAGAGACACCGCCCATACAACCTCTATAGGAACTCCTAAATGATCCTTAAGACCACTTATAAATGAGTTACACACACCCACAATACATCAACTACATGAACATGAGATTCTCCTACCAAAGGTGATTTTAAGTTTCACTTGAGTGAGTTATGAAGCGACTGACCATACAATCCCTTACACACACACTTAAATGATCCTATAGACTACCTAAGATAGAACCATTCTCACTTGATACATCAACATTTTGATAATATGATATTCTTTTTGCAAAGTCTATCAAAAGATTATTTAAGTAAATCCAGAAGATAACGTCCATGATTGACCTATTCAAGATTATCGAAATATTCCTTAAGACTACCTAAGGCATAGATTATGTTTAGTTAATCAACCATCTTCCCTAACTATAGTCATTCTTATGACTTATCTAGGTAAGATAGGAGTGACCATTCCTATGTCCCTTGACACCTTAACTAGACAACCTTAACTACTCTAGTAACTACTTATTCATTTAACATGATTTCTTAACTTAATTCATTACATTAGTTCGTTCATTTAAGACTCACTTATCACTTAACAACATTAAAGTAATGGTCTTGGACAAGATCTAGGGACTCTCACTAACATCTTTAAAGCCTATTATACAATGTGTAGATAGCGTCACACACCACAACCTAAACTTCATAGAACTTATCTAATGCTAGTAGTTATCCATATGATGAGAATAGGAAATAAAGACATAGACAATGATAGCTAGACATGGAATCCTGAGTTCTAACCTACTCTGATTAGGGTGTTCTACTTTCCAAGGGTAGAACTAAGACATAACATATGTAGGTACATGGTCAAAGAATATGAAGGGATTTTGTGCACTCTAGTCTCATTCTCAAGTAGAGCTACATTGTACACTACTCTCCTTCTCAAGTAGAGATACTTCCCATAACACAATCACTCAGTGCTAGACTTTGTTCTCATAGAGTAATTGACATTAATGGTTCATACAAATGGGTTCCATATCTAGTTCATAACCCAATTACATTCACCCTAGAAAAGAGGTCCACTAGGGAAATCATACAATGGAGACATAGATTTTCATTATGAATTTCATATGGATGATATGATGTCGTTCAAGACAATTAACCTTATGTCCACCATTCCTTTACATGAAGGATACCATTAAAACTCTTGACTTCAACATCCAAAACCTTATCATTAGGATTAAGGTTCCACGTACATGACCTTCGTAACATCATTTTAAGGTCTCACATATCATTCATTCATACATGACAAGGGTGCACTAACCGTACCTAGTCAAGAAATATCATATTCACATATCATTCATACATGTATCAAGTAAGGGACACAAGTTTACCAAAACAAGACACAACATTCTTTACTTTATTATATATATCATATCATTTTATGAACCACTTCGGAATGACCCTTATTTTCTTTATGTAATCCTATACATCACCATATAATCATCAATATAACCATCATAACTCATATAGACAAGTAGGAACAATCATGCATCAAGTTTAATACTAGACATATAAGCACATAGTCATAGTCTAACATGATCTCCTAATATACATAGAAGGAACACATACTTTAACTTAATCACATGTAGATAGATATGATCATACTTCACATAACTCAACTACAGAAATCATCATAATACTTCAAGTAGTTGCCGACAAAGCCACATCAATTAAAAAGTGAACTATAACAATAATAGAATATATAGGGTCTAATTAACATAAAATAAAGTGAATTACGGCAGAGTACCAACAATTCACTCTCTCTACTTTAATCCAAAGCTAAATCATCCAATTCAATACCATAAAGCCCTTACTTGTGAATTATGTGGCCTCGTCGGTGTTACATTATGGATTTTGATCATGGTATTCTCGGCATTACTTGATGTATTATGATGGTTTGTATAGTTTTTTTATGTGAAGTATGATCATATCTGTCTATATCATAGTAAGGTGAAATTACGTGTTCTTCAATTTACATTAGGTGATCATTTTAGACTATGACTATGTCCTTATATGTGTAGTCTTATGGTTGATGCATTATTCTTTATATTTGGTTATGCGAGTCTTACGATGTTTATATTGATGATACTATAGTAGGGAATAGGGTGACCTATAGACTATCTTGGTTATGTCTATGTGCTTATAGAATGATATACTATATGAGAAGTATGTGTGTGTCTTGTCTTAGTAGACTTATATCCCTTACTTGATTCATGTATAATGAGAATATAACTTCTTGACTTAGTATGATAAAAATTCTCAGTCTGGTATATGTGATTGGCATGTGACCTTGAACATAACTAAGAAGGTCCTTTATATGGAACCTTTATCCTAAATGTAAGGTTATGATATCTTTGAAGCTGAAAGTCGCAATGGTATCCTTCTTATGAGAATTGTGGACTTAGGGTTGGTTGGTTACAACATCATGAATTGATACAAAGGAAAATCATTGATCTATCCTCTTTACCACTGTATGTAGCCTTAGTGGACCCTCTCTGGAAAGGTGTAATCTGATTGGGTTGTGAACTAGATATTGAACCTCTTTATATAGCCCTTTATGTGAATTTCTCTATGAGGACTAAGTCTAGCACCGAGAGAGTATGGATATGGGAGTTGATCTAAAATAAGATGACATTAGAGAACAAATAAACCCTTAATATTCCTTAACCATGTTGCTACATTGGATTTGCCTTAGTTATACCATTGGTTGGTAGAACAAACCTCCATTGGAGTAGGTTCATGACTCAGGATTCCATGCATAGCTAGTATAGTATATGTCGTTATTTCCTATTGTTATCATATCATATACCTCTAGGGTTGTAGAAGTTCTATTAAGTTAAGTTGGTGGTATGGTACACTATCTAGACATTGCACGATTAGGCTTTGAAGATGTTAGTGAGTGAGTCCTTAGGTCTTCTCCAAGACCATTACTTGAATTTCCTAATATATTGAATATCTCTGAAGTTAACTAGTAAAGATAATGACTTAAGTTAGAAAGCATGCTAATCGAATAATTACTTCTCCAAAGTAGTTTAAAGGTTGCCTAGTTAAGGTGTGAGGGGGCATGGGAATGGTAACTTCATATCTTACCTATGGAAGTCTTAAGAATGAAGATAGGGAAGTAAATTGAATAAGTAGACGTGATCTAAACTTATATAGTCTTAAGGGTTATTTATGTAATCTTTGAGAGGGTTTATGGGCATTCTCTTCTTGAATTACTTAAGTCTTTTGATAACCTTTCGGAGGAGATTGTAATATTATATATGTGTTATGTTGTGTAATGAGAATGATCTTATCCTAGGTACTCTAAAGGATCTCTTAGGTGTGTGTGAAGGGATTGTATAAGCGGTTGATTTATAACTCTTTCAAGTGAGCCTTAGAATTATCTTCTGTTGGAGGATCTCATGTTTATGTGTTTCATATGTGTTATTGATGTGGCCCCTTAAAGTTTTCCGCATATTTTACTAAAACACCTTATCTTAGGTTTGTTCCAATTGAACACCTTTTTAGTTAAAAATTACCTATTTAACATTTTTTTTACAGTAAACTAAAAATAGAAATATTGTTCTATACTCTCGCGGATGATGTGGTATTAAAATTAATTAAAAAGGACACATGGCCTTGTCCCATAATAACAATTTAAAGGTGAATTCTAAATTAAAATAAAATAAAAAGTATGATTTCATCCTCCCAAAAAAACAAAACCATTCTTCCTTTTTTTCTTCATAGCTAGAACAACCCACCACCCACCCCGACTTCTGTCTTCTCTATTTTCTTTTTTTTCTGAAGACAAACACACCTCGATCGACAATCGAAATTGTGTACACTCCGATAACCACCCTTATTCCACCTTTTTTCATTTCTATTCTTAATTATATAGGAAAATAATTTCATATTTGTATTGGTTTTATCGAAAAAATGGAGTTTAGTCGAAATTATTTTTGATGAAATTCTCTTCAGAACTCAAATGAAAATCTTTAACAGTAAACTCTTTTAATCTTTTTGCGTTTTTATTAGTTATTTATTTCATTGATGATTTTTCGATGAAGAGAACAACCATGATATTGATGATAGTGAAATGATTCTAGAAAGAAACTATGAGTGAAGGATTATATGGGAAAATGGTGTGTCGATGGATGCTGGTAGCAAAGGAATTTGGCCAATTAAGTTTTAAGTAATTTTGAATTGATAATTTCAAGGGGGAAGATGAATTGGATTAGAAAACTGTGTTTTTTTAAAAAAATAAAAATAAATTATGTGTAGATTAAGAATTTTCTTAGGTTGAAGTGTCCATTTTTTATTGCTTAGCAAAAACAAATATCTGGCTTCACGCGTTTGCTTTCAATTGTAATATACTTCTAATGACATGTCATCAAAAAGTATTTCATGTGTACATATTTAGACGGTAGAGGTGTTCAATAGGAACAACCTTTAGTTGAGATGTTTAAATGAAATTCGCGGACAACTTTAAGGGGTCGTAGATGACTTACGTCTTATAATGTGTGAGTATTTATGGAATGTTACAGTGAAGTTCATTGTAAGTTCACTGTAAGGATCATTTATTTCATATAAATTGTATATGACTTATATTGTGCTCTAAATATGATGTTTGGTGCTTAAATGTGGTTCTTATACTTTTAATGTAACATTTTAATCAAAAAGATCATATATATCATAAATGTTTGTTTTTATGTTTATATGTTTATTTGTTTATACTAATTCTGTACTCTTTGTCTATCTCTAGAGGTGTGTTTAGCAGGTGAGAGGAATCTTGGAATCTAGTTATCTTTCAAGCAAACTTGAAGTATGTCCTCACATGACTCGAGGTCATAATAGTCTTTAGATTTCTTTTATTCAAGTATTTTAATAGACTAAGCAATACTATATTTCGTACTGTATGGGCCTTCTCCCAAACAATTTTGAGTCTAAGATTGTCATAAGTTGAGACTTAGTATTTTCTATGATTTTAATATCAAAGACATTTTAAAATATTTCGTGTGAAATGTTTTAATTCCGCACTAATATCCATACATATATTCCATGAATGGTGTCAAGGTCTTGTTTAAGACCTCCGAGAGGTCAAGTACGTGTGTGTTTCTCTGAAAGGGTCATATCTTCTAGGGTTACTCTCGGGATGTGAAAATTTGTAGTAGGTGCCCTAATTGCCAATAAGTAAAAGCTGAGCATCGAAAGCCGAGTGGTTTGACTGAAGTAATGCATGTTCCTAGTTGGAAGTAGGAAGACATTATCATGGACTTCGTATTGGGTTTTCCATGGAAACGTGGGCAAAATGACTCAATATGTGTTATTATGGATAATTTGACCAAATTTAGCAACTTTATCCCAGTTAATTCTACTTATTATGCGGAGAAGTATGCTAGATTATACCTCAAAGAGATTGTGAGGTTTCATGGCATCCCGTCGTCCATTATATCAGATGGAGGTGCGCAATTCATTTCTCATTTTTGGAGGTCTTTTTAAAAATGTTTGGGTACTAAAGTGAATCTTAGCACCGCGATTCATCTTCAAAGGGATGGTCAAGCAAAGCGTACCACTCAAACCCCAGAATATATACTAAGAGCTTGTCCTTAATGATTACAAGGGAAGTTGTTAAGATCATCTACCATTGATTGAATTCTCCAATAATAATGGCTATCGATGAAAGTATTCAACAATAAACAATACATTCGTTTATTCAAGAAGAGGATTCATTAGCTCTATCAATACAATATACACAATATGTTGAAGAATCCTTCATATTCTATCATCAAATATATAAGTGTGAAATTGAGAAATAGCCTTTCAGTGTTAACACATTCATATTTATGCATGATCACATTAGCTTCAGTGAAGTCTCATTCATACTTACAATATCATGCGACCACTTCAATTCCTCATATTATGCCTTCAAGACCATGCTCACTATGCATACAAAAAGGAAACACCTCCACATTTAAAATGGATCAACAACTAATACACAATTCTATAATAACATGTAATAAGTTCAAATTACCATCCAAGGCCACGTTTACCAATCACAAATTCACTAAGAATTCACCTTAATCAATACATTCATAATGGTACAATTCAATAACACAAAACAATTAAGAGACATTTCAATCATAGCCTTTTATAATCATCAAACCCATATCATAAAAAAAACATTATTTAAGAATTGAGAGAACCATGGATTCATGGAGTATTTTCACCAAAAATCATAAAATTAAATACAAATACAATGAATATATTACATTAGAAACCATTTGAAGAAAAAAATCATGAGATTGAGTAAAACTCTTGGGTGTTTTATGAATTTGAAAATCTTTTAAAACTCTTGGAAATTGACTCTATTGTGAAAGATATCCCTAGATAAAGAATCACCATTTCTTTATTTAGATTACCAAAGGTATTTTATAAAGAAATCCTTCACTAAAAACCCTAAGTATTACTTCTTCTTCTTCCTTGAGTTTGAGAGAGAGATATTGAGATAGAAGAACTTTGGGTGTTTTGAAAATAAGGAGTAAATTAAAGGTTTTAAGACTATATATATTTATGATATGAACAAATTAAAACAGCAGCACATGTTAAACAATAAATAAAAGTTCCTTAAAAACCCCACAATTAGGCAGCCCCGTCAGTAACCAAGGTCACTTCAATGGACTGTCAAGGGAGACCACGGCCCGTGACAGTGTCTGTGGTCCCTAAGTAGTGGATCCTAGTGAGCTTGACAACCTTCAAATGCTTAAGTAATCACCACAAACAACTCTACGGTTTGTGGTGATGACCACTGCCAACATAGTGGTCAGTAGACTTGAGGCCAGAACCTTGGCCTCAAGGCCTCGATTTCATCATAGCCAAGTGACTTCCAGGACCAATTCTACGGACCGTGGTCAAGGCCTTTGATTGTAAAGTGGAGCGTGAAGTTCTGGGGCAGTGTTTAGACAAGGTGGAAGCCATGGCTCTTCCTTTCTTGGCATTGCACAAGCCCTTGCACCCCCAAACATACTGAATGCCTTTTTATCATGGTGTCTAACATGTGCCTAGATTTTGACTCACTAAAATCCACCAAAAAAGGCTTGGAACAACGTTACAAAAAAAGAAACGTCATTACAAACTTCACACAAGGTCGTTAGGCTCTAGTTTTACTTATTCATTTTATGGGTCGTTACATTATCCCCCACTTAGAAACATTTGTCCTCTAATGACACATTTTAAACACATAAAGAGATAACGACTCAAGTATAGAAACTCAACAATCATGACATATAAATATAAGACATAAACCATAAGAGGATACATCACACTGAAACAAATTCGGTTATTAGTGACAAAAAATTGTGTCATTAAAAATTCATCTTTCATCACAAAAGATTTTTTTTTTGACGAAAAATAATTCTTCAATATTTCGTCCATAAAGCATGAGTCACTAAATGTATCCATAGATAACTTAGTCTTTCGTCACTAAATAGTTGTTTTAACTACGAAAATATATTTTCCCTGGATGCATAACATCTATGACATACTTGTTCGTCGTAGAAATTAATGTTTTTTGTAGGTAATAGTATGTTTTTGTCACTAAAAGGTTATTAAGGCTGACTAAATTGATGTGTCACTAAATATTTAGCTCAGTTAGTAACGAAATTATCTGTCTCTAATGTTATATATATTTCTTTGTTGAACAAATATTATTTTGTAACTAAAAACTACATTTTATCTATAAATTTTTTGTCCCGAAATTCATAAATTATCGATAACATTTATTTTCTACAATTTTGTAGCTAAAACAATTATATATATCATCTTGAATTTACTTCTATTATCGACAAAAAATAAGAATTGTCGCTATGCAATGTCATAATAATGACAATCACAATTATCATTAAATGACATAATTTTATGAAAAAATGTAATCAACCTTCAAAAATTCAACTTCTCACGATAAAATAGTAACTAATACAAGCCTTCATTGACATAAAATTTGTAGAGACACTATTTACAATTTGCATTAAATAGATTAAGTAAATTTAAAATTTTATTTAAAAAACTGCAATCATTAAATATTAGATAAATATATTCAACTTTATAGCATGTAGTTCTTAATTATATAAACATAGATCCCCGTCACCGTGGACCCAATAATGTTATTGAGATATCAAGAAAGAAAGGCAAAACGCTAACCTATGTATTCTTCACTAAGACAGAGACATTCAAAGTGCAAAATAACAGCTTGTTTTAGTTTACACCTTCAAGCCCTCGCTAGTAAAATCTATTGATTTTGAATGTTAATTTGAAAGTGTATGTTGATGCTGATGCACGCCACAAGGGACATAAGAACCTTGAGGTGACGGTCTTATGAGGTTGCATTGGACGATAAAAATTCAGCTACACATGTCATGACATTTGATTGAGCTTGATTTCACTCAATGCTCATTTGCCACTACCTACGGAAGAACAAATATGTATAATAAGAGAATGAGCATACTAAATATGTTACCATAAAAATGTGAAGTAGTTGTTTATTCTTGTAGCCTTCAATGTTTCTTTTGAAGAGTGCTCGGTACAATTTTTTGCTTTTTTTTTTTCCTTCACTTTGAAGAAAGGAAGCTGGCAACTTTCCGGAAAAACATTGGTTCCTTTTATGTAAAATATGAGATAGCCAACGCGCTAGACTTTTGGTATGTAATTCTAAATAGTGGCTTTTGCAATTGATACCTGAACACCCTATAACATAACTTCCAGTTTACATGGGCCATAATAGTTGTTAATCCTGCGAAATATGTCAAAACAAACAATATAAATTAGAAGAAAGTACGAAGATTATATTTTTTTTCCAGCGCTATATATATGTACCTGTACCTTTATCGCCATAATTTCATATATTTGTTAGGCTTTCATGGATAACTTGTTTTTAGTCAACATTTTCTGATATAGTTGTTGTCAATGTACCACAGCTAAGTAACTATTAAAAAAAGTTAGCAATTTAAAATTAAAGAAGTGGCCCAGTTGTTATGTATACTATTTATTACACTGTGACCACTATATTTCATCTACTACTATATTTTTCTTCTTACTATTTTTACAATAATCATAATAATGACTGATTAACACTAAAAAATAATGGGTGACAACTTGGAAGTGTTTCCTTCTCATGTTTGTATAATACTCCACTTTTGAATTTTTGGGGATTAATAAGAAAATATATATGCTAATCCTCATTGTTGACTTAATAACAACACATGAAGCTATCATAATTAATAAAATCCAGATTGTCTAATGTCCAATTTATAGTAGAATTAATGCGAGTACAGCTAACAGTACTAATTACCTAATGTCACTGTAACAACAAATCCAAAGATAAATTTTGTCTTACTATGTAAAAGAAAAAATTAGACCACAAAACACGACCCATATTTCTTGGTATATAGAATAATTACCCACAAAATACTATTCAATTTATAAAAATCACAGTTTTTAACTTAACCAAATTATCAGTGCAGATATTGCTCCTATCCTAATTGCCTCTTAAAAGGGAGAAGCTATCGAACTCTTATAGAATAACTCAAGTGAATATAAGGAGAATATCTATCGTTGTTCATATAATACATCTATTTGACGACCATAATAATTGTAGTTTTTACTTTGAGTATTATAGAACATCCACCATCCTTTTCAAAGCCCTCGCAACTCTTCAACCCCGACGCACAAGTGTATGTCCTGTACATAGAAAATTACACATATGCACAAAGCATATAAAGATTGTTCAAGCTTCCCGACTTAGCATATAGTTTCCCATCTGGTAAATTCAACACAAACTCAGGATGCTACATATAAAGGAACAAACATCTTATGCAATATACTTTATGTATGCTTTTAAAACAAAGGGAATTGCGACTAAAATTAAATAAAAATAGATGTATGTAATAAACTAAAAATAGCATTCAACATATATGAGTTCAATATAATAAGATGCTTTCATAGAATGCTTAAGGCATTCGCGCTTCACTACTATTTAGATAAGTGGAAAAAATAAAATCACATAAAGCTAGCTAGAACTTAAATTATTAAATGCACAGTTTAGAGAAACTACAAGGAATAGGCAAATTAGTTATGAGATAAAAAGTAATCGCTTCAGCACTACCACAATAAGAGATCCTTGGAGTAATATGCAAAATAGAAAGGAGAGAAAAAAATTGCCAACGAAAGGAAACTTTCGTTTTCAAAGATGAGAAGGAGAAGTCGAGAGAATTCTAGTTATTCTTTGAGATAAAGAGAGAGCTTAAGGTACCTTTTTACAATGAGCATTGACGCTAAATAAAAGATGAATCATTTTAAATTATATCCCAAGGAAAGGACGAGAGCTGCCAGTGATAAGTAAAAAATAAAAGAGAGTTGTAGCCGCTAACTTGGTTATTCTTTAGAAAGAAAAAGAGCATGAGGGGGCTTTTTTCCATGATCTTCCAAATAGGATAGGAAGAGATGTTTATACAATTTTAAAATCCTTTTCAATCAAGGAAAATAAAAAAGGAAGCAGATAACCACCAAATCAGATAATAGCCCAATCAATTATGTGCAGACTAATAGAAAATTATTATAAACAGGCAAGTACTAAAGCTATAGTAGTGAGTTAAACGAAGCAAAGAAGGAATGATGAATATAATGGAGACTTATTAGAATAATTTTGAACGATGTCCCAATTTAGATATAAATCAAAGAAGGAAACAATCACTGTGAGCTAACAAAGTCTACTAAAAGTAGAGCAGTGACTTCATTGTGTCATAGCCGTTATCCCTTAACTAAAGAAATCAATCTTAAAGTCAAACCAATCCAATTGAGATTATCATAAACACCAAGTTTAGGTTGTGCTGAATCAGGTTTAAGCAAAGAAAAAGACGAAAGGTAGGAGTATCACTTCCTTTAAATTGACTAAGAAACAAACATGCGTAAGAGAATAATATTTTATCAATACGACTCAAGTTGAGAATTAAACAGATGAGTACATAATCAATAAATGCAAAATATATGAACTAAATCAACATAATCTCGTCAGGCTGTGATGTGGCTAACCCAGTAACACTTGACAAAATTTAATAAAATCAACAAGCAATTATGATGAAATAAGTGTTTGGAGTTTTCCATAACATTATCATTGTTCTAGTATGATTTAAGAAAATAAACGAATAGATTTCCCGATAGTATGAAGTAATGATAGTTTCAATAAGTGACATATCAAAAACTATAGATTTGATAATGTAATGACCCAAAGTACACCATTCGGAGGTCTTGTACAAACCCTTAGACATCATTAATTGCATATATATGAAAAGTAGTGTGGAATTAAATTTTTTTATTCAAAACATAAAACGGAATAATTTCATACAACTTCAATATGTCTCAAAAACCATCTATGACATCATAAATACAATAGTCTTGTGTCACTTTCCATAAAATTCTAACATATAAAAGAACATAAAGACACATAGTGGTGTCCTCGGATTTTATGAGGACTGGCCAATCTTCACTTTTTACTCAAATGAACTACATCAGAAGCTACCTCGAAGTATACTTGTGCATAGCTAAGGTAGCATCCCATACTACTATCAAAGCTAAGTAAATCTCTTTGGTTCTTCTTGATCATAATACACTTTCATAATTAAGACATTAAGTTCATCATAACATATAAATACTATGCCCCTAGGCAACCTCAAAGCACACTTGTGCAATGCATGTGAAACATCCTATTCTACCTCAAACGCTAAGAATATCTTGAAGTCACTATATTCTCTTACATTTATGTTTAGGAGTCTCTAGTAGACCTAGTTCTTATTGACAAAGAACTATCATCTTAAGTGAATCATGTCATGGAAGGCAACTATAGCAGTATCCAAGTTAAGCATACATCATGCAGTGGTCATGTCATAGGTAGCTTCAAGTCATACTTGTAAAATGTATGGATATCATCCCATACTACCATCCACAATAAGTATTTCTGTAGACCAACCTAATCCAAGCTAATTAAAGAAGGAAACACCCATCCTAACCATCATGCAACCAATCAGGTAGATACAAGCTAATCATAGGGTAGCATGAATAATCAACCCTAAGTTATCATGAGAACCTAATCACAAGCTAATAAATGTAATACACCTTGCATACAAGTCAACCTATCATTTGGACAATATAGGCCCTTCCCCTTAAGCTATAATGAAATGTCTTAGGCCTAACCAAGTCAAGGTATCATGAAGGCACTGTAGTCATTTTACTTCAAGTTATTCTTAGGATAGCTTCATTACTCAATCCTTAGTTATCATGAGAACCACCTTTCCTAGGCTATTATTATAAAGCATCTTAGAAACACATGACCAAGCTAAACATGAGAGATCTTACTTCCTCCATGTCAAGTTGTCATGAGATTCTTCACCTCAACCTATCATGAGACTTACCATCTCAATCTAAAACACATTGTTCAAATCATACCAAGTCAACCAATCAAGAAGAGGCTTATTCAACAAAACTTCAAGCTATTCTAATTCATCATGTCTTGATTCATTTTACGTGATAAGGTCAACCTAGGATTAATCTATGTTAGAAAACTTGCTTCTCCTATCATGTTCATTTCCAGGTATAGAAGAGAAAGAAAATTGATCCCTTCATAATGACTTCACCCTCAAATTCCTAGCATCGATGGCAGATAATCCGTACTATCGATTACTTACTTTAATTCATCATTATTTATGTCCAATTACATGTCAATTCATTCAATTTGATCATTAGAATGTAAGGCTAGGCATATATGATCACATAGGTTCAATTCCATATTTAGAAGTCAAGAGCAACCTACATTAATTAATCCTAGTTCAATTCATATCTAGGTTAGTCAATCATGATCAATTAGCATACAATACAATTAAATTAAGAAAATCAACTTAGAACCTTCATCTAGCCTCTAATGTCCTAAAATAACCATGATCACCTTCAACATCAAATACAACAATTGACCATGAAAACCTTATGAAAATATCACATAATCATCATATGGACATAATTGAATGCTACCCACTAGATTGAGATCACCATCAAGCCTTACCCACAATGCAATCACAACCCTCTCTCGATTAGGTTTCTTTTGATTCACAAATGAGGAATAACTAAGGGAATCCATGAATGAAAGAATCCATGGATGAATAATATTCATATACCTTAGATTAGAGCCTTAAGCCTAGCTTAATACATAGGTGAATTTCGTCCCAGAAACTTTCTCCAATTTCTCTTCTTCTTCAATGGTGGTTTTGGGAGAATTTTTGGAGAGAAAGGTTTTGATCTAGATTCTAGGGTCTAAATGGATATTTTACTGATTAAATACACTTACAATGCCTAAAATAATATCCTATATTCAATCCCTAAAGTACCTAAAATACCACTGCACTTATTGGACATTTTAACCCATTCTAATTTGACTTAAAATCGACGCGACCAAATCTGGGGCATTGCAGCATGTCGCCGGGTCACTTCTTATTCTTAATTTTGGAATTTATTTTGAGATAAAATGGTTCGTGTTGGCCACACATCACATGGAAAACTTTTTTCCCTTTCAGTGTTGCTTGTGTGACGCGCACCACCTCAAGATCTTGTGAGCCCACCAGCTTTCTTAGCCAAAGGGTGGGTCCTCTTTGGAGACCCTTAGGGTGGTCCCCTATCACATTTGGGAATACCCCCTATACATAACCGGCATCGTCATCCTCTTTGAGGACTAAGATTAGCCTCTTAGCATAGATCATTACATTCATAGGTCAAATTTAACAGAAAAATTGAAACATTTCATTACTTCTAATTGGAGGTTTACATAGACCTCTACATACAGATAGTATATATGTATCGAGTATACATAGACCCGTCGTATAGGAAGATTACTAAGTCTTCTACTTCTATGCACATAAGTATATAGAACATATCATAGTCTCAAATAGTCATCTCATCTCATAACCATCTAATAAGAGTATATCAAATTGGTCCAAGCCAATACATCAATAGAACAAGACCACATATCTATCATGCAACGTTTAGTACCCAAATGAAAAGGAAAGAGATATAAGAGTCTTAATACTAAAACAACTTCATAGCTTGATATTGGCATTGTCCTCGAAAAGTGAGGACCTACCCTACTTGGATGATCAAGAATTCCAAGTCTTCATAAAGTTGTCTCCAAAATCCCTTCAACGACTGGAATCTAAATGTTGCGGAAGAGGAAGAAAAGGTTTTAGTAGACCACTTGTACTAAGTATGAGACCCTATGCACACATATCATGAAAACATGCTAAAAGAGGAAATTTCATTAAGTATGCAATTTACTTTGAAAACCTTTATCCATATTCAACAAGACTATACCAAATCAATAAGGCATATTCATTAAGTCATATGCATGTAAATCACAACACCAACAACATCAAAACTAGTCAAGTCAACATGCATATCATGTAATTGTATACATAGTGAAGTAACTCTATCATTATGTCATAAATAATAACAAGCAAGAATAAGAGTACATTTTGTCATTACCAAAGCAAGACAATTACCTATAAACCCTTATGAAGTCAACAAGTGCAATTACCAAGCAAAATCCTATAACCTTACTCAATTGAGAAACCCAACAAGAATCATCACAAACATCCTACTTCACATAACTTAGCATTTAAGAGTACATATAATCTTACTTTAACAATGTATACCCACACATATTCACAATTTAAACTAATAAAAACATATCAACAATATGCAAGTTCATCATATGCATATCATGTACCATTATAAACATATTCATACATAAGAACATCCTCCCAAGGTTTCCCTCAGGGCAAACTAGTGCAAGGCATAGTAGAGTCTCATACACTTACCTAAGCTAAGTCAACCTCTCAAGTAACCCTTGTTGGTTTGTACCTTATTACTTTATTTTAGTTTAGGGAACACTTGCCTTAACCGACATAGACCACAAGAGCTATGTGTGATATCCGGTGTTGTTAAACCTTAAAACGAAGGAAGGTGGTGTACCATAAAAAGTAGAACAAAACATAAATGTAGCTTTCTAGGCGGATCCACTAGCTAGTCTTCCTATGGGACAACATAGTTCAAGAACTAAGAGATAAGTATAATCCCTCTACATACCACTTCGAATTGGGGCCTCCTCCAATGGGAATCGAATGGATAAGTATCCCTCATAGAGGAGTCAACATATCTTATGGATTTATAGGTAGAATCTTCCTCTATGGGAAACCATCACCTCCCATTGTCAATTTCACTCGATGCTAAGCTAAGTTCCTTTTTGAAATGTCTTTAATGTCGTTATTAATCATCATAGCTTATTGTAAGTCATAGGGTCTAACCCTTGTATAATATAATCATCATTCATAGCTCAATAAGAATTGAATTAGTATAATCCTTTCATTATAATTCATATAAGTAAGGTTATCACATTTACATCTCTCTTCATAATAAGGCACATTGGTAAATCATTCACCATACTTATAACATTAACATCTTAGCTACCACCTCACAAACCATAGTAAAGACATTTAAATTCAGCATCATACCACCCTATCAATCCTAATGGAGGTCATCGATGCCCCGTCTATCCACACACGCTCTGTCATTTCCCCTCATGGGTGCACATTGCCCAAGCATTGCTTTTGACCCAAAACGAAAGGGTCCTCCTCAAGGGCCCTTAGTTGATCCTTGGACAGTCGTACCAAGACGTTTTGACTATGAATCAACTTAAATACATGTTAGACACCCTTCCACCAAATTTCATGAATTTCTTACTCCTAAAAGCTAGTAAAATAGAGTACCTCCCTTAACTAGTTTCCGTAAGTCATGGACGTTCTTCGACGTTTTGGTTTCTAGAATTCCTGAATTACTTATATTCATCAAAATGAACCTTAAAAAAGTGTCTACACCTTATGACACTTATGTTAGGATCTATAACACGTCTTGTACTTTTGAAGTGTAATATTATCCCTCCTAAACATTCGTTCCCAAATGACACTAAAAAAATTATTTTGAAGAAAGGAATAGACTAAAGACTAGCAGTCCAACCAACAACTATACATAACAACATGAGTTACAACATCAATCATATCACCTACACAAGGTAATTCAAAAAGCTTCAGTTAGCACTGATAAGGCTCAACATCACATTATGAGGGATTTCCTTCTCACAACAACAAGAGCTCAGCAAAACATTTATGAGTCAATTATGCATAAGTTTAACTTACCAACATGCTACATATCATTTGATAAAGACTCCTATATCAAAATGCGCAACATAACGCAAACAAGCACAATTTTAAATTATTAGCATACTCCACTGTAAGTCAATGTAACAACATCCAAAAATGCACATTTTGCAAAACTTCACCAAAAATCAAGAATTTTCATTTTTAGTCATTATTTTCATTATTAGTAAGAACAACTAACCTTATTTATCAAATGGATGAGGGTAACAAGACTTCATGTCGGCCTCTTCCTCCCATGTTGCACCTTCAACTAGGTGATTCTTTCATAACACTTTTACGGAAGCAACCTCTTTATTCCTCAATTTTTTTACTTGCCTATCAAGGATTTGAAGCGAAACTATCTCATAAGAGAGGTTATCCTTCACACTAAGACCCTCAATAGGAAGAATAGACTAGGGATCACTGATACACTTCTTAAGCAAAGAAACATGGATTTCCAAATGAACCAAAGCCAATTCACTAGGGAGTTTCAATTCATAGGAAACCTTACCAATCTTTTGAAAGATTTCATAGGGACCCACATAACGAGGACTCAACTTCCATTTCTTGCCAGCTCTAACCACCCCGTTCATAGGAGAGATTGTTAAATACACTTTCTCACCTTTTTCAAATGTAAGTTCCTTCTCCTATTATCGGAATAAGACTTTTGCCGACTATAGGCCGTTTGCAACCGGTTCCTTATGATATGAACTTTCTCCAAAGTTTTATAAATCAAATCAGGACCAAGAAGCGAAGGCTCACCCACTTTAAACCATCCACTCCTACCATACAAGGCTTCATAAGGAGCCATGTATATAGATGAATGTAAACTATTATTGTAAGCAATCTCCATCAAAGGCAAATGCTTATCCCAATTTATCTTGAAATCAATAATACAAGCTATAAGAATATCCTCAAGGGTTTGAATAGTATGCTCGACTTAGTCATCCGTTTAGGAATGAAAAGTGGTGCTTAGATTCACCTTAGTACCTAACCCTTCTTGGAATGACCTCCAAAACCTAGATGTGAATTGTGCACCCCGATCCCATATGATAGATAACAGAATACTATGGTGACACACATTGTAATCTATGAAGATCCTTGCATAATCTTCTCCCAAACAAGCAGACTTGATGGGAATGAAATGATCGGATTTGGTCAACCTATCCACAATGACCCATGTAGAGTCATATTGCTTTTTACACTGAGGAAAACCTACCACAAAATCCATATTGATGTCTTCCCACTTTGAAGTGCGAACTTTGATTTTTTTTAGTAAGCCACTCGAATTTTAGTGTTAGGCTTTCACTTGGGCAATTTGGACACTTAACAACAAATTCTGCTATGTCATTTTTCAAATCTTCACACCAAAAAATTTCCCTAAGGACATGGTAAATCTTTGTCGAACCCAGATATATGGAATAATGGGACCCGTGAGCTTCGTCGAGAATCCGGTTCCTCAGACAATATACATTGGGAACACATAACATTCCTTGATACCTCAAGACACCATTCCCCCTAAGGAGAATGACACATTAAGATTACGAAGAACTGATTTCTTCAATTCCATCAATCATTGATGACGTTGTTTTTTGGACTTCACCTGAACCACCAAATATGACTCGGAGTTATGATGTACATAAAATGACCATTCATAGAATCTTCTAACTTCACACCCAATCTATCTAACCTATGAACATCTTTCAATCGGTCTTTCTTGGCTTCATCTATATGAGAAAAAATACCCATGGATAACCTATATAGAGCATCTTCACCCACATTGGCCTTTTTGGGGTGATACAGAACACTTATGTCATAATCTTTCAATAACTCCAACCACCTTTTTGGTCAAAGATTCAAATCCTTTTGAGTTAACACATATTGGAGACTCTTGTGGTTGGTATGCAAATCAACATGAACACCATACAAATAAAGCCTCCATATTTTCAAGGAAAATACTATGGCCTCTAATTCAAGATCATGAGTTTCATAGTTTTTCTCATGCACCTTAAGTTGTCTAGATGAATAGGCTACCACTTTCTCAAGTTACAATCACACACTCTAAACCTAGTTGGGATGTATTAAAATACACAATGAAAACCTTTGTAACCTCAGGTAAAGTCAACACCGGATGGAAGTAAGCCTATCTTTAAATATTTTGAAGCTTCTCCCACATGCCTCCGACCAATTAAATTTTTACTCTTTTGGGTAAATGTAGTCAAGGGAGATGCAATGGACGCAAAACCATCCATAAACCTCTGATAATAACCCGCTAGACCCAAGAAACTCCTAATGTCGGTTGGATTCAACAGTCTAGGCCAATTTTTCACTGCCTCAATTTTCTTTGGATTAACCTCCACTTCCTCACTAGAGATTATATGACTAAGAAATGCTACTGACCTTAACCGAATCTCACATTTACTGTAATTTGCAAATAATTGGTTCTGCGTAAGCACTTATAACACCAACCTCAAATGGTTCATGTGATCAACCTTATTTTTTGAATTGAGGAAGATGTCGTTAATCACGACAATGATAAGTGAATCTAGTAAACTTAGAAACACCCTATTCAGGAGATCCATAAACGCTGCTTGGGAATTTGTGAGACCAGAGGATATTACTAAGTACTTATATTGACCATATCTTGTCCGAAATGACGTCTTTGGTATATCCTCACTTCTCACCCTAAGTTTGGGATACCCCGATCTCATGTCAATCTTAGAAAAGTAGCTTGCCCCTTAGAGTTGATCAATCAAGTCATCAATCCGAGGGAGAGGATACTTGTTTTTAATAGTGACTTTATTGAGTTGGCGATAATCAATGAACATTTTAAGGGACCCATATTTCTTCTTCACAAACAAAATCGGAGAACCGATGGAGGAATACTAGGTCTAATGAAGCCTTTGTAGTAAATCTTTAAGTTCAGCATTCAAATCTTTCAATTCGGCCAAATCCACATGATAAAGAGGAATTGGAATGAAATTTGTACGCGGTAACAAGTCGTTACCAAAATACATTTCCCGTTCGGGAGGAATACCGGGAAGATCATTAGGAAATACCTATGGTAATTCACTTACTACGGGGACAAACTCAATAGGATGAAGTTCAGAGTATAAATCTTGGAGTCTCACTATATGGTATAAACACCCTTTAGAGATCATTTTATAATCTTTCAAACAAGAGATGATACAACCTCTAGGAATAGAGTTTCCCCCCTTTGTCTAAAAAATGGGCTCATTTGGAAAGTTAAACTTCACCATCTTTGTTCTACGATCTATAGAGGAAAAGCAAGCATACAACCAATCCACACCAAAAATGAGATCAAAATCAAGCGAATCAAGGTCTACTATCTCAACATAGGAAACTCTATTGGGCAACATTATTAGACAATTTCTCTATACCTTTTTTGTAACAACCGAATCACCCATCGTGTTAGACACTACAAAACGTTCGTTCAATATATCGTGCAAAATATCAAACTTTTTAGCGACTAGAGGGGTAAGAAATGATAAGGTAGCGTCTGGATCATGTAAGGCATATACATCAATAGAGAACACTTTCAACATACCGTTCACCACGTCGGGAGAAGTCTCTTGCTCACCTCTAGAGGAGAGAGCATAGAAACGATTCTTATTTGGATCCTAATTAGAACCACTCATTTGAGTTGGGCCACTACCCTTGTATTGTCCCTTCACATTAGGGAAATCCCTAACCTTATGGTAGATTTTTTCAAAACCAAATAAAAGTAGTCTTCTTGTTCAGTGAACTAGTATTCTCTCCCTTCATAGAGTTAGGGTTAGACACCCTATTATCACGAGCCTTAGGGAACTTTGAAGGAACATTATTGGTCACCCTCTTCTTGAATCTAGGCTTTTCTTGAATCTCAAGCCTACCTTTTAAATAATCACTATCAAAAAAATTGGCTCTCTTGGCATCTCTACTATTCCTCTTAGCCCTTGCCTCTTCCAATTGTTGATCATGAACCACGAGATGATAAATGTTCATATTTTCATGTAGAATGGTTGAATAACACTCCTCTTCTAAATTATCCGGCACCCATGTCACAAAGCGGCTCATTTCATCACTATGGTCGGAAACCAAAGAAGGAGCATATTTTGATAATTTTGTGTATTTCAAGGAGTATTCAACCATACTCATACTTCCTTGACGAAGGTTGATGAACTACAGAACTTTAGTTTCTCCCTTATCCCTAGGAAAGAGTCAATCCTAAAAAGCCTTCTTCAACACCTCCCAAGTCACCGGTACACTTCTTAACGACCTATTGTCCCTCTATTGAACATACCAAGTTTGGGACACATCTTTGACTTGGTATGTGGCTAATTCGTCCTTCTCACTAGTAGACAACCCCATAGCATATAGGATCTTGTAGATTTCATCAATGAAATCTTGGAGGTCTTCTTCAAACTTGGACCGATAGAATGTAGGAGGACTTATCTAAGTGAAATCCCTTAGACGGGAGGCCACGGAAGCAAATTTTTGGTGTGCTCGGGGTACAACCTCCCAATTATCTTAGGACTTCATTTCTTGGTCTTGAATACTTGAGGCTTGGTTTTGGGTAGTAATGGCTTGGGCCATTTGGAAAAGAGCAACCTTTATGGCCTCGTCCGTCAAAGGAGGACGATTGACCGGGGCATGGTCATCATTCACATCTTCCTTAAAAGGAGGAACTTGATCACCACGGGGAGAACCTCCCACATTAGCAATCTCTTCATAAATTCTTCGTGTTGGATTCCTTCTAGTATTCAATTTCCTATAATCACAATAAAATGATTATATGCTAAAGTACATAGATATTATACTCCAAAGGCACAATATTGGACTTCCAAGACTGTGAGAGTTTATTAAGCATCTCATAGATTCCTATTCATAAGTCTGTCATTCTTCACAATCATGAATACGAACCTACATAGACATAGGTGAGAGAGACATCAACTCAAAGATATTTAACCTCATGCTCTTATACAACGTTTGTCTAATTCGGGAAAATACCCCCTAGACCTAACCGTCGTCGTCGTCCTCTTTGATGACTAAGCTTTGCCTCTTACCATATATCATTACATTCATAGGTAAAATTTAGCAGAAAAAACTTTTCCTTACTTATAATTGGAATTTTACATAGACCTCTTCATACATATAGTATATATATATAGAGTATACATAGACCCTTCATATAGGAAGATTACTTAATCTTCTACTTTTATTGCACATAATTATATAGAACATAACATAGTCAGAAATAGTCGTCTCATCTCTTAACCATCTAATAAGAGTACATCAAATTTGTCAAAGACTATACATCAATGAAACAAGACTACATATAGGTCATGCAACGTTTAATACCCAAATGAAAAAGAAAGAGAGATAAGATTCTTAGTACTAAAACAACTTCATAGCTTTGATATTGTCATTTTCCTCGGAAAGTGAGGACCTACCCTACTTTGATGATCAGGAATTCCAAGTCTTCTTCAAGTCATCTCCAAAATCTCTTCAACGATTGGAACTTAAAATGTTGGGGAAAATGAAGAAGTGGGGTTAGTACACCACTTCTTTAAAGAATGAGACCTTATGCACACATATCATGAAAATATGCTAAAAGAGAACATTTCATTAAGTATTCAATTTACTTTGAAAACCTTTATGAACATTCAAAAAGACTATACCCATTCAATAAGTCATATTCATTAAGTCATAGGCATATACATCATAAGACCAACAACATAAAAACTTGTCACGACCCAGATTCTTAAATCCGAATCGCAACCGGCATCGTTGATCTCTCAGAGGTCGCAGGCAAGCCTCATCATGCATTCATCACATTCAACTAGTTAAATTTACGGAAATTTAAAACTTTTTATATGTATAAAGTGTAGATAGACTTCATATAATTAATTACTAGATACATCATATACTAAGCTCAACATAAGAGAACAACCATTTAACATAAAGAATCAATTCAAAAATGAAGTTGAATATATCATAAATAGTTTGCCAAACACGACCTTATTACAAAGCTTCGAAATGAAGGTGCAAAATAAATTATAGGTAAAAAATCAACTATCTATTTCTAAAAGTAAGTCTACACTAAATTTGTAGCATACTCAAAATCATGAGGACCTAACAAATGGTTTGGAGAAACGCTGAAGTCCAAACCGCTGCAAGTGTCGTCAACTTATCCTTTGACCTGGACCTATAAAAATATTAAATAGTAGGGGGTTAGTACACAAATTGTGCAAAGTATGTGTGTATGCACACATAAACATAATGTTATGCATGATCAATGAAAGCTCTTCCTAAGAAACATGTCATTTCTGGAAAGTCTAGTCATTAGACTTTCCTAATTCGTTAGTTTTGAATTGTGGTATAAATATGATGTATTTTAATGCATTCAAAGAACACAAATCATTTTCTATATTATGACAAGACATTAGTATAATCAACATAATTTTAGAACCACTCGGGCGAAGATTTAAATTTTTGATCCTCCATACATGAGAGCTCCTCTTTGTACACTTAGATTATTTTTCAGTCTTTTTCTTCTTTTTGTTGTGTAGTTCAATAACTCCTTTGGTCCTATGTTTTACTTACAAGTTCAATGATTCATTGTAGTCCCATACCCACAATAAATCAAGTCAGTAATTGAAGAGATTAAGGATATGACTTAACTACAATATGGGGCATGAATATATTTATAAGTCAATACTTATTGACTATACTCATTCTTTAGTTGATTTTATAATTTGCATAGATCTTGGGGAATATCATTAAAGCTTATGATATTGCTTACTTTGGGCATGAATTCTTTATAAACCAATATTTAGTGACTTCATATTATTGTATTATTGGCCTAATTATAAGCCAATATTATTTGGTTAATATCTTTTGCAATTTATATAAACTCATTATAATCCAATTTATTTGTATTTATCATTTTCATAACATGTGGATTCATTATTAGGTATGTCCTTTACTTATTGTAAACTTTATTTGTCACGATTTGACTATCCTTACAAGAAGTTATTCATTATATCAAGTATTCATTACATTTCATAAGGCATTCTCTATTGATTAACCCATTGATTTCATTACTTTCATGTTTTATATATTATACATTTCATATGCACGAGACCTTGGAATCGTTGATATAGCATTAAGAAATCTCAGTGAGTGCCCAACATATGGAACCTCAACCCGACAGCCTTCTTTAGCAAACACATAGTCTTCTTCATTCGTTCATTCGTACTTCACATTATTCATATAATTCATTTGTAGTCGGATGTAAACAACAGCTATACCTAGGATGAAATTTAAGACACTCATCGGGATCAGGAAGTGCAATGACCAGGAATGACCTAATGTCATTACTTGAATCTGATTTCACCTCATAATTGTCTTGCACAAACACCGTCGGTATCGTTCATTTCATTATATTTCATACTTTGAGAAACCCAAAATTAACTAACATAGATCATGTTAGCATGATGAAATCCATTGTCTACCGCACACCAAAAAGAGGTGGAATCACCGTCAAAAAAGGCCTAAAATATTCTAGCGTACATGGGAATTGAACCCCGCCAGATCCCTATATTGGCTGTATAGGTTCGCAGACTAAAAGATATAAGTAGTCCCATACCTGACATGCCGGACACTCTCATCTCATGAGAATTACGTGAACCTCCGCCCTTCCCGAAAGAAGGCATCACCGCTCATAGCTAGCCTATCGGTGCTCATTATAAAGTTCCATTTCATTCAACTCGTATGTCATGGAAGTTGGCTTCTAGTATGAGGACATCATAACTCAATAGATGATTTCTCATCTCATAATTAGTATAAAGTATACATCATTCTCAATACTTTCATTAAAGTGTATATAGAGACTGATCTCTTCATTAGCTTTACACTCTCATAGGTGACTACATTTTGGTAACATATACTTAGGCTCATTTGAGATTGCTCTAATCTTTCACATTAGCCTCTTATCATATTTTTACCACATTCATTAGCATTAGCACATTTGTTTTTCATAATTACTCATCCTTTTTACGGGAATGTTCATTTCATCATATGCCAATGCACTTGGCCATTTAGTGTGTTTCACACTCATACTTAACCCTTATAGGGTTTCATCATTTCATTATATACATCTTAGTTACTCATCCTTTTTTACGTGAATGTTCATTTCATCATCTTTTAGTGTTGACTCAAGCATTATGGAGGCTTACTTCTAGATTGAGATCTACTTACTCTATTGATGACTGGTCATCCTTACTTTACATAGATGAAATATGAATTGTTATTTTACATCATCCTTAATTTACATTGATGAATGTTAATTTTCCTTACATATCATCCTTAGGTGTTAATGAGACTAGTTTCACACATTCTAACACCTTCATTTGTGAGTATTCTGTTAACAAGTTAGCTTTGGTGTAAGTAAGACTTGTCTCACTTCCTTCAAAACCCCATTCTGATCGATTACTTAATTTAGACCCCTTTAATTATGTTATAACTCGCGCTACTTACTTACTTTAGAGTAGTAGCTTCATATGACCGTTTATGGACGATGAACTCTTCATTCAATGAGTTTCGTGTGTTCATAGTTCATTCTTGTGCAGCATGTTGGGAGCTGTCCCAATGAATGTCATGTCCTTTGTTATGGATTCATTGATATTACTTTATAAGTGATTAATATATATTTTATACTCTTACTGTACAAGAATTGGCATATGATTAGTATTGGTTCAAGATTTTGGATGTTCGACTAGCAAATTTATTCTTTTTGGCATAAGCCAATTTTTAAATATGTTCATATTTAAATTTTTATATGTATGAACACTTATCCAATATTTTAATAATTTACATAAGTTCCTTAGCATATATTCATTTTGACCAAATAGAGTAAGCCGACTTTATTGGAACCAGATAGCCAATTTATTCAAGATATGATTTCATAGATGTCTTTGAGCCAATTCTTAGGTTATGGATTTTAGTGTAACGTTTTAAGAAAATATTGGACAACATTATATTAATATTTGATGTCTTTAATATATTCATAACATAACAACAACAACAAGTCAACATTCATCCAAAGACATATATTCACTTAAAGCATCACGGACTTAACTTAGCATATTATCATCCTTAATTATCATGATAAGGTTAACTTTACGCAATTAAAATTTCATAAGTTCATTTGATACTCATCATTCATGAACAATACATGTTATGAACATCAAGAACCACAAACCAACAACATGATCTCTAACCTATTCAACATTGGAATGGAAAAGGATACTAGGGAAGGGAAGGTCGACGAGAACGACGGGAACAACCCTAGTTTTTAAGATCATGTGAATCGTTCGAAGGAAAATACACTTGGAGAAATAATTCAAGGAGAGAAATCCATACGTTAAGTTTAACTTACCCTACAAAGACTATCTTGAACGAAAACTTAGATAAACCTTGAAATCTCCTTGGAGAATCAATGAATATTTTTTGTTTTTCTTTCGTCTCTTGCTTATTGTTTTGCGTCCTTTTTTTTCTATGAGTTTGAACGTGATTTTTAGGTTTAACAAATTATCTTGAAATATAAAACTTAGGTTGAAAAAGTTAATTGAATAAATTAATTAACCAATTCCCAAAACGCCCCTCCTAAGTTGACTAAACATGGGAGAAAATAAGATTTAGTCAAATCGGGAAATTCGTGTTGACAATGGTTTTGGTCAATATTTTGAATTTATATTAATCAATTAATTCTTTAATTTAATTAGTTTAGGTACCTAGGGTAAGTAATAAAGTACACTCAAGTCATTGGAACAAAAAATAACCCTTTTGGACCATCCTAGGTTAAGTACTAGGATGTTTCTTGAGTTGTACTAGGTTAGTGTAAGAATTTCATTTTGATTATTTAAAATAATTAATTAAAAATTTACTTAATTAGGTTACATAAGGTAATTACTAAAGTACCCCTAAGTCGTTAGGACAATATCAAATCCTTTGAATCATCCTAGGTTAGGTACTAGGTTGTCTTTTTCTTGTTTTAACCGAAATCTGGAATTTGTGATTTCGGTTTTCCCCCTTTAAATTAACTAAGTAAGTTTATAAATTAGTTAATTAAGTATCCTAGGGTAATTACTAAAGTATCCCTATGTTTTTAGGACCTTAACTAACGCTTTGGACAATCTTACGTTAGGTACTAGGTTGTCCCTGTCTTATCTTAACTGGAATCTGGAAATTTCCTTTTTAGTTTCGGTTTTAGACCTTTTAAATTAAATAATTAATTTTCTAAGTTAATTAATTAAGTAACCTATGGAATTTAATAAAGTACCCCTATGTTTTTTTGAGCATAACTAACCTTTTGGACTATCCTAGGTTAGGTATTAGGTTGTCTCTTTAACTAGTACTAGGTTAGTGTCAACCCGGTTTCTGTCCTTGGTTGTCCGGTGAACTAATTTCTTTATTTCGTTTAGTCCTAGGTTAGTTAGATATTTAGGGAAGTAGGTTAGAGTCTATAATTATTTAGGAAGTAAGGCCCCACATGGAGGGGTCCCTTGTGCACGTTTTCCCCCCCTAACTACCCTAACCGAATTTTGCTAGGGTGGTCCCCTCCTGTGCCACTTCTTCACAGGTCTTGCACAGGTGCTTTCACATGGGTTGGTTGTACGTCCCTAACTAACTATTATTTATGGTTAATTTGGTAATGTTTGCTTATTGTCCCAAGGATCCTCAATATGTCCTTGGACACTAATTAATCTATATGATCAGTTTAAATGGTTATGTACTATGGTACTAGGATTGACACTTGGATGCCTAGTACTTGATGTTGGTATAATAACAAAATATTTTTGTTAGTTTTGGGTCTTCTTTTAAGGTAAAATTCTAAATAATCTTGGAATATATTTTTCTTATTTAGGTATATATAGAAATTGTGTAACAACCCTTAGCAAATTTTCTATACTATGCCCAATATTTCTCAATATTGGGCATTGGGATCCCTATTACTTGATATGGTTATATATGAAGGATATAGTTAACTTAAGTACTTTTGTACCCATAAAAATTGGCTAACACCCCTTAGCCAATATTCTATAATATGCCCAATATTTCTCAATATTGGGCATTGGGATGCCTATGTACTTCAATGCACATTTTAACAGACTTACTAGGCTCTTCACTAGACGGGTATATTTTCTAGGATGTTACAAAACTAGTCAAGTCAACATGCATATCATAGAATTGTATACATAGTCAACTAACACTATCATCAAGTCATAAATAATCACAATCATGAATATGAGTACATTTAATCATAACAAGTGCATTGACCAAGAAAAAATCCATAACCTTACTAAATCAAGTAACCCAACAAGAAACATCACCATCATCCTACTTAACATAGCATAGCATTTAAAAGTACATATCATCTTATTGTAACAATGTAGACCAACACATATTCATAAGTGAAACTAATCAAAATATAGTATCAACAATGTGCAAGTTCATCATATAAATATCATGTACCATTATAAACGTATTCATACATAAGAATATTCTTCTAAGATTTCCCTCAAGGTAAACTAGTACAAGGTATAGGTAGAGTCTCATACCACTACCTAAGCTAAGTCAACCTATCAAGTCACCCTAGTTGGTTTGTACCTCATTACTTCATTTTAGTTTAGGGAACACTTGCCTTAACCGACAAGACCACAGGAGCTAAGTGTGTAATACAATTTTGTAAAACCTTACAGCGAAGGAAAGTAGAATACTAGCCAAAGTAAAACTAAACATAAATGTAGCTTTCTAGGTGAATCCACTAACTAGTTTTCCTTTGGGGGAAACATAGTTCATGAACTAAGAGATAGGTATAATCCATATACATACCACTTGGAAATTGGGACCTACTCTCATGAAATTCAAATGGATGAGTATCCTTTGATAGAGCAATCAACACCTCTTACGGAACTATAGCGTGAATCTTTCTCTAAGCAAAGCCATCACCTTCCATTGTGAAGTTCACTCGGTTTTAAGATAAGTCCCTTTTTGAAATGTCTTTTTTTTTATTAATCATCATAGCTTATTGTATGTCATAGGGTCTAGACCTTGTATAATCATTATCATTACAACTCAATAAGAATTGCATGAGTATAATCTTTTCATTACAATTCATATAAATGAGGTTAGCACATTTACATATCATATCATAATAACGCACATTGTTATATAATTCACAATCCTTATGACATTTACATCTTAGACACCACCTCACAAACTATAATCAAGACATTTCAATTCAACATCATACCACCCTATCGATCCTAATACAAATCACAAGACTTATTCATAATTTAGCATCAAGGTCTTACCATCAACCCTTTACTCAACCCAATTAGGGTGTACTATCATCATATAACCATACCTAATATGATAACAAATCCAATTGAATCAATATATCACAATTCATCACTAGTTCATAGTTTTAGATAAGATACTTAGGTCAGTTCATTACATAAATCATAACCTAGATAAGTTCTAAAGAACTAGCATGAAAAGACTATAAATCACCTTAATTTATTTATAATTAGTATAACAACATCATCTATTATTAATTCAACCAATAACCAAGTTAATTAAATGGATATTACACTATTCATATCAAGATCATCACCTAGGGTTAAAGAGTAAGGGTCATCTTCTACAAACTAGACCAAACCATCAAGATAAATAATAATTAAGATATAATACATGTTAATGCATTCATAATATCCAAAATAAATCATAAAAAAATCAAATCATACCATAATTTTCAAGATTGGAAGAAACGCACTTGAAAACCCAACATTGGAAATCAATTTGATGGAACCTTTTGAGGAAAGAGTTCTAAAAGGTGGAAGAGATCACATACCTTGCTAACTGATGAAGATTTATGGTGAAATTTGACTCTTTGCAGCCCGTAACCCCTCACCTAGATTGGTCTTCAATGGAATTCTTCACTAGAGAGAGAAAGAAGAGAGAAAGAAGAGAGTTTGGGTTCGTGAGTTATGAAAGTTTTTATTAGTCTCAACCATTGGTCCGTCTCTGAGTCGACAAGCCATGCCCCTTCGGTTATGCATTTTGTCAATGAGTTCAGAGAGTGGTCCAAATATACCATTATACAAAATGAATAATTTTTGGTCGACGGATGGTATCAACGCCCCGTCGATCGACACACGCTTCATCATCTCCCCTCGTGGGTGCACACTGCCCAGGCAGTGCTTTTTTCCCCAAAACGAAAGGGTCCTACTCAAGGGTCTTTGGTTTGTCCCTGGGGAGTCCTACCCAAACATTTTATCCATGAGTAAACTTAAACACATGTTAGACACCCTTCAAGCAAGTGTCTTAATTTTCGACTACTAAAAGGTAGTCAAATAGACTAAGACACACTAGTACCTCCTTTAACTAGTTTCTCGACATCATAGATGTTCTTTTGACATTTTGGTTTCTAGAGTTCCTAACAGACTTATAGTAATCAAAATTGACCTTAAAACAGTGTCTACACCTTATAAAACTTAAGTTAAGATCTAGAACACTTCTTGAAGTGTCGAATGTGACATCCTCGGGGTGTCATACACAGACATTTTGACTTTTTATATGTCATTCTATGTGTAGGAACCATCAATACTCAATTTTACTCTCAAACCATAACCCAAAACATTACTACAAAACAGTACGAAACACTAATTCAATTTCGAATAGCTTCCGGACCTTTTGGACTTTGACCTCCAAACACTCTCAAACTTTACACACTGTCTGTAAACACTATTATTAGCCTCTTTAAGACCTTACAAGATCATGTACACTCATTTTAGGATTTATATTGTCTTTATTATTTTTTTGGTTGTTACAATATCCCTCACATGGGAAACATTCATCTTTGAATGTTATCTTACTAAACACTTCTTAAAGGACAAACTCTAGAGTAGCAGCCCATTGTACATGAATTATACCTAAATGCGCATTCCCAAATCAAGGAAAAAATTCAATTCAAATCTAGATATAACTACACATGACCATATAAACACCTCATGAAAAGGATCCTTATCTTCCACTTGGGAATAAGCTACACATGTCTTTCTAACATCAATTCCTCAGCATTAGGAAACAACAAAAATCACAAGACAATTCATAATCAAAGGAAATTCAGGAAAATTTCATCAATCAATAGAGAAACACATACAAGAAAGGGACAAAAGGAGATCATTTTTTACCTCCCTTGAATTGGAGAGCATATAACATATTCCTCTTTGGAGGACCATCTTCCACTTGATTAGTAGCAACTTGCTTGCCTTCTCCGATGTTAGATTTTTCCTTAGTGCAATATTTCATGATGTGACCACTCTAACCACACCCATAGCAAACATATCTACCCACCAAGCACCTACCCTCATGTTTCTTACATTACCCAGGGCAAGTAGGTCAGGAATAATCATTGCTCTTCTCATACCTAGAATTACTAGATTAGCCTTGTCCGGAGAACTTTTGTCGATTTTTCGAACGACCATGTCCATCGGATCCTTCACTTATCACCCTACTTCTCTTCACCTCCTTATTAATCTTGGATTCCTCTATTTGTTGAGAAAACACCATTAGTAAGGAGATATCCATATCATCTACAAGCATCGCCATACGACATTGTTCTTCTACTAGTTCGTACACCCTCGTCATGAACCTAATAGTCAAGTCTCTAGGGGTTTCTACCAAGCTTGGGGCATATTTAGACAATTCAGTGAACCTCAAACCATACCCCAGAACTGCACTGCAAAACACTACGACACACTACTTCAACTTTGACTAGTTTTCGGACGTCTTGGACATTTGCCCTCCAAACACTTCCAAACTTTACACACTGCCTATAAACACTATTATTAGTCATTTTAAGACCTTATAAGCTCATGGCACAATCATGTTAGTCTCAATCTTTCCCTAATTCATTTTTGGGGCGTTACATATAAGCATACAGTTTCACAAAAATAGGAAAAGAATTACAAATAATAATCAAAAACATTTAGACAAATAGAAAACTAAGCTAGATTTTTTTTAGATTTATAGATATACAAGAATCATGAGATTTGACTAAATATATCACGATATACTATCAATGGAGCTCATACTTGAACTTAGAGCATTTTCGACCTGCAATAGAGAAAAAAAAGGATAGTAGGTTGAGCGCAGTCACTTTTTAGAGTTTATTCTCACCGGAGCTGAGCAACACGGTGGGGATGTTGAGATTAACATGAGGATGTGTTTTGTTTTTGTGGATTTATAAATGTTGAAAAGAGGATAGTTGAGAAGAGACTCGAAGAAAGTGGAGAGAGACAACACTAGTGTCCGGCCATGAATGGCCGGTAGTGGCATCGTCTTGGAGAAATGGAGAGCCTTAATAGTGAAGGTTTTAAAGCTCTGTTTTACAAAGAAAATGGGATAAGAATTTTGGGCTTTTTAAGAAAGCAAAATAAAAGAGAAAGTTTATAATGGTTGTTTGTCTATTCGTATGAACGATTGCAATTGAAATTAACAACACATTTTGTTTAGGAGGAAAACTTTGTTGGAGTCAATTTAAATTTTAAACTTGATCAATTTGGTCCTATATTAGCTAAAATTAACATAAACAAACGAGTAGTAAAATGTTAAAATTTAAAATAAATTTAAAAATAATTGACTATTGAGTATATTTCTATCTATTTCATAAAAATACTACACATATTATATTTAGAAAGAATGGAATCAATTCCTATCTATTTAATAAAATAATACACACATTAATAAAATTTAGATAAACAAAATTATAATAAATATTTAGTAACAACAAACAATAAATTTACAAAAAAACGAATAAATCACATTAAGTTATAGATATTATACACATATACTATCTATCTATATTATGTTAAAAGTATGAAGACTTTAATTTTTTGTCCTTTATTAAAAGATTCTCTTTAGACAACATCATCTTTTAAAAATTATTCTTTAATTATTATATTAATGATATTAAATATCACCTATAGTATAGGTCCTAAAATAATTGGGCAACTTAGTTAAAATATCCTGAAATAATGAAAAATTACATGTATTCTAGTTATATGAGGAGTCTCCAAAATATGGCCAATTTTTGCTTAATCGTGAATTATTTTTTGTATTACTTCATTCTAATATAAAATATTATATAGATAAATCATGATACTAGATAAAAATATATATTTTAAGAATATTTTAATTCATTTAATATCATGTAGGATGAAAGTTTGAATTTGAAATTTCAAAGTTGAAAATAGAATAATACACAATAACTTAGTGGAAAATATAGATAAATAATTTTTTTTTTTAAAAAGTCAAATTTAAACTTTAAATTTTCAAATTTAAAATTTAAAAATTGAGAAGGATTAAAATTGTTTCAAAATTAGATTGATAACACTATACATTGCGTAATTATAACTCAAAATTCAAATTAATGGAACTAAACGAACTTATTTAAACCATTTAATTTATTAAATATCATGTAATATTTAAGTTTGAAATAGAATGATATGCAAGAAATAAGTAGAAATACAACATAGAGAGAATTATGTGAAAGTGAAATTTGAACATTTTAAAATTTTAAATCCACAATTGACTTATTATATTAAATTGATAATAATATACTACATGATTACAACTATAACTTTCAAATTTTAACTTTAATTAAGTAGGAAAATTTAACTTTTAAAAAAATATTAGCTCACCCAAATGACAACAACCTCCCATTTAAAGCTCGTGACCCAAACGTGGCTTTACTCGATTAACCCGCTCCTAAAGTTTGAAGGGACATAGAAAGATCCGAAAACACTTAAAACCTAGCCTTGTAAAATTTATTTATGTAATAATGAACCAAAGATAGTACTCGATTGCCAAAATATCTAAAGGGTTGGATCAGCATGAACTGGAAAACCTTCCTTGTATCATAAATAAGCGTAATTAAATATAATTTTATATTTGGATATGATTCTTTTGTAGCAAATAGTTAATATCCTGCCACTAATTTTAAATCATTAAAATTTAAACATAGAATATTTTGTGACAATATAATGTTGTCACTAAATACCAAGTTGATCTTCACTATTTGCTACTATTATTAATTACATAAACTAAGTTGTCACTATCTTTTTATATTGTTAGTGACAAAAAACTTATGTCACAATTCAAAAAAAACCGTGGTAAAAGGTTACAGACTTTTAAAACGAATTCTAATTTGTCATTATTGTATTAATTTATTTTTTGTGATGAAATCTTTTCGTATCCAAAATATAACTAATTATAAGACAAATACAAGTTTGTCACATATTAGACCCACTAGCGATAAATATTATGTGTCACTATTACCATAAAATTTGTCTCTAATGATACTCATTAAATTGCTCCCAAATTTTTTTGGGTGGTAAACTTTTATGGACAAAATTTGCTACAAAATATAAGTTTCGTCACCAAAATTATATTGTTATTTTATTAAGATATGAAATGAAATTTTTTCACAAAAGGTGATTAATTAGTGACGAATTTTGTTACGTACCTAATAAATTTGTAGTTAAAAATCACATTTATAACGACCGGCCAGTACACCCTAGAAGTTAGGGCACACTTGAACATGCAGTACTTGACCTCTCTGAGGTCCTGTAAAAGACCTTAGATATCATTTATTTCATATATACGAAAATTAGTGCGTGATTAATACATTTCATTAAAAACATGATGGGGAATTATTATATAAAACTTATAACATATATCTCAAAAACCATCTATCACATATTGAATACAATAGTCTTGGGTCACACCGTAGAAAAGTCTAAACATAGAAAAGAACATAAAAGACGTCATATGAGTGATGTCCTCGGATGCTATGAGGACTCACAAATCTTCAATTCTTGATAAGACTTTGAAACTCTACCCTTGCAACAAACTCAATCTACTCAAGACTCTACATTGGATTAGAATGTAGGCAAAATATGCTTTAGTACATAATGTACAAAGTATGGAAACTATCATACCAAATATACGATATCTCAAAGGGTTAGTTAATAATAAACATAATCATAAGAGATAAAGGAATAAAAGCATAACATGAATATGACAAGCATAATAAAACATCATAAATCGTTCATACTGGTATACTTGTGAAAGGCTAAGGTAGCATCCCATACTACTACCAAAGAAAAGTACCTCTCTTTGGTTATTCGTGATCATAATGAACTTTTATAATTTACCTAGATTCATCATAACATATGAGCACTGTGCCCCTAGGACACCTCAACAACACTTATGCAATGCATGTGAAGTATCCATTCTACCACACACACTAAGCATGTCTTAAAGTCATCTTAATCCCTTTCATTTTAATTTAGGAGTCTCTAGTAGACCTACTTCATATTTACAAGGAACTAGCATCTTATGTAAATCATATCATGGAAAGAAACCATAGAAACTACCAAAGCTAAACATACATCACATAGGGGACATGTAATTTCATGTCATACTTGTGACATGTATGTATAGCATGCCATACTACTATCCACACTAAGTACTTCTTTAGATTAACCTAATCCAGGATAATTCATCTTTCATTCTTGTCCATTAAGCTTTACATACTATCATTATAGACCTACTATCATGTATAATACCTTATATACACATCAAGTTAACAAGGAAGGATTCAAAAGTACTAACCTAAACACCATGCAAACAATCATGTAGATGCAAGCAAATCATAAGGGAGAATGAATCCTCAACCCTGAGCAACCATGAGAACCTATCTCAAGTTGTTTTCATGAAATACACATTACATGCAAATAAAAATAATCTTTAAGAGAGTATAGGTCTTTCCCCTAAATATACCATGAAATGGTATTGTACAAATCATGTCTAGCTACTATGATCAAGCATCCTAGCAACACAAGACTAGGCAAAACATGAGAGAAAATTATTCCTCCATCCCAAGCTACTATGAAGTTTATCACCTCAAGCTACCATGATTAATTTAACTCAAACTTCCATAAGATTCAACATCTCAAGCTACCATAGACCTAACATTTCAAGCTATCATACCTTGGTATTATCTTACCAAGTCAATCATACAAGAAAAGGCTATTCAATAAAATTAAAGCTAGTCTAGTTCATCATGTTTTGATTTATTTTAGGTTTTTAGGTCACCCTAGATTTCATATATGTGAGAGAACTTGCTTCTCCAATCTTTTTCATGTATAAGTGTAAATAAGAAAGAAAACTTCATCACAATATATTCATAATGACTTCACCCACAAATCACTACTAACAAAGGAATATAAGACCAACAATCGATCACTACCTTCAATCCATCAAAATCCCTGCCCAGTTACATGTTAATTCATTTGATTAGATCATTAGAAGGAAATTCTAGTCATACTTGATCACATAGGTTGAATTCGAACTTATCAATTCAAGATAATCTTTTATCCATTATTCCTAGTTCAATTCTTATCTAGGATATACAATTATGATCTAATAGTATATGATACAATTTAATTAAGAAGATCAACTAAGAACCTTCATCTAGCCACTAATGGCCTAAAACCTCCATGATCACCTTTAAAATCAATTACTACTATTCACCATGAAAACATCATGAAAACATCACATAATCATCATAAGAACATAATTAAATTTTAGCTAGTAGATTGGGATCACAATCATTCCTTACTTGCAATGCAATCACAACCCTTTCTTGATTATGTTGTTTTGGATTCACAATTTAGGACCAATTAGGGGACTCCATGAATAAAAGAAACCATAATGAAAAAGATTCATATACCTTAGATTAGAGCCTTAAATCCAGCTTGATTCCTTGGTGAGTTCGTCATAAGAGAAGCCCCCAATTTCTCTTCTTCTTTAGTAGTGTTCTTCAGAGAGTTTTGGAGAGGGAGAGGTTTTCATTTCTTGTTTCATATTGGGGTTTTGTCTTGGAAAATGGGTTAAATAACTTTTTAAATTTTTTATAACCTACTCAAAACTTACCCAATCACCCTCACATTAATTGCACACTTTTAGACAAGTAAATCTTAACTTAAATTATCAAAACTTTCATCGGGAAACAACTCCGCGACAGGGATCAAATATTTTACGTTAATGAACCAAGTTCGCGACGCAGACTTGTTCCCTCTAAGGGAAAATTGCTGCTTCCTTGGTCAGCTTTATAGCTCAATTATGGGTCCTCCTCAAGGAACCCAATGGCGATCCTTAAGGATTAGTGCCCGGACGTTTTCACCCTAAATATGTCCATCTATATTTTAGAAACCATCCATATCCATTTTATCTCCAACCACTGTATAGAACCTCATGAAATATACTAAGGCACTCAAGCACATCTCAATGCTAATCTTCAAATATCATCAGACTTTCTTGGACGTTTCACCTCCAAACTCTTCCAAACTACATATACTGACTCTTAACACTATATTTAGTGATTTTAGGACCTCATAAGCTCATGAAAAACATATTAGTCTCTATTTTGTCTTTGCGTTTTTGGGTCCTTACAATATCCCCCACTTGGGAAACATTATCCTCGATTGACACTTTCTTCAATAATTCTTTAAAGGACCTAATCTAGACTAGCAACTTCACTGTACATGCATTATACCAAAATTCACATACCCAAATAAATGAAAAAATTCAATTCCTAGCAAAACATAACTACATATAATCATATAAATCCCTCATAAAAAGTCTTCTTATCCCCTACATGGTAATAAGATACAATGTCTTTCTAACATTTATTTGTCATCACAATTAGCTGTAACATCACAAGGCATATCAAAATCAAGGTGATTATGGAAATTTTCATAAATCAATAAGAAACATATACTGAAGAAGTAGATAAGGATATCATTCTTGATCACACTTGGATTGGATAGCATAGAACTTATTCTTCTTTTGAGGACCATCTTCCACTTGATTAGTAGAAACTTGCTGTCCTTGTATCCATTATGATTGTCCTTAGGGCAATCTTTCATCATATGAACATTCTCATCACACCCATAGCAACAATCTCTATCGGTAAAACACCTACCCTCATGTTTATTACCAACCCTAGGCCAAGTAGGTTGGGAGTACTCATTGCTCTTCTCATACCTAGGAGTAATATCGTAGCCTTGTCTGAAAGACTTTTGTCGACTCTTTGAACGACTATGTCCATCGGACCCTTCACTTTCCATCCTAACTCCCTTTCTCTCCTTTATTAGGCTTGAATATTCTACTTGTTGAGCAAACACCATTAGTCGGGTGATATCCATATCATCTACAAGAATTTTCATACGAAACTCTTCCTCCTCAAGTTCGGACACCACTGTCATGAACCTATACATCAAGTCTCTAGGGTTTTCTTTCAAGCTTGGAGCATACGAAGACAATTTAGTGAACTTGAAATCATAGTACTTGATACTCAACTTTCCTAAGTTGAGGTTTATGAATTCCCCCAACTTAGCCTCCGTCAATCCCCTAGAAAAGAATCTATCAAAGAAAGTCGACTAAAAAGTCTCCCACTGTATGGGACCCACCTTAACAAGCCTAGAATCTTTCAATTTCTCATTCCAAACCTGCGATACATCCTTAAATTGAAAGGCTTCTAGCTCCGCTATTTTTGTAGAACTCAATCCGATAATAGCAAGAGTCTTATAAACCTAATCTATAAACCCATTTGAATCTTCTTCCACCTTAGAGCAACTAAATCCAGAGGGTTCATTCTCAAGAAATTTCAAATTCTATAAGCACTTATTCCCCTATAGGGGTTTTTACCACCTCCCTATTGGCATGGGCTGTCAAGGCTTTAGACAACAAGTTCATAGAAGTCCTAAATTCCTCTAGAGTAAAATTCCCCACTTGAAGAGCATTAGGAACTTGAGGAGGGACTTTATTCCCTTGGGGAGGAACCTCTTGATTCTCCATGACATCTACTTCCATTCTATCATTAGCCCTGGTGTTATCCATAACCTGGACAACATAATAGGCAAACATTAGAAGACGGGATTACTTAAATCAAACTCTATGGAACGACTTGAATAATGAAGAAGTGAATCTTTCCAAAGCATCTCATAGTCTCCTACTCATAGATGTGTCACAACTCACACCGATGACTAAGACACTACTAGACCTAGTTTTGAGACATCTTATGACAGCTTCATAACCTTAAGCTATATACCAACTTTGTAACGACCTACAAGACCACCCTAGAAGTTATGGCACACTTTAGTCACCACAGGGCGTACTTGACCTCTCAGAGGTCTAGTACAAGCCCTTAGACATCATTCATTGCATATACAAAATAAATAGGAGAATTAGAACTTTTCATTCAAAACATTTTGCGTAAGTACTTTGTAAAACTTCTAACATATATCTCAAAAACCATATATGACATCATGAGTACAATAGTCTTGGGTCACAGCCCATAAAAGTCTAAACATAGAAAATAACATAAAATACGAAATAAGGGTGTTGTTCTCGGATGCTATGAGAACTCACCAATCTTCACTTCTTGAAAAGCCTTTGAAACTATATCATTTAAGAAACACAATATCCTTATGAGCCTTCATTAGATTAGAATGTTGGCAAAATGTGTGTTAGTACGGAATACTCAAAGAATGGAAAATATCATACCAAACCTATGATATTTGAAACGGTTAGTCAGTAATACACATAATCATAGGAGATAATCACATAAGCATAACATGAATATCATAAGCATAATAAAGGATCATAAAACATATAAGAGTTCATACTCAACTCGTTGTCCTTCTTACTCAAATGAACTACTCCAAAAGCCATCTCCAAGTATACTTGTGCAAGGCTAAGGTAGCATCCTATACTACTACAAAAGCTAAGTACCTCTCTTTGGTCATTCTTGATCATAATGCACTCTCATAATTAACGCCTAGATTAATCATATGATATGAGAACTATGACCCTAGGAAACCTCAAGTACACTTGTGAAATACATGTGTAACATCTAATTCTACCTCACACACTAAGCATGTCTTTGAGTAACCGTAATCCCTTTCATTTTAGTTTCGGAATCTATAGTAGACCTAATTCATATTGACAAAGAACTATCATGTTAAGTCAATCATGTTATGGAAATCAACAATATCCAATACCAAACCTAAATATAAATCACATAGTGGTCATGTCATAGGTTGTTTCAAGTCATATGTGTGACATGTATGGATAGCATCCCATACTACCATCCACACTAAGTACTTGTTTATATTAAACTAATCGAAGCTAATTCATCTTCCACTCTTGTACATTAAGCTTAACATAATATAATAATAGACCTATTATTATGGAGAATACCTTACAGACACATCAAGCTAACAAGGAAGGATACACATGTACTAACCTAACCGAAATCTTACCAATCATGTAGATGCTACATAATCATAGGGGAGCCTGAATCCTCAATCTTAAGCTATTAGGAGAAACTATCTAAAGTTTTTTTCATGAATAAAACTTACATGCAAATAAAGCTTATCATTAGGAGAATATATGCCTTTCCCCTAAAGCTACCATGAAATGGTATTAGCCAAAACTAAGTTAAGATACCGTGATTAAGCATACTCGCAACACAAGAACTACCCAAACATGAGAGATCTTGCTTCCTCCATCCCAAGCTATCATGAAGTTCAACACCTCAAGATACCATGAGTAATTTAACTCAAGCTTCCATGAGATTCCACATCTCAAGCTACTATGAGACCTAACATCTCAAACTATCATACCTTCGTCTTATCTTTTCAAGTCAATTATACAAGAAGATACTATTCAATACCGCTTCAAGCTATTGTAGTTCATCATGTCTTGATTCATTTTTTGTTCTTATGTCTACCTAGAATTCATCAATTTGAGTGAACTTGTTTCTCCTATAATTTTCATGTCTAAATGTAAAGAAGAAAGAAAACATCATCACAATCTCTTCATAATTACTTCACCCCCAAAGACCTAACAACAAAGGCATACAATCAACACAACCGATCACTACATTCAATCCATAAAAACACTTGCAAAATTACATGTTAATTCATTCAATTAGATCATTATAAAGCAATTCAAGTCATACTTGATCATAGAGGTTCAAATCAAATTTTACAAGTCATGACCATCTCTTATCAATTAAGCCTAGTTCAATTCATATCTAGGTGATTTAATCATGATGTAATAGTATACAATACAATTGAATTAAGAAGATCAACTTAGAACCTCCATCTAGCCTCTAATGGCCTAAAACCAACATAATTACCTTAAAAATCAGTTACTACAATTCATTATGAAAATATCACATAATAATATGTTGAGGTCCCATATGTTGAGCCCTCATTCGGGAAGTACTAATGTTAAATCTGTGGTTCCAAGGTCTCATGGTAAATAAACGAATGATATAAGATACATGTATTTTCTATATGAAATATGTTATGTGCTGGGCAATATGAAAAGAATGATTATGCATGTTACTCTCATAGCATGACTTTTCTTATCTTATTTGGCAAGTCCAACTTACTTGGATTTCCATAATTCATATCGTTAGGAGAGATCTCTTCTTAGTAATGCATGTCCTTGGTGTGTACTTGCATACACCCATACTTGATACAAGTGTTTACTAATACCATGCATTATACTATTTTTGGTGCAGGTTCACGAGGGTGTTGAAGATATTCAATACAACTATTTGTACATCAGAGGTTTTCATACGGACCTGGTAGGTCCTCATGCATTCGAGGATCCCTGCCGTTATGTTCCTAGATTAGTAATAGGTTTTGGCTAGTGGTGCATGTTCCACTAGTATTTCTTTCCTATTTTGTTCTGACATATGTAATGGTGCCATTTTGGCAATTGTTAATTACGCTATAAGACTATTTATCTCAAGATTTAATGATCCTTTATTAGATGGTTGATACAAAGGAGTATCCAAGTTAAGCATACATCATCAGTGGTCATGTCATAGGTAGCTTCAAGTCATACTTGTGAAATGTATGGATAGCATCCCATACTACCATCCACAATAAGTATTTCTGTAGACCAACCTAATCCAAGCTAATTAAAGAAGGAAACACCCATCCTTACCATCATGCAACCAATCATGTAGATGCAGGATAATCATAGGGGTGCATGAATAATCAATCTTAAGCTATCATGAGAACCTACTCACAAGCTAATAAATGTAATACACCTTGCATACAAGTCAACCTATCATTTGGACAAAATAGGCCCTTCCCCTTAAGCTATCATGAAATGGCTTAGGCCTAACTAAGTCAAGGTATCATGAAGGCACTCTAGTCATTTTACTTCAAGTTATTCTTAGGATAGCTTCATTACTCAATCCTTAGTTATCATGAGAACCACCTCTCCCAGGCTATCATTATTAAGCATCTTACAAACACATGACCAAGCTAAACATGAGAGTTCTTACTTCCTCCATGTCAAGTTGTCATGAGATTCATCACCTCAACCTATCATGAGACTTACCATCTCAATCTAAAACACATTGTTCAAATCATACCAAGTAAACCAATCAAGAAGAGGCTTATTCAACACAACTTCAAGCTATTCTAATTAATCATGTCTTGATTTACGTGATAAGGTCTACCTAGGATTCATCTATGTTAGAAAACTTTCTTCTCCTATCATGTTCATTTCCAGGTATAGAAGAGAAAGAAAATTGATCCCTTCATAATCACTTCACCCCCAAATTCCTAGCATCGATGGCAGATAATCCCTACTATTGATTACTTAACTTAATTAATCATGATTTATGTTCAATTACATGTTAATTTATTCAATTTGATCATTAGAATGTAACTCTAGGCATATATGATCACATAGGGTCAATTCCATATTTAGATATTGGCATTGTCCTCGGAAATCAAGGACCTACCCTACTTGGATGATGAAGAATTCCAAGTCTTCTTTAAGTTGTCTTACAACGACCGGAATCTAAAATGTTGCGGAAGAGGAAGAAAAGGGGTTAGTAGACCACTCGTACTATGTATGAGAACCTATGCACACATATTATGAAAACATGCTAAAAGAGGACATTTCATTAAGTATGCAATTTACTTTGAAAACCGTTATCCATATTCAACAAGACTATACCAAATCAATAAGGCATATTCATTAAGTCATATGCATGTAAATCAGAACACCAACTACATCGAAACTAGTAAAGTCAACATGCATATCATGTAATTGTATACATAGTGAAGTAACTCTGTCGTTATTTCATAAATAATAACAAGCAAGAATAAGAGTACATTTCATCATTACCAAAGCAAGACAATTACCCATAAACCCTTATAAAGTCAACAAGTGCAATTACCAAGCAAAATCATATAACCTTACTCAATTGAGTAAACCAACAAGAATCATCACAAACATCCTACTTCACATAACATAGCATTTAAGAGTACATATCATCTTACTTTAACAATGTAGACCAACACATATTCACAACTGAAACTAATAAATACATATAAACAATGTGCAAGTTTATCATATACATATCATGTACCATTATAAACATATTCATACATAAGAACATCCTCCCAAGGTTTTCCTCAAGGAAAACTAGTGCAAGGCATAGTAGAGTATCATAACCTTACCTAAGCTAAGTCAACCTCTCAAGTAACCCCTGTTGGTTTGTGTCTTATTACTTTATTTTAGTTTAGGGAACACTTGCCTTAACCGACATAGACCACAAGAGCTAAGTGTCATATCCGGTGTTGTTAAACCTTAAACCGAAGGAAGGTGGTCTACCATCAAAACTAAAACCAAACATAAATGTAGCTTTCTAGGCCGATCCAATAGCTAGTCTTCCTATGGGACAACATAGTTCAAGAACTAAGAGATAAGTATAATCCCTCTACATACCACTTGGAAATTGGAGCCTCCTCTCATGGGAATCGAATGTATAAGTATCCCTTATAGAGGAGTCAACATATCTTATGGAACTATAGGTAGAATCTTCCTCTATGGGAAACCATCACCTCCCATTGTCAATTTCACTCAGTACTAAGCTAAGTCCCTTTTTGAAATGTCTTTAATGTCGTTATTAATCATCATAGCTTATTGTAAGTCATAGGGTCTAACCATTGTATAATCATAATCATCATTCATATCTCAATAAGAATTGCATTATTATAATACTTTCATTATAATTCACATAAGTGAGGTTAGCACATTTACATCTCTCTTCATAATAAGAAACATTGGTAAATCATTCACCATATTTATAACATTAACATCTTAGCTACCACCTCATAAACCATAGTAAAGACATTTAAATTCAGCATCATACAACCCTATCAATCCTAATGGAAGTCATCGACCCGTCTATCCACACACGCTCTGTCATTTCCCCTCGTGGGTGCACATTGCCCAAGCATTGCTTTTGACCCCAAAACGAAAGTGTCCTCCTCAAGGGCCCTATGTTGGTCTTTGGACAGTCGTACCAGGACGTTTTGACTATGAATCAACTTAAATACATGTTAGACAACCTTCCACCAAATTTCATGAATTTCTTACTTCTAAAAGCTAGTCAAATAGGCTAAGGCAAACTAGTACCTATTTTAACTAGTGTCCGGAAGACATGGACGTTCTTCGACGTTTTGGTTTCTAGAATTCCTCAATTACTTATATTAATCAAAATAAACCTTAAAAAAGTGTCTACACCTTATGACACTTATGTTAGGATCCATACCACGTCTGGTATTTTTGAAGTGTTATATTATCCCTACTGAACATTCGTCCCCAAATGACACTAAAAAAAATATTTTTAAGAAAGGAGTAGACTCAATACTAGCAGTCCAACCAACAACTATACGTAACAACATGAGTTACAACATCAATCATATCACTTACACAAGGTAATTCAATAATCTTCAGATACCATAGATAAGGCTCAACATCACATTCTGAGGGATTTCCTTCTCACAACAACAAGAGCTCGACATAGCATTTATGAGTCAATTATGCATAACTTTTAACTTACCAACATGCTACATATAATTTCATAAAGACTCACCATATCAAAATGTACAACATAACTCAAAGAAGTACAATTTCAAATTATTAGCATGCTTCACTGTAAGTCAATGTAACAGCATCCAAAAATGCACATTTTGCAAAACTTCACCAAAAGTCAAGAAATTTCAATTTTTAGTCATTATTTTCATTATTAGTAAGAACAACTAACCTTATTTATCAAATGGATGAGAGGTAACAAGACTTCATGTCGGCCTCTTCCTCCCATGTTGCACCCTCAACTAGGTGATTCTTCCATAACACCTTTACGGAAGCAACCTCTTTATTACTCATTTTTTTACTTGCCTATCAATGATTTGAACCAAAACTATCTCATAATAGAGTTTATCCTTCACACTAATACCCTCAATAGGAAGAATTGACTAGGGATCACTGATACACTTCTTAAGCATAGAAACATGCAAAACCAAATGAACCAAAGCCAATTCACTAGGGAGTTTCAATTCACAGGAAACCTTACCAACCCTTTGAAAGATTTCATAGCGACCCACATAACGAGGACTCAACTTCCATTTCTTGCCAGCTCTAACCACCCCGTTCATAGGACAAATTTTTAAACACACTTTCTCACCTTCTTCAAACTGTAAGTCCCTTCTCCTATTATCGGCATAAGACTCTTGCCGACTATAGGCCGTTTGCAACCGGTTCCTTATGATATGAACTTTCTCCAAAGTCTTATAAATCAAATCAGGACCAAGAAGCGAAGGATCACCCACTTTAAACCATCCAATAAGATACCTGCACCTCCTACCATACAAGGCTTCATAAGGAGCCATGTATATAGATGAATGTAAACTATTATTGCATAATCATTCGCCAAACAAGCAGACTTACTGGAATTAAATGATCGGATTTGGTCAACCTAACCACAATAACCCATGTAGATCATATTCATATTGCTTTTGACTCTGAGGAAAACCTACCACAAAATCCATATTGATGTCTTCCCACTTCCAAGTGGGAACTTGGATTTTTTTTAGTAAGCCACCCGACTTTTAGTGTTAAGCTTTAACTCGGGCAATTTGTACCCTTAACAACAAATTCTTCTCTGTCATTTTTCAAATCTTCACACCAAAAAATTTCCCTAAGGACATGGTACATCTTTGTCGAACCCGGATATATGGAATAACGGGACCCGTGAGCTTCCTCAAGAATCTGGTTCCTCAAACCATCTACATTGGGAACACACAACATTCCTTGATACCTCAAGACACCATTCCCCCTAAGGAGAATGACACAATAAGATTACCAATAACCGATTTCTTCAACTCATCAATGGTTGATCAAGTTGTTTTTTGGACTTCACCTGAACCACCAAATATGACTCGGAGTTATGATGTACATAAAATGACCATTCAGAGAATCTTCTAACTTCACACCCAATCTATCTAACCTATGAACATCTTTCAATCGGTCTTTCTTGGCTTCATCTATATGAGAAAAAATACCTATGGATAACCGAGATAGAGCATCTGCACCCACATTTGCCTTTCCAGGGTGATACAGAACACTTATGTTGTAATCTTTCAATAATTCCAACCACTTTTTTGGTCAAAGATTCAAATCCTTTTAACTAAACACATATTAGAGACTCTTGTGGTTGGTAGGCACATCAACATGAACACCATACAAATAACCTCCATATTTTCAAGGCAAATACTATGGCCGCGAATTCAAGATCATGAGTTTGATAGTTTTTCTCATGCACCTTAAGTTGTCTAGAAGAATAGGCTATCACTTTCTCATGTTACAATCACACACTCTAAACTCACTCGGGATCTATTAAAATACACAATTAAAACCTTTGTATCCTCCGGTAAAGTCAACAGCGGATAGAAGTAAGCCTATATTTCAATATTTGGAAGCTTCTCTGACATGCCTCCGACCAATCAAATTTCTTACTATTGTGGGTAAAAGTAGTCAAGGGATATTCAATGGACGCAGAACCATCCATAAACCTCTTATAATAATCCGCTAGACCCAAGAAACTCCCAATGTCGGTTGGAGTTAATGGTCTAGGACAATTTTTCACTGCCTCAATTTTCTTTGGATTAACCTCCACTACCTTACTAGAGATAATATGACTAAGAAATGCTACTGACCTTAATCGAATCTCACATTTTCTATACTTTGCAAATAATTGGTTTTGCGTAAGCACTTCTAACACCAACCTCAAATGGTTCATGTGATCAACCTAATTTTTTTTAATATAGACAGATGTCGTCAATCACGACAATGATAAGTGAATCTAGGTAACTTAGAAACATCCTATTCATGAGAACTATAAACGCTGCTTGGGAATTAGTGAGACCAACGGATATTACTAAGTACTCATAGTGACCATATCTAGTCCGAAATGATATCTTTGGTATATCCTCACCTCTAACCCAAAGTTTGGGATACCCCGATCTCATGTAAATCTTAGAAAAGTAGCTTGCCCCTTAGAGTTGATCAATCAAGTCATCGATCCGAGGGAGAGGATATTTGTTTTTAATAGTGACTTTATTGAGTTGGCGATAATCGATGAACATTTTAGGGGACCCATCTTTATTCTTCACAAACAAAACCGGAGGACCCATGGAGAAATACTAGGTCTAATGAAGCCTTTGTCTAGTAAATCTTTAAGTTGAGCATTAAACTCTTTCAATTCGGCCAAATCCACATGATAAAGAGGAATTGAAATGAGATTTGTATCAGGTAACAAGTCGATACCAAAATACATTTCCCGTTCGGGAGGAATACCGGGAAGATTATTAGGAAATACCTACGGTAATTCACTTACTACGGGGACAAACTCAATAGGATGAAGTTCAAAGTTTAAATATTGGAATCTCACTATATGGTATAAACACCCTTTAGAGATCATTTTATAATCTTTCAAACAAGAGATGATACAACCTCTAAGAATAGAGTTTCCCCCCTTTCTCTCCAAAATGGGCTAATTTGGAAAGTTAAACTTCACCATCCTTGTTCTACAATCTATAGAGGAAAATCCAGCATACAACCAATCCATACCAAAAATGAGATAAAAATCAAGCAAATCAAGGTCTACTATCTCAACATAGGAATTTCTATTGGGCAATATTATTAGACAATTTCTCTACACCCTTTTTGTAACAACGGACTCACCATTCGTGTTAGACACTACAAAAGGTTCGTGCAATATATCAAGCAAAATGTCAAACTTTTTAGCTACTAGAGGGGTAAGAAATGATAAGGTAGCATCGGGATCATGTAAGGCATATACATCAATAAAGAACACTTTCAACATACCGTTCACCACGTCGGGATTAGTATCTTGCTCACCTCTAGAGGAGAGAGCATAGAAGCGATTGTTATTTTGATCCTAGTTAGAACCACTTGTTTCAGTTGGGCCACTAACCTTGTCTTGGACCTTCAAATTAGGGAAATCCCTAACCTTGTGGCAGATTTTTCCAAAACCAAATAAAAGTCTCGTTCCAACTAGATATTCACCGAGATGACCCTTTCTACATTTGTCACAAGTAGTCTTCTTGTTCAGTGAACTAGTATTCCTTCCCTTCTTAGAGATAGGTTTAGACACCCTATTATCACGAGCCATAAGGAACCTTATTGGACACCCCCTTCTTGAATCTCAAGCCTACCTTTTGAATAATCACTATCAAAAGAAATGGCCCTTTTGGCATCTCTACTCTTCCTCTTAGCCCTTTCCTCTTCCAAATGTTGATCATGAACCACGAGAAGATAAATGTTCACATTTTCATGTAGAATGGTTGAATAACACTCCTCTTGTAAATTATCCGGCACCCATGTCACAAAGCAGCTCATTTCATCCCTCTGGTCGGAAACCAAAGAAGGAGCATATTTTGACAGTTTTGTGAATTTCAAGGAGTATTCAACCATACTCATACTTCCTTGACGAAGGTTGATGAACTACACAACTTTAATTTACCACTTATCCCTAAAAAGAATCTATCCAAAAAATCCTTCTTTAACACCCCCAAGTCACCGGTCCACCTCTTAACGACCTATTGTCCCTCTATTGCACATACCAACTTTGGGGCACATCTTTGAGTTGGTATGTGGCTAATTCAGCCTTCTCACTAGTAGACAACCCCATAGCATATAGGATCTTGTAGATTTCATAAATGAACTCTTGGAGTTCTTATTCAAACTTGGACCGATAGAAAGTAGGAGGATTTATCTTAGTGAAATTCCTAAGACGGGAGGCCTAGGAAGAAAATTTTTGGTGTGCTCGGGGTACAACCTCCCAATTATCTTGGGCCTTCATGGCTTGGGCTTGAGTACTTGAGGCTTGGTTTTGGGTAGTAATGGCTTGGGTCATTTGGAAAAGAGCAACCTTTATGGCCTCGTCCATCAAAGGAGAGCATATAACATATTTCTCTTTGGAGGATTATCTTCCACTTGATTAGTAGAAACTTGCTTGCCTTCTCCGATGTTAGCTTTTTCCTTAGGGCAATCTTTCATGAGGTGACCACTCTAACCGCACCCATAGCAGACATCTCTACCCGCCAAGCACCTACCCTCATGTTTCTTACCATACCCAGGGCAAGTAGGTCGGGAATAATCATTTCTCTTCTCATACCTAGAATTATTAGAGTAGCCTTGTCCGGAGAACTTTTGTCGATTTTTCGAACGACCATGTCCATCGGATCCTTTACTCTTCACCCTACTTCTCTTCCTCTCCTTATTAATCTTGGATTCCTCTATTTGTTGAGAAAACACCATTAGTAGGGAGATATCCATATCATCTACAAGCATCACCATACGACATTGTTCTTTTACTAGTTCGTACACCTTCGTCATGAACCTAATAGTCACGTGTCTAGGGGTTGCTACCAAGCTTTGGGCATATTTAGACAATTCAGTGAACTTCAAATCATACTCCTTAACACTCAACTTTCCTTGCTTGAGGTTATGAATTCCCCCAACTTATCCTCTCTCAATTCCCTAGGAAAGAACCTGTCAAGGGAAGTTGACTAAAAGTCTCCCACTCTATGGGAACCTCCCTTACCGTCCTACAATCTTTCCATTTATCATACAAAAATTGAGCCACATCTTTCAATTATTAAGTGGCTAGCTCGCTTTCTCCCTAGAAATAAAACCCATAGTAGCATGAGTCTTATAAACCTAATCTATGAATCCATTTGGGTCATCCTCAACCTTGGAGACACTAAATTTTAAAGGGTTTATCCTCAAGAACTCCCAAATTCTATTAGCACACATTGCCCCTATTGGGTTAGCCACCACCTCCTAATTGGCTCGGTCCATCAAGGCATGAGCTAAGCATTCCTGAATGACCCTCAAGAATATTTATAATAAGAGATATACACACTTATATTTATAAAACATCAAACACATGAACATATAGATACAATGACATTGTCTTACCAAAGTCTATCAAAAGACTTACTTAAGTAAATCAAGAAGATAACTGATGTATCGTGGTTTCAATATACTTTTAATGCTTTTTCCTTAAGTTAATTGATTGTCCCAAAGCCTTTTTGTATTGATTTTCATATAAGTTTCTCCTTATATTCAGGAAATCTATCAAAATATGAACGTGGAAGTTTTTGAGCGAGAAATGCAGAAGAGACCACCTACGAAGCTTATGATGGTCCGTCAAGTCTGTGAAGGTCTGTAAGTGGCATCGTAGTGAGGAGAGAAGCTGCTGAAGGAAGATGGGAAAGTCTGAACTAGTGTGAGATTACGGAAGTCCATGACGGACCGTCATAGCCACAATGGTCCGTCCTGCTGGTTCGTCGTAATGATCAGAGAGTAGTCCTAGTACCCAAATTTTAAGAAGTTAAAGTATTATGGAACGGAGACCCTCGACGGACTGTCGTGCTTGGAATGGTCCGTCATACCTGTTCATTTGAGGGTAATGAAGAAAGCAGCAGAAGAATTTGCAAAGTATGGGACGACGGAGGCCATGACGGCCCGTCGTGACCACTACGGTCCGTCACGAGGTCCGTCAACTCAGACATGTTTGGACAGATTTTAAGTAATTAGAATCCTTTTTTATTAGGTTTTTTTTATTAAAAATATTTTGTAAAACCTCGTTTTTGGGTTGGACTTTTTGATAATTTTTAGTTCTCTTGTTCATGTACTGAAGAATTAATTTAAGTAATTGATACACTTTTTCTGGAATTGATTGTTGGTGTTTTTGTTGATTAATCATGTGAATTTCTAGATTTTACTCTTTCTCATTAAAGTAAGTGAATGAATTCTTATATTAAATATATGAATAGTATGTTTATTACCATGTGTAACTAAACTCCATAACTAGGGTTGTTGGAACCATGGGTGAATAATTAGGCAAAATCTAACTAAACTAGAAATTCTAGAATAATGTATTGCATGTATTGATAATTCTTTCGTTTAGAAGTCCTTTTAATGGATGGCCAACAGTAGAACTCGCCTTAAAGCTACTTGCTGGACAAAGGAGGTAGATAATAATAAAAGAATTATCAACATAGAATTACTGTACACTATCCAATAGGCTAGGGTCGGCTGGTAAGAGGTAATAAATTTGTCAAATATCGAATACAATGTTTAATATGAGGTAAAGGTAAGGGTTAGTATAGCAACACACGTAGCCGAACCAAGGTGCGGAGTAAAATCTTCTAGATGCCGGACCAACGATTTAGAGATACATAACTTATCACTTTACATACAAGATACTAGGAAAGAATTGTTATAGTTAGAATTATCAAGTTAGCAACCTATGGGAAACACTTAAGCCCTAGCTACTTTTATTAATTGATTAAGCTCCGAGATTTGAATCTGTTAGTTGTTTACTTTAATTTAGTTTATTATTCTCAATAATTTAGAAATAAAAAACCCCTTTTTGTCTTTTGTTTTCTAAGGAAATAGTTGACTAATAATAGTAATAAGAGCATAAAGTTAAGTCTGAACTATTTTCCTCGTGGGATCAATCCAACCTCATTAGTTTGGTTCTTTACTTGATACGACCGCTTTAATTCTTATTTGAGAATTAAGTTTGAGCGTATCGAATTTTGGTGCCGCTGCCGGGGAAGGTAGCTTTTAGATTAACTTAATTTTATTACTAAAGTTAAGTCAATATTTTCTAAATTTTAATTTTCTATTGTTTTTTATTCTTGCAGAACTAACTTCCTTGTATGCCAAATACACGGAGAGGAAGAGAACCCTTGTTTCCCTAAGATCACGAATTAGAGCGTACACTACACAATATGAATCAAAACTTAGGTATTAATGATGATGATTCAAACCAGAACATCCCAACTCTAGTTGATGCTCATGGTCAGTTATTACCCGATGATCTTGGTGAAAATCAACAAAGGGGACAAAATCCCACTCCACGTCCTCAAGAATACTACAGAGGTTATGATAATATTGCAGACTATAATGGGCCACTAGTCTTGCCCACTCTAAACAAGGACATACCTTTGTGGTAACTAATAGTCTGATGCAAATGCTCACTGCTAGAGATTTGTTTTCAGGGATACCTTCTGATGACCCACATGCCCATTTAGCTAAGGTAAGGGCATTGTATAAAAGCTGTGCAGGGAGACCTAATATGAATTTGGATGTAATAGGTCTAAGAGTATTTCCTCTCTCACTGACGAGAGAGGATGCTATTTAGTTCACTGAGCTCCCTTATTACTCGATTTTCACTTGGAACCAACTAAGAGACGTTTTCTTAGCATGTTACTTCCCGGTCTGCAGGAAACTATTTCACAAAGACAGAGTAACAATTTTGTGGCACTACTAGGAGACTAAGTTAGCAGTTCTTGGGATAGGTTCACTTCATTTTTGATATGTGTCCCCAATCACCGCATAGATGATGAGTCACCGAAGGAATACTTCTATCGGGGACAGGATGATAATAATAAAGCGGTATTGGATACAATAGCGGGTGGTTCTTCCTTATGCCGATATTCCAGAAAAATTAGAGAAAATCTCCCAGAATAATAAAGGTTGGAGTACTAGGAAGTGAGATACTTGAAGAAATACCTTCACAGTTCAATCCACTCACAACCCTGCCAGAGATGAGATTCGTGAAGAGATGGCTCAGATGAGAACTGAGCTTGGGTTGGTATTAAAAAATGTAATTAGGGGTGCAGAAAAGATAAATGCAGTGAACTACTTGTCTAAACCAACACCACCAAATGATGAATATTATTATGAGGAGGATTCCTATGCGGTTAATCAGCAGACGGGGGGTTCCCGACCGAATGCCCCAGGCTCAAATCAGGAGAATTGACGCCAAGGTCAAGGAAACCAAGGTCGGAATTATGGTAACTATAGCCGTGAGGATAATTAGGTCTAAAATGGAAATGACAACTGCGACAACAACTTCAACAAGGGTAACCATTGTAACAAAATTAATAGGAATGGGCCCTATGTTCTCCTCAAAATCGTGAAGTTGATCTTAAGGATGGTGGAGGTAGTATGGCGTGATTTAAGGATATGATGCACAAAATGATAATGAGGTTCGATGGTAGTGATGAGCACACAAAAGAGTTAAGGAGTTATTTAACCAGTATTGGGAAGAAATTCGATACACATGCAATATCGATTAAGCAGTTTGAGTTTCAAATGGCCCAATTATCTACGACTGTGAACACACGGCAACCGGTCACTCTTCCTAGCAACAATGTCCAAAATCCAAAAAATGATGGACACTGTATGGCAATCACTACTCGGGGTGGTAACCAAACCATTGAACCACCTATGCCGTCTAATGAGGAAAAGGTTATAAAAGATAATGATACAGTGGTAGAGGTTAGCGGTGAAGTAGAAGATAACTTTGGAAAAGATGTTGAAGTTCCTAAAAAAGTGACTCCCGTGCCTACACCACCACCTGCCTTTCCTCAAAGATTAGTGAAAAAGACCAAGGATGGTAAATATTTGTGTTTTATAACAATGTTGAAGCATGTTTCTATCAATGTCTCTTTGGTCGAAGCTCTAGAACAAATGCCCGGTAATGCAAAGTTTATGAATGATCTGGTTACAAAGAAAAGAATGGTCACTTTTGAGGATGATGATAGAATGCAGCATTGTAGTGTTATTGCTATGAGATCTCTAGTACAAAAGAAAGAAGATGCGGGCGTGTTAACTATTCCTTATACAATTGGGTTATTACATTTAGCGAAAGCATTATGTGATGTGGGGGCCAACATAAATCTCATGACCCACTCGATTTACATGAAATTGGGTTTGGATGATCCAAAGCCCACTGCGATGCGACTATTGATGGCCTACCGAACTCTAAAAGGCCTATAGGGATACTCTACGATGTGCTAGTAAAAGTGGAGTCGTTAATATTTCCGGCAGATTTTTTTTATTCTTGATTGTGAAGTCGATTTTGAAGTGCCTATTATTCTTGGGAGGCCATTCATTGCTACGGGTAGAGCCTTAGTTAATATGGAAAAGGGGCAGATGAAATTTCAGTTGAATAATGAAGAATTGACCTTCAAAATTTGTAGGTCCATGAGGCAGATTGGTGAGCTCCAATCAGTATATTATATATCTTACAAAGTTGGTAAGTCATCCGAGATACAAATAGAAGAATGTCTAGGTGTATAAGCCTTAGCGGCACTGATAATGAATTTTGATAATGATTGCATTGAAGAGTATGGGTCACTAGTCGCGACTCTTGATCGTGGTGATGTTCCGATTAAACAGAATAAATATGAGTTAGACATGAAGAATCACCATTCTCCATCTATAGAGGAGGCTCCAAAGATAGAACTAAAAGCCCTCCCACCTCATCTCAGGTATGTATTCTTAGGAAATGGTAACACTTTGTCGGTAATCATTGCATCAGACCTGAATGAACAACAAGTTGAGAGTTTTGTGAAAGTGCTAAAAAGGTTCAAAAGAGCTATTGGGTGGAGTATTGCGGACATTATTGGGATCGATCCTGTTATTTGTTCTCATAAAATCCAACTCATGCCCGATCATAAGCCAAGTATTGAGTAGCATAGACGCTTAAATACACCTATGCAAGAGGTCGTGAAGAATGAATTCATTAAGTGGTTGGATGCCGGAGTAGTATATCCGATCGCCGATAGTAGTTTGGTTTGCCTTGTTTAGTGTGTACCTAATAAAGGCGGAATGACTGTGGTCCCCAATGAGAAAAATGAAATTGTTCCAATTAGACCGGTTACTGGATGGAGGGTGTGTATGAATTAGCGTAAATTAAATGCATGGACCGAAAAAGACCATTTTCCTATGCCCTTCATTGATCAGATATTTGATAAACTTGCCGGAAAAGGATGGTACTGTTTTGTTGATGGATATTTTGGTTGTGCAATGCACCCTCCATATTTCAGAGATGTATGATGTCGATATTCTTCGACATGATGGAAAATACTATTGAAGTTTTTATGGATGATTTTTTTGTGGTTGGTGAATAATTCGAGAGGTGTTTGAGCCATTTATCTTAGGTCCTTAAAATATTTGAAGACTGCACTTTAGTACTAAATTGGGAAAAATGTCACTTCATAGTGAAAGAAGGTATTCTTTTGGGTCATCATATTTCAGAAAAGTGAATAGAGGTTGATCGAGCTAAAGTCGAGGGAATAGAGAGACTTCCCCCACCTATCTCAGTAATAGGTTTGAGAAGCTTTCTTGGTCATGCAGGTTTGTACCGGAGATTCATCAAAGATTTTTCAAAAATTGCGCATCCGTTGTGCAAACTGCTGGATAAAGATTATAAAATTTGATATTTATAAATCTTGTATTAAAGCATTCGGCGAGCTAAAAGAAAAATTATTGTCTGCACCTATCATTATTTCTCTGGATTCAAACATTGCATTTGAGGTGATGTGTGATGCAAGTGGGGTTGCTCTTTGTGTGGTATTGGGACAAACAAGGAACAAAAACCTTCACCCCATTTACTATGCTAATAAAGACCTAAATAATGCCCAGAAGAAATACTTAGTGACTGAGCAAGAAATCCTTGCAGTATTCTTTGATTTTGAAAAATTTTGCTCCTATTTGCTAGGTACTAGAGTTATAGTGCATACTGACCATTCAGCATTGAGATATTTGATGGAAAAGAAGGATGCGAAATCGAGGTTGATTCGTTAGGTATTACTGCTACAAGAATTTGAATTTGAGGTAAGGGATAGAAAAGGGACAAAAAATCATGTTGTCGATCACTTGTCCTGTCTAGAAGATGAAGTTATGAGAGAGTTTGGGGATAAGACTGATATTGATGTTACTTTCCCCGAAGAGCATGTATTGGCTGCCTCACAAGTCTTGATTCAATGGTTCGTAGATTTTGTGATATATCTGGCTAGCGATATTTTCCCATCGTACCTGTCCTTTTATCAAAGAAAAAGCTCATGTACGATGTGAAAAAGTTCTTTGGGGATGAACCATACGTATATAGGAGCTATGCCGATTGTCTTATTCGGCATTGTGTGCCAGAAGTTGAGATGTTGAGTGTTTTAGAGGCATGTCATTCCTCTACCGTTGGTGAACATGATAGTGGTACCCGAACCACTCATAAGATATTAAAATGTGGTTACTATTTGACAACTATTTATCAATATGCTCATGAGTTTGACAAAGCATGGGATAGATGCCAAAGATGGTGGCATTTCAAGAAAGGAAGAGCTCCCTCTAAACCCCATTCTTGTGATTGAGTTATTTGATGTGTGGGGTATTGACGTTATGGGTACTTTTTTGAGTTCTCATGGAATGAAGTATATTTTAGTAGCGGTAGATTATGTATCTAAATGGGTGGAAGCTATCGCCCTTGCAAATATTGAAGGGAAGAGTGTCACTACGTTCTTGAAAAAGAATATATTCTCTCGATTTAGTACTCCAAGGGAAATTATTAGTGTTGGGGAATTTACAAGAAATTGTTAAAGGGATTATTTGAGAAATATGGGGTTCACCATAATGTGGCCACTCCTTACCATCCTCAAACTAGTGGGTAAGCTGAAGTGTCAAGGAGGCTTGATGATGGTCTTTGGGCCTACAGGATAGCGTATAAGATTCCCATAGGTATGTACCCATACCAACTTTTATATGGGAAAGCTTGTCATCTTCCGGTTGAATTAGAGAATAAAGCCATGCGGGCTTTGAAGAAGTTGAAAATGGATTGGAGCGAAGCTGTAGAACAACGGTTAACTGGGTTGAATGAACTCGATGAATTTCGCTTGAAAGCTTATAAAAGCTCAGCCCTCTACAAAGAAAAGATTAAGAAGTACCATCACCTAAAAATTGAAAAACGAGAGTTTATAGTTGGGGATTTGGTACTTTTATACAGTTATAGGTTGCGCTTGTTTCCGGGCAATGTCAAGTCCAAATGGACTGGCCCTTATATGATTACCCAACTATTCCCTCATGAAGCAGGTGAGTTGGAAACCAAGGAGGGTGTGCGGTTTACGGTGAATGGACAACGAATAAAAATCTTTTTCGAGAAAGCTGAATCAGCGAATGAAGTGATCGAGGCATACCATCTTGATGAAGTCCGAGTAATCAAATCTTTTCAGTCGTGTCACGACGTTAAATAAGGCGCTGGTAGGGAGGCAACCCAATACATATGCTCTAACCCAACTATAGTTTTCGTTATTGTAATGGTAGAATTTTCTACTAATGGGTTTTAAATTTGCAGAAATCACATCACCAGGAAATTATGCAGAAAATCACTCCGCAACATTCACTGATAAATACATCAATGGACCGTCACGCTTGCGACGGACCGTCACATGAATCCGTGTCAGGTATATTTTTCATTTATTTTTAAAATTAGGGCATCCGCGATGGAACCTATGACGGACCAACGCATCTGCGACAGACCGTCGTCAGGGACTCATTGCGTCATTAACCAGCAACCCCGCCCGACTCGGCTGGGGAATTTTAAAAGTTTTCAACCTTTTAAACTCCCCACCCCTTCATTTAATACGTTTCTTTTCCTCTTTCTACCATTTCCTCCCTTTCCAACTTCCTTCCTTTCTCATCCTCTTCTCTATCAACTAATCAACATAACTTCCCCAAATCCCAAAATCCAAAAATCTCCTTTCTACTGGTCGGAGTCTTCTGCTGTGTTTATGCTCATGATAGCTGAGTGCCTTACTTGCTTGTTTTTTCTCCTCTTCTCAAGTATGTGTCTCTGATCTCTACTAATTTACACTGCATTTATGTTTTTCAATTACTAGTGGCCTATTTCTTTGTGGTTGGTCTTTGATCTTTGATCTAATTTTTTTTGACCTAGGTTGAGAGTCACTCGAATTGCCTTTTTAAACTCGAGAAATTTGTGTTTTATCATTGCTAGTTTGCTAGGTATTTGGGTTAGAAACATGTAGGTTAATACCAAGTATTTGTTTTGAGTCACAGGGGATGATTGTGGCATCCTCAGTTTTGTCACTGAATGAAAAAACGAGACCTGGACGACGCACCGTCGTACCCACGACGGAATGTCATAGGGTATGTCCCAATACCCCACTATTAGTTTTCACTAAGTGTCCACAAACGGACATACGCGACGGACCGTCTTTCCACGACGGTCCTTACTGCACAACTGGTTGTCACAGACCCTATTCCTAAGGATCTCCAACTTTTTCTAAGTGTCCTCTGACGGACGTCTACGACGGACTGTCGTACGCATAATGGTCCGTCCTGCACAATTGTAATGGTTTTCAGAGACCCTATTCCTAAGAGTCTCTATTTTTTTTCAAAGTGTCCACTAACAGAAATCTACGACGGACCATCGTACCCTCAATAGTACGTTCTGCACAACCGTTATGGTTGTTAGAGACCTTGTCCTAAAGGTCTCCATTTTTTTTCTAAGTGCCCCACGACGGACGGTCATTATCAAGACGGTCCGTCCTGCTTATCCGTTATAATTGTCAGAGAATTTCCTTCTGAGGGTCTCAAAATAAACATTGTTGAAGTAAGACATGACGGACCCCATGATGATCCGTCATACTCACGATGGGCCATCACCTAGCCCATCGTGTTTCACTGATACTACAGAGATGTCATTACAACTTTTCTCTTATGTGTATTTTGTCTCATTTTTGCTTGACTTTTTTGCTCCTTCTAGTACTAATAATGATTCTTTACAGGTACTATCTCTAATGGCACCGAAACAAGATCGAGTTTATGCACGTGGGCGTTCAAAGTTTATCGCCCCATCTACCTGAATGGTTATAGGCACTGATGATGACCATGATCCCGAGTACGTTCCCCTAGGCACTGCCACTCAAGCACGAGCTGCACGTGCAACCAGAGCTACGCCTAAAAAGGTGGCGTCCAGCGTAGTCACTGCCTCCTTGTCTGATGAGGAGCACACACTGAGCGGCACACCTTCTTGGTCAGCTACACAAGAAGAAAGGGTGTCTGGCTCCTTAGGAGTTTCATGGTCGGAGGAATCCTCCAAGTCCGCAGATGTCTCTGCACCTGCCACGGCTGCACAGTCTGCCTGGTCTGATGAGGCTGACAGTCCTGATTCCCCTCCAGGCTCACCGACTGGAGTCCCCGCCCAGGTTGCCGACCAGCCCAACCGGTGGTGTGTCGACGGTCAATACAAACTGTATTCAGACTCCAAGCTTCTAAATGATAAATACGTCATGACATGGACCCTTACACTAGAGAGGCGAGTCCTTACGGGAAGTCTCCCCACCATGCCAGATATCCACAATCTCTTCACAAGACATCAGCTAGAGTGGATGACTCATTCTTTGGCTCGCTACAAACAGGCGTTGGGCCGAGAGTTTTACGCCTATTATTTGGATACTTTCCTATCATAGATTGATAGGCAGGCTACCCCGACCAAATAGGCCCCGCTTGAGAACGTCAAAGTTTGCGGCATATAGGTTGACATCTCCCTACAAGCCAACCGCCAGTATCAGTATGGAAAGGATGTTGATACCACCAGGACCCCTCTCACCGCCTAGTTCGACTACCAGTGGAAAAATGTTAAAGAGGGTCAATTCTTCTGTGAGCCATCGCTGAGAGAGACCACCAAGAGGTTGATGGCCCAACACTTATCTATTGATGGAGAGGCTGCCGACTGGGTAATGAAGCCGAAGACAGTCATCAGGAAGGCTAACTTGACCTTCACAACTAAGTTTCTATGGTTGATTGTCTGCCACTGCCTCTCCCCCACGGTTGCAGATAACATAGTTACATAGGATCGTGCAGTTCTAATGGCAGCGATGATGGCCGGGTTTAAGGTTGACTTCACTTGGCTTCTTTAGGCGGTCATGCACGAGAGGGTTTTCAAGGTCACTACTACTTACCCTTTTCTGTGCATGATATTTTCATTATGAAGGTCCGCAGGTGTGCCCTTCTGGCACATTGATCATCTCAAGACTCCAGAGGGTAATGTTGATATAGGCCTCATCAGGGATGAAGCCAATGAGTTGGATCCACACAGAGGGACCAATCCAAAGGTACCTCCACATGGTGAGACTCTGACTGATACTGTAGTGCATGCTCAAACAGCTACGCAAGCTACTTCAGCACCCACTGACAGTACCTCGGTCGAGTCTATCCCGGGTAGTTGCACTGCCCCATGCTCCTCTCACTCAACCCTTTCCCCTGCTTTGGTCCCTCTTGCTTGTATCGAGATACTAGAGGCTTAGATGGCCACACTTCTGCGTCACATCCATTCTTTGATGCAATGGTCTATTGCTGAGGATGAGGAACTCTTAGAGCGTAAGATGGCATATCACACAGAGAGTAATATCTCGGTGGTTCATTGGTGCTTTTATGCTTTTGTGTTTCGGGTGCTAGCCCTTAAGGTGGACGTGTCGACCCTTCAGGCTGCGGTTTCGAGTTTGTGAGTAGATGTTGATATGATTCTAGAGGCTAGGGTGCCTGGTTCTAAGTCCCTTTCTATAGAGCCTGCTGAGGACATAGTGTTGGCTGCTTTATTAGCAAATTCTAAGATTCCACCACCTTTCCCTCGAGAGCATGCCAAGAGGCGCAGGGGTTGAAAGTAGGAGGCAGAAAGGTCAAGTAAGAAGGAGCGCCTTGAGATGGAGGATGCGAGGAGAGCCTCGATTGCTTATTAGGAGGCATGTATGTTAGGGATGTAGAGTCAGTTGTCGGGGTATGTAGCTCCAGAGATGTAGAAAAAGCAGGAGGCACGACTGATAGTGTTGTCGCTGATGAGTACACTACTGAGGATGTCTAGTTTATAGAGGTAGTGGGTTCTAGGGAACCGGACCCACCAGCTTGCTGATCGCCGGCGCTTTGCGCCTCTAGTTTGCTTCACCTACCACTGTCGTATTTCAGTTTCTTATGCATTGGGGACAATTGCATATATTTTTGTTGGGGTGGGGTAAATGTAAAGTGAGTGCTTGGGTGAAGTTTGAGTAGCCCAATTCACGATCTTCTTTTGGGTTTTTCTTGCCTGTGTTCTTTCTTCCCCAAAAGACTTATTACTTTTATTGTCGAACCGGCATGTTATATCTTGTGTACATAGTATAACTCTGAAGCATGATGGCTATAACAAATATGATATCCTGATATGAAAATAATGCATGACTAGGCATAGTAATTGGTAATTGTGTAGCTGTAAACATGACATAGAGATACACTACTGCATGACCTTGAATCTAAGACTTGAACTAGGTGTCTAATAATCTAGGAATGTATTGAATGTCAAGTGAGTTTGAGGAAAATTCAAAGGATATACCATTAAGACTTAGCTAGAACTTGCCTGGTTAGTTTTGCTTAAAGTAAGCCAAAATTAAAAATAAGGAAAGGATCGTAGGCCTTCGTTCGAAATAGTCACTCATGAGCCCAAAAAAAAGGAAATTAATCCCGTATTGATCCAAATGATTTGAGCCTAAAAACAGATCTTTCTTTTTCACCCCAACTGATCTTCTTTGGGAACATGTTTTGGCCCTGGTCCCTCCTTGGACATGTGCATCTCAGTTTATGCCAAAAGCATAAGTGGACGGTGGCTAATGCAAAAAATAACTTCGTCGTGCCCCTGACCCAACCGTGGGTATTGTGAACCTTGACTCATGGAAAAGTCATGTTTGAGGGTGGCTATTATAAGGAATACTCCGGAAAGTGGGTTGCAAGAATGAAGAGAAAGAAAGAATAAAACAGAAGTGACTAAAAAGAAAAAAGAAAAGTCACTTACGTATAAGGATAATAAAGGGAAATCAGAAAAATAAAAAGAAAATTGAGAAATTCGGCGAAATAAAACAATAAAAAGGTGGTATGTTTAGCCGATATGTCAAGGAGGGAAACAAGTCACTAAAGTATGCCTAAATATACCCTACCTGACCCTGAGCCTTTGTTACAAGCTAAGAAAGTCCTATCGTGATCCTAAGAGTTTTATATAGAACTTAAAGCAGTGAAAATAAGGGCAAGCTTATGACAATATGTATGAATTAGTTGTGAATTTGTTCTGAGAGTGAGTGTTGAAAAGTAATATCTGTACTCAAACTTAAATCATTGTGTGAAAAATTAGGATGTTGTTTTGGAAGTGAGGACACTAGTTGCAATACATGAAATATTAGCACCTCGATGAGAAATTGAAGAGGATACATGTCAGTTCGTGGTAAGTCTGTGTCATGGTCTAATTCAACATAATTCAAGCCTAATAGTGTTAACATGAATAATAATGATGAGAATGATCGGGATTGATAGCCAAATGATTGCGACAACTAAAATATGGATACTCTTGTACAATGATTTTGTAGTGAGTCATAGTGCGTCGCTTGAGGACAAACAACGAATCTAAGTTGATGGTGTTTATGTACCCTGGTTTCATGGTAGCTTTAATGATTTTTTATTAAGTTTAGTGTGTGTCCAAAATCTTTTGTATTTATTTTTATGTAATTTTCTTCTTATTTGCAGGAAACTTTTCCAAAGATGAACGCGAAAGTTTTTGAGCGAGAAATGAAGAAGAGATCACCTACGGAGTTTGTGATGGTCAGTTGAGTCTATGACGGTCCATAGGTGGCATCGTAGTGTGGAGAGAAGCTGCTAAAAGAAGATGGGGAAGTATGACCTAGTGTGGGATTACGGAAGTCCATGATGGACCGTCATAGCCACGACGGTTCATCCTTCTGGTTCGTCGTAATGATCAGAGAGTATTCCCAGTACCCAAAATACAAGAAGTTAAAGTATTATGGAATGGAGACCCTCGACGGACCGTCGTGCTTGGAATAGTCCGTCATACTTGTTCGTTGAGGGTACTAAAGGAAGCAGCAGAAGAATTTGTGAAGTATGGGACGATGGAGGCCATGATGGCATACTTGACCTCTCTGAGGTCTTGTACAAGCCCTTACATATCATTCATTGCATATACATAATTAAAAGTAGTGGAAAGTTAAAACTTTTCACAAAATGCATCATAGTCTTTAAAAAGTCCTTCATATAAAGTCATAGGAAATGCTAAGTCTCTATCTAATCAAACATAAGACACACGAATACTTTTGGGACATGGCTTATACACAATATTAATATTAAAATACTTAGTCAATTTACAATAACTGAATAAGAAACTTAAAAGAAATCTATGCCCTCGAATCAAATGAGGACATACTTCAACATCTCTTGAACAATGCTACGGTACAACTCTTACTTCCCTAATTATCCTCCTCTACAAACTACTATAGAGATAGATAAAATCTTGGATTAGTACAACCACTTGTACTAAGTATGCCATAATGCATGAAAAATCATGGAAATGGACATTTGTTAGAAATATGCATCTTTTCATTTAAAAGTCATATTATAATCAACATTTAACAACTTAGAAACACATAAGAAAACATTTAAATAGTATAACATATTTTGAACGGTCCGTCATACCTGTTCGTTGAGTGTAATGAAGAAAGAAGCCGAAGAATTTGTGAAGTATGGGACGACGGAGGCCATGACGGCCCGTCGTGACCACTACAGTCCGTCACGAGGTTCGTCGACTCAAACGCGTTTGGACAGATTTTCAGTAATTAGAATCCTTCTTTTATTAGGTTTTTGTTTTTATTAAAAAAAGTTCAAAAAACCACGTTTTTTGGGTTACACTTTGATAATTTTTAGTTCTCTTGTTCAAGTATTGAAGAATTACTTTAAGTAATTGATACACTTTTTCTGGAATTAATTGTTGGTGTTTTTGTTGATTAATCAAATGAATTTTTGGATTTTATTCTTTCTCATTAAAGTGAGTGCATGAATTCTTATATTAATTATATGAATAGTGTGATTATGACCATTGGTAACTAAACTCTGTAACTAGGGTTGTGGGAACCATGGTTGAATAATGAGGTAAAATATAACTAAAATAGCAATTCTAGAATAGTGTCTTGCATGTATTGATAATTCTTTCATTTATAAATCATTTTAACGGTTGTCCAACGTTAAAACTCTCCTTAATGCTACATGTTGAACCAAGTAGGTTGATAATAGGAAAAGAATTATCAACATCGATTTAGTGTACACTATCTAATTGTCTAGTGTTGGTTGGTACGAGGTAATAACTTAGTCAAATATCGAATAAAAGAATTTAGCAACACACGTAGCCGGACCAAGGTGCGGAGTGAAATTTTCTAGATGCCAGACCAAGGATTTAGAGATACATAACTTAGAATTATCAAGTTATTAACCTATGCATAACACTTAAGCCCTAGTTTCTTTTATTAATTTATTAAGCTCCGAGATTTGAATCTTTTAGTTCTTTACGTTAATTTAGTTAATTATTTTCATTAATTTAGAAATAAAAAACCCCTTTTTTATCTTTTGTTTTGTAAGGAAATAGTTGACTAAATAATTGTATTAAGAGAATAAAGTTAAGTCTGAACTATTTTCCTCGTGGGATCGATACCAACCTCATTAGTAAGGTTCTTTACTTGATATGACCGCTTTACTTCTTATTTGTGAAGTAAGTTTGAGCGTATCAATAACGTCCATAATTGACCTCTTAAAGACTACCTAAATAATCCTTAAGACGTCCTAAGTTTAGATAATGTCCACATAACTATCATCTTCCCTAAGTAGAGTCGTTCTTAAAACTCATCTAGGTAAGATATGAAGTTACAATCCATATGCCCCATTCACACCTTAACTAGACAATTCTTACTATACTAGATATGTACTTATTCATTTAACATACTTTATTAACTTAATTCATTATATTCATTAATTAATTTAGGAGACATTGAACACATAAGGGATACTAAATTAATGGTCTTTGACAAGACCTAGGAACTCCCAATAAGACTTTTAAAGCCTATTGTGTAATGTGTAGATAACGTCCCATACAACGACCTAAACTTCATATAACGTCTCTAATACTAATAGGTATTCCATATGATGAAAATAAGAAATAACTGACATAAACCATGATAGCAAGACATGGAATCTGAAGTTATAACCTATTCTTATAAGGGTGTTCGACTTTCCAATGGTAGAACTTAGTCACATCCCATGTAGGTACATGGTTAAGGAATATGAAGAGCATGCTATGTAATCTAGTCTCATTCTATAACTAGAACTACTTCCCTTACCTTACTCGGTGCTAGCCTTCGTTCTCATAGAGTAATTTACACTTCAGGTTATAAAGGGGTTCAATATCAAGTTCAAAACCCAATCACATTTACCCTACTAAAGAAAGTTCCACTAGGGCTACCTCCCAATGCTGACAAGAAGCTCATCATCACTTTCCTACGAATTAATATGATGCTTTTCCATCCAATTAACCTTAATTCTATCATTCCTTTACTTTGAAGGATACCATTACGGCTTACGACTTCAACATTCATAACGTTACCACAAGGTTCAAGGTTTCACATAAGAAACCCTTTTAACTTCATTTAAGGTCACATGTAATTCATACATTCAAGAATAAGAGACTTTAGCAGCTTTATTCAAGACATCACATATTCACTTTCATACATATATCAAGCAAGGGACACAAGTCAACCAAGATAAGACACCATATACTTCACTTTAACTCATAACACATGTCATTCTAGAAGTTTATAGAAATAAATCTTATCATCTTAAATTAATCCTATATACTATAATATCAACATAAATATGACAATCATAGACTCATATAGTCAAGTAGGAATAACATACATCAACCCTAAGACTACACACACAAAGACACATTCATAGTCTAACATGATCACTGACATAACATAAATAGAACACATATACAATCACATCCCTTAACATGTAGATATATATTATCATACTTCACATAAACAACTACACAAATAATCGTATTACTTCATGTAGTTTGCTGACAAGTCCATGATCATCAGATTACTTAAAATAACACCGACAAGGCCACATCAATTGTAGGTAATGCACATAACACCGCCACCATAATTGTATCATACAAATCAAAACGTAATATAAGTCTAATAAAAATAAAATAAACGAAAAAAGGAATCTTACCTCAAACCAATGCCGATTCACCCAATTCGATATCACCAAGGCCCTTACCCATGGCCATACCAAAGAATTCAACATAATCATAACAATATTCATTAAACTAGGTAAAATTACTATATATTAATAAATATAATACAACCTAGATATCAATTTACTGTAATATTACATCAATCAATAGCCTACATAAAACTACAATAGAATTCATCAACATTAGATCAAATATCAAGTAACCCATAATTTAGTCAAAAACTAGGGTTCATCCAATTCATGGGTTCATAGGTAATTTTAGTATAAAATCATCAATACAATAACAATTCTTTCATGATTCAATGTTTAATAACCATTAATGCAAGAACCTGTGGCATAGATCATAATATTGAACAATTCAACTTTGAAAACTTTTGAAAACATCTTTGAAGTTTGGATCCTTGATGAAGAGATTTTCTAAGAACAAAATAAATACCTCAATGAACCTAATTCATCAATTGGATTAAAAATCTCCACAAGGTTCTTTAATCCAAGACCTTTCTTGAGTTTTCACTGCAATAGAGTCCTAGGGAATTTCTAAGGGATTTGGGGGTTTTATTTGGAAAAATAAATTCTTCTAAGTGTTAAAGACTTATATATATGTTTAAAATGCCCCAAAAAAAACCTTAGGAACCTCCAAACCTCTTATTTTTAGGTGGAGTGAAATTACACATTTATCCCTCACTTGGCAGTGAACCTGCAAAGGAGATAGACCCAATTGATGGTTGCCCATCGATGATCCGTCCCTTAACAAACGGACCGTCCTGTTGGTCCGTGGTCTGGGAATGAGGACTGTATTGGGATTCCTCTCCCCCGCGCCTAAGTCTCAATCTATGCGATCCTACCAACAGTGCGTCGACCAACCCACTAGGCGTCGACTACCAATCGTTTGTTGGGCTGTCTTGGACAGTTTTGGCACCAACTTTGGGTCCTTCCTCAAAGACCCTTGGATGGTACTTGGGGATGTTTGCCTGAATGTTTCCAACCTAAACATGCTCGTACATGATTTTATCACCTCTCATAAGAATTTCACCCAAAAGATACACATAAAACTCGACGAAACATGCCTAGATACACAAGGTTATTTTAAGGCAACACTTTCAAACGCCATGGACGTTTGACCTCCAAACTTCACGAAACATGACACACTTCCTATATACATTATAATAACTCATTTAAAGAACTTATAACATCATCAATCACACATAAAAACATAGAACCACATATGAGGCACATAGGTGACATAGTCGTCGAACATCTTAGTCATCCCTTGACGTACAACTTCTAATGCACCTAAACTCTTAGACACTACCTTAATATCACATTGTAGACTATTTTAGTATTTTATACCATTATGACCAACATTTGAAGCTATAGTTCATTTAAGTCATTTTCATGGTCTTACATATGAGTTATTATGGATAGGTTGACCAAGTCCCCTCATTTTATTCTCATCATTTCTAATTATTTGGTGGAGGATTATTCAAGGATCAGATGATGTTTTATTTTTATATCGTATTCCATTATCAATCATATTGAACCGGGGTGCAAAATTCACAACTAGGTTTTGGAGGTTATTCCAAGAAGGGTTGGGTACTAAGGTAAAGTTAAGTATCTATTTTCATCCCCAAACAAGTGGTCAAGCGGAGAGTACTATTGAAACCCTTTAAGATATGCTTAGGGTTTTTATTATTAATTTATTGGGAAATTGGGACAAGGAAATATTGTTGGTGGATTTTGCTTATAATAATAGTTTCGATACATCTGTATTGATGGCTCCTTATGAAGCCTTGTAAGATAAGAGGTGTAGGTCTTCTATTGGATGGTTTGAAGTGGGTGAGCCTTTGCTTCTTGGTCCTGATTTGTTTTATAAGATTTCGGAGAAAGTTCATATCATAAGTAATCACTTGCAAACGGGCTATAGTCGGCAAAAGACTTATGCCTATCATAGGAGAAGGGATTTAGAATTTGAAGAAGGTGATAAGGTGTATTTGAAAATTTGGCCTATGAAAGAGGTTGTTAGATTTGTCAAGAAATGGAAGTTCAGTGCTTGTTATGTGGGTACCTATGAAATCTTACAAAGGGTTATTAAGGTAGCTTATGATTTATGATTGCCTAGTGAATTGGCTTCGGTTCATCTTATTTTCCATGTTTCCATGCTTAAGAAATGTATTGGTGATCCCGAGTCTCTTCTTCCTATTGAGGCTCTTGGTGTGAGAGATAACCTCTCTTATGAGAAAGTTCCAGTTCAAATCCTTGATACGAAAGTAAAGAAATTGAGGAATGAAGAAGTGTCTTCCGTAATGGTTTTATGAAAGAATCACCTAGTTGAGGGTGTAACATGCGAGGCCGAGGCCTACATGAAGTTCCATTACCCTCATCTATTTGATAACTATAGTTAACTTTTCCTACTAATAATTAAAATAATGACTAAATTTTGAAGTTTCCTTATTTTCGGTTAAGTGTTGCAAAATATGCATTTTTGATATTTTTACAGTGAAGTTACAGTGAAACATGCCTAATTAATTTAAAAATTGTAAATTTTGATCTTTGGCTTGTTTTAAGTTACGTTGTGCATTTTTATATGGTGAGTCTTTATGAAATTATATTTAGTGTGTTGATAAATTTAACTTAGGAATATTGACTCATAAATGCTATGTTGAGCTCTTGTTGTTGTGACAATGATATTCCTCATACTGTAATGTTATGTCTTATGTGTGGTAATTAAATCCTTTTGAATTTACCAATTTAAGTGATATGGTAGAAGATTTTATTTATTGTTGTTGGTTAGGCTGCTAGTCTTGAGTCTATTCATCCTTTCGGAAGATTTTTAGTGTAATTCGGGGATGAATGATTCTAAGGGGGGGGGGGATAATCTAACACTTCGAAAATCTAATGTGTGTGTTAGAGACTAACATACGTGTCCTAATGTCTAGACATTGTTTAAGGTAAATTTTAATGAAGTTATGTAATTTTAGAAGTGGAGAAACAAAAACGTCCAAGAACATTCATAACGTCCGAAAACTAGTTCAAAGAGGTACTAGCGTGATTTAGCCTATTTAACCAGCTTTTAGGATTCGGAAATTCATGAAAATTTATGGAAGGGTGTCTAGCAGGTATTAGATTTGATTCATGATGGAAACGTTCGGGTACAGCTCTCCAAGGACAAACCAAGGGCCCTTGTAGCATTTCAGAAAATTACATGTCTAGTGAAGAGCCTAATAAGTCTTTGAAAATGTGTATTGGGGATACATATCATTCCGATTCCCTATTGAACATATTATAAAAAAATATGCCAAGGGGTATTAGAAAATTTCTATATACTACCCGAATAAACAAAAATATTGGGCATAGTAGAAAATATTGGCCTAAAGGGTGTTGGAAAAATTTACTAAGTGTTAATGAGCTTGTTCAAGAAATTTACCTGTAATAAAGACTCTAGGATAAAATGTTTTTTCCTTTAACACACAAATTAGGTATGAGGCATCCAAATGTAAAGCCTAGGTACCATAGCACATGATCATTCAAAATTATCATGTAGATTAAGCAGTACTCAAGGACATACTGAGGATCCTTGGGAGAATAAGTAAACATTCCCAAATGAACCATAAATAATAGTTTGTTAGGAAAGTACAATCAACCCATGTTCAAGCCCATGTGCAAGCACATGGGGGGAGAAATGGCCAAGGAAGGGGACCACCCTAACTAAATTTGGTTAGGGTAGTTAGGGGGTAGGCGTGCAGCCTAGGTCTCTAACTAATTATAGTCTCTAACCTACTGCCCTAAATAACTAAATAACCTAGGACAAACCTAAATTAACTAATTAGTGCACCCGACAACCTATGACTTAAATTGGGTGACACCGACCTAGTAATTAGTTAAAGAGACAACCTAGTACCTAACCTAGGATTGTCCAAAGGGTTGGTTATTGTCCTAACAACTTAAACATAATTTATTAATTACCGTAGGTTACTTAATTAGTTAATGTAGAAACATAATTTATTAATTTAAATGGAAAAAAACCGAAATCACAAAGAAATTTCCAGATTTCGGCTAAGGCAAGCAAAAGACAACGTAGTACCTAACCTAGGATTTTCCAAAGGGTTGGTTATGGTCCTAAAAACATAGGTATACTTTATTAATTACCCTATGTTAGTTAATAAATTAATTTATACATTTAATTAATTAATTTTAAAGGGAAAAACCGAAATCACAAAGCATTTCCAAGATTTAGGTTAAGACAAGAAAAACATAACCTAGTACTTAATCTAGGATATTCCTAAGGGTTAGTTATGGTTACAACCACTTAAGGGTACTTAAGTAACTACCCTAGGTAAATTAATTAACGATATTATCCATTAAATTAATTATATTAAAGGGGTCAAACCGAAATTCTTGCACTAACCTAGTATAACATAAAAACATCCTAGTACATAACCTACGATGGTCAAAAAGGGTAAGTTGTGGTTCCAATGACTTAGGGTTACTTTAGTAATTACCCTAGGTGACTTAATTAATTAAATTAGACTTTTAATTAATTAATTTAAAAAGTCAAAACGAAATCCTTAGGAAAAATATCAGATTTTACTAAATGTTGTTTTTTCCTAGTTCTACTCAATCTAGGAGGGGATTTTGAGTAATTAATTAATTAGTTAATTTAATTAACTTATTAAGACATAGTTGAATGATTTAATATAAGTTCCTAAACCTAAAACTCAGGATCAAAACTTAGAGAATAGAATGCTAAAATGAACGAAAGAAAGAGGCGGAAAGTTCATAGACGTTCTAGGCGATTTCAAGGTTTTCTTCAAGGTTTCATGCAAGGTGTTATTCGTAGATTAAGTTCTACATAAGTTATGGGTTTTCATTTTATGGAATTCATTCTCTAAGAGTCTCTTCAAACGTTTCAAATTCATGAATTTCGTAACTAGGGTTTTTTACCAATGATATTGTTGAACGTCCATCTCACTAGTTATCCCTCTTTTCGATTCTTTAAGTATATAGATGTAATATTTAACATGTTGTTGGAATATGGTTCTAAATGATTTTATATGTTCTTTATTTTTAATGATTAATGAAGTTTATAGATCGGATTAGAATGATTGAGTGCTTAGTAACACGGATTAAAGAATGACATAATGCTTAGTTTTGTGTTCGAGAAAGATGAAGTTGTTATGAGTTGTTTATGAAGTTGAGTCTACTGTTACTGCTTGTTCGTTGAATGATAAATATAATTTAATTGAATGTAAAAATATTGGCTTACAACAAATGAAGTTTAAATGATCATCATATGTGAAAGTTTTCTTTATGCCAACAAATTGGCTAGTAAAACATATGTCTAATCACATTGCATCCAAATCATGTAAAGTCATACCAATCTTTACATTAATGAACTCATAACATAGGGTATGCCAATCAATGTGAGATGTCCCAACATACCCAATCAACACGAACTTGTGAATGTAATAGAATTAAATAAGTAGTTATAACTTTCATAATGAATCGAAGCTAGTTCATGAATCTATAATGTCAAAAAAACTTCATAGCTTGGCCAAACAAAGCATTGAATTGTTCTTGCAAGTTAATCAAAGATTAAAAGTTCAAGTGTAGTGAAAGTTTGGCTTATGCCGATAAATTTTCCTACAACATAATTTCCAAAATAAGTAATAGAATTGGATAATGATTCCATGAAATTGTACTTGAATGAATTTCATGCCTTATGCAAATAAAATGGCTAACAATACATTGTCTAAGAGTGATGAATGGAATTGGCTATAATGTTATCTTTAAATAATGAAAATATTTGCTAATGGCAAAGTTATACCAAACAAAACATTAATTAGTGTAACTTTGGCTTGTGCCAATAAATTGGCTATGAAGTCAGTTTCAAATTTTTTTGGCCAATACTAATTTTGTGACAATCATGTACAACCAAAGTATCGAAATGACAATATAAGAAAATTTAAGGTAATTCAATGAATCCATATCCAAAGGCATGCCAATCATTGAGGCAAATCTGAACATGACCTAACCAAATGAACTATAAACAGTAATTCATGGAATGAAGTCCTCTTCGTATATAAACGATGATATGAAGATATCAAACGAAAGTAAACAATTAACGCTAGTCATAACATAATTACAGATGTCTAAGTTAAGAAAGTTACAAGAATGAGGTCATAAAAGAAGTGAGACAAGTCTCATTTACACCTAAGCTACTATGTTAAAAATACTCATGAATGAAGTTATTAGAACGTGTGAGACAAGTTTCATTAAAACCAAAGATTTTATGTAAGTACAATGCACATTTCATCAATGTAAAGAAAAGGATGACAAGTCATCAACAAAGTAAGTAAATTTCAATCTAGAAGCAAGTTTCCATAATGCTTGAGTCAACTCTAAAAGATAAGAAGATAATGAAAGCGAGCAAAGCATCGATAGACTATCTATAAGCATGTGCTTGCACGTGTAAGTCTCCTGAGACGAGGCTACCACTGAGGTGGATAAGTAGTCTCCTTACGTCCCTAGTCTTCGAACTATGTCTAGCCAACATAGGAACTAGCCTGTGGTTTCCACCTAAGAGATCTAGGTTTGTTTTGATCTCACCTTGGCCAGTGAGATCACCTCTTTTTGGTATGGGGAAGACACCGGAGTTCATGTTTAGCTCTCATGATCTATGTTGGTTTATACTCAAAAGAATGTTATTTGTTCACTATAGATGTGAGCCACCCCTTTTGATGAGGGGTAAACAATTGAGACGGATTCACCTAGCCGGGAATCAACACTTTTTGGTGTGGGGAAAACACTAGATTTCATGAGTATCTCACATGGTATAGATTCATTTTAACCGGTGAATCACCTCCTTTTGGTGTGGGGAAGAAAATAGATTTCATGTTAGCTCGCATGAACTTATTTCTAAAGATGTCGCTAAGAAACCAAGAAAGAAAGATTAGGGAACGTATGTTCAAAGTGAGCTATGAAAGTAAGATCTTAAGAATGTAAAAATGCCAATATCAATACCAATGAAGTTTCAGCAAATACTAGGCAAAGCCAAATAAGATTGGCTTATAATGACTTCTTATATGATTCCAATAAAGGTTAAAAGAAACATAATAGCAAATCTAAGCTTTATAACTTCCCTAATATGAAAATTATGAAATAAGTGGCGTAGCCAATATAGACTTGCTAATGAAATGTTCTTGCACAATGAATACATAATGTATGGAATGACTCATTATAAGGATAGTTAAATCATTCCTTAGTCCTTGGATTACTTACTTGATTCATTGTGGATATGGGACTACCATGAATCACTGACCTTGTAAGTAAAACATAGGACCAAAGGAATTATTGAACTACACAAAAACAAGAAGAAAAAGACTGAAAAATAAAGTAAGTGTCAAGAATGGAGCCCCCGGGTCAGCGGATACTAAAATTTTGAATCTTCGCCCGAATTGTTCTAAAAATATGTTGATGACTCTAATGTCTTGTAATCACATAGTAAATGAGTTTTGTGCTTTGAATGCATTAAAATACATCATATTCATACTACAATTCACAACTAATGAATTAGGAAAGTCTAGTGACTATACTTTCTGGATAAGACATATTGTTTAGGAAGAGCTTTCCTTGATTATACATAGCCTTATGTGTATGTGTGCATACGCCCATACTTATTACAAGTGGTTTACTAACCCTATACAAATTACCATTTTTATAGGTGCAAGTCATAGAGAAAATTGAAGATTCATTGAAGCTGTTTGGACGTCAGCGTTCTTCAGACCATTTGGTAGGTCCTCTTGATTTCGAAGATGCTACCATTTTAGTCTATAATAGTAGTAGACATAACTAGTGTATGATTTTCCAAGCATTTCTTTCTGACAGTTATTTTTTGAAGCTTTTGTAATAAGGTCGTGTTTGGCAAATTTATTTATGATAGATTAATTCTCCCATTGATTTGATTCTTTATGATAGATGGTTGTTTCTTTACATTGAGCTTAGTATCTGATATAACTATATAATAATTATATGAAGTCCATGTATACTTCATAAGTTTTAAAAAGTTTTAAATATAATCCGATAAAATTAATCATATGAATATTCTAAAATGAAGAAGAGGCTTGTATGCGACCTCTAAGAGGTCAACAACGCGTTTGCCATTCGGATTCCAGAATTCGGGTCGTGATAAACTTCGTATCAGAGCATGAAGTAAAATTACCTAGGAACTAAAGCTCAAAAAAACCAAATCACGTAGTTTCTAACTTATGGTTGTGAAGAGCTCCACAATCATGACTTAGAGACTTTGTGATGTTAGGAAATTTCCTTCTTCAACTTTTTATTGTGCTATCTAGAGTGTTGACATTTTGTGTACTTCTAGAATCTAATTTTCATCTTTTGTGTGCGTGAACACAATGTGAAACACATGCAGGATAGTTGGAGAAGAAACTGTTGGGGGAAACCAAGCTCCTCCTCAAGCCCCAGCTGCTGGAGTGTGCGGTATGTTTGGCCGTTTGCATAGAGGTGAATGCAGGGTAGGCTCTAATGCCCTCTATGGGTGTTAATGAAGAGGAGAAGTTTGAGTTGGATGCATACGAGCTCAATGATATGGCTCAGGTATGGTACAAGATATAACTCATGATGGCCGAGTTGTCTAAGGCGCCAGACTCAAGTTCTGCTCTTTGCAAGACTAGACGATGGCCGAGTTTTCTAAGGCGCCAGACTCAAGTTCTGCTCTTTGCAAGACTAGACAAAATTAAATATGAAAGAATGAATAGAGATTTCCCTATAACTATTCTTCATAAATCTGCTGTGATCATATTGACGAATGTGTTATTGATAGCCATTATGTGATCATATTGACCAATGTGTTATTAATAGCCCTTATGTGATCATATTGACCTATGATCACACACCCTCACTCTACATGCATGCTTACAAGTAGTATAGAATCATAGTGTCTAATGAAAGGTTGTTCTCAAATTCACTAGTGTCTACTACTTTTCGTTTTAAACTTGTGCCTATGAAAGTATGATAGGTGTATCCTAAACTAGGATCACTTTATAGGCGTACTAGCATGGGAAAGGGTATGTGACCTTGTATATGCATTGCACATGTGTACCTTGAGAGAATAGTTCCTAGGTTTTGCCTCTTATGTACATGGATATGAATGCATGAGTATGTTCTGAACATGTCTTATATGTGGTATTATGAATTATGATTATTCCTAGTGTGTAAATGTGTTTATATGAAAGCATGGATCATATAGTGACACTTCTATACTTATGCATGAATAAAGTAAAGTATGGACATGTGTTGTCTAAAGGTGTTATGTGAAAGGCTTTCTCACATGTATGTACTCACATACATATATGATGATCTAGTAAATAGAGGGGCTCTTGAAAGGTGTGCTCAAAAATATCCTTAACTAGATAGATGCTTACATATGATATGTTCATGTGAAAGGTATTCTCAAATAATATAGGTTAATGAAAGGACTTCTCATCTATAACCTAGGAACTAAGCATATGGGGAGTGAATATCCTAAAGACTATATTTATAAAGTAATTTAATATAGGCATTTAATGTAGGTAACTTAGCTTAGAATTGAATGAACATAAAGTGAGGAATGTCCCTTCCCATTTGAGGAAGGTAGGTCACCATAATCCTCGTGAGGTGGATAGCCTCAAAACCGAAAAGCATAGAGTTGATTTTTCCATGATACCTCCAAGTTCCATAACTATGTTTCCCATAGTAACTACCAAGTGATATCACCTAATATGCTAGCATGATACTCATGTCTTACCTTGGACAATAAGATACCCTCATTTGGTGTGAGGGGATGACACCAAATTTTATGTTTGACTCACATGGTCTTATTATCGATTAAGGCTATAGTTTCCCTAAAGTAAAATAGACAGTGAAAGTAAATGAATAATACCCTCAAAAATATGAACTAAGGGAGGTTACTTAGGATAGGTGGAAGTAATGAACACACCTACACAATCCACATGTAACACTTCAAAAATACAAGGCGTGTTATAGAGCCTAACATATGTGTCATAAGGTATAGACACTATTTTAAGGTCTATTTTAATTAGTATAGGTCATTTAAGAATTCTAGGAGCCAAAACATCCAAGAACGTCCGGAAAGTTGTACAATGAGGTACTAGCGTGCCTTATGCCATTTGACTAGCTTTTAGGAGTCTGAAAGTGATAAAAATTTGTGGAAGGATGTCTAATATATGTTTAAGTATATTAGGATTTGAATGGTTGTAAGATGTTGAATTGAAGTGTCTTGATTATGATTGTGAGGTTTTGGTTTAAGATGTAAATGTTATAAGGAGTGTGAATGATTTACTAGTGCGCCTTATCAAGATATGAAGATGTTAATGTGCTAACCTCACCAATATGAATTGTAATTAAATGATTTATAATAATGCAATTCTTATTGAGATAATGATGATTATTATACAAGGGGTAGACCATATGGCCTAAATTAAGCTATGATTGATAATAAAGGCTTAAAGACTTTTCAAAAAGGGACTATAGCTTAGCACCCAGTGAACTAGAGTGAGGAGTGTCCCTTCTCACATAGGGAAGGTAGTATCACTAATGTACTCTTGAGATTACAGACCATAATCCCCGTAGCATAAAGAGGGTCCCAACTATATCTCCTTATTCTTGAGCTATGTTGCCCCCATAGGAATATTAGCTAGAGTATCCACAGAGTTGCTATGTTTTATGTTCCGGTACTACCTTGGCAAGTAGTCCGCCTTCCTTCAATAAAGGATTTTATGACACCAGATTCCACACTAGCTCATGTGGTCTAAGTTGTGTGTTAGGGCAAGATGTTCCCAAAAAGTAAAATGATCTAAAGGATTGAACTCTAACTATGATAACCTAAGGAGTGTTTCTTAGTCTAAATAGGGGTATGAGACTCTACCTAAGCATTGCAATAGTTAGACTTGAGGGTTGTCCTAGGAGGATATTCTTATGTATTATTATTCTTATAATTCTATATGACATATATATGATGAACTTGCACATTTTTTATACTATATGTTGATTAGTTAACTTATGAATATGTGTTGGTTTATATTGTTAAAGTAAGATGATATGTACACTTAAATGCCATGTTAAGTGAAGTAGGATGTTAGTTATGATTCTTGTTGGGTTACTTAATTGAGTAAGGTTATGGGAATTTACTTGGTCATTGAACTTTTTGACTTGATAGGGGTTCATGGGTAATTGACTTGCTTTGATTATGTTGAAATGTACTCTTATTCATGTTTATTGTTAATATGACTTGAAGATAGAGTTACTTGAGTTTCTATTTAACTATGTGATATGCATGGTTGAGTTGACTAGACTTGATGATATTTTTTTGGTAATGTACATGCTTATGACTTAGTTAACATGTCCAATGGATTGGTATGATCTTTTTGGATATGCATAAGTGATTTCAAAGTATATTTCATATCTTTATGAAATGTCCTTTTAACTAGCATGTTTAAAAGTATGTGCGCATATGGTCCCATGCTTAGTACAAGTAGTGTACTAACCCTGTTTCTTCCTTTTCCCCAAAATTTTAGGTTCCAGTCGTTGAAGTACCTTGAAGACTGCTTGAAAAAGGTTTGGATATCTCATTCATCCATATAGGGTAAGTACCCATTTTCCGAGGGCTATACTACTATCTAGCTTATGTAGTTTGCTCTTTAGTTATACAATTATATGGTTCTCTTTTTACATTTAGTATGAAACATTATATAGCCCATGTGAGGAATTTTTACTTGATGTATGGGTTATGCCCAAGTTCTTACAATCTTATTAGATGGTTATGAAATGAGACAATTAGTATGACTATTATGTCTATGTTATACTTTGTATACTTATCTGCAATAAAAGTAGAAGACTAAGTAATCTTCTATACGAAGGGTCTATGTATTCTCGACATATATATGTTATGTGTATGCAGAGGTATATGTAAACCTCCAAGTAGAATTAATGAAAAATTTTAAGTTTTCCGCTAGATTTGACCTATGAATGTAATAATGTAATCTAAGAGGCTAGTCATATAATTTAATCTAAGAGGCTAGTCATAGTCCTCAAAGATAATGATGACTCCAGTTACGTCTACGGGATAAACATGAATGTGACAACACAAGTAGCTCCTTAGAGAGTTCTAGGATGGTGATCTAACGAGTATGATTATAGTTTTTTCATTATGCATGCCATTTTATTATTTGTCTACTTGTTTTGAACATGTGCATGGTATGAGTGTATATGATGTAGTTTTATTCTTCTATGCACTATGTTGGTCTGGTATTGACATGAATGAAGTTGTATTTACTTACTTGTTGATTTATGAAATAGAATATTAATTCTTGTGGTCTTGTGATAGGTTTACTAAATATGTGTGAGGTTATGGGGCTTCATATATACATTGCACTAGTATACTTAGAGTAGGATTATGAGTAAGGTCTTATAATGCATTGATGTTAATTAAAGTAGTATATCTGCAAGTTTATGTAGTTTATTGTAATATTGTTATGGTATTGGCATAAATGTGTCTATCATGTACAATTCTTCTATGATGATCTATGATGACTTGTAAAGAAAGTATGTATGGTTCCCTTGTGGCCTTAAGGTGATGAATTCTACCAAGCATCATTAGAGGGTTACTTGGGAGGTTAAAGAGTTAAGAGAAGGAGTTCATTTTAGAGAAAAGATGCTAACTGTAATGTGAATGAGCTAACTGTAAAGTGACCTCAAATATAGCTTAAATTCTATGTTTGATCTTACATGATATTTGGCCTTTGAATATGTCTATACAAAGTATGTTAATGATATAAATTCTATTACATAAAGGTTTTAAGAAGATTTACTCAAAAAGGCATGAAGTATGATTTCAAGAAAACATCCCTTTTAAATGCATGTTTTGGCATGGTTCTCATACTTAGTGCATTCTCGTACTAACTCAATTCTTCTCTATTTCTTACAAAAAGTGTAGGTTATGGATGCTTAAAAGGATGTCTTTAATTGTGAGGATCTTGTTATGTGCCTTGTTTTGTGCTTCTCAAGTTCAAGTAAAAGGAATCCTTAAGATTCAATGATGTCCTATGTCAACTTATAGGTTACTGTAAAGTTCTTCAATAGTATACTTATGTATTATGTTTTATGGGTTGTGTCTTTAAAGTAATATTATAGGGTAGAGTCTAGGATTACAAAAAGAGACTATAGTCTTTAGCTATGTATGATAATAAATATATATATGAAGTAATATTCTGGCATATGATATGACAATGCTATGAATGATAAATATGGGCTTGTTTAGGACCTCCGAGAGGTCAAGTAAGCCTTGTAACTTCTGGGGGTGCTCCCTTGATGTGACAATGTAAAATCTAAAATAAAAGACCTCACTTTAGGCAAGTGGAGGGACCTTTCTCCGATAAAATATGTATCGGGATTCCATGTCTAGCTCTCATAATCAATGTCGGTTAAGCTAACCACTGCAAAACAAATTAAAGTGTTATGTCTTCTAAAAGAGTGTACTACTTAGGGTAGGTAGTGTTATGGGATGCTATCTATCCATTGAACTAGGTAGGAATTCCGGAAGGTTATTCTAGGTGGGTCTTATATAAATTTCATGAACCAAGTATGCTAAAAGAATGTACTACATAGGGTAGGTGGTTGTATGGGATACTCTCTATATATTGCACTAAGTAGACCTTCTGAAAGGGGAGTTTTGGTGCTAAGCCATCTAAAAATGTGTACTACTTTGATTATGTTAGGGATGGGACACCATATACTCATTGCACTAAGTAGGAATTCCGAAAGGGACGCCTTGGTGTGTTTCTTGAGTTTTCTTCTAACGGCTTGTGATTGAGTGGGGACTTGTTCTCCTGAAGTGAGTAACCTAAAAGGGGAAGTCCTTGGGATCACCTAGGTGTGTATTGAAGGAGGAATATGGGTGTTTCCTTCATTTCATACCTTGGTTAGTCTTAGGATAACCTTATTAAGGGAAACTCCTATGGAAATGAGCTCACTTCCTCCTTGCTTGACCTTGGAGTTCACTGTTAGAATAAGGATAGTTCAAGGTTTCACATAAGAAACCCTTTTAACTTCATTTAAGGTCACATGTAATTCATACATTCAAGAATAAGAGACTTTAGCAGCTTTATTCAAGACATCACATATTCACTTTCATACATATATCAAGCAAGGGACACAAGTCAACCAAGATAAGACACCATATACTTCACTTTAACTCATAACACATGTCATTCTAGAAGTTTATAGAAATAAATCTTATCATCTTAAATTAATCCTATATACTATCATATCAACATAAATATGACAATCATAGACTCATATAGTCAAGTAGGAATAACATACATCAACCCTAAGACTACACACACAAAGACACATTCATAGTCTAACATGATCACTGACATAACATAAATAGAACACATATACAATCACATCCCTTAACATGTAGATATATATTATCATACTTCACATAAACAACTACACAAATAATCGTATTACTTCATGTAGTTTGCTCACAAGTCCATGATCATCAGATTACTTAAAATAACACCGACAAGGCCACATCAATTGTAGGTAATGCACATAACACCGCCACCATAATTGTATCATACAAATCAAAACGTAATATAAGTCTAAATAAAATAAACGAAAAAAGGAATCTTACCTCAAACCAATGCCGATTCACCCAATTCGATATCACCAAGGACCTTACCCATGGTCATACCAAAGAATTCAACATAATCATAACAATATTCATTAAACTAGGTAAAATTACTATATATTAATAAATATAATACAACCTAGATATCAATTTACTGTAATATTACATCAATCAATAGCCTACATAAAACTACATTAGAATTCATCAACATTAGATCAAATATCAAGTAACCCATAATTTAGTCAAAAACTAGGGTTCATCCAATTCATGGGTTCATAGGTAATTTTAGTATAAAATCATCAATACAATAACAATTCTTTCATGATGCTAATCCATCTAAAAAGGTGTACTACTTTGATTATGTTGGGGATGGGACACCATATGCTCATTGCACTAAGTAGGAATTCTGAAAGGGACGCCTTGGTGTGTTTCTTGAGTTTTCTTCTAACGGCTTGTGATTGAGTGGTGACTTGTTCTCCCGAAGTGAGTAACCTAAAAGGGGAAGTCCTTGGGATCACCTAGGTGTGTATTGAAGGAGGAATATGGGTGTTTCCTTCATTTCATACCTTGGTTAGTCTTAGGATAACCTTAGTAAGGGAAACTCCTATGGAAATGAGCTCACTTCCTCCTTGCTTGACCTTGGAGTTCACTGTTAGAATAAGGATAGTTCACTGTAAAATCAAAAGAGTTTACTCTAAAAATTTGATGATCTTACTGTAAAATGCTTCTTTTTGTAAAAGTTATGGAAATTCATCTCTAAATGTCAAATTTTGATTCTTATGTTGTTTTATTATTCATGAATGTTTACTTGATTTACATGAAATTGTGTTTTTACTAAAATATCCATTTTTGCATGTTTTGCCATACTTTGTACATTATTTGTAATAACCCAATATTTTTCTATACACTATAAGTATAGGTTTGGAAGCAAGGTTGAAGTTTAGAATGCAATGCTTAGGAAAGATTCTCTCAAGACAAAGTATGACCTCATATAAATGAGGGCATAAATCTTGATTCTTTTAGTTCTGTATAAGTTCTTATTATGTATGTTTTTCAAATGTAAAGGGCCGTTTAATTATGATTTTTATGTCATGTCTTTAAGATGGCTTGTGACAATGAGACTTTCCTAGTATATATAAAAGATTCCTTCATATTTTAAATGTCCAAAATGTTTTAATTCTGCACTACATTTCATGTCTTATGTAATGAACGATTGTTAAGAGGCTTATATGAGACCCCAAAGGTTCAAGGACGCGTTGTGACGATCCAAGGGTTCTCTCTAAATTCTAGGGGAGTACTTGCGGGTCATGAAGAAAAGAGAGACTAATATGTGTGTCATGATCTTATGAGTTCCTAAAATGTCTAAATGTATTATTAAAAGTCAGTAAATAGAGTTTTGGAGAAGAAACATCCATGAACGTACGATGACATTTAAAGGTTAGCCTCGATACCTCCTTGAGTGCCTTCGTATGTTTCATCAAGTTTTAAGAAGTGCTTTGAGCTTACATGGATAGTCAAGGTTACTAACATTTAGAGGGATTTATTTAGGGTGGAAATATTTCGTCATGACTCCCCATGAACCGCCATAGGGTCCTTGAGCTAGAAAACTGCCCAAAGAAGTTTCAATTTACCTTTTCAAGGAACTAGTTCTCTTCGCGGACTTGGTTCATCAAGGACCAAAATTTGGTCCGCGTCATGGAACACACCGGATAATTCACTGTCTTGGGATTTATTTTAGAAAATCATGCAGGAGCAACTCGGCGTCGCGGACTTGTTTCCCGATGAAAGTTTCAAAAATTTAAGTAAAAAATGACTTGTCTAAAAGGGTGAAATTAATATGGGGTTAATTGGGTATTTTGGAATTCGGTTAAAAACATTTCTTAAGACTTATTTAACCCCTTTACAAAACAAAAACCGCAATATCAAATTAGAAACAAGAAATCAAAACCTCTCCCTCTCCAAAACTCTCTCAAGAACGCATTGAAGAAAAGGAGAAATTAGGGCTGCTCTTAAGACGAATTAACCAAGGAATAAAGTTGGGTTTAAGGTTCTACTCTAAGGTATGTGAATATTATTCATACATGGATTCTTCCATTCATGGATTCCCCTAGTTGTTCCTCAAATTGTGAATCCAAAAGACCCCAATCTAGAGAGCATTGTGATTGCATTGTGAGTAAGGCTTGATTGTGATTCGAGTCTAGTGGGTAACATTAAATTAAGTTAATATGATGATTATGTGATGTTTTAATTGGTAATTCCAGTAATTGTTGTTGAAAGTGATAATGAAGGATTTAGGCCATTACAAGCTAGATTAAGGTGCTAAGTAGATCTTCTTAAAATAATTGTATTGTGTACTATTATATAATGATTTAATCACCTATACATCAATTGAACTAGGCTTAAGTGATAAAATATGATCTTGACTTATAAAGTTAGAATTGAAACTACGTGATCAAGTATGACTAGAATTTCCTTCTAATGATCTAATTGAATTAATCAACATATAACTGAGTAGGGATTTTGATGGATTTAATCTAATGATTGATTGTGGGGCTGGTATGCCTTTGTTGTTAGGACTTTGGGGTTTAAATCATTATGAAGAGATTGTGATGATATTTTCTTTCTTCGTTACACTTAGAAATGAACAATATAGGAGAAGCGTGTTCTCTCACATAGATTAATTCTAGGTTTACCTGAGGATCTAAAATGAATCAAGCCATGATGAACTAGAATTACTTGAAGTTGTATTTAATAGCCTATTCTTGTATAATTGACTTGGTAAGATAAGACCAAGGTATGATAGCTTAAGATGCTAGGTCTCCTGGTAGCTTGAGATGTTGAATCTCATGGAAGCTTTAGTTAAATTAGTCACGGTAGCTTGAGCTGATGAACTCCATGGTAGCTTGGGATGGAGGAAATAAGCTCTCTCATGTTTAGCTTGATAATGTGTTTCTAGGATGCCTGATCATGTTAGCTTGACATGGTTTTGCCAAAACCATTTCATGGTAGTGTTAGAGGAAAGGATATAGTCTCATAATTATTAGATTTATTTGAATGTAATGTGTATTTCATAAAAAAAAAATTGAGATAGGTTCTCATGATAGCTTAGGGTTGAGTATTCATGCTTCTTATGATTAGCTTGCATCTAAATGATTGGTTTCATGGTGGTTAGGTTGGTACTTGTTTATCCTTATTTTTTAGCTTTATGTGTATGTAACATATTATCTATGATAGTGGGTCTATTATAATAGAACGTTAATATAAATGGACAAGAGTGAAAGATGAATTATCTTGGATTAGTTAATCTAAATAAATACTTAGTTTGGATGGTAGTATGGAATGCTATCCATACATGGCACAAGTATGACTTGAAACTACCTATGACATGACCCCTATGTTATGTATGTAAGCTTTGGTATTTGCTATGCTTGCTTTCCATGACATGATATGAATTAGGTCTAATAGAGACTCCTAAACTAAAGTGAATGGGATTAGGGTGACTTCAAGACATGCTTAGTTTTTGAGGTAGAATGGGATGCTTCACATTCTATGCAGAATTGTGTTTGAGGTGGCCTAGAGCCATAATGCTCATACACTATGAAGAATCTAGGTCTTAATTATGAAAGTGGATTACGATCAAGAATGACCGAAGATAAGTACTTAGCTTATTTAGTAGAATGGGATGCTACCTTAGCTTTGTAGAAATATACTTGGAGTTGGCTTGTGAAGTAGATCATTTATGTAAGAAGGACAATGAGTTGAGTATGAACTCTTATATGCTTTATTATCCTTTATTATGCTTATGATATTCATTTTATGATCATGCCTTTATCTTCTATGATTATGTGTATTTCACTAACCCTTTCAGATATCTTATGTTTGGTATGAATAGTTTCAATACTTGGTATATTTCGTACTAACGTATATTTTACCTACATTGTGATCTAATGTAGGCTCTTGAGGAGATTGAGTTGCTTGCAAGGGTAGAGTTTCCAATATTTGTCAACAAGTGAATATTGGCGAATTCTTATATCATCCCGGACATCGCTCTTATGTCTTCTTTTATGTTCTTTTCTTTTTTTTATACTTTTATGGGCAACGACTCAAGACTATTGTAGTCATGGTGTCACAGATGGTTTTTGAGACATATATTATAAGTTATATAAAATAATTCTGAATTATGTGGTAAAATATAAGTTTTAATTATGGACTACTTTTCATATATATATGCAATGTATGATTTATAAGGACTTGTAATAGACCTCTGAGAGGTCAAGTATGTGGTGTGACGACTCAAGTGTGCCCTAACTTCTAAGGTGTACTTGCGGGTCGTTACAAACTTTGTGTAAAGCATGAGGTTATGAAATAGTCCTTGGATTTCTCAAAAATCCTATGTGGGGGAATCAGTGCTGATAGAATTATGGAGATTTTGAGAATGGACGCCCTGAATTTAGTGGCTCCAAGGTTGAGGAAGATCCAAACGGATTGGTAGATGAGGTTTATAAGACTGTTACTATTATAGGAATGACTTCTAGGGAAAAAGCAGACCTATATGCTTATCAATTGAAAGATGTAGCTCAATTTCAGTATGACCATTGGAAAGATTCTAGGTCGGTAAGGGCTTGTCCCATAGAGTGGGAGACATTTAAGTCGGCTTTCGTTAATATGTTATTTCCTAGGGAATTGAGGGAGGCTAAGTTGGGGGAATTCATAAACCTCAAGCAAGGTAAGTTGAGTGTGAAAGAGTACGCTTTGAATTTCACTCAATTCTCTAAGTTTTCTCTAAGATTGGTAGCAAACCCTAGAGACTTTATGAATAGGTTCATGACAGGGGTGTCCAAACTAGTAGATGAATAGTGTCGTATGGCAATGCTTGTAGATAATATGGATATCTCCCGACTAATGGTGTTTTCTCAAAAAATAGAAGAGTCCAAGCTTGAGAAGGAGAGAAAGAGAGTTAGGATTGAATGATCAAGGTCCAATGGACATGATCGTTTCAAGAATCAACAAAAGTCTTCTAGCCAAGGCTACTGTAGTCCTCCTAGGTGTGAGAAGAGCAATGAGTACTCCCGACCTAGGTTCCCTAGGTGTTGTAAGAAACATGAGGGGTATGTGTTTGGCCGGTAGAGATAGTTTCTATGGTTGCGGTGAGAGTGGTCATATAATGAAAATTTTCCTATGGCAAAAGCAAGTGTGAGAAAAGGCAAGGAAGTTTCTACTAATCAAGTGGAATATGGTCCTCAAGAGTGGAATAGGTTCTGCGCTCTCCAATCCGTGGTGATCAAGAATGATCTCCTTATGCCCTTTTTCCGGTATGTGATTCTTTATTGATTTATGAAATATTCAAGAATCTCTTTGATTTTAATATGACTTGTGATGTTGATGCTCTTAGTGATGATAAATTAATGTTAGAAAACATGTGTATCTTATTCCCAAATGGGGGATAAGCATCCTTTTTATGAGGTCTTTATAAGGTTATATGCAGTTATGTTTAGCTTGGAATTGAATTGTTTGCTTTATTTGGGTATGTGCCTTTTTGAATAATGCATATATGATAGGCTACTAGTCAAAATTAGGTCGTTTAAAGAAGTATTTAAGAAAATTTCATTCGAGGGTAAATGTTTCCCAAGTGAGAGATATTGTAAGGACCCAAAAATGCATAAAGAAAAACTATATCTTAATTTGTGTGTCTTAAGGGGTCCTAAAATGGATAAATAATGTGTTAAGAGTCAGTATATAGAGTTTGGAATAGTTTAGAGGTGAAACGTCCAAGAATGTTCAATGATGTTTGAAGGTTAGCCTTGGGACGTGCTTGAATGTCTTAGTATTCGTCATTACATTTCATAGGTAAAAAATGTGGAAATATTAAAAATCTTCATATACACCTATGTAGTGAGGTTTAGATAGACCTCTCACATACTACATATGCAGTTTACATAGACTCCTCACATTGGAAGCTTTCTTACATAGGCTTCTCTTTTAGATAACATAATAGATACATAAGAATTAGTCTAATACTTCGTCTCATATTGAACCATCTAAACGAGTAAAAATCTTGGACATAGGCAATAAAAATTCAAAATGCTCCAAATGATAAAGGAATTAAGAAATTTTTTTATGACAATACAAGTTTAAAGTTAGAATGTAGAACAAGGTAATATCTTGAACATGATGACCTAGCAACACTTGGGGAAAAGATCTCAAGTTTTCTTCAATTGACCTTCTAAGATATCAATGACCGGAACATACATAGTTGTAGAAATATAAAGGAAATGCGTTAGTACATCCTCTTGTACTTGTTGACAATCCATTTTGACCCTCCCCGGTAGTAATTACTATCTGAGTTTCTTAATTTTGAAATGATATGGAATAACTAATTTTATTAAAAACATAACATTTTTCAGGTTATTTTAAATAGTTTTGTCACTCTTTATTAGATTTAGAACAATATATATGTTTTATATAATTTTGTACATAATTAGTATCGTATATGAAGATCAGAAAATCGTCTAAAAAAGATATTGTTAATTTTTTGGTTAATTAGTTTAGTTTTGTATAATAGTTTGTATTTTTATGATTTATAAATAAGTTCATTACTTCATTTTATTAAAATCAAGAAGCTTGTAATTAATTAATATTAAATTATCTTATTTAGTTTTAGCCGAATTCACGAGTATTCATAAAATTGTGGGGCAAGTTCTTAATTAGTTAGGTCAATTTGTGATCTATGAAGCTATTTCCTAGTTGCAGTATAGATTACCACACTTTGAACCAATTTTTGTTCATTTTTATAAAATACCAAATCGACCTAATTCTCTTAAAACCTTTTTAACCCAACTTTAACGCTTTTAAAAATACAAGCAGACCATCAAGCATTTTCCCCAACGCAGCCCTATTCTTTTTTTTCTTCTACTTTGGACCAGCAGTCCAATTAACACCCGTACCCGGCCCAAATCCTTGGCCTTAACAAAAAAAAAACCAAAAGGGTACACTAACTTCAGTAGAGATACACGGTTGTGTCACGGTGTGAAAGAGTAGAGACAACAATACATGGTTGTCAACAAAGGCATTCACGATGTAAACTCGAAGATAGAAAGAAAGAAAGCATCTTTTCAGCATCTTCTGTCATTCTACTCTTGTGTCTCTTCAACTCGTCCTTGATCATTTCGATGGATGCCACATCGCCGATAAGGACAACTAGATTGATCAAGACTTCCCTAGTTTCTTTCGCCTTTTGGGACATTAGATAAAAATACGGATATTCTGGTAGAAACAGCAGTTGTCCTTTGTCGTTGACAGAAAGTTTTTGAATTAAAATTTATGGGGATTCTGAGTTTAACCTTCATTATTCTCCCATTTTTTTACCTAATTTCCTCCCCATATATATCTTCTCATAATTTATAATTCAGGGGGAGAAAATTTTATTAGGAAGCTTTTTCTTTAGGCTACAAAAGATTCGATAAGAAATGGGCAGGAGAGTCCTGAATTTGGGAAATTTCTAGGCACAATGAGTATATTTTGAAAATAGAGGATACACTAACTTCAATGTCTGGTTTCAATCTTCCGCTCAGATTCTCTAGTTTTATACTTGATGGTGTTTCGAGTTTGATTGGTTTGTAACAGTCATTTTTCATCTCTCTCATCATCTTTGTTCACTGCCCAATGAAAGGTGAGGATTGGACCTTTATTTTGTTTAAAATTCTTCTTCTGTCTCAAATATTCGTATGTTTGCGGTGATCTTTCAAAAGTAGTTCTTTCCTTTAATTTTTTTCTTGTTAGGAAATTATTGTATTTTTTGAATATGATTGAGCAATATACTAGCATCGTCTCTTCAAAATTCCAGGTCGTAATGGTTTTTGGTATTGCTTCGTAGTTAGTTCAAAGATTTATTTTCCATGGTTTGAATATTAGCCTGTCAATCGAGGAAATTTGAGACTGCATCGACAGAGTTGGTAGAGGGTTAGAAAGAAGAGTGATCAAACAAGAAGATATCTTGATCCCTCATATGCCTTCCATCGAAGATATTACAATCTAGCTTGGATTGGGAAATAATTGCACCTATTGGGCCCAAAAATCTAGTGTATCATTAATAGACCTCTATGTTAGATTTGGGAATGCGAGCTTTTATACAAACTGCAATAAAGAGTCCAGAGTTACCTATAGGGAATTGAATAAAATTTGACCTTTGGCTTTCACTATTACGCTATTGGGAACAATGGTTTTTCAACATTGCTCGAGCCTAAGTTTCAACAGTAGAATGATAATTCTTGGACACTCTTTATTCAATGGGTATTAGAATCAAGGGCAAGTGAATAACTATCCCATTGCTCCTTCATTTTTTAAAATATGTACCGAGCTTTAGGAAAATGCAAAGAGGAACATCATTACTTTCAACTTTGAATCTTGCACCTTCATTGGTGGATTTTTGGTCATTTGGCTAAAGTACATGGGACTCAGAAGGTGCATACCCTTGACGGTAAGAACACTCTCAGGGAGTTGAATGATATGTTGTTTTGGGAAACCTGGGAAACCAAAAAACTAGAGGAAGATGGGTTCGAATCTTTTCCGAGTTAAGGCAAGAAGATCTCTAATGGATGTTTGATCGCTTATTCTCAAAGAATGCCAATTTGGGGCCGCTGACAACTCGTCCTTTTACTACCAGCTATTCGGGGAATCCACTTATACATATCCTTATAAGTTCTAAGATAGTTTCACAGAAAAAAATCATGCCTCGAGAGGTGTGCTATCGGGCGTGCGTGTATAATATTAGAATGATAGACTGGATGACGCCACAAAAATGCTAAGGGTGTGGAAAGGAGACAAGTGAATGAACTAGGACACAATTTCTCTATATCTCTTTGATGATGGATATGATGAAACTTACAAGATTTAGCTGAAAAGACATATAAAAAGTATCTTCTATCCAATCTCAAACATTGTCAATGCATGGAAGAAAAAGAGGCAAAATATATTATCAAACTAGGAGAGGTGACGCGGGAAGCTCAGAAAATGCACCCTAAATTTCTCCAAAATCAATGTGTCCTTGAGATTACAACTCGGGAATTGGAAAAACTAAGGCGAATTTTCGATGAGCTTGACTTTTGGGTCAATGATAAGTTAGATGGGATGCAATATGAGTATTGTGAAGAAAAAGGATGTCGTAGAGAGGATTATCTCCTAATGCTACGATACACATTTCAGCAAATAAAGACATTGGAATGTAGAACATAATAAAGATCATTAGCCCTTGCGTGGGTTTTCATAATGTATTTCTGTCAGTATAAGCCGCTACATGCGCTTGCCTTTTTTTTATTTCGGTACATTGTTTTAATGACCCCTACATGGGCTCGCCGTATGTACTTTTCTCCCTATTTTCCCCCCTGGTTATTTATGTTTTGAACATTAACTATTCTATCTGAAATCTGCTTGGGGGTAATTATATGGTTTAGTCCACACGTAAATCTCTAAATTCGCTAGGCCTACCCTTGGCACAAAAGCATCTCCTACTTGTTTATGATGCGATATATGTGTTTTTAATTGTTTATTTTTTCTGTTGCTTTGAACGCGGACAATGTTAATCCACTGTTTATAAAAATAATATCCAAAAAACTATATACAAGTCACTATTAAACAATGTCCGACCAAAATTCCTGAGTCTTAAGTTTCTCAACCAAAAACTAAATTCCTAGTATCCAAATCCTAAACATTATTCTATCATGTTAGGAAAGGTAAATCCACTGCTATTGATAAAGGAAAGAACATAATTATTGAACAAACCAAAAAGGATTTAAAGTTTCTTGAAAAGGGTCTCCATGAAACTATATTGAAGAAGTTCGAGGTAGAGATTGCTGCCGCAACCTTTAATGCTTCAAACTCGCCACTAGAAGACAAGATGGTGGCTAAAACATTGACATGTGTTATCCTAGACGAGGAGATAATCGACATGCGGAGACTGCACGGAATATACCTATATGACACATTATTTGCCCGTGAGAACATTAAGTTGGAGGATATTGAAGAAGATTTTGAGGAAGAGATTGCCCGCAAACCTTATTTCCAAGGACGTCTTAGTAGAAATGGACAAGAACTTCACTCTCGAACCATATATCTAAGAATATCGAATACGGATGGAAGTCATTATGTACGCCCTCATTTATGAGCGCTTACGTTATGAGCGAATGATGAAGCCCGTCGAGAGAACATCCTCCAAAATTTGATCAAGGGACATCCGCAAGACCTGTGAGTGTCATCCTACTAAGAAAGTACACACAATAGAGTAGTGCGTGGATTTTAAGAATGTGGTCCACTACCTGCTCGATATTAATAGTGTCACGAATAGGTGGATTAAAATGTTATCATTACGTGTGACGAACTGAGGCTCGACATACCGGTCACTGAAAAGAATGAGTTCTATCGTTGCTCCTTCACGCCTTTGAAGAAAATAATATTTGAGGTCTACTCGCAGCTGGTTCGAAATGGGGTCTTTCCCCTGTACGTAAGGACACGGGAGTATTATATTCTTTGGGAAATGAAGTTCCAGAATGTTGCCCCTATCACCACGCCACTCATCATAGCAGTGAAAAATGTCTTTCATTTCGCCACGACATGGAAACCCTCGTCGACAAGGGAAAGATTAAAGTTGAGTTTATTCCTCGTGGCTAATGTAGCGTTGACAAAAAGAATGACTCTTAGATGGAATCACCTTTATATTTAGAAGCTTTAATTTTTTTTTCAATTTCATCATAATCTTTTGTGAACGAATGAACTAAAACAAGCATTTACTTTTGTATTCGAACTATGTATGGCCTTAATTCTCCTTGTAAGATACGTAGGCTGCCTTTTAAAGGACCAATCCTTAATTTTTCTAAATTTTAAATCTACAAGAAATTGTGAGGCTCAAATCAATGAACATAAAAAGAGATGCAACAGAGAAGACCTTAGCTCAACGTGATTTAACCTTTCTAAGATAATCTCTAATTAAAACAAGCAAAATCCTACTTGTTGAAAAATCAGTTTCCCATTTACTCGTGCGTTGGCATGTAATAAAATAAAGCAACTTTTGTGTGTGTACATGATCTTTATGTAATATTTTGTATTATTTATTCTGAACTCAAATTATCAAATTTTTCTTTGTGTTGTATTCCTTCCTTAAGTACTTAAACCTGATCTTTGTCGCTAGCTGGCTGATCATCATTAGTTCACAAGTTCTAAGGGTTGTATATATTCCTTTACCGGTCAAAGTTCAGATAAGGGAAAAGCATTGATGAGTGATAACAATGATGAAATTAGCCTGACGGATGTTGTGGTGGCTCAACCTGCCATCGCAGATCAAATTGAACTGATCCTGCAGCTGATGTCACTACAAGAAAAACTTATTTTTGAGACCAACATTTAGGGACGGTTAATAATCTAGTATCAAAAAGTACATGTCCTAGGACGAGATTATATTCTTTTACCTAATTCTATGTGTTATTGGGAAGTTTTAAAATCTAGTCCCTAAAGAATGTTATAGATGGTCCAAAAATGTAAATAAAGTTGCGTAAGTAGGTTCTAGAAGGAAGGATTTCTGCGATGACACAAGCCAGTGTATCGTTTCTTACCTGTTGTATAGAATTGTATGTTTGATTATAAAAATTTCAGACATACAATTCAATAAAATTAAAGAATAATAGCTCATAAAACTAGCAAGGAAATGATACCATTAGCTACGTTCATTGCGAAAATTGGTTCTTCTGGAACTCATACTGTTAATTCGACAGATCAGAAAAAATTAGGGTTACATTTTGAGTTTTTCGAAGCACAAACCGTAGAGAAGAGATAAAAAATCAACTCTTTCAATGCTTTATACAGAGATAACATAGAGTGATGATACCTTACATTTTTTTGGTTATGTTTTCAATATTTTATTCAGTATGTATATGGTCTTTAATTCTTAAGTTATATTTGGGCTATCACACTAATAATTGGTCTAATTTTGCGATAAAATTTAAAAAAATAATTTGTAGATAGAGAGACTGATATAGTATTGATGAACAAAGTAAATTGATTTGTTTTTTCTCACGGAAGAATAAAAGTTGTTTGTATAGTTATTTACGGTTATTTGATGAGTTATTTTAGAAAGATGGTCGATTACACAACTAGTTGCAGGATATGTACTGTGTAATTAAGACACTTACAAAGCTAGTTGCAAGATACTCTGTAATTAAGTTGTTTATAGAGCTAGTTTCATGATATTTTGTAATTAAGTTGGTTGTAAAGTTTTTGTAAAGTAAGTTGTTTATAAATCTACTTCCAAGTTACTCTGTAATTAATCTGATTTAGAAAGCGCCTTATAATGTTAATAAGTTGTTTGCAAGATACTCTGTAATTAAAATGCTTTAGAAAGTTTCTTATAGTGCTAATTGCAGGCTACTCTGTAATTAAGTTGCTTTAGAAAATTGCTTATAATTCTAACAGGTTACTCTATGATAAAGATAATTAAGGAATCTACGTGTAGGCTACTCTAATTCAGTTTCTTTAGAAAGATGTTTATAATCATAATTGCACACTACTCTGTAATTAAGCTACTTCCAAGATACTCTGTAATTAGGATGCTTTAGAAAGGTTCTGATAATAGTAATTGCAGGTTACTCTATTATTAAACTACTCTGGGAAGCTATTTGTGGGTTCTCTATGATTGAATTTCTTTAGATATTTTATCCTAATACTAATTTGGATATTCAATAGGTAAACTACTTTAGAAGGCTACTCTGTAATTACGTTGATTCAGAAAGTTTCTTGCATATTACTCTATAATAAGCTACTTTAGGAAGCTACTTATTGGCTACTCTGTAATTAAATTGCTTCAAGAATTTATTTAGAGAGTACTGAGTGGTTAAGATACATTAGAATGTTTTTTTATAATGCTCATCATAGGTTACTCTGTAATTAAACTACTCTAGGAAGCTACTCTATAATTAAGTCGCTTTAGGAAGCTACTCGCAGACTACTCTATAATTAAAATGCTTAAGAAAGTTGCTTCTAATGATCCTCGTAGGTTACTCTGTAATTAAGCTACTTAGGGAAGCCACTCACATACTACTTTATAATTAAGTTGCTTTAGAAAGTTTCTTATAATATTCATGGTAGGTAGTTACTTTAGGAAGATACTTGTTGACTACTCTATAATTAAGTTACTGTAGGAAGTTTATTATAAAAGTAATATTAAGTTACTTTGTTATTAAGCTATTTGAAGGTTTCTATGTCATTAAATTGTTTTAGTAACTTATAATGTTAATTATAGGTTACTCTATAATCAAGCTATTGACAAAGGACTTTGTAATTAAGTTGCTTATAATGTTGGTGTATATTACTCTGTAATTAAGTTGCATAGCTACTAGTAGGATTCTTCAAGAATTTGTTGGAAAATTTGTTCCCTTATTTAGAGAGTTTCGAATTTCGTTGAGAAACTATCTGACTCAACTCCAACAGATAATAAAGATTTTTATTAAGTATATAAATCATAGATAGGTATATAGAGAGACTGATATATTACTTTACTTCAAATGGATATACAAAATGAAATGGTTGAATTTTTATTCATGGAAAATGAAATTCTTTGCAAGTTGCTTGCAAGCCATGAAGCTACTTCCAAAACAACTTACTCTATAAGCTACTAAGCTTCTCCCAAAAGTTGGTTTAGAGCTACTGTTGTATAAACTACTTTGGGAAGCTACTTATAAGTTATTGTCATTGAGGAGTTTCAATGGTTGTCATAAAAAATATATAATTATGAGGCTAGTAGGATAAGAACACATCACCTCAAGAAATTTTCACAACACCTTAACTAGTTGACTAAACCTTTAACTTGGATCAAGGGGTGTCAATACTTTTATACAGGGGTGGACCTAGATGGATCCTAAGGGGTTCACCCAAAATCCCTCATCAAAAAATTATACTATTTATATAACGTCAAATTATGATTTTATGTGTATATATACATTAAAATGAACCTTTTGAATATAATTGATAGGCTAGGCTTCATGGATAAGTTGTTCAATAATTGCCCCAATTTCATGTGTTCAAATCCAATTAGCAACATTTTCCTCTTTTTTTCATTATTTTTTCCTTTTATTCCTTTTCTTCTTTTTAATTTGTTTTTGTTAAAATTTATTACACATTCCTTTTATTTTATTTTTTATTCTTTTTATCTCTATTAATCATTTTGATTCAACATAATTTTTTTCATATACTAGTTTGAATAACTCTTTTAAAAAAATGATGAATTATATTTAATATTTTTTTAAAGAAATGATAAATTAGATATAATTGAATGAAGAAACTTGAATAACGTTGATATCCTATTAATATTATTAATTTAATAGAATTCATGAAATATTTTCTATATTTTTAGTTCTATTTTAGAGAGATGGAAATTAACCTTATTTAATTTATTCATTATTTGTTTATTTTACAAATTGTTGACTAACCTAGTAATAATTGAACTATTTAAACTAAAAGATTTGTTGATTCTCTATATTTATTTTCTGAAAATGCAGTATAATATTATTAAGTCCATTCTTACACAGTTTTAGAAAATCTTAACTCTTTTTATAGTAATACATTATTGAATGAATACAAATTTAAAATTTTTGAAAAAATTGAAAAATAAAGTAAATCATAACAATATAAAGTATAAAACGCCGAAGAAATTTTAAGAATGCTCGATTGAACATGATAAAAGTAGAAAGAAATCTTTAACACGGTACAACAAAGTAAGTTAAATTTAGCATACTATATTAAATATCTTTCTTCCATGTCTCGCTCCCTTTTTCATCATTAAATTTTCACATGTTTTAGGAATTAATTTATGTAATACAGTCGATCAACTAAAGTTCTTATCAAAGTACCTTTGTCCTCAATATCTTTGATTAGTTTATTCTTTACTTTATGAACCAATGAAATATCTATCGTTCTTGTACAAAGAGCACGCCAAAGGGATAATACTACGGGCACCGCGAACTTGCATTACCACATGAACTTCCTATTTATACGTTGAATCCTGATAAAAAATTTTGGGTCCACCACTACTTTTTTTTTTTAAATATATATATATATATACACACACACTCACACACAGTAACTTTCCAGCAAAGGAGTGTCACTTGACACCCTTTGGTAAGGGTGGATCTTCCCCTACATAACACTTCCCTTTGGATGTTCAATAATAAATAGCGTGCTTATTTAAAATGTAAATATAAAAAAAATAGTAAATATTCAAGTGAAGAAAAAAAGAGCACATATAACTAATAATATATATTACTAGTTATTTGATTAAAAATCATACCAGAAAAAACTCAATAGAAAAAATGTTCATAATCCCTAGCCACCTGATGTCCCTAATGGTCAATTTTTTTTCTTGTCCACCATAAGTTTTGTAGGCTAAGTTATTCGGTATAAGTTATCATGTAGTCATATCTAATTCGATAGACATAGATTTAGAATATTTTTTCCTCACTCGATATAAGTTGTAGGAATAGGTTGTCCCTTCTTTTCTATCTTCTCATTACCCAAAAACCCCGGGCAGACAGGATATAAATAACGATTACTGGTCACTTTTTTTAAAAAATATTTAATTTCATAGAGTTTCACGTTCCACGTATGAGTGAAACTTTGAGATTTCATGATAACGACTACGTTTATTGGTTATATGAGTTGGAATATGGTTAGTTGTTGGTACATCCCTTTTTGCCCACTACCTAACAATCACAAGCAAATTGATGCAGTAAAAATAGCATTCATTGATCACTTTTTGGTCATGAGTTTTTAAATAATAATTGGGAATTAATGTTATAATTTCAAATTTCACACGTGAAACTCTATGATAAATCATGGAGTTGCACTTATAGTTGGAATTCGACAATCTATGTCATCGACCATATTTGTAAATTTTGCTCACGGATGCAAGTCATGCATTGATTTCTACTGGACTACGTAGTCGACATCGTTTTTTGTTGCATCATATAAAATCCTCTTTCTCGAGTGATAATTGTTCATTGACAAAACATCTTGATGCATGCATCTAATTTGTTTTGTAACAATGAACGCGCAAACATAAGGTGTATATGTTGTTACACACTTTTGAAATCTTATTCGATCATATTTAAGTATTAGGGCTTAAAGTACACATACATGTCACAACAATACTAGAATGCATAGTCATATGTAACACATACATACTTAAAATCTTGAATTTACATCTAACCAAAACCATGCCCATGTCCTTCTAGTGTATATATGTACATATTTTCTAAGTCTAGCTAGGCGAAAACTATAATTTGAGATTTGAGAGTGAAATAAAGCTAACTTAACCTCCTCACTTAGATGCACAAATAATCACCTTGTTGAATATAAAAAAATTACATTTGTAATCATATCAAATCAATTTAGTAATATTTTGATCCATTAAAATTGCACGTAAAATAGTGCTTTTGCAATTGGAAAATAAAATGTACATTAATATGAATATTTGTGTTACAAGTAACAGATGATGCTATTAGGTTCTTTATGATCTAATTCGCTGAAGTTGTAGGTGGAAATGGGTGGAAAAAGAAAGGAGGATGTACACGATAGTTTCCTCCAAAACTAATAGAGACCGATTCATGATCTAAATATGATGATTCCAACTTTAATGATTTTTAACATTGAAACACAGGCCAAGAATTGAGTGTGAAAATCAACAGATAATCACAACTCTCCAACATTAACCGCAGATTATGTTAGGAAATGGTGGGTTGATTATACTTTTTTCTTTAAAAAAAAAACAAGGTTAAATATGTAGCTAACAAATTATAAGAAAACAAACTTTTTGTAGAAATAAATTTCACGGTATGAATGTTCAATCACAAAAGTCACAATTTTATCAATTACACAACTTTAAAATGACTATTTGTGAATTTTAACCATAATTTATAGACAGAGTTAATAATGACTCATTCATTGATTCAACATATTTTATCCCCATGTAAATTCAACTCACCTTATTCTTTGACACGGATGCGTGTAGTCAAGTTTTCTTGTTAGGAATACAATTTAATTTATTTAAAATTAAATGAATTAGAATCAACATTAAGTTCACTAATAACAAAGGATCAAAACGTACCATGACCCCTTAATTATAAAATTTGAGTATATTTTTTTTTACATGTTTGATATTTGATAAAATTTACTTGAACAAAGAGATTATAAAAAAATAACCTCTACCCTGCGAGGAGAAGGGTAAGGTTGTGTACACATTCCCTCTCCTATTCCTGCCATAGTTGTGAAACATAAATTACATAAAACCTGTTACAATATTGAAAGGATTCAAAATATTAAAAAAATAAATTAAAATTCACATTCAACATCTTGAATACCACTTTATATGTCCTATCCTTCAATTATTTGCTTTTTATAAGAAATCTTTCTAGCCGTTTAAACAATTTTACCAATAATCAACTGTTATAAGAAAAAAAGAGTAAATTTTTATATGTTTTTCGAACATTTCTAGAGAAATTAAATGATTTGACTTTATCATATATCTCAAAAATTGTGAATATATAATTAATGATTAAAAATATCTTGATATCTGTTATTTGTAGTTTTGATGATTTGACAAACTTGGGGACCTTGTAAAGGTACTAGTTTGTTAATTGAGTATTGCAGGATTCTTGCTTGAGTATTGCAGATGAAACAAACCCAGGGACCTAGTAGAGGTACCAGTCTCTCATGATGAGGAGTCAGTTGATTGCCAGCTGGAGATGGTACAGAAAGTAGGTGCACACTTCCCAATGGCGTCAGAAAGTGTGACTTTTCCAGCCAATGGCAATGAAGTTTAGGAAAGTGACTTGCCCATATAAAAGGCACTTTCCTAAACATTTTGTGGCAGTTTTTGCAACTTGATAATAAATTTTCAAGAACTCTTGCAAAGGCTCTACAAAGCAAAAGCATAATTATTCCAAGAACAACAACAATCTAGGGAACTTTTCGTCTAGTTGTTTAGGAATACATTCTCTTGTTCTTAAACTGTAAACCATTACTGAATCTATAAAGTAATTGGTGTGTTGTGCTAAAAGTCTAGGTTGTCCAGGTGGGATAGCTTAGTGGGTAGATTATTTTCTACTTAGGCTTGTTAAGCAATAGAAGACTATGATTAACTGTGAGATTGATAACTCTTTCTTACATTTTGTGTAATCGTGTTTTACTTTTGCTTTTGAAGATTAGTGAATACGATTGAAAATCCTGTGAGACAGGTCGTGGTTTTACTCCCCTAAGCAAGGAGGTTTTCACGTAAAATCATCGTATTGATTTTACTGCATTTAACTTTTTGTTTTTATTCATTAGTGTAGTAAGGGACCTGGTCCATTACTTGTTAAGTAAAGCCATATATTCTATCAAGTGGTATCAGAGCGGGCACTATCTATTTGGTTAACACCAATGAAGTGATATTTACGTTAGAATGGCAGCTCCACTTAACCTCGAAGAAGGCCAATCGTCACACAGACCTCCTCGTTTCAATGGACATTTCTACAGTTGGTGGAAAGTTAGAATGCACGATTACCTCATGGATGAAGATAGTGAGCTATGAGATATTGTACTGGATGGACCATTTGTTCCGACTATAGAAGAAAAGGATGGAGAGAAGACTATTCTTGTTCCAAAGCCTAGGAAGAAATATGACGAAGCTGACAGGAAAAAGATTGGAAAAGGTTTCAAAGCTAAAACTCTTCTTGTTTGTGGGATAGGACCTGATGAGTACAACAGAGTGTCAGCCTGTGAGTCTGCTAAGGATATTTGGGACTTCTTGAAGACTGCACATAAAGGAACTGAACAAGTCAAAGAATCTAAGATTGACATGCTTACCTCACGATATGAGAACTTCAAAATGAAGGAAGGAGAAACAATACATGACATGTTCACCAAGTTGTCTTCCATTACAAATGAGCTGTGAAGTCTGGGTGAACCTATAAGCATGACCAAACAAGTTAGAAAAGTGCTTCGAATTCTTCCAATGTCTTGCGAGAGCAAAGTTGATGCCATTACAGAAGCCAAGGACTTGAAGGTGCTGACTATGGATGCTTTGATTGTTAATCTAAAAACACATGAGATGAATCAAAACTACGATTTGTCAAACAAGGAAGCAAAGAAGGACAAGTCATTGATGCTGAAGTATAAATCAGATGAAGATTCAAGTGATGATGATATGGCATATCTCATCAGTATATTTCAAAAAATCGTGAGGAAAAACAAAGTTTATAAAAGAGGAACAAACGGGACTCGAAATGCTGCTCAAGGTGATACTTGCTACAAGTGTGGAAAAGCTGGGCACTTCATCAGAGAGTGTCCTTTGCTCAAGAATGAAAACAAGGAATATCACAAACCAAGAAGTGACAAAGAGAATAGAAGGGACCTGGTACTCGGCAAGAGAGATCGAAAAGTTGCTGCTGATATGGTTGTCAAAAAGGCTCTTGCTGCATGGGGGGATTCGTCAAGTGATTCAGAAGACCCTGATGAGCCAAAAGATGTGTCCATGGTTGCTGTGCATGAGGAGGATCAATCAATGTTGGTATATGGACAGTGGTTGCTCTAAGCATATGACTGGTGATGTAAAGAACTTCCTCTCACTCAAGACACTCCAAGGAGGTGGTGTCTCTTTTGGTGATGGCAAAAAGGGGTACATTTTGGGAGTTGGAAAAGTAGGAAAATCTCTTGAAGATTCAATTTACAATATTTACCATGTGGATGGGTTGAAGTACAGTTTGTTGAGTGTGTCACAAATCTGTGGCAAAGGAAATGAGGTCAAATTTACTTCTGAGAAATGCACTGTGGTGAGTCTAACTACAAACAAGGTAATTCTCACTACACACAAAAGTAAAAATATGTATGTGGCAAACTTAGAAACGTCTCATGGAGATGACTTAACATGTCTTAGTGCTCTGAATGAGAATGATGATCTCTGGCATCGTAGGATGGGGCATGTAAGCTCATCTTTATTGAACAAACTGATTTCTAAGGACCTGGTCCGAGGTTTTCCCAAACTGAAGTTTGCTGAAAATAAGATCTGTGAAGCATGTGTTAAAGGAAAACAGATCAGATCATCTTTTAAGCCCAAAAATTAGGTAACATCATCAAGAATCCTAGAGCTGCTTCACATGGACTTGTATGGACCCTTAAAGGTTCAAAGCAGAAATGGCAAGAAGTACATTTTGGTGATTGTTGATGATTACTCAAGATACACCTGGACGAGATTCTTGAGATCAAAGGCACACAAAGCTGAAGAGTTGGTGGTATTCTTCAAAATGATTCAAACCAGATTGAATCAAGTTATTTGCAGCATTCGATCTAATCATGGCCCAGAATTTGAGAACTCAACACTGGATAGACTCTGCATGGAAAATGGTACGAGTCATAATTTCTATGCTCCAAGAACTCCTCAACAAAATGGAGTAGTGGAAAGAAAGAACAGAACCTTGGTGAACATTGCCAGAACTATGATTATTGAATCAACTCTTTCTCAAAGTTTCTGGGCTGAAGCTGCTAACACAGCATGTCATGTTACCAACAGGTGTCTAATAAGAGATATTTTGAACAAGACTCCATATGAGCTGCTCAACAACAGAAAGTCAATGCTGAGCTATCTTAGAGCATTTGGATGCAGATTTTTTGTGCTGAATAATGGAAAGGATGATCTTGGAAAATTTGATCCCAGAAGTGATGAAGGAGTGTTTGTTGGATATTATTCATCAAGCAAGTCTTACAGAATATTCAACAAACGAACTCAATGCATTGAAGAAAGCATTCATGTTGTATTTGATGAATATGGAAGCTTGAAGAATGATGGATCAAATAATGTTGATGATGTAATGAAAATGCTCAAATCAAAGCAGTCTGAAAGAAGTGAAGCTGATGCAGATCAACAACTGAACAATGACTGTGATGATCAGAATCATAGTCTACCTGAAGAGGTTGCTGAGGTTGAAAAGAATTATATGGTGCCTGGTACTACTCAAAATTCCAGCCAGCGTACATCAGACTCCCCAGAAAATGATGTCACTCTTGATGAAGAAGATCATGCAGATCATCCAAATCAGTCTGCTCCAAGGTCAGGATGGAAGCATAGCTCATCACATCCTCTTGATAATGTCATTTCTCCTTTGAATTCTGGAATTCATACTAGATCAAAAGCAAGAAATCTAGTTGCATTCTCAACATTCATATCATCTATTGAGCCCAAGAATGTTAAGGAAGCATTGGGTGATGTAGACTGGATCAATTCTATGCAAGAAGAACTCCATCAGTTTGAAAGAAGTAAGGTATGGTACCTGGTTCCTCGACTGGAAGGCAGAACAGTAATTGGAACTAGATGGGTTTTCAAAAACAAGCTTGATGAAAATGGAGTGATTACTAGAAACAAATCCAGGTTGGTGGTGCAAGGATACAATCAAGAAGAAGGAGTAGACTATGATGAGACCTTTTCACCTGTTGCCAGAATGGAAGCTATTAGAATTTTAATAGCTTTTGCTGCATTCATGGGGTTCAAGCTGTACCAAATGGATGTGAAGAGTGCATTTCTGAATGGAGATCTCAAAGAGGAGGTGTTTGTCAAGCAACCTCCTGGTTTTAAAGATGCAGAGCTACCAAATCATGTGTACAGATTGAATAAGGCACTATATGGTCTGAAGCAAGCTCCAAGAGCATGGTATGAAAGGCTGTCAAAGTTTCTGCTGAAGAATGGTTTCAAAAGAGGAAAGATAGACAATACTCTGTTCTTATTAAAAAGAGAACAAGAATTGCTTATCATTCAAGTGTATGTGGATGACATAATTTTTGGAGCTACTTCAGAATGTTTGTGTGAAGAATTCTCATCACTGATGGGAAAGGAGTTCGAAATGAGCATGATGGGTGAATTAACATTCTTCCTGGGTTTGCAAATCAAGCAATCATCAAATGGGATTTCAATAGGTCAGGAGAAGTACATTAAGGAGCTGTTGAAGAAATTCAATATGTTTGATTCTAAACCTATTGATACTCCTATGGGAACAAATTCTAAGATGATAGTAGAAGAATCTGATCCTCTTGTGAATCAGACAATGTACAGGGGAATCATTGGATCCTTGTTATATCTGACTGCAAGTAGGCCTGATATTGTGTATAGTGTTGGAATGTGTGCCAGGTTTCAAGCATGTCCTCGTGATTCAAACTTGAAGGTTGCAAAACGTATTCTCATATACTTGAAGAAAACAGGGGACCTGGTTCTTTTCTATCCTGCAGGAGATACTTTTGACCTGGTTGGTTTTGCAGATGCTGATATTGTTGGTTATCAAGTAGACAGGAAGAGTACCTCCGGAATGGCTCATTTCCTTGGATCATCACTTATTTCCTGGGGTACCAAGAAGCAGAACTCTATGGCTCTTTCAACTGCTGAAGCTGAATATGTAGTTGGTGCAGCATGTTGCTCTCAGTTGCTGTGGATCAGGCAACACTTGGAAGATTTTGGAATTCACATCAAGGCTATTCCTCTTATGTGTGACAATACTAGTGCTGTTAGTATGGGAAAGAATCCAGTCCACCATAAGAGAACAAAGCATATTGATGTTAGACATCACTTTTTGAGAGATAATGTTGAGAAGGGAAATATTGTTCTCACATATTGTCCAACAGAAGAGCAAATTGCAGATATCTTCACCAAAGCTCTCAGCAAGGATCAATTTGAGAGAAATCAATTGAAGTTGGGGATGTTGATCTCCAAGTGATGCAATTAGCTTCCAACAGTTGAACTCTCTTGATGGTTAAAATTACAGTGCAGGTATCCTTTATGTGAATTTTAAATATCTGAACAAGATCCTTTTTGTACCTTCTGTAGGTATACTCTCAGTAAGGACCTGCTTAGCAAGGGAAGAAATTAGAACAACTAAGGAATGAAGATTAACTGTGCTATGGTACCTGGTGCCTATCTAGGTTAGCATTTATACATTAAATTGAAACTGAAAAATATGACCGTTGATAATGCCACGTGTCAGCCATCGGTTACTCTGACCGATCAGTCCCATCGTTTCTCTCTCAAACGACGCATCCAATCACAGACCTGACACCTTTTCTCTTTCTTTAAAAACCCTTACTTCTTTTTGAAATTCTCATTTGTCTCTTAACTTCTTCTTCTTGCTCACGAAGGGTTCTGTCAAAATTTCAAAAGGCAATATTTGTCTTCTTCTTCTTCTTTGCTTCTGTGATTTCTAAGACACCCACAACTAAGGTTGCTGGGATTTATAAGAAAATCATGAAGAGTGAGTATCATCTGGTCTTTGAGTTCGTGAACAAGGTGCTTCTTCCTCGCACAGAAAAGAGGACAGTCGCAACTACTGCTGATCTCTATGTGATGGAGATGTTGTGTAGCTTCGACTCCTTGAACCTCCCTGGTCTAATGCTTGAACATATTCACAAAACTGTCATTGAGAGAAGAGGTGTTCACGGAATGGGTTATGGATATTTTCTCACGGAAGTATTCAAGCATTTTCAAATCCCTCTCAGTGTTGGAAAAGTGGGGACTTTTAAGCAGACCATCTCTGAAAGTACCTTGGTTGAGTGCGAATGCATTGAAGGACGAGGCTATCCAAAGAGAAAAATGGCTCAACTTATTGATGATCAGGATCAGCTTAAGCACGAGGTTGAGGATCTTACTGTGCGGTTAAGTGGAAAAGAGGCAGAGATTGCTATACTCAAAGCAGAACTGCTTACTGCACAAAGTGAGGGACCAAGTTCTTCAGTGGTTCAAGCTCTGAAGAAAGAGAATGCTGAGTTGAAGGCGAAGATAACTGCCCTGCAAGAAAAGGCCATCAAGGATAATGATGCATCCAATGCACGACTCACTCTTGCTATCCAGTCCCTCTCTCATCCTCCACCCTCTACCTAGACTGTTAATCAATCCTTCCCTGTGTCAACTTTTTGTTGTGGCTTATCACTGTGTTGATGGATATGCAGTTTGTTTTTAATGTATTTATTTTATGATGGAATGCTAGTTAATTCATTCCTGTGTTGTTCTAATTATCTCCTCTTGTGCATGCTTTTTCCTTACTGATTACTTTCTTTTTAGCTTTGATCTTGTTCAGTGTTTCTGTTCACATCACTGGTTTACTGCATTTCTTTTTTATGATGCCAAAAGGGGGAAGTAAAACTGTGTGTAGCTAAATGAAAGTAGCTAAATGATATCTCAGTGAGGGGGAATATAAAAAGGGGGAACAAAATTTAAGAGGATCTCAGATCATGGTTTTAGTGTTTATCATCATCAAAAAGGGGGAAAATGTTATTTGTAGTTTTGATGATTTGACAAACTTGGGGACCTTGTAAAGGTACCAGTTTCTTAATTGAGTATTGCAGATGAAACAAACCCAGGGACCTAGTAGAGGTACCAGGCTCTCATGATGAGGAGCCAGTTGATTGCCAGCTGTAGATGGTACAAAAAGTAGGTGCACACTTCCCGATGGCGTCAGAAAGTGTGACTTTTCCAGCCAATGGAAAAGAAGTTTAGGAAAGTGACTTGCCCATATAAAAGGCACTTTCCTAATCATTTTGTGGAAGTTTTTGCAACTTGATAATAAATTTTCAAGAACTCTTGCAAAGGCTACTACAAAGCAAAGGCAGAATTATTTCAAGAACAACAGCAATCTCAGGAGATTTTCGTCTAGTTGTTTAGGAATACATTCTCTTGTTCTTAAACTGTAAACCATTCCTGAATATATAAAGGAATTGGTGTGTTGTGATAAAAGTCTAGGTTGTCCAGGTGGGATAGCTTAGTGGGTAGATTATTTTCTACTTAGGCTTGTTAAGCAATAGAGGACTATTGCTTTACTGTGAGATTGATAACTCTTTCTTACATTTTGTGTAATCGTGTTTTACTTTTGCTTTTGAATATTAGTGAAAACGATTGAAAATCATGTGAGACAGGTCGTGGTTTTACTCCCTTAAGAAAGGAGGTTTCCACGTAAAATTATCGTGTTGATTTTACTGCATTTAACTTTCTGTTTTTATTCATTAGTGTAATAAGGGACCTGGTCCATTACTTGTTAAGTGAAGGCATATATTCTATCAATATCTAATTATTTAATCTTTTACATAATTTAACATATTATATATTTGATGATATAATTATCTTGTTAAACTGAGTCATGTTTTTATGTAGCGATTAAACATCAACTTCTTTTTATTTATAAATGAAAATATAGAATCCGATAATTTTATGGTTATCATAACTCGTTGTGTAAAAAAAATTATGTGAATGTTTTTTATAATAAATATTAGTTATAAATGAGTTAAAACCGTTAAAAAAATGTACAACGCAACAACATAGATAATATTTTTTAAAGACAATCGATTTCTTTGAGGTCAAATTTCACCTCTTTTCATTATTATTACTTAGTTATTATAAAAAAATTTTATAGAAGGATAAAAATATGTTTGGAAGTACAACAAAATAATATTATTGACCCTCATAGAAATTCATTCTTCTTTAACTATGAAACCCCTTTCCTAGTGCTTCATCAATGCAACTTTACGATTTTTTCTAGAATATTTATGTATGATTGTTACATTATGAAAGTATACATGTAACGACCTGTTTAGTCGTTTTGAGCAGCAGATTTTATTTCTAGAAAAATAGGCTGAGGCGACGGACCCCACGACGGACCGTCATGGGCACTACGGACCGTCATGGGCACGACGGACCGTCGCAGGGTCTCGTTTCAAAACACTTGGAAAATCTAAAATTGGGTACTGAAAATCGACTCTCTGACCGTCACGACGAAATGGCAGGACGGACCGTCACAGGCGTGACGGACCGTCACAGACTCTATGGTGGAAATTGAGTCTCTGACGGTTGCGACGACCTGCAGGACGGACCGTCGCAGGCACGACGGGCCGTCACAGGTTGCGCAATCCCAGTATGGGTCGGATTTCTTTATACGTTTTAAGGGACGTTTTTGACTATTCCTGCTTTAATTATAAAGTTAGAGGGTTAATGTTAATAAGTCTAATTACTTGGGGGTTAAAAGAGGTAACCTTAAGTTAATTAGTGGGTTATTATTGCCATCTTTTATTCTTAATTATATGTTAATTAGGGTAAAAGAAAGAGGGTTTGAATAAGAAAAATAGAAAGAACAAAGAGAGACAGAAAAATAAGAAGAGAACGAGTAGAGAGAGAGAGAAACGAAGAGGATAGCAAGGATTTTGAGAAGATAGCTTGTTGATCGCAATTCTTCGGTGGAGGTAGGTTATGGTTTCTTTTACACTATTCGTAGTAAACTCTTAATAGCGAATGATATGTTTTGGGTAGTATTATAGAGTCTTCTTTATGCTTAATTGTGTGTATGCATGATGTGATTTTATATATATATATATATATGATTGTGATGAAACAAGCATGATCAAGCTATTGAATCCCAAATCTTGATAAAAACCTAATCTCTTGTTAATGATGATGCCTTGATATAAAAGAAGGCTTGATGAACTAAAGTGATGAGATGATGACGCCTTGGTATAAAAGAGGGCTTGATGAATTAATAGAACGAGATTAGGGAATCGGAGTGTCACGTACCGACACATAGAATTAGTGGGACGGGTGTCACGAACCGACACGTAGATGTAGGGGATCGGAGTGTCACGTACCGACACATAGAATTAGTGGGACGGGTGTCACGAACCGACACGTAGATGTAGGGGATCGGAGTGTCACGTACCGACACATTGAATTAGGGGATCGGAGTGTCACGTACCGACACATAGAATTAGTGGGACGGGTGTCACGAACCGACACGTAGATGTAGGGGATCGGAATGTCACGTAATGACACATAGAATTAGTGGGACGGGTGTCACGAACCGACACGTAGATGTAGGGGATCGGAGTGTCACGTACCGACACATTGAATTAGGGGATCGGAGTGTCACGTTCTGACACATAGTAGTAGGGGATCGGAGTGTCACGTACCGACACAAGAGGAATAAAGATAATGAATCTTGAAAGATGATAATATACTCAATCTAAAGAACATGTATCCCAAACGAGTATGGTATGGAGGCTTGAGTCCTCATAGATATGATCGGTGATATTATAAATGATGTTTTGTACTTGTTGATATCACATGTTAAGAATATTAGTTGATTTTATGATATTATCTGAGATATATTGCTTTCTATTTTGAGTTGGCCGATGATACCTATTCAGTACTTGTGGTTGTACTGACCCCCTACTTTTATGTTTTCTTTTTGTATATTGTGGTATGCAGCAAACGTGCCGTCATCTTCGACTCAACAGTAATTCTAGCCAGTCTTCGTCACACCGGATCTTCAGGGTGAGCTAATGCTTCTAGCTTGGACTGGATCTCCTTCCTCATGTCTTGATGCCTTGAAGTTTCGGCATAGACTAGCTTTTATTTGTTTTAGCTTCTTAGAATACTCTTAGTTTAGTAAATTGATCATAGATGTTCTTGTGGTGATGACTTCCAGATTTTGGGGAATTAATAGATGTTGAATTTTAGAAGTTATTGAATTGTCTTTTATTTATGAGTTTAAGTCTTCCGCATTGCTTTATGTTGATATTAAATTGAAATGATAAGGTTTAGATTGGTTGGTTCGCTCACATAGGAGGGTAAATGTGGGTGCCAATCGCGGCTCGGTTTTGGGTTGTGACAATACATAGATTAAAATATTGGATTCTAGATTCATGAAGAAACATTATACATAGATTAAAATATTGGATTCTAGATTCATAAAGAAACATTCTCGAACATTAAAAAATTAAAAATGAGGCTAAACATAGATAATTCAAACACCCAACAATAACTTGGGACATGAAGTACAACAAATCTATGTTAATAGACATATCTTTTGTAGCATAATATAGTACTTTTATTTAGAGTAGATTTTGTTTCGTCTTCTTCAGATTAAACTTGACAAAAATAGTCATAACTTACGTCAAAAATATTTAGAATAGTTGAATGATAAAGGGAAAAACATTATAGGACGAAGATCTTTGTCATAGTGAGATTATATACACACCAAACAAAAAATAATCAATACAATATTAAGAGACAATAAAAGAGCAAGAAAAACACATCAAAGGGAGTTAACTATGAGATATCCAATGATGATAACATACTTTTCTAACCAGAAAAGTTCCTATACCTAAAAAAAATTGAATAATATTTCAATCAACTTTCAATCCTTAAAGTACTCATAATATCCACTAATAAAATTTAGTAATAATAGACGACAAAATAAAAACAAAAAAACATGGGCTTGCAAAGTTAATAACTATGAGAGGATTTTCTGATGAACACAAAATCACATCCTTGTTTGTGAAGGAATAACATTGTTGATAAAGAAATTTGAGATTTGTATGGAATTTTTTTAATGTGTCTTCAACAATTTCAGCAGAAAAAACTTGCTTGAATATTAAATTCACATTTGTTATTTGATCTGTACTATCAAATATTAATAACAATAACTTTTCAAAAACATAAAAAACGAAGTTTAAAGCGTATATTAAGAAATAAAAATTAATAAGATAATAATAAACTAATGATTGTAAAATACATGTCAGGATATGCAGCAATAGAATGAAACAGAATGAAAAAATTGAGCCCACTGAATGCACAATGTAGTCCTCTTTTTATACACACAAAAGGGTAGTGTACAAATATGAATATTGTGTCTTATTGGAAAGGTCACAACTCTTTGGAAAAGTTATAACCCTTTGGAAATGTCATAACATTTCATAAAAGTCGCAACTCTTCATAAAGCCACAACTTTTCATAAATGTCACAACTTTTTCACGAAAAATTTTACAACTTTTCATGAAATAGAAAGACTAGTTTTGAAAATAAAATAAATTTAAACATAATCATGGCTTGTGATGGCGCCACGTAGGCGGACCTAGGGTTCTCTTTATATATATATATTCAAAGAAATAAACATTATTCTTTGCAGTGAGTAAACATGAACAAGAAAATATGAGCACATGCAATCTAGTTCGTATACTTTCTTGTTTGTGTTTACTCCATAAAGATCATAAGCACGCACATGAGATCCCCCTGAGTACTCAATGAAGTCATCAAACAACATCAAAAATATAATACAAAAAAACAACCATCTGTTTCAAAAAACTATAACAAAACAATAGCCATCAGAGCAAAAAAAAGATTCAACTTTAATACATAATACAAATTGTAAGCCAAGTGTACATACAATTACACGTTATATACTTGCATACATATCTTCATAAACCAGCCATGTTGTCTGAATGAGGCAGAGATGACAATGTTGTGCTAGATGTATGAGTAAACTAGGAGAAATTTAAAACTTAATAATGAGGATATATGAGACAAGTTAGAGGTGACTTCTATTGACGACAAGATGCAAAAATTGAGGTTGAGATGGTTTTGGTCCAATATACCATTACTATCTAGATAATTTCATTCCGTCTTTCTATAGACTACTTTTGCTTGAGTATGTGAGTTAGATCTTCCTAGAGGTAGAAAGTTCGACTTCAAAAGTACTTTGTTTACCAACATCATTTAACATTGGCCACAAGATGCTGCTCACCACACACTACCTTCAATAGTCAAATGGGCAGATGGCATGCATAATTGAAGATACATATCAACTATAGCTAAGAGGAATCACCAAAACTAAGACATCAAACTACTCAACCTGTTTGGATAAACTTATAGCTTCGAGCTTATGAGCCAACAACCATATGCCGAAATTTCTAACTTATGACTTATGGGTTGTTTTTAGCATTCTAGCTTAAATCAAGTGCTTATAAGCACTTCCATAAATCTATTCAAACACTCTGCAAATAATTAAAAACTATTTTGGCTTAAAAGCACTTAAAATAAGCCAAATCCAAACAACCTCTATAATTGGTTCAGATTTAGGCTGCTTTACGAAGCCAAAACACTCAGGATTTGTATCCTAGCAAGCCTCATAGATCTTTAACAAGTACATACCATAATTTAAAGGAAGTGAAAAAGCTTAAGAATCTACCTCACGAAGAAGTCACTTGATAAAATACATGAGTCTGAGTATTAGACATCTAGGAAACCAACAAAAGATACATTAAAGAACTCCAAAGTTGGATTCTAGTTAATTCATAGTTTATGAAAATAGAGTATCTAACTCTTGGCCCACAATGGTAAAAGCGGAAAAAGACTACAGTCCTCCCAATCTTCTAGATGTTGACTCCTTGCTAGCGCTCCCATATCTATTCAAGTCTGAGCAAAATAGCACCTGAATGCAACACCTAGAAAATGCTTAGGAAAATCTACCTGCCATAGGGTGGTAGCGGCTACTGCAGCCATAGCCTGTCCTACTTCTATATAGACCTTCTGGTCCACCATAACAGATGTTAGGGCCATATTCATAACTTGCACCAGAGCCATCCCCAACATTACCCCCATAACTACCTCCACGGCCATATGCGCTCATTAGTCCACCACCACCATATCCGCTAGCACCTCCAGTATCATAGCCACTGCGGTTAGAGCCATAGTGAGTAGGATAACCCAGTGACGGATCTCCTCGATAGCTACCAAAATCTCTGTATATAACACCAAAGTCACCACCACCATATCCATAGTCACCAAACCTACCACTTGTACCTCCAGAAGACCTATAAGAAGCATGGCCAAAACCCCAACCACTGCCAAAATTGTTATAGGAATTTCTAAAGACTCCATCATGACTATCATTATATGCACGCCCCCTAGATTCATTACCATATGAATGACCAGATGTTGGGCATGATGGCTTTTTTGGTTCTAACTTCTTGAACTCAACCTACAATAAAGAAACATGTTAACCTAGAAGAATACATGTGCAATAGCCTAACACAACTGAGCCTGGAAAGAAGCATACTAAACTAATCCTACATATTTTAAACCATGACATGTGAGAGACATTGTACAAAAAGTTGAACAAATAATACTGAAAATTTTAGCATAAAAACAAAGAAAAATCATGACCATTCACTATTTCAAAGACATCTTGGACAACCATTAGATAAAACTCACCTTGTTACCAAACATATAATTCATAGTTCCTTTGCACAATAAATTATCAACTACTTGTTCCTCATCAAACTCGATAAATATAAATCCTCGAGACCACTTATACACATGGTCCCGTATAATATCGCAATCGCCCACCTTCCCATACTTGGAGAAGAAACCCTTGAATTAATCTAACCACGAATAAAAGAATAACAATTAAATACATGAGAATCTGATAAAACATGGAAAAAACTACAGTATAAAACACACGATATTTGTAACATTTCTTGAAAAAAACATGTGATGCTTCACCGTCATCCATAGGAGTAGGAATGCCGCTAACAAAAATCTTTTTTTTCTGAAATTCTTTGATTCAGCAGACCCTTTAGGAATGGTCTTCTTGATCTCAACCTGAGAAAATGTAATCTAGTATGTCTTAAAGCCAAAATGCATGCCACCTTACAACATTTTTTTAACTAAAAAAAGATGCTCGGACTTGGAGAATATGGTTTCACTAGAACCTCACAACACCATGTATACTATGACCTTTAGTTAACAATACACATTACCCACAATATGGGTTCTGCTAGAAATCTCACAATACCAGGAGTACTGTGAAAAAAGTTACAAAATTACGATACCAACCAAACTCATTATCTCAAAATAAAATTATGAGTTAATATAAATTGATGGTTCGTTAGAAACAACCACAAAAAGAAAATTTTCTCATGACAAACATACATAAAATGTATAGTTGTTCCTTTCTCCAACCCTTTGATAATAGTCAAATATATAATTAATATATACATTGAAAGTGAAGCTAACTACTCACTTCTTTGTCATTGATGTTATGAGTTTCAGCAATAACAATGTCAAAGACAGAGGGATCAACATAAGTAATGAACCCAAAACCTCTAGGTATACCAGTACGTCTGTCCTTTATAATCACAGAGTCTCTTATCTCACCATACTTCTCAAAGTACTTCACAAATTGCTCTACAAACAAAAATTCGAAGAACAATTAGTATCTTTAGAATGTCCAACCAGCAAGGATTAATAAATGAAAAAACACAAACCTCATCCATAATGACAAATTAACAATATACAAACATGTAGCAGAGTTTAAAAACTAACCTAAAGTTGTCTCTTTCTCAAGACCTGCGATGAAGATTTTTCTATTTCACAGAGAGAACAAAAACCCAAAATTAATACACATCACAATCACAAAGAAAATAACTTTTTCAAGAGAAGAACAAGAAAACACCTAGAGAACACAAACTGGGCAAATATTTTTGCAAAAAGGTGAACTTGCTCTAGAAAAATAGTGCTTTCTTCGTACTTTTGAAGCCAATCATTGAAATTATAAGTGTTTCAGTTTTTTTCTTCTAAAAACTCATTTTCCGTTTGTGGAAGGTGAAAAATATTTGCATAGTTCTTATTATTTTATGATGATTTGAGTGAGAAAAAACATAATCTATTTCAAAAATATATATTAGAAAAATAGAATATCTTCCCCAAGTCTAACTTCTAAAAACAACACTTTGCATAAAGAGAATTCCCAAAAAAGCTTTGAAAATCAAATGCTGGACAAAACCAACAACTACATTAAATTTGATGAAGTGAAAATATGCTCAAAACCAAATATCGAGAGTAAAAAAAAGCCATAGACTATATAATTTGTGCATATATATTTGCAGAAAAGGTGACATTGTTTTACGAAAATCATATTTATGAAATGTTGAAATTGAAGAAGTGCTTAGGAGCTTCTTTTTCATCTAAAAAAATCTTCTTATATTCTCAAAACACTCACAAATCTTTTCGGTTACAAAATTACTGGGTAAATAGTTTGTAGAAGTTATAGTTGGTTAGTTTCTAGTTATTTTACAAGTGATTACGACGTAATTTATGATTCAAAATAATATCTTTAGAACAAAATATATTGAAAAAAGAAACATCCCAAAATCTCAACTTGTAAAAACTACAAAAACAAATGCTTCAAAAAGTCTAAAACACTTATAATTCAATAAACATCAAAGAAATGCTCGTAAATCCTCTTAATTAAAAACCTTTTGGGAAAAGATAGTTTGTAGAAGCTATATTTTGTTAGTTCTAGTTATATGAAGGTTTGTAAGAAAAATAAAATATTTCTGAAAAAAATATTCGAAAAAGAAACACTTCTAAATCCCTACTTCCAAAAAAACAAAAAAAAAAGCTTCAATTATTAGAAAAACACATACCCTATATCCCAACATCTAAAAACAACAACAAAAAAAATGTTTAAGTGGATGGAGAAATACATAGACCTAAATATCAACTTCTAAAACAAAAAAAAATGCTTCAATTATTGGAAATACACATACCCCTATACCCAACATTTTGAAACAACAACAAATAAATGAGTCAATGGATGGAACTTACCCGTAATCCCAACTTCTACAAACATAAACAAAATAAATGCTTCAATGGTTGAAAAAACAGATAGAACTAAATCCAAACTTCTAAAAACAGAAAAAAATGCTTCAACTGCTAGAGAAACAGCCTTCCCCCAAGACCAAACTTCTAAATATAGCAGAAAAAAATATTTTAATTAATGTAAGAACAGATAACCCTAATCCCAACTTCTAAAAATGAAAAAAATGATGTTTTAATGGATGGAAAAATATATAGACCTAAATCCCAACTTCAAAAATCAATAAAAAAACACTTCAATTACTGGACCCCCCACCCCACGCCCACCCCATCCCTAAATCATAAGTTTTAAGAATAGCAAAAAAAATGCTTTAATTGTCGTAAAAAAGCACACCATAAATCCCAACTTGATAAAAAACAAAAAACCCTCAAATGACAGGGAAAAACATATACCTACATCCCAACTTCTAAAAACAACAAAAAAAAAATCCCCCAAAAGTAAAAAATATAAGACATACAATTCAATAAAATTCAAGAACAAAAGTTCATAAAACAGGTAAGAAAAGGATACCTTGGGCTAGCCTCATCGCGGAAATCATTCCTTATTGAACCCATGAAAATAAGTGAGAATTAGGGTTAGCAATATGAGTATCCCGAAGCACAAACTAGAGAACAAAAAAAACCCACCTTTTCCAATGCTTTATATAGATACAAAAAAAGAGTATTGATACTCTACTCTTTATTTTTTTGGTTAAGTTTTGAATCAGCTGTTTAATATGTACATGGGCTTTGCTTCTCAACTTATATTTGGTCTATCACAATAATAATTGGTCCAATTTTGTGTTCATATTTCAAAAAGATATAATGTGTATATATAGAGTCTAGTATATAATTAATGTACCTTGTATATTGGTTTAATTTTTTTATTTACGAAATAATAAAGTTATTTTTAGAGATATTTATAACTTGTTTGATAAATTATTTTAGAAATTTGGTCAATTGTAGAGCTAGTATAGTAGGATATTTTGCAATTAAGTAGTTTATCGAGCTAGTTGCAGGATACTTTGTAATTAAGTTGTTTGCAATGCTACGGTAAAATAAGTTGTTCATAAACATAGTTGCACGATACTCTGTAATTAATCTACTTTAGAAAGTGGATTACAATGTTAATAAGTAGTTTGCATGTTACTTTTTCATAAAATTAATTTATAAAGTTTCTTATAATGTTAATTGAAGATACTCTGTAATTAAGTTGCTTATAATGTCAATTGTAGGTTACTCTATAATTAAGCTAATTTAGGAATCTACTCGTAGGCTACTCTAATTGAATTGCATTAGAAAGATGCGGATAATGCTAATGGCAGGTTACTCTGTAATTAATCTACTTACAAACTAATTTATAATATTAGTTGCTTAGAAAGTTACTTATAATGCCAATTGCAGGTTACTCTGTAATTAAAGTAATTTGAGAAACTACTTGTGGGTCGCTTTAAAAAGTCACTTCTAATGCTAATTGTAGGTTACTCTATAATTAAAGTACTTTAGGAGGTTACTATGTAATTAAGTTACATTAGTAAGTTGCTCATAAAGTTACTCGCATATTACTCTTTAATTAAGCTACTTCAGAAAGATCCTTATTGGCTACTCTGCAATTAAGTTGTTTCAAGAATCTATTAGCAGACTACTCTGCGGTTAAGCTTCTTTATTAAGTTGCTTATGATGATCATGGCAGGACTATGTAATTAATCTACTTAAGAAAGATAATTGCAGTTTACTGTGTAATTAAAATGCGTTAAGAAGCTACTCACAGACTACTATATGATTAAGTTGCTTTAGAAAGTTGCTTATAATGTTCATCGTAGGTTACTCTGTAATTAAGATATTATAGGAAACTATGTGCAGGCAACTCTATAATTCTAATGCTTTATAAAGCAACTCACAAACTACTCAATGATTTAGCTGCTTAAGAAAGTTGCTTATAATGCTCATCGTATGTTTATCTATAATTGAGATACTTTTGGAAGCTACTCGTAGACTACTATATAATTAAGTTTCTTTAGAAAGTTTTTTGTAATGCTCATCGTAGGTTACTCCGTGATTAATTTATTTTAGGAAGCTACTTACAGACTACTCTATAATTAATTTTCTTATAATGATAATCCTAAGTTACTTTATAATTAATTTATTTTATGAAGCTCTGCAGACTACTATGTCATTAAGTTGTTTTAGTAAGTTGCTTATAATGTCAGTTATAAGTTATTCTGCAATCAAGCTACTTGCAGGGTACTCTGTAATTAAGTTGCCTATAAAGTTATTATAGGTTACTCTGTAATTAAAGCTACTTTAGGAAGTTACTAGTAATCTACTAATAATATTTTTAGGATGATAGTTGTAGAAATACTTGTAAAATTCTTCAAAAAAATTGTGTGATAATTTGGTCCCTTGTTTTTTGTAAGAGGAGTTCCATATTTTGTTGAGAAGCTATTTGTAACACCCCAGATTTGAAAAAAAGGGTAATAACGCATATTTCAGGAAATTGCAGGGGCCAACCATGACCGTCGTTGGGGCCACAAAGCATAGGGTGGTCCATGGATTGGTCACCCTCAAACTTCTTCATAGACTTACACTATGGACTTGACCAACGGACCGCTTGCTAGACCATGGTTTGTGGTTGGGGGGCCGTGGTTTAATAGCCCAAATATAGGGTTCTGACCACAAATGACGCTCATGTAGGAAGACCCATCGTTGGACCATAGTCTCTTGTCGTGGACGTTAATATAATGGGTCGATAACTAGGATCAAGATCAAGTCTCAGTTCCTTTATCGAAGATTAGAAATTGGCTTCAATGAATTATAATTTTCATCCATGGATTCCTTATATTCATCGAGTTCCTAAATTCCTCCATTTCCTAAGATAAAATTCCCCAATTGAGTTAGGTTTTTCTTCAATTGTCATAGGTTCTCTTGATTATTAATTTGAATGATTTTATTATGATCTCTAATTGTCACGCCCCAAGCTACCCACGAGACACGAACGTGGAACCTAGGACCACAAGTTATCCCAAGCTAACCCTGCTGGTATGATCATGAGAATACTAAAGATAATAAACTGATGCGGAAGCTAAACCATAATTAAAATGAAAAGATGGGAAATACCTATATACTATAACTGAGATATTTGAAAATTGATGAGTTTAATACAAAGAAGTTATTAAATCAATACTAAGATGAAACTATGTCTGAAAAAAGCCTCTAGATGACTAGAAATGAAGGGATAATACCCTACTAAATCTAGCAAATACTGAAACTAAATGACTAAAAATGTTGAAAATAGACTCAAGACTATTATCCTCGGTGAATGAGGACTCACCATTGATTCTATTGAACTAGAGATCGAGAATCGATTTAAGCGTGATATGGATACTGAGCATGTAGGATAGTGTAAAGCTGAAATAAAACATAACTGAACAAGCACAAAAGCAAGTATAATATTATAAACATGATATACTGAATTCAGAGCTAACTGGATGCAATGACCAAATATATAACATTTTGAGACTGAATGCTGACTGAACTATAAATATGGTCAATGCAATAGAGTCTTGGTAATCTTTGGAAGCTACTAATAATCGATAATAAAACCACATGAGCTAAATGTGGAGTTCGATGTATACGCCCCATCGAGAGGACCCAATATACCCTGCTAGAGGTATAAAGGCATGCTGTCATGATCACTAAACTGATGCCCACAAAGGGGACTTATAAATTATTGGCTAGTAGTTCTGGGACTATTTGGGTAGCTGAACCCTAGTCGAACTCATTATTATGCTACTCCCAATTAATTAAGTGATTAACATATTATGATTGAATTTATGTAAATACTGGATAGGTCAAAACTAAACATGCAAACTAAGAATGCAATAATTAATATGATAATGATGCATTACTAACTGAGACATGTATATCTAAAGTAACTGAAATATTTGACCTAGCATGTGCAATTTAAGAACTAAAGAAATACATAGCCACGATTTTGAAATTCATGAAATAATCTGAGTAATAACAAGGTAATCTGATTAGGAACATATGACTAATAAATTCATGATAATCTACTAGAGTTATAGAAACCCTAGGTCTAATCATGATAAGGAAATCAAGAACTTGATTGAGATTTAGGGACCCAATGGGTGAAAGGAACCCACTAGTGAAATCCCACATACCTGGTGATGAATTCCCCGGAGAAATCTGTAGATTACGGGCCTAAAACTAATGGAACCTTGTTGCGTTATTGACCTAGGGTTCTTGACCCTTTTCTCCTCTTTTGCTTCAAATTTTCTAAGTTTTGATTAATTATTTTTACTTAGGTAAGTTCTAGTTATGTTTCTAGGCTTAAGAAGACTAAAAGCTCATGATTTAGGGTCTAAATAATGTATCTTAGGGGCCAAACGAACAAGGAAAAAACCAAAAGACCCACAGACTTAAAAGTTGTCAGAGTCAGTGAAGGACCGTGAGTCGACTGAGGTCCGTACTGGTCGACCGTCGTTTGTGACTGAGAATTGAAAGTCAGTTGGCGAATCAACGGAGTCAATTGACGGATCGTAAGTCGACTGAAGGTCCGTACTGGTCCATCGTCGTTCGCGATTGAGAATTGGAAGTAAGTTGATCAATCAACGAAGTTGAATAATGGACAGTAAGTCGATTGAAAATTCGTACTGGTCGATTATTGTTTGTGAGTTAGAACTCAAATTCAGCTGGCCCATTGACGGAGTTGACTGATGGTCCATTGTTGGCTCTGTTGCTGGCACCTGCAACTTCTGAATATCTACATATTTTTGGTCTATTTTGGATAAGCGGTGTTACATTATCACCCCCTTGAGACCATTTGTCTAGGAATGATGACTAAACTAGCTAAAATAGAGGAAGAGAGTTGCAATCCTTACCACTAAATACTTAAAATTGAGTTTCTGACTGAATTGAGTTCCAAGAACCTGCAACTACACTATAAATGCAAGTACAAATTGAGGGAACATGATTCAAAGACTGAACTCACGCATGAATGACTTGAAAACTAAAGAGGAACTATTAGCTCAAGATGGAGTGGAATCGGAAGGAAAGAGGTCAGGATACTTGGCTTTCATGGCTGTTTCTGCTTCCCAAGTAGCTACCTATACGAATTGACTCCTCCACAAAACCTTGACTGAAGCGACTTCTTTTTGTTTCTCAACCTTCTAACCTGACGGTTAAGAATCTAAACTAGTACATACTCATAATAAAGACTATCTTTCACAATCACACACTCTAATAGAACTACAGAGGCTTGATGACCCACACACTTCTTGAAGAGTGAGATGTAGAAGACTAGATGCACTGCTGCTAGTTCTGCTAGCAACTTTAACTCATATGCCACCTTGCCAACCCTTTTTAAGATCTTGTAAGAGCCTACATATCTAGGGGTGAGATTCCCTTTCTTGCTAAATCTCATCACCCCCTTCATAGGTAACACTAAGAAAACCCAATCATTAACTTGGAACTCTAGTTCCCTTCTCCTTACATCTACATAAGATTTTTGACATCTTTGAGTTGTGGTAAGTCTATATATAATGAGTTGCACTTTCTCCATTGCATAAAGGACTGAATCTGGTGCTATCAAAGCTGCTTCAACTTCTTCAAACCAACCAATAGGAGATCTACATTTATCCCCATACAGTATCTCATAAGGTGTCATTTGAATGATGGAATAGTAGCTATTGTTTTAGGTTAACTCAATAAGATAAAGGTGATCATCCCAACTACCCTTGAAATCCATCACACAAGCTCTCAACATATCCTCTTAGGTCTGAATGGTACGCTCTTCCTGTCTATTTGTTTAAGGGTGAAATGTTGTGCTAAGGTTAACTTGAGTACTAAGACCTTTCTAAAATGACTTCTAGGGATGAGAAAAGTTGAGTACCTCTATCAGAGATGTTAGATAAAGGAACCCAATGCAAACCTAACAATTTCATTAATGTAAAGATTGACATAGTCCTCCACCGTATTTGTAGTCTTGATCGCCAAAAAGTTCTACTTAGTCATCCTATCAACTATAACAAAAATGGAGTCATGTTGCTTGCAAGTTTGAGGTAACCCTATGATGAAATACATATTGATAACTTCCCACTTCCAAGTAGGAATGTCGATCACTTGAGTCATACCTCTTGGTTTATGATATTCTACCTTGACTTGTTGTCAATTAAGGCACTTACTCACAAAATCTGCTATATCCCTCTTCATGCCATTCCACGAGTAGATATCCCGCAGATTGCAGTACATATTAGTTGCACCTAGATGAATATAATATCTGGAGTTATGGGTTTCTGCAAGAATATGCTGTCTCAACTCACCCACATCCGTAACACACAATCTACTCTTGTAGCGAAGTTGTCCATCTCCCCCTTGGGAGAAAACGTCCACTCTACGATTGTACAATGCACCCTTAAGTTTAAGAAAGATTGGATCATTGTCTTGCTTTTCCTTATGATCCACTACCAAAGCAGATTCTGCCCCATTCTCAACTGTTACATCACTGTCTGATATGTTCATAAGGTAAACTCCTAATCGAGCAATCCTGTGAACATCCTTCACTAGTTCCTTCCTTTGTTCCTCAACATGGGCTACACTACCCATAGATAATCTACTAAGAGCATCTTCTACTACATTCTCCTTACCAGGATGGTAATGCATACTAATATTATAATCCTTAAGGAACTCAAGCCATCTCCTCTGGTGAAGATTCAACTCTTTCTGGATGAACACATATTGAAGGCTCTTATGGTATGTGAACACCTTTACATGAACATCGTATAAGTAGTGTCTCCAAATCTTGAGTGCAAAAACCACTATTGCAAGCTGGAGGTCATGATTTGGATAATTCTTCTCATGTACCATAGGTTGTCTAGAAGTATAAGATATAACCTTATCTCGGTGTATCAACACACAACCTAGGCCAACTCTGGATGCATCGCAATAGATCACATAACCATTTGAACCCTCTGGTAGAGTCAATACAGGAGCTATAGTCAATCTAGTTTTCAATTCTGCAAAGCTTTTATCACAATCATCTGACCATTGAAACTTAACCATCTTATGAGTCAACCTAGTTAATGGTGAGGCTATGGATGAATTCCTTCCACGAAACCTTCTATAATAACCCTCTAGGCCTAAGATACTTCTGATATATGTAGTAGAGGTAGGTCTGAGCCATTGTTTCACTACTTTTATCATTCTGGCAATCCACTTGGATCCCCTTGCTAGATAAAATGTGACGAAGGAAAGAACTGGATTGCAATTAGAACTCACATTTGATAAACTTAGCGAATAACTGGTGATATTTGAGGGTCTGCAAAACAACTCTCAAATGAGACACATGTTCTTCCTCATTGGTAAAGTAAATGAGAATATGATACGCTCAAACTTACTTCTCAAATGAGAAGTAAAGCGGTCGCGTCAAGTAAATAACCCAACTAGTGAGGTTGGGATCGTTCCCACGAGGAAAATAGTCTAGACTTAACTTTAACTTGTTATTACTATTGTTCGGTTGATAGCTTCCTTAGAAAGTAAAAACATAAAAATGTAAACAGGGGGTTTGTATCTCCTAATAAGTAAAAAGAACTAAAAAAAGAACTAATGAAATTGAAAGAGACACTTAACAGCTTTTAGAGTTGGGTTTTAATCAATGAATCAAAGTAACTAGGGTTTACGTGTTCCCCACAGGTTCATAACTTGATAATTCTAACTATAACAATTCTTTCCTAGTATCTTGCATGCAAAGTGATAAGTTATGTATTTCTAAATCCTTGGTCCGGCATCTAGAAAATCTCACTCCGCACCTTGGTCCGGCTACGTGTGTTGCTTTCCTAACCCTTATCGTTACCCCATATTAAGCATCGTATTCGATATTTGACTAAGTTACTACCTTGTACCAATCAATACTAGCCTATTAGATAGTATACACTAAATCTATGTTAATAATTCTTTTCCTATTATCTACCTCCTTGGTCCGGCAAGTAGCATTAAGGCGAGTTCTAACGTTGATCATCCGTTAAAAAGACGTCTAAGCGAAAGAATTATTAATACATGCAAGACACTATTCTAGAATTGTTATTTTAGCTAGGGTTTATCTCATTATTTGCCTATGGTTCCCACAACCCTAGTTATGGAGTTTAGTTACTCATCGCCATAAACACAATTTTTAAATATATTAAATAAGAATTCATGTACTTACTTCAATGAGAAAGAGTAAAGTCCAAAAGATTGCTTGATTAATCACCAAAAAGTACTTGTAAGAATATCCAAAGGATCAAACACTAATCAATAATTTCTAATAATAATATGAGTTCTAATATTGTAGAGTCTAATTATCAGGTGTCTAACCTCAAAAACGAGGTTTTTCGAACTATTTATAAAAAATACAAAAACCTAATTAAACAAGAATTCTAATTACTGGAAATCTGCCAAAACGCGGCTGGGTCGACGGACCACACGACGGACCGTCGTGGTCATGATGGACCGTCGTGGACTCCGTCGTCCCATACTTGTGCATTTTCCTCTGCTGCTCTCTTCGTTCCCCTCAACGGTAAGTGTGACGGACCGTCATAGGCACAACGGTCCGTCGAGGGTCTCGTTTCAAAAGACTTCAACTCTTGGAATTTGGGTACTGGGATCACTTCTCTGATCTTCACGACGTACATGCAGGACGGACCATCATGGCTATGACGAACCGTCACAAGCCTCGTAATCCCACACTTGTCAGACTTCCCCATCTTCCTTCAGCAGCTTCTCTCCCAAAATCTCCGCAATTGGCTCTGGACAGATTTCCTGCAAAACAAAGAGAAACTTGTATAAAAATTAGCATAAAAAGGGCTTTTGGACACACTAAACTTGAGTTAAAAGTATTAATTATACCGTGAAGCCACGGTATATCAGAATATCATTAATAAAGACAATTATGAACAAGTTCAAGTACTATTTGAACACTCGATTCATCAAATCCATGAAATCTGGATGATCATTAGTTATTCCAAATGACATAACTACAAATTGATAATGACCATATTGAGTCCTGAAGATTGTCGTCGAAATGTGACTATCTCTGACTCTAAGCTGATCATAACCCACTACTAAAAAAACTTGATGTAGCGATAGAAAATTTTTGTAGCTAAATAATAAATTTAATTTCTAAACCCACTTAGAGAGAATTAGCGATTGATTTTTGTTAGCAACAGGAAAAATAGCAACAGACTAGTGACACCGTTCATCGCTACACACTATTTTTTACTAGTGACCCGATTTGTGGTCTATCTTTGAGAATGGCTAGAACCCTGATGTTGGTCAAACAAGTCATCAATCCTGGGTATGGGATACTTATTCTTAATTATGACCTCGTTCAACTGTCTATAGTCAATGCATATTCTGAGAGAACCATCTTTCTTCTTTACGAACAACACTAGTTTACCTAATGGCAAATTACTAGGTCTGATGAATCCCTTATCTAGAAGGTTTTTAAACTGATCTTTTAATTCCTTAAGCTCATCTGGAGTCATTATGTAAGAAGGAATATAAATAGGTTGGGCATTTGTAAAGAGATCAAATCCATTATCGATTTCCCTTTCGGGAGGTACTTCAAAAACATATTTTGAAAACACTTCTGGAAACTCAATAACTACTGGAACTGACTTAAGCGTAGGGGTTTCATAGCTACAATCCTTAACCGAACTAGATGATAGAGATAACCCTTCAAGATCATCTTTCTAGCCTAAATGTAAGAAATGAATCATCCCATAGGCGCCAAGATACTACCCTTCAATTCTAAGATTGGTTTGTTTGGAAACTGAAAAATGAACAATACCAGTTCTATAATCGACTGAGGCATTACATAAATGTTACCAATCTATGCCTATAATAACATCGAAGTCTGCCATTTCTAAATTTACATGATCTGTTGAGGTGACTTTTTGAGAGACTGTGACAGGTCAATTTCAGTATACCCGTCTAGCTATAATTGGATCACCAACTGGAATAGAGACTGAGAAAAGCTGTGAGAGAGTTTCCGAACTAACACTGGATTAGACTACTATGTAAGGAGTTACAAAGAAAAAAGTTGTCCCTGTATCTAACAATGCATAAACATAAAAGTCAAAGACTCGTAACATACAAGTGACTTCATCAGGAGAACCTTTCTGATCCTGGCGAGCCTGAGGAGAATACAACCTATTCTGGCACTGATTTCCACCTGTACCACATGAGTTACCCTGTTGAGTCAGGCGACTTGCTAGTGCTGTTGAAGTTGTAGATTGAGCTCTACCATTACCACCTCATTTATGCTGTTTAGAAGAACAATCCCTCAACCCGTGACCACACTAACCGGACCCAAAACATACTTCCTTTCCTGCAAGACACTCTCCTAGATGGTTCTTACTACACTTAGGGCAACTAGGGTAAGTCTTGGTTCCTGAAACACTTCCTTAAGACTTAGAGCCTAGTTCCCTAACCTTTTGATCACACCTGTTCTTGGAGGATAGAACAATAGCTTATGAAGGGGCTGGGGTTTAAAATTTTTGGTGATTCTACAAGCCATTTCCACCACCTAATTTCTACTGAGAATAGTTATAGTTCCCAGTCCTAGCCTTCTTATTCTTCTTGGATTTTTTTCCTAAGCTTATCACCCTCAACCTATTGAGCATGAGTCATAACCCTAGAGATGTTTATATCTCCAAGTAACATAGCATTTCTGCACTCCTTTACACAAAATCTGACACTCCATACAAGAACTTATTAATCTGAGCTAAGGATTTAGCAACCATGTGAGGATCATACCTATAGAGTTGGTTAAACTTGAGACCATACTCTTGAACCATCATGTTTTCCTACCTTAAATTCATGAATTCGTGAGACTTTGCTTCTCTCAACTCTATTGGGAAAAACATGTCCAAAAAGGTCTCACTAAAGCGATCCCAAGTAATAGGAGCTGCATCTGCATTCCTATTTTTATCAATTGATTGTACCAGATTTGAGCAAAATATTTTAGATTGTATGATTCCAATCAACCCGATCATTTCCAATGGCATGAATCACCTCGAAGATTTTCTTGACCTCATCCAAGAAAATTGAGGATCTTCACCAGTTTGAAATCCTAAGAACTCAGGAGGATTCATCCTAACAAAGTCATGAACCCTTGGTGCTGTTGATCCACTATCACGACTGGGGAGCACCTCCTAGAAGTAACATGGCGTACTTGACCTCTTGGAGTTCTTATACAAACCCATAGATATCATTTATCACATTCTCATACGTAAATTTAGGGGAAATTTTAAACTTTTCTTAGCACATCATATGCAATAAACTTCACTTCATATACATATTAAATTTAAGTCATAATACATAGATAGAATCTAAGTCTCTTTTCCATCTTAGAGTTAACATCATAGAATAGAATAGGGATACAACCCTTTAATATCATAACATAATACTTAAACTATTACAATACATTGAATATAAACTTGATATAGGAAATCCTTGGAACATAAGGATTCCTTTTCTTGAGATTAGGAAACACTTAACTATCTCCTCAATCATAGAGACATTGTAACGACCTGTTTAGTCGTTTTGAGTAGCAGATTTTATTTCTGGAAAAATAGGCTGAGGCGACGGACCCCACGACGGACCGTCATGGGCGCGACGGACCTTCGCAGGGTCTCGTTTCAAAACACTTGGAAAAATCTGAAATTGGGTACTGAAATTGACTCTCCGACCGTCACGACGAAATGGCAGGACGGACCGTCACAGGCGTGACGGACCGTCACAGACTCTATAGTGGAAATCCAGTCCCTGACCTTTCCGACGGACAGCAGGACGGACAGTCGCAGGCACGACGGCCCGTCACGGGCTGCGTAATCCCAGTCTGGGTCGGATTTCTTTACACGTTTTAAGGGACGTTTTTGACTATTCCTGCTTTAATTATAAAATTAGAGGGTTAATGTTAATAAGTCTAATTACTTGGGGGTTAAAAGAGGTAACCTTAAGTTAATTAGTGGGTTATTATTGCCATCTTTTACACTTAATATATGTTAATTAGGGTAAAAGAAAGAGGGTTTGAATAAAAAAATAAAAGAAACAAGAGAGACCAAAAAAGAAGAAGAGAACGAGTAGAGAGAGAGAGACGAAGAGGATAGCAAGGATTTTGAGAAGATAGCTTGATTGATCGCAATTCTTCGGTGGAGGTAGGTTATGGTTTTTACACTATCGTAGTAACTCTTAATAGCGAATGATATGTGTTTGGTAGTCTTATTAAGTCTTCTATATGCTTAATTTGTGTGTATGCATGATGTGATTTTATATATATATGATTGTGAAAAAATAAGCATGATGAAGCTATTGAATCTTAAACGAAGAAAAAACCCTAATCTACTTTGTAATGATGATGCCTTGGTATAAAAGAAGCTTGATGAACGAAAGTAGTGAGATTAGGGGATCGGGTGCCACGTTCTGGTACCAGGATAGTATATGAGGATCGGAGTGTCATGTTCCGACACTAGGATAGTATATGGATCGGGTGCCACGTTCCCGGTACTAGGATAGTTATGAGGATCGGAGTGTCACGTTCCGACACCAGGATAGTATATGGATCGGGTGCCACGTTCCGGTACCAGGATAGTATATGAGGATCGGAGTGTCACGTTCCGACACCAGGATAGTATATGGATCGGGTGCCACGTTCCGTACCAGATAGAATGAGGAGCGGAGTGTCACTTACCGACACGAGAGTAAATAATAGAATGAATCTTGAAAGATACTAATATACTCAATCTAAAGAACATGTTTCCCAAAAGAGTATGGTGTGGAGGCTGAGTCCTCATAGATATGATCGGTAATATTATACATGATGTTTATACTTGTTGCTATCACCTGTTAAGAATATTAGTTGATTTTATGATGTTATCTGAATAATTGCTTTCTTTTTGAGTTGGCCGATGATACCTACTCAGTACTTGTGGTTGTACTGACCCCCCTACTTTTATGTTTTCTTTTTGTATATCGTGTATGCAACAACTTGCCGTCATCTTCGACTAACAGTAGTTCAAGCCAGTCTTTCGTCACACACCGATCTTCAGGTGAGCTAATGCTTCTAGCTTGGACTGGATCTCCTTCCTCATGTCTTGATGCCTTGAAGTTTCGCATAGACTAGCTTTTTATTTGTTTTAGCTTCTTAGAATACTCTTAGTTTAGTAAATTGATCATAGATTTTGTCTTGTGGTGATGACTTCCAGATTTTGGGAATTAATAGATGTTAAATTTTAGAAGTTTGAATTGTCTTTTATTTATGAGTTTTAAGAGTGTAAGTCTTCCGCATTGCTTTATGTTGATATTAAATTGAAATGATAAGGTTCAAATTGTTGGTTCGCTCAACTAGGCGGGTAAATGTGGGTGCCAGTCGCGGCTCGATTTTTGGGTCGTGACAAACTTGGTATCAGAGCATTAGGTTCGTTGGTCTCATCACACAAGAACAGGTCTAGTAGAGTCTTAAGAACGGTAGGGGGATGCCTTTACTTTTCTTTGAGAGGCTATAAGACTTTAGGAAAATTCCATTCTTTCTTTCTTTCTTTCGTGCTATTACTTGGATCCAATTGGTATCTAGGTGATACAATTGGTATCTGACCATCTTCACTCTATTTCGCAGATGGTTAGAACTAGAGCAACGACTACGCCAACATCAACATCAGCAAGACAAGATGCATCTGAGCCAGCACTGGGGCTGTAGCTCGAAGTGGACAGGGCAAGAGGCCGCGGTAAGGTCGTGGGAGGACGTCCTCTAGAAGGAGAGGACGAGCACCTAGCCCATCTGGTGCTAGGGCGGTGACTCCTCCACCGACTGAGGAGATTAAGAGAATGGGAGGATGGGAGAATGAACAAGTACAGAATGAGGAAAGGCCACCCCAACCTACCCCAGAGATGATCAATCAGTTCTCGCTTATCTTAGTGGGTTTCTGATCAGGGACAGGCACCACCAATGTTTTCTACAAACACCACACCTCCGGTTTCAGAGGTACAACATGCAGCCACTATGGCCCCTCGTATGGATGCCTCATTGGACATAGGCACGTTTCCACGCCTGACTACTGGCCTATAATGACGAATGATCACATGAACTTTTTAGTAAGTTCTTGAAATTGAAACCTCCAGTCTTCAAGGGTGCAGAATCTGAGGATGCTTACGGTTTTTTTGTTGACTGTCATGAGCTACTACACAATGGGTATAGGTAGAACGGTTTGGTGTTGAGTTCGTGAGTTATCAGTTTCAAGGAACGCCAAAATGTGGTGGCGGTCACATGTTGAATGTCAACCAACAGAGGAACCACCTATGACTTGGGCCTCATTCTCTAGTTTGTTTATGGAGAAGTATATCCCCTGTACTTTGAGGGATAGGAAAAGGGATGAGTTCTTAAGCCTAGAGCAAGGTAGGATGTCGGTCAATGCATATGAGGCTAAGTTTCGTGCACTATCCAGATATGCCACCCAACTTTGTTTCAGTCCACAAGAGCGGATTCGCCTTTTTGTGAAGGGGTTGAGATCAGAGTTGCGAATTTCAGCTTTACAGGTAGCGGCCACAGCGAAATCTTTTCAAGAGGTAGTAGACTTCGTAGTAGAGGTGGAAGGAGTGAAGCCAGATGAATTCACCATGGCATCGACATCAAAGAGGTTTTGAAAGAGGGGTGAGTTTAATGGTTCTTACTCTAGAGGACAGGGTTCCGGAGGTTACTCAGTTCGACCCATTCAGTCTTCACTACAGACTGTAGTTGGGGGTCCACCTCAGACACATGTCAACACTTCTCTGAGAGACCTAGCGTGAATCTAGAGAGTGTTTATGGGTGTGGGGAGACTGGGCATATCAAGAGGTATTGTCCAAAACAGAGTTATAGACCCCCAACAGATAGAGGTAGAGGTGGTCATGGCAGAGGCCGTTATTCTGGAGGGTGTGGTGGCCGAGGTAATGGTGGTCACCAAAACGGCCGGGGTGATGGGCAAACGGGAGCCACTACATCACAACATGGTAGGGACAACGGACAAACAAACGAAAGGGCCCATTGTTATGCTTTCCCTGGGAGATCGGAGGCGGAGACATCTGATGCTGTCATCACAGGTAATCTTCTGGTTTGTGATTGCATGGCTTCTGTATTGTTTGATCCTGGATCCACATTTTCTTATGTATCTTCCTCATTTGCTAATGGTCTAAATTTACATTGTGAATAACTTGATACGCCTATTCGTATTTCTACTCCGGTGGGTGAGTCTGTGGTAGTTGAAAAGGTATATAGGTCTTGTTTGGTGAACTTTGTAGGGAGCAACACTTATGTAGATTTGGTTATCTTAGAAATGGTTGATTTTGATGTAATTCTGGGTATGACTTGGCTTTCTCCACAATTTGCGATCTTGGATTGTAATGCTAAAACGGTGACGTTAGCTAAGGCTGGGACAGATCCGTTAGTGTGGGAGGGTGACTACACTTCCAATCCGGTGCGTATAATCTCCTTTCTTCGTGCTAAGAAAATGGTTAGTAAAGGGTGTTTAGCTTTCTTGGCACATCTCAAGGATGACACTACCCAAGTACCTTCGATTGAGTCGGTTTCGGTGATTATAAGTAGAGGGTTAATGTTCTAATAAGTCTAATTACTTGGGGCAGTTAAAAGAGGTAACCTTAAGCTAATTAGTGGGTTATATTGCCATCTTTACACTTAATTATATGTTAATTAGGGTAAAAGAAGAGGGTTGAATAAGAAAAATACCAAAGAAACAAAGAGAGACAGAAAAAAAAGAAGAAAGAGAATGAGTAGAGAGAGAGAGAGACGAAGAGGATAGCATGGATTTTGAGAAGATAGCTTGCTTGATTGATCGCAATTCTTCGGTGGAGGTTAGGTTATGGTTTTTACACTATTTGAGTAAACTATTTAATAGTCGAATGATATGTGTTGGGTAGTATTATTTAAGTCTTTATATGACTAGTGTGTGTATGAGTGAATTGATTTTATATATAATGTTGTGATAAAATAAGCATGATGAAGCTATTGAATCTTAAATTGAAGAAAACCCTAATCTAATTTGTTATTTTCTGATTGCTTGGATTAAAAGAAGGCTTGATGAACGAAAGTATGAGATTAGGGGATACGTGGTGACACGTTGCGGTACCAGGGATAAGATATGAGATCGGAATGTACGTTCGACACCAGGAAGATATGGATCGGGTGCACGTTTCCGGGATAAAAGATAGTATATGAGGATCGGAGTGTCAGTCCGACACAGGATTAGTATATGGATCGGGTGCCCACGTTCCGGTACCAGATAGTATATGAGGATCGGAGTGTCCCACGTATCCGACACCGGATAGCTATGGATTAGGGTGCCACGTTCCGTAACCGGATAGAATGAGGACGGCGGAGTGTCACGTACCGACACGAGAGAAAGAATAGACTGAATCTGAATTTGTGAAAGATATATATACTCATCTAAAAAGGAGAACAGTTTTACCAAAAGAGTATGGTGTGCGGGCTTGAGTACCTCATTAGATATGATAGTAATATTTACATGATGATATTGGTGCTATCCTGTTTAAGAATATAGTTGATTTTATGATGATTATTGGAAGATATATTGCTTTCTATTTTGAGGTTGGCCGAATGCTACCTACATCAGAACTTGTGTGGTTACGTACGGACCCCCCTACTTTTATGTTGTTCTTTTTGTATATGTGGTACATGACAAGCAAAAGTGCAGTCATCGTCGACTCAACAGTAGTTTACAAGCAAGTATCGTCAAACCGGATCTCAGGGTGAGATAATGCTTTCTAGTTGGACGGGATCTCCTCCTCATGTTTGATGATTGAAGTTTCGGATTAGGGATAGCTTTTATTTGTGTTAGCTTCTTAGAAGACTTCTTGTTAGTAAATTGACATAGAGTTCATCATGTGGTTGATGACTTCAAGCTTTTGGGGAATTAATGGGACTGTGAATTTTACGAAGTTATTGAATTGTCTTTTATTTATGAGTTAAGTCTTCCGAATTGCTTTATGTTGATATAAATTGAAATGATAAGGTTCAGATTGGTTGGTTCGCTTAAATAGTGAGGGTAAATGCTGGCCGCAGGTGCAGTCGCGGATCGGTCTTTGCGGTTCGGAACAACATCCTTTTCCCCTTTTAAGAATCCGAACCACACTTTGTGTAAAAAGTAGAGAAAAGAAAAATGGAGTCTAGTTATTACAGGGAATACCACTAAGTATGACAACCAAGCAAAAAAGTATGCTTAAAAGACACATTTTCTTGAAACCATGCTTCATGTCGTTTTTGATAACCTTCATAAAACTTTGAGACAATATTCAATTTATAAAATCAACCTACTTATATAGCATAATAATTGGTCATAATCATATAAAAGCACAAATGCCATTTAAGCATTTTCAGTTCACATTACATTAAGCGGCATGCTTCTTAACACTGGTTGTCTTTTCTTTAGAGTGAATCTTTCGCTAAACTCATTAAACTCCCAAGTAACCCTCTGTGAGGCCTTTGTGCAATGCATCACCTTAAGAGCACAAGGAAATCGTACATATATTCTAACAAGCCCATAATAGACGTATAGTAGGTAATCATTAAACACATTAAATCAAGACCATAGGGAACATACATGGGGTTATATTCACTTTGTACCTATACTAATTTCATTCACATAGAACATTATAAGAACCTTACTCACTAATCCAATCCTAAGACTATAGCGCAAGTTAATGGTGCAGCCCCATACAAATCATAAATAACTAAGTAAAACTATCATGAGGACCCACAAGCTTAACCCTTATTTCATACATCAATAAAAGAAATATACACAACTTCATTAATGCCACATGAGACCGTCATTTCATATAAGAATAGACCCAATTATGCAAATACCACAAGCCACTTCATAAAGGCTCATCACCATGCATTTCCACTATATCAAGTAGAAAAAATAATTACAAAGTATGCAAAGGAAATAAACATAAGTCATATAATTAGAACACTTCCTAGGGACTCTCAAGAGCTACTTGTGAAATCATAGTGGAGCCCTACCCCCACCTACACTAGAACTACCCTTAGGTTATCCTAGTTAGGGACATACTTATTCATTGTGCCATTTACTTTAGGGGGAAAACTATAGCAGAACCAAACACTAAGGACCATGGTTACATGAAATTTGATGTTGTACAACCTTACACCAAGGGAAGGTGCTCTACTTATCCAAAGTAGAACATTAACACATGCTAGAATACTAGTGAAATCACTTGCTAGATTCTATGTTGCAAGCATAGTTATGGAACTTGGAGGTATTTGTGGAAACACTCCTTATGGAAAATGAGTCATAGTAGTTATACACTATGGAAATATCACTCTATACCCTTTGGTATATGAGGCTAACTACCTCGTGAGGACTATGTTTACCTACCTTCCTCCAATGGGAAAGGACATCCCTCAACTTCAACTTCTCTCGTTGCTAAGCTAAATTTTTTTATTAAAAATCCTTTATTAACTAATTAATAAAAACATAGGCTTTAAAAGAGTTAACTACTCATATGCTTAGCTTATAGGTCATATATGAGAGCTCATCAACCTAAATCATGTGAGAAATCCTATCACATGGACATTTCATATTCAAGCACCTATCTAGTTTAGGGTACAATTAAGCACACCTTTCAAGGCCCCTCCATCGACTAGATTAAATAAATGAGTGTGTCTATATACATCTATCTATCTCTCTTTCTCTCTCTCTTCTCTCTCTCTCTCTTAAATATATATATATAGATATCTATATATATATATATATATATATTAGATAAGTAATCCTTGTCACACAACACATTAAAACCCACACATGTTCAGACATTAACATAATCATGCGTTCTATTTATGTACATAGGAAACCAAAACTCGGAACTATCCTATAAGGAAAACAATGTGCACGCACAGGTATCATACCCTTGGTTTACTATTACACCTATCAATTCATAGTGAAGATACATGCCACATCAAACTGATTAGTGAGCCTATACCTCACTGCACAGGAGTAGACATGCGTGCATATGAGAATACTTTGCATATTAGACACCATGAACCTCTACTACTTGTATAAAACATGCATAATGTGTAAAAGTGGTGGTACATTGGTAAACATGATCACATAGGGTATCAACCACAATATGAGGCAGCCCACCCCTCTTAGGGACCACCAATGCATGAACCAATCATAGACCATACAACGCAATTAGAATAGGGAGTTAGCTATACTTCATATTAAACTAAGACCCTCACCTTATTAATTCACACTTTAAAATAGGGCGTACATCGGTAACTGCATCAGTAAACCATGTATACTCATTTACGGAAGCGCCTAATCAGACCCAACATAGTCATTCATATATGGAAACTTAGCAATACAACCTACACACTTCTAGAATAGGATAAACTTGGCAAAAGCTTAACATAGGGGTATCAACACCAAACACACTCATTGTATAATTGCCTTCAGGCCACGATCACACCCACACAACACAACACACAACAACACAACACACACACATATATCTTAATATATATATATATTATCTAGATATAGATATAATTTATATAGTACATAAGTAAACAGGTAACCATAGTGATCATACCCTCACGTTGCATACAAGGCTTCATCAACAACTCCAATTATATAAGAAAGTGGAAGTAGGAAGGAAATCTTACCAATGCTATCAACCGGTGCTCATTCATTGACAAATATCCATGTTTCATCAAACACTTCCTACTAAGGCATAGCAAAATTGTATAAACATAATCGGAATGATGCATTCACATCATTTAAAAGATTCAAGATCTAAGAAAAGCTACCTCATAAACTTATAGAATGTGAAGGAAAGTTGATCTCTTTCTGATTCTTCATCACTTTGATCATCAATGATCAACCTCCTTAGTTCACCAAATTACAATATAGGGCAGTAGATACAAGTATCTTTCATAAAAAAACTCATACATTCATGCACTGTAGAGTCTATATTACAGTGAGCACCATACAATTACAACATGGAGGAAGTAGAGATCAAGTCTTTAAGAATCAAATCACATTTAACAACAAATAATTGATAATAAAAATACATTATAGGCAGTATCTAAAGTACAATTAACCCTATACGAAATTACGAATCAATTACTATTGAATCAAGATATATTGAACTACATAAGCAATTTATAGAAGATACGAGAACATTAATCAATACTATCCTAATTCTTCAAGGATTGATCAAATGGAGCCCATAACATATATTAGACCTATATACATGATAGTCAAGCTAACATCCATTTAACATAATGAATTCACATTGCAAATCTCCTACATTAAGATCATATAGACAATACATAGCTTAAAACGAAGAATTGGAAGGCGCATGGATTCATATGAAATTGGATAAAATTCACGTACAATCAATAAATTGATCATCAATCATATGAGGAAAAATCATTTTGAATTTTTGAGAAAAAATATGTTAGATGAAGAAGAAGAAGAGAAAAAGAGATTTGTCAGAATTGTTATTGAAAACCTTTAAAGGAACTCTCTAGATGGAAGATTAACTAGAGATAAAGGATCATCATACCTAAATGTAGAAGAATACCTCTAAAACTTGGTGAAGAACTCATGGAAGTCCAGGCTCCAAGCTGTTCTCGAACTTCACTTTCAATGGAGATTCTAGAGAGAGTTTGGTTTGGGAGGGAAGTCTAATTTTTGTGAATTGAATCGGGAATGGGTTTGTCACGTTTTTGATCACTTAAATACACCCGAAAATAACCAAATAAACCAAGTAGGTTCAGTTTAGCACGTGGGGTGAATTTCAAATTCACCCCTTAATGAAGCAGCGTGCAAGCACTGAAGTTGCAGGCTGCATCGACAGGGCGTCATCTGGTTGACGAGCCTTCCTGTTGCTCTGTCATTTGCGACTGCAACTACTTCCTTAAAGTCTAAGCTCACACATCTTAGTTTTGAGTGATTAATCCCATTGAAGGGGCGTCGATTGAAGGATGGACCGTCATTTGAGCTCGTCGAATAATAACACTGGCAACCTGCAGAGGGTCTTGACAGCGTGGGTCTTCATGAGGGTATAGGAAGCCCTGGGGATTAGTAACAAGATGTTACAAATAATATAAAAATAAGAATCAAGGACCTTCCAAATCAAATTTACCCAAAACAAATACTCGCAACACGTCAAAATCCTGTAGGCACATCAAGAACACACAAGCATTGTCTCAAGGGCTAACTTTTTAACGTCTTGGGGAGCGTTCTGGATGTTTGACCCCTAACTTTGTGAACTCAAACCTACTGCCTATAACATCATTATTACTAATATAGGCCTTCAATAAAGCAAATGACACACATATAAGCACATGAAAACATCTAAGACCTCTTGGTGACTAGTTGTCGAACGTCTTGGTCGTCCCTTGATTTTTGACTTCTAAATGACTTCAAATCACCTATGCATAGTTTAAAACACTTAGTTTACATGTTAACAAGCTTATAGTCACATGTGAGTCTCTAGAAACCCTAAATCATTTTGGGGGTCTTACAACCACCATTAGCATTCAAAAGAGCTTAAACCTGATTGTTCAAGTTGGCGAAACTATGAGATAAGATCTCAATGGTATTCCTAAATTCAACATTGGGTACTTCCTGATCTTGGATTGGAGAAGCTGCGTTTACATTCCTTGCTTTTGCATTCCTAGCGTTAGATCTACGAGGAGGCATGATCTAAAACATACTATATCGAGTTAGAATGGAATTAGATCATACTTTATGAATTATAAGAGTAACAAGAAAGTGAAGTTTTTTCCTAAAATACTTTATAGCCTCCATCTCATTAGATCTGGTGCACTTCATACCCTTGAAAAAGACTCTACTAATGCGGATTTTTTGACATCCTAGGACACTTAAAACTAGTGCTTTGATACCAATTTTGTCAAGCCCTAAGCTACCCCGAGACGCGTAAACGGGACCTAGGACCACAAGTGATCCCAAGTTTACCCTGTTGGCATGATCATGACAATACTAAAGATAATAAACTGGTGTGGAAGCTAAACCATAATTAAAATGAAAAGATATGGAATACTCATATACTATAACTAAGATATTTGAAAACTGACTAGTTTAATACAAAGAAGTTATTAATTCAATACTAACATGAAACAAACTATGTTCGAAAATAGCCTCTAACTAACTAGAAATATTCGAAAAAGCCCCAATTAAGTCTAGCAAAAACTGAACCTAAATGACTAAGAGTAATGAAAATAGAGTCATGACTATTGTCCTCAGAGAATGAGGACTCATTACTTAATCTATTGAATTGGAGATCAAGAATCGATCTAAACGTGATTAAGATATTGAGAACCTGAACCTACATCACGAGAAGATGTAGCGCAAATATGCGTCAGTACTTGAAAGGTATTGAGCATTTCAAATAGAGTAAAGTTCAAAAAAACTACAATTGAACAAGCACAAAAGATAGGATAATATTCTGAACATAATATATGGAATTTTGAGCTAACTAGAGTCTAACTCAACTATGGGAGCTACTAACTGAAATGTAAATATGGTTAATGCCATAGAGTTTGACTAAACTCTAAGAGCTACTTATAATCGATAATAAAACCATATGAGATAAATGGGTAGTCCGATCAATACTCTCCATCGAGAGGACCCAATATACCCTACCAGAGGTATAAAGTCATGTTGGCGTGATCACTAAACTTAGAAGGGACTTACGACCTACTTGGCTAGTAGTTCTGTGCCTATTTGGGTACTCTGAACCCTAGTCCAATTCGGTGTTATGCTACTCCCAATAAATTAAGTGATTAACATATTATGACTTAATTTTTGTAAATTTTGGATAGCGTAAAACTAACATGCAAACTGGGAATGCAAAAGTTAATATAATAATAAGGTCTTAATTATTGAGGCACGTATATCTGAAGTAACTGAACTATCTGATCTATCATATGTAATTCAAGAACTAAAGAAATACCTAGATAGGGTCTGAAATTCATGCAATAATCTGAGTGATAACATGTTAATCTCATTTGGAAGATATAACTAACTAATTCAGGACAATCTACTGATGTTCTGGAAACCCTAGGCATAATCATGATAAGGGAATCAAGAATTTGACTAATTTCTAAGGACCCAATGGGTGAAGAGGACCCCCACTAGTAGAAAATTCAATTACCTGTGTGTGAATTTATATATAGAAAATTGTTGACAGTTCGGGGATAAACCTCTGAGGACCCTTTTGTTGCGTTCTTGAAAATAGGGTTCTTAACCCTTTTCTCCTCTCTTGCTTCAAATTTTCTAAGTTTAGATTAATGATTTTGACTTAGGTAAGTTCTAGTTGTGTTTCTATACTTAAACTGACTAAAACCTCATGATTTAGGGTCTTAATGACGTATATTAGGGGCCAAACGAACAAGGAAAAGACCAAAAAAACCATGACTTAAAGGTTGTTCAAGTGACTGATTGAATGTAAGTCGAATGATGGTCCATACTGTTCGACCGTCATTGGTGACTGAGAGTTGAATGTCAACTGGCGAATCGATAGAGTTGACAGATGGACCGTAGGTTGGCTGAAGGTCCGTACTAGTCGATCGTCATTCGGGATTGAGAATTGGAAGTAAGTTGATTAATCGACGGAGTCTATTCATGGTCCGTACTAATAGACCATCATTTTTCACTTACAACTAAAAGTTATCTAGCCTTTCGACGAAGTCGGCTAACGGACCATAAGTCGACTGACAGTCCATAGTTGGCTTTGTTGCTAGCACCTGCAACTTCTAAAAATCTGCATTTTCTTGGTCTATTTTGGATACGGAGTGTTACAGTTATACTATGATTTTATGATGACTCTCCTATGAACCCACGTTTTCAAGTTATGATCATGTTACTTGGGATTTTTATTATGAAAGGGAGAGTTTTAAGAAATTAATCATGCGCTGATAGAAATAGATGATTCTATGACTACACCTATATTTAACCCATGTTTTCTAAATGTTGATAATTGAAAGTAGGTACTGAACCTTGAAAGGTAAATTATGGAATGTTGCATATTTTTATGAAACCTATGCAAATATTTTAAGGATATTTTGATATTGAAATAACATGGTCATAACATTGAATTCATAATTCAAATTTAAGGTAGAGTTTAGAGTTAAGTTTTGAGAATTCTTTTGAACATTCTAAGAAAGTTCCTTTGAGTCCTTTATTCTTCTACAACTTCTAGTAACTTGTTTCAATACTCGAGCAAGTGAGTATGAGAACGAAAAGAATATATTCATGAGTCTACCTTATCATCATGAGATCCTCCATGTCATGAACCAAAATTCTGCAATTTATAATTCACATTCAAGAGAGAGTTAAGAGTAGAGTTCAAAAAAGCCTTTGAGTTCAATCGTGAATTCTTTGAGATCCATCATTGATTTGAACTAAGTTTTGAGAAAGTAAGTAAGAGAATGAGAAAAGTATGTACATGAGTCCCATATATTTATGTAGACCTTCTAGTGAAGTCGTTCATGCCCACAACTTCTGCATGAACTTCATCAGTTGAGTACTTTTGAGAGGAGTAGCATCTTCGCATTCTAAGTCTTGTGTAACAAGTTTCTAATGCATTTTAGTTTCATTTCAATATGAGGACTAGAACAGCTTCACCCAGGAAGTCCTTGAGTTGATATTGTTAAGCCCCATGAATTTTTCATGAACCCGATAGTCGAAAACCTGTGGGCTGGAAGTGTCTTTCGTCCTTGAATTAGTAGTTCTGTCATAATTCGCGTAATGAACCCTGCAAGCTGAGCATTCTTTGAACACTCCGGAAAATTCAAGACTCTAAAATAGAGTGCTAAATGAGTCTTAATAACGTTATTATATACTATTATGACCTTAAAATATGGGGGGACGAAGGCAGCCTATTCCTCGTGCCATCCTTGACTTATAGGTTGCTCTGATTTCATAGTCACTCTAAATCACATTATATAATTTATTCCACCCCAGACCCCCTTCATGCCCTCCTTAACTTTAAAAACCACTTTACTTTTCACAAACCATACCCGAGATGTTTTGAAGCCCAAGACGTCAAAGGACATCCATGATGCCAAAAACAGCTAATTCGGATATATTGATTTACTATATTTTAGCTTGGTTTCAAAGTGTCTCATGAAGTATAAAAGTTGTCAAAAGACTTTGGTTAGGTAGAGTATAGTATAGAGGGTCTAAATGTCCAATAATGACGTCCAAAGGACTACCCGAATGGTTATAAAGGAGGACCCCGACATGGGTGGGCAGGCTGCCAAAATAGTCTGCAAAAGTCAAGAATCAGTGGGATGCTGCACGAAGGGCATATCACACGATCTTACTGACCCAAAATTTAGTTTTTTGAAATAAAATGTGTGTTGGCCCCGCGATGCAGAGCCACTTCCCAGATTCAGTAAAATCATTTTTTTGACTTTTAGACTTAATAGAAAGACCAATTTAAGTGAGGGGTATTTTGAGTAATTTAACAGGTGATTATATATAGCCTAAGGGTCATTTTAAAGTCATTTTTTTACTCACCCAAACCCAATTACCAAAACAAACGCAAAAGCTCTCACCTCTCTCCTATTTTCTCCCCAAATGTCATGAAGAAGGGAACAAGATGAAGAAGAGAAGAAAGAAGGTCAATTTCTCTAGGGTTTCACTTCAATGTTGTGAATTTATTTTCATTAATATATTAATTCTTCACTCTTGGGATTCGATTCCCCAAAAGGTCCTTTCAAAGTTGGTTTTGAAATTACCAATTTCATGGGTTTTTCCAATTCTAATGGATTTTCTTCTAAACTTCAAATTGATGATAAATTGTGATTTTGTATGACTAATTGAGTATATATTGTTGATTAATTGATGAAATTTCATGTTGATCATGTTCCCTTCCCCAATCTCCCCGAATCTTGGATATTGGTCACAAATTGATGGAATAGAAGAATGAATTGATTATTAGACTTGTTTTAGCTATTCTAATTCATTTATTGATTGACTAGGGTAATGTATGGTTGGGATTGGATGTTATTCTTGATGAATTTATGATGAACCCTAATTCCCCGAACCCTAGGTTATGAATTGATGTTAATTGGGATAGTGATGATGCAATTGACCTAGTTCTTGCGTTAATTACTATTGATTAATGTTACTACACCTATTGTTGGATGTAATTGGTTAGTTGATTGTAATACAATGATGATGGATATTGAAGGAGATGAGTAAGTCGTTATGAATACTACCCTTCTACTTCAATTATGTGGCTTTGTGATAATTGATGTCTAGTTAATTAACACAGACTTTGTGATTATCCTAAGTAGGTGTTGGTTGTGGGGAATTGAAATGTCTTCAATATTGTGATTGTGATGATATTATGTTTAAGATGAAATGATATAAGGTTGGTTATATGATAGTACTATGTGCATATTATGACATGATAATGATGTTATGCTAATCTCACATATGAGGGTTTCCATGAAGGGTTATTTCTTATCCAATTCTACTAAGCTAATGAACAATGGACTATCCAAGGGGATAGACCTTATGGACCTAAACTAATCTAATGCTAATAAAATAAAGACATTTACAAGTTACTCTAGCTTAGCACCGAATGAATGAACTTTTAGATCGAAGGGCGTGACACCTCCCCAAGGAGGGGAAAGGTAGGTTTCACCACCATTGTCCTCACGGGGTGGGAACGCCTCATAGGTCAAAAGCGGGCATAGAGTTATGTTCATGAAGGCCCTCAAGATCCAATAAACTATGTTTCCCACCATTGGATACTAGTAGTGATCCATCTAGATTCTATGTTTCAGTTTTGTATATTTTTGCCGGTATGGTTTTACAAAACGGATTCCACACTTAGCCCTGGTGGTCTAGTCGGTTAAGGAAAGTGTTCCCGAAAGTATAATGAGTTAGGACTAACATATGTTCTTTCAACTTAGTTTGCTTGAGGATTCTAAGGAGTTGTTTTGCCGTTGTCCTAATGTATATGCTTGAATATGTGACTTTACATGTACATGATACTATTATGTTGTTACTTTCATTTATGAAAATGCTATTGGTCTATATGGCTAAATGTGCGATGATTACTTTGTGTACGAATATTAAGTTGGAGTTGGGAATTGATCTTTGTGTTTATTGAGTGAGTAACGTTTTTGGAGCTTTACTTGGTAATTGCATTGAGCAGCTAAAGGGTGGGTTATGATGTAAGGGCTTGCTATATTATAATGTTATGGAATTCTTGTATATGTTGAGTTGACTATAACTTGTTGATGTCGGTCTTGTGTTGTACATGGGTTTTACTTATGGCTTATGTGAGTATTGGCTTATATGAGTTCTTTATTGTGCATAAGACTTTTCAAAGTACTTTAGCATGGTTGTGAACAAATGTCCCCTTTAGTATGACTTCAATTGTTTTATGTGCGGATATTCATACATAGTACAAGTGTGTACTAACCCCATGTTTATGTTTACTACAAATTGTAGGATCCAGCCGTTGAGCTTAATTTAAGGCCATTGAAGACTACTTGGATATTCCCGTAGTGATTGGTTGGCCCTCACCTTCCAAGGACGATGTCAGTATTTTGTTATTTGATATTGTTTAGTCTTAAAGATGATTTAGTTCATAATCTTTATTTGTTGACTTTGTATATGCCTATATAATTAATTTGTCGTAATAAAGTATAGGTTAAAACCATGATGTTGTGTTCGACTTAGATTATACGAAGGGTATATGAATACGTGATATATATGTACTATGTGTATGAGAGGTCTTTATAAATCTCAATGTAGAAGTAATAAAAAGTTTTAAACTCCGCTAAATTTAACCTATGAATGTAATGATGTAAGCTAAGAGGTTACTCTTAGTCCTCAAAGAGGACTACGACGCTGATTACGTCTAGGGGGTGCTCCCTAGATGTGAAAAACTTGGTAGCAGAGCATGAGGTTTTATATCTTTAGGATGATGTCTCATTGAACCATGTCTACGTGTATTCTTATTTGTAATTTGAAGCGCGCTTCACTCATGAATAGGAAACTATATGATGCTTAGGACATTCTCATTTTCTTGGAAATCCAATGTCATGCCTCTAGAGTTTACTTTATGTGTTCTTTCACCTACACCTTGTATTGTGGTTATAGGTATGAATATTCGAACAAACGCTGCACGTAGACTTGATGAAGAGATTGCTAATGCGTGACTTCCTCCCCATGGAAATTAAGTTCTCCCTTTCGAGGAAGTTGCTAATGATGATCAAGCTTCGTCTAATCCTCCGGCCATGACGGATGGTGATATAAGGGCTTCCTTTCTCCAAATTGTCCAAGCCATTACTACTCAAGCATAAGCCTTCACTACTCAATCTCAATCCATAACGGCCCAAGAAATCAGGAGGTGGTACCTCGAGGAAACCAACAATATTGGCACCATGGCCTCCCGTTTGAGAGATTTCACATGGATAAATGAATCCCCATACTTTCTGTGGGTCCAAAGTTTAGGAATACCCCCAAGAATTCATTGATGAAACCTACAATATCCTCTATGCTATGGGTTTGAGTAATACATAGAAGGCCAAGTTAGCCACTTACTAACTCAAGGACGTGGCCCAAACTTGGTACGTCTAAATGGATAGACAATAGGCATTTGAGGGATGGTCCGTTGACATGGGAGATTTTCAAGAAGGCTTTTCTTGATAGATTCTTTCCTAGGGAAAATAAAGAATATAAGGTGGAAGAATTTATCAACCTTCTTCAAGTAGATATGAGTGTACTTGAATACTCTTTGAAATTCAATAAATTGGCAAAGTTTGCTCCTTCTTTGGTTTCCGATCCTAGAGATGAAATGAGTCACTTTATGTAGGGAGTGTCCAATGACTTGACAGAAGAATGTCATTCAGTTATTCTACACGATAATATGAACATTTCTCATCTCATTATACATGCTAAACAAGTGGAAGAGAATAGAGTGAAGAGGAAGAGTAAGGAAACAAATAGGGCCAAGTCATTTGATGGTGAATCTTCAAAGGGTAGGCTTGATATCCAAGACAAGCCTAAGTTCAAGACGAGGTTTTCTGTTGAAGTTCCTTCCAAGTTCCCTAAGGCTCGTGATGATAGGGTGTCTAACCCTAAGTCTAAAAAGGGAAGTAGTACTAGTTCACCAAGAAAGAAGCCAACTTGTGGAAAGTTTGGCAAGAAGCACTATGGTGATTGTCTTTATTGAACGAATAATTGTTATGGATGTGGTAAAAATGGGCATAAGGTTGGAGATTGCCCAAACTTGAGGGGTCAAGACAAAGTAATGGACAAGCTCAAACTAGTGGTTGAAATGTTGATCTTCTAAAGAAGAATCACTTCTATGCTCTTCATTCTAGGGGTGAACAAAAGAGTTCTCCCAATGTGGTGACCGGTATATTACAAGTCTTCTATATTAATGTATATGCTTTACTTGATATGGGTGCTACCCTATCTTTTGTTACATATTTTGTAGCTAGTAAGTTTCATAGTTTTCCTAATATCTTGAATGAACCTTTTATGGTGTCTACCCCGGTAGGTGAGTCGGTGGTTACAAAGGGGTAAACAAAGATTGTCCTATAATAAAATTACTTATGTTGAACTGGTTCAACTTGATATGGTTGATTTCAAAGTTATATTTTGTATGGATTGGTTGAATGCTTGCTTTGCTACTATAGATTGTAGAACGGAGGGGGGGGGGTTTTTTATTTTTGGGTTGAGAAATTTAATTTCCAAATGAAAACCAGTATTAGTGTGCAGGGGGGAGGAAATTCTTTATTTCCTAAGGTCAAATAGCACTTGTTTGAAATCATGCAAAATGATCCTTAAAGGGTTCTTTATTCCCTATGTAAGCAGTCAAAAGATTAGACTTTGAAATCCCTTCCATTAAGATGGTCCATGTAGTGAGGGAATTTCTGGAGGTCTTTCCAAATGATTTTCCCGAAATCCCTCCTGAACGGGAAATTGATTTTGGTATTGACTTGCTACCGGATACAAATCCCATTTCAATTCCTTCTTATCATATGGCTCCAGCCGAATTGAAAGAGTAGAAGGCTCAACTTAAAGACTTACTAAACAAGACATTTATTCAGCGTAGTATTTTTTCATGGGGTGCTCCGGTATTGTTTGTGAAGAATAATGATGAGTTCCTTAAAATGTGTATCGATTACCGTCAACTCAACAAAGTCACAATTAAGAACAAGTATCCTCTCCCTCGGATTGATGATTAATTTGATCAACTCCAAGGTACGAGTTACTTCCCAAGATTGACTTGAGATCGGGATATGACCAACTTAGGGTGAGAGGTGAAGATATTCCAAAGACGGTATTTTAGACTAGATATGGTCACTATGTGTTCTTTGTTATGTCCTTTGGTCTCACTAATTCTCCAGCGGCATTCCTGGACCTAATAAATAGGGTGTTTCGAAGTTACCTAGATTCATTTGAATTGTGTTCATTGACGACATCTTTGTATATTCAAAGAATGAGGGTGAACACATGGATCACTTGAGGGTGGTGTTACAAGTGCTAAAGGAACATCAATTATTTATCTAGTATAGCAAATGTGAGTTTTGGTTGAGGTCAGTAGCATTTCTTGGGCATACCATCTCTAGTGAGGTTTTACAGGTCGATTCGAAAAATACCGAAGTGATGAAAAATTTGCCTAGACCTTTGTATCCTATAGATATTAGGAGTTTCTTAGGCCTAGACGGTTATTATAGAAGGTTTGTGGACCAGTTTTCATCTATTGCTTCCCCATTGATAATCTTTACTCAAAAGAATGTGAAATTTGAGTGGTCGGTGGCATGTGAAAAGAGATTCCAAATGTTGAGATAGGCTTACCTCCGTTCCGATATTGACCCTACCAGAGGGTACTAAGGGTTTTGCGGTCTACTGTGATGCATCCAGAGTGGGTTGGGGTGACAAGTGCTTAATGCAACCATGGGGATATTCGTATAGACTTATGCCTCATGAAAGACTTCAGAGTATGAGAAGAATCACCGACTCATGATCTTGAGTTTGCGGACGATTTGTTTTTGCTCGAAAATATGGAAGGCATTACTTGTATGGGGTTCATGTGATGTGTATACCGGACCATAGAGTCTCCAATATGTATTTACAAAAATGATTTAAATCTCAGCACGGATATGAGTTGGAGTGATGTGAAAGACTTAATGAGTTGTTCTATACCACCCCGGCAAGGGTAATGTTGTGCGGATGCTCAAGTCTACGACTATGGGTAGAGTGTTCATGTAGATGAAGCAAGAAAAGACCTAGGAAAGATGTTCATGGTTGGCTCGTTTGGGTGTAAGGTTGGAAGTTCCCTAATGGTGGCTTTGTGGTCCCCCATAACTCCGAATCGTTTTTGGTGGTTGAGGTGAAGTCTAAGCAACACCTTGACTTGGCATTGATGGAGTTTAAAGAATTGATTCTTGTTAAGATTAATGAGTCATTCTCCTTAGAGGGATGATGTTTTGAGGTATCAAGATAGGTTGTGTGTACCTGATGTTTATAATTTGAGAAATCGGATTCTTGAGAAAGCTCATGGGTCCTGTTATCTGATTCATCCGGGTTCCACTAAGATGTATCATGACCTTAGAGGAGTGTTTTGGTGGTATGGTTTGAAAAAAGACATAGCGTATTTTGTTGAAAAGTGTCTAAATTGCAAACAAGTGAAAGCCAAAAATATAAAGCCAAGTGGTTTACTTCAAGATATCCATATTCCTACTTGGAAGTGGGAAGACATTAACACGGACTTTATAGTGGGTTTGGCTAAGAATCAAAGACAACATGACTCAATATGGGTAGTAGTGGATAGATTAACCAAATCCTCTCACTTTATTCCCATTAAGTCCCCTTACTCAATGGAGGATTATGCAAATATCTACATTGATGAGATTGCGAGTCTTCATGGTATTCTGCTATCCATCATATAGAATAGGGGCGTGCAATTCACATCTACGTTTTGCAGATCATTTCAAAAAGAGTTGGTACAAGAGTAAAGTTGAGCACCGGTTTTCAACACCAAACGGATGGTCAAGTGGAGCATACTATTCAAACTCCTGGAGGTATGCTAGGAGCTGTGTATGTCTTTCAAGGGAAACGTGGGGGGAATGAAACACTGCCTTTGTGAGTTCTCTTATAACAATAGTTACCATTCATCCATATCCATGGCTTCTTTTAAAGCTTTGTATGGTAAGATATTTTAGATCTCCGGTAGGGTGGTTCAAAGTTGGTGAGTTTTCACTTTTTGGTCCTTACTTGGTTTATGATGCTTTGAAGAGTGTCCATTTGGTAAGGGACCGATTGAAAACAGCCTATAGCTGGCAAATGTCATATGTCGACAATAGGAGAAGAGAGCTAGAGCTTGAAGAAGGTGATAAAGTGTACTTGAAAATTTCACCCATGAAAGGGGTCATGAGGTTTGGTAAGAAAGCGAAGTTGAGTCCTCTCTATGTGGGTTCCTATCAAAATTTTACAAAAAGTGGGCAAGGTTGCTTACGAGTTGAAATTACCTAGTGAGCTATCTTCGGTCCACCTTGTTTTCCATGTATCCATTCTTAAGAAGTGCATTGGTGATCTGGATTTCATTCTTCCTATTGAAGGTCTAGAGTTGATGAGAATCTATCCTATGTGGAAGTTTCGGTTCAAATACTTGATTAACAAGTGAAGAAGTTGAGGAACAAAGAGGCGGGCGCGTAAAGTGTTATGGAGAAGAAAACCACCAATAGAGGGAGCACATGAGGAGGTCGGAGGAAGAAGCCATGAAGGTCTTTATCCTCTCATTGTAATTAGGTGAATTGTTCTTAATAATGAAAATAATGAGTTGATTTAATTTGACTTATTTTGCAAATATATGCATGTTTATGGTAAAAGGTCTAAGTTAAAATGAACTATAAGAAAAATTACTCTTTTGCTTGAATTGCACTTTACTGTGTATTTGATATGTTGTTGCCTTCATGATATGATAGTGAGCATGTTGGTATGTAAAGAAAGGAACTTTGGCATAATTGACTCTTTAAAGATATTTTGAGCTCATGTTGTTGCTGTAAGAAGGAAACTCCTCATGTTGTGACTTTGGCCATATGTGTGAAATTGATACTTTTAGTCATTTCTGTAAATGCCATGATTATAAGTTGAATGGAGTTGTGTAACACTCCATGAGTTGCAACTCATATGGAAGTTGATATTGATGTAGTATATTGTTGGTTGGGCTGCTACTCTTGAGTCTATCCTAGGGGGGGAAATGTAACACTCCGAAAAGTCAAGACCTAATCTAGAGCCTAATATGAGTATATATAGTTTTAGATACAGTTTTATGACCTAAAATAATGTTTAGAAGTCATCCGAGAAATTTTTGAGCCAAGACGTCAAAGGACGTCCATGACATCCGGAAACTAGTCTAATTGAACTAGTTGACGTTGCTATGTTTGGGGATGCTTTCAGAGGGTCAAATGAAGTCAAAAACTTGTAAAATACTTTGATTAGGTAGATAGTAGTATAAAGGGTCTAAACGTCCAATAATGGCGCCCCAAGGACCACCCGAAGGGTCATGAAGGAGGACCTCAACATGGGTGGGCAGGCTGCCAAAGCAGCCTGCAAATGTCAAGAATCAGTGGGCTGCTACGCTATGCGCAGTCCACACGGACCTCACTGTCCCAAAATTTATTTTTGGAGATAAAATGTGTGTTGGCCCCGCGACGCGGATCCACTTCCCAAATTTGTTAAAATCGAATTTTTGACTTTTAGACTCCATAAAAAGATCAATTTAAGTGAGGGGTGTTTTGGGTAATTTAGGGGGTGATTACCTATGGAGCTTAAGGTCATTTAAAGTCATTTTTTCAATCACCCAGAACCAATTACCCAAAAAATAAACCCCCAAAAAGCCTCACCTATCTCTACTTTCTCTCTTCCGAAATTCCTCCATTGAAGAGGAACAAAGCTTGAAGACGAAGGTTGCAATTTCTCTAGGGTTTAAATCAATTTCGTGGATATATGGGTACTTCATCTTTAGATCCTTCCCGAAGAGGTCCTTCACACACAGTGATTCTAAATATATTCAATTTCTGGGGTTTTCAACTTCGAATGGATTTTCTCCTTAAGTTCAAATTGATAATAAAATGGTGATATTTGGACTACTGATTATGTATTGTGATAATGACAGAAGAAAATTTCATGATGCATCAGTTCCCCTGCCCCCATCTCCCCAAAATGTTTGCTGATATGGTAATGAATATGATGGAATTGAAGACATAAATTGCTTATTTAGACTGTTTTAGCTATTCAATTCATATATGGATTTATAGGGATAGGGGGTTAAAATGCATATGGTTGGTGATTGGATCTTATTCTTGATGAATTCACTATGAATCCTGATTCCCTAACCCTAGAGGTTATGAATTGAGTTAATTGGGATAGTGATGATTGCAATTGGACCTAGTTCTTGTGTTGAAATCATATTGTATTGATTTAATACACCTATTGTTGATGCAATGATTGGTGATGGTAAGACAGATGAGGCTATTTAAGAATTGATTAAGCTTTAGGATCCAACCTTACTTCAATTATGATGGCTAGTTATTGATGATGTCTGTTCAATTGAAGCAGTCATGTGATTAGCCGTAAGTAGGTGTTGGTATGAGTTGATTGAAATGCCTTCAATAGGTGAATTGTGAGATTATGTTGAGATGAAATGATATAAGGTGTAATGAAGTACCGATGTGCCTATAAAAAATGATGTGAAGATGTTATGCTAATTCAATATGAGGGTGTGCCATGAAAGGATATTCTCATTACATCGAATGAGCATAATGCAATGATATAAAAGGGATTAGACCCTATTGAAATACAGAAGCTATGATTAATAATGGAGACATTTAAAGGACTCTATCGTAGTAGAGTGAACTTGTAGATGAGAGGCGCGACCCTCCCCAAGGAGGGAAGGTCGGTTTTTACATAGTCCTAACGGGGTGGATAAGGTGGGGATAGGATCCTAGTCAAAAAACGGCATAGAGTGTGTTCCATGACAAACCCCCCAAATATCCATTAACTATGTTTCCCCCATAGGAAATACTAGCTAGTTCATCACCTAAATGCTTAGGTTTGTTATACTTTGGCTGGGTAGCCACCTTCCTTGTGTAAGTTTTACCAGACACCGATTCCACACTTCGGGACATTTTTTTTTTTTTCCCCCTGTGGTCTATGTCAGTTAACGCAAGTCTTCTGAAAGTACAAATGAAGTAATGGACTATTACACAAGGGTGATCTGAGAGGTTTTGCTTAGCCTAGGTCGGGGTTCGGACTTGCTTATGTGTTGCTAGTTACTTGCGGGAATCCTTAAGAGGTTGTTCTTATGTTCTATAATGTATTGATATTGAATATGATGACTTTACATGTTGATGATCCTATATGTTGTTAGTTTCATTTATGAACATGGTATTGGTATATATTTCTAAATGAGATGATGACTACTATTGATGCTATGTTATCTTAAGTTGGAAGTTGCTTATGATCTTTTGTTTGGTTTATTTGATTGAGTAACGTTATGGGGATTTACTTAGTCATTGCACTTGTAAGCTAAATGGTGGGTTATATGTAAGGGTCTTTCCTATATTATGATGTTATGAACTCTTGTATATATTGACTTGACTATAACTTGTTGATGTTGGTCTTCTGTTGTACATGTGTTTGATATATGGCTGATGTGAGTATTGGCTTATATGAGTTCTTGATTGTGCATAAGGCTTTTCAAAGTACTTTAGCATGGTTGTGAACAAATATCCCCTTTTAGCATGACTTCAATTGTTTTATATGCATATTCCCATACCTAGTACAAGTGTATACTAACCCCTTGTTTATATTTACTACAAATTGTAGGATCCGTCCGTTGAGCATAGTTGAAGGCTATTGAAGACTCCTTGGATATTACCCAAGTGTTCGGTAGGTCCTCACCTTCCGAGGACGATGCCACTATCTTACTATTTGATATTATTTAGTCTTGAAGATGATTTTGTTCATTCTCTCTCTTTGTTTACTTTGTATATGCCTACATAAGGCTGTTATTGTAATAAAGTATGGGTTGAACCCAAGATGGTTTATTCAACTTAAATGGTTTCATATGAGACGTATTCTGGACTTCTTATGAATCATTCTCTCTCTCTCTATATATATATATATGTATGTATATATGCAATAAAAGTAGAAGACTAAGTAATCTTCATATATGAAGGGTCTATGTATACTCGATATATATATACTATGTGTATGTAGATGTCTGTTGTAAAACTAAATATAAATATAGTAAAAAGTTTAAATCTTTGTAAATTTGGACAACTATGAAATGTACAGGATGTAAAGCTAAGAGGCTAGTCTTAGTCCTCAAATAAGACGAGGACGCCGGTTACATCTAGGGGGTGCTCCCCGGATGTGAAATTCTTCAAATGAGTAGTATCATTGAATTTCTTGAGTTCTATGTATTGACTTCTATATATGGTTATTGAAAGCCTTGCATTGAGTTGTTCATGTCCATAATTCAACATGAACCATATTTTAAGAAGTCTTTCACATATTTTTTAACTTTTTTTTAAGACTTAATATTTGAGTTGAGTAAAGATTAGGAGTAAAGTTCATTTTCCTTAAATGATATGGGAACTAAGAATTCCCAAGAGTAAATGTTTTCATATTTTATATGAGAGGAAATTGAGATTTCCGAATTAGTTTTGAGCAAGAAAGGGAACATTGATTCCAAGAGAGATTTTAAAATAAGTTTTGAGTAATTATCTCAAACCAAAGAAAGAGTTTTGTTTTTACAAACTAATGATTTAAGTATATTTTGGCAGTAGTATTGAGCACCGATATGGGGATGCAAGTTCATATTGACTCAAGTCTCCATAAACCATGTAGCCATCATGGATAGTAAATGATCAATACTTTTTAGATTACTCCTTAAGATGCTTTTAGCATAAGCTAGTGGATCCACTAAGTTAAGCGTTCTATATGATGGAAATGTATAGGACAATTTTGGGGGTGTGGATAACACATTGTATCACCACTTAGGCTCATAGTGGTGGTTGTCAGTTAGAGAATATTCCACGAAAACTATATTACTTTATCATATAAGTAAAATTGAGTTTGTTATACATTTTATTTTTGACGAACTAAGTTGCTTACTATTTTATAAGCATTCATTATATTGCATGTGTATTGTTGCTTTACATTGAGTTAAGTATACAAATTTGAGTACCCAGTGTCGAGTATCATATCTTTAAATTGAGTATCTAATCGTCGAGTTAAGTATCTAATCTTTGAGTTGAGTATCTTATTCTTGAGTTCAATCGAGTTCAAGTGAGTTGAAAAGAAGTAAGTATGTTTCTTTTTTTATCAAATACAAGATTATTTTTATGCTTTATAATTTTTTTACCATGCTCGTACTTCCACGTACTGAGCCATTTGGTTTGCACCTTTTGATGATGCATACACAGATATTCGGGATCACAAACATGAGCTTCATTGATACATCCGAGAGTTTGAGTTTGCTATGGTGAGCTTTCTTTCTTCCGGAGGATTTAATTTACTTGCAGTTTAGTCAAGATGTTGTGGGTCTTTTCCCGACTTCCATCTTGAACAGTTAGAGGCTTCATTTTGTTTTATTTATTTTGTTAAATGTTTAAAGACTTAAGTAGACTATTTTATGGCGAGTTGAATATATTAGTTTTATCAAGAGTTAATCTTTTAAGTTAAAGATTTGTGATTGAGTTTTTGATTTTCTTCAATTTTTTAAGCTTTACTGTGCTTAAATTAGTCTTCTGTTTGTGGTCACCCGGGATGAGCGTTCGCTTTGGGACTAGCAATGTTCTTCAACTGTTAGCCACGTCTAGGGTGTAGACTCAGTTCGTGACACCCCCATAACCACCTCCATGGCCATATGCGCCCATAGTCCATCGCCACCATATCCTCTAGCACCTCCACCATAGCCACTGCTATAAGAGCCATAGTTACTAGGATAACCCAGTGAGGGATCTCCTCGACACCTACCAAATTAACCAGCAGCAAAGTCTCCATATCTACTACTTAAATTCACCACCACCATATCCATAGTCACCAAAACTACAAATCATACCTCCTTAGACCTGTACAAATCAGGGCCAAAACTCCCCACCACTATAGAAGTTGTTATAGGAATGGCCAAAACCTCTATCATAACCATCATTTATGCACATCCCTTAGATTCACAACCATATGAATTACCAGATGTTGGGTGTGAGGGATTCTTTGGTTCTTCCTTCTTGATCTCAACCTACAATAAAGAACTAGGTTAACCTAGAAGATTGTTTATGCAAAATCATGCCACAACTGAGCCCTGAAAAAATCACACTAAATAAATGCTACAAACTTTAAACTACGACACGTGAAAGACATTGTATGAAAGGTTGAACAAATAATATTAAAAATTGTATCATAAACCAGAGAAAAATCTTGAATTTTCACAATTTACAAGACGGTTACATCTCAACACATCTGTTATCTTGGATAACCATTGGATAAAACTCACTTGGGGACCGAACATATCCATCATATTTCCCCAAGATGACAAATTATCAACTTCTTGTTCATCATCAAACACAATAAATCCAACGCCTTGAAACCACTTAGGCACATAGTCCTGTATGATCTCGCAGTCGCTCACCTTCCCATACTTAGCGAAAAAGACCGTTAATTCTCCTAGTCATGAATAAAAGTATTAAAAATTAAATACCTGAGAAACTAGATAAACCATGGCACAAAACTACATGATAAAACACATGGTATTGTAACATTTCTTGAAAAAAGAAAAATAGGTGATGATTAACCTTCATCCATAGTAGTAGGAATGCTGCCAACAAAAACCTTCTTTGTTCTAAAATTCGTTGATTCAGTAGATCCTTTAGGAATGAGTCTATTGATTTCAACCTAACCAAAAGTAATCTAGCAAATCTCAAAGCCAAAATGTATGCCATCTTATAACAAGTTTTTACAAAAAAAAAATGTGTGGACTCGAAGAATATGGTTTCACTAAAACCTCACAACACCAAGTATATTATGACCTTTGGTTACAAATATACATTACCCACAATATGGTTTCTACTAGAAATCTTACAGTACCAGGAATACTATGAACTATAGTACAAATATACGGTCCCAACCAAACTCATTATCTCAAAAGAATTTTATGAGTTAACATAAATGATGGTTCGTTAGGAAAGGACACAAAAAGAATTTTTTCTCATGACAAACACACATAAGAATTCTAATAGTTCTTTTCTCTAAACTTATTTGACTAGTCAAATATAGTATTAATATATACATTGAAAGTGAAGCTAAATCACTTACTTGTTTGTCAGTGATGCTATGAATTTCAGCAACAACAATGTCAACAACAGAGGGATCAACATGAGTGATGAATCAAAAGCCTCTAGGTCTACCAGTTTGTCGATCCTTCATAATCCCTGTGTCTCTTATCTCACCATATTTCTCAAAGTACTTCACAAATTGCTCTACAAACTCAAATTAGAAAAACAATTAGAATCTTTAGAATATCCAACCATCAAGGAGTAATAAATTACACCCCACCACCGAGCTCATCCATAATGGCCAATAACATCTTCCCCCCACACCTTTCCGATGCGTTTCGACCCCTAACCTCCGTGTCTCTTGCCAGAAGCCTCCCCTGCAAGACTTTTCGGTTCCCTCGCGCCCCCACCCGCCCCCCAAGATTCTCCCCATCCCCATCATCTCACCCACCCCAATTACCTTTTCTCAGAGCCGCCCCCACGAAACCCCCTCGTGTGACCACCAATTGGACCCACTTTCTGCTCCACGTGCAAAGGTCCACCTCGTCGTCTTCTTCCCTCGCGCTCTCCCCACTCCACTTCACTAACACAGTCTCATGCGCCGCCACTCTTAAGCCACTCCTTCCCTCTGACCTATTCATCGTTGTCGCCCATTCACTCAGTTCCCACATATCCTTGTAATTCTTCCTTGCCCGCTTCCTCCACGACCTAATGCCTCATTTCCACTTCCAAGGACTGCACAACTTAGTCCTTATTACTATCCCTGCTTTTACCCATCAATACCCCTGTTGCTCCACACCTGTCTACTACATTACGCCTAGTTCGCGCAAGCTTCCAATCTAGTCATCCCCTCCACTCAACCTGCCCTCTTAATCCACTCCATTTCTTCTACTCTACACCTATACTTCCACACGCTTTCCACCCTCCTTCCAATCTTATTCATACCGCTGCAAATTCTTAGGAAAAGAAAGCTTTCTTCATACTTTGGAACCAACATTTGCAAATTTAAAGGTTTTAACTGTTCTTTTATCTAGAAACTCATCTTCCATTTGTAGAATGTGAAAAATATTTGAATAGTTCTAGTTGAAGTATATAGATTTGAGAGATCTTGTGAGAAAAACATAATCGATTTGAAAAAAATATATTGGAAAAATAGAATATCCCCAATCTCATTTTCTAAAAGCAACATTTTGTAGCAAGAGAATCATAAAAAAAAGGCTTTGAATATCATATGTTGGACAAATACAACAACTAGACTCAATTCAATGAAGTAAAAATATACTCAAAAACAAATATCATGAGTAGAAAAAAAGCCCTAGGTTATACAATTTGTGCACATTTTTTCGCAGAAAAGGTAATGTTTTACCAAAATCATATTATTTTAAAAAATAAAATTTTGAGAATATGAAGAAATGCTTATTTTCACATAGAATTCTTCTTTCATTCCCATAACACTCACAATTTTTTTTGTGATCACAAACCTTACGGGGGGGCGGGGGGGGGGGATAGGGGATACATTTGTTTGAAGTTATATTTAGTTAGTTTCTTATTATTTCACAAATGTTTTAGACCTACTTTGTGATATGAAATAATATCTTTTGAACAAAAAATGTTGGAAAACGAAACACCATAAATCCCAACTTGCAAAAATGACATAAGCAAATGCTTTGAGAAATCCAAAATTAGACTTATAATTTAATAAACATTAAAGATATTCTCATAAATCCTTCCGATTACAAACTTTTAAGAAAAAAAAATATTTGTATATAAGCTATATTTGGTTAATTCCAGTGATTTTATGTAGATCTATAAGAAAAATAAAGTTTTTCTGAAAAAATGTGCGAAAAAGAAACACCATGAACCCCAACTTCTAAAATACAGAATAAACTTCAGTTTTTTAAAAAACATACCCTCTATATCCCAACTTTTAGAAATAACAAAAAGAAAATTATTCAATTGTTGGGAGAAAGAAACACCCCTAAATCCCAACATCCTAAAACAGCAAAAAAAAAAAATCTTCAATTGATGAAATTACACATACCCTTATATCCCAACATCTGAAAACAACAACATGAAAAATATTTTAATGGCTGAAACATACCCAAAAGAATTGTTTCAATTGTTGCAAAACACAACATATCCAAACCCCTTCCCCACAACATCAACAAAAAAACAACACAAGGAAAAGAAAATGCTTCAAGGCTTGAACATCACCTCCAATCTTAACACTTCATCCCCCAAGCAACACCAACAAAAAAAAATCGCAATGACTAGGAAAAACACATTGACACCTAAAACCCCCCCCCCAACCACTTATAAAACGTCAAAGCAATGCTTCAATTGCTGGAAAATACCCCTCCCCCAATTCCCAACTTTTAAAAATAGAAAAAAATGTTTTAATTGTTGTTAAACACATAATCGTAATCCCAAGTTCTAAGAAAAACAAAAAATAGTTCAATAGCTGGAAAAACACGTAGATCTAAATCTCAACTTCTAAGATCAACAAAAAATAATACTTCAACTGCTTGAAAAAAAACCCCACCCACTCACATCCCGAAATCCCAACTTCTAAAAACAACTTAAAAATGCTTCAATCATTTAAAAAAGACTTATACCCCTAGGTTCGACTTTAGAAAAAAGAAAAACAAAAACTTCAACTGTTGGGGGAAAACACACATCTAAATCCCAAATTCTAAATACAACAACAACAACAACAACAACAACAACAACAAATCATCAAAAAAATCAGACATACAATTCAATAAAATTGAAGAACAAAAGCTCATTACATAGGTAAGAATACGATAACCTAGGCTAGCCTCATCGCGGAAATAGTTCCTTTGGAACCCATACAGTCAAATTTGATAGATCAGGGATTTACAATTTGAATTTTTGAAGCACAAATTGCAGAGAAAAGATGATCATCTCCGATGTTTCATATAGAGGTAAAAAACAGAGTCTTGATAGTCTACTCATTTTTTTGGTTAAGTCTTCAATCTGTTATTTAATATGTACATGGGATTTACTTCTCAAGTTATATTTTGTCTATCATACTATGAATTATTCAAATTTTGTGTTCATGTTAACAAAAATAATTTGTATATAGAGATAGACTGGTATATTATTAATATAAGAAGTAAGCTGATTTGATTTTTATTTACAGAAGAATAAAAGTTGTTTTGATTTTTATTTACAGAAGAATAAAAGTTTTTTGAAGAGATATTTACATTCATATATTGAGTTATCTTCGAAAGATGGTAAATTGTACAGCTAGTTGCAGATACTCTATGATTAGAATATTTATAGAGCTACTTGCAAGATACTCTGTAATTAAGTTATTTACAAATCTAGTTTATGATACTCAATAATTAAGTCGTCTGTAAAGGCACTGTAAAATAATTTGTTTATAAATCTACTTGCAAGTAACTTTGTAATTAATCTGATTTATAAAGTGGCTTATAATGTTAATAAGTTGTTTCTAGGATACTCTGTAATTAAATTTCTTTAGAAAGGTGCTTATAATGCTAATTGTAGGCTACACTGTAATTAAATTTTTTTAGAAAGTTGCTGATACAAGAAAAATGACTTTTAAATAAAGAAAATTCGGTTGTTAAAAATCCATATCCAGTCGTTAAAGGTCTATAACGATCGGAAAAAAAATTGGTCGTCACCGGTTGTTAAAAGCTCCGTCAATGACCGGATTGCATAGACGGTTGTTAGATATTAATTAGAGACAACCATAAATCCGGTCGCCACATTTAGTAACAACGGTTACAAATTCCCTTCGTTGATGGTCATTTGGTCGTTAATATGTTGAATTCAAAACCAAAATTTCTAGTCGTTTCAGTGGTCGGATTCTTTCCTTGATTACATTACGTTTACAGTTCCGGGTCTTAATATCTTTTTTTTGCACAAGCCATAATAAATTTAATATAAAATTTCTTAACTGTTTTTCCATGAATGAAAACATAATATAAAACTTAAATATAAAGAATGTGTCAACAACACCGACAACTAAATAGAAAATATCCACCTAGATAAGATTCTAAACAACATTAGATGTTCGACATAAACTTATAAAATAACATGTTTGGCGTCTATTCACTCATAAATGGAGAAACTAAACTAACTGCAGTATAGGTTAAAATGTCTCTTAGATATACAAAAACAATAAAGAACTTAATTTATCTTTATTTTCACTGTCGTCAAGAGTTTCTTCAACAACGCTAGACGTTAATCTGCATCTCATCGGTTTACAAAAACAATTGACGTGGTATTCGTCCAACCACGACTCTAAGTCTCACCCGCCGTTTGCTTATAATTTGTAATCTTAACGTCATAAATCAGCACTTACGTTGATAACACAAAACTCACCACACATCCATGGGAAAAAAAAACATTCTAATCCAGTCTTTTCATATTACTATGATTACTGCCTCCAAGGAGAATATCATTTTATCACGAGGCCCAACATGTTTGACTGTTACAGTTTTATAAACGAATTATATCTTCTAAACATACAATTATCTCTCTATTTTAGGAGCACATGTACCATGTATGTCCCTATTGCACCTGAAAAGATGATCCACCATTGTCTTCAGCATTTGGACGCCCGAAAGCCACCAGCGGCCTCCATCTATTTGACTATATAGACTACAGAATTAATTCATTATGTGCTAGCCCTTATGGAGATGTAAAATATCAACAGAGAAAATCTTTCGATTGTACGAACATAGTTCAAAAGTTTACCCATTAGAGTTCCTTATTCAAAAAACTATAACCACACATAAGAAAGATTTAACTACGTTCAAACTATTTCTAAGGTGAAGAAAGCATGGGAAAGTAGAACTCAGTTCTGAACATGGAATGCCTATCTGATGAGCTAAAGAATTACCACAAAAGATGTAAACTACAATAGTATCAACTTTCTCTTAGGATCACCACCCCCCCCCTACACTTCAGTATTTTCCCCATGTGCCTTATCATATCCAGCTAGACCTGCACAGTTTAAAGTAAGTCAACTATGCTTTTTGATATAAATTCATCATTATCTCCAAAATAATCGAAAGAATCTGGAGAATTATCTAGTAATTATGTTTTAGGTGTCAAGTTTTAAAATTTTTAATGCATACAATATAATGGGTTCTGGTCTGTTTACAACGATTTCGTTGTTACCCAGAATATAATGCAAAAATATCATGCATAAGATCCTAAAATTTTCTTGCCCCCCCATTGCAGACGGGGTACAATAAACAGTTCCGAACCAAGGGACAACTAGATGAAGCAGGTAGAACAAATGTAGAATCCCCACAAAAAATAAAATGCGATACAGAAAGGGGAATGGACAACATCTAAGAAAGATGTTGTTGAAGCAGGATTACTATTTTCCAGAATGGAGAATTACTGATACAAATACTAACTAAATATTCACCTTATTGCTAGGAGCAAATCAGAGATAATATTTTGTGTTTTTACATGCTAACAACACGAACTACTTACTAGTTGATTCCCTTAGGACCTCGAGTCACTCCAACCACTATTTTTGCTTTCTAGCTTTAAATGGACTGCAAATTTAAGTGCAAGTAAAAAACAATCAAGATTTCCATTCACACTAACAAAAAAAGTGCACAAAATAAAATTTAAAATTGCAGGTTATCCCGTTTTGGCAAATCGAGGCACTTCAATCATTTTTTGGACTGAGCGAATTAAATGGACTGCAACATTTTATGGAAAAGTCCTAAATAGTAAGTTTTTTTCAATTCGTAACAAAAAATAATAACGAAGGAGATAAAAGGTATAGAAACGTTAGCAGAACTTCTTGATCAAGCAGATTAACCAAAAACTCCTTTTGAACTGATCTTTCTTTGGGCTATCTCGAACGTATGTCACTCCATTTTGGAAAGAGGGTTGTATTGTTATTTACATTGGATAAAAAACTCAGGGGAGCACAGGGATTACTTTTCTTTACTGGCTTATTTCGAATACAATTGGTGTAGTTAATCTGTTCTCCAATCATAGTCTTTTTTCAACATTAATCCTATCCCTTTTTGTTCCCTGACCCTTTGCAAATAGTCAAGGTGTCGTGATTCATTTTCAGCTTCTTGATTGAGTGGGCATGTCTTACCTTTCCTACAATACAAGGATGCACAGGAAATTTCTCTTCTAGCTTATTCAACTTAGACATTACCTGTATAGTAACCTTATTTCAAATTATCAAAGAATACGAGGTGAACCTCTTTTGCACTATGTGCCAACCTCTGATTTATGAGCGATAGCAATAAAAAATACTAGTGATGCTTCGCGAATAACTAATACAAATGGCTCATTTTATTTTCAAATATCCGCCGACGGTTAACAATATACGAAGCAATCTTCATCATTTCAACTCCCTCTTTTGATCAAATACAATTCAAACCATATATACATGGAATAAAATCACTTTCTTCCCCAACAAAAATATAACTTCAAGAAACCTAGGTTAATCTCGCCATATTAATCATATGGTTTTTGTTCAGCGGTGTGCTTAAACACTACAACACTCCAGAATTTAGGAGTTTTTTAGATAATGATATACTCTTCACATTGAACAACTAATCCATTAACAATATGACCTTTGAATCTTGTGAAATATGGCATAGGGCCCAGGATAAAGATAAATTAATCTGCCATTATCATTACTATCATCTATTGTATAATCCTGCAAACTAACAAACATATAATAGCTTTTTAGAAAATATATTTAAATTGCGTTCTTGATTAAGAAAACCCAGTTAATTTCTACAACCTTTGGTCGTAAACAACTAAGAATTTCTATTCCACTCACATCTAAACATTTTGAGAGGGGGGGTCTCACTAGGAATTTGTAAAAATTCTCTAACAAGAATTAAGTTTACAGTTATGTTCAATTAAACCTAACAACAAGTAGAAAATACATTATTAGAATTAATTTAACCTTACTCGAGGAATGGTTGAATTTCATTAACAATTCTTCAAATTAATAGTGTGTCCTCCAAATCGTTTGATAAAGTGGGTTTAGTTGTGCTACCCTTTTTAAAACTTTTTCCAAGTTCACAAAAATATGCCAAACACATTAAATTTAATACACCCAATCTAATTCTCTCCGAAAATTAAACGGTTCTCTACTAGTTTCAAATACTTGACATAGAGTCCTACATTAAACTGCTCCCAAATATTCCTCTACTCAATTTGAACCTCAGTGAGCATGTTACCCAATCAAAAACCTTCAAAAGGGTAGGTATCTCTCTATTGGATACCATCATCGACACTGAATTGGTCCCCAGCCAAACTAGCTTAATTCGGTAGATGATAGAGACGTTGCACCATGACATCAAAAAAATGCAGGATGGAAGCCTTATCTGACTTGCATAATATTTTGGAGTATTGAGCTTCTATTTGTTCCAAATCTCTACGCTCAACATTTTTCTCCAAGCACTGTGGAAAAAACCTTAAAAAATCAATAGAGCTAGAGACACAGATTCCAAAGCTTACAACGCATGGAAGAGGAGTAAAATGTTGTAGAATACATGGACAATCATGACTTTTCTCCTGAGAATTTTTTATCCTTAAGGTGACACATATGAGCAATATTTGAGAAAAATCCATCTGGGACCTTTCAAATTCTTCAAAAAATGTGCATTTTTTTTGCTTATATTCATAGAAATGTGTAGTTGGTGCTGGCCAACTCATATTATCTCCATTTTGTACTGATGCAATGTGTTTTCGTGCTTTCCATTTTTTGTAAATCCCAACCGAAGTGATCAGGTGTCTCTCTTTCCCTGATACATCTAATATTGTCCCCAAAATACTATCAATATATTTTTTCAATGTGCAAATTCAAAACTTAGTCGCAACAATAAAGGTTTCCAATATGTAAGACAAAGATGTACTATTATTATCCCAATTATCACCCCTTTTATTGTGTGATATTTTAATCTTCTTCTGTGGATCCTTTTGTTAATTGTAACCCATCTAAGGCAGCAACCGATAAGGGAATATCATCACCGTACAACATTTCAGGCGGTGTTAAGGCCTCTAATTTAGCCTATGCCCATTCCCCAACAGTGTTATCAAATGAGCTGTATCATTCTCCATTTGTGATACCCCCAACCTCATTCTGCCCATGATCTCTTGCCCGATGCACCTGATGCCTGAGTTATCTCCTTCCACTCTTGTAGTACATTTAGAGACCTCGCTTTCTTCGTCTGCACTATTCCATTGAATTTTGATAAAACTGTTTCTTTAGCATTTCCCCTTAATTACTACATCTATATCCGATTGAGATGGAAGATCCATGGTATACATCACTCCTCTCTCCCCTTTGTTATCTATTTGCTTTGATTTTATATTCCCATCTATTGTCGGTGTACCCAACTCTCTGATATCCCCTTTTTGCAAACCAAATTGATTTTGCTTTACTTGATTCCCCTTCCTTTTTTTTGTTGTAGCGTCGTCTGCTTTGCTCCCTCTTGTGCTTCAATGTCTTTCGTTGTAGGGTTACTTTAAAAAGTTGCTTATAATGTTCATCACAGGTTACGAGTAATAGTCTATTTTGGGAGTACTCTCTAATTAGGATTAAGTTAGGAAAAGCTAACTGCAAATAGTGGATAATTAAAAATGCAAAGCCACAATTATAAAAAACACACTGGTATTGTAAATTTATTGAAAAAAAGAAAAATATGTGATTTTTCACCTTCATTCATAGCATAGGAATGCCGCCAACAAAAACATTCGTTGTTCTAAAATTCTTTTATTCGGTAGATCCTTCGGGAATGATTCTCATGATGTCAACCTAACCAAATGTAATCTAGCTACTAAAGTATTGTTATAGCTAGAACTATGAGCTTCAATCTATGTTGATGAATAATATTGGTCGTCAATAAGTATATTCAACGGCTCAGATGTGATGTTATTAAATTGATGAACATTGATGAACTGGTATTCCAAAATTTGAATATTTTTTCATTTCGTTTATCTAGGAGGAAAATTAGGAAACCTTGGTTGAGAGGGCTGTAGACAAGCCTTTTATCCTTTTTAGGCTATCATTGAAAATTATGTAAATATAATTTTTTTTAAAATTGTTTGGATAATGTTCAACGGTGGTTTTATATTTTCTATTACTATTCAGATTCAACCTATAAAATATTATATGTAAAGGTCTTGATGTGGCGGTCATGAGAATTTTAATTTGTGATTACTATTTTCTTAAATATTTTCAATTTAATTCAATATATAATTTAGACCATAATCACATAATACTCACATGAGGTAAAAAAAAAATTTACTCTTTCATAAAAGGAAAAAGAGCAAGATACGGACCATAAGCAAAGTGAGGTTAGAGTGTTGGGCCCGTGATTATGGGCCAGAACCAAGAAAAGTTAGTGATGAGCCCATGACTTTTGTACAGAAGCAAGCGAGGTTCGATTGTAGGGTCCACTCTATTTTCAAGGAAAAATTAATGTTTCAAGAGTTTATAACACATGGGCAAAGCCACTTTAAGCACACAACGGTTAAATAATAGTTATGATGTGAGCGTATTTTAAAGCAAATCTCAGCCATAACTTCTGTTAAAAAAGAAAAGTCACATGGTATTATCACTCTGCTTTTATCTCTATCTAAATCATCGAAAGATTTGATTTTAATATTTTCTTTTAAGTTTGTGCTTTTAGTACTCAAATTGTAAACCCTAATTCTCTCCGATCCGTTAAATTTAACTATGTGTTCAGAATGAAACAAATTTCGTGTAAGGCTAGCATGTGGTACATCATTTTCTTAATTTTTATAAGAATGTATGTCCAAAATATAGACATACCAATTTAATAACATTCCAGAACCAACAAGTCATAAAAACTGGGAGAGAAAACGATACCCTGGGCTACGCTCATAGCGGAAATCTTTCCTTCTAGAACCCATACAGTTAAATTCAACAGATCGGAGAGAATTAGGATTTACAATTTGAACTTCTCAAAGCACAAACTAGGGAGAAAATATAAGAAATTACTGCTTTCAATGCTTTATATAGAGATTAAAACATAGTGATGATACGCTACACTTTTTTGGGTTATGTTTTCAATCTGTTATTTAATATATGCTTGGGCTTTCCTTCTTAAGTTATATTTGGGCTATCACACTAATAATTGTCAATTTGAATACTTTTCATAAAAATTTGTTTATAAGAGGATGATATATTTTTAATGTACAAATTAATTATTGGATTTTATTTATGAAAGAATAAAAGTGTTTTATAGAGTTAGTTTAAGTATTGCTGAGTTATTTTTAGAAAGAGTGGTCGATTCCACCTAGTGTAGGATATACACGTGTGTAATTAAGCCCTTACAGAGCTAGTTTGTAGGATATCTGTAATTAAGTGTTTATGAGTTTAGTTGATGATTATTTTGTGATAAGTTAATGTTAAAGCTTACTGCATACAAATAAATGGTATAAATCTACATGCAGGTTACTGATTTAGATAGTGGCTTATAATATTGATAAGTTGTTTGCAAGATACTCTGTGATTAAATTGCTTTAGAAAGTTTCTTATAGTGTTATCTGCAAGCTACCCTTTAATTAAGTTTCTTATAATACTAACATGTTGCTCTATAATTATGCTACTTAAGGAAACTAGGTGTAGGATACTCTAATTGAATCACTTGAAAAACATGTGTATAATGTTAATTAAACTACTCTATCATTAAGCTACTTTCAAGCTACTCTTTTATTAAGATGCTTTAGAAAGGTGTTGATAATGCTAATTGCAAGTTGCATTGTTATTAAGCTACTTTAGGAAGTTAATTGTGAGTTGCTCTATGATTAAGTTTCTTCAAAAATTTGCATATAATGCTAATTGTAGGTTTCTCTGTAATTAAGCTACTTTAGGAGGCTACTCTGCAATTAAGTTTCTTCAGAAAGTTGCTCGCATATTACTCTATGATAAGCTACTTTACGAAGTTACTGGTTGGCTACTCTGTAATTAACTTGCTCAAGAATCTATTTTGAGAATACACTGTGATTAAGATACTTTACAAAGTTGCTTATAATTCTCATCGTAGGTTACTCCATAATTAAACTACCGTGGGAAGATACTATATTATTAAGTCTCTTTAGGAAGCTACTCGCAGTCTACTCTATAATTAAAATATTTTAGAGAGTTGCTTATAATGCTCATCGTAGGTTACTCTGTAATTAAGCTACTTTGAGAAGTCTCTCACATTCTACTTTGTAATTAAGTTGCTTTAGGAAGTTGCTTATAATGTTCATCATAGGTTACTTATAACTAAGCTAATTTAGGAAGCTACTCGCAAACTACTCTATAATTAAGTTGTTTAAAAAAGTTGCTTATTAAAGTAATACTAAGTTACTTTTTTATTAAACTATTTTCAGGCTATTGTTGTTATTAAATTGTTCTAGTAAATTGTTTATAATGTTAATTATAGGTTACTATGTAATCAAGCTATTTGCAAAGGACTATGTAATTAAGTTGTTTATAAACTCACATTAGATTACTCTGTAATTAAGGATCTAGTATTGTTAGGAAAAATAAAACATATTTGATTAGTCATTATTGTTTAGTTTTACAAGTATAGTCAAAATTAGCATGATAGGTAAATTTCGTTCGTCTAAACGTTAACATCTCCCGGTGTGCATCATAAATTTTCAAATGTTTTAGGAATTAAACTTAGTATTACAGTCGATCACTAAAATCTTAGCAACAGATCTTTGTTCAACTTCTTTGATTAAGTTTATTATTTACTTTTATGACAAAACGGAAATATATATGGTTATTCTACAAAAGAGCATACCCAAGGGCTAATACTGTGCCCACTACGTAGTGATTACTACTTGAACTTACTATTTATCGTTGAACCAGGAGCCAATAAATTTGGGTCCGGCACTAATTACGGGTTGTCCTATTTGTACGTGTGTGTGTGTGTGGGTATATTATATATATAGCATTATATTACTATATAATAATTGTATATAGATATATCTATATATATATTAATATGCACCTATATCTCTATATATATATGCATATATATATATACTATATGCATAGAATATATATAATGCAGATATATAATATACTATATATATATATATATATATATATATAATAATCTATATAAAGTTAGAATCTTATACAATTACATTCTACTGGAGTGTGCTTGAACCTTGGGTAACGGTGGATCTTCCTTATCTAAACACTCCCTTGGAATTGTTCATAATAAATCGGTGCGCAAGTAAAACATACAATAAAAAATCAGTGAAATAAATTCAAGTGAAGAAAAAAAGAGCGCATGTAACTAATAATATGCACTTTTTAATTTAAAATATTACTAGAAAAGCTCAATAGAAAAAAACCTTGATAATCCCTAGCCACCTGATGTCCTTAATGATTAATTTTTTTCTTGTCCGCCAAAAGTTTTGTGGGCTAAGTTATACGGTATATGTTGTCATGTAGTCATATCTAATTCGATCTGCATAAGTTTAGAATTCTTTTTGCCTCACTAGGTATAAGTTTGTAGGAATAGGTTGTCTGTTCTTGGCTGTCTTCTCATCACCCAACAACCCGGGGCGGACAAGGCAAAAATAACATTTACTGGTCACTTTCTTTTATAAAAAAGTAGTAAATGTCATAGAGTTTCAGATTCCACATATGAGTAAAACTTTGAAATTTCATGGTAACGACTATGTTTTTTGGTTATACGAGTTGAAATATGGTCTGTTGTTGGAACATCCTTTTTTCCCACTACTCAAGAATCAAGCCGGTTGACGTTGCAAATAAAAAAATATGTTAATGATGGGATTAGCTTGTTCGGGTTTTGCTGGTTTTTGCAAATAATAATTGTTAATTAATGTTATTGAGTTTCAAATTCCACAGGTAAAATTACATGATAAAATTCTAGAGTTGCACTTAGAGTTGGAATTCGACACTCTATGTCATCGACTATATTTGTAAATTTTGCCCACGGATGCAAGTCATGCATTGATTTCTACTAGCATTGATTTCTACTAGATTACATAGTCTACAACGCTTGTTGCATCACATTAAATCCTCTTTCTCGAGTAATAATTGTTCGTTGACAAAATGTCTTGATGCATGCATCTAATTTGTTGTGTGACAATTAGCGCGCAACCATAATGTGTGTGTCGTTACATAATTTTGAAAGATTGTTCGACGATTTATAAGTATTAGGGTTTAAAGTATGTGTATATGTCACAAAAATACAAGAATGTATAGTCAAATGTCACATATACATACTTAAAATCTTTAATTCGCATATATCCAAAACCATCATCTCGTCCTTCTAATTTATATATGTACATTATTTATTAGTCTAGCTTGGCAAAAGATATAATTTGAGATTTAAGAGTGCAATAAAGCTAACTTAACCACTCCACTTAGATGTACAAATAATAACTTTGTTGAATAGAATAAATTACATCTGTAATCATATCAAGTTAATTAAGTCCTATTTTGATCCATTAAAATTACATGCTTAATAGTACTTTTGCAATTGGAAAATAAAATGTGTATTAATATGAATGCTTGTGTGACAAGTTACCAATGAAGCTAATAGGTTCTTAATGATCTAATTTGCCAAAGTTGTAGATGAAAATGCGCAGCAAAAGAAAAGAGGGTGTACAAGATAGTTTCCTCCCGAGCGAACAGAGATTGGTTCAATATGTAAATTTGATGATTCCAACTTTTATGATTTTTAACATTGAAACACATGCCAATAATTGAGGGTCAAAATCAACAGACAATCTCAACTTTCCAACATTAACCGCAGACTACGTTAGGAAATGGTGGGTCGATGTACTAGTTTTTTAATTAAAAAACAAGGCTAACAAATTATAACAAAACAAACTTTTTGTAGAAATAACTTACAAGGTATGAATCTTCAATTACAAAAGTCACTATTTTATCAATTACACAGCCTTAAAATGATTATTTGTGAATTTTAACCATTATTTTTAGATCGAGTCAAATAATGACTTATATTCATTGATTAAACATATTTATCCCCACAACTCAACCCATTCTTTGACAATGGTGCGTGTAGTCAAGTTTTCTTGTTACAAATACAGTTTAATTTATTTAAAATCAAATGTATTAGAGTCAACATTGAGTTCACTAATGAAAAATGAACAAACGTACTGTGACCCCTTAATTATAAAATTTGAATATCTATTTTACATGTTTGATTTTTGATAAAATTTACTTGAACCAACAGACTATAAAAAATAACCTCTACGTTGTGAGGATAAGGGTAAGGTTGTGTACATGCTTTCCTTCCCTAATCCCATTGTAGTTGTGAAACATAGATTAGATAACCCTCTTAAAATATTGAATCGACTCAAAATATTAAATAAATAAATAAATTTAACATCTTCAATATCAATATAAATGTCCTATCGTACAAACATTTGTTTTGTATTACTACTTCATAATTCAAAGAAATGAATATTATGCTTTGCAGTGAACAAACGTGAAAAAGAAAGTACGCGCACAGGCAATCTAGTTTGTATACTTTCTTGTTTGTGTTTTCTCCATAAAGCTCACAAGCACGCCACAGGAGATCCCCTGTGTACTCAATGAAGTCATCTAACAACATCACAAATGTAATATGAAATAACAACCATCTATTTCAAAAAAGTAAAAAAAAACAATAACCATCAGAGCAAAAATAAGATTTAACTTTCATACATAATACAACTTAAGAGCCAAGATTACATACAAATACACATTATATAATTGTATGTAAATCTTCATAAACCTACCATGTTGTCTGAACGAGGCATAGATGAAAATGTTGTGATGGATTTATGAGTGTACTAGGAGAATTATAAGAGTAAAAAATGAATATATATGAGACACGTTAGAGGTGACTTCTATTGAAGACAAGATGCAAAAATCGAGGTTGAGATAGTTTTTGTCCAATATGCTACTACTATCTATTATACTTTCATTCCGTCTTTGCATAGACTACTTTTGCATGAATATGTTACTTAGATCTTCCTAAAGTTAGAAAGTTCGACTTAAGAAGTACTTTGTTTACCAACAATTTCAGCATTGCCTCCAACATTTAAATGGGCAGGTGGCATGCAGTTTTGAAGATACATATCAACTATAGCTAAGAGGATTCACAAAACAGAGACATCAAACTATTCAGCCTGTTTGGTTAAACATTTAGCTTCAGGCTTCTAAGACAAAAGTCATAGGTTGAAATTTCTAACTTATGACTTATTTTAAGAATTCTAACATAAATCAAATTGCTTACAAGTACTTCCATAAATTTATCTGAATACTTTGCAAGTGATTAAAAACTATTTTGGCTTAAAAACACTTAGAATAAGCCAAATCCTAACAGCCTCTATAATTGGTTGAGAGTTCGGCAGCTCTAGGAAGCCAAAACACTCAGGATTTGTATCCTAGCAAGCCCCACAGATCACAAACAAACACACACCACAGTCTGAAGGACGTCAAAAAGCCCAAGAATGTACCTTATAAAGAATTTACTAGATAAGTTATACGAGTTTGAGTATCAGACATCCAGGAAACCAGTATTACAAAAGAAACATTAAAGAACTCCAAAGTTGGGTTCTAGATAATTCATAGTTTAGGAAAAGAGAAAATTTGACTATGGGTCCACAATCGTAAAAGCGGAAAAAGACTACGGTCCTCCACATCTTCTAGATGTTGACTCCTTGCTAGCGCTCCCATATGTATTCAACTCTGAGCAAAAGAGCACCTGAATGCAACACCTAGAAAATGCTTAGGAAAATCTACCTGCCACAGGGGTTGTAGCAGCAGCTGCCATCATAGCCTGTGCACTTCCATATAGACCTCCTAGTCCACCATAACCAACGCTAGGGACAAATTCATAACAAGCGCTTGGTCCATATTCATAACCAGCACCATGGAAAGTCCTACCATAACCCCCATAACCATCTCCATGGCCATATGCACCCATTATTCCACCGCCACAAGATCCTCCATCACCTCCAGTACCATAGCCACTGCCATAAGAGCCATAGCGACTAGGATAACCCATTGAGGGATCTCCTCGATAGCTACCAAATTCACTAGCACCAAAGTCTCTTTATCTACCACCAGATTCACCACCACCATATCCATACTCACAAAACGTGTAACTCATACCTCTAGAAGACCTATACGGAGCAAGGACAAAACCTCAACCATTGCCAAAGTGTTATAGGAATTGCCAAAGCCTCCATCAAAAATATCATTATATGCACGTCCCCTAGATTCATTACCATATGCAGGACCAGATGTTGGGCGTGATGGCTTCTTTGGTTCTGCCTTCTAGATATCAACCTATAATAAATAAGCATGTTATTCTAGAAGATTACATGTGCAATAGCCTGACACAACTGAACCCTGAAAGAAGTATATTAAATGAATGCTACTTATCTTAAACCATGACACGTGAGAAGCATTGTACAAAAATTTGAACAAATAATATTGATAATTTTAGTATAAAAACAAAGAAAAATAATAACCATTCACTATTTCAAAGACAATTACATCCAACACATCATACATCTTGGACAACTATTGGATAAAACTCGCCTGGTTACCAAACATATCAATCGTAGTTCATTGAGACAATAATTATCAACTACTTGTTCCTCATAAAACTCAATAAATCCAAAGCCTCGACACCGCTTAGACACATGGTCCGTATGATCTCACAATATCTCACCTTCCCATACTTGAAGAAGAAACCCTTGAATTCATCTAACCACGAATAAAAAGAATAACAATTAAATACTTGAGAAACTAGATAAAATATGGCACAAAACTACAGTACAAAACACATGGTACTTGTAACATTTTTTGAAACAAGAAAAACATGTAATGTTTTACGGTCATCCATAACAGTAGGAATGCCCCCAACAAAAGCCCTTTTTGTTCTCAAATGCTTTGATTCAACAGATCCTTCACGAATGGTTCTCTTGATCTCAACGTGTTCAAATATAATCTAGTAAGTCTCAAAGCCAAAATTCTTGCCACCTTACAATAGTTTTTTACTAAAAAATATATGCTTGGCCTAGCGATATACATAACCCACAATATGGGTTTTGCTACAAATCTCACAATACAAGGAATACTATAAGAAACATTAAAAATATACAATACCGATCTAACTCATTATCGCGAAAGAGTTTTATGAGTAAATATAAATTGATGATTCGTTAGAAACAACCACAAAAAAAATGACAAACATACATAAAATTTCTATTTTTTCCTTTCTCCAACCCTATTTGATAATAGTCAAATATAGAATTAGTATATACATTGAGAGTGAAGCTAAACCACTCACTATTTTTTTCATTGATGTCATGAGTTTCAGCAATAATAGTGTCAACGATAGAGGGATCAACACAAATAAACCCAAACCCTCTAGGTCTACCAGTATATCGGTCTCTCATAATCACCTAGTCTCTTACCGCACCATACTTCTCAAAGTACTTCACAAATTGCTCTACAAACCCACATTAGAAGAACAATTAGAATCTTTAGAATGTCCAACCAGCAAGGAGTAATAAAACTAAAAATGGTAACGGGTCAAATATACCCTTGTACTATATGAAATAGTTTATATATGCCCTTCGTTATACTTTTGGGTCTAATATACCCATTTTGTTATACTTTGGACAAAGCAGTAGTATATAGCTACCCCTGTATATTCATTGAGAAGGACAACGTAGGAGGGACGCAACCAGTGATTAGAAGTTGCAAAGGAGTGGATACACGTCTGTTTATGCCACACACACAATTTGGTTGTAACTGACGCGCTGTCACGTTTGGTCAGAACTCTTTTTAGTTAAAACATCTCAAAACAATAGACATTATCCGAGTCATGGGATTGACTAACTTGAGAAGGCGTTTACCCCTCCCTCGTCTATCCATCAAGATGAATGAAAATGGTGACCTTTTTACTGCATTGGAGACGTTCTTGGCCAAAAACGTTCTTTTCTGTTACATTTCTCTCTGTACGACTAAGTTTATACGAAGCTTAAAGTAACTGAGATTTTGATTCTTTTTACTATGGCTTCTCTGCAGGCACATTCAGAGATTGCTGCTGAGAAACAGATCCGTCAGCTTCTTTTTCCCAGGTCTCGTCGTAAGAAGTTTAGGACTGCTGAAAGAACTGGAGATTTGGACTCACTTTAAGTTTAATCTTACTGTTTAGAAACAGATGTTATGAATAAACATATATGTTACTAAATAATTGTATGCAGTTAGTTCTCAGTTTTGATTTCTTTAATGTCAATTCTGTTAGTGATTTAGTGATGGATTTTGAATTATATATAGTGATCAGTTGAACCCCCTTTGATTAGATATACAAAGATAAAAAGAGGATAGTTATATAATGATTTGTGAATATGGGGATTTCTAGTTTATAAAAAAAATTGTGTTGTCCTTATAAGTGGCAACTTCAAATGGGCATTATATCGAAGTGCGACACTTATGGTAAATATTTGTTCAATCGTATTTCAAACATTTATTTATATCTTTATCTATGTTGAAGTGGGACATTTATCTTAAATATTTATTCACGTATTAATGATTATATTGAAGTGAAATGCATTTATTCACATCGACTTAACTATATCAAAGTGGGATGCTTATTTGCTCATAATTAATTAGATTCAAGGACTAATTTAGCGATACTCAATCTAATTTAAGGTTAAATATGTTTGATCAAATAACAATAAGGATGAAATTGCAATATACAATAATTAAAGGAGTACGGGACTAAAACTACTATTTCAGCCCCAAAATTTTTTAAAAAAACTCCTTATTTAAATTAGTAACCAAACAAACCCTAGCAGGCCCTAATTCTTTCCTCAGTTTTCTCCGTTGTGTGTCGCACGGAAAATAGACCGGAGAGAGCAGGGGAGATGAGAGTATACAATTTTGGAGTCTAGAACTTCTGTCAACTTGTGTTTGTTAATTTTACAGTCTTAATATTTTATATTCTCTGAAATGGATGTAGACGAGATTGAGGAAGAGGAGTTTGGATTCTCGAGAAACTATTTCCTTGCTAAAGAATTGGGCTCTTCTTCAAGGAAAAAATCTGCTCGGAAGCTTTCAGAAATCGATCTCGTTGACGAAGAGGTTTGTGTTTTGACTCCTATTATTGTTCAACTGTATGTACAGCTTGAGCTGATTGCACCAACTGTTCGAACACTACATTCGTGTGCTGTAGTCTTTGGCATTAGTGGCCTGAGCATATGTATTGGCTATTGTGCTATGGTTTTTTTTGATAGACTTTCTTTCGATTGTTTGTTCTGTGATCGACTGTTTAACCAAAAATTTTGACATCGAGCTATCTAATGTTTGCCAATTCTTATGTTACAAAGACTCTTCTTTTATAGTATATAGCATAGTCACTTCCTGCAAAAAACTAGGAGAAAAAGAGTATCACTTAAGAGAATACCTTTGCTAGACCCAAATAGATGGACGGATAATTAAGTAATTGTTATCACTGATGAAATATGGAGAACAGGAACAGCGCGCGCGGTGACGAATGGCGCCGGGTGGGGGGGTGGAGAGACGAGGGGATGGGCGAAAAGAGGTCATCAAGGGAGAACAAGTACTTAAATGAATGTCCAAGGAGGGGGGGAGAAGAAAGGGGAGGAGAGGAAGGGAGAAGTCGTTTTCGCCGAGTTGGTTTGGCAGGAAGTGGATCTATGCTACTTACTATAAAAGAAGAGTCTTTGGATAATAATTAATGGACGGGGCAAAAATTAGTAGGCGATGTAAAAGTGAGTTGGTGACAGGCGAGCGAAGAACAACACATCGAAGAGGAACAGTATCCAAGAAAACGCATAGAAAAGAGGAGGGTAGGGTTGAAAGGGGGAGTTTCAAGGGAAGAAATCGGACTGGAAGTAAATGATGTGTCGGTTTCCCCTGTTTCCCCCCCTGCTACCCCCCCTCTCTCCATCTCCTCCCTCTCCCCCCCCCCCACCACCCCCACCCCTTCCCCCTTTTCCTCCTCGTTCATCGTGTTTTCCTCGCCTCTCCCCCCTCCTAAACCCGACCCCATCATTTTACCAATTCTTTTCTCGTACTCCTTCTTCGGCATCCCCCCATTTTAGAAAACCCACCCATCGTAACCTATTCCCAACCCCTTTTCATAGTTTTATCTTGCACTTGAGATTTTCGTTTAATCAAAACCCTTAATAACTATAGAAACATCAAGAACACAATGTGGCGGGTCTTTTTTTCACCAAAAATATTTCTGGCAGAACCTACTTCCTTTGAAGTTATTTCATCTCTTAAAATATTAAAATAGTTGATAATTGTTGTAAGTTAGAATTCAAAATTTTAAGTTTGATTTAGCATGTACTTAATACCGTTCAAGAAGTGGGTCAATATTGATTAACATAATGGACAACACGAGAAACGAAAATTAAATGTGTTATGATGTTTAGTTGGAATTGTTGTTTGTTTTCATGGGTGTTCAACTGACCAACAAATTAGCAGCGTTAGAATATTAGGACAACAAAGATTAAGGAATGCTTTTTGATGAATTTTATCATCACAATGAGCAAGAAATATATAAGTGACAAAATGGTGGCTGGACCTTGTAGTGAATAGTTATTTTAATAGAAGCTTTAGAAGAGAGCTTAAATATTGAAATGTTGGTTCAAATGAGGATTTAAAATGGTGTGGGTTCTAAAGGGAATTGGGTATATAAATTGGAGTGGGTTATTATTTCTTGAATGGCAAGCGTCCTTCCATTAAAATCAGGGTATATTTGGCCCAAAGTATGAGGGAGAGGTATATTTGGCCCCAAAGTATAACGTAGGGCATATATGAACTATTTTTCTATAGAACAGGGATATATTTGACTCTTTTCCTAATTAAAAAACACAAGCCTCATCAATAATGACAAATTAACAATATATAAACATGTAGCAGGGTTTAAAAACTAGCCTAAAGTTGTCTCTTTTGTCAGACCTCCGATGAATATTTTTCTATTGCATAGAGAGAACAAAGACCCAAAACTAAGACACATCACAATCACAAAGAAAACAACTTTTTTAAGAGAAGAACAAGAGAACACCTAGAGAACACAAATTGTGCAAATTTTTTTGCAAAAAGCTGAACTTGCTCTAGAAAAATAATGTTTTCTTCGTACTTTTGAAGCAAAACATTGAAATTACAAGTGTTGTATCATCTTTTGGTCTAAAAACTCATCTTCCATTTGAAGAAGGTGAAAAATACTTGCTAGTTATTTTCTGAAGATTTGAGTGAGAAAAAACATAATCTATTTGAAATATATATATTAGAAAAATAGAACATCGTCCCCAATCCTAACTTCTAAAAAAAAACTTTGCAGAAAGAGAATCCCCAAATAGGCTTTGAAAATCAGATGCAGGATGAAGCCAAAAACTAAACTTAATTTGATGAAGTAAAAATATGCTCAAAAACTAATATCGAGAGTAGAAAAAAAGCCCTAGACCATACAATTTGTGCATATATTTTTCTAGAAAAGATGACTTTGTTTTAACAAAATCATTTATTTTTATAAAACGAAATTTTGAAATTCAAGAAGTGCTCATGAGCTTATTTTTTTCATCTAAAAAAATTTCTTCCATTCTCAAAATACTCACAAATATTTTTGATTACAAACATACTGGGGAAATAGTTTATAGAAGTTATGATTGGTTAGTTTCTAGTTATTTTACAAATGATTGAGACCTAATTTGTGATTTAAAATATTTTATTTTGAACAAAAGATATTAAAATAAGAAGCACCCTTAAATCTCAACTTGTAAATACAACAAAAACAAATGCTTCAAAAATACGTATATTTTAATAAACATTAAAGATATGCTCATAAATCCTTTCAATTACAAACCTTTTGGGGGGAAATAAATTGTAGAAACTATATTTCGTTAGTTCTAGTTATATGAAGATCTGTAAGAAAAATAAAATCTTTCTGAAAAATATTGGTAAAAGAAACACCTTAAATCTTATTTTCTCAAAACAGTAGAAGAAGCTTTCATTTTTTTAAAGAAAACACTCTCTCTATATCCGAACTTCTAAAAAGAACAAAAACAAATTATTCAATTTTTTGAGGAAAAAGACGCCCCTAAATTCCAACTTCCAATAACAGCAAAAAAAAATTCTTCATTGTTTAAAAAACACATACCCCTATATCCCAACATCAAAACACACAAAAAAAATGTTTCAATAGCTGAAAAAACACATAAACCAAAATCTCAACTTCTAAAAATAGCAAAAAAAAATGCTTTAATTGTTGAAAAAATACATACCCCTATATCCCGACATTTTAAAATAACAACAAAAAAAAATGCTTCAAAGGGTGGAACATACCTCTAATCCTAACTTCTATTAAAAAATCAACAAATTAAAAACCTTCAATGGTTGAAAAAACACATAGACCTAAATCCCAACTTCTAAAAATAGAAAAACAAAATGATTCAATTGCTGGAAAACACCCTTCCCCCAAGCCAAACCTTCTAAACAAGCAGAAAAAAATGTTTTAATTAATGTAAGAACACATAGCCCTAATCACAATTTCTAAGAACAAAAAAACAAAATCTTCAATGGCTGGAAAAATACATTGACCTAAAACTTCTAAAATCTACAAATAAAAAAAAATTCACTAGATGGAAAAAACCCCACCCACCCCATACCTAAATCCCAACTTCTTAGAACAAAATAAAGATGCTTCAATCGTATAAAAGCACACCCTAAATTCCAACACGAAAAAAAACAACAAAAAACCCTCAAACGCTAGGGAAAAACATACACCTACATCCCAACGTCTAACAACAACAACAAAAAAAAAATATCATCAAAAAGTTAAATAAATTTACATATACAATTCAATAAAATTCAAGAATAAAAGCTCATAAAACACGTAAGAAAATGATAACCTGGTCTAGCCTCATCACAGAAATCATTCTTTTTGGAACCCATGATAGATTTCCAAGAATCAGAGTTAACAAGATGTGTTACCCTAACCACATACTAGAGAGGAAAAAAACACTTCTTCCAATGCTTTATATAGAGATAAAAATAGAGTGTTGATACTCCAATCTTTCTTTTTTTGGTTAAGCTTTCACTCTGTTGTTTAAAATGTACATGGGCTTTGGTTCATAAATTAATTTTTGGGCTATGACACTAATAGTTGGTCAAATTTGTGTTCATCTTTCAAAAAAATATAATTTTTATATATAGAGACTAGTATATAATTGATGTACTGTAACACCCCGTATCCAAAACAGACAAAACACCAATTTTTGGTAAAATCTGTAGGTGCAATCAAGTGTTTCCATCGATGGACCGTAGCCTGACCCATGGTCCGTCTTGCACATTAGTCGATAGAGTCAGAAACCCCCCAAAATCTCAGCCCAGGAAAATTTGACCAAATGTCGAACGATGGACGGACCTACGGTCCGTAGTCTACGCCCGTTGATAAATACCTCATTTACCCACTCTCTGATATGAACCATGATTGACCAGCACGGACCGTCGTTCGATCTACGGTCCGTAGGTCTGGCCATAGGTGGCAATTAACAGATAGTTAGGGGGAAAATGTAGTTGGGTCAACTTCAATTTATCATAACTTTTTTAGGTGTCCCATGACATACCAACCAATAGATAGTTGAATTAACTTTCCATAGCCACTGTCTTTGCTAAAATCAAACCTTCGAATAAAAAGTTATGGCCGTTTTAGTAAAGGCCTATCGAACAGACCCAACCTACGGACCCAAACGATTGACTGTCGATTGAACGATGAACCGTCAGTCCAGGTCGTCGTTTGGTCCGACAACAATTAACTCAGGGGTCTTTTGGTATTTTTCCACTTTGTTTAAACCCTAAGATACACCATTTTTACCCTAAATCATCATATTTTAGTGAGTTTAAACCTAGAAACATAACTAAAACTTACCTAAATCAAAATCATTAAATCCAAACGTAGAAAATTAGAAGCAAGAAAAGATAAAAAAGGTCAATAACCCTAGTTCAAGAATGCAACAAGGTTTCAGCAGTTCTTGCCCCAAAAACTGAATATTTCTCGGTGAATTTCATCATCAAGTATGTGGGATTTCACTAGTGAGTTCCTTTCACCCATTGAGTCCCTAGTTTTCAGTCAGATTCTTGATTCCCATATCCTGATTACACCTAAGGTTTTTAGAACTTTAACAGAACTTCATGAATTAATTAGTGATAGGTTCCAAATTAAATTTCCATATTATTATTCAATTTATCGCATGAATTTTAGAACCATAGGTATGTATTTCTTTAGTTCTGGAAGTACAAAATGCTAGGTGCATCATATTCATTACTTAAGATATACATGCATCAGTTATAAACTGCATAATTCAGATAATATTGCATTTCCGTTTGATGTAGGTTTGGAGATATCAGTATTTATAGAAACTCAATATAAATCATTTAATTGCACGAATTAATAGAGATAGCATTTAATACCGAGTTGGACTAAGGTTCCAACTACCCAATTCATCCAAGAAAATAGCCAAGTAGGTTTGTAAGCTTCTTTATGAGCAATTAATTAGTGATCAAGTCAGCAGATTTCTACTAGGGCAGGGTATATTGGGTCTTCTCGATGGGAGTATTAATCCGAATCCCATTTAGCTCATGTGCGTTGGTGTAGGGTACGCGCATTATTAGTTAGATACAAAAGTTCAGTCAAAATTTGGAATGCAGTGACCATATTTACGTCGTAATTATCGAGTCTAAGCATGTTATAAATTTGGTAATTGCATCAGTTACGCTCAGAGTTCAGTATATAAGGTTCAAATTAGACTCGAATGGCTTATGGGCTTGTTAAGTATGTTTCAGCAGATGGATTCTATCGACATGTTCAGTACAACTTTCCAAGTTCTGAAGCAGACGTGCGCTGAGATCTATTGTGATGTAGTTTGGTGTCTCAGCTCATATACATGCTTAATAGATATGTAGTTTAGGTTTCAGCATCATCCTCATGCTTGACGATTCCGAATCTCCAGTCAACAAGATTATGTGGGAGTCCGTCATTTTAAAGAACAACAATCATGCGATAGTTAGTCTTTTAGTCATTTAGTTTCAATTTTAGCTATTAGACTGAGATGGCTGTCGCGTACTTAGTTCAAGTAGAGGTATTCAGACATAGGTGTTTCAATTTAGTAGTGCGTTAATGACTTTTTTGGGATTCATACTAATGGTTTTTCAAAGATCTCAGATATAGCCTATGGGTTATTCCCCATCTTTTAGATCAACAATGATTCAGCTTCCGCCTTCAGTTTATTCTCGTAGTATGCTTCTGATTAGTCAGCGGGTGTAGTGGGACACTTGGGTCCTAGGTTTCGTGTCTACGTCTCACGGGTGTCGGGTGCGGACCGCTTTTGTATATGGTTTACTGTTTTATTTACGAAAGACTAAACGGGTAACGACCTGTTAGGCGTTGTGAGAAACAGATTATTCTGGAA